>JAMXBC010000003.1:72151281-73581281 GCA_024138005.1 Lumnitzera racemosa
ATAATCAAGTGAGATTAAGAATCCATAGGGTAAGATTTCATCTATTGGACCTTAAGAAGCCTAATCTTTCTAAAATGATAGCATTTGATCGTGAACTATATTTTAACTACAACAATGACGGTATTAGTCAATGGGAAAGCTCTACCTTCCTTTCATCTAAGTTGGGTCATTAGATAAGGTGATCCCCTATTTCCTTTCCTCTTTATTCTCTGCTTGGAGTTTTTTAGTAGATTCATCGAAAGGCAAGTAGACTTGCAATAGTTGGAGGCTTTTCAACTAATATAAAGTAAGTTAAAGTTTTCTTAAGTAGCCTCTGCGAATGATATAATGCTATGCGTAAAGACTAGTATGAAAAGTACAGATGTTATTCTAAAAGCAATGCAAGAGTTTTCTTGCTTATCTACATTAAAAGTCAACAAACAGAAATCTGGGGTCTTTTACTCTAAGATTACTTTAGAGAATCTAAAAGAGGATCTTTCAAATCGATTAGGCATCAAAACAATTCACTCTTATACCTAGGCTATCCACTTAATAGAGGGCTAAAACCAAAAGTTAGTTAGTTAAATTTCATCATCGATTAAGCTACTCATGTTTGTTGTGAAGACTCCAGAATAAGGGTTGGCATGAAGTGAAATAGTAAGATTCATGCTTAGAAGGTGATTCTAAGGGTTTTTAAAATTGCATACTTAAACACACTTACACGTTAACTCAAAGGGTAATCTATTAGAAATCTTAAGAGCTTATTTGACTCATAAGTTGACTCATAGGTTAGCTTTATTTTAGATTTTAACTCTAATAGGATTCAAAGAGTGACTCAGTCCCTTACCTAAAATTCTAAAGTTATCTCAAGTCAAGACCTAACTCAAAGGTTACAAAAAACGAAGTTCACTTATAAATAACTCTAGAACCTCTAAATTTAAGTATAAGTGGCTATAAATAGATGCTTAACTAACCAAAATCATATGAAATTGAATGAATTATTGTATTTCATAACTTAAATGGAATCTAAATGCTTCATTGGATTTATCTATGGATAATTGAACAAGACAAGTGCGACAACCAAGCATTATAAGCAATAGAAATTCAATATAAGTTGGGATTGATACTTCATTGCATGTTAAAATACTGTTTTAGAGTACTTGGAAGCTTAAAAGTGCACTTTCTTGTGGTTTTGGTTAGACTTTTGTATGCATGTACTGTGTGTGTTTGTAATATTAAATTGTCGATTGGGTATTGATCTCTATGAAGTTATTATTTGCTTAAAGATTTGATTGGATTGTTTGTAAATGATTAGTCACCTCCAATTGAAACTAACTCGAACTCAATCTAAACCCCAATACGACATGCATCACAGTCCACTAAAAGAATGATTAGGATTATCAAGCCAAATACTGATCCCTTCAATAGGGATAGCTAAAATGGTTACTTTCTCACCTCAATTGAACTAAGTAACCGAAAAGGAAGTTGTGATAATTTTAAGGATAGTAGTTCAAAGAAAGTCTTGGGATGAAGGTATTATCCATCGCATAAGGCTATGTTTGGCCTTGATTCATGTATCATGTTGAAACGCCTCAACTCAGATTAGAGAGAGAAATTTCTCTAATCTTATAATAGATCGTATAACATTGTACAATGACATTTGATTTGTTGTATTTCATTACATTAAATGCTTGATAACTTTGTTGAGTTTTGTTTTGTACTTTTATCTCTCTACCCCACTTACTGAGCAAGTCATCATTCACATCTTATAGACTCTTTTGTAGTGTTGATTAAGGAATAAAGATGCAGCAATACAATTAACCTTAAGTTAGTGATCAACAGCAAGGGAATGAGGCTAAAAGAAGATTGTTAGACTTTTTGACTTCTTTTAATGTCTTTTGTATTTTAGAAAAAAAATTAATTGGGTCTCATTAAGCAACCTAGTAATTTTCAATTGTTGTTTTATCATATAATTAGTAAAACCTATGGATTTATAAGTTTCTTATGTAAATAAGTTTGTATATATGACTGTTGTTGATAATTATGTATTACAAATCTTTTATGAAAAGTTATTTTGAAAAGTTATATCACAGGTTTTACATTAAACAAGAACTAAATGGAATGTTTCAAAGTAATTAAAGCTAATACTATGTAAATTAACTTGATGACAGTAGTTGTGAGGCCATTTTCTATCTAAGAGTAGTTTACATGATAAGTTTGTTGCGACTTCACCTCTTTAGAACATGACAAGAGCTATAAGAATGCAAGAATTTAATCTTAAACTCCAATTACAAAATACTAAGAGATGAGGAAACTATTAAGCTTTCACAACCTAAATTCTAAGCCCAGGCCCACGACTAATGCAAAATATCTATTATGAGCTCTACAAATGTCACACCTTCTTCTTTCCTTACCAAAGAAGTCTCTTAAATATAAGAATACCTCTCTCTCTCTCTCTCTCTCTCTCTCTCTCCTCTCTCTCTCTCTCTCTCTCTCTCTCTCTCTCTCTCCTCTCTCTCTCTCTCTCTCTCTCTCTCTCTCTCTCTCTCTCTCTCTCTCTCTCTCTCTCTCTCTCTCTCTCTCTCTCTCTCTCTCTCTCTCTCTCTCTCTCTCTATTATGTACTTTAAGATCTAAGGTTTCTTGTAAGATCTCAATCTTAGATCAAATGTTTATGCCAAACATAAATTTGTTTTCTTTATGTAGATTTATATCAAATCATATAATTCTTGAGAACTAATTAATGGTGTTTTTGTGTTTGCGAGGTGATATGAAAGCTAAGGTTTGATATTCCTCTAACACTCGAGTCTTAGAGCAACTCTAAGAAATAAAGGAAGAATTAGATGACAAAAATGGGGTATCTGATGATCTCCCTTAGTATTCTCATTCTTTTTATACTATCCTCTTCATCCAATTACATGTTTGTTGTAAACCTAACTGTTTTACTACAGATCAATTATAACAGTTATTTTTCGTTACGATTTGTTGTATACTATTTCTATATGTGGATTTGTATGCTTAAGTCTCAATATATAGTTATTTGTATGCTTAAGTCCCAATATAGTCCTTTTAAGTAGCTTGGTTTTTTCCTCTCTCTCTTCTCTAACACGTCTCTAATGAGTTATAACAGAAACTCTAAGTTTTTTGTTTGATGAATGGGTGAAGGTGGATAGTAAGGCATCTTATATAAGGTCCTTTGACTAAAAAAAAAAAATGCTATTAGCCTAGCAAGCGGAAGACAAATGGAACGAGGACAAACTTGGATTTGGCATTTCTAATATCCTAAAAGAATGCATGGGACCAATAGCGTTGATTAGAAATTCAACAAATCAAAGAGGACTGATTGATAATATCGGATATAATCCTTCCATAAAGGATCTACATGAAGCTTTGTCGCAGTCAAATCAAGCTAATATGGAAGATTGGGAGTTGGATATGGAATTCGGTTTTTCCTCCAAAAATGAAACTCCTCTTGTGGAGAATTTAACATAACAACTTATCAACAACATATGAACTGAAGAGTAGAAATAGTGTGCTTATTGGAGCTTCTCCGAGCTGTGCTTTATCAGTGAATTTATTAAGCATGCCTTTAGGGATCGTAAGGAGATTAAACATTTTGTTAAGCAACGGGAAACTTGGTCAGCTAAGGACAATAGTATTGAGAAGGGTTTCATAAACTGGATCAAAATGACTTACCTAATAAAAGACAAAGATTGATGACCAACTACCCTAGCAATTCCTCCTTGGCTTCATATACGGAAAATCTGGTCAACCAGGAATGAAAACTCCAGATCATCAGGAGTTCAACTCATGAATGTTGGGCTCATTATGAGAGAGGAATGACCATATATATAAGATTGAATACCAAAATCTCGCGTAGACCCATCCTAAAGTTGGATGGATGAAGCTTCACAATGGTGGTCCTGTTATTGCCTCTACCAATTAAGCTACAATTGGAGGTTTCATTAGGGAAAATAATAGGATATGGTTATTACTTGGTTTCATAAGGAAGATTAGGAAGTTAGATATCTTGTCAATTGCAGTTTGGGTGATAAAAACTAGACTATGATATATGAAAACATTATATGGTCTATACTTTAATGGTATTTACACACTATATGTTTTAAAAGATAACCGATAAAAATTTTATATTTATTAACTCAAAATCTCAACAAACAATAACATCATGCATCTATAAGCATATAATTTTAATATATGCATGTAGCTACTGATAATTATATAAGAGTGCACAACGAGTTTGCGTAAAAATAATTAAGCAGTCATGTAAAAGTATCCAATAGTGTGTTTATAAGATGCCTATGTATATACATATATAGAGAGAGAGACGTATACTTCTATAATTCCACATTATTCCATTCTGTTTCTTTTTTATATTCATAGGTTTCGTGCTATATATATGTTTCTAGATATATAGATCTTCTTAATATATATATATACACTGTTGGACACAAAATATTTCTAGAAGGAGCACAAAGCATGTGCTGGTACTTGTGGGCGCTTCCGCATATACCTTTAAATAAAAAATGAAATAAAAAAATAAAAAAATAAAAAGAAGAAGAAGACATGATAACACCAAAGACTTAATATGGACTCCTTTAATGTAGTCACCTTTGCCTCTCTGACGACCATCTGTGGAGACAACAGACGAGTCCTACTTCTACTTGCATTATTGTAATAATGTGCCGCATCAATGTTACCGTCTTATATAATTATTTATTTTAAGAGACCGTTAATAAGTGGTAATAGGATATTTAATCAAAGGCTTAAAAAATAAAATTTTTTTTGCGGTTTCCGACATCAATAACATATACTTCACGAAATAACAAATGTTTCGGTGCTAAGGATTACCGTTAGTATTTTATAATTATAGGAATTAATATTAGTACACAGCAAAGACCAACATTGCTGTGCACTTTGCTTTATGGGTTGGGGTATTCTCCGAAGCTGAGTACACTGCGAACCAAACTGAAACCAAAACTGAATCATAAAAAGCTCTTTTATAACGTAATTCGGTTTCAATCGAATCGTCGCTCTTGAGTGGAAGTTGCAATTTCACCTTCCATATTGCTGAATTTATTTTATGGACTTACTTTGACCATATTGCTGTTAAATCTAAATTACTGAAACCTTGAAAACTGACACTTATGTCCCTTAATATAAAGACGTATACTTAATCGGTAAAAAGCACCTGCATTTTTGTTTTTAAATAGAAGAGCATGATTAAGAAGTAAAATGTTAATCTAAATGCAAATAAATATAACATGTATCAAGATACAACTATGATAAAATGGCAAAAAATAAAAAAACAATTAAGAGAAAAGAAATTCAGTTCAGACTGAAAGCAAACTAACTTGACCCATTTTAAAGTGGACTGCATTTTATTCGGCCCTATTTTGCATGGCCTACTATTTTCTATAACTTGTAAATAAGTAACTTATATTTAAGTTTTCTGCATTTTATATATCCATGATCTTAATGGTGTCTTATGTTTTTAGAACTCTTTGACTTGTGATTTTATCAATAAATAATTCAAACGTAATAAATTTTATAGCACAATTAGTTGCCAGTGGGGGTTTTATAATCTTAATTTGCTTTAGAAAACAACTCCCTCTCAATTCTCACCGTCCTTCACCACATTTTTGGAAAATTCTATGGTAAAATTACATTATAATAACTTGATGATAAATTATATTTGATTTCAGTAGATTATATTATGAATAATAAAATAAAAACTATCAAGAGCTTTGGTTTTACTATTGGTAGGTAAAATTTACCGATATCAACAGTTTATATTTTATCGTTCACTACATAATTTACTAAAATCAAGTATCCTTTACCATAACGTTACCTTAATGTCATATTTAAGATAAATATTATCTCTTTAAAAACCAATATAACGCCTCTTAGTTCAGTTACAAGCTTATTACCTTTTCGGTCTATTCACTTTGGTAAATATTATTATATACACATTACATTCTATTCTATAGGTAGTTTCAAAACATAAGAATGAATTTATCATTGTGGTCTTAATTTCGTTAATTCCAAACTATTTAATTCTAAACTATTCTCTTATACAAAACATAACATAAGTTTTTAGTTCATCTAGTAACCTATATTTCGTTACATTCACCATAGCCTATCAAATTCTAAAATATCCATAGCTAACATAATTAAATCGTAAATGTAATGAATGGCTTAACTTATTTGACTCATAATAAATTTAACCTACTTGATGGTTAAAAGACCAACCAACATTAACGATACATTAGGTGACGGAATAAAGATTTGTGACTCAAGTAGAAGGATTCCATCCAAGTCAGCCTTATAATTCTTGATTAGTTCCATTAACATTTGTCGTTCTCGCACGTTTTCTACCGAACTCTTTTCATGTCTATAGTTGTTAAAATTGGAGTGGCATTTTAGTTTGATGCAGCGTTGTGCTTTTTTTGTTTATTTAATAAAATCTTTCGGCATTATAAGTAGTGAAATTTAAATACTTTTCTATAAAAGCATATATAATTTATGATATTATAAAAAATAAATAGAAAACTTATAAGTTTCACAAGTACCTTATGGATCAAATCTTGAAATCTCATTCTAAATTTTGAAAAGCCACACCTCTAATTTTATGTAAATTGTTATCTACAACTGAAACTACAATTTTCCTACATAATTGGAGTTCATTAGGCTTTCTTTGCTTGAAATTAAGCCTTTATTCTTTAGGTTTTGTTTGGAGCAACCCTTAAACTCAATATTATAATAAATATAAGGATTCAATTAACAAGGCGAGCTTTACAATTAGAAGAAGGAATTTAAAAAAAAAAAAATGTAAGCCTAAGTAAGGAAAAGAAAAATCAAGCCATTAATTAAATACATACATAATACGACGACATAGATAAAGGAGTCTGGAGAAGGAATATAACCTCCACTTTCAAATATCGCTAACAACATAATGACTATTCTTTTATTTTTCAAACAAGAATACAAATAAGAGTACAATCAACCTCCTTACCAAATAATAATAATAATAAATAAATAAAGAATATAGTCAACCTTGTATGTTTTAGTAAATGCTTTATTAATAGGTTAAATAAAAGGAAATTATATATATATATATATATTATATGCTTTCTTTTTTCTCTCTTTTTTAATAATAAGGGATGCCATCAATATATCCTCATAGTGTGGAACATGATGCCCTTGGCCTTTTTTCTTTCCTCAAGCCTACCAAATTTTTTACATTTGTGGTAACAACTTGGAATTTCTGGTAATCAATCCCCATATTTTCAAAGTTCTAGTAATCCTTCCATAAAAGTGGGTACATGTACTATTAGAGTTAAACCTACAAACTTTTTTCTATTTGTAGTAACACTTTGTAGTTTCTTCTAACCATTATGTGAAAGTGGTACACCTTCATTTAGAGGAACCTACAAACTTTTTTGTGTTTGCGGTAACCCTACATGAAAGTAGCAACTGTGTTGTTAGACATAAACATTTTGTGTTTTGGTAATACTTTGGAGCTTTGCTAACCCACATGTAAGTAGTACATGCGCTATTAAGTCAAACCTACCAACTCTTTTACATTTTTGGAACATTTTGGAGTTTTTAGTAACCTTTGCCTAGAAGTGGTATATCTTCTATGAGAGGCAAACCCACCAACATCTTTATGCTTCTCGTAACACGTTGAAATTTCTAGTAACCCTTGTACAAAAGCAATAAATATGTTGTTAGACTCAAATCAATAACATTTATTTTGCATTTGTGGTAACACTTTGGGTTTCTAATAACTCTTGCATAAAAGTTGTACATATAATATTAGAGTCAAACCTACTAACTTTTTAACATTCATGGTAACACTTTTAAGTTTCTAGTAATCTTTACATGAAAGTGGTACATCTTCACTTAGTGACAAACCTAACGACTTCCTTTTACGATTCTAATAACTGCATTGACATTCTAACTGGAAAATTAGAGCTGTAGGGGTGTAGATTGGAAATGGGTTGAATCAATGTGATAACACTTGATCATAAGTTGCTTATGGGCAACTTATTGTAATAATCACCCTATGCATGTCGCATCTACACATCAATGCTCATGACGATGGTAGAAAAATGGAAATAATGAAAGAGGATAAGGGTAAGTAGATGAATTTAATTGTAATTATGTTCATGTGGTTAGGGATGATGAAAGACATTCTCCAAGGTTGCTCTTATGGAAGGTTAAAAGGGTAGGGGTTGATACATGACTTGGTTTCAAGTTGTGGTTATCCCTCCTATCATAAACCTTGCCATACTTTATAATCAAGAATATTAGTATAATTGACCTAGTGTGTATATCTAATTCATAGGTTTAAACAAGGTAACAGTATAATTATACCTTCATTGAAATTTTTTATTAAGTGAACAAATGATAGATAATTCAATCTATATATATATTCATGGTACAACGTATAAAGCATTATCAATCATGAAGGATCTACTACTTATGCAATATTCAATTTAAAGAAATGAAAACACACATGTTCTAATATAATTTCACAACTTACATATATAAAAGTTTAAGTATATCACACATAGGTCACATATGATACAATCTAAGAATGCTATAAAACATTTAAATTTATTCATAGTCAACTTATTTCAATTTATAGTAAACATTTCCAGATCTATTACTATGTACATATATAGAAGAGAAAATACCTATCAGTTTAGAATTTATCTTGTAATCTAAATGCATTAAAATCCTAAACGTATTTGAAGTTAAAGTATGTTGCATTAATAAAAGGTTACTCTTTTCAATTGGAAGTTTCCAAGATATATTCAATCTTATAGAAAGTTTTAAATGAGTCCTTAATGCTTTAAGTGAGTACATATCAAAACTACCCATTTTCCAAGCAATTCAAGTTAGTAAAGGCTATTGCCATCTCTATTAGTCTGATCCATTGATCCTATACTAAACTAATCTAACTCATGCCTTCAATTCCATACTTCATTTGACCATTACTATATTCGTGAAGATATCAGTTACCTAATAACTCCATCTATCATCTACATCCATACAATTGCATAATTTATGTCCTTACCCTAGCGCTCATCATTGCTCCTTTTACCTTAACTAGATTTTGATTAATGTCTCGCTCATGTCGTCCTTAAGATTTTCTTCTAAGTTAATTTTCTTATCTAGTCCATTTAAAAAGTCCACTTCATCTCTAATTATCCCCTATCTTTCTCTTTCTCATATTTGATTAGCAATATCTAATTATAACAATATAGTCTTAGAATTATCATGAAAAGGAAATCCATCAATGCATGGACCCCTAACTTAACTTCTACTTCTAACCTTTTGTTGAGGCTTCCATATTCTTCTATTTTTTCCATAAGTTATATCATTGCCCATGATAGACCAACTATATACGAAAGTCTCTACCATCTGTCCACTTGTCTCCTACCAACTTCTACCCTCAATCTTAGAATTCAAATTTTAAGGTACAATCTTTAGACTATTTGGAATATAGATTATTTTATGAACCATGGCATCATCTATCTCCATCAACTTTGGAACCTCATCCTCATCATTATACATGATAATGACTTCTTGGATTATTTCATCATCATCATCATCATGCAACTAACCTTCTATATTAGCTTCTATAGTTCCTACTCTATTAAGTTGTACCACTTAGTTATCTTCTATAACATCTTCTATAGGGGCATCATTAGAATCTACCTCACCTTCTATAAAGGTTTTGGATGTCCTTCTACAACTCCCTCTTGATTAGATTCAACTATTTCCTTATCATTATTTCTATATCATCTTCTACAAAAAGTTCTACAAGATCTCCCTCATGTGATCTAACATTATATTCTCCATTAAAATCTTTAGATTCCTTCAACAAGCTTTATCTTAATCTTCTAAAGATGACTCTGCGATCCCCTATAATAGGTTTCATCAACTCTCCATATTAGGTTCTATAAGGTCATCTACATGAGGTTTTATAAGGTCTTATACATGAGGTTCTATAGGCCTCTCTTCATTAGATTCTACAAATACTTCTACAGCTAGGTGTTATAACATCCTCTTTCATCATGCACTATACATTCTTTCCATAAGGCTCTACATATTCCTCTATTTCCCCTCCAGTCTTCTAAAGTCTAACTAAGTAGTTATGAATTTGTTTTTATAGCCTTGTAAGTTAGCATCAAGTAAAGTTAACAGAGTTTTAGATTTTTACACTAAGATTTGATTCTTCTATATTCTTTTTCTTGCATGTATTATATAACTAAAGTCTATGTTTTTTACTACCTAGTCTCACTCTAACACCTAAAGAATCTACTTGATTTTTGTTACGATGCTTCAAATAAGTTCCTTAAGAGTTGTATACCATAAGTTCTTAACAAATCATGCTTTGGTACCACCTAAGAATTGTCATGCCTCAAAAGTGTTAAAATCGTAACATTCTCACCAAATACACTAACCTATGATGGAAGCTAGCCACTCTCATATACTTGGTATACACAAAGCACATATGACTGAATTACTTTAAATCATCTTCAATTCAATATCTAAAGCAAATTAAAGGCATTTGAGTCATATATTTCTTTTGAAAAATAGAAATTTACATAGATTTCTTATACAAGAGACTTAGAAAAGAAATTACAGAATTCTTGTTACAATAAATAAAATCCTACAAGTTAGTTTACCTAGGTAGCCTAGTTGATTCAAAAATAAAAGACAAAAGGAAGAATAATATAAATCCATTTGCTCCTTACTCCAAACCCGTTGCTTATCTTTTATATGCCTAGGGTTTGGTTGATCCTGATATTTATCTATTAGGACTTGCAAAAAAAATATGGGGATGTGAGCAACCACAAATCGATAAGGAGATAGAGATAGAAGTATACATAACATAACAAACTAGCAGTGTTGTCAATGGTTAGTTAGATGCAATACAATGCGATTAAACATATGCCATCCACATGATGTTGTCATTGTAAAGTTAGAAAACTTACACCCCTTTTAACCCAATTAAGGAACTTAAACCCAATGGATGCTTGCGTCTAAGCAAATCATAACCAAACAAAGGCATGTACAAAAGAGCTTGCTCTTCTTAAGAACTCTTTGAACTAACATCCCTAACCTCACTGTAAACTCCTCTCCTATCACTTAGTTTGGCCTTAATGGCAAGGAAAGACCAATTTTAGCTGCCTCATCGAATGGTGAGTCTTTAGTTAGATAGTCCTAATTGTTCCCCATAGTGGGTTGCAATGTATGTCTAATTAGGGTATAAGTCCAAGTTTAGTTTATACCATTTTAAGGGTGACCAACCAATTGCAAACACTCCAATTAAGAAATAAAGCTTACAAGGCAATCACAACATGTAGCATATTTATCAAAACAATACAACAGTTTCCAAGAATTCATGTTGCATGTACATAATCAACTACTTTACAAAGCACAAACAAGTATACACATCAATATTAATCCCAGTTACTTAGATCCATAGTCACTCTTATAAGTCAAATGTGACAATCCTTCCATCATCAAGGGTCCTTATATCACAAACTATATTTCAATTTCTATATAATTCATTGGAGTAGTAGTGTTTTAATCATTACTTTTGATTAGGTTTATTATCATTCTTTTACCATTCATTAAGTGTTTATTATGTAATCAAGTGTTTTTACTTTTACCTAAGGTATTAAAACCTTCCACTCAACTTTCTAGCTATGTAAGATTTAGATATTTAAGCCATTGGTACCTTTTACTCAATTTTCTACTAAGATATAGCTTATATTCTTTTCCTATAGGATCTTCTACTCAACTCTCTACTAGTGTCTTAGCTTATATTCTTTATTATAGAACCTTTTACACAATCTTTTACTAATGTCTTGACCTATGGCTTTTATTAAAGAGACCTTTTACATAACCTTCTATTAATATCTCAAGCCATGGCTTTTATTGAAAAAACCTTCAATAGTTCCATCTACTTAGTTTTAGGTTAGAATTTTTTATACTATAACACCTTCTACTAAACTTCTATGAAACCTTCTATAGGTACCAAATTTAATCCATTTCACCAAGAACTCCACATTACACACTTGTCTTCACTTTGTTTGAGTCCATCTTAGTTAAAACTCTACTAATATTGTCTTGGAACCCATCCAAATCAGTGTACCACACTTTAAAAATTCAACCAAAAAGTAGAATCAGCTAATGCATTAAAATATCTATCTCTGGTTGAAAAATCATGATTTTAAAGTAAAAAAAAAAAATCATTATGTATAGTAATTAATTACTACCATTTTACACTGATGGTTATGAGTTTTATGTAAAAATAATCAACTCCTTAACTTAGTAAAAATTAACATAATGAACTAAGTAAAAATTGTCCAAGCTAACTTGAAAAACTGGTCTTTTCATAAAATTCAACATTTTCTTCTTAAAATCAAATTTACACATCATCCTATTCATTTAAAAAGTACTTAGATTTCAAATTGAACAAAATAACAAGAGAAATAATGATTTTTTTTTAAATTTCAGCTTATTGTTTTTTCAAAAACTAAAAGTTAACTTTAATAAAATGAAAAGTTTTAGAAAAATTATTTACATGGCAATTATCTATATATAATATAATACTTACAAGAAAAAAAAAGGTAAGGAAACTATATTATTTGGCCTTTTGAAAATCAACAAAATTCAATTTTGAAATGCACTTATTTTAAGGGTGATATATAAAATAAATGATCTTTATAAAAACAATAATTTTGCGTGATAATATAATTAAAATTACACAAGAATAAATTTTTTAGAATTTTCAAACAAATTTTGATATTTTTAATAATTTTTTTTAAATCAAAGTGAAAATTGAACTTACTGACTAAATTTCCGATGGCTATCGATGGTGGGCTAGTTGTTAGTAAGGAGAGGCATTAGCTGGAGACACTAGTGGTGATGGTCACTTACAATCAAGTTGTCACTTAACTTAAGTTCTCCATGCTTTACAGATCATGCTTAATTTTCTAAATTTTGCTATATTTCTTAGAAAAAAAAAACCTCTAAAAATTTCCATATGAGTTGTGATATCCCATAAATCAACAATCCATACATGAATATCTGAATATTAGGATAAAGACCTATCCTTCTACGATTAAGGTCAATAGTTGATTTAGGACATCTAGGAAAGTAAACCAATTAGGTTGAAAACTTACGAGAAACATAATAACCCTAATCGTGGAGTTATCATAGGTTTGAAAATCCATAATATAATAAAAATATCAAGAATACAATCAAAATACTGAAAATTTATTCTATATGAGACCCTAAAATTAAATTTAGGACAATCATACTTAAATTTAGAACTTTCGGGAAAAGTTATCCTATTGAACTTAAACTTTACGATTGAGATAGGAAAGTTAGTTAAAGTGACGCGATAGAGTAAGATTTTGAAAATAATTATCGAAATACCAATTTTTCCCCTAGAAGTATAATCACTTAATATAGTTCAAAATTACTCGAAACCCCTAAAACTAAGCTCAGAATGTGACGAGAACTTAAAAATAAGATAATTAAGTAATAGAAGAAAATAATATAGCATAATATACTATATGAATATACACGTATTTTTATAAGTATACCTAGTATATATAATAAATATACCTGTAAATTAACCTAAAATAATATAATTATGCATAATGAGCGATAGAATCGCAAAATTAAATAAGAAAAAATATCTTAAAAAAAAGATATACTAGAAACATGATTACACGTATATAATTACTCATTATGTGTATGATATAAATAGGACATATACTTGTATATTAACAAAAATAATTATATACTAATATAAAATACCAAAATACCCTAAAATATTATCCAAAAATTATAAAAAAATAAAAAAGTGACCTGAAATATTATTGGATTAAATGTTAAGCAGCTTAAAAAGAATAAGCAACTGTATCAAAAGCAAATTTATAAAAAATTAACACCTCTTACTACGTATTTTTTTAGGAAAATATTAAAATAAATTACCTAATAATTAAGAAAAAATTCAACCAACCTAAACTACTATAAATAAGATCCTAAGACTCATATTCAACATTTTAGCAATCAAGAAAACCTAAAAAAAAAAATTAAGAAAATATGACAAAAAAAATAGGAAAAAATAGAATAAGGAACTAACCTAGTTAGTTCCCCGACCATTAGATGACCTAACGTAGAGCCTCACTACCACCTAGGAGAGACACCACCAACTAGGCCAGTCAACAACCTCTCTTCGGCCAATAATGGCTGAAGCTCCGATAAACTCAAGTTCCGAGTTTCTACCTTGTTTTTCTCTATTTTTAAAAAATTAATATATTAATTATGAAAAATGTAAAAAAAAAAATAATTCCTAGGTTATTTTATATGTACTTCCATTTAGTAAATTTATTTTTACAAAATTAGGAGTATTTAATGTACTTGATTAACAAATGTACTATTCATCCGAAATTTGAAATTTAAAATAAATACACTAAATGATGTAGTTTCTAGCTCAAAATTTTTGTATAAGGTACTTATGATATATAAATAATTTCTATATAGCTTGATTTTTTATTTGAATATTTTAAATATTTATTGTATTTTTCGACTTAAAAATAACTCAAAAATAGACTGAAATTGTGAAATGAATAGGAAATTATGAAATTTAATGATGAAATAGACATGCACTAATTTCTAGTAAATAAATAATGTTGGGATATGTTGAAATCAATATGGTGCAAAAAGGATATTAATTAGGATAATTCAAGGGTAAAATCATAAATATAAATCTATAAGCAATAGATCGAAAACTTAAAACCAAGTACTATCTGAATTCCATATATTTGTAGGAGTCTATACAAATTTTCGAGGAATTATTTGGTAACCAAAGCTATTTATAATGAATTTGCATAGTAAAATAGCTTAAATAACGAACCAATACCTAATTATAGTAATAATAGGTTAAAATATGATAAATAGATGAATAAAAACTATCTATTTGTGTACTGGTCATATTGGATAAAAAATTATATTTTTTAATACATTTAATGATATTTTAATAACTAAGATACATTATAGAAGTATTAAGGTTAGATAATACCTATATTATAGGTTATATTGACAAATTAAGTAAAATATGGTTTAATAACATAAATTACATATAGTATGATTGATAACTCTGATTTTAAACATATTTCAAATGGTGATTTTATAGTATTTTCCTCACATTTTTTGTTTTCTTTAAAGAAATTGATACTTAATTGAGTAAAATTTTGATTTCTAGGTTTGAATGCATTCTAGGATTGAAAACGAAGAAAAGGAATCAAATTTCACTCAATTCGGAGTTCAAACGAAGAAGTTTTGAAGTTTTAAAGTTACACAGTCCATGTAGAAAAAATTGGCCAAGGGTAGAAAGTTACCCGACCTGGGGACACGGTCATGTCCCAGGTCATGTCTGGTAAAGAAAACGAAAACCTTTTGATACACTATAAAAAGACATATTAGGATTTCACAAGGAAGAAGAGACACTAGAGAAGACAAAAGAGTTGAAGAGAAGGAGAAGGCGAGAACAATACCGACTTCAAGATTAGAGAGATTGTTCATCAATTAAAGGGGTTTTCCATGTTTTATTTTACATTTTTTATGGAACTCGTTTTAGATTCATTATGATAACTTAAAATTTGTGTATTTAGGATTATGGAACCTAGGGTTTCATGTGATTCTTGGATTGATTTAGAATTCTCAATAAAGTTTCTATCTTTGCTTGATTCAATTATGCCGTTTAATTGTTAATTGATATTTCTAGAATATCAATATATGATATTATGCATGTTAATTGAGAAATTATATGTATAATTAGATCTTTACATAATTGGAGAGAATTACATGTATACTTAGAGATAAGATACATGTTTCTTCCGAACTGTTAATTAATTGTGATGGAATTCATTATACATTAATGTAATTCTAAATTATATTACTAAGTAAAGAGATTCCGGTGAATAATTTAGGATTAGGGTTAATATGCTTGAGAAAGGTATTAACTTTAGTTGTGAATCCCTCCGGTCAAGAATAATAGAAACCAAATTGAATATATTTTAAGCGATAACACGATTAACTCTAGGGGAAATAATTTCTAAATACGTTATTACTTTCTTGAAATCGTTCTTAATTTTATCGTTTTTTCAATTGCTTAATCAAGTCTTATAAATAAGTTAGTTTGTTAATTTTAGTATTTTTAATTAATTCAAACTTTCATAATTTTCCGGTTAGATAATAAAGCTAAGGTTAATATTAGTACTCGAAGTCTCTGAGGGATCGACTCACTCAGACTCACATCCGCTATATTGAAACTGATAGGTGTACTTATCTGATATCAATGATAATATTTGATTAGATACGTATAACTAAGTTAAAAACTCAAATTACCTGTTAAAAATTATCTCTAGAAATTAAGACTTGTAATACGTATCGTTAAGTCTGTATGAGCCCAACGATGCTATTTTTACTAAAATCGGATAAACCTAAGTAATATAACTTATATCTCTACAATATTACTGATTTACATATTATTATAACTCTACCGTAATCAAAACGTAATTTAAACGACTAAAAGTACGTTTGGATACAATCAAAATGATATATTATACATAATAGTATAATTGCGCATATTATTAATACTTAGTAACTTAACTCAATCGATATAATGAAACTATATATTATTATTATATAATAATAATGATAATATACTTTATATATATAGCCGCTTTAAATAAGACCCTAATGTTTTCATAACCATTACGAAAATTGAATTTAGGTTTTGTATATATTGGGTCTCCCAATGATCAGACCGTTGATAATACAAGTTTTCCGAAGTGAGTGCCAAAACAAATGAGTGGGTCAATGCTTTACCGTATTTTAGGATATTATTTCAGAATATCTTAGGGACTTTAGTATGTATTGGCTTATAAATGTAGTTAGTCATTTATGCGTATGCAATGCTTGTGGTTAGGTTTCGATTTGCTATGATGGGAGTTGAGCTCTATGATATAATTGTTCTGTAAATATTATTCTTGAATTGTTTGAGCTTGGTTAATCACTCTAAAAAGATTAACTAACTCAAACTTGGCTTAATATCTAATTTGATATGCATCGCAACCCACTAGGGGTAATAACTAGGATTATCGGGCCAAACATAGATTATCTTCAATAAGGATAACTAAAATGATCCTTCCCCCACGCTTAGCCGAACTAAGTGATAGGAGTGGAGGTCGCGGTAAAGTTAGAGGCTGTAGTTCAAAGGTGGTCATAAAAAGAGGGTGTTCTTCATTGCACAAACTCCAGTTTAGTTTCAATTCATGAGTATGTGACGTCAATCTCCTCAACCCATATTAAAGCGGGTGAAATTTCTCTGATCTTACGACGGACCGGATAACGTCGTGCGATGGTATTTGCTTATACATACATTACATCTAACTAACTTAATTGAAAACCCCAGTTGTGATGTGTTGAATGTATACTTCTGTCTCCACTCCCACTTACTAAGCAAGTTGTCGCTCATTCTTCTATAGTTTATTTTGCAGATTCCAAATAGCTTATAAGTGCCTACCTAATACCAAAACCCTAGTAAATTGGGATGGGGAGTGAGATACAACAAGAAATGGCCGATTATTTCCCTTAGTATTAACTTTTTATCTTTTAAGCAAAACTACACAAGACTCTTCTAAAAGCTTAGTAGTTTTCAATATTTTGATTTGTATATGAAATGATAGGTACCTGTAGGACTTACTACCTTTTTTTTATAAGGTTAAATGATAAGTTTATTATTACAAATCATTTCACAGGATTACTCTACAAGTTTATATCAAACAGGTATCGAATTGGACGCTTCAAAGGGATAAAGTAAAGTACGCCTAAAAAGGATAAAGTAAAGTACGCCTAAAAAGGATAAAGTAAAGTACGCCTAAAAAGGATAAAGTCAAGTACACCTTGTATGAACTAAGTCTAAGATAGTAGCTGTGAGGACAATTTCTATCTTAGGATAGTTCATATGATGGGACTATTATGACTTCACCTTTTCGAGGCGTGACATGAGTTTTCCAAGTTTCCTAAGTGTAAAGCGTAGGTGTAAGTATTTTAGGGTTTATATAATGTCTTGTTTAGTGGTTGGATTTTATGCATCAATGGATAAGGTTTGATTTTCTTCTTTTTAAACTTGTCAACTGTTGCATGGTTTTAAACTCCATAGGTTAATCTATGGTTTTCATCCATTGTTTTGGTAAAACCATTAGCCCTAATCCTTGGGCCATCCATGGTTTTTCTTCAACACCATAAGCTCTTTATTTGATTATTTAACTTAGTATAATTTATTATATTTTATATTTTAGGTTAGTTGATGACTTTATATGGAAATTTCTACTAAAGCTTTTACAACTTATACTCAATTAACTAACCAATTACATATTTTTAATTATTTTCAATATCATGTATTAATTTTTGTTATTTATTTCATTTATTTTTAGGTTATTGTTATATCTTGAGTTGCGGTTTTCGAAATTTCAAAAATTAACCAATAAATAGGAAAGTTTTAACATTTTAGTTTATATAAATGTTTTATTACTCCATTTCTAAAATCCAAATTTGTAAAGTCACTTTGACTAACTTTTTAGGTCTTATTGATTTTGAGCCTAAGCAAATTAATCCCGCGAACACTCTAAATTTGTGAGTTCGAAATTCTATGATTGTAATTAGTTAATTCTTTCATATACTATCTGAAATATTGTTTCATATCTTTTTTCGAAATTTCAAAAATTAACCAATAAATAGGAAAGTTTTAACATTTTAGTTTATATAAATGTTTTATTACTCCATTTCTAAAATCCAAATTTGTAAAGTCACTTTAACTAACTTTTTAGGTCTTATTGATTTTGAGCCTAAGCAGATTAATCCCGCGAACACTCTAAATTTGTGAGTTCGAAATTCTATGATTGTAATTAGTTAATTCTTTCATATACTATCTGAAATATTGTTTCATATCTTTTTGTTAGATTTTCATATAATTAATTTATGTACAAGTTCTCGTTAAATTAGGTATGAATTTTATGATCTTATTTCAATAAATAAAGAGAAAACTTGCAAATTTTAGCTTCTATTAATATCTCATTGTTCCATTTTTAGTATCTAAGTTCTTTATATTGTTTTAACTTATTTGTTGCCCTAATACATATTTCGAGTTGTAATGAGAGAATTTTACAAATGTCTTAAATTTTCAATGTTAAGGTCATGTTTGTTAAAATGCAGGTCTTACATATATAGTATTCCAACTTTGCCTTACCTCCTCACTTCATACCACAAAAGTAAGCATAAGTATAGAAAGTCCGATCATTATTCTCTCAATACTCCACTAAGTTTAAAGAGTTTAGTACTCTTTTAAGGATTACAATATGATTCTTCACACTTTCACACGATTCTCTTTCTCTAAATAGATTTCATACTTTAGCACATTTACTTCTTGTAGACTTATGATCACATAGAACTTATCTTACTCTTTTTCTTGTAAGATTCTTCAATTGTTCATCTCTTTTCTTTAACTTGTTCTCTTCATCTCTTTAAATAGACATGGTCCCAACATTCAAATGATCTATCTTTCATAATAGTCATTGGTATAGCCATTGCCTTCAAATCTTTATGATTCTTCTCTTCTTTCTATCTTACTAATCTACTTGATTGTTAAAGATATAAATTCACAATTATTTCCATATTTTGTTTCTTCTACAAATAGTATCTTTTTCTATCTAATACTTATGTTATTTGCTTCTGGTATTATCTTGCATATCGAAAAGTAAAATATCCCTTAGCTTGATTAAATATATTGCCCAAATATATCTTCCCGTCGATGCTAAGCCTTGACTTGTAAATTTATTTCTTTCATTATTCAATCTTTTGAAATAGCTTTGTCTTCTAATCTTGACTTGTTTTATTTTCTTGTCTTGTTTTCCAATCTCAACTGTTATGTTTCTAACTTATCTCTTGTGCTTTGATTCTATTCTTGTTTCTCGTCTTCTGAAGCTACACTTAAATGCAAAAAATTTTTTCTTCCTTCTTTTTTAAATTTGATTCTACTTTACATTCTTTGCTTCTTAATGAATGCTTCCTTTAAGATCTAAGCAATGGTCTTGTTATTCTTGTTCTGATCAACTTTTGTCTTTATAATTCTAATCATGATCTTCAATCTTTTCAATTCTGAATACGTAATCTAAGTTCTGATCTTGTCTTTCAATTCTGATCTTGTTTCTTTTTAGAATCTATCCTTTCCATTTCTGATCATCATGAACATTCTAGAAATTTAAACTTTTTCTGCATATTCAAGAACTTGATTAGTATTTTTAACACGTATATCTTTTCATCATAAAAAGGCCTTTCATGTAGGTTCTAACAAGTTGACAAACTAATTATGTTGACAGATCATCCACTCAAGGGGGGTTAAGGCTAGAATTATGTTAAGTGGCCTAAATGAGATGAAGAACCTATATGTGCTTAAGTTTGAATTCCTAACCAGCAACAAAAAGGTTGAATACAAAGCACTCATTGTGAGATTTAGGCTAACCAAGGATGTTGGTGTAGGAAAGCTTAAACTTCACTCTAACTCTATGTTTGTATTCCAATAGGTTAGAAGCAAATTTGATGTAAGGAACAAGAGCATGTCTAAGTACCTTGTGGTTATACAAACCCTCACATTGAATGTCCCCTCTTTAAGCATTGCTAAGGTCCCTAAGATCAAGAACTTAAAAGATAGATAGATTGTTGAAGTTGGCCTCTACTAGCATCTTCAAACTAGACAAGAAGGGAAAGAAGTGTTCATAGAGTATCAAATAAGCAAAAGCATCAATAAGAAACATCACTAGGTGCTACAGATAGGCCTACATCAACCAAGCCCTATTGAGTAAATCCATTACTTGAATATTTAAAACACGAAGCCATCCCGACAAATCAAAAGGTGGCGAGAAATCTGATGTGCAAACTATGAATAGCACATTAATTAGTGATATCCTTTACAAACAAGGCCACAACCTTCCCTCCTCTGGTTCCTTCAAATGAAAGAATGACAACATGTCTTAGAGGGGCTATGCATAGAAATCATATTAAGAGTCAAGCTCTTTACATTCGAGCCCTTTTACTCATCTACTATTGGCCCATAATGAAAGAAGATTCCAAAGAGATGGTCTAAAAGTATGCATAAGTGCTAGAAGCATGCTCCAATCAATCATGAACCAAGCACTAATCTCCAACCCTCATGAGACTATAGTTATTCACTATATGTGGGTTTGATATCATCGGCTCCCTTTTTTTAAAACCAACTAGATAGCAATAGTACATGGTAGTGGCTATCGACTATTTCATAAAATGGGTAGACATAGAGGTCATTGCCAAAATCATGAAGAAAAACATTGTAGCGCTTATTCTTAACCATTTTCTCACTAGGTTCGACATTCTTTATACCTTGATCATTGATTGTAGGTTGCAATCTGATAACGACAAGTTCAAATACCTTTTAGGGCTTACCAAGTGAACATCAACTACACTTCAATCACACGTCCCTAGTCTAATGGACAAGTTGAGGCTATAAACAAAATATGCCTTAACAATCTCAAGAAGTGAGCAAACCGAGCTAAAAGGAGATGGTTTAACAAGCCCACCTACATCTTGTGGGGCTAACGAACCATGTACAAACGCCAGTCGAAGAGGCTCCCTTCCACTTCACCTTTGGCTTAAAAGGCCATCCTACCAATCAAACTAGAACTCTTAAACATTCAAACTCAATCCCTGCATATGAATAAGGCTACAAATGAGTCCAGTTGAGCTGCTATAAGTTCAGGTTCGACTCATTTAAAAATTATACAACTCAAGATGAGCTTTTTATCAAGGTAACAATTGAGGCTTAAGCTCAATACATTAAGATAAACAAGCTTTTCCTTGAGTTCAAGCTTAGCTCGTTACTAATCAAGTTCGAGCCAAGTTGAGCATAAAGCAAGCCTATCTTGATCCTTCTTATGAGCCTAAGTGTAAAAAATGAAGAAATAAATAAATAAATAGATTAACGAATGATGAATAAAGATTAGATTATATATCATATATTTTCTTATAACATATTTATATAGTTATATTATTTTATAGATATTAGCTTTTGGATTTTAATAATATATAGTATATGATATATAATATATAGTAATATTTGTAATATACACAAAGCTTGTAATCTTATTCACTAGATTAAAAGAGCTAGGTCACAAGCCTAAACAAGAGCTCGAGAGCTCGAACAAGAGCTCGAGCTCGAACAAGAGCTCGAGCTCGAACTAGAGCTCAAGCTCAACTCATTTAGTTAAACAAACTTTATCTTGAGCTCAAACTTGGCTCGTTTACTAATCAAGTTTTCGAGATCGAGCCTAGCCAAGCTTAAGTAACTTATGAGCAGCTCAACTAAGCTCGACTCATCAAGCTTGGCTTATTTGCAGCCCTAGACATAGAGATCAACCAAATTGGCCTAACGGCCATCTTAGACACCATCAAGGATGTCTAAGATCAAACTAAGGCCTAAATAGCCTCTTACCAGCATAGAGCCACTCGGTACCACGATAAAAAGGTCAAGAGCGTCTTCTGACCCTGAGATCTCATTTACAAAAAGCTTAAGGCCACCGAGCTACAATAAAACCAAGGGAAGTTAGCCTTAAACTAAGAGGACACTGTTAGGGTCAAAGAAGCCATTGGGAACAAAGCTTACAAACTAGAGAGACTGGATAGTCAACCCTAAACTAGCAACCTCCAAATGTATCTCAATCAACTTCCAAATGCATCTCAATCAATGGTTATGCATTATAACGCTCTTTGTATAGTGTTGCATATTAATAAGAATCCATGACACAATCACACTATGCCCCTATGCATACTAAGTCCTTACTAAACAAATTATTGCTGAGCCAAGCCTTACCCACCCTCCCCTACTCCCCTTGAGCACATCAACTTGGACTAAAAACTTGATATCAAGTCAGCTTATGTATAAAATTGGGGAAGGAAAGAAAAGAAGAAGGATAAAACAATTATCCTAGAGAATTACATCAGAATTTACACCATAAAGGTCAACATTCCAACTTGAAATAGACATGTCAAAACAACAGGAAATTGCAGAAAGTTCGAACAAAGATCTTCATCAACTAGTAGAAGAATTATAGGTGACTTTGACACCTTAGCTGTCCCTTGCTTCAATAGTTTATCCTAGATGGGTAAGCTCAACCGAGGCTAAGGCACCTTCCAACGAATTCGTACTCAACAGTGAAGGAACATCTTCTACTTGGTCCACTTAATCGTGCTCCTCAAACTCCTTCTCCCCTTTTATGATCATCTACTTCACCATCCTCTCCCGCTTTAAACTGCTCTTGGTTAACAGGTAGACAGTTAAGGTCAAAATGAAGGTGTGCCGCTAAGATTCTTTAACCTAGACATGCCAATGCCTTGGAGCAGTTTCTTCCAAAGGAGTTGACGCTATTCCTCATTATTCATAATGTCATCAAAAGACTCTCCTTTTAACACGACTCGATCCACCTAAGCAGCAAAACTGCTCTCCAGCTTTAGAAGCCTCACCCTTTCATGGTCAACTTTCAATCGAAGCTGCAAATCTCCTCATATTTCTCCTCCTGAAGAGTGGCCTGCCAACTTGAAACAACGCCGAAGCTTCGTTAATTGCAAACTGCCAAGTCCTTGACTTCGGCGTCAAAATCCCTTTTACCTTTCTCCAGCTTTCCCACTTTGTAGGCCAGATTGGCCTTTGCCCACAACTCAGCTTCCACGTGCACCTTTAAGGCCTTCATCTCTTCTTCGGTCTTTGCCAAAGCTCATTCACCTCGGCCATCTGACATCAAGCCCCTCCTGAACCTTCCCAGTCTTTGCCTCAACCTCTAAGCCCTTTACAATAATTTAGAAATATCATCAGAAAACGTCATATAACCATCCCCGCCTCTTCACCCCACCAGCCCCCACCCACCCCAAAACCTAGAGTCTTAGATGTTTCAAAACTATGGTCTCGTAATCAATTTAGAGCTATCCTACCTTGTTTAGCTCTTCCCCCTAAATGTCTAAACTCTTCATCATATGAGAATTCAACTACAACCAGATGTATGTCTAATCAGATAAGAGAAAGACAAGAAAGGGAACAAGTATGCCAAGGGTACAGGACTTGCACTAAAAAGCTTGCTACTAATCAACCTCTTCAATCCATCCTTATCCAAGCCCTACAAACTCCACTTCAGTATTAGTTCGTTCCAAGGTATGATCAAACCCCTCAAGATCACAAAGCTTTTAATCCCGTTATATACGTACCATTAATGATGGAACGCATGCCCACCACCTTCTAAATGATGCACCCGAACTAGAGATGGAGTATAGGAGGTAGTCGGCTCCTCTAGTCTTTAGTTTGCCAACTAAGCCCTCCCCCTTACCCTACCTAGACAAGCTCGTGCACAAACACAAAATCCTCATCTACTTGGGCGATCTCCTTAACCTGAGCAACTGGAGTACTCTGTCCTACAACCTCCTCATGAGATTGTTTCCTCGATGATTGGTTAACCCCTTCACCAAACCTTCTCTTTCAACTTCAGTCGTGCGAAAGGGGGATCTGCACTAAGCTAAAGGGGAACTCCCACAATCTCATCATGAATTGGTAATTCCGGTTCCTTAGTCACCTGAATAGGAATCCTCTCTCGCTAAGCTACAACTGCCCTTAATTTTTATTGCCTTGCTTTTGAGTAGTAGTGCATGCGAGACCGTTCAGCTCAACATCCCTAAGCTACATATTCGCAAAAACAAAAATGAGAGAAAAGGAGGTCAATGGAAAGCCAAAATAAGCCCATAAAAAAATACCATGATGAGCATGAGTTCTTAAAAAGAAGAGAGGGGACCTCATTCCCCAAGCATACCAAACAGACTACTTCCCCTTGGCAAACCCAACTCATACGACATTGAAGGCTCACATACTTCCCACATCCCATACACTATTAGCCAATTTACCCTTGTCAAGATATTCATCCATAATCTTATCTACATTCCACTAGCAGCCCGACCTTAACCACTAGCTTATCCTTTGTTGGGTCCGCTGCGGCCCCATCCCTAGGCCCTAAATCTTTAAGGCTTGGCATCCTAATCAGCTCTACCTACTCCGTCTAAGAATCCATACAGATGCTCGAATTAACCATAAAAAAAGAAATAAAAATAAATAAATAAAATTAAAAAAAAAAAAAAACTTATTTTTCCAATGATGTTCGGGAGACTTGAGCACGATGAACGGCTTCCTCTTATGCCGATGGAGAGGTAATACCAACGGCTATTAATGCGCTTCAACCCACAGAAAAACTTAAGAAGCTCAAGAGTAGCTCTTGAGATAAAATGCCCATGCAAGGTCTCGAAAGCGATAAAAATTTTGAGCCAATTCAATAGGAGCTAAACGAGCACTTAATGGTACATAGAAAACTCCTAGAAATCCAAAAGTGGGAGTCGAAGGCTAAAATTTAGGTTTTTTTGGTACAAACGAAACCTAAGCCCCATAATCAAGGCTACGCAGTCAGTGGCATGAGGCAACTCTAGTAACTATGTTAAAGGTTGAAAGACGAAGAATTTTCTTACCTACACCATCTCTTTATTCCCGATAGTACTTCATACTCCATTTCGCATTCTCGCCTTTGTCACAACCATATAAGAGTTGGAGTGGTTTGTTCCCCTTACCATCATCATGATATACATCCCTAGAGATCCACTTAAGGGTAGCCACAAGATTTATCTCTTGGCTCATTCTTCTATTTATAGACACACCGTGCCTAAGCCATGCCTTAGAGGCTCCGTCATCACCGGCGCTTGGGGGGGTGACCCTCCCTACCCATCAAGCGTCACAACTAAAGTAGTTAGAAGAATCATCTCCTCGTGCCATACCTGCTAAACTAATGATGGAAAGTGGAAAGATGTAGGAGTGCTTGAAACTTAATGAATTCTCAGTATGAAATTGCTAAGAGTGTCAAATACGAAAGGGATGAGTAGCAAATCTAGAGGAAGAAAGTGAAGAAGGAAGAAAAGGGAGATATCTAATATTTATAAACGAGCGCTCTCAAGAGTCTAGACGATGGTTATAGGGAAAAGGAAAGGACACAATAGCTCTGCATAGTACATCACCACTGTCCGATCCGTGAAATTGATAGCATAAACTAGGCAAACGTACTGGCATGTATAGGACACACATAACGACTCACTGACATCCACTCCACACATTAAACACGCTAAGATTTGCATGCCAAAGGACGGTTTGAGTTAAAGCTTCCTCAAGAAGCTATCACCGGCTCGAATTAGGTGTTATCCAAATGAATTCAGACTTGTCACACAACTTGCTCAAGCTTGCCACATGCGGCTTGGTTAGTCATTCACCCGACCTCGTCTAAACACAACTTAGAGTTGCGTGCACATAACGCATGAACCGCATTTAGCCTAAATGGCTTGCTTGCTTAGATGCCCCATTAACAACAAAGCCCTAGTCCATAGCTGATGGTGCTATAATTAGAAATGCTTATAATGGGCAAAACAAAAGCCAACGAAAGTAGACAAAATGCATTTTTATTACTCAAATCATCGACTGGCACTTACAATTCTAGGTCAGCATCCCAACCTAATACATTATAACGTCTAGAGAATCTACTACTCTACTACTAGCAAACTACACTTTGAAAAGAAGTTTAGTGAAGATCTTCAGGGACTAATTACAACACGAGATTGACATCCCCACTTAATACATTATGTCGGTGA
The DNA here is from genome assembly GCA_024138005.1 of Lumnitzera racemosa. Taxonomy (NCBI): domain Eukaryota; kingdom Viridiplantae; phylum Streptophyta; class Magnoliopsida; order Myrtales; family Combretaceae; genus Lumnitzera; species Lumnitzera racemosa. The sequence continues at coordinate 72,178,130 of JAMXBC010000003.1, forward strand.
AGAAATATGTTACACCAACTAACTAGAGCCTAGAAGTAATGGCCTTCACTTGAGGTCACCTTTCAAGAGTCTATATGGCTTCATGAAAGTTGCCAAAGGGGGGACATTTGCTAAAGGAGAAGCATCATCCTTCCCCAACTGTCAATCCAAACCCTAATTGAATAGGTAATCAGAGCAATTACTACTCTTGTCCCTTGTGTTCCCATTGCAATAAGGATGGCCTTCTACATCACTAATACCTTTGTACAAGCAAGCAACCTATTGCATTACGAATACCCTTGGAAAGGACCAAGTTAGCCTAAACCATACTACACTAACCTTTGACAATAATCAGAGCTAAAGATGGCTAGGGTGATTAGAGAGGTTCCTTTAGAGAAGGAAACTTTAGAAGCTCACCATCGTGAGATGTCAACACCACTTCTCATTGCCCTCGGGGCAGCACTCTTCCTTTGTCATGCTTAAGGATAACCCTGCATCAATGGACACATCGAAAGGACTCCTTTACATGAAATGTGAGACTAATGCTTCACTAGGAATGCTCCCATGACGTGCCCCTATGGTACTGGAAGACTTTGATCTTGAAATGTGAAACTAGAGCTCCATGGGTGCCTCTCTAAAAATGGGAAGTTTCCTCTATGCTCAACTAGGTAACCTGGCCTCACCTCTCTAACTTTGATCGAGACTAAGAAAGGGGCAACTCCAAGTGGACATCTACAATTGTTAATATCACGAGTTAAATATACAATTCTAAGAGTTTGTAACTTTATGATGTTTTTCTTAATTAAAACAAATGTAAAATCGTTTAAATATAAACTTTTGATAAAATCATGAATTTTAGTATAAAATTCTATAAGCATACAATTTTATCAAGTTTATATAATTCCATACATTAAAAGTGATAATAAAATCGTGATTTTGACAACCATTGTCATAGCTCAATTGAGCTATGATCTAACATTAAGCTTGGATATAGTACAATCGAACTAAATTGCCCTAAGAAGAGAAGACAGTGGAGACCTACCTCTTTAATAGTCTCTCCTCCTTCTCCAAGACCTAGAGCTACCTTGGAATGGCAAATGCCTTAAGCGACTACTTGGCTTGCTCTACCTCCCTCATGGGAAAACAACAAGCTAGTAAGCTACCCTCTAACTTAAAATGAGAAGTCGAAGCCTCCTAAGTTAGCCCCCTAAGGAACCATTAATGAAGCAAGATGATTCCCCTAGGAACAAAATGTGAGACCAAAGCTTCTCTTGGCTACAAATGAAAAGAAGGCCCCAAGGTGAGACGATCCTTACATCTACCATTGCCAACAACGGTCGAAGGCTTGAGCTAAATGGTATTTTTCCCCATTCCATAAGGATTAACTAACTATAAACAATGAGAAAATAATGGCTAAAGGAATCTCAAACTCTTAAAAAAAAAATGAATTTGTGTTACAGCTAAACCCCTAATGACTAAACACCTATTTATAAGGTTGAGGGCATATCAAAAGCGATACTCCACATCAAACCCTCTTAATTGTTATTAAAGGCGTTAAACAGAGAAACTTTGGGTATAGGGTAATCCTAAGAAACTAGATGCATCCCAACCATATATGTGGCCTGTTGACAAGATAGGACAGCCCCAACCATACACATGGCCCAAGTGATTGAATGAAGCAACTTAATATTCGCCAGCTATTGAGACACTTACTCTCATCAATCCATGCTAATCAAAGTGCTAAAGCATGAAAGATACACCCAAAGCACCTAGAAGCCAATTAAGCTAAATCATGTTTAGGAAAGGCTATAATGCTCAAGAAGGGGATACTCCACCTAAACTAGCACAAGTTTGGTCATTTAAACCACTTACCTGCTTAGTTGATCCACTTCACCTAAGTTAGCACAGGTTCGGTCCAACTCAAACAACCTACTTACTTGCTCGGCTAGCTTCATGTAAGTTAATGCACAATTGCTCTACTTCGAATGGCTTTCCTACACGGTTGGTGCACCTAAGTCTAAATGCTAGCTCACTAATTTGCTAATGAGACCAAAGAGCTAATAGTAAGCCCACCTTTTAGCTCTAGCTTGACCCCAACATGCTTCTACTCAACCCAAGGTCTTAAAAACCTACCTAGAAGCTTAATCCCTTTATTGATTAGTCACCAATGGGAATGAGGGGGCCAATTCGATAGCGAATTTCTAACATAGGCCCTATTCCCTGGCACAATTGAGGCCCAATGGTTCAATTAGCACAAGCCCAGTTACTCGAGGCATAAATACCCTATCCAACATACTATTCTATTGACCTATGAGGCACTCGTGCAAAGAACCAACAGGTTAGGGGCACCCCATCTTTCTAATCCACAGCCAACTCACAAGGGACTCAACCCCTAGGTTAAGCATTACTTTAAAAAGGCCATGTGACTACATCATACTGCCCATAAATCATTAAATATGGATTAAACAAGCAAGCACCCGATTGTAAGTCACCCATAATACACTTAAGGTAAATGGAAAAGCATGAAGCCCAAAGCAGCCACTCCTTAGTCACATCAAAGAATCTTACCAACCATAAACTTCTAAAAAGCCTCAACATCTTAGCTTACGATTATCACCATTAAGGTATGGCCTTCCTCCTATAAATATACTCAAATTCGAGATGACCATAAACCAACATACACATACGCTGCTTAATTTCTCTATTATTTAAGAACTAATTTAAGTATCAAAGTAGCTTTACCTAATAACCCCCTAGTTACTCTTTTCGCTTCATTGGTTTTGTAGGTTAATCTAACTTAGTCTCAAGGACTCCTTAGGCCTAAAATCTCTATCGGCAACATATAAGATCACTAATTACAAATTAAGGATTCGTGGCAATTGTTATGTCTACGGGCATGAGGCATTACATAATGAGTAATTAAATGAAGTTATCAATATAGGAAATTTGAAATAATAATAAAAAATACTAAAAATGGCAGAAACATATACAATGAATTCTCATTAATATTTCATATGATAATATTTGATACAAAATCATCATTAAAGTGCAAAAAATAAGGAGATCCTATATCAGGGAGTACTTGTACAAATGATCTATATAAGACTTATGCTTTTCCTCTTATCAGACGAGGCTCCTGTTCAATATTTGCATTTAGGAGTTCTACACAAATTGGGAGTAATGCAATGGGAATATTAAAAACACATTGGGGTTTAGAGGGGGGTGGGGTTTGCAACGACTCTTCATGAGGTGATCCCCTATGCTTATGTACTAGTATCAGCAAGGGAAAGGAATAGTACGAGTCATGGGTGGCAACAATGACACATACTATTAATAGGGCCTTTTAGACATGGGCTCCTTAGGCCCATCTTAACCTAATAAGGCTCACAACTTCTGACAAGCCACCTTTGGCCTAGGCCCAAAACATAGCCCATCCAATTATAAGAGGCCTCTAAAGACTAAAAGACTCTAAATAAGGCTAATGGACTAAGTCAACAACCACCTCCTACATATGTAAAACATGTCGAACACCATAATCCCACTCTCCACAGCAATGACTCATACTATTAATAAAGCCTTTTAGACATGAGCTCCTTAAGCCTATCCTAACCTGATAAGGCTCACAACTTCTAACAACCTACCTTTGGCCTAAGCCCAAAACATGGCCCATCCAACTATAGGAGGCCTCCAAAGACTAGAAAACTCTAAATAAGGCTAAAATACTAAGTGAACAACCACCTCCTACATATGTGAAACACGTCAGACACCATAATCCCACTCTCCAACACTTGTGAATGTGGCTTTGCCTACTAACTCCTCTCCAACTACTGGTACCACTCCTTTATAAATATAAGACCATCACCCAACAGTAAACCACTTGATATTTTACGCATTTATGCTTACATAGTGCTCTTACGCACTCATAACTCTCCAAACCATAATTCTTCAATTCATGATTCACTAAAGGCCTAAGAATTCTTAATCTGATTATAGCCTCATAGCCCTATTTCTTCTACTGTTCTTATACATATAAAGAACTTCCAAAATTAATCAACAAAAATACATTTAATCTTTTTACACTCTTAGCTACAAATATATCAATCGTTACTGCTTTTTCTTATATCCAAAAAATTACACTTTCGTCAAGAAGCACAATTACATCCATTAAGAAATCATTAGGATATCTACATATATGAATAACTAACGTAGGATCAATTCTAATTCTCAGAAAAACATCGTCAGCTATCATATCATATCCATAATTCCAATTACTTATAACAACTATTCATTCAAAAGAATTCCACCACATTTATCTTCTAATTAATTTAGTATCATTTTTACTTGTTAATTCAGTACTTTATACTTCCATAGGAAAATAAAAAAAAATAACGATAATTTCACATACCTTATCATCATTAGACTCTTTAATGTTGTCATTATCTATCATCTCCTATATCACATTCTCATTCTATACAAGATTTACTCTTGAATTAGGTTTTGATTATACCTTTAGTACGGGTTCTGATTCATTTCTGAAATGATTTCTAACTTTTCCCTTTCAATGTTTTGTCTTTCCAAAATCCTCTTCTACATCATGCTTTATTTCACTTCAAATTATACTACCTCATATTTAGACTAAGCACCAAGTTGAGATCATCTCATAAATCCTATAAGTTTTGGATTCACCTTAAATTTCTGTATATATCACCATATCTCTCCTGTTCCAAAACTCAAATTAATTTTCACTATTGTTCATAAGTCTCATTACTTCATCACATCTTACCGATTACAACACAACTTCATCAACAAATTTCTTAGGAATTTCATTCACAATATTAACATATCCCACTAATTAGGTCTAGCAATATTCTTTACATCTCAATTTTATATTAACTCAAAGATTTTTCTTCATTCAATCTAAATCATTTCAACAAACCACCAATTCTTACATATACAAAGCATTTCCAAAATTGGTCACCTAAGACACATCTAATCTCCTTTTACGTTCTTACTCACAAGTGTATAATACATCATAGTATATGTACATATCCAAAGAATACACATCCATCAATAAGCACAACTATATTTATTAAAAGATCAATAAGATCTTAACTTATATGAATAGCTAATCATATAATCAATTCTAACTCCTAACAAAATATAACCAACTAATACATTTTATTCATCATTCAAATCAACTATCATCTCATATATTGTATTCTCATGTTTTATATTATCTTAATCTACTCCAACTAATCTAAGAAAATGGGAAAGCCATTCAATAAACCTTTGGGGTTAATCATCTAAAGATATATGATGTGTTAGTTGCAGTATAAGCCGTATTAGTAGAATATGATATCTTTCTTCTACTATTAGTACACGTATCTTACTAACATCGCTTAAGTTCTAATCCTTCACTTTTAAATCATCCTTATTCAATAAGTCATATCACATAATCCCTACTATGCTAAAACTCAGATTAATCTCTATTATTATCCATAAGGCTCATCACTTCTCATCAATTGCAACATAACTCCATTAACAAACTTTTCACTATTACCGTCCATAATATTAACATATTCCAACTAACCAATTATAATATTGTTCTCCACGTCTCAATTCTGAATTAAACCAGGGATTTTCCTTCATTCCACTTGCATCACCTCAACTAACCACCAATTTCTCCATACAATCCCATTAATAGAATTAAATTCGATTAACACCTATCTCAGTAGCGTTATAGTCATTACTTATCCTATAATTTGTGGTACGATACTTTAATATCCATTTATTTCTACCCACTCTCAATGTACTCCTAAAATGTCTAATTCTTTTAATTGTTCGTTTCATAGCGAGTTCACTAGAACTTTGCTCTGATATCAATTTAAAAACAGTAGAGTCGTAACAGTTCCGCCATGTAAACCATTCTAAGATAGAAGTTAGCCTTATAACCGTTATTCTAGACCTGATCTACACAAGGTATCCATGACAAACCCGCTTTGAAGTAAACAATTTATAATTTAAATAAATCACTTACCTAAGAAAGTGAGAAAATATATATATACACTATAATTCAGTTATTACATTATTCAAAAATGAAAAATTCTAAAATAAAAGCTTAGACCTTAAAAATATATGTTTATTCTTCAAATATTTTTCTCACTCCCTAGGATCCAGCAGTTGCTAGCTTTAGAGTAGTTGTAAGCCGCTTCTTAGCCAGCACATGCGCGACGTCTATAGGGATGTGAGCAACCACAACTTAGTAAGTTAGGATGAAGGACTTAAAACTATACCATAAACATAACAAGGTTATCAACCAACTTATTAGGTGCAATGTATGTTTAAGCAAATGCCATCACACGATATTGTCTGGTTGGTCGTGAGATTAGAAAAATTACGCCTACTCTAATCTGGGTTGAGGAGTTGCCGTTAATGCAACAGCTCATGACTAAACCTAAGCTTGTGCAATGAAGACACCGCTCCTCCCGCGACTACCTTCGAACCATTGACTTCACCCTCGCCACGATTTCCTCTGCTGTCACTTAGTTCGACTAAGGATGAAGAAGGGACCATTATGCAACCCTACAATATTCCTTTCGAAGGGGTTGGTATTTGGCTGGAGAATCCTAAGTTCCCCTAATGGGTTGCCATGCAGGTCTAATTATGATTACAGGTCGTATATTTGATTAGGTCCAATTTAAGGTGATCAATCACTTCATACAAATCATACAATACAAGCCAAAACAACAAACAGAATCATAGCATCACTCATAATCAAGCACATGCACACAACGAACTATCTAACAAGCACAACCAAGTACAATCTCAAGCCTCCAAAATACAGCAACGTATTAATCCCAACTTACCTGGACTCCTCGCTTGCTCACTCGAGGTTCAACTTACTCAGGCAATCATCCCTATAACACAAACATGGTTTCAGTTTTTCATATAACTATTATAAGTTGGTTTTATCCTATAACGCTTATTGTTATGTTTTGTTTAAGGTTTAATATATCTAGTTACTTAGGTTCTCAAATCTTTTATAATTATTCTAGGTTTGGGGTTAGGTTCGAATTCAGTTTCCGCATCGATTTCTAAATTAGGTTGTAATTCTATTTCTAAATACTATTTTATACTCAAACCCTAGAAATTCGTTTCAACTCATAATGTGAAATTAATCACATTACTTTCAGATATCTTAAATACCATCATCACTCCTAGTTAGTATTTTATTCTACCTAATACACATAAATCCTTATTAGTGTACCAAATTTACTCTTGATATGAGAAATTTTTACATTTTTCATATAATTACATAAATTTAAGTTTTCTATCAGATTTATTATATAACCCTATTATTTTTATAATATCAATTTTTATTCTAATATCTTCTATTTATTATATTTCTAATAATCGTGTATTATGTACATAATATACATCTAATATTTTTATCATTCTAATTACCATATCCCAACATCAATTATCATTTCAAAATGTCTAAATTTATCCTAAATCAGATTTTACACTTAATTACCCTAATTTACAAAATTAACTTAAAATTTACTATTTTTCCTTATTACTTATTTACTACATAATTAACCTAATAATTACATCTAATACCCTAAATACTATAAGTGTCATACTTCATCAGATTTTAATATCCTAAAACATATAATTATTCACTAATTCAGTAATTAATCATTTAATTACTTAATTAACCCTAAATTACCCATTTTATGTCTCATTTTAAGGCTTAAAAATTATCTAAAAATTTTGAAAATTAATTTTTGAAAAAAAGGCTTCATAGCACTGTTCTATATCATCTAAGTAATCTATAAAAAAAAAAAAAATTGAGCTCAAAACTACGCTCTTAAGGTCATTTATTTCTAAATCGAAACATGCTTGGTTTTACATGATTTCTTAAAAGACCATAGATCATAGGACATATTTTCATCATAATAATATTTTTTCTAAAAACCAAATATAAATATATTTCAGAATAACAAAATTCATAATTTTCTAAGAATATAAACTATCTTTACAAAATCACACAAAATCGGGTTGAAAATTGAACTCACTGATTTGGGTACCTACGGCCATCGTAGGTGGCCATGGGTATGTCGGCCCACTTGGGCGCTACCACCACCGTGTGGTGGTGGTGACCGTCCACTCCCAGCTGCTCGTCGAGTCTGGTTCTCTTTACAAGCCCCAACTATACAGATTTTTGCTAAATTTTTGTAAAACCATAATTTTCTCTTAATTTCGCCTCACTCTATTTTTCTAAACTTCCTAACATCCAAAATGAGCTTCTAAAAAATTTGGAATATTTATAGAGCTTTAGGGAAATTATTGTGCATTAATTTGATTAGATAATTGCCTTATCTTCTTCCAATTTGACTTTTGTGTTGTTATAATTTAATTGGCTAATTTTTTTCTTATTTTCCCCAACTGCCATAACCTAATTCTAGATCATTCCTTATTTTTTCTATTTTTTCTTTATTTTTCCTTAAGTAATTACGCATATTTCTACCTACATGTAAATTCATATTTAGTACAAATAAATATTTCTAAATATTATTTAGGTCATTCTCTGATTTTTAGTATACATATAATTTATCTCTAGCGATTCGTTAATTATCGAAATGTATTTTACGTTTTTTCAATAAATAACGAGTTATATACTTAAAATTTGAAATTTTTATATTCTTTTATTTTATTGCTTATTTTCTTAAATTCAAACTTACAGATCATTTTTACCAATATTTCTAGTTTTATTTATAATTTAAGCTTGATCGAATCTTTCAGCCGATCAAAGCCCTAAGTGACTAGTTGTGAGACTTACATTAGCAAAGATCTTGAGATGGCATTTAGTGCCATCTATAGGAAGAAACTAATCCAAAACCTACCCAAATACACTAAACAGTCTCCCAAATACCACCTTTAACCACCATGTCTCATGTTAACAATCCTGAGAACTACTAGTTGGTAAATAACTAACCTGCTAAGAACTAACCCTTTCCAAGGAAAATCTTAGAGGAGCACCTAAAGCGCTCAAAGTGCTTGGTTAAGGATTTTATTGCCCAAAACAAGATGCCCCATGCTCACCTCAAAGAAACTGAGAGGCGCAGTGCACAAGCCTATCCCCTCGAAGCCTTTGATGCCCGCACAAAGCAAAACAACCACTACCACCTCTAGCAAAATGGTAAGGATCAATAACCTAATCCACTAATATAGCAACAGCCAATAAGGTCCACGACTACCTGTAACCAAGCTTTAGTTTGCAATAAGCAGATGGCCAGATCCCATAGAGTACTAGTATATTCTAAAGCATACCAAGCTTATCCGATAGACTATGCCAATCTCAATGAGCTCTATATAATCTTAAGGAGCAATAGGAGAGTAAGGTAATTACAGATGCCATGTTGGTTATCAGCTACAAAACCCTTTTTACTAGAGGTATCCAGGATGAAGTGTTACCTCCTAATAACAAGCTTCCAACCTTGAATCAATACGATAGCACTAGTAACCCTAATGATAGCTTCCTCAAATTCTATACCCTCATGAACCTTCATGGTCATGGGGATGCCATAATATGCAAGGCTTTCCTAAGTACCATAAGGAAAGCAACTCAAACAAGTTTCAACCACTTGCCTAAGAACTCTATCTGTTCCTTTGACGAGCTAGCATAAAGGTTCAGCCTCCACTTCAAGGCTAGCAAGCCCTTGTCTAATGACACATCATCCTTATATTTGATAAGGTAGAGCAATTCGGCACTCAAATAGCTAGGTCAGACAAAGGTAGCTTGAGGGAATAACTCACATTCAAATCGGCCTCGGAAGACTCCGGATAATTCTCAGCCCAACCTTGGTACTGAGGAGATAACTGTTTTCCTAATCTAGTGCTTAGATTGGGGTATTACAGAGGAACCGGATCCACAAGTCGGTTGATCACCTTAACAACTTCCAGGATGGTGTGGAGAGTGAAGTAGGTTGGTAGATCGAACCGAGGCAAACACTACTCCTCAACGTTTAACTTCCCTTAGACGACTCGATGGACCATGTAAGAAAGCCCTCAGGCTTGGGAGCAAGTAATCGGTCCTTGATCCCTATCATCCCTTTTGGGTTGTTTGAGATTTGGGATCAAATCTGGTTCAGCTTCAAGCTGCTCATCTTTGGGAGTGTAAGGTTAAAGAGCGGCAATGTTAAAGGAGTCCGAAACTCCATATCCTTTAGGTAATTCAATCCTATAGACATTAAGATTGATCTTTTCAAGCACTTTGAAAGGTCTGTAGGCTTTGGGAGACAACTTGCTCTTCCTTAAGTTTGGGAATCGTTCCTTGCTGAGATCTATCCAGACAAAATCACCTAGCTGAAATTCTTTCTTCCTCTATCTTCGGCTTCACTTCTCGAGCTTAGTATTAGCTTAGCCCAATTGTTTAACAACCTTTTGGTGCATGGCTTTGATGACTTCAACTCTTTCAACTGCTAGCTGATCATCACTAAGCCTTGGTTAGGGTACTTAGTCAACCAAGAGCTCAGGATTAAACCTATAAGCAACCTCAAATGGTAACATACTTGTTACGCTGTGGGCAGTCCTATTGTAGGCAAACTCAATGATAGGTAGGCATAAATCCCAGTTGATAATGTTTCATCTAACAACAACCCATAGCAAAGTTCCCATAGTTCTGTTGACAACTTCGGTCTATCCATCGATCTGTGGATGGCAGGATATATTGTACAATAGCTTGGCTCCCATCCACCTCCATATTATCCTCTAAAAGTAGCTCATGAACTTCAAGTTTCAGTCCGAAACAATGGTTCTAAGCATGCCATGAAGCTTGATCACCTCCCACAAGAAAAGAAAAGAGATAGTTGAAGCATCGTTAGTTTCAGAATAAGGCACAAAATGTACCATCTTACTAAATCGATCTACAATCATCATGATGGAGTCCTTCCCTTAGGACATCCTCAGTAATCTTAACATGAAGTTCATACTTAGCTCGGACCATGGTTTAGTCGGGATGAGCAAAGGTAGATAATGTCCTTGCTTTGCTTAGCTCTTCGCCTTCCTGCAGGCCGCACACTTTTCCAACACGATCTGTATGTCTCTCATCATTCTCAACCAAAAGAATCTTATAAATAGTACTTCATGGGTTCAGCGCTAGCCAAAATGTCTTGTTAATCCTCTTCCATGCACCTTAGGCACTAGCAATTCTCTTATGGAACAGGTCGAGATCATAACCTCCTCTTCCTGAATAAGTATCTATCTTCCTTATGATAGTCATTCAATGTTTGTCCTTCCTTACATTAGGCATAGATAGGACCAAAGTGTGAGTCCTCAGCATACAAGCCCTTTAGAGTTAAAAAACTAAGTAGCTTTTTTTGTAGCTCAGTCAAGAAGGTATGTCATCTCGATAGGGCATCGGCCATTACGTTGTTCCTTCCATTCTTGAATTTTATGACATAAGAAAAACCTACCATGAACTTGACCCATTTGGCTTGTCTCTAAGACAACTTTGGTTAGATCTTTAAATATCTCAAGGATTTATGATCAGTATAGATCACAAATTCTTTAAACAGCAGATAGTGTTGCTATACTATTAAGGCTCAAATTAAGGAGTAGAACTCCTTGTCATAGAAAGAATAGTTAAGTGCAGCTCCTCGAAGTTTCTCACTGAAATAGGCAATAGGTCGACCTTCTTGCATCAACACAGCACTTATGCCTAGTCTGAATACATCATACTCTACTTCAAATACCTTGTCAAAGCTCAATAGAGTTAAGACGGGGGCTATAGTTAGCCTCTCTTTTACTTCCTCAAAACTCCTCCTCTCTCTCTTTCTCCATCTGAATTCAATATTCTTCTTTGATAGTTTTGTAAGCAGGGTCGTAATCGTACTGAAATCCTTTATGAATCTATGATAGATTGAAGCCAAGCTGTAGAAACTTCTCACGTCGGCAGAACAAGTTAGTGCAAGCCACTCTATGATCGTTCTTATCTTCTCATCATAGACTTAGATACCACCTCCACTCATAAAAAACCTTAAGAAGATCACCTCGAGTTAACAAAAGTTACATTTCTTCAAATTGGCATAAAGCTGTTCAGCTTAGAGTTTTGTAAAGACTCTTTGGAGATGCTCCTTGTGAATCTCCAAGTCGAGGTTGTACACCAAGATCTTGTCAAAATAAACTAAATCAAACCTCCCTATGAATTCTTGGAGCACATGATTCATCAAGCACATAAATGTATACAGTACGTTAGACAATCCAAATGGCATTACAAGCCATTCATATAAACCATGTTATGTCTTAAATGCGATCTTACACTCATTACCTTCACGCATTCGAATATAATAGTATCTAGATTTGAGATCAATCTTAGAGAACACTTTTACCTCACTTAACTCATCTAGCATGTTATCATGCTTGGGTACGGGATACCTATACTTAATGATGATTAGATTGATCACTCAGCTATCTATACACATCCTCTAAGAACCACCCTTATTTAGCACTAACAAGGCCAAAACAACATAGGGGTTAAGGGACTCATGTACATACCCCTTCTCCATTAGCTCATCTACTTGATTCTGCAGTTCGGTGGCCTATTCGGGATTCAGCCTATAGGCAGGCTTGTTCAAAAGTACAGCTCCTGACTGTAGGTCTATTTTATGCTCAATGCCTCAGATTAGGGGCAGACCTTTCAACGATTCTTCTGAAAACAGGTTAGCAAATTCCTCTAATAAGGTTTTTACCTCAGTAAGCAACTCCTCCTCCTCAAGTCTTAGCTCTAGAATTCTTCGGACAAGCAGATAGGTCAATCCTTCTAGCTCCATCTCTCTTTTCAGATCGACTTGGGTCATTACCAAAGCCTCTTTCTTCAAGGTTCAACTAAGTTGGAACTGCATGACCTTTAGCTGCTCAGGAGTCATAAGATTCAATTTCATCCTCTTGCCTTCATGCTCTACAGAACATGTATTCCTCCTTCCATCATACATAACTGCTCGATTAAACATCTATGGTCGTCCAAGTAAAATGTAGGATATACTCATGGGTAACACATCACACAATACTTCACCTCGATACTTGCCAATGCAGATCAACACAAATACTTGCTTATTCACTTATGAGACTCCCTTATCACTAAACTAATGAAGTTTGTAAGGTTTTGGGTAGGGTCTAGTTAACAATTTCAACTACTGGACTATAAATGCAAAGGCTGCATTAGTATAGCTCCTACTATCAACGATCAATGCACATAGTAATTCATTCACCTTACATCCAATATGGAAAAGATTTTCCCTTTGTTCATCTTCGGGTATGAGACTGACATTCATCGTTCTTCTCAACACAAGAGTAGTCAACATAAAGTTGCCTTCCTCACTGTAGATAACTTCCTCTATAGATAATTTTGTTTGTCCATCCTCTTTCAACTCCTCTACATCTTCATCAGTAATGTTGACTTCAACAGTCAACACCTCACTTTGGATCACCATTGTTTGCCTATTCGAACACTAAACAGCCATATGTCTAAATCTTAGCATTTAAAACACTTAATCTCACTTGTGTTCCTCCCTAAACTCTAACCCTTCTCAAACTTCCTTAAGGGTTCCTTCTCCTCAACTTAAGTAGTTAAAATGGGTTAGGTCTTAGCAACCTTCCTTAATTTCGTTCTCATAAGTCTGCTCAGAATAGTTCGGCTACCACTTAGTCGACTAACTAGTGGTCGAAATCTTCTTGTTCAGCGCCTTTCTATTCTCTGGGCAGTTCAGATGGCGTCATCAAGCGTTCCAATATCTAGGATATCTAAGACATCTCCAATCTCATACTTCAATCTGTTGATGAACTGAGATATAGTTCGAACCTCTGGCTCTACAACTTCACATTGGATTATTAACATTTGGAATTCCTTAACATAAGCATCCATACTCAATCCTCCTTGTCTCAATTCTTGCAGTTTTTTAAAAGTATCCTATAGATAATAACTCAGCACAAAACCTTCTCTGCATAACTCTCTTCATTTCATTCAAAATCCTAATCTCTGACTCTCCTATCTTTGATAGCTTACAAGTTCTTCCACCATAAGGCAACATAACCAATGAACTCCAACACAGCAAGTCTAACCTTTGCATTATCAGGCACTTCGTGGCATTCAAACTACTTTTCAATCTTATCTACCCAATCTAGGTAGTCTTTAGCATGACCACTTCTAGAAAAACTTGGAATACGCATTCTCAATCCCTCAACTCTAGGGGCTCATACATTTCTTTCCTCAGGCTCATAGTACTCCTCCACCTCACCATCTCCTTCCACTTACTCCTCGATCTTTTCAAGCACTAGTCTTCATTTAGCATCTCTACCAGCTCCTTCAACTCGAGGTGGTCAAGCTGGGGCATTAACTCAACCAAACTGACCATTGCCTCAACCTTGCTGTTCGCATTCCCTAGTAGGGCTATTTATAACTTATTGCCTATCTTCTTAGACAACAGTCGCTAAGCTAGCTACTAAGTTTGTAAGCCTATCCAAGCAGTCACCCATTAACTTATGTCAAGTACCACTTTCTTGGTTTCCCAAAATTCCTTAAACACTTGAGTTTGACATTATTAGTTACCTCACAAAATTGATGTCTAATTATATCACTTAGAGATTAATAACTAATACTCTAACCACCACAACAATTATACCACAAATGAACAATCAACCATACTCTGTTTTGCGTATCAGAAATAAGGGAAAATAGAGCATAGAACACTTTTCAACTATTAAACTCCAAAGTTAACAATAAAATCGTTATCTCACAATAACAAACTACTCAAAGAACACAATAGCAAAATCCAGCTTCAAACATAGCTAGACTCTGATACCAAGATAATACGAACTCGTGGGTGAACACACAAACCCAATATTACGCATAACCAAAGAAGGTAAGTCTAAGCCGCGAGATGGCTAGAAAAATAAATGATAGTCAAGGGATGAGCGAGGGTTCCCATGCACTAACGTAGATATTACGCACCAATACCTCACACGAGCTCAAGACAATTGATATGACACATAAATATGGCTAGAGGTCACTTACCACTAGTCTATGCTCAAATGAGCTAGATAAGAGCAGCTCATGAGTAAGCAAAAAGGATACTTAGCTAGAGAGAGAGAGTAAAAAGTTCAATGTATTCTTCTATATGTCTATCTTTACGACTATTACATTATAAGAGTATTTATAGTACCCAATTAGGCAAGTCTTAAATTACATAAAATTATAGAAATGGATCCTTACTTGTTAAATAAAACAAAAAAAAAAGAATAATAATTTACAAGAGAAGCATAGGATCAAACAAAAGGAACATCCTCTATCAGAAAAGACAGTACGAATGTCAGAAAGGACAGTACGAGCACATTTTACACAATTTTTAGTCTTAATAATACTGCAAGCCGAACAGGGGTAGGTCTTCTAATCAAGTCTGGTCGGCATCGGCAGTTCGGTACTTAGATAACTAGGTTAAACGAGGGTGGGCTTGGGGGAACAACTCACATTCAAATCAACCTCGAATGGTCGACTCTAAATAATTCTCAGCCTAGCCTTAGCATTAAGGAGACAGCTATTTTCCTGATTCAGTGCTTAGACTAGGGTATTAGGAAGGGACCGGATCCGCAAGTCGGCTAATCACCTCAATAGCTTCCAAGATGGTGTGGAGAGTGAAGTAAGTCAGTAAATCAAACTGGGGCAAACACTACTCCTTGGCATTTAACTCTCCTCAGATGGCTCAACCGACCATGTGAGAAAGCCCTCGAGCTCGGGAACGAGTAATTAATCCTTGATCCTTATCACCAACAATCGGAACTCTGACAAGGATTGCCAATTCCATGGTGACTACGACTACACCACCAATGAATGCTTCTAACTAAAGAATGCAATTGAATATGTTATTCAGCGAGGTTTCTTTGGTGAATACGCAAGCCAGTAGAGGAACGATGACTATTTTGATGATAACGAGGACAGGGCACTATGGAGGTAGTGAATCGAAGGTGCCCAAGCAAAGAAAAATGACAACTACCATAACGATTGAGCCCCCAACGGCGTTATAAACATAATTTTTGGGGGGCTACCCTAAGAGCTAGCCAATCTGAGGTATTAACAGTTAGAGAGAAAAGAAAAAAGTTAGACACTTCAACTTCCTTCTCTGATAAAGATTTAGAGGGGGTAACACCCCTTACTAAGACACCTTGGTCATAGGGGCAAGGATCGCTAACTTTGAGGTCCTCAAGATTATGGTAGACACCAACAGCACTACCGACATCCTCTTCCTACATACGTACGAAAGGATGAGGACTAAGCTGCTAGTCAAGATGAAGCCATACCACCATAATCTCGTTGGCTTTAATGAGAGTACTATCCAAGCCAAGGGAATCATCAATCTCGACATGGAACTTAGCGAAGACGACAATGTTGTACGATAACCAACGAAGTTCGTTGTGATCAATTGCCCATGCCCCTACAACACTCTCTTGGGATGACCAAGTGTGAATGCATTTAAGCTCATCATTTCATCCTTTACTTGAAAGCTAAATTCCCAACCCCTATAGGGGTAGGAGCTTATAGATGTGACTAGAAGCTCTCCCAAAAGCTTTATGTCAACGCCACCAAAACCGATGGAGTCTTCATTCTGAAGACCAATCTGTAGGAGAAGCCAATTGAGAGAGGCAAGCCGAGCGAAAAAAAAAATAAGGAAGTACAAATTATCCCTTCTCTCGACCAAACCACTCAAGTGAGGACCAAGACTCCTTATGAGGTGAAGGAAGAAATAGTTGCCCTCTTGCGAACCAATTTAGATAGGTTTGCCTTATCGAAATCTAACATCCCCAAAATCTCCCTTTATGTAAGTTCGTGGATGAACACAGATCCAAATCACACGTAAATAAGGGATAGGTCTAGGCCGTAAGATGACTAAAAAGTTAAACGATATTTGAAAGATGAATAGGGGTTCCCATGCACCAACGTTGGATATGATATACTGATGTCTCACACGAGCTCAGGATACACTTGATATGATATACAAGTGTGACCGGAGGTTACTCACCATTAATCCATGCTTCAAGGGTTAGATAAGAGTAGCTCAAGAGTAAGCAACAGAATACTTAGCTCAAGAGAGTATGTCTGA
The DNA here is from genome assembly GCA_024138005.1 of Lumnitzera racemosa. Taxonomy (NCBI): domain Eukaryota; kingdom Viridiplantae; phylum Streptophyta; class Magnoliopsida; order Myrtales; family Combretaceae; genus Lumnitzera; species Lumnitzera racemosa. Next base: position 72,195,262 of record JAMXBC010000003.1, read on the forward strand.
AAAATTCAATCTAATGATTCCTTTCGACTATTACAATGTATAAGTATTTATATGACTCAATTAGGGTAATTCCAAAGTGAGAGTAAATTACAAATAATATTCCTACTAGTAAAGAAAAAAGAGAACAATTTACAAGAGTATCAATGTAATCATGCAAAAAGAATATCCATTAGCAGTAAGGACAGTACTGATGTCAAAAAAGGATAGTGCATACATAATTTGCTCATTCTATGGTCCCAATAACACTGCTGTTGAGTAGGGGAAAATATCTCGATCAAGTCAGGTCAACGTTAGCAGTTCAATAGCTTAGACAATTGGGACTGGACAGTTGGCCTCAAGTGATTGGCTCCTTACAATTGTCAGGTTGGCTTCGACACTAATGAGGTTAGCCATTTCCTTACTCAATGCTTGGACTAGTATGTGTTGCAAAGGGGTTGGCTTAGCATAATGGCTAGTCACCTCAGTAGCTTCTCAAATGATGTAGAGAGTAGAGTAACTCGGCAAGGTAGATTGACGAACACATTGCTCCTTAGTGCTTAGTTCACCTCAAACAGCTCGGTGAGCCAACTAAGCAAGTCTATGAGCTTAGAAGCATGTGATTGGTCTATAATCCTTATCATCCCCCACCCTAACAACCTATAGCCTCAATATTGACTCCACTGCGCAATCCGTCAAATAGAAGAAGAGTCACTTTGGCCCAAAGAGGCAAGCTACAATTAAGGAAGAAGTGCAGAAGCTGCTTAATGCCGATTTCATGAAGGAGGAGAAGTACCTAACCTAGCTAGTAAACGTAATGCTAGTTAAGAAGAAGTCTGAAAAGTAGCACATGTGCATCGATTATATCGACCTCAATAAAGCCTACCCGAAAGACTACTTCCCTCTCTCCAGGATCGACCAACTGGTCAACTCCACTTCAAGGCACGCCTTGCTAAGATTTATAGATGCCTTCTTAGGCTACAACCAAATAAAGATGGACCCGAAGGATGAAGTCCATACCTCCTTGTCACCGACTTCAACACATACTACTACACAGTCATTCCTTTCGACCACAAAAATGCCAAAGCAACATATCAATGAATAGTGACGAAGTTGTTTAAGCCTTAGATCGAGTACAACACGAAGGTGTATGTCGATGACATGATTATCGAGAGCAAGCAGCCTGACGATCATGCTAAGGACTTCCAAGAAGCCTTTGACCAAATGAGAAGACATGACATGAAGCTAAACCCCCAGAAGTGCATGTTTTGGATTGGCTCAGCAAATTCCTTGGCTTCCTGGTCACCTAGAGGGGTATCAAGACCAACCCTGAAAAGATACATGCCATCACGGACATGAAGCCTCCTACCTTAATCTAAGATGTACAAAAGCTCACAGTATGGTAGCTGTGCGAAGTAAGTTTGTCTCCAAGAGCACAAATAGATGCGTTGAGTTCTTCAAAATCCTCAAGAATCCTAAGGGTTTTGAATGCACTCCTGAGTGCATAACAGCCTTCAAGCAACTGTAAGACCTCCTCACACACCATCATGTCCTCTACAAGCCTGTTTAAAGCGAGGACCTGTATTTATGCCTAGCCATAAGCGATTAGCACTCTCATTTGTATTGGTTAAAGCAAAAAGGAGAAAGCATAGGCCCGTATACTATGTCAACTATATATTCTAAGGGCTTGAGGCTAGGTACACCAAAACAGAAAAGTTTTCCCTGGCCATCCTCATCTTGGCACATCAGCTAAGGCTCTATTTCCAACTGTACCAAATCATTGTGTTTACAGACCAACCACTATGTACGATGCTACAAAAGCCTGATGCGTCTAGATGGATGGTGAAGTATATGATAAAGCTGAGGATATAGGAATCCAATACCAACCACAAATGACCTGCAAGGCATAAGTGCTAGCTGACTTTGTGGTTGAATATATAAGAGAGGACAAAGCACCACTAGGGGACAACAAACTAATGTGGACTCTCCATGTTGATGGATCACCCACCTCGACAGGTGGAGGTACGAGTCTCATTTTGACCGAACCGCACAAGATCACAATTTACTACGCCCTTAAGTTCAGGTTCAACACCAGCAACAATGAGTCCAAATACAAGGCCCTAGTAGTTAGTCTCAAGTTGGCTAAGGAAATCAAACCCAAGCATCTACAAGTGTTCTTGAACCCTACGCTAGTTGTCCAGTAAGTCTAAGGTGAATATGAGGCTAGGGATGATACTATGGCAAGGTACTTAAAGAACGTAAAGAGCCTTCTAGCTAAGCTTCTTTTATGGACCATCACAAAGATCCCCTGATTCTATAGGGTTATGGAAGTCCAAGGTAAAGGACAAGAAGATCTTCATTGAGTACTTGCCTGAGAAGATTATAACTTCGAGCTCAACAGAAGTTTTAGAGCTGATAGCTTCAACATCGAAGCCGAGCCGGATGGATCCCATTTGGAGTTATTTAAGCAAGGTATGGTCTCTAAAGATAGGAGAGAGGTAAAGAAGGAGATACCACACCATCAACTGCACGTTGCTCAATAGTATTCTATACCATAAAGGGGTTAACCTCCCTATACTTAGATGCCTTCGAAAAGACATGTCATGGAAGAGCTGCACATTGAAGAATGCAACAACTACATTCAATCCCAAGCTCTCTACAAGGGTTCTACGGCTCGGATATTATTAGCCTACCATGAGGCAAGATGCTAAGGCCATAGCCCAAAAGTGCCTCCAATGCCAAAAGCACACTCCCAGCAACAATCTCCAGAAACTGACCAGTCCGTAGCTATTCACCTAGTAGGGCATCAACATTTACTATGCCTTCCTTAAGGCCTCAGGAGGTTAGCAATTCATCATCACTATCAACTACTTTATTAAGTGGGTCAAGGCCAAGGCTATGGCAAAGATTACTAAGAAGTATGTTGAATCCTTTATTCAAAACAACATTCACTCTCAATTAGGGGTCCTCTATGCCCTCATCATGGACAATAAGTAGTAATTTGATAACCCCAAATTCAAAAAGTTCTACACTAAGCACTACATCATGCTACAATTCACGTCGATCACCTACCCTCAATCAAACGATCAGGTCAAAGCAGCCAATCGGGTCATCTTTGAAAGCTTGAAGAAGAGAGTGGACCAAGCCTACGACGCTTAGGTAAATGAGCTGCCCAACATTTTGTAGGGGTACAAAACTACCCACTATACCTCCATAAGTGAAAACCTTTTTCGTGTAACGCTTGGATCAGAGGTAATCCTCCTCATCGAGTTCAAGCTTCCCAACATCCAGAGTCAAAGCTTCAACACCATCCTCATTGAGTCCCTAATGCAAGCTAGTGTCGACATTATCAAAGAAATCAAAGACCTCGCTGCAACTTGGGTAACTATTTACCAATACCAAGCAGCCAGATACTACAATTAGAAGTTCACACACAAGGAGTTCAAGGTCGACAACCTAGTTTGCTAGAAGCTAAAGGCCACGGGTTCACAAGAAGGACAAGGCAAGTTGGCTCCCAATTAAGAAGACCTAGTCAGAGTCAAAGAAAACTCAAACAATGGACCATATAGATAAGAAAGACTGGACTACAAGCTCATCCTGTACACATTGAATGCCAATAACCTTTAGCTTTATTTTGATTAGTGTACAATCATTTCAAGATTATGAATGAAAATTACATTTCTCATGAGTTACCTACGTTTACTTCTTTTTCTCTCACTCACTTACAAAGTTTTAGCCTCTAAAAGGTAAACAAACCCACCTACCGAGCAAGTCAAAACACCACCGACCAAACCCCCTTAAGGTAACCTCAATAAGGAGAAACACCCTTACCCCAAGGTATTGCTACTTATCGAACAGGTTGCAATGCCACCAACCTAAACCCCTTCGAGTAACCTTAGTAAGGGGAAACACCCCTTACCTAAAGGAACTCCCCCTTACCAAGCAGGTTGAAACGCCATTGACTTAACCCTCCTATAACCTCAGTAAGGGAAAATACCCCTTACCTTGAGGAACTCTCAATAACCAAGCAAGTTGGAACGCCACCAACCTAACCCTCCCCTCGAACAACCTCTGTAAGGGGAAATACCCCTTACCTTGAGGAACTCCCACTAACTAGGTAGGTTAGAACACTACTAATCCAACCCCCTTCGGGCAACCTCAATAAAGGGAAACACCCCTTACCGTGAGGAACTCCTACTAACTGGGCTCATTAGAGAGACATCAACCTTACCCCCCCAGAATAGCTTGGGCATAGGACAATAACCATTGTATGCTAAGTATTAGACCATGTTACAATGAACTAAGTAAGAAAGCAAAAAGCATTCAACAAAAGTTAAAGTACATGAAGAAATTCAAATTCCATTACTAAGTTGGGGATATACAAAATTAAGGTCGGCATCTTGACCTAAACTACAAGAAGCTAGTGTAAGCCCCAAAGTTAAGCCAATTGACCATAGGATCAAACTTGGAACATAAGGTTTTGGATGATCGGTTAAGGAATCCGATCAAACCCCAAATTATAAACTAACGAGAGAAAGATTAGTAAAACTGACCCCGTAAACTTGAATTTAAGAAAATAAGTAATAAAATAGGAGATTATAAAATTTTCAAATTTTAAGCATAATAAGTACTAATTACTGAAAATGCGAAAAGTGTAATCAAATAACTAATAAATTACTAAAGATAGATTATATGCATACTAAAAATTTTAGAATGACTAAAATAATAATTAAGAATGTTCACGTGTACCCCACATGTATTTACGTGTAGATAAAAATACGCGAAATTACCTAAATTGGCCAAAAACTAAGTAAATAATTCAAGAAAATTATAAATTAATTATGAAAAAATCAGAATAGGATAAGATGAATCAAGATCAGGTCGTGGCAGGTCCAAATCTGCAAAAGAAAAATAAACCAATAAAAATTTGACAACATAAAAGCTAAAAATCAAGGATAATGGGCAAAGTCTTGTCAAATTAATGCATAATAATTACAAAAATTGTCTATAAATAGCAAGAAAAATTCAGAAACTCATTTGGTCATATACAAATCAGAGAAAATTATAGAGAGGCAAAAATTAAGAGAAAAATTCTGTTTAGAAAAAAATGTGCAATTAGGGCTTTCAAATGGAACCCACACCAGACGAGCAGCTGGAAGTAGACGGCCACCATCACCACACAGTGGTGGCCGATTTCCAGGCCGATTCTTGTGTAATTTTGTAAAAATAGTAAATATTATTAAAAAATTATGAAATTTGTTATTCTGGAATATTTTTGTATGAAGTTTTTAGGAAAAATATTATTTAGATGAAAATATGTCTTGTGATATAGGGTCCTTAAGAAATCGTGTAAAACCTAGCATGTTTCGGTTTAGAAATAACTGACCTTAGGAGTGTAGTTTCGAGCCCAAAATTTTTGTGTAGATTACTTAGATGATATAAAACAGTACTATGAATCCCGTTTTCAAAAATTAATTTTCTAAATTTTTAGATAATTTTTAGTCCCTAAAATAAGTCATAAAATGGGTAATTTAGGGTTAATTAAGTAATTAAATGATTAATTACTGATTTAGTGAATAATTATATGTTTTAGGATGTTAAAATCTGATGGAGTATGCTACTTATAGCATTTAGGGTGTTAGATGTAATTATTAGGTTAATTATGTAGTAAATGATTAATAAGGAAAAATAGTTAACTTTAAGTTAATTTTGTAAATTAGGAAAATTAGGAGTAAAATCTGATTTAGGATGAATTTAGATATTTTGAAATGATAATTGATGTTTAGGGATGGTAATTAAAGTGATAGAAATATTATAAATGCATTATGTACATAATAGGCAATAATGCATAATATGTAATTTTTGAAAATATAATAAATAGAAAATACGAGGATAAAAATTGATATTATATAAATAATAAGGATATATAATAAATCTGATAAGAAACTTGAATTTATATAATTATATGAAAAATGTAAAAATTTCTCACATCAGAAGTAAATTTGGTACACTAATAAAGGTATAAGTGTACCGGATGAAATAAAATACTGACTAGGGGTAATAATGATATTTAGGAGATCGAGAAGTAATGTGATTAATTTCACATTATGAGTTGAAACGAATTTCTAGGGTTGGAATATAAAACATTACTTAGAAATCGAACTAGAACCTAATTTAGAAATCGATGTGAAAACCGAACCCGAAACCTAACCCCAAACTTAGAATAATTATAAAAGACTTAAGAACTAGATAATTAGGCATATTAAACCCTAAACAAAACCTAACAATAAGCGTTATAGGATAAAATGAACCTATAATCATTATATGAAAACTGAAACCACGTTTGTGTTATAGGGATGATCGGCGATGGCCTGAGCAAATCGGACCTCGAGTGAGTGAGCAAGGAGTCGAGGTAAGTTGGGATTAATACAATGCTGTATTTTGGGAGGCTTGAGATTATGCTTGGTTCTGCTTGTTAGATAGTTGGATATGTGTATGTGCTTGATTATGGGTGATGCTATGATTTTATTTGTTGTTCTAGCATACATTGTATGATTTGCATGAAATGATTGATCACCTTAAACTGGACTTAATCAAATATATGACTAGTAATCATAATCGGACATGCATGGCAACCCGTTAGGGGAACTTAGGACTCTCCGACCAAATACCGACCCCTTCGAAAGGTATAGAGCAAGATTACAAAATGGTCCCTTCTTTATCCTTAGTCGAACTAAGTGACAGGAGAGGAGGTCACGGCGAGGGTGAAGACAGTGGTTCAAAGGTAGTCGCGAGAGGAGCAAGGTCTCCATTACACAAGCCTGGGTTTGGTCGTGAGCTGTTGCATGAACGGCAACTCCTCAACCCGGATTAGAGCGGGCGCAATTTCTCTAATCTCACGACGGGCCAAACAACGTCGTGCGATGGCATTTGCTTGCACATGCATTGCACTTAATAAGTGATTGAAAACCTTGTTATGTGTATGGTATAGTTTTAAGTCCTTCGTTCTAACTTACTGAGCTGTGGTTGCTCACATCCCTATAGACGTCATGCAGGAACTGGCTAAGAAGCGGCAACAACTACTCCGAAGCTAGCAACTGCTGAATCCTGGGGAGTAAGGAAAAACATTGAAGAATCAACACATATGTCATTACTTTTCATTTCTGAATAATGTAATAACTAAATTATAGTGATTATATATAACTTTTCTCACTTTCTTAGGTAAATGAATTATTTAAATTATAAACTGTTTACTTCAAAGCGGGTTAGTCGTGGACGCCTTGTGTAGATCAGGTCTAAGATAGCGGTTGTAAGGCCAACTTCTATCTTAGGATGGTTTACATGGCGGGGCTGTTACGACTCTGCCGCTTCGGGACGTGATAGCTAGGAAGGGGATAACTATTGCCTTAGATCAACAAATTCTAGCAGTTTTAAAAAATCTAATGCTTCAATCTACTTAGAGGACTGATCCATTGATGGCCCTTGATACGACTAGCCATAAGGGTACAAAAAGGGTTGAAAGCTACTGACTTGGGTCAGCAAGAGGATCACCCCTACCCTAATCACCCTAAGAGGCACACTCAAGGGTGACCTCCTACTAAGCTACCAAAGCAAAGGTGAATGCAAAAGTGTCTTATCTAACCCTAGTAATAGAAGAGGTGCCTTAAACCTCAGCAATTGCTTGAGTAACTTCTCTCTCTCGCACTTGGGCTACCTTCCTCTCCCAAAAAAGTTGAAGAATCCAAAAAACCCAAAAAGCTCAAGTCAAGCTCAAGAAAATGGGAGAGCACCTCATTTTTAGTATATTGAGTGCACTCAATAGAGATACCCTCCAACTCTTCCAACCATTGGTCTGTCTTCTGAGATTCAACAATAACTTTCTTAGCGATGGTATCATTGAGCACCTCCTCACTCTCTAGTTTAGAGATGATCTCCTTCATCTCCAAAGCTTGCCTCTAAAGTTTCTCAATTTGCTACTCCAGCTCAACTTTCTGACTAGCTAACTCTAGTGATGTAACTTTAGCGTTGTTACACTCTGATGCCTTCATTGCCACCTCGATCTATAGCCTAGAGACTAACGCCTTTAACTCAGCATTCTCCATCTCAAGCTCATCTCTGACTCTCCTCTCTAATTCCAGCTTCTAAGAGAGTTGAACCTTAGTCCTTTTCTCATCTTCAAGTTGAGCCCTCAGGCCGCCAACCTCTTTGGCGTTCTCCTTAATAGCAATTCTTTCTCGCTCTACATCCTGTAGCCTTGCCTTAAGCCCAACCACCTATATGTAAGAGCGATTCAGGTACCGATTTGCCTTAATGAACTTATCCAGATACTTTTTAAAAGAAGACTCTACCTCCCTTAGGCCCTTCTCAAAACTAGATAATGCCACTCAAAATCCCTTTACCTCTTTCCGCAGGGCATCGTAATTATTAAGCTGGAGCAATACCTAACCGTAGTACTGCAAAGAAATGAAAACTAAGATTAGATAAGTGACGAGAAGGAAGGATATCAGTTGTGAAAGACGAAGCCGTACCTATTGAATGAATGAGCTCAAATAACCCACCATCTCCATAAGATCACCTCTTCCTACCCTCGACAAGTCCTCAAGGATGGTTTAGTCATCGAAGGTATAAGACCCTATTGAGGCCTAATTGCTAAAAGTCCGGCACTACAACATAATGCCATTACCTCGAATCCCCTACTTCAACCTCAAGAGCTTCCCCTTGGCCCTCTTGTTTTCAGCCTTAGATTGGTGAAGGTGGAGCTCCTCATTCCAGGATACATGTGGCACGTCCTTGAACTAGTTCGACTCGATCCCTAGCTTAAGGGCACCTTCCCTATCGGCTTATACTTCTTGGCCTAAGGTACTATTACCCCAGCAATCTTAAAGGCCTTTCTTTTTTGCCCGACTACCCTAAATAGGGTGCTCGCTTCAACTGTCTCCTCCTTACCCTTATCAAAAGAAGCAAGCATCACCACATCCGACTCATCAATGCCAATAATTTCATCCTCCACAATAATAGGTGTAGAGGTGGGGATAGAAGCAGTAGAAAGAAGGACCATACTCATGAGCTCGATAGCCAATGGCTTTGTTCAGGGACTAAGAGGAATCCCCTAAGGTAGAGCAACCAGCTCAAACTTACTAGTCTCCCTAACCCCTAAACTCAACCCCATAACCTTACCCTTAGGGTTAAAGTCCTTCGTATGGTTTCGACCTGGCCTAGCGATGCCTCATCAACTTGACTACATAGGGATAAGGAATCTTCTCGGCCAATCTCTTGCCTGCAAAGAATCAAACAAGCGATTAGGAAAAAGAAAATAAAACAAAGGCAAAGTACAAAGCATCTCCATTCACCAACTTTACCATGACCACCACAGACAAGGAAGATTCCCAACCCCTCTTACCCCTCCCCCCCCCCCCCCCCTTTCCCCCACCACGCATGGACGAAGCACAATTTTATACAAATTAGCATGACAAATGAAGCCGTTTGTGAAAAATAAACCTATACCTTCTATCCACTTCTTCATCATAGCCTTTTTCATGCTGAGGAAGAGCTCAGGGATCAAATACTTGAAGTATCTCCCTATCATCCCCATGGTGTTTATTTCATTACCATTTCTGAGGAGCATAAAGGCCTAAATCTCCCTCACAACCTTAGCATTGTTAGGCCCAAGCTCTTTCTAGGCTCCAGTTCAATCCATCTTGTCCAAAAGTCTACCTCCTCTAGCAGCTCAACCACTAGTTAGTCATCCTACCAAACCTTAATAGAGTCCGCAAAGCCATATAACAACTTCTTCCTCGGACAAGGCTGGAGGTATGGCTACCCACTTAAGCTTTTCCACATGTAAAAGTAATTAAGGAGCTAGGCAGTAGCCCTTATCACCAGGTACTAGGAAAGTCCCTAAAAGGCCTTTAACACCCTCCACCTATTGGGAGGGACTTGTGCCAAACTATATTGGTGAAAGTTGAAGAGCTCTTTTTCAAAGTTGTTCAGAGGGAGGCACTGCCCATACTCTAAACACTTCTCAAATACAACAAAATGCCTCCCTGTCAACAAAGGCACCCTCTCCTCCCTCCTTAGCAACCGTATTGTCCAACCAAAAATTAGCTCAACTACGAAGTTGCTCAAAACCCAATTAAGAGCAAATGCCTTGCTCCCACTAACTCGACCGCTCGGACCTTTGCTTATCCCCAGTACCTCAAACAAATCTCTAGCTACTAGCAAGAGAACGTATACGTAAACGTCCCTTGGAATGACACTAATGAGTCTCATCTTATCCAATACCTCCACCGCTATCCTAGTAACATCACCTAGTTGTCACAACTATGTAACTTCGTCCTCTCCTTTAAGGGGAAGATCACTCCTCATGGTCTTAAAGTTAGTAATGTTATACTTTGACGTATTTGATGGCTTCTCACCTATGTTCAACATGTTGATTAAGAAGCAAAAAGGAATGAAGAACCTTAAAGAAAAGTTTGCAAGAGATAAAGTTTCAAAGAAGATTGATGAAAAGAGGGAGTGAAGTTTGTAGTGAGAAAGCAAGGAATTTGTGAAAAGGTTCTCTATCTAAGCGACTATGGTTATTTATAGACTGAACACTTTGGAAAGTGTATTAGTGATTACGAAGATTCATAAACACAAATCTCTAGAAATGTTGCGATGCCAACATATAGAGTCAATTTTGATCAGACAGCTACATTTAAAAGATGAAACGCATGCAACCACACATAAGTCTGCTATAACAGGATACCTATCACATCGCATTAAATGCACTAAAAATAGTTACTATAAAATAAGAATTTGGAAAGTTATTTCAACAAGAAGTTTTCTTAAGGAACCCATAACTTCCATAAGAAAACTTGTTTGATACTCCAACAACACTACGCCTCGGATTGAATAGATTGTATCTACTTAAGCAATGGATAGCTTAGTTCAGCCCCTTCTAGTCAACTCCTCTACTCTACGATTCTAACATGAGACACACAACCTATTGTATTCTCTCTTTAGCTTGAAGCACCTAGCTTAAGCCATGATGTCTCCACTTCAGTTCACCTATTCAGCTCAACTTATATGCGCTATACTCTAACCTGACGAAGGGCTAACTACTCTTACCCCTCGATCGATAAAGGGGTTTGACCTCCTACATTCCACCTCAGAATTGTTACCTTCGCATCTACTCCAAAGGCAATCTATTCGAGTATGTTGCAACTGCTCGGCCCTAGTGTTACTCAGCTTAAACGCCTTCACCTCAACCCTAAGCCAACTCAAACACCTTCCCTTCAACCTTTCACCAACCTAGACTTTCATTATTGTCACATCAACATAATAGCATTAACATGGACACCTCCATATCAGATTGACCATATGCCTAAGAAGCCCATCTTTCATAGTTGATTTCAACCTGACCTAACAACATCTCATTAGCTTGGCTATGTGCTTAAGAAAGCCATCTTTCCCTTCTCTTTGCCTTCACTACAGCAATAAGATTGTTGCCGAGTAGGGGGGTGAAAGTGTTGATAAGGCCTTTTGGACATAAGCTCCTCAAGCTCGTCCTAACCTGATAAGGCTTACAACCAATGACAAGCTACCCTCGATCTAGGCCCAAAATACAGCCTATCTAATTATAAGAGACCTCTAATAAGTTAAAAGACTAAGTCAACAACTACCTCCTACATATGCGAAACACGTCGAACACCATAATCCCATTCTCCAATATATGTGGATGTGGCTTTCCTCATTAACTCCTCTCCAATTACCAATACCACTAATCTATAAATACAAAACTATCATCCAACAATAAACTACATAATATTTTGTGCATTTAAGCCTACATATTGCTCTCAAGCACTCGTAACTCTCCAAACACTTAACTAACTTAAATATCGAAGTAACCTCACCAAATAATAACCAAGTGCCCCTTCACAGTGTTCTCTTTTGCAAGCTCAATCACTCGCATGGAATCCAATTTCTCTCAATTCTATGCTGGCATGGATCTTGAGACGATGCATACAAATGTGTCGGCAAGGGCAAGATAACAGCTTAAGAACTCAATTGGCCCTAAGGATAAGGTCCATGCCCATGAGATCCATCTGATGACATTTAAGCACCTTGCAACATATATGCCGTGAGCTACTGTTCCAATTGTGCTTTAACTCTTTAATCCTTACGCTATGCCTTTTAACTAATTGTGCTAAGCCGACGACACTATATTAGGGGGTTGCTCGTTGGAGAAATATCCTACATACCTTGATGGAGGTACAGGTATACTATAGCCTAACTCATGCATGTATCCAGATTTATGCCCTAGAACATCAATCATAATCTCAAATATCAAGCATTTGCGGACTGCCCATTGTTTAGGAGCGCTCCAGGGCTTCAGCCTCCTTCTGTTCCATTTTCTCTACATGGTAAAGTAATGTCCACATTTGTGATATTCTAGCCAACCGAAAAGAGAGAGAGAGAGAAAGAGAGAGAGAGAGAGAGAGCTATATACTACATAATTATATAGAAGTGGAGTTTAATAATACAAAAGAACTAATCCAGAAGATTTCCTTCTATTTCCACTTGGTGTCAAACATGGTGTTAAGCACAGAACAAACGACTTTTTACCACTCGCAGTAAAAGAATAAGAATAACTACAAAAATGGAAACATTAGAAAACGTGTTTTATGCGACAACTACCAAGAAACATCACTATCTGTACACAGCCGCAGTTTAAAGACGCAAATTTGTACGGAGTGGAGTTCAGAAAGATAAGAGCATTCCATGTGACAACATGGTAGCATATTTTAAGAATTTGGAGCTAAATTATGGGACATTATATGTATGCAAAATCTTATGGTCTCTTTTGTCTCATGAACCAGTTCCAGTTTCTGACACTTTTCCCTCTTTTGTTGAGTAATTCCAGTTTCTAACACAGTTCTCATTATAGTGCCTACAATCTACTAAAGAATAGTATATTCATTAGCCTCTATCTAACAACCAAATACCCAATTTTTGCAGGCACAACTGCCAAGAAACATCAGTATCTGCAGCCCATTCAGGCTAGGCATTCTGAATAAGGCACCCACGTCTAATCAAACAACAGTGACCTCCAATTTGCCAATTTCTAGTATGATAAGGAACAGCAGAGTGAATCCACCATCGCTGACAATCAATCAACCAATTTGATCTTGCAAGAGCAAGACACTTTCAGAAGGCCTAAAATGATGGCACCCTTGACAAATTTAATCCCTACACAGGCCGGATCAGTAGCTAAACATGCAGATGGCATCTTTATCTTCCAGCCTGCTTCCTCAACTGTACGATGTGGGATAGCTGTGACCAACTTCACCACAAAAATCAGTGAATTACTGACCCATTACTTGCTCTCCAGAATCAAGCTTTCTCTGTTCTGTGTATGACAAATCGGTCAACAATTTTAATTGTATTTATGGGGTCCTGTAAAGGGGAAGCGGCACTCCATTTACTGGGGAAATCCCTCAGATGACTCATCTGATGCTGCTTCGACTCTCTATCCCAATCGGGATCCAACTTCCACTCTTTAGGAACCTGCATTTTTATGGTCATGAAAATATAATGGAAGTCAATTCTACTTCAACTAAATAAATAATCATTTTATTGGGTGAATAAAATAAATGCTACTTTTATGATAATTTTACGATAAAGCACAGTATCATGGCCAAGTGCTTGTCAGCACCAACAAACCGCTGTAAGATTCCAAATTCATTTATATGTATGATTCTCCATCAATGCCTAATGTGTAAAGAGACCATTACAAAAAAAAACATTTCCACAAGTTTATATAGACCTTTTTCATCAAATGTGTAATCAGTATTTGAAAAATTACTATTTAAATATAATTAACATGGTGCTTGGGGGACATTTATTTTATATATATATATATATATATATATTATTATATATGTATACATATATGTATGTATGTATGCACACATATATAGTAAAAAGGCCTAAACATCTCAGAAGCATGAAATCTTGATGAAGTCAAAGAATATTTGGGGAAATAATGGATCCAAATAATAATAGGACAAAAGATCCTTTTGTTTGGCACCATAACCGTGAACAACAATAACTGGAAATGTTATCATGAATTCTATAACTTCAATATAAGCCCCAAGATAAAACAGCATCAGAAACTTCATATGGTGCAACATAAAAGTTGAACTACATAAAGATGCATAATAATGGAAAGAACAAACTTCCACGACATGTATCTAAATTTCAGTGATTTCACAGTAATGCACATCCACTTACCTTGTCAATTGCAAGGGTATAAACTTCTAGATCACCATCTGTAGTTATGTGAAATCGTGTAAAGGACTTGTAGTTGGCGATTCGCAGAGACGAGAAGGCTTCGTCAAAATGTATGTGAAGCCAGTTTATGCAGATGTACAAGTAGCTTCCAAAAACAAAAGAGACCACCGGTGTTGAGAAGACCCAGAAATACAGGAAAACAGAAGCATGATAAATGGCAGCACCACTGCGAGATAATGATTCCATCCCACTCTTGCAAATTTTTGTTCGGGTTACAGCCATGACCTGAACATTCATTGCATAATTTATTACTGTAAATAACATGACACAAAAATTAAAATAAAAAATCCATCATATGTTTATACACAAATCATACCTCTGGAACATCAAATGCTGACATAAGATACTTTATACATGCAGGATAAAGGCCAAATGTCCATTGTTCAATACGAGCTCGAAGACCTGTTGGATCCGGAAAATGTTCACTCTCCACTGCTCGATACCACTGGTACAGAGTATGATAGCCTAAAAATGAAATTAAGATCAGCATCTCAAGCTCCATATCTCATCTAACATGTCACTAGAAGCATGTTGTGGCATCCCAAAACTAAGGACCTCCACTAGACAAAACTCTCCCCTACTCAAAGTAGCAATGGAAAAAAAGAACAAAACACAAAAATAGGATTAACTCATAATAAAAGTTTCACAAATGGATATAATTAACATATGCTATGTTGCACTGCCATTTACAAACTAAATTTATCAAAAGGGATCCTGAGGATATGATATCCTAATATAAGGAGCAAAAAGAAAAGGAGCTCTATAACAAGTACTAGGAAGAAACACAACAAATAGAGGGAAAACACTAACCTGACGTTGCCAGTAGTTTGTGCCTAATGCAGGTCTCTATGCCCAACTCCAAGAGCAACATAAGAATTATTGCAGCTGATAAGTGTGTGCCAACATGAATAATTCCAATGATGGCTCTCCTTTTACGTGACAATTTAGATGGTACAAATGAAATTGCTGTAATTAATAATAGCAGAACACCTGCTAGAGATACATAAGAGTGCTCCAATATATACGTGAAAACATTCCATACAGTACTGAAGAAACTCCTCAAGTGGCCTGAAAATGAATCGTCTTGTATAATATGATCAAGCTTACACTGCAAATACAAGGGGAGAAAAGAATGTCAAGTAGCTCAAAACCATGAAGGAAACATTCCCAACTATGCCTAACGTGGAGTTAAATGAAGAGGATGCCAAACCAGAGGGCACAAATTCTAAATTGGTGAACTAACACATACGTTTCCTATAAAAAACAATTCAAATATATAAAGCACATAATCTTGCAACTTATGTTCATATATACTCCATCCTATATGAGGAAAAACTAAGGGGAAATTGAGAAACATAATTATGAGAAATGGCATACTCGAAACAGTTGGCTTGATTTCATCAATGACTGAAACTATAACATCTCATAATCAAGTGTGCACTCAAAATAGGTCAAAGAATTTACCTGTGGAAATACCGAGAATACCAAATTAAAGTAAATAATACCACCAGTAAAATCAAATTGCCAGTTCTTTTTTCGAAACTTCAAGATATTCCCTAAAGCAATCTGAAATAACATATAAAACAAAAAGGCACAAAACTCAGCTCATAATTATGCAGAAAACTGCCAAATAAAAGTGTAGAAACATATGCAAAAAAAATTACCCTGCTTGAGTCTTCCAAGGAGGGATAAGCAGCTTTACTTTCATAGGAAGTTCCATAAAAATGTTTGAAATTGCTAAAAACATGTGTGGGGTGCAAAAATGCTCCACCACTACCATTTACTATCAGATGGTGCACATAAACAGGCTTATCTGATGGAACATGAGAATGTCGCATGTAATGATGCAAGTCACCAGCAACTCGAACTTTACACCTTCCAGCTAAAAAATCACATATAAGATGAGCAACATTTTTTCCTGAAGTGTCATTCCAGTACCAATCAAGAAGCCAGTTAGGCTCATGTGTAATAACAATAACACAGTCGTCATCCTTAACCTGATTTATGGAAAAGAGAAAATTTATATGAAGCTAAGCAGCAAACGATCTAAGAGTAGCAAAAGAAAAGTATAGACCACTATATAGCATTGTGATCAAATAGATATCTTCTGATTAAAATCAGCAAAGAAAAAGAAGAAGTAAGCTCAATGATCAAAATTAAAGAATCTCAAGTTTTGGAAATTACAGGGATCTTAGGCTCAAATATGTGAACTCACCCACAAGGAAGAGATATATATATATATATATGAGAAGTCATCTAGGTAGAAATAATCAGATGAAATAGTACATTGCGCTTTGTTCTAATTCATGTTTTCCCTACCACCTAGTATATCAGAGCTGTTGATCAAGTGATTTAGCAGGAAAGTGAGTCAACAGAGTTTTCTTTCCTTCAATATTAGGTCCGTATGCTAGATTGGCTGAAAGTCCAACAAATCGAACAGAACATAATACCCTCCATTCTCTGGGACAAACGATTGCAGGATTACATCAGAAGTTCACTATGTTTTTGCCATAAGATAAAATAGAAACGAGAAGACCAAGTATAGGACCAGAAACTACATCAAGTCATGGGCTTTGTGGGCAAAAAAAAAAAAATAGGGAGGGGAAGGGAAGGAGGGAGGAGGAGGGAGGAACAGATTAGAAAATCAAAATACCTTGTTCTTAACAAGTTCCGAAAAGAACTTAAACTGGTACACATCAATATCACCATGAAGTGCCAGATCAAGACCAAATACCCACCATCCTTTTGGGAGTCGTAGAGCAAAATAACTCTTCTTCTGAGGCATTAACCACCCACCTAACCAGCTCTTGTGACATATGTACCTCGTGAAAGTATTAAGACCATCAAACCAATCTGTAAAGCACAAAAACAGTTCAGAATGATGGCAAATCTACAACATTAAATAGCAATAGATGTCATAAACTTCAGGAGGAAAAAAACAAAAAGAGATAAATAAATAAAGTTGCCAACGAGGAACATAACCAACCATGATTTCCTGGAATTATAAAAGACTGCGGCCCATCATAGTGCTTTAGTTCAGTAATTCCAGAAGGCAAGTCAGGCTTGTTCACAGCTATTTGCTCTTGTTTGTAGGATGGAGGAGGCTGAAGGGCATACTCAAAAGGACAAAAAAGTCTCCTTTCATAAGTAAATGCAGATGGATTTGGATACCTGCAATTGATGAGTGAATGTATCAAAATCTGTCTACCATTCAACAAAGGCATAAGAATCATAACTATACCATCTACTTGTTATTAGACTGATTCTATGGCATCATAGATCCTGCAACTTTCGAACTCTCAATCAAATGATAAATGACTTGAATAACTTTTATCAATAAACTCTAACTGCAGGCATCTGTTCAACTGGTCCTGAGTAATTAACTCTTATTCTACTAGTTAATGTCAGCTTCACGAATACTTTAACCCCTTGGACAAAATCTGATGACATTTTATCCATAGATCCATATATGAAAGCTTATTTGGTTGCCAGAAGCCGACCATGTCTTCTTAGGTTTCCTTCAATTAGCATGACTTAATCTCACATGTTCCAACTATCTTGAATTGATTTATTCCTCCATCCTTGATTAGTGTAAGGTTGAATTTTATATGCAAATTTTCATAAAATCTTTAGCATGATGTTCCCAAATCAATTCAGAATTTCGTGCACAGCTGCTATCATATCATGCTGAAATTGTTTTTGTCATTCGATATTTTCCTTTTGCTGACCACACAAAATCCTATTATCTTTATCATATCTATAATTGAGTGGCTTTCCCCAATCACATAAGCAAAAGACTCCATGTACCTAAAGCTTATACTTCATAGAGGGAAAGCAGACTTCGGGAGAAGCAATATAATTGTGATGCTGGAAAGTCCTAGGAGAATCATCTGAACAAATCAAATTCTATGTTTGCTTTCCCTTACAATTAACATTTTATCTTTATCCCACACCCATTTAGAGTTTCTCACACAGCCGTTATCATATTTTGCTGTGTTTGTTTTATCATTTGAAATTTTTCCTCTTTGTTGACCAGGTAGAACCCATAGAACTTTATCATTTATACTTGACTGACCTCTGAAAATTACATAACAAAAAGACTTCTTTCAGAAAACACATCCAATATCCTAAGGCTATGCTCCATAGAGAGGAAGCAAATTTTGACTAAAATTTCAATATTGTTTAACAGCATGCAGAGGCTTGATTTCCACATGATGCTGGAAAGTCCTAGCAGAATCATCTGCATCAATCAAAGACTAAAAGCTAACCCTAGATTTGGAACCTCTTGCACTTAAAAAAGAAAAAATAGTTTTCACTTAAACGTGTAAACATCGTAGTAGCCCAAGTTGCATTATCCCCTACCAAGGGAAAAAGTCTATCCCACGATAATTAACATCCAACACCAATTCCATTTGCATGTAGTTCAATAGCAGCCAATTCATGTTGGCTAACAAAGGAACAACAATAAGCTAATTATCTATTGGTATTGCATGATAAACACTTTAAGCCTTTTCACCCTTCATGTGCAGACATTAAGGTATAGGTCCCATTTGAGTATCTTGAACTTCCAGAGGACCTTCCAAAACGATATTATTATCATTCCGAAGTCCACTTAAAGGAAACTGCAAAAGGTAGGCAGGACCCAACCTGGTAACTAGAAGATGGAATGAAAAACAATTGAAAACCTCATTAATAGCCTATTAAAAATTGAACCATGGCTCACCCAGATATAATCATATGTAAAGCCAGATATCTTTGTTGAAGAGCATGAGAAGACCATGAGATATTTGAAAATAACATTTGCATTATGCAATCATGTAGCTTTACCAACAAAGCACGTTATCTGTTACTTGATCAATTATCTCCAGTCACCAAATATGCAGAAGCTAGCTAGGATGATTGAGGACGGATGTGGACAAGCAACAAAATCAAACCAATTTCACATATAATATATTACAAATTAAATGTCTGCTTACGCAAGATCTCCTCCTATAAGTAACAAGTCTCCTCGTGGTAGGTAAAGAAGAGAATCATTGCTTGCCACCTGAAGAAAAGGTTGAGCAAGTAATCGTGCAACACTATATGAAGAATTTCCACCATCACCAGTATCGGCCATGAAATCAAACCAGAAATCATCTCTATCATGAAAGTGATCATACGAGAGCTCTTTCCCCTCTCCCTCTTCAGTCTTATGCATGGCTGCCTGATGCCAACAAAGATATTAGTAGCTTACTTTATATGTGAAAGAAATACTTCTTCATATACAGCAGTTGGTTGTAGCCACTAACTTCAAAGATTGAACAGAGAATTCTCTAAATAATTATGTCAACCAGAAGTATATAAAGGTCAGAAAGGACGGCAAAAGAATAGAAGTAAAACCAAACAAAGTGAACCATAACACCATCGAAATCTTTTTGTTAGGAATACTAGGCGCAACAAATTTAAGATTTCAATAGAATTGAAATATATGCCATTCGACCCCAAGAAATTTGCCTAGTGGTAGAGGCCCAAAAACTCTCATGACAATATGTATAAGGTCTTAGGTTCAAATCCCACCAAAAACACTTTTAGTGCTACCTATGCAGTGCAACTTATACTAACCAGTGCACAGGACATGTAGGATGGTTCTATACCTGGAGGCAACTATCGCCTTTGTTAACAAAAATGAAATGAACGTCACAAATTCAGAAAGAAAGAAGGCAAAGCATGTAACAATGAAAAGTGAAATAAATAACAAAAATTTGTACCCTTTGTTGCTTCATTATGACCAGATAGTAAAAAAGTCCAGTTATTGATAAAAGTTTAGAGATGCCTTTTGGGGAAACCAATATTTTAGGAAACAAGTGACACATTATTAATAGTCATTTTTAGAATTATTATCAAAAATTATTAATAGTCATTTATTGGATTACTAATAGCCATTGTTAATAGTCAATTATTTTGGATTATTATGTCACTAATGTTCCTATTTTACATAACTGAGTCACTTGTATAAATATCTCCATGAGATCAATAATAAATAAGCAAGACCAATCATTATTAATTAGTCTAAATTACTTTGAGCTTAAAGAGATCAAAGAGTCCCAACCCCAATTTCATCATAGGTTCAAATAAAAATTAAAAAGGTCAGAATACTAACAGGGGCAAATTTATAATAACTAATGATTCCTTTGTAATTTGAAAAGATTAAAATACTAACAAAGGCAAATTGATTATAACTAATGATCTCTTCATACACCAACCTGTGACTAAATCCCAAACATGGTCCCGTAACAACTTGGTATCAAAGACAAACTTTATGGATCGTTCCAAACAAGACTGATTGAAAGCATTCATTCAACAATGAGTAAGATTGAGCTAAAAAAGAAGAGGAACAATGACAAATTATGAATATTCTAGCAAAGTTGTTGAAGAAGACAACTCTATCAAGGCTAGACTGCAATCTCTGGAGCATTAGAGGAGATAAACCCTAACAGATGAGGATACCCAACCAAATCCAAGGAACCCAGAGGATCTCACTAAGACGATGAAGGAAAGAACGATCCCTAATCCTGATTGTGCAACTACTACCCCAAGTCACGTCGTTCAATTGTAACGCAACCCATGATGATGGCATTACAAATCTAAGGCATACTGAGTATATACATAACGGCTTCCCTTCATTGAACCCAACTACATGCTCTACCACAATACATTGGCAATGAGTTAGATCTAACGTACATGGGTCAGTTTTCCATACACCTTTCTCTAACCATGACCTAATTTGGCTTGTATACCCATTGAACAACACCCCAAGGTGGGCTTTGACCCAAGAGAAGCTCCAAGGCTTTACGAGCAAGTTGGCTAGGGATTTACGCAATAAGTTGGCTTTAAGTATAGGCCCAAACACCGCCATGATCCCTTGATTCCTCGTTATACTAAGCTATAATTTCCTATTTTTGATGGAGTTGAAGACACATTATTATGAGAAAATCAGTGTGAACAATTTTTTCAAACTTAGGGAATTCCAAGATACAATAAGGTCAATTTAGCTTCCTTCTATTTGATAGGAAAAGATCAACTATAGCACAATTAACTACTCACGCTAATGAGATAGCAAAAGCCTATATGCAAATGAGATCTACATTTAATTAGCAAAGTTAAACCAAACTAGATAAGTTGAAAAGTGTCAAAGGCGACTCTAGTCATATGTTGGCAAGAACCAAGGATATTTACCCAAACTTACAAATTGCTTTATTCATGGCAGGCTTGATAAAAGCAATTAGGTTAGATGAAGAAATGCAATGTCCCCCAAGTTTGGAATCAATTATGATTCTGGCACAAGCATTTGAGCATAAGCTACAAGCATATTGGAAGACATTTCAATCTAGTAAGAGTAATGGAATTAAGTGAGAATTTTCAAAATGTAGGTAGGGAACTTTTACAATCCCGTCAATATTTTTTATAGGAACGATCTCTTTTTTCATCACATCGTTGGTTTAATATTCATTAGATCTGAAACGGTTAAAATCACAATAAGTTCAATAGTTTAGATTTAAAGGACATCAAATCAAAGATGGGATAAAAAGTAGAATGAATCCCTTAAAAAACATGGACGGAACCATAGAAAAATCCAAAAAGTAAAGGTACCGTAGGATTGAAAACCTAAGGAAGCTACAACTGAAAGCAAGAAAGCTCAAGTCATCCATAGGCTAAGTCAAGTAGCAATGGCTAAATGTCATGCTAAAAGTTCGTGCTTTAATTGTTATGAGCCCCATACTATAAACCATGATTGTAAGCAATTGTTCTTGGTAGGATTAGTAGAGATAAGGGAGGCCTTAAAGGAGAATGATGAGATAGACAATCCAAAAATTCTAATAAAATGGGAAGGATCAATCCGAGCACAACCTCGTAGGATTCCATAGAAGAGTTCCCGCACCTCTTTCCCATCTTTAAGCTAAGGGACAAGCTCACTTTCAAAGGAGGAGTGATGTTAGAGATGCCTTTGGGGAAAACAATATTTTAAAAAATAAGTGTAATAGAATCATTTTCTTTCAAGGAAAATATGCATAAAGGATACTTATTATTGAGTAATTTAGTTATTGACACTCATTTATCAAATTATTAATAATCATTATTGATAGCCATTTATTAATAATCATTCGTTTGAATCATTAATAGTCATTTATTTTCCTATTTCATGTAATAAAGTCGCTTGTATCTCTATTACTAAGTCGTTTGTATCTCTATTAGGAAAATTTTATAATGTAGTCATTCAAAAGCGACTGTATGATATAGTCACTTTTGAGTTACAGAAAATTACTTCATTTATAATAAATAAAGCCCGTTAACAGCAAAAACTAACTATCAATAGCTTTCAAAAAAAACTGTCGACAGTCTCATCTTCACTATTAATGGGCATTATTTACTAAAAATCGAGATAATTTACTAAAATCAAAAATAACTCTACTATATAGTCACTTTTGAGTAACTATACCATAGAATCCCCCATCTTTATTGAGATCATAATATCAAGTAAGAAAAACTATTATCAATTAATCTAAATTATTTCTAGCTTAGAGAATCAAAAGATTTATCTAAACAAGCCCTCAACCCTAATTTCATCATGGTTCAAAGAAGATAGGTCTAAATGCCAATAAGGGCAAATTAATCATAACTAATGATATGCTCATACATAGGACACCAACCCATGACTAGATCTCAAACCCGAACCATAAGAAAAAAATAATACCATATTCTTAAGCTGAATTTAGAAGTGAAACAGAGAGAAATTCTACAAAAAAGGAAGCACAAGCATAAAAGAGCAAAGTAGGATAGATTTTTTTCTAGCATGAAGAAATAAGATTCTATTCACCAAAGATAGAGAGAAATGGAGTTCATAAAAAATGTCTTGTAATACTCTCATCAATAAAGTTTCACCTGCATCATGCGCATGTCAAACCGACCGACAAAGACGGTCACCGATACTAGAAGATCAAAAACCGTCTTAAATAAATCAGCTGAGGTTCTGCCAGACAAGAAGGAATATTTACTATGAGGAAGAAAGAAGAGACCTGACCTTTCTACTCCATAAAACAAAAAAAGGACAAGAAACACTAACAATTAATGAATAGGAATATAACTTACCCCGAATACCAAGGAACCATATCTAAAAAGTCGGGCTTCATTTGTTGCTTTTTCAAGTTCTCGTATTCTTGAACTGACAATGGATGAGTAAGTGCCCACCTGATTATTTGTGAAACATGTAAATATACAGCAAGCAAAAGGAAAGGAGGAAAAAAAGGACAGAAAGACAGTATTTATTGCAAGGACAACCAGGAAAATCAGGAAATTGATTATATCAGATAGTGTAAGATGAATATAATTTTGCATTTCATAGGAGTAATCTTCTTAAAGTTCTTGCTCACTAAATTAGCCAAGCATATCCAGAGGAATCCATCTGCCAAGCAGTAAGGCTAGAACACAGCACATTACCCAATCTCAACAAGAGGGCTGACAACTCAATCATTCAAGAAAGATATAGTACTTTCTACACCATTCCACCTTTTTATTTCAAAAAAGGTTAAGACCTTTCCTATTGGAATACCCCAGCGTTAGTTAGGATGCTGAGGGCCGTTACCTTCCTTAATTTATTAGAATTACCAGTGTAATCCATCTGCTAATCTATAAATCCTTGACAATTTAGCTTGCTTAACTACATACTTGAAGGACATGAGTTGCCTAAAAAACTGACGCAATTGAATATTTTATGTTCTTGTGGAAGAAAAACAGATGCCTGGGCCTTAATGAATATCTGGACACCGTGAAACGTGATAAGTAGGTCATAAGGCTAGGGAGGATGGAAACCCCCTCTAACTCATCAAAAAGAAGGAAAGCACATATGCCTTTCATCCCAAGTACTTCCCATGAGCATCTTCCTTTTTCCCCCACGTTAACTCTCATGTAATTGTTAACAAAATGTGACAGAAAAACAAAGATGAATTTCATCTTCAGACAACACTCACCCTGTTGACCGTTCAACCACGTAATTGGCAATATAAAGTCCTATAAATGTTGCCCAGAGCGAGTATATTGGAGATATTTCATTGGATGTGCCCTGACCCTATAGTGCAGAGAAAAGGCACTTGCTTAGAAATGTACTCAACAACGTCAAGAAATAAAAGATCACCTTAGTAACACTCCGATGGACATACCTCCCCATAAATAACCCACTTAGACAAGAGAGGGTAATCACTCGCAGAACCAACTGGAGCAAACCAAGATGAGCAAATCTCATCTTTCAGCTCATTGATATGAATAAATTTTGCAATCCATGTGTTCCTATCTTTTTTGTCCCAACTAGAATATTTTCTTTCAAGTGACCGTTGCTTCAAGATAGCATGGTTGCCACAATGACTATAAAATACACAACAGGCAATGCTTAAGACCTATATGCAGAACAAATAGCATCAAACCATGGGACAAATGATAAATGAAAAATTGCCAAATCAAAAGAACCCTTCATTGAGATTCAAACTTACTGCACAGTTTTGGAGAATTGTCGAAACCTCAGGCTTTCTTCCAGCAACCCGAGAAACTAGTCCAACGTACCAGAGGCCAAGAAATATAATGTGAAATAAAAGAAGGAATAGTAAAGAAGAAACATAAATGGTAAGGAACAAAGATAGGTTCATCCTCATATCCACTCCCATAGATTGAAAACTTGGGAGATGATACAGCGCCGCTATTAAAATCCACGCTACATACCTGCACAAAAAGGCCGTGTATTGCTACTAACTAGTGTAACCATATCTTGTGAACACGGATATGAAGTGCAAAAATCCCTAACTTTAATTCAGCACTCACCATCGACTGAAATTTGAGTAACTTGGCTTGATTGTCTTCCCAACAAATGGAGATGAAAAGAAATAGAAAAAACCGAACAAACAGGCATATATTGACCACCATTTAATGTTGTTGTCCAACTTTTCCACAAGCGTGTGCATGTTATCAGAAGATATGAAAAAGAGGCAACCAATAACTACTGCAATTATGGCATGCCTCGAGTGCTCATGGGGGTAGGTATATCGATGAGTTAAAATAGTTCTGACCCTCTCCATTTTTAGGGTGTCTAGTATACCGCTGGGCTGCTTGTCCAAGCACATCCTTGATCTTTAACTCTTTCACAGTTTTGCTTCACATGATTCAGATTCTACCCCCTAGAAAAACTTAAGATCAATTCAAAAAAAGAAAATAAATTCCATAACCACACAATCCTGCATTTTCAGTTAATGCTAAGAATAGTAAATGATGAGCAGTATAAATCACATAGAACAAAATAGTATAGAGGCCATAAATCAGTAAAATACATCATAATTCAATTGGTCTATTTCCATTAATTTCTACCGAGATTTTGAGCATCCAATGCAAGTCACAATATCCCATTGTAAAGCTCTCATTATTATTAAAGGTCAAGGTGTATTTACAATAATTCCTAATCCATGCAAACTATTGTTTCTTGAAATAACTACAAAAGGGGTGTTAGCACTCCTAAAGCATGCTCATTGAATGGTTGAAAATTGATGAAAAGGGTAGAAAGCCTCCACTTCAGATGACATAGTCTTCAAGGAAAACGAAAAATTGAAAGAGAAGTGACTTTTGTAATTCTCTATCAATAAATCTTTCTCATAAAATACTAGTCCTAGGATCAATCTCTGGATCATAACTACCCAACTGCTTATTACTTAGCACAACTAACAGTTGAAACTAACTAAAACTAACAGCACATGATTACTTGTAAAGTACTTGATGGTGGCTGTGTTTTAAGGGAATATAAAAAGAAATCTTCATAAAATGAATATGTTCTATAAGAAATGAAGAAACTATCAGAACTAAATTCACAGAGCCAGTATGAACCAAATCAGCTGACATTAATCACTACCATCACCCCTCACCACCGACCACCATCCGCTACTAGTCAGCGCATCCCTCTCAATCCATAATATTTGTATTGATAAATTACAGCCAAACTAAAAAGGCTTATACATGTCCATTATATTTTCTAAGAAGCTAATGTACCCTAAAGTCTACGATTAGTATACATAGAACAAAAAATTTTGCCGGTTCATTCATTTCTTCATATTTTCGATATTTCAACTTCTGTACACTTGGTGTCAAGACTTCAAAAAATTGATAAACAAAACATAATGCTTATAACATGTAACAACCTACATTGACAAAATTTCTCATCTGTTCTTAACAACCAGATAAAGCAGCACATTAGGATTATACCAGTCCCATCAAACATTTCGAACCAGAACTAACGAATAAAAACCAATAAATTTGTTATACCAAAGATTACTAACCCAAAAAAGAGGACAAATCAAAACGAGGAATCCATTTCAACGTGAACGTGAAAAACTAACAAGAATTAACATTCTCCATGAAATTTCAAAGAAAATATTGCAAATGCCTTTCAGGAAAATTTTATAAAATAAAAGCACCTGAAAATGGGCACGAGGAGAGCGACGATTATAGATAGATAGAGAGAGAAAGAGAGAGAGAGAGAGTTTGCATGTTACGTAATGTTAGATTGTTTTGTCTTGTATTTATGGGATCGCTTAGGTGTTTGTGACCTGCGTTAGTTATGCAACAAGGCCAAAAGGAGGAGAATAAATTTTCAAACCGATTTATTATGCGGAATCAGAGAACGCCCTCTAGATGAATGCCGCAAATGGCATATTCTTTTCTAGTAGTACTCTTCCGAATTGGTCCTTTCGGTTCACTACATTTGATTTCATCGTATCATAAAATTAGTTTGATCGAATTGTAATATAATTCTACTTATATGTTTGGATAAAATATATATCAAATTTGACAACATTTTCCAATATTATTAAACCTGAATCAATCTACAGTCCAACAAATCTAACTATCCTTCAACTTAATTCCACTTTCATTCGAATCCATTTTTTTCCTCAATCCTTGACTCTCTTGCATTTACGTGACCGACACTGAATTTGATAAGACTATTCTTTTCTACAAGTACATTGTTTTTAAAGAAACAAAATGAGTGGAAATAAGTAAAAATTAAAAAATAAATAAATAGAAAGGAAACATGCTTTTTATTTTGTGTTTGTAATAAATAATCTATCTAAAATAAATGTAATTTTGAAAACCCTTTTGTTATTATAACTTTTTAGTTTAAACTTTTTAAAATTTGTACATCTTCAAAAAGGTAAAAACAAAAGTTGTTTCATTTTTTTCTCAAATATATGCTTTAAAATCATACACTTTCAATTTAAGCAGTTTCAAAAAGTACCTCTTCAAATGTGATCACATGAGAATTTTCAATTTAAGCATTTTCGTAGAACATCAAAAATATGAATAACTATATTATTTTACATTTATAAAAAAATTATAATTACTCTACAAGTCATGTTACTTATATTACCATTTTAAAAAATCAAAATGGCTTATATTGTTTTCTTAAGGTTAAATTAAAAATGTATGATCCCAAAGATTCTAATTTCAAAAAAGTAAAATAATTTATTAACTTTTGAGGAGTTACTATTCATATTTATCATGTTTTGCGCATTTTTAAAAGGTTATAACTTATTATATAAAATGCATCATTTTATAAAAATCATTACATGGTCATATGAGACGTTAATATATGTATATGCATGTATTTGTGTGTATGTGTGTGTATATATATATATATATGTATGTGTAATTAAAAAATAGTACTTGTTAATAAAAGATTCTATCCAAAGGCCCATTAGCTCCAAATCAATCTCTTCAAAGGTTGGGTGGAGTTATTTCAACCCAGTCCAACCTACTTTAACCAATGGATCTCAAGTCTAAATACAAGGCTTTGAGCATCTTGACAATCAATTCATATCCATACCTCTGATAAGAGCTCAAACCAAATAGGGAGAGCTCAAAATAGCTCGAAAATAAGACCTTAAGAGCAAAGCCTTTAAAGTTAAGGTCAATAAAACCCAACTCTAATGTTTGAATATTTAAATTATGATAAAGGATTTGATAAAAAAATTCATGATAAAGGAAACAAATAGTTTAATGGTTACATCTAACAACTTTAAGGAATCCCAAACCCAAACATGATCTAAATAGTTAATTTGCCATGTAATTAGTGGCTCAACTGCCTTCCTAAAGCAATTAAATCCATCCTTTAGAAATCAGATAATAAGGATTACGAGCCCATTACCCAATTTGACCAAAATATTAGCGTTGCCTATATTCTAACAACCACATAAATTGTAGAAAGTCTAAAAATACCAAAAGTAACACTATTGGGGTAGACAGTACTTCCCACCGATCTCATAAGATTAAACCCCCACAAAAACAAATTGATCTTATGTTTTTACTTAATTAGAGCAATTGTATGTAAATTTGGCTAAATAGAATGAAGAAATTTTGGCATAATAAAGAAGATTGGTTGAATAAGATATTCAACCACCGTTAGAGGATGCAAGCGATCCCTCTAACCATTCACCTAAGAACAACAATCAGTAAGCTCACTCTTATCATGCTCCTACTGAACCTGTTTTGCCCACTACTTCATATAACTGACCACCAAATCCAAAGCAAGCACCAATGTCATTGCTACATGCAATCGTGTTCTTGCTCGTCATGATAATGAAAGGCTAGAGTGTTCTAACACATGTTCATCCCCTCATCGATCTATGGCAAACATGAGTCTTTAAGATCTTAAGAAGGGTATACATAGGCTCTTTAAAGCATGAGATTCCAAAAATACGTTACAGAGTGAATTTTCCATCCATAAAAGTCCATTTGTACGACCAATTCAAGATGAGATGATGCCACCGTCCATTAAACTTCCTTAATTTAAGACATCTGATGGAACCAAAGATCCCAATGAACATTTGTTATACTTTCGCACATGAATGAATTTGCATGGTTAAAGTGACACAATAGCCTAGAAAGCATTTCTAACAACTTTATAAAGATCAATGAGTACTTAGTTAAACAACCTTAAAACCAATTATGTTTCCTCTATTGATTAGCTTACTCAACAATTCCATTAGTATTTCTTGGGCAGCGAAGGACTCCTTAATGAGTGTAATTTTATAATATATTTCTTACTTTGTTTTTATGGTCATTTTGATTTATTTTATTATGATTTTTTATGATTTTGATACTTAATTAAGTCATTTATTGATTTCAAGGCTTTAATAGAGCAATGAAGTGAAAAAGGATGAAAAGTATGCGCTTTTTGAGAAGAATTTCACTGGATTTGAAAAATGACTTAATAATAGCAATCATCAGAAGAGAATTTTGTCAATAATCAAATACCAGAGAAGACTATGGATGAAGTCCATGGCCATGTTTTCTAGCCATGATCCCCTCGTAAAATAATTCAATTCAATTTTCAAAGAAATTGTGCAAGGAGAGGTCCATGCCCTAGGTCCACAATCGTTATCCTTAGGTGTAGCCATTCTATAATTTTTAGAACTTGCCATTTAAGAGCCGTTTTGTCAAATCCATATAAATAGAAGTTAGGCATGCGCAAGAAAAGAGAGAAGAGATGTCAAGAAGAGAAGAAGAAGAGCTCCATAGCATTTCTTAGGAGTTTCAATCATTTCTTTATGCAGGTTTATGTCTTTACTATGTTTTTGGAGTATATTTGTAGATATCTAAACTTGTAAACCTTAAGTTAACATGTAGTGCATTTATTTCATTTATTCTAATGATATTTCTTACTTCTTATTAATTCAATTGTGTGCTCTAAATTGATTGAGTTATTATTTCTAGGGTTTCAACTTAATTATTTGATTTTGTGTATTAAGATTGCAAGACTTGGTGATGCGAATCGAAGTCGATTGACAAAGACGGTTGTTAGGGTAAGTCTAAGCTTGCAAAAACCTTAAAGATAGTGATGGGGATTACGCGAAAATAGGGGAAAGTAAAACAAGCAAACCTTCAAACAACTCCAAGGAGATGATGCACCCAAGAACTTATGAGAACTTACAGCATAACTTGATATGATGCAAGAGATGGTCTAGTGAAAGTACTCGCCACTTAGCCATACTTAAAAGTTAAGATAAGAGTAAAGTAAGCAATGGAGAACAATGCTTACAAAAAAAAAAAGGAGAAGTGTATATTCAATATTTTGAGATGTGATGATCATTGTGGTTACATATACAATGGCTATTTATACCAAAAAAAAAACAAGGGTAACCTGCCTAAAATAGAAAAGACTAAAAGGGTAATGTTTTAAAAAAGTAATATACAAGAAATAATAAAGGGTATAATTGAAAATACAACAAAAGTAAGTATCTTATACGAAGAATTCTATCACATAGTTGCTCGAACATGTAGCTTTTTATAGGTAGATGGTTTTTTGGAAAAAAAGAAATTTCTATAAGATCAATTTAGAATCTGCTAAGCTAAGGTATCGAATAGAGGTGGTAGGTCAGCTGAGCCAAGCAAAGTAGATAATTCCTCCAAGGTGAATTCATCTTGAACACATGTAGTTTTGGTTAGCTTGATGGGTAGTCGAATCTTCTAAGCTGTTGCTCAAGTATAACTCTAGTTGGCAGTTAATGTAAGCCCCAAAACTAGCAATTTGAGGTTTCGATCGGTTGAAAAACCCCGATCAAGCCTAAATTATAAAGTAAAGCTAGAAATATTAGGAAAATGATCCTGTAAATTTAAATTTAAGAAAATAAAAAAATAAAATAAAAAAATATAAAAATTTCAAATTTTAAGTATATAACTCGTTATTTATCAAAATGCGTAAAATGCATTCCGATAATTAACGAATCGCTCGAGATAATTATATGTCTACTAAAAATCATAAAATATCCTAAATAATATTGAGGAATATTTATTTGTATTATATGTGAATTTACATATATGTAGAAATACGCGTAATTACTTAAAATACGTGTAATGTGCTAAAGTCATACTAAATAATTAAAGAAAATTTATAATTAATTAAGGAAAAATAAAAAAAATCAGGAAAAATAAGGAATGATCTAGATATAGGTCGTGGCAGCTGGAAAAAATAAGAAAAAATCGGCCAATTAAATTAAGACAACACAATAGCCGAAAATTAAAGGATAAGGCAATTGTCTTATCCAATTTAATGCACAATAAATTCCTTAAAGCTCTATAAATAGGAAAAAAAATTAGAAGCTCATTTGGACAGTTAGAAATTGGAGAAAATTAGGGAGATGCAAAAATTGAGAGAAAAATTCGAGTAAGAAAAAAAAAAGAAAAGGAAAACTGTACAGTTAGGGCCACAAAGGAGAACCCAGAACCGACAGACAACTGGGAGTGGACGGCCACCACCACCACACGGTGGTGGCAACGCCCAGGTGGGCCGACACACCCATGGCCACCGACGATAGCCGGAGCCACCCAAATCAGTGAGTTCGATTTCCAGCCCGATTTTATGTAATTTTGAAAAAAATAGTAAATATTATTAGAAAATTATGAATTTTGTTATTCTGGAATATTTTTTTATCTAGTTTTTAGGGAAAATATTATTTTAATGAAAATATGTCTTGTGATATAGGGTATTTAAGAAATTATGCAAAACCGAGCATGTTTCGGTTTAGAAATAAATGGCCTTAAGAGTGTAGTTTTGAACCCAAAATTTTTGTGTAGATTACTTAAATGATATAGAACAGTGCTATGAAGCCATTTTTTTAAAATTAATTCTCAAAATTTTTAAGTTAATTTTTAGGCCTAAAATAATGGAAAAATTGGGTAATTTTAGGTTAATTAGGTTATTAAGATACTAATTACTAATTTAGATAGTAAATAGATGTTTAGGAATGTTGATATCTGATATGGAACCCTAATCCTAGCCTTTGGAGTATTAAGTATAGTTAATTTAGAAAGTTAGGTAGTTATTGTAAGAAATTAGTAATATGTGGAATTGAAAATTAATAAATCTAAAAAATTAGGGTTATTTAGATAATATTAGAATAAAAATCAGAATAATACTAAATCTGAATTAGATTAAATTTGAGGTAATTGTATAAAAATGTAAGATTATCTCACATCGGGGATAAATTCGATACCCCAATTAGGAATAACGTGTAACGAATAATTTAGAATACTAAATTAAGACCCAATAGGATATTTGAAGAGTCGACCTTAATGTGATTAATTTCACATTTGGATTCGAACATATTTAAGACTTAGAAATCGAATTAGAACCTAATTTGGAAACCAATGCGGAAACCGAACCCGAACCTAACCCCAAACCTAGAATAATGATAAAAGACTTAAGACCTAGATAATTAGGCATATTAAACCCTAAACAAAACATAACAATAAGCGTTATAGGATAAAATGAACCTATAATAGTTATATGAAAAACTAATACCACATTTGTGTTATAGGGATGATTGGCGATAGCCTGAGCAAGTCGGACCTCGAGTGAATGAGCGAGGAGTCGAGGTAAGTTAGGATTAATACAATGTTGTATTTTGAAGGTTTGAGATTATACTTGGTTGTGCTTGTTAGATAGTTGGATGTGTACATGTGCTTGATTATGGGTAATGCTATGATTATGTTTGTTGATCTAGCATATATTGTATGATTTGTATGAAATGATTGATCACCCTAAACTGGACCTAATCAAATATACGACCTATAATCATAATCGGACCTACATGGTAACCCATTAGGGGAACTTAGGACTCTCCGGCCAAATACTGACCCCTTCGAAAAGGATAACATAGGATTGCAATTGATCCCTTCTTCATCCTTAATCGTACTAAGTCATAGGAGAGGAGGTCGCGGCAAGGGTAAAGTCAATGGTTCGAAGGTAGTCACAGGAGAAGCGAGGTCTCCATTGCACAAGCCTAGGTTTGGTCGTGAGTTGTTGCATTAATAGCAACTCCTCAACCCGGATTAGAGTGGGCATAATTTCTCTAATCTCACGACGGGCTAGACAACGTCGTGCGATGGCATTTACTTGCACATGCATTACACTTAATAAGTTGATTGAGAACTTTGTTGTGTTTATGGTATAGTTTTAAATCCTCCATCCTAACTTACTAAGCTGTGGTTGCTCATATCCCTATAGACGTTGTGCAGGTGCTGGTTAAGAAGCGGCAACAACTACTCTGAAGCTGCAACAACTACTCTGAAGCTAGCAACCGTTGGATCCTGGGGAGTGAGGAAAAACATTGAAAAGTAAACACATACTTTTAAGGTTTAGGTTTTTTATTTTAGAATTATTTTTCATTTCTGAATAATGTAATAACTAGGAAATATATTATAGAGAATTATTGTAAACTTTAATTCCAATAACTGAATTATAGTGTATATATATATTTCCTCACTTTCTTAGGTAAATGATTTATTTAAATTACAAACTGTTTACTTCAAAACCGATTAGTTGTGGACGCCTTGTGTAGATCAGGTCTAAGATAGCGGTTGTAAGGCCAACTTCTATCTTAGGATGGTTTACACGACGAGGCTATTACGACTCTGCTGCTTCGGGGCGTGACAGTTAAAGATAGTCAATGAGTACGAGAAGGTTCAGCTCAACCAAGGCAATAAGTTGGTAGATTGTAACAACTTGGACTCCTTTATGGTGGGTTGTAAAAAAAGAATTTGCCTGGCTATGTTTTCCATCCTTCGAGCTTGGGCTCAAGTTAAGGGTCCAATGGTTGGATTCCTATTATCTGATACATGAATGATCTACTGCATTTGAAAGGATTTATTATAAGCTTAGTGATAAATTGTTATTTCTTCTAAAATTAAATTTTTTATGTTATGTGTTTAAGGAATTCCTATTCTCAATGCTATTCTAACTTATTCTATTATAGAAGCGATTTGGATACAATGTAATTAAGATTAGAAATTAATAAAGAAGCGATTCCTATTAGTTCGTTAATCAAATTCCTTCGTTTAATAAGAATAGGGAAAAAATTAGAAATCTTTAAGATTACTACGTGTTAATCTCTTAGTGATCAAAGTGTAAATATCCGTATGGTTATTTAGGGCTTTTATTTTTTCTTGTTATTTATCACTAATTGTTACTTAACTTTATTTTTATTGATTAAAACATAACCTATTTATTTTATCATTGCAATTATTATCCCTTTTCTAGTAGAATAGTCAAGCACGATTGAGTAAGTGCAAAATCCTTAAGAAATAGAGAACTTCAGACCTATGTCTACTATATTTCTTGATAGGTGCACTTGCCTAATATTGCTTAGCGTGTGCACATCAAGTTTTTAATGTCACTGCGAAAGACTGTGAATCAAGAAAGCTTGTGCCTTTGTTATTATATTAGTTTTCTTTTAGTTGTTTTTTCTCTTCCTTTTTCTAAAATAAATCAATTCTAACATATTTTATTTGTCTTTTTATGTGTTTAAGGAAACCGGAGTAATGGTTAACAACAGTGAAGCACCGAAGACCTTATTTGACTCTCTCTAGCATAGCAAAACTAATTGTCACTACAAATGAATTTGTGATCTCGCCTATAATTATTCAAATGGTATAGCTACAATTATGTTTTGAAGGTTCTTTAAAAGAAGACCCACATGCTCATATTGCTAGTTTTCTACAGATATGTATTACTTTCCAAATTAATGGAGTTATAGAAGGTGCAATAAGGCTAAGACTGTTTCTTTTCTCATGACAAGGAAAAGCAAAATAATGTTTAGCTTCTCTTTAAAAGGATTCCATTACATCATGGGAAGAATTAATAGAAAAACTTCTAAAAATATATTTTCCTCCAGCTAGAACTACTAAGCTTCACAATGACATCTCATCATTTGCTCAATATGATTTTGAGACTTTATATGATGCATAGAATCATTTCAAAGAAAATGCCCAAATCATGCTCTTTCACTTTGGATGTAAGTACAAACTTTCTATAGTGGGTTAGATTTTTCCACTCAACAATTTGTTGATTCAATTATAAGTGAAACATTAACCATAAAATGGCCCGAAGAAGCTCAAACTCTGATTAAAAGATTGGTCATGAATAATTACCATTAGGAAAGTACTAGACCTAGCAGAAAGAGTCCGAGCATAGTAGATGTAGACACTACCATAGCTTTAGTAGCTAAGGTAAATGCGATAGGCTGGAAGTTAGACAATTTTTCTATGCCACCATTATAACCTATGATGATGCAGAATTCAGTAAACCCAAAGTTATAAATGGGACAACATTACTCAAGGCTGATTAGCGATTTCATGAATTAAAGGGGATTTTAGCATATGCCCTATAATGACCTTAAAGAATGGTGAAAGGATTGGTTTACATATCCAGGTGATTATCCATATGCAACTCAACCAAGGAACATGGACATTCCTTAAGGATTTCAAGGCCCTCCTCAATGAGAGGAAAAGTTAAGACTAGAAGATATGTTGACAAGGTACTACAGTGTTGCAAGTCGTAACTAAGAACAAATAAGGTCGGTCGTTAGATGAGTTCAAGCTTGCAAAAAGCTTGAAAGAAATAATGAGGAATGGTGCGGAAAAGGACGAATGCAAATGAAACAGTAAGTAGAGCCCACGAATAGCTCCAATAAATATGACACACCAATAAAACTTTTGAGGACTCACAGTACAATTCAATATAATGCCCAAATCAGTTTGGTGAGGTTAATCACCACCTAATCTA
Source organism: Lumnitzera racemosa (assembly GCA_024138005.1). NCBI lineage: Eukaryota > Viridiplantae > Streptophyta > Magnoliopsida > Myrtales > Combretaceae > Lumnitzera > Lumnitzera racemosa. The sequence goes on from JAMXBC010000003.1 coordinate 72,231,197, forward strand.
ACTCAAGGGTTAAGATAAGAGTGAAGCCTAAAGTAAACGAGTAGTATTTACGCAAGGAAAGAAAAATACTTAAGTATATTAATGTTCAATCTATCTGATTCTATACAGCTACAAGTACAGGGGTATTTATACCCATAAATTAAGGCAACTTGCTAAAAAAGGTAAAGACAAAGTGAGCATTTCTTAAAGAAGTAATATACAAGATATAAAAGGATAAAAATGAATATATAAAAAAGGAAATCATTGGTATAACGAATTCTACACATGATATTATGTACATGGTGATGCTGTAGTGGTGATTCCGTTAGAAGATGTGGACAAAAAGTACGAACAGCTTGCTTATCCAAACAGGGGTAGCTTAATCAGTCCAAACTATTTCTTTCGGCATCTCGATAGGGGTGCAACCAAGTAAGTGATTAGCCAAGCATGTGTGAGAATGAAGATAGGTTATTGTCTTGACCTCTCGCTTCTCGGCACATAACATGCAAAAAATAGGCAATCACTCAACTCTATTGGCAAATTGGGCCGGCAAGGAGATACTCGGCTTTCGCATGAGTCAACTGGAATAAGAGGATTTGTCTTGCCAATCTGTCTAGTCCTCGAGCTTGGCTGTAGGTCAATGGTCCAATAGCTTAATTCCCATCATACAGGATAATGATGTTAAGTTGATAAGCATTGAAAAGAAAATCAAGCAACTTATGAAAATTGTAACTAAAAAGCAACAATAGCCTCCCCTTAAAAGCTCAAGCAAAAGTTGTAACCCTTAAAAGTGGCAAAGAATTGCAACTTACAAAGAATCAAGTCAATCCAAGAATAGTAGTAGAAAAACCAAAGGACAAAGTCATAAAAATTCCAAAACCATCAAGGGAAGAACTAAAACCCTAGAAGATTAAAGAATACAGACTGCCAATTCCAATATCCCTAAAGGTTAAGGAAGGAATACTCAGATAATTAGTACAATAAGTTTTTAGATCTTTTTAAACAATTGCACATTAATTTACCCTTTGTGGAATCTTTGTTGCAAATACCTAAGTATGTGAAATCTTTGAAGGAGCTACTCTTTAACAAGAGGAAATTGGAGGAATTGTCACTAATTACACTAAGTGAGGAGTGTTTAGCAACCCTTCAGAACAAGCTTATGATCAAATTGAAGGATTCAGAAGTTTACTATTCCTTGCTTCATTGAAGATTTATCTATCAAAAAAGTATTAGCCGACCTAGGAGTTAACATAAATTTAATGCCATACAAATTATTTAAATAGCTAAGCCTAAGATAACCAAATCCAACACAAATGAGTTTACAATTAGCTGATAGATTAATAACATACCATAAGGGTATAATTGAAGATGTACAGGTTAAGGTAGATAAATTCATTTTTTCTATAACTAAAATATTTTAGTTATAGCCAAAACTATAATTGATGTTAGAGAGGATAAGCTTATATTAAGGGTAAGAAAAGAAGAGATGGTGTTTAAAATAAAAAGAGGTAATGAAAAAATGTGCTAAATAGGATGATACTTGTTTTTGTCTTGATGTTGTTAACACCTCTATCTCTAGTGTTTTACAAGAATTACTTACCAAGGATCCTTTAGATTTTTTATTTATTTATTTTTTGAAATGGGGAAACTGGGAAGAGTCATCTAGCGACCCAATCATAGCTAACACGGTAACACAAATGAAAGTCAACCCTCCATCTATGGAGAGAAGAAGGTTTAAGAAGATTAAGCAAGCTAAAGAAGTGAAACTAAAGGCCTCTAATGAGGAGCTACCTGGGTTAAAACAAAAGCAACTACCAAATTATCTAAAGTATGCTTTTCTAAAAGAAAATTAAAAAAATTGGCTATGATAGTATCCTTTGAATTAATTAGGCAACAGAAGGAAAAACTTCTAAACGTGTTAAGAAATCACAAGAGGGCAATGGCTTAGAAGATTTCCACTATGAAAGGAATTAACCCATCCTTTTGCACCCATAAAATTTTACTAGAAGAAGCACACATACCAGTAGTGCAACCATAAAGATGGCTAAACCAGTATATGAAAGAAGTAGTCAAAGCTGAAGTAATTAAACTTCTAGATATGGTTATGATCTCCCCTAAATTTGACAATCATTGGGTTAGCCCTGTATAGGTTGTACCTAAAAAGAGCAAGATGACGGTAGTCCCTAACAAGCAAAATGAGTTAATCCCTATAGGAGTAATCATAAGGTAGAGAGTGTGCCTAGGCTACTGAAAGCTTAATGATGCCTTAAGGAAAGATCACTTTCCTTTACCATTTGTTGATCAAATGTTGGAGCATTTATCAAGTCATATGTGTTACTGTTTCTTGGACAATCTTTTCAATCATTTTCAAATTCCAATTGCCCTAAAAGACCAAGAGAAAACCATATTTACATGTCCTTATAACACTTTTACCTATAGGAGAATGTCATTTAGCCTCTACAGTGTACCCACAACATTTCAATAGAGCGTAATGGTAATATTTGTATACCCACAACATTTCAACAGAGCATAATGGTAATATTTGATGAACTTATTAAAGATATAATGGAAGTAGTCATGGATAATTTCTCAGTTTTCAGGAATTTATTTGGTCATTGTCTTAAGAATCTGCAAAAGTATTGGCAAGATGTAAGGAAACAAATTTGATATTAGACTGGGAGAAGTCCCATTTTCACTTAAATAGAGTCTTCAAAAAGAATACATCAAAGCATCTTTTATAACTCAGTTGGTTATTTTCTAGGGGTTTATAGCAACATTAATGTCATAGGTGACTTTGAAGGTAAAAGCAGACTATAAAGTAGGTTTGGTAAGAGGATTTAGAATTAAAAGTAGCACCATATTGAGAGGTAGAGAAGTAGGTCATGTTCTTCACCTTATTTCCCTACTTGCTCTTCATTCTCTATGGGCTGTTTGGGATTTTCTTCTTTATCATCATCCTCCAACTCACTAATAAAGTCATGATAGCTTAAGTCATACTTAGGATGGTTCTTTAATATCTCCTTCCTAGCATCCTTAAACACTTCGATCTCCTTTGTAGCCTTCTCATTGGCTTCTTCCCAAGCAATAATTGTCCGGTTGAATGCACAAGTTATGTCACGACCCTATAAACAGTATAATAGTGATAGACTAACATGTATAGACTAAAAGTAACTAATTATATACTTGTATTATTAGCCAGTTACTCCAATAAGCACATAAAGCGGCAATACTAGAATAATCATAGAGTATCACAGATTTTATGGTATAAAACAAAGCTTAAATACCATTACTTAATTATAAATTACAAACTTGATAAATTAAAGATAAAGGTTTTTTAAATATATAGTACACATTAAATTAACATGATTTTACATAAATAAATTTCCTTGCATGCTCTCCCTCAAGCCTATTCCTAATTCTTATTTCTCACCAACGGTTTAGATCTTTATGGATAGACCTAATAAGGCTCCTGTAAGAAGTCAAAACTATAAGGCTGTAAGCTACAGCTAGTTTAGTGAGTTATCCAATCATATTACCGTTTACACAAGTTAATTAATTAAGTAAATGCCATGCAATCAAATAAAACATATGCAACAATACAAGTGGTCATTCGGTATCTAGAGTGCAATCTAGGGTTTATTTTTCACCACACATACCCCTTCCCCTCGGTACTTCAACTTAGGTTAAGGATTTATAGTTTCACTAGTATCTAAGCATCCAATTAAGTATAAAAGTCACTTAGCATGATATCCTTGGCCACCATAAAATAGCCGCAGAATCTCAATTATTGGTTGAACCAATGCTCATGTCAGTATAATGATAAGGAAATGAAGCCCCTTGATTGGTCCTAGGAGAACCAAATGGGTGACATTCTCCCTGACCTCATGAGAGAACAATCTCTCGATTATTTAAGAGAACCAACAAATGTTCAATCTATAATCCACTATAATCCCCAAGAAGATGGATATTTCAGTTAGCCAAAGGAACTAAAAGAAATGTTTACAAAGGCCATGTAAATAAATCACAAGAGAAGAATCTCTTGATTAGTCCCAAGAAGGCCCAAATGAAAATAAGAAATAATGCCTTCCCTGACCACCTAAATGATCAAGGAGTGTTCAAATCCTTGATTAACCTCTAGATGTATACATGCCCAAAACATAAGAATGGACACAACCTAATCTAATTCATGACCATCCTCAAAGTCACTTAGTTTGTAATAAATGAGGAAGGTTTTAGCATTTCCATTTCATATGTGACAATGGTGGCAATAAAAATGGATTTATGCAATATACTATGCATGACTGCTTTAATATTCAGATTTTGATATGCTTAACTTCCATTTATTTTAATAATCACTTAAAAATCATGCAATCATAAGAATTGCATCACATCACAATCATCAATTATAGTTTTGGGAATAATCTTTAAATATCTTAACAAACAAACCAAGCGCATACATTTCCCAATATCCTAAACAAAGCAAGTTAATTATATAGGAATTTAAAGGTGCAACTATATTATAAGCACATACAATTGATAATCATCATAGATACTCACCTAACCATTTCTTTATTCATCATAATAATCTTCTGGTAGATCTAAGTCAAAAGACCTAAAACAATAAAAGCAGTTGAGAACTTTTTTTTTTTTTTTATGACAGAGGGGCACGGCCATATTTGAGAACATATTTGGTTACTAAGCTTTTAAGTTTTCTTCCTTAAGTTTTTTTCTTTTTAGAATTCTTTCATATCATATTAGAATGGTTCTTGTTCATAATCCGAATAGTTCATATGTCTATAAGTTCATGGTAAATTTAATCGATTATGACATGTAAGATGTTTTAAGGCATGAATTTATCCAGTTGTCTTAGTTTTTAACATGTTAATCTTTTATTTATGGAAACTCTTTTGGTTTCATATATTATCTTAAACGTCCTTAATATGAGCAAGCTATATAAGAAGACTTTCTTTTCTTAAGCAACTTTAGGCATCAAATTAGAAACAAGTCATAAAATAAAAGTTTTACTTATTTGAAGGACTTAGGAGAATAAATTATTTTTGAAAAGGAGTTCTTTGTTGGAAAAAGTTTAAACAAAGTCTAAACATGATTTTGGTAAATAATCTTGTCTTTTTGGAAAAACATTAGAGTTTTTAATGAAGTTAGAAGGCTTACCTTGTTTCCTTAGAGAAATTTCCTAAATGTTGAAGATAATAAGTTAGAAATGGCCTTTAAGTATGAAGAAAACTCAAAATGGTTTGATAAGGATGTTAAAGCTCACCTTTAGGATGTTGGAAGAAATGACTAAGGAGCCTTGTAAGAATGGTTAGTGGGACTTTAATTGAAAAGGAAAGAAAAGGAAAGTTTATTGTAAAAAACGAAGACAATGTTGGTGGTCCAAAAAGTAGGTAGTGATGCTATTTATAGAAATAGGTTAACTTAGCTTTTGTAATGCCCTGCATTCTAAGTGGTTTTTCTCAAACTCTTAGTATCTAAAGACGATTCGTTACTACCATCCAGGAGTTAAGGACAAGGTAAAACTTGTATCCAACCTACTCTTTTGTTTCATAAATAGTTACTTTCAAATAATGTCTTATTTAATATGATAAACAATAGTGAAACTTCTACATTAGTGAGCCATACTCAAAGTATCATAGTTACTACTTCTATACAACATAGTAATCTCTTTTACAAATACATGTTTTTAGACTACTACGACTATATTAAACCTTTGGTGAAGTAACACCTATTGCTTTCCTAAAAAGCTATATTCATGTACTAAAGCCATATTTTATAGTCAACAACTTCTCTCAAGAACCCATATTCAACTACTGTTTTGAAGTCCCCTTATCACTCTAATCCATTCTTTTATCTATTCATTCATAACCTAAGGATAAGAGAAACTTATCTCCTCAGCTACTGCGAGTTAAGTAAGAGTAGATAAATACATAACAACAAGCATAATGAAACAGGCACATCATTCCAATAGTTAGTCCAACCACATTATCTTATAGTTTCCTAGCCAAGCAACCAATGAAAATGCAATAAGGTGTGCCATGCTCATGTACATAATATGTATCAGTACCGATATCTTAACCCAGCTTAGCAACTCAACCAGTTCAGTCGACTCAAACAGGCATCTAGATAACATATCCAGGAGCTTAGTAAACATTTCAACCTAGCAATAAGTTGGCTTAGAAGATACCATGCATTCTCTATACACTTGAAAACCTAGCTTTTACAAATCAAGTAGTTCGCTTTATAAACTCAACTTTTCATACAAAAACCAACCTAGCAATATCTCGGATTTTAGAAAAGTTGACTTGTAAGTCCTTTTCGTACCATGCCGTGAATGCATTAGATCGTACGCCAAGTAAAACCCGACAAATCCAAGTAAACTTATTCATCACTTATTACCCAAACTTTATTTTGTAGTTTTGTCAATTCTAAAGTCTTGGTATCGGAATTACTTAAGTGACCACCTTAGGAGATAGAGTTAGTCCCTATATTCTTTTCCAAGATAACACAAATCCTAACAAAAGTCACATATGCATTTATCAGCACTAACATAATAATCAAGTTTAATATTATGTCACTACTCAATCAACGACAATTATAACAAATAGCTCCATATGGTTTATCAAACAACATATCAAATTGAAATCATGTTTAGCCAAGCCAAAACATCATAGAGCACACAAAGTTAGCAATAAACATAAGTTTATTTAAGCACATACAACTATCTACGTACCTAGTTAGCGATGCATTCCTAATCTTACTCGTTAATAGGAACTTCCTCTTCTGCAACTTCACCTAGCAAGAGTAAGTACTTCTAAGGTCTTACAAGTCATGAGTATATACATATATATATTAGCTTAATATTTACTTTTTGGTTGTTAGTTCACTTTAAGTTGATTTTGATTTAGTTTTTGAGTTTTGATTTTGAGTGATTCTATAAGAATTTTCTTTAGCTAAAAATCTTCTAAGTTACTATATGAGCTTCATAGGGGTCATTCATAATATCAATTTTATCTTTTGATACAGCTTCTGAGTTTCTCTAGTTTAAGCTCCTTACTAAATTATCCTCCGACTCTATTATCTCTAGAGTTTTTAGGAAAAAAACCTCTAACCAAACTTTTGAATCCCATGTTTTTACATTCAACTCATAAATTTTGCCTCTAACTTGTTCTTTGAGTATCATTATAGTGTAAGATTTCATTCTCAAAACATCTAAGTTATCATCTGCATTCAACTAATGTCTTAAACTTTAGTTGATTTACTCACTTTTAAAGACCAAACTACAATTTTCTATAACTTGTCATTTTATTACTTCATCCAACCATCCCAGCATAGTACATATACTTCAAGAATTGATTCAACTCAGAATCTAAGTAAGGTTATTAAGAAAATAGTTATTTTTCCACTAAAAACACAATTTAGTACATACTTTAGATCTCAAAAATCACATAAAAATTTAGTAAATAGTTCCATAAAAAACTTTCGCATAGCAATTTAGTATTAACTTAGGATAGTTTGCAGAAAATTTTTGAAGTGAAAACTACATCATTAGCCTTATTTATTTTAATATAAAAAATTGCCCGATTTCTCTAATTTCTTAAAGATGTATATAATAACTACCAAATTTATACAAAATAGTTTTTTATTTCTTAGATTCTATACATAAAAACATATAAGAATAAATTTTTTTATAATTTTCTAGGCATTTTTTATATTTTTCCAAAATTACTCAAAATTAGATTGAAGTAAGACCTCATCGGAATTGGCCATTCCATCCACCATCGATGGCCACCTCCTTGTTGGCAGGCCTGGTCGTTGGGTGCTCTATCACTTGGTGATAGCTATTGGCTCCCAGATTCTCTCCATATTGACACTCCTTTTAACTCCTCAAATTGCACACCAATTTTGTTGTTTTTCTTAATTTTAGTTCCCTGACTAATTCAGCTCACTTAGATTTTTCTTAAACTTCACTTTGCATGAACAACATGTTAGAAAGGGATTTATAAATTTTAAGAGCTCAAGGATGGTGAAAATGAGTTTTTTCTTTCTCTCTCTTCTAAAATCCCAACTTATTTTGCATGTAATTTCCTTACCAATTACCTCACACTTGTCCATTTTAAGCCCTAAGCCTATTAGGATGAAATCCAGTTGCCCAAATGTCCTTAGTAATTTTTTATTATTTTTCACAAATTTAATTAACTCACTTTAGCATAAAAGTGCTATTTTCGAGCAATTTAATTAGTTTTGGTTATAAGTACATATATAAAAATTACATACGACACATATGTATACATCCCATATGTTATTTTATGTCTCATAGTAATTTTATTATATATATAATTTATCTCTAATGGCTCGTTACATTTCGTGGCTCAAACATTAAATTCTCAATAATTATCAAACGTACCCAATGAAAATACACTTTATCGAAATTAAATAATGTGTGTATATATATATATATATATATTATTTTGAGAAATTGATCTTACTAACACTCTTTACCTAACTTTTTTGACCTTATATTAAAATTTGGCTCAACTTAGACAAAATTGTCCAAAAGCTTTAAATCATTCTAAATGTCCTAATTTACGTCAATATGAAATAGTTCAAGTATGGTCATTTAACTTTACCTATTTTTAAGCTTCTCTTAATGATTTTACTTTATTATTTGCCTTTGCTATATTTGCTACATAAAGTGATCTATTGCTCTAAGTCTTAGGTAGTAGGTTGAAGATTGGGTCTCATAGCTTATTTAAGAAGATTGAGATTACTTAAGCAAATCAAGTATCTTTATGGTTTCTTATTATAATTATAGGTTGACGAAGTTAGCAAATGAGATCTTCTTTCCTCTAGAAGTGGCATCCCACATTGAAGAATTATAGGACAACATTTTTATCATATATTAATGCATTCAAAACTTTCATCATCTATGACATCACTTCACCAATTGAAGTTTGTCTTCTTATTCTTCTAGAATTCTATGATGTAAACATGAATTAATTAGTAAATAGTTTACTAAAACCATGGTTTCTTAAGTTTTGTTAGTGTACTTGTTGTAGTCTTGAAGTATTTAGTTAAGTTAATAGGTGTAGTGAAAATTATAGTTTGCCTATAATAATTATCTCTTAGTTAACGGTCTTGATTACATCATATGATGCTAGGTTGCATTTGAGTAATAATTGGAAGACACTAAAATTTGTTAGTTTGCTTCATTATTGACACCTAGAAGAATTGGAAACAAATTCCATACATATTCCTTTCTTCAATAAGCATTATACATCATCATCCTTCTTAGTCAATTTCTTGTCCCATTTTGCTATCTTTTCTTTTAGGTGACTTACTAGTCTTCCCTTAGTCTTTTTATCATGTGTGCATTTGAGAAATTAGAAGACAACTTAGCGCTACTTTGAAGATGAAGACTAGTCTTCCTTTCTTTTCCAACATTTTGATCAGACTGTATATGTCTTCACTAAAATTTGTTAGTTTGCTTCATTATTGACACCTAGAAGAATTGGAAACAAATTCCATACATATTCCTTTCTTCAATAAGCATTATACATCATCATCCTTCTTAGTCAATTTCTTGTCCCATTTTGCTATCTTTTCTTTTAGGTGACTTACTAGTCTTCCCTTAGTCTTTTTATCATGTGTGCATTTGAGAAATTAGAAGACAACTTAGCGCTACTTTGAAGATGAAGACTAGTCTTCCTTTCTTTTCCAACATTTTGATCAGACTGTATATGTCTTTAGTTCTTAATTATTTAGTTAAGGTTTTGATTGATTCTTAAAGTCATTTATGCAAACAAAAGTTCTCTTTCATTTGTTTACTATAAGAATTTATTAACTTGTTTTGTTAGTTTTTCCTATGGCTTTTAAATTAGTTGATAATCTTGTGTTGACTTTAGTTGATAAAATATTTCTACTATTGACTTAGCCAATTTTATAGGTATTTATAAGAAATAAAGATAGTTCCTATCTCTATTTCTAGGTATGCTAACAATTTTTTATCCTATCTATCTTAGCGATTTTATCATATCTCTATTATATCTTTAAATATTCCCTAGCGATTAACCTCACGTATACTAAAGTTTTTAAGGGTTTATATTGTTCTCCCCTTAAATAAGTTTTGTCCTCAAAACTTTCAATCGTACTTGATTCTTCGAATAATTGAGGGTATCATCGTTAGACTTTGATATGAGGCAAGTGCACCTATCAGTTTTAATATAGCGGATGTGAGTTCGAGTCGATCCCTCAGAGACTTCGAGTACTAATATTAACCTTAGCTTTATTATCTAACCGGAAAATTATGAAAGTTGAATTAATTAAAAATACTAAAATTAACAAACTAACTTATTTATAAAACTTGATTAAGCAATTGAAAAAGCGATAAAATCAAGAACGACTTCAAGAAAGTGATAACGTATTTAGGAATTATTTCCCCTAGAGTTAATCATGTGATCGCTTAAAATATATTCAATTCGGTTTCTATTATTCTTGACCGGAGGGATTCACAACTAAAGTTAATACCTTTCTCAAGCATGTTAACCCTAATCCTAAATTATTCACCAGAATCTCTTCACTTAGTAATATAATTTAGAATTGCATTAATGTATAATGAATTCCCATACACATAATTAACTTTCCAGAAGAAACATGTATCTTATCTCTAAGTATACATGTAATTCTCTTCAATTATGTAAAGATCTAATTACACATGCAATTTCTCGATTAACATGCATAATATCATATATTGATATTCTAGAAATATCAATCAATAATTAACGACATAATTGAATCAAGTAAAGATAGAAACTTTATTGAAATTTCTAATCAATCCAAGAATCACATGAAACCCTAGGTTCCATAATCCTAAATACTCAAATTATAAGCTATCATAACGAATCTAAAAACGAGTTTCATCAATAATATAAAATAAAACATGGAAACCCCTTTAATTGATGAACAATCTCTCTAATCTTGAAGTTGATGTTGTTTCCTTCTTTCTTGATGTTGTTTCCCTCTTTCTTGATGTTGTTCCGCCTCTTTCTTGATGTTGTTCCTTAAGTCTCTTTCTCTTGATGTTGTTCCGCCTCTTTCTTGATGTTGTTCCTTAAGTCTCTCCGTTTCTGTAATGTCTCTCATGTCTTTTAAAACCCTAATATGTCCTTTTATAGTGTATCAAAAGGATTATGTTTTCATCACTAGACACGACCTGAGACATGACTGTGTCCCAGGTCGTGTAACTTTCTGTACTAAGGCAAAATTTTCTACACAACTTCAAAATTTTATAACTTCTTCATTTGAACTCCGATTTGAGTGAAATTTGATTCCTTTTCTTTATTTTTGATCCTAGAACGCATTCAAACCTAAAAATCAAAATTTTACTCAATTAAGTATCAATTTCTTTAAAGAAAACTAAAAATGTGAGGAAAATACTATAAAATCACCCAATGAAATACGTTTAAAATCCGAGTTATTAGACTTCATCCTCCATTTCCCAAGTAGCTTCTTCATCTCCATGATTACCCTATAATATTTTTACAAAACATATATCTTTGTTCCACAACTTTTAAGTCTTTCGATCTAAGATTTTGATGAGATGTTCTTCATATATTAGGTTAAACTTCAACTTGAAAGGTTATAACTTAGTGACTCGGTCTGGATCTGGTATATGTTTTCACGATATAAAGACATGAAATACATTATGGATACCCGATAAGCTTGGAGGTAGTGCAAGATGATATGCTAGATTGCATACATTTTTTAGAATTTCAAAAGGTCTAATATAGCATAGACTTAATTTTCCTTGAGTTCTTACTTTGTGAATACTCTTAATTGGGTTTATTTTTAGGTATACATGGTTGCCGACTTCAAATTCTATAATTTGCCTTTTAAGGTCATCATAACTCTTTTGTTTGTCTTAAGCTTCCTTCATTCTTTGTTTAATAATAGCTACTTTATTCACCATTTCTTAAACAGTTCTAGCCTCAAAGCTATCACATCTACACCATCCCAAAATATTGGTGATCTATACTTCCCACCATAAAGAGCTTTATATGAAGGCATTTGTATGGTTGAATGGTAGCTGTTATTAGAGGCAAATTCTACCAAAAGAAGATGTCCATCCCAACTTCCTTTAAATTCCATGAAGCATGCACGCAACATATTTTCCAATGTCTGTATAGTCTTTTTAAACTACCCATCTGTCTGTGGATGATATGCTATACTAAAATGAAGTTTAGCACCTAGCTCTTTTTGTAGACTTACCTAAAATTTTGAAACAAATCTGGGATCCTTATCGGAAACAATCCCAATAGGTACACCATGTAATTGAAATATTTTTCTAATATATATTCTAGCTAATTTCTCCAAAGGATAAGTCATAAATATTGGTAAAAAGTGAGTTGATTTAGTAAGTCGATCTACAATTACCTAAATCACATCATACCCAGCTAGAGTCTTAGGAAGAGAACTTACAAAGTCCATGGTTACTTGATCCCATTTCCATTTTAGAATTGGAAGTAGTTATAACAGTCCTCCTAACCTTTGATGTTCTGCTTTGATCCTTTGGCTTGTTTTACACTTTGCCACATACTTTGCTACATCTCTTTTCATGCCTTCCTATAATAATTTTGCTTTAAATCCTAATACATTTTAGTTCCTCTAAACGAACTATATAACCAAAATAATGGGCTTCTTTTAAGATCTCCTTTAGTAATTCTTCATTTCCAAGTACACACAACCTTTTATTTTTCCATATAGACCCATCTTCTTTAATATTAAAGTCAAGGTATTTTCCTTGCTATTTGCCTGACTCAATTGATTTCACGATTGAGTTTTTTTTGTTAAGCCTCCTTTATTTTACTTACAAATGTGGGCTCAATTGTTAAATTTTCCAATTCCATATTAAGTTCATGCCAACAAAATTCAAGATTCAAATTCTCAAATTTTTATATAAATTCACTCTATTTGGTAAGTAGGGATGCTACTTCTGCATAGTTTTTCCAATTTAGAGCATCTGCTGCCACATTTATCTTTCCTAGGCAGTAATTAATGATTAGATCATAATCCTTAATGGATTCTATCCATCTTCTTCATCTCATGTTTAATTCCTTTTAAGTGAACAAATATTTGAGACTTTTATGATCAATGTATATTTCACAGTTCTGATCATATAAATAATGTTTCTAAATTTTCAAAGCAAATACTATTGTAGCAAGTTCAAGATCATGAGTAGGGTAACTCTACTCTTGCGGGCTTAATTGTCTGGATGCATAGGCAATTACTTTGCCATTCTACATTCATACACATCTTAGACCATTTCGTAAAGCATTGTTATACACTACAAGAGGTTCATTACTATTAGGCAATACCAATATTGGTGCAATGACCAAGTATTGCTTTAATTCTTGAAAACTCTGTTCTTGCTCATCACTCCAAATGAACTTCTCATTCTTTTATGTTAATTGGGTTAGGGGTTTAGTAATCTTCGAAAAGTCCTTAACAAGCTTTCTACAATATCTTACTAACTTAAGAAAACCGCTTACCTCAATAATGTTTCTAACCTTTTTCATTCTATAATTACTTTAATCTTTTTAAGATCTGTTGATATTTCTTCACCAAAGATCTTATGTCCAAGAAAAGATATCTCATTTAGCTAGAGTTCACACTTCGACAACTTAGCATACAGCTAATTATCACGCAAAATTTGTAATACTACCCTTAAATGCTCTTCATGTTGCTCCGAAGTTGACAAATACACCAAGATATCGTCAATGAAAAACGATTATACGTTCTTTTAATAGAGAACGGAATACCTGGTTTATTAAGTCCATGAATGTCGTAGGCACATTCGTTAATCCAAAGGGCATAACTAAAAACTCTTAGTGACCATATCTAGTACGAAAAGCTGTCTTAGGTACGTCTTCTAGCTTTATTCGTAGCTGATGATATCTTGACCTTAAATCAATTAGAGAGAATACACTAGCTCCTTGTAATTGATTAAATAGATCATTTATATGTGATAATGGGTATTTGTATCTGATGGTTACTCAATTTAATTCTCTATAATCTATACAAAGTCACAATGAACCATCGTTCTTTTTCACAAATAGCACAAGTGCTCCCTAAGGAGATATATTGGGTCATATAAATCCTTGGTCCAACAGCTATTGTAATTGCTTCTTATGTTCTTTGAGCTCAATAGGAACCATCCCATATGGAGCTTTCGAGATAGGTTATGTCCTTGGTATTAAGTCAATTTAGAAATCTCTCTCGTTTGGGTAGTAACTTAGGTAAATCCTTAGGAAATACATCAACAAATTCCTTTACTATCCATATTTCACTAAGGTCAAGTTTATCCTTCTCTCCTTCTACGGCATAAGCTAAGCACCATTTCTGTGTTAGGTGCTCACTGCTTCTAATTGTATTTATTGAACTTGATTCTTTTTGTTTTCCTTTCACAATTTCTCCTACAAAAGTTACTCTAGTTTTGTCTAGGGTATTAAATACTACCTCTTTTCTATAACAATCCATTATGGCTTACATAGTTGACATCCAAGTCACTCTTAATATCACTTCATACTTCTTTATTGGAAGAACAATTAGATCAGCTTTCAACTCATGATTAAATATCCTAATAAGGTAGGACTCTAGTACTTCATTAGTAATTATCACATTTCTTTATGGTGTCTTAACTCCGAAGTTATTAGCTAAGAGGGTTATTATCATCTTTAGTTTATCTACAATTCTTGTTGCAACTAATGAATATGTAACTCCAGTGTCAAACAAGGTATATACAGGAGTATCACATATCATGATATTTCCTAAAAAGATTTATATGATATATAGAAATATTTATTATTTTTGGTCATTTTGTTCTAATTATTTGGTTGTTATAATCCTATAGAGTTTAGATAGATTACTAACCTACAACCAATTCATTGTCTTCTACGTCATAGGCACCCAATGCAAGGAGTTCTACTTCATATTCTAAATGAATCTAAATTCAAAAAGTTAAAAAGTGGTACCCATTAAGAGTTTAATAGGACAGCCTCGGATGCAAAATCTTTAATTTTCAAAACCTTTTTTAAAATCGATTTTCTAAGTAGTTTAGTGGTTAGGTCAAATCGGTCTACCCAATCGATTTAAGTTAATCTACTCTTTTCCCTAACTCTGATTGAGTAGCGACTCCAAAACAATTTTTTAAAATAAAAACCAAACTTTTCTTAACTCTTAATCAAGGGTTAGTATTAAACGAGTTAAGGTTTAGTACTAATTAGGTTAAGGAAGATATTACAAAAATTAGGAAAAATTCAGGCTCGACAACTCTTATATATAAATTTTAGCCTTTGATCTTAACCATTGGATCAAGCTAAGATGGATGGATTAGATATGTCATTGATGGGAACTGTTAAATAAACTCTTGTCGATGGATGGTATAGATTTAATGCTCCAACTCTTATATAACGGATAGGCCCGAGCTAAGTTAAGCCTAATTGCTTACAAAATGAGCTCATCTCCTTTTAAAATAAAACCAAGACTTATTCAACCCTTTTAAAGGCATATGAAGGCCAAATAAGACCCAAAATGAACTTTTTTGAGACAATTCAACAAGATCAAGAGTAGAAAAATCGTCTAATGATCCTTGTTTAGAGCCTATCAAGCTAAGTCTTCCTAAGACATCCATAATTAACCCAATTTGCTAGGCCTTGTTACTAGCCCATTAAATCAATCTATAGTATTAAATTGGATTAAAAACCCGGTTACTAATATAACCATTTATATTTTACCCCATAACCAAAAGTTACTTTGACAAAATCTAAGGGGTTTGGGCATTTCAATTAATCAATTTTCTTCAGAATTGTAAAACATATCGATGTTAAGTTGTAACATTTACCATTCAACTTGCTTATAACATTGCTACTTCCCACTTATCGATAACTTGCAATAAAGTAAATATGGATTATGTATTTTTGATGCAATACTTGCCTTTAAGTGTATAATCTCTTATTATTGTAATCATTTCATTGCCTATAATATTGCAGTTCAATATTTGTGACATGACATTGATAAATTGAATTTTTCTTAATAATTCCTTCTTTATTGATGTTTATAGGGAGAGAAATAGAATCTTTCAATCTTTTTGTAAAAATCTATAGCTTCAACATTTGTCCCTATGCAATATGTTAAATAAATCTCCTTTAATTGACAAATTCCTTTACATGACTCAATTTGTGTTCTATATTTGACTTCTGTGAATCATTTGCTCCATTAGGTTAACCATGTGTATTAACTTCATGGTTGCGATTTTGATTGATTATTCTCAATTTTTGATCCATTAGGTGACTTAGTAAATTTATATACCATGCGAATGCTTGTTTTGAAGGAAACAAGAATTGCTTTGCAATTGGCACCATACTATCTGAACTAATTCCATCATTTATGATGGTTTTCATCTATGCATGCCCCCTTCTTTTGCTTTTTTATTTTTGGTTTTTTTTTTCCTCCTTTGCTTTAAACTAATATAACTTCATTTGTCTAAAGAGAATGCTATTAGTTGCTTCGACATGGATGGCATCTATCATTATATAGATAAACTAAATTAAACATGAGAAGCAACCATGGCTAGTTAAAACCATTTCATGAGATCATATTATTGATAACTTATTATTATTGGTTCATAATGTACATGTGTTGTTACATGAATTCAAAATCAATCTCCTTAGTTTATGAGCTTTCAATTAAATTAGTAAAGTCACATCTTCGATTGTATATCTGAAAGGAAGATTCATTATTTGAATTCAAAATCTTATATATTAATTCCAAAATTAAATCATAAACCCATTGATATTCTCTTGCACCATACCCCGTGATAATTGGATTCATCTATCTTCCTTCCATTCATAAGTGATATCTACTTAATTATCATCAAATTGTACATGTAATGTTGCAAGTACACACATACATATATATCTATACATGTTTCCATATCTTTATCTTATTGCTTCCAAATCAGATTTATGCCGAAGAAAGCATCTCTTCATTTATACTCTTTCTATCTCTATGATATTTTTTTATCTACAATATCACAATTATATGTATTGAGATTTCCAAATCATTGAACATGATAAACCAATCAAGGAAAGTGAAATCTCCATACTTGTAAAGTCTAGAGAGCTAAATCTTCTTTTCCTTTTAAGTCTCTAAGATTTTCAGCCCTTAAATGGTATATTCTAAAACTAAAATAGTATTTCATTTATACTTGCACTTTTTTAATTGCCGACTTCATTTTCCTTTGGAATCTTCATCAAGACTGAATAGGAAAAAGATTTTTTGAGAAGGCAAAAGTAGCATTGCATTAAGAAAGAGAATAGGAGAATCATGAATTCATCATACTCTTGTTACTTGTTGATGCATTTCCATGCATTAGAAGACTTTTTTTCTATAAATTGTAAAATTGCTTCAACGTGTAAGTGTTGATAATTGCATTCAATTGTTATCATACTTAACTTGTCTTTGTATCGAGTCCCATTCGAACACAAACCAGTAAATACATCTCTTCCTTTTACTTGTCTTATGTTATGAAAAAAAAAAATCTCCACTAAGATCTATTTACAGATATAATAACTAACTTCTTTTTCTTTTTTATTTTTTTTTTTACCTCACTATCTTCTTCTTTTCTTTTTTTTGTCTTTTTTTCTTTAGTTTATGAAATATTTTTTTTTAGTCTCATTGTTAGCAACAGCCTTTTCATTAAGGATAGCAATTGATTCCATAGAACAAAAATGATCAATACTAGCGATCCTTGTAAGATCTGTGGTCAATAGCAATGCCATTCTTGTCATGAGTAAATTGTTTCCATAATTCTCGGTGAGAAGCTACTTATGTTATTTTTAGCCTTTATGCTTGACTTTTGACTCAATATACTCCTCATTTGTGCCTTTAGAAATAAGGCATAAAAGATTGATATCCATTCTTACACCATCTAATATAATAACTACTGTATGCTTTGCTTTTCTTTTTCTATGAATACCATCAGCATACTTTACATTCCCATCCTTTGCATTTGTAGCTCTTCTCTTGTTACATGAGATGGCTTCACTAAATGAAATGTGAAAGACTTGTAGTCACTCCTAAGCCATCAATCTAATGGATAAATAATATGTATTTAATTGCCATCTCTTGCACTTGAAAATTCAAAATGAAATGACCTGATCATGTGCTTTGCTTGGCCTTTCATTTCTCATATATTGTGATGTTCATGGGGCATAATCTATGGCGTGTTACCTTAAACCGCTTCCTAATATCCTTAGGATTCCTAATAATTCTTTGAACACATGTATGTTGTTTTGAACTAAGACTCAATAGCACAGCACTCTTCTTTTGTTTCTTTTTTTTTTTAATTTGAGAACCGATATTGGCTTCAATGTGGACCATGCAAATTCATGTGGCCAAGAGCCTGTTAGGTACTTATATGATTACTAACCAAAAATGAATGTTGAAGGGCCCATTCATGTATATTTTCTTTGTAGATGCAAATGGATATGTATCTTATGAAGGAAGAAGTGTAGTTGAACTAAATTGCTAGAATGTCTTGGCCCAACACTTAGATTGTCACTAAACTTCTCTCTCTCTCTCTCTCCCTACGAATAATAATAATGAGTAAATTACACAAACATCCTCTAAAAATTTTTTAGATTGCATGGACTCCTTAATTTTCAAAAAGTTTACACCTACACCTCTAAAATAATTATGGGGCCTGCTTTTTTTACATTTAAAGTTTATGTGTTTATCATTACTAATGTGAAAAAAAAAGGATTAATAATTTCATATATAATGTAAATATTATTATTATAAACATTATCAAGCTAAAAATTTAGTTTCTCTCTTTTCTTAACCCCGATTTATATTAAGTTTAACTCACTTAATATGAATCTCTCAATTAGATTAAGAAAAGGTTTTGTTAAAAAAAAAGAAAAAACTTTTTTGAAAAATAAAGCCGTTGTGATATCCCCTAATGCAGCAATCAAGACATGAACATCTAAGTATTAGGACAAAGCCTTGTACTTATACGATTAGGGCTAATAATTGATTTAATGCATTTAAAAAAGTAAAACCGATTATGATAGAAATTTATGAGAAACATGGTAACCTTAATCAAGGAATTTCCTTATGCCTAAAAGTAAAAAATGTAATAAGATATCAAGAATATAATCGAAAATAGTAAGGATATACTTTATCTAAGCCCCTAAAATCGTATTTAGGGCAACCGTACTCAAATTTAAGGCCTTCAAGAAAAGCTTATCTAATTTATCCAAAACATTATGACTAAGATAGAAAAGTTAGTTAAAGTGATCTAGTAAAATTAGATTTTAAAAATAATAATCCAAAATCCCAATTTTAGCCTTAAAAGTATGACTATTCAATATAGTATAAAAATGATCAAAATCCCAAAAATCAAGCTTAGAATGCAAAGAGAATTTAAAGATAAATTAATTAGCCTATAAAAGAAATAATATAGTATATGAGTATACATGTATTTTTATGAGTATACCCTAAATAACATTAGGTTAAACTCAAGAAGGGGGCTGAATTGAGTTCTAGGACAATATGTAATTCTTTTTCAAAATTTCCAATTAAATGCAATAACTAGAGTAATCAAAATAACGATAAAATAATAATAAGTACAAAAATTAATAGTGATAAGAATAGAGAAATTTAAGCTAAGATATAACGTGAAGTTCAGATTGCCCCCCTAATCTCCACGGACTTACAATGCCTCTGATTGAGGACTTCACACCACTTTATTAATTTTTCAACTCTACTCCAAAAGCTATACAAACTTATATGATCACTTTTACATACAACTACCTCAAGTATTGTGTTTTTCTCTAAAGATTGCAAACATAAGAACTTTTAAGTACTACACACTAGGTCTTTTTTTGTTTGATTGCAAGTAAGTGTATAAGAGGTAAATTAGAGGTAATAATGCTAAAGAATGTAAGAGGATGTCTTTTAATTACAATAGAATATTAGATCTTGATTCCCTTTGGTTGTATTGTTGAGTATTTATATCAACTCATTGAATTCTTCTCATTATCGCACATTAAATGCTCCAACTACTACTTAGATTATGGGCACCTTACTCTTACCAGCAAGCCGGTAATAAATTGCGCTACTGAAATGAACACTGGCAAGTAAAGTAGCATGGCGACTCCTTATGGCCAATGAGCTTTTCTTTATATTGTTAAAAACTTTATACTGTCAGCCTAGTTCTTCTTTGAGTTGTCATGCTAGTAAGCTAAATATCACCTGGAAACACTTTTGATAACCAACAAACAAATGCACTTTGCAATCTAACTTTAAGATCATTTGATCACCACTCAAAAGATTAAGTTTCTTATAGAGATAATTGATATACTTAATTATTAAGCAAATTAATCGACTTTCTTCAATTATCTCAATATGGTCAAATAGAACTTAGTTTAATCATTCACTTTTGTTTTGTTTTTATTAAAATCAATTAATGAATCCTAAGTTTAACATATACGATATATATAATAAATATATCTGTAAATTAACCTAAAATTATATAATTTTGCATAATAAGTAATAAAATCGCAAAATTAAATAGGAAAAATATCTTAAAAATAAAAGATATGCTAAAAACATGATTATATACATATAATTACATGTTAAATGTATGATACATATAAGATATATATATATCCACATATTAACAAAATCCTTAAATACTAATACAAAATACCTTAAAATATCATCTAAAAATTATTAAAAAATAAGAAACAACCTGAAATATGATTAGATTAAATGCAAAATAGCTTAAAAAGAATAACCAACTGCATCAAAAGCAATTGGATAAAAAAAGAAACCTCATACTTGCAAATTACTTTAAAAAATAAATAAATAAATAATTACTTAATGGCTAAGAAAAATTCTAATAGACCTAAAACACTATAAATATGATACTAGGACTTAGATTTAACATTTTGGTAACCAAGAAAAATTAAAAAAAAAAAGAAAAATTTGACAAAAATAGGAAAAATAGAGTAAGGACCGAGCCTAATTAGTTCCTAAACCAAAATTTAATCTACTATGACACCCTTCCACCACCATGGAGCACCACCAATACCCTTGTCGACCAACATAACCCTATCGGCCAACGGTAGCCAAAGCACCGACAAACAGGTCGGTCAACTTTCTATCCTGTTTTTCTTATAATTTCTAAAAATATTGAATTAATTTAAAAAATTATGAAAAAAAAAATTATATCTAGATTACTTTAGATATAATTTCATGTTATAATTTTATTTTTGTAAAATTGTAATTATTTTATGTACATGTTTAAGAAAGTCACTATTTATCCAAATTTTGACTTTCAAAATAAATACCCTAAAAGATGAATTTTCTAGCTCAAAATTTTTGTGTAGAATATATATGATATATATTTAATTTCTATGTAGCCATTTTTTTAATTTAGGTACTTTTGATATTTAATGTAATTTTTTGCCCTAAAAATAGCTTAAAATAGGATGAAATAATGAAATAAATAAGTTTTTATGAAATTAATCGATTGAAATGATAGGTACTAACTTCTGGTGAATTTTAATGATGTTAGGATATATTGAAAATAATTTTGTATAAAAAGAATAATATTTGGTTAATTAAATGTATTTTAGGGATAAAATTATAATTACAAGTATTTAGGTGATAAACCCAATAGCATTGAATCATATGCTGATTGAGTTCCCCATATTTTTAGGATTCTATAAAAAATTTTGGAGAATTATTTGGTGGTTCAAGCTATTTATCGTGAATATTTAGTAGTAAAATAGTCTAATTTACTAACTGAGACACGTTTTTAGTAATAATAGGCTAAAATGTGATAAATATTGAAATAAAACCTAAACAAGTACATACTAGTCAAATATGGTAAAAATTTATTTTTAACTTATTTAGTGATAATTATATAATTAGGTCATGATGTACACACATTAGGGTTAGATATTACCTATATTATTAATCTATAATAACAAATTATATAAAATATAATCAATTTATATAAAATGAATATAATATAATAATACTTATTATTATATGGCCTTATAGATATAATATAAAACAAGAAATACACTTTACAAGTCATATCTCGAAATAGAACCCGTAGTACATATCGTTAAATTCGTATAAACTCAATAATACTACTTTTATTAAAATCGAACAATCCTAAGTAGTATAACCGATATCTTTATACTATTATGAGAATTTACAGACTACAATAACCTTACCATAATTGAAACACAATTTGACTGATTAAAATACATTTCGATATGTTCAAAACGATATATTATATATAATAGTATAATAGCGTAAATTATCAATACTTAATAACTTAACTTATATAATAAAACTATGTTTCCTTATATAAGGAAAATAATAATATACTTTAGATATATATATATTTATATATATAACTATTTAGTGAAATACAAATAGATAGAACCCTAATGTTTTCATAATTCTTACAAAAACTAAATCTGGACTTTGTATATATATAGAGTCCCCATTGAATAAGGTGTTGAAGATATGAGTTTTCCGTAGTAGGCATCAAGATAGATAAGTGGGATCAATGCTACACAACATTTTGAGGTATTATTTCAAAATATTTAGAGACCTTAGTATATATTGGCTTATGATTGTAGTTAGTTGTTTATGTATATGCACTGTTTGTGATTAGGTTTCGATTTGCTGTTATAAGAGTTGAGCTTTATGATATGGTTGTTCTGTAAATATTATTATGCTTGAATTGTTTAATTTTGGTTGATTACCCTAAAAATAAACTAACTCAAACTCAGCCTAATATCTAACATGATATGCATCACAACCCAGCAAGGGTAACGGCTAAGATTCTCAAGCCAAACATGAACTCTCCTGAAGATAGCTAAAATGGTCATTTCCCACCCTTAGCTAAACTAAGTGATAGGAGAGGAATTCATGGCAAGGTTGGGGGTCATGATTCAAAAGTGGTCACAGGAGAAGGGTACTCTCTATTGCATAAGCCCCGATTTGGTTTCAATTCGCGAGTGCGTGACATCAATCTCCTTAACCCAGATTAAAGTAGGCGCAATTTCTTTGATCTTACTACGGACCAGATAACATTGTACGTTGGTATTTACTTATACATGCATTGCATTTAACCAACTTGGTTGAAAACTCTACTTATGATGTGTTAAATGTATGCTTTTGTCTCAACCCTATTTACTGAGCAAGTTGTCGATTATTTCTCTATAGTTTATTTTGCAAGTTTTTGAAGAGATCATAAATATCTACCCAAAATCATAAAACTAATAAATTGGGACAAGGAATGAGGTATAACAAGAAATGATTGGTTATTGTCTATAGTATTGACTTTCTTAATTTTTAAGGAAGACTACATAGAACTCCTCAAGAAGCTTGGTAGTTTTCAATATTTTGATTTGTATAAGAAATTATACGTACCTATGGGATTTATTACTACTCTTTTAGAAAGTCAACTTACAAGTTTATCTTTAATAAATTATTTTAGAGGATTACTCCATAGGTTTATATCAAACAGGTATCGAATTAAACTCTTCAAAAGAGTAGAGTCGAGTACGCTTGGTGTGAACTAGGTCTAGGATAGCAACTATAAGGATAGTTTCCATCTTATGATGGTTTACATAGCAGAACTATTACAACTTTATCTTTCCGGGGAATGACAACCGCTATTTAATCGAAATCAGGAAAAAAAGAAGAAGTGAAATCAAGGCCTATAGGTAGATAGACCGTAATTTTAGTTATTAGACTATGGGTTTTTTAAAAAACCTTTAGAAAAATGTAAACAAAAAAATCTTGGATTTAAAGGATAACTTATTAAATTCTAAACTGTTTCCATAAAAGAAATCCATGAAATAAGTAAGTAGGCCTTTGACTTTATTTTCAAGTGAAATGGGTGTTCTCCCCTTTTTAAAAAAAAAATGAAAATAATTTGAAAAAAAAAGGAAAAAAATTTATTTATTTTGAGTCACCCAAAGTACCTACATACTCACTAAGTAGGATCAAGCCCATGTATTTCTTAATCAATGAAAACTTTATTTTGTTGGTTGATTTTATTTTTAGAAAACTCTTTTCACTTTAATTTCATTAAGTTTTATTGATTTTTAAAAAAAAATGGTTTTTTTTTTCTCTACTTTTGAAAAATCTTAAAGAAATCTTAAATTTTGGAAAAGGCTAATTTATTTTTTTCTTATTTATGAAAAAATATTATTTGTGGGAAAAAAGCCCATCTTATTTGAAAACAATTATATTCAAAATAAAGACCATAACATGATTAATGACAATTTCATCAAAATTGATCATTAAACTAAAGCATAACCATAAATAAAATGCTCATTTATTCAAATTAAAGCTAAATTAACCAATTATTATTCAAAACATGCTAACCATAACAAACCAGCATGCTAATTATATCAAATTTATCCAAATTAACACGCAAAAGCATGCTAATTAAAATAACATGCTAATTATCAAATTTATTATACCATCAAATTTATCATGCTCTCATGCTAAAAATCAAAATTACTATGCAAACTATCATGCTAATTATTAAGATCAGATCAAATTTATTATGTTATCTAAGTCAACGAGCATGCTAGATATTGTAAAAAAACCAAATCATCATGTAATCAAACTTAACATGCCAATTATTAACTTCATCACACTAATTAGTAAACTAAAATTAAAATTGTTATTAAAATAACTAATCACAAACATATTATTCACACGAAAACATAAGATTAAAGCATGTTTTTAATATTATTTTTATTTTCTGGATTTTTTAGGTTTTTTTTTTAACAAACAATTAACATAAAAAGGAAGGTGGACTTACCTTGGGCGGTAGTAGAAATTGGACTAGTTTAGGGGTAATCCAACCAGTTCTCAGGGTGTGATTAGTAGCGTTAAATTCTTAAAACTTGAACTTTGAAACTCCTAGTCAGTTTATGGAACCCAAGTGATGGGAATCAAGCTACAAGACTTCTGACTTGTAACAGAGCCCAAAGACTGGAAGGGCTGGCACAGCGAACCCTTATATCCCCATCAACTCCTGTTAAGGCCAAATACTTCCTTATCGAATCACTTCTAATGCCATGCCATATAATTGCCCATTATTCTGTGGTATGCCCAGTTGATGATTACTCTCTAATGCCAAGCCAACCAATCACTTGGCTGCCAAGAAGCTGAGAGATAAAGGATTTGGACTGATTAAGTCATCCCTATTCGGACAAGCCCATATGTTCATACTTTTTGTCCACAACTCCTAACAACCTTGCCAATACAACATCATTACGTATACAGTATCATATGTAGAATATGTAGTACCAATGATTGTTTTCCTTATGTATTCGTTTTTACCCTTTTGTATCATATACATTGCTTCTTTAGGAAATGTCCTTATTATCTTTTTCCTTTTGAGTAAGCTGCTCTAACTTACAGGTATAAATATCCTTGTACTTATAGCTATAACAAATCAGATTATTTTCAATACACTTAAGTACTTTCTTCCTTGCATAAACACTGTTTATTTACTCTTGGCATCACCCTTATCCTTTCCTTTAAGCAAGGTTAGGTGGCAAGTAACCTTATTAGACCAATTTGTACGTTATATCAAATTGTGTCATGAGTTCTTAGAAGTTCCATTGGTGAATTATATCTTCTGGAGCTGTTTGTAGGTTTTGCTTACTATTTCATTCATTATTCTTTTTTTTACCCTTTCATACCTTTCCCTATTAACACTTTTTGAGCTTTCTACAAGCTTAAACCTATCTAGTGACTGGCCTTGTCTATTCTTAATCATGGTTCGTAACACCAAGCTTTCCTCCTTCAATTTCACTAAAAACCTAAGCCTTAAGATGAACAAACTTGCAAAGAACACTTTTCTAGCTTTTAATTCAGATTGAGCCAATTTAACACAAAACTAAGTGAAACCAAAACACAGGCTTTACTTTTGGATGAGAATAGAATGTTTCACTAATTTGTCTCACATTGATTTACTCTATAGTGAGAGAAATTGAAGAGAGAGAGTGAATGCTGCAAGATTAATCATAGAGTGAGAAAGTAAGCAATGCATTCAATTGTGATGCTTGTAATGTTGATGAGTGTCTTGAATGCATAGAGGAGGCCTTTGTTTATGGTGTTAAGTTGTAAGTGTAGGCTAAGAAATTTTCATGTATGAAAAAGATCAAATCTTGGTGTATTAATGGAGTTTGGGCTTGTTTTTAAATTTCTTCTTATTATAGCCTAAATTAATCATGATTTCATGGAAGATTTGGGGAAATAATGGCTTATCTTAGTTGTGGGGGAAGTAGTTTCTCATTTTGCATATGGTTATCATGTATTATTGTAAAGAAAAAACCTGCATTTGCTTAATTTATTCATAGTGTACTCAATGGGTATTTAACAGACACCCGATTTTGCTATTTTTGTTTCTCTCATCTTTTTTTTAATAATAATTCAAAATCTCAATCTTTTCGAATAAAAGACTTCTTGAACTTTCAATTCCATATTTTTGCAGACTTTTTACTAACTAAAAAATAGGTAAAATCAAATTAAAAATACTCAAGTAGAAGTTGCCATTTTTATAGCAAAGAAGCTTAAAAAGCTTCTATTCATTTAAGTATTAAGGAGCGAGGAAAAAAATGAGAGTTGACTGGGTCGATTGGGTCAACTTTAGTGCCATGTATCACTATGTGGTTTGACCAAGTAACGCAAGTATGGTAGCCACGCTAAAACCATGTAACGGCACCACAAATGCCACGTGGCACTCTATTATAGGTGTCATGTGACACCTATACATGGTGACACACGTCACCTTCTCATAGTGACATGTATCGTCCTTCTATTCTTTCTTTTTTTTATTTCCCTTTTCCTTTTTTTTTTCTTTTTTTCTCTCTCATTGAGTCAATTGGTCACCCATTTCCAATTCTTTTCTTCTTCTTTTTTAACACACAAAATAAGACCCAATTAATTCTGCAACTCTTAAAAACTTACACTTATGCTCTTCTAGAAATGTGTAGTCTAATAAATATATGCTTAAAATATTTTTAAAAATTATTCAATTTAATCAAATTAGGAACTTAGTTTTTACCTACGTTCAGCTTTTATTAAAATTTTTAAATGGCCACAAAATATTTATTTTAACTTCGATTAGCTCGATTTAAGGCCATAAACTCTTAAAAATATGAATTTTAAAAATGAGTTGCTAAACTTAAGCAAAAAAAAAAAAAAACAATTTTCAATAAAAACTCATCTTTATCTAAAATTCTTAATTTGGTCAAATTGTATATATTTATTTTGACTTCAAACCCGCTCTTGACCTTAGAAAATTGTTTTTATCCTAAACTAACCTAAATGGACCCTTATATGACACTTTTTATGATTTTTCAACTTGTAATTTTTTTAGATTTTCTACGTTTTCTTTTTTTTTTCTCATTTTTTCTTTTTAAATTTTTTTCTTTTTCAATTTTTATGCCTTTTCTTTATTTTTTTATTATTTTTGGTATTTTTTTCAATTTTTTTGGTATTTTATTTTTTTTCCTTTTCCAAAAACTAAGGGATTCTAAATTAAAAATGAACTTAGGGAGAGGAAAAATAAGGTATCTATAAATATGTAACATATCCAGTTTCTTTATCAATAAAAACCCATCTCCATTTATGTCTCTACAACCCCAAATTTCTTGAATTTTTGCTAAATGACTTCAAAAAGGTACAAAACTTAGACTTCAAATAAATACCTAATATGTGTTTCACCAATAAAGAATATATATATATATATATAAAAGATCTTCACTAAAAATAAATGTACTATAGAGAAAGCTGTCAGATTACGTGTACAAGATATTAATTCAAGAAAATTGTATTTCTTCCAAATGGAACCAAGATTAAAGTTTTGGTGCACTAAGGTTTGGTTAAGGCTCTTTTAATGGTTTTATAGGGATTAGGTAGGGGGATTTTGATGAGTAGCTTTAGGTTCAATTTCATATAATCATCTTGTTTGTACTAAGGTCCCTCCTGACCTTTTTTTTTTTTTTAAATTTGAGGTATTAGGTCAATTTTACAAATTAGATCTAATAAATGGGCTAAGCTTGCCATGTCAGTATATAAATTTGATGTGGTATCTATTTTTCCACTTTTCTTTATGCATGTCTACAAAGATAAACATAGGCTGCCAATAATATATAAACGGTAGGCTCCATGATTGTATTAGGAGGTGTAAATGCTAACTTTTGAAAAAATTAGGGGGTCATACAATATTAAGAGTTTTTAGGGGGCATCAACATAATTTACCCTGATAATAATATCCTTTTACAATATGTTATTATAGCATAAGCGATTTCGTGGTAAACCCTAGATCTCCTAAGTTCTTGTAAATAATATGCTTGAAAATTTAGCTCTAAGTTGCAACATTTGACTTAAGCTCATGCACTCATAGCATAAGTGATTCCAAAGTCAAACTTAAGTCTCTTACATTCTTAAAATTAATTCGTTTTGAAATTTAGATTTGACCTAAGCTTCTTCAATTACCTCATCAATTGTAGGTATGGTTAAGACCACTCCAACCTAGGTTGCTGAAGCTAATCACCATGTGTGATATGCTAGCTCATGTTTGAGGACAAGTACCTATGATTTTGTCTTTTCGTGATAATTGGGTCAATAAGGTCTTTTAAAGATATCCCTTTTAGATGAACACTAAAGTCAAGGACTACGTATGCCTATATTTGTAGTAGGTTGTTATTAGTTCATCATCTGACAAGTTGATCCTATACTTAAAACATAAGAGCATGCAGGTTCGGTAATGTACTTTAAGAATGAATGAAAGACTATCTCTCTTACTCAATTCACTATTCCAAAGCATATAATCTCTAGTTAGAACTCAACTTTGAGTTACAACATAAGGCTCATACTTTAGCTAATGCATAGTGTTACTTAATAAGGATTGGGATAAGCTTAACGTTGTCTTTGTATCCTAAATTGATGCTACATTAACCAAGCCTTCAATTTTTTTTTTTTTTTTATATCAACAGTTAACAATATAACAACACCTTGTTGCACCTAAGTAATACTTACGCTTCGAGCATACAAACGTTGGATGACACTACATGTATAGCTCCATTAGGTATGAAGTTTACTCCACATGTCTTCATTAGCATTAATTGACATAATAACACTGAGAGGAGGTAGATAACAGTTAACATTGATCATCAATCATAAGCCTTATATTCATATGAGTATTAAGCTTTCATTAATTAATGGTACATCATTATAAGGTAAGGTGGAAACTCATCATACAATGAGTTCATCGAGGTCATTTTGACTCTCCTAAGAGTAGTTGTTAACTTAAAACAATAGTATCATAACCAAGTAATTAGGTAGTGCATTCATTGAATTTGCTTGGACTCCTTTAAGGTTGATTTCATACTCGAAAAGGATAGGAGTCATAATCGATAATGAGACAAAGTTATTGGAGTTACTTCGACTCCATAGGCAGCTTTATGATTACAAGCATTATGGTCATGACCAAGAAGTCATTTGATGGATTCAATGGAGTCGCTTCAACTCTTAGAGATTATTTGAACTCTCAAGGTGATTGATATTATAATTAAGTTCACATGGAGTTAGCTTAGTTACAACAACTTCAATCTTAGTGATCATAAAAGCATATCAATCAAGGGTGAGACTGCTTCAATCATCTCCTTTCAAAGATACATCTTTTAAGTCAATAACTGAGATGGTTTGCTTAAGTAGCACTAAACAACTATGAGATGGTCACTTCAACTATTAGTAGAAGAAGATCACTTTGATCTCTTAGTTAGATGGAAATTATTTTGATATTCACATAACTTGGTATTACGACTGCTAAGTTGCTACAGGATCATTTTAATCTTCTACAGCTAAGACTACTTCAATCTTTTAGACATTGCCTACTGCATACTTAACAATAGATGTTATTAGTAAGTGATGACAACTATTGTGATGCAACCACTTCAATCATGTACGGATGAAATCACTTCAATCTCATTTTTTGGGAAGGCGTTATAGCTAATAAGCCTATTATGGAATTGCTTCAAATCATCATAACTGAGATCACTTTGGCTTATGAATGATGTTGCAGAGATGGGCACCACCTACCGCATACTCAAGAGCAAATACTTATACTAAGTGGCAAAAGCTACAATGACACGATTGCTTTGATAATTTACTAATGAGATGACTTTTGACCTCAATCCTGTAGAAATACGTTATGGTTATGAAGCTTACTATAGAGTTGCTTCAATTCGTTATGATTAAGATTGAGATTGCTTCAATCTCATGAATGATGTTATAGAAATGCACAGTCCCCGCTCCATACTCAGGGGTAAATGCTTCAATTAAGTAATAGCAGCTATAGTGGCACGATCACTTGCTCATTCACTAACCATATCACTTTGACCTAAATTCTATAGGGAGGTGCTATAGCTACTAAGCCAACTGTAGAGTCACTTTAACTTGTTACAACTAAGGTTGCTTTGATCTCATGAATGATGTGGCATAAATGGGCATTGCCTGCTACATACTCAGGAGTGAATGCTTCAACCAAATGACCGTAACTATTATGGCATGATCACTTTAATCATTCACAGATGAGATTGCTTCAACCTTGATTTTACGGGGGGAGGGGGGCATTACAGTTACTAATCTTGCTGTGAGATCACTTCAACCTATCACAATTGAAATCGCTTTGATCTAATGAATAATGTCATAGAATAAGTATTACACCCACTATGTCATGGACAAATGCCTCCATTGAATGACTACAGCTACCATGAATTGATCGCTTTGATCTTTAATAGATGAAGTTGCTTCAACCTCAAATCCGCGGATAAGCATTACGATTGCTAAGCTTGTTGTGGGATTGCTTCAATCCATCACGGTTGAGATTACTTTAATCTCATGAACAACATTGCAGAATGGGCATTATGTTAGCTATGTACTCAGTGACAAATGCCTTTATTGAAAGATTGTAGCTACCATGACATAATCGCATCAATCATTCATAGATGAGGTTGCTTCAACCTTGACCCTACGGATAGGTGTTACAGCTATTAAACCTGTTATAAGACTACTTCAATCATCACAGCTGAGATCATTTTGATCTCATAAATAAGGAACACCACTTGATGATGTTGGCTAAATTTGTTTGCTTTTTATAAGGAGTGATGGTCTTGTTAGCTACACTAATTAGGCATCAATGTTAGTTACACTTGACTTCTTTTAAAAGGATGATCCATAAGGGGTACAAAGCGGTGTTATATACATCTTGAGTTGCTTATGATGTACCATAGCATGTGTAAAGCAAACATTGTCGACTTAAAGAATTTTCTTGTATACAATGTACTTAGAGAATGTTTTAGGTAGGTCTTTACCTCTTTCACTATTTTAGATATTGAGTTAACTGGAGTTAAGAGTAACAATGGCTGCAGTCCATTACTGTAGTCCCTCCTTGATACACTACATCAAGGGCTAATAAGGGCGACGGTATTAGGGTGGGTCCAAGATTACAGAAAGCTTAGAAATGAAGATAGGGAGAAAAATGCACAAACAACAATGAAAGTAAAATAAGTAAAATCCATAATCAACTTCAAGGATATGACATACCAAGGAACTACCAACACTCACAACTTAACTCAATACAAACATACAAGCTGGTACAGTGAGCGTACTCACCACCTAGCCTTACTTAAAGGTTAGGATAAGAGTAAAAAAAGAAAGTAAGCACACTTAGCTCATAAAAAGGGGAAGTATATTCAATATCTAATGTGTATGTGATGTGGCTACCTTTGTAATGGGTGTTTATACCTAAAATATTAAGGCAACAACTATAAATAGAAATGACTAAAAATGGTAAAACCCTAAAAAAGTAATGCACAAAGAATGGAAAAGGGCATAAAGAGAAAATCAAGAAAAACATTCATCTTGTATGGAAATTCTATCATATAATTGCTTGGATATGTAACTCTCTATAGATGGATGACTTTTCTAGCAAAACTAGACAAACTATACAATTAGGTTGGTGACTACTGAGCTAAGGTATTGAGTAGGCCAAGGAGTCCTTCTAAGAAGTCGTAAGGATGGATGTGCGCTAGGGGTCTTCAGAACTAATATTGTTGTGTTGGAGGTTAGCTCAATTATGACCAAGCAAATTTTAAGGGGTCGAACTGTCAAAGCAGTTCATTTTCAGGTCGGTTGTATAGTTGATCAGGTAGATCAAGTTATTGTCTGAGTGCATCCCTAGTTGGCAATTGGAGACTATGGATAAATATAAAAGGATTCGGCTTGGTTAAGGCATTAGGTTGACAGGCTATAGTAGTTTAGACTCATTGGTTGTAGGGTGAAAAGAGAGAATTGAGCTTGCTATGCTTTCCATTCCTCGGGCTTAGGCTTGGGTCAAAGGTTTGGTGGTCTGATTCTTATAATCCCATCTGGGTTAATTGCGATTTAGGATCAAGTCCGATTAGTCTTCACCTAGGCTTCCTTCGAATTGGTAGGGATTGAGGTCGGCAACATTAAACACATCGGATACTCCAAAATCCTTTAATAACTCTAATTGGTAAGCATTGTCATTAATCTTTCAAAAGATCTTAAAAGGGTCCATTAGTTCTAGCAGATAGCGTGCTCTTTCTCTTGTTTGGAAATCTTTCCTTGCTGAAGTGTAGCTATGTTTGGTCATTGGGCTAAAACTGCTTGGTTTTCCTTCATTTGCCTTTCTCCTTTAGTTTTCCAGCAGCTCAGTCAATGTATTGGGCCACTTATTGGTAGATTTGCTGGAGGGATTGAGCTTTGGTCCTTACTTCTAGATCTTTTTTATCAGTGGGTGGCATCGAGGTATGATCGAGGGGTAATTCAGGGTTAAAACCATAGAAGACCTTAAATGAGGCATGCTTAGTAGTGGCATGCACTATCCTGTTATAAGTAAATTCGACCATAGGCAGGCAAACGTCCTAATCAGCTAAGTTCTTTCTTATCGTAACTCGAAACAGTAATCCTAGGGTACAGTTGACTACCTTTATTTGGTCGTCGGTTTAGGGATAACAAGAGGTCTTGAACAGTAGTTTGGTTCCCATCCAACATGTAATATCCCATAAATTAATAATCAAGACATGAATACCTAAGTGTTAGGACAAAGCCTTCTCCTTGTACAATTAGGGTCAATAGTCGATCTAAGGCATTTAAGAAAGTAAATCGATTAGGCTAGAAACTTACAAGAAACATGATAACCCTAATCGAAGGATTCTCATACATTTGGAAATTCATAATATAATAAAAATATCAAGAATACAATTAAAATAGTGAGAATTTATTCTATATGAGACCCTAAAGTCAAATTTAGGGTAATGAAATTTAAGCCCCTAAAATTGTATTTAGGACAAGCGAACCTAGATTTAAAACATTTAAAAAAAGTTATCCGAATGAACTCAAACTTTACGGTTAAAATAGAAAAGTTAGTTGAAATGACTTAGTGAAATTAGATTTTGAAAATAATAATAAAAAATCTCAATTTTACCCCTGGAAGTATGTTTATTTAATATAGTACTAATTTGTTTAAAACTTCCGAAATTGAGTTCAGAATACAATAAGAACTTAAAGATAAGTTAATTGAGCTATAAAATGAGATAATATAGTATAATTTACTATATGAATATACTCATATTTTTATGAATATACTCGGTATAAATAATAATTATACCTGTAAATTAACGTTAAATTACATAATTATATATAATATGTTGAATTCATGCGAATAATTAACAGAAAATATCTTAAAAATAAAAGATATGTTAGAATCATAATTATACAAGTTTAGTTATACACTATATGTAATAAATACATAGGATATATATACTCGTATATTGCAAAATAATTAAATCATAATATAATACATATATAATATTAATATTTAAGCAATTCTTTAACAAAGCTTATCCAAAAAAGTATTGGAAACTTGTTGGATTCTTCGTAGCTTCATCCTGTGGATTTGGTAAGCTAAATAGAAAGCTTTTGCCTTTAGAAATTGACACCACATGCTTAGGAAAGTAAAAAGATAAGCATGCATTTATGGAAAAAAATTGCTAGAATTTTCTGAGTTATTGTAAAAGCAGACCTAAGATAGAAATTAGACACTTTAAGACCTTCATCATCTAAAGAAAATTGGGGGAAAAATTTTAGACAACTAGAATATTTTAAAATAAATTTTACAAAAAACAGTACAACCATCGTGCCTCCACTGTACCTGATCTAGACAACTACTTAACAATTAACCTAATTGGCCACCACTAATCTAAGTAGCGACTAACTTTTCCAATAAAGCCCCACCACTCTACGGCCACCGAAGAATCCAAGAACATGAAAGTCAATTCTATGCCCTATTTTTCAATAATTTGTAAAAAATACCTAAACCATCTAGAAAATTATGAAAAAAAATTTAGTTAGGTCGTTTTAAATATGCTTTCATGTGATATTTTTATTTTTTAAAAATTTGTAATATTTAGTACACTTGCTTAAGAAAACTACTATTCATCCGAAATTTGAATTGCAAAATAAATATACTAAATGATGTTGTTTCTAGCTTAAAATTTTTGTATAGCATGAGTTTAATATATAAATAATTTCTATGTAGCCTGATTTTTTATTTGAATATTTTTAATATTTGTTGCATTTTTCGACCTAAAATAGCTTGAAAATAGGTTAAAATTGTGAAATAAATAGGAAATTATGAAATTAAATGATGAAACGGACATGTACTGATTTTTAGTGAATAATAATAATGTTGTGATAGGCTGAAATCATTTTGGTGCAAAAAAGATTATAATTGGGTAATTTAGGAAAATTTAAGGGTAAAATTGTAAATACGAATATATAGGCGACAAATTGAAAACTTGAAACCAAGTACTAGCTAAGTTTCCCATATTTTTAGGAGTCTATCAAAATTTTCGAGGAATTATTTGGTAATCTGAGCTATTTATTACGAATTTACCTAATAAAATAATTTAAATAACGAACCGATACCCAATTATAGTAATAATAGGTTAAAATATAATAAATAGTCAAATAAAAACTATGCGTATGTATACTGATCAGATTAGATAAAAAGTATATTTTTAATATATTTAATGATATTTTACTAAACGGGATATGTTATATGTATAATAGGGTTAGACAATACTTATATTATATGGTTATATTGAGAAATTAGGTAAAATATGGTTTAATAACATAAATTACATATAATACAATAATATTTGATTATTTACATATAACTATGTTAAAAACTCAAATTACTCGTTAAAAGTCATCTTTAGAAATAGAACCTGTGATACGTGTCGTTAAGTCTGTATGAACCCAATGATATTATTTTTACTAAAATCGAACAATCTTAAGTAATATAATTTATAACTCTATAGTATTACTAAAATGTATGCATTATAATAACCCTATTGGAATTGAAACATGATTTAATCAATTAAAAGTACGCTTCGATACGATCAAAATGATATATAATATGTAATAGTATAAATTACGTATATTATTAATAATTAATAACTTAACTCGATATATATAATAAAACTATATATTATAGTGATAATATATTCATATATATATATATATATAACCGTTTTGGATCAAATCCTAATGTTTTTATAACTATTACGAAACTAAATTTAGGTTTTATGTATATAGCATTCGTTAGTGATTGAATCATTGATGACCCGAGTCTTTCATAGTGAGCATCTAAACAAGTAAGTGGAATCAATGCTTTATGGCATTTCAAGATATTATTTTAGAATATCTAGAAACTTTAGTATGTATTGGCTTGTGATTGTAGTTAGTTGTTTATGCGTATGTATCGTTTGTGGTTGGGTTTTGATTTGCTGTGATGGGGTTGAGCTCTATGATATAATTGTTCTGTG
Organism: Lumnitzera racemosa; assembly: GCA_024138005.1. Classification (NCBI taxonomy): domain Eukaryota; kingdom Viridiplantae; phylum Streptophyta; class Magnoliopsida; order Myrtales; family Combretaceae; genus Lumnitzera; species Lumnitzera racemosa. The sequence goes on from JAMXBC010000003.1 coordinate 72,267,232, forward strand.
AATATTATTATTGAATTATTTAAGCTTGATTGATCACCCTAAAAAGATGAACTAACTCAAACTTAGTTTAATATCTAATATGATATACATCGCAAATCACTAAAAGGTAACAATTAAGATTCTCAAGCCAAATACGGACTCCCTTTGATGATGATAGTTGAAATGGTCCTTTCCTTACCCTTAGCCGAACTCAGTGATAAGAGAGAAGGTTGCAGCAAAGTTGGGAGTCATAGTTTAAAAATGGTCATGGGAGAAAAGTGTTCTCCATTGCACAAGCCCTGGTTTTGGTTTCAATATGTAAGTGTGTGACGTTAATCTCCTAAACCCAGATTAGAATAGGTAAAATTTCTTTGATCTTATGACAAACTGAATAACGTTGTGCGATGGTATTTGCTTATACATACATTTATCTAACTAACTTGGTTGAAAACTCTGCTTCAGATGTGCTGAGTACATACTTCTATCTCTACCACACTTATTGAACAAGTTGTCATTCATTCCCCTATAGTTTGTTTTATAGGTTCCAAATGGTTTATAAGTGTCTATCCAATACCATAACCCTAATAAATCAAAACGAGGAGCGAGATATAACAAGAAATTGTTGGCTATTGCCCTAAGTATTAACTTTTTATCTTTTAAGAAAAACTATACGAGACTCCTCAAAGGGCTTGGTAGTTTTCAATATATTGATCTGTATGTGAAATGACAGGTACCTGTGAGATTTACTATTACTCTTTTATAAGGTTAAATTATAAGTTTGTTATTACAAATTGTTTCAAAGGATTACTCCACTAGTTTATATCAAATAGGTATCAAATTGGACGCTTTAAAGGGGTAGAATTGAGTAGGCCTTGTATAAACTAGGTCTAAGATAATAGTTGTGAGGATAGTTTCTATCTTAGGATGGTTTATACAGTAAGATTGTCACGACTTCACTTTTTCGGGGCGTGATACAACACCAAAGAGTTCTCTTAAATGGCTTAGGAATTTTAGGTTTTTGTTCGACACTACACTCTTCGGTACTTTGTACAAGCTAATTATTTCCTACAAAAACAAAGAAGTAATAGCCAAAATATCGTTAGTTTTGATGTATGGCACAAAATTTTCCATCTTACTGAACCTATCTACAATAACCATCATAGAGTTTTTACCTCAGGTGGTTTAAGGTAATTCGAAGACAAAATCCATACTTAGTTTAGCCAATGGTTTGCTTGGAATAAGCAAAGGCATTGCCTTCCCTCATTTTGCTCAACTTTTTGCTTTCTTACAAATGGCGCATCCCTCAATCACACAATGCATGTCCTACGTCATCCTAGTCATAGGGATTAAGAATCAATCACCCGCTCTCGAGCCTAAGGGCTTTTTTAGATGGTTCACAGAGTTGTCCGAGGTAAGTTAAATACTGAGGAGCAGTATTTATCCCTATCCAAATTGCCAAGCTACTTTACTTTCCACACTTTCCAAGAAGCTACTAAGGTAGTTAGCTAACAAGTGGAGACGACTCCTCTGTAATACCTTGGTCTAAGTGCCTAATCAAGAAAACAATCTCCACAGTCCCGATGACGAGTTAACAATTGTGAAGACCATCCAAAGATGACCCGAATGTGAGTTACTCCTGAACCAACCTTTATCCAACCCTAGTGGTCAGGGTAGCAAATCGGCGACGCTAAACATACTTAATCAAAAGCCTACCCCTATTCGGCTTATATCGTTATTAGGAACATAGATTGAGTGAAACGCATGAGTGTTGTCCTTTCCGACATCCATATTGTCCTTTATGATAGAGGATGTTCTTTTTGCATGATCTCATATTTTCCCTTTAAATTATTCTCCTTTGTTTAGCAATTAAGGATCATTCTTTTATAATTTTTATAACTTAAGACTTACCCTAATAAGGTACTGTAAATACTTGCATAATGTAATAGTTGCAATAGAATATATACAGAAGAATACACTGCACTTTTTACTGTCTTAAGTTAAGTGTCCTTTTTTTTTCTTACTCTTAACCTACTCTTATCTCGCTCATTCGAGCATGAACTAGTAGCGAGTGACCCCCTGACTATACTTGTGCGCCATATCAAGTATGACTCGAGCTTGTGTAAGGCATTGGTGCGTCATATCCATAGTCGGTGCATGGGAACCCCTACTTATCCCTTAACTATCATTAACTTTTCGAGTCATCTCATAGCTTGGGCCCACCCCCTTTGGTTATGCGTGATATCGGGTCCGTATATTCATCCATGAGTCTATATTATCTTAGTATCAGAGCTTGGTTACGTTCGAAGCTAGATTCTGCTACTGTGTTATTTGAGAAGTCTGTTACTGTTCCTGTGAGATAACGATTATATTGTTAGTTTTGAAGTTTAGTAGTTGAGAAGTGTTTTGTACTCTATTTTCTCCTATTTTCATTACGCAAAACAGAGTGTGATTGATTATTTGTTTGTTATGTAATTGACATTGTGAAGTAACCAACAATGTCAGATTCAAGTGTTCAAGGGATTTTGGGAAACCAAGAAGGTGGTACTCGACATGGCCAGGGTTAAGAAGGAAGCTTCACACCTCAGTTAGTAGGTGACCGCTTGGATAGGCTTACCGACTTGGTAGCTAGTTTAGTGATTGTTATCTAAGAAGATAGACAGCAGGCTAGAAGTAGCCCTACTAGGAACGTGAATAACAGAGATGAGGCAATGGTCAATTCGACCAAGTTAATGCCCCAATTTGACCACCCCGAACTAAAGGAATTGGTGGAGATGCTAGATAAAGGCTAGCACTTGAAGAGATTAGTGAGGAAGCAAAAGGAGATTGCCACGCCCCGAACAAGAAGAGTCATAACAGTCTCTCCGTGTAAACTAATCTAAGATAGAAGCTGACCCCACAGCTGCTATCGTAGACACAGTTTATACAAGGCGCACAACTCAACCAGCTTAAAACGTCTGTTCTGACACCTGTTAATATCCAAACCTGTGGTAAAGCTTTTACAAAATACTTGTTCTATACAACCTGTTGTTTAGTACCACAACAGTATTTAAACAAACATTTCACGTTCAAGGGTAAAGTTTACAATCAGAGTTTATTAAAAACCACAGGTTTTGCGATCTATATATAATAAGTTAGAAAACTAATGGGCTCCCAGGAAATTCCCATTTAGTTTTCCTCAAAACTTATAACAAAGCCAAAAGCTCGGGTTTAGTTAAATTCCTCAATCCTCACTTTCCCACACAGCAGCACACTAACATGGGAACGGTGGTACCTGAACATCTTGCCTTCACTCAACACCTGCAAAAGATTCTATAGGGATGTGAGCACAACTAGCTCAGTAAGTGGGATGGAGTCAGAAGAGTACTATACAATCACGAAGAAGGTTAATAATCATGATGAAATGCAATGCAATCACTTAAATGAAAACATCGCACAGTGTTATCCCGTCTACTGTGAGGTTAGAGAAACTACATCCGCTCCAACCTGGATTGAGGAGTTTCATCGCGACTTAATTCAGACCAAACCCGAGATTGTGCAATGGAGAACACCCCCCCTCCCATAACCACTTTCAAACCACGACCCCTAACCTTGCTGCGACCTCGTCGCCTGTCACTTAGTTCGACTAAGGATGGGGAAAGGACCATTTCAACTATCCTCATCGAAGGTAGTCGGTGTTTGGCCTAACACTCTTAATCGTTTTCCCTAACAGATGATTATGCATGTCCAATTACATTTTAGTCGAATAACTGTTAGTATTAATCAAGGGTGACCAACGAGTTCACATAATACAGAATCCATGTAAATATGCAGAACAGCACACCAAGGAGTTAAACTCCTGTCACAACCGAGTATCATTCACACACACAACATGCACATAATCATCTAATTACAAACACAACCAGAAGTACTCTTGGGTCCCCGGATACTTTAAATAGTACCCAAACAGCGGTGAAGCTACAATCCCAACTTACTTGTTTAGATGTTCGCTATTGCTGACTTAAATTGTCAACCATCTTTAGAAGGTCCTAATTGCACAAAAGGTCCAAATTTAGTTTTCGTAATAATTACGAAAATATTAGGGTTTAATCTAAAATGGTTATATATATATATATATTATTTCCATAATATATAGTCATGTTATTACTATATATCGAATTAAATTATTAATTATTGATACAGTACATCATATATACTATTACGTATTATATATCGTTTTGATCGTATCGAAACGTACTTTTTATTTATTAATTCACGTTTTGATTCCGGTAAGGTTACCAAAGTGTGTATATTCTTGAATATGATATAGTTATAGGCTAGATTACTTAAGGTTATCCGATTTCAACAAAACTAGCGTCATTGAGCTCGTATAAACCTAATGACACGTTTTATGAGTCCTGTTTCTAGAGATGGATTTTAATGGGTAGTTTGAATTTTTAATACAATTATACATAATTATATAAAAACGGTCGTATTATACATAATTTACAGATTTAAATTATATTTTATCCAATTTGTTGTTATATTGTAACAATATAAGTATTATTCAATTCTAATACACCTAAAGTGTATCCCGATTAGAAAATATTAATAATTATAATAAAAATTTCCATTAATCACATCTGATCAGCAATCCTTTATATAGCTTTTGGTTAATTCGTTTTAACCTATTAATATTACAAATACACCCCAACTTGTAATTAAGCTATTTTACTTAATAAATTTGTAATAAATAGTTCGGGTTACCAAATAATTCCTCGAAAATTTCTATAGGATTCTAAAAATATAGGAAATTCAATTATCACTTGGTTTTAAGTTTCCGACCTATTGCCTATATTTTCATATTAATAATTTTATCCTTAAATTATAATAAATTATTCAATTTTAATTCTTTTAGCACCAAATTAATTTCAATCTGACTCAATACTACCATTATTTATTATAGATCAATACATATCTATTTCATCAATTAATTTCATAATTTCCTATTAAATTCATAATTTCAGCCTATTTTCGAGCTAATTTCCGGCCTAAAAATGCAATAAATATTAAAAATATTCAAATAAAAATTTGGGCTACGTAGCAATTACCTATATATCATATACATACTACACAAAAATTTTTAGCTAGAAACAACATCATATAGTACATTTATTTCACAAATATAAATTCGGGTGAATTATAGATTCCTTAATAAAGTATATTAAATATTACGAATTTTTCAAAAATAAAAATATCACATGAAAGTATGTCTAAAATAACCTAAGTGTAAATTTTTTCATAATTTTTTGGGCGAATTTACTATTTTTTAGAAATTATTGAAAAATAAGGCAGAAATTTGACCTTGGTGTTCTTGGGTGCTCCGGTGGTCGGCGGCGGCTGGGTGGTTATCGGATGGCCTGCGCGGTGGGTGGACCATGTGGGGTTGGCTGGGTTTCACAGCAGAACTACTCTAAGTTAGGGTTCCACACTTTCATTAATTTTTTTCTGTTTTTTCTAAATTTGTTTTTTTTTTCCACGATTTTTTCTAATTTTTCTTTCTGAGTATTTCTGATTCCAAACTGCTAAAACTTTCATATCTGATGGTGTTGGCTTTTTATAGTGCCTCAAAGTCGGTTAAGGGAATTATTTTATATTTTCTTTTCCAATTTCTTTTTTTTTATGCATGAGGTGTCCTAAAGTTATAAATTCACTTTTGAATCAACAATCCCCTTTCCCATTCTCCTGCCATGCCTCACGTCCAGTAATCTCCAATGTATTTGATTGATTTTTCTTTTTTTTTTCTTTTATTAGATAATTACTTAAATATAGATATTATATATTAGAATTAGTTATTTAATTAATATACAAGTTTATACCCTATGTAAATAACATGTGAAATATATAGCTTTACTCATATAATTAAGTTTCTAACATATCTTTTATTTTTAGGATACGTTCTAAAGTTAATTTCATGAATTTAACACAATAAATATATAATTACACAATTTTAGGTTAATTTACGGGTATAAGTATTATTTATACCGGGTATACTCGAAAAAATTACATGTATTTTTATATAGTAAATTATCCTACATTATCTCATTTTATAGCTCAATTAACTTATCTCTAAGTTCTCGTTGCAATCTAAATTCAATTTTAGGAGTTTCGAACATTTTAGTGCTTTATTAAATATTCCAATTTCGAAGGGCAAAATTGGGGTTTCAGGTCATTATTACTAAAATATAACTTCACTATAATATCTCGACTAACTTTTTCATTCTAGTCGCAAAGTTTGAGCTCAATTGGATAAGTTACCCTAAAAGCCCTAAATCTGAGCTCGGTTGTTCTAAACTCAATTTTGGAAGCTTACAGAGATGACAAGGTAGAGGAGTACTACGAGTCTAAAGAAAGAAATGTACGAGCCCCTACAGTTGAGGGGTTGAGAATGCGAATTCTAAGTTTTTCGAGAAGTAGTGATGCCGAAGACTACCTAAATTAGGTAGATAAGATTGAAAAGTAATTTGAATACCACAAAGTGCTTGATAATGCAAAGTTTAGACTTACTGTGTTGCAGTTCATTGGTTATGAAGCCTTATGGTGGAAGAACTTGCAAGCCCCTAGAAGAAGGGAAGGAGAATGAGAGATTAAGAGTTAGGATGAAATGAAGAGAGTTATGCAAAGAAGGTTTGTACCGAGCTATTATTTGCATGAAGCACAAGAACAAAGATAAGAAGGATTGAGTGTGGACGCTTACATTAAGAAATCCAAATGTTAATAATCCAATGTGAAGTCGTACAGTTGGAAGACTGAACTGTATCTCAATTTATTGATGGGTTAAAGTGTGAGATTGGGGATATCCTAGAAACCGTGGACATTAGAACGCTTGATGATGTAATTTGAGCCGTCCAGAGGATAGAAAGGCATCGAATAGGAAGATTTTGACCACCCGTCAATTGTCCTCACAGTAGCAAACCTGTTTCGAGCAAACCTATACAAATGAAACTAAGTAAGGTCATTGAGACCTGACTTGCTCAAACTACCCAAGCAGAGGAGAAGGAACCCCTAAGGAAGTTTAAAAGAGCCAAAGTTTAGGGAGGAAGACGAGTGAGATCAAGTGTTTCAGATACCAAGGCTTTGGGTATATGGCTGCTTAGTGTCCAAATAAACGAACAATGATGATCTGAGACAAGGCGCTGACCGTTGAGATCGATAGTACTGATAAGGAAATAGAGAAGTTAAAGGAGGATAGACAGACCGAGCAGTCCGAGGAGGAAATTATCTATGATGAGGAAGGCAACTTTACGCTAACCGTTTTAGTGTTGAGGAGGACAATGAGTGATGGTCTCGTACCCAAAGGTGAACAAAGGGAAAATCTTTTCCATATTGGGTACAAGGTGAATGACTCAATATGCACGCTAGTCATTGACAATGGGAGCTGTACTAATGCAGCCTCTACATTTATGGTCCAGCAGCTGAAATTGCCGACCATGTCCCACTCGAAACCTTACAAGCTTCATTGGCTTAGTGACGAGGGAGCCTTATAAGTGAACAAACAGGTGTCTGTGCCAATCTGCATTCTTAAGTATCGAGATGAAGTGCTTTACGATGTGCTACCTATGAGTGCATCCCACATTCTACTTGGATAATCATGGATGTTTGATCAAGCAGTTATATATGATGGAAGAAGGAATATATGCTCTATAGAGTACGAAGGCAGAAGGATGAAATTGATTCTTATAACTATAGAGTATGTGAAGGTCATGTAGTCCCAACTAAGTCAAGCACTGAAGAAAGGGGCTTTGGTATTAGCCTAAGCTGAACAAAAAAGAGAGATGGAGCTCAAGGACTGGCCTATTTGCTTGTCCAAAGACTTCTAAAGATGAGACCCTGGGAAGAGGAGTTACTTACCAAAGTAAAATCCTTACTAGGGGAATTTATTGATCTATTTCTAAAGGAGCTATTGAATGGCCTACGCCCAATCCGAGGTGTCAAGTATGCAATTGACCTGTAGCCAAGAGTCGTACTACTAAACAAGCTTACCCATAGGCTAAACCTTGAACAAGTTGTCAAGCTATAGAGGCAAATAGACGACCTCATGAAGAAAGGGTATGCATGTAAGTCTTTTAGCCCCTGTTCTATTCCAGCCTTATTAGTACCAAAGAAGGATTGTTCTTAGAGGATGTGTATGGATAGCTGAGTGATTAATCAAATCATCAGCAAGTACAGGTTTCCATATCCAGCCTTGATGACATACTGGATGAGTTAAGTGGAGCAAGGGTATTCTCTAAGATCAACCTCAAATTTAAATACCATTAGATTCGAATGTGCTAAAGTAATGAGTGGAAGACCGCATTCAAAACACAACATAGCTTATATGAATGGCTAGTAATGCCATTTGGACCGTCCAATGTGTCGAGCACATTTATACACCGAATGAATCATGTGCTTTAAGAATTCATGCGAAGGTTTGTTATAGTTTATTTTGATGACATTTTGGTGTATAGCAGTGACCTGAAGATTCACTAAGAGCATCTCTAAAGAGTCTTCGTGAAACTCTGAGCTGAACTGCTCTACGCTAATCTGAACAAGTGTGACTTTTGCCAACCCGAAGTGATCTTCTTGGGGTTTGTTGTGAGCAAAGGTAGTGTTTGAGTTGATGAAGAGAAGATAAGGGCGATCATAGAATGGCCTGAGTCGACCTATTCTGCTAATGTGAGGAGTTTTCATGGCCTGACATCATTTTATCGCAAATTCATAAAGTATTTCAATACAGTTATGGCCCTACTCACCAAACTCTTAAAGAAGAATGTTGACCTTAGATGGAGAGAGAAGGAATAGAAGAGTCTTGAGGAAGTGAAAGAAAGGCTAATTAAAGCCCTCGTCTTAGCTCTACTGAGCTTTGATAAAGTGTTTGAAGTAGAGTGTAATGTTTCTGGACTAGGCCTAGGTGTTATGTTAATGTAAGAAGGCCGACTTATTACTTACTTCATTGAAAAACTTTGAGGAGCCATACTCAACTATTTTGTTTATGACGAGGAGTTTTACTTCTTAATTCGAGCCCTGACAGTATGGCAACACTATCTACTACCTAAGGAATTTGTGATCTATACCGATCACGAATCCCTGAGATACTTAAAGAGCCAACCAAAGCTGTTTTGGAGGTAAGCCAAGTAAACTAAGTTTATGGAGGGTTTTTCTTATGTCATAAAATACAAGAATGGAAGGAGCAGCGTAGTGGCTGACGCCTTATCAAGACGACATACCCCCCTAACTGAGCTATAAACAAGACTACTTAGTTTTTTAACCATAACGAAATTGTATACTAAAGACCCACACTTTAGTCTTATTAATGCCCAATGTGAGGAAAGACCAGCATTGGATGACTATTACAGGGAAGATGGATACTTATTCAGAAAGAGGAGGCTATTTATCTCGACCTATTCCACGAGAGAATTGCTAGTGCGCAAAGCACATGAAGGAGGACTAATAGGACATTTTGGCCTGCGCCAAACCTATGAAGTAGTGTTTGCGAGATTCTTTTGGTTGAAAATGATGAGAGACGTGCAATCTGTACTTGAAAGGTGTAAAACCTGCAGGAAGGCAAAGAGCTAAGCTAAACAAAGACATTATCTACCCTTGCCTGTCCCAACTAAACCATGGTCAAAGCTGAGCGTGGACTTCATGTTAAGATTGCTAAGGATGTCCTGAAGGAATGACTTCATCATGGTAGTTGTAGATTAATTTAGCAAGATGGCACATTTCGTAACTTATGCCAAAACTAACAATGCTTCAGCTATCTTTTTTCTTTTCTTGTAGGAAGTAATCAAGCTTCACAGCGTGCCTAGAACCATTGTTTCAGATAAAGACCTCAAGTTCATGAGCTACTTTTGAAGGACGTTATGGAGATGAATGGGAACTAAGCTATTACACAGCATGTCTTGTCATCCACAAACAGATGGACAGACCGAAGTTGTCAACAGAACAATAGGAACTTTGTTACGAGTTACTGTCGGACGAAACATGACTGATTGGGATCTGTGTCTGCTAATCATCGAGTTCGCCTACAATAGGATCGCCTACAACATGATAAACATGTCTCCATTTAAGGTCGCCTATGGATTCAACCCTAAGCTCCTAATAGACCAATTGCCCTAGCCGAATCTTAATGATGATTGGGTAGCTGCAGAAAGAGGCCATCAGAGCTATGCATTAGAAGGTTATAGAGCAATTGAGCCAAACTAATACTAAGCTTGAAAAGCGAAGCTGAGGACGGAGGAAGAGAGAGTTTCATTCAGGTGATTTGGTTTGGATACATCTTAGCAAGAATTGGTTCCCAAACTTGAGGAAGAGTAAGTCGTTTCCTAAAGCCAATGGACCTTTTAAAGTGCTTGAAAAGATCAATCCTAATGCTTATAGGATTGAATTATTTGAAGGATATAGAGTCTCGAACTCTTTCCATATTGCTGATCTCCAACCTTACACTCTTGAGGATGAGAAACCTGAAGTCGAACCAAATTTGATCCCAAATCTCAAACAAATTGGAGGAGATGATAGGGATTAAGAACCAATCACTTATTCTCGAGCCCATGGCCGAGGTGGTTAGCCGATACGTAGAGTCGACCACTCCACAACACCCTGGTCTAAGTGCTTAATCAGGAAAACAATCTCCATAGTACCGATGATGAGTTGACAATTGTGAAGAGTCAACCATCGGAGGATGACCCAAATGTAAGTTACTCCTGAACCAACCCCTATCCAACCCTAACCGTTAGGGTGCCGAATTGGTGACACCAAACAGACTTGATCAAAGACCTACCCTTGCTTGGCTTACAACATTATTAGGAACATAAATTGAATGAAATGCGCGCGTGCATTGTCTTTTCTGACATCTGTACTATTCTTTTTGACGGAGGATTTTTTTTTGTACGATTTTATATTTTCCTTATAAATTATTCTCCTTTGTTTAGCAATTAAGGATTATTCTTTTGTAAATTCTATAACTTAGGACTTGCCCTAATAAGGTGCTATAAACACTCGTATAATGTAATAACCGCAAGAGAATATATACATAAGAATACACTGAACTTTTTACTCTCTTAACCTAAGTATGCTTTTTTTTTTTACTTATTCTTATCTAGCCCATTCAAGCATAAACTAATGGCGAGTAACCTCTGGCCATACTTATGCATCATATCAAGTGGGACCTAAGCTCATGTAAGGTATTGGTGCATCATATCCATTATCGGTGCATGGGAACCCCTACTCATCCCTCGACTATCATTTACTTTTTGAGCCATCTCGCGACTTGGACCTACCCTCTTTGGTTACGCGTGATATCGGGTCTGTGTGTTCATCCATAAGTTTATATCACCTAGGCTAGAAGAACCTATCATTCAGTAGCTCATATGTCCTTCATTTCCTAAAGTGCTCAAAGAGTTCTCCACTGTAGGCTTCTCTTACCAGCAACTCTTTAATTAAACAAGTTGGTACATATAATTTACTACCTCAAAACATATAACCATCCTCCATATGATACTGATCCACTATTTTTCCTTCTCTACAGTGCTTGTATATAAGGTCAAAATGAGAATCATTTTGATATTGCTCTTTAATGCTTATAAAACAACTTGATTTGCAACTCAGTGAAAAGAACATGTCTTCTTGATAGAGCATTGGTAACTACATTATTCTTACCTTGCTTATATTTGATAACAAAATTAAATCCCTTCAGAGATTCAACCCATCGAGCTTGGCTTCTAGAAAGCTTAGATTGGCTTCACAAATATCTTAAAGACTCATAATTGGTGTATATGATGAATTCTTTTGGCAGAAGATAATGTTGCTATACGCGAAGAGCTCAGATTAGGGCCAAAAGTTCTTTATCATACATAGAATAGCTTAATTGCGTTCCTTTGAGCTTCTTGTTGTGATGAGCTAGGGGTCGACCTTCTTACATTAGTATAGATCTAATGCCAAGACCTGACACATTGTATTCAAGCTCAAACACCCTATCAAAGTTTGGTAGAGCCAAGACTAGGGTAGAGGTCTACCTTACTTTTATCTTGGTAAAATTCCTTCCTCTTTCTCTTCCATGTAAACTTTACATTCTTTCTTATTAGCTTAGTCAGAGGTGCTATTATGGTATTGAATCCTTGGATAAAGTGTTAGTAAAATGATGCTAATCTATGGAAACTCCTCACCTCGGTACATGATGTTGGGGTCGGCCACTCAACAATGGCTTGTACCTTCTCTCCATTAACCCTTAATCCTTTTCCACTAACTATGTAACTTAGGAAGATCACATTTTTCCTTATAGAAAAGCATTTCTTCAAGTTTTTGAATAATCTCTCTATTCGAAGGATATCGAAAATAGCTTAGAGATGGTCAGTATGCATTGTCAGGTTGGTATTATAGACAAGGATGTTGTCAAAGTAGACGACGACAAATTTTCCGATCAAATCTCTCAAAATATGATTCATTAGTCCCATAAAAGTGCTTGGGCATTTGATAATCTAAAAGGCATAATCATCCACTTGTACAAGCCATGTCGGGTCTCAAAAGCAACCCTTATCTCATTCAAATTTTGTAGTAACCTAACTTTAGGTTGATCTTATTAAATACTCTTGCACCACTTAATTCATCTAACATATCATGTAGCTTCAGGATAGGGTATCGATACTTGATTATAATCTTGTTGATAGCTCTAATATTCACACACATACGTCTAGTGCCATCCTTCTTCGGCATAAGAAATATAGGTACAACATAGGGGTTATTAGATATCCCTTCTTTAATAGTTCGTTGACTTACTTTTGAAGCTCTACAGCTTACTTGGGATTCATTCTATAAGTTGGTTTGTTTAGTAAGGTAGTATCTGGTATCAAGTGAATGCAATGTTCTATGCTTTGGAAAGAGGGTAACCCTTTTAGTAGTTGTTTTATGAATAAGTTTGCATACACATCAAATAGCTCTTTAAACTCTAAGGGTAATTTAACTTACTCTTTCAATTCTAATAGTCGCTTGACCAACAGTAAGGTTGGCATATTAGCTTTAATAGCCTCTCGCAGCTCAAGTCAACTCAGAACCAAAGCCTTCTTGGTTCCTCAAGCCAACTTAGCTTATAGTCTACTTACTTAGCTTACTCATGAGGTTTAAGGTAATTTTCCGATCATCCTTCTTAAACACATTTGTGTTCCTAAAATCGTCATGAATAACCCTCCAATAAAAAAGCTAACGTCTACCAAGCAATACACGTGACACATACATGAGTAACATATCACAAAGAATTTCATCAAAATAATTGCTAATAAGGATTAGGAGTAACACTTGCTAAGTGACATGTAGTGATCTTTTTTCATTTAGCTAATGCAACTTATATGACTTCAGGTATAAGATAGTAGGCAACTTAAGCTTCTTAACTAGGTTAGCGGATGATATGTTGGTGTAGTTCCTACTATCCACTATGAATGCACAAACTTGATCATTTACCTTGCATATCTACTATGAATGCACAAACTTGATCATTTACCTTGCATATCTACTATGAATGCACAAACTTGATCATTTACCTTGTAAGTAATATGGAATGAGTTCTCTTTTTTCTCCTCCTTGGTAGAGTTCTATACTCATTGCATGTTAGACAACTAAGGTCAATTTATCTAGGTCCTTAGCAAATATATCTTCCTTAACCATTTCGGTATTAACCTTAATCCCTTCCTTTACTTCTTTTTCCTCTTTTAGTTCCTCATCTATGTTATCTACTTCAATTTTCAAGACTTCTCCCTTGATAATCATGGTCCCTCGGTTCAGACACTAAGTAATCATGTATCTAATCCCTTAGCATTTAGAGCATTTGATCTGGCTCGTCTTCATCGCAGATCCTTACCCCTTCTTATAAGTCCTCGACTGCACATCATTATTAACTAATCAACTCTTATGTTCAACTTTGACATTTGTTCTTTAGCTCGGCTTAGCACTTTGCTAAGCTTAATAACTTCCTTAAGCGGGTCGAATTGATTATATAAGTTGACTCATTGGAGGTCGGCTTATCCTATTCCTCTTCTGTCTTTCCATTTGCTGAGCTATTCTTAAGCCTCATCCAATGTAGTAAATTGTTGAAGTTCTATGGTATCTTGAATGTCGCTTCTTAATTTACTAAGAAAACTAGATACCGTTTGGGCTTATGGCTCAGGCACCTCACATTAGATCATAACAATTTAGAACTTTAGAACATACTTACTAACAGTTTGACTCCCTTGTCGTAGCTCCTAAAGCCTAGCAAAAGTATCCAGTAGGTAAATATCTAGCATGAACCTATTTCTAAGAATTCTTTTTGTCTCAAGCTAGGTACTGACTTCTATGTATCCTTCTAGTCTCCTTATGGTTCGGAAGTTCTTCTACCATAATGTAGCATACCCTGAGAATTATATAGCAGTAACCTTCACCTTCTTACGATCTTCATATTGATAATAGTCAAAAACACATTTAACCTTTTTCTCCTAATCCAGATAGTCATTTGCATCCCTAGAGCCATTGAAGCTAAGAGTTCGAAGATTCACATGGGTGGTAGTTTAGGGTACTTAAGCTTGCTCCTCTTCCACATTATTGTCCTCTTATGTTTCATTATCCATACCACCTAAGTCAATCCTTTTTCATATCCATCCTCCTACTCCTCTACCTTGAGCTTATTGAGTTAGGATCTATCTTCTCATAAGTCGAGCAACTTAGGGGGTATTCTATACAACTTTGGCAGGTCGAAAGGCTAACTCATGTATAGCCTTGGTATGGTTAGCTATAAGATTAGCTATTTTTATCAATTCGTTGATTTGTACTTCTAGGGGTGCTTGAGGTTGTTGTATATGGTAGACAATACTGTTATTGTCATCTTCAATACCAGCATTGACATTAAGATCTGTCGTTCTCTCCAATAAATCTTAATAACAAATTCATAATTTGAGAAGCAATAAATACTATTCCTCCAAGCTAAACAACATACATACTCTTCCATACGAATGTCCAACTAATCTGAGAACTACTATATCTTCTACTTACTCTATTTTTGTATGTTTGAAATAGGGCAAAACAAAGTATATAGCCATAGTAAACTACTATACCCCTTACTTGCTTAAACACTTACAATCAACTTCTATGCAACTATAACACATTACCTTAACAAACACTACTTATAGGAAAGATTAAACATAACTTACCCAAACGAACATTCACTTTAATACTAAGGTGATACACTGCTTTGAGGGTTAACAAGGGCAATAGTATATAGGTGGGTCCAAGCTTGAAAAAAGCTTGGAAATAAAGATGGGAAGAGAAAAGCGTGAACAATAATGAAAGTAAAATAAGCAAAACCTACGATTAGCTCTGAGGATATGATATACTAAGGAACTACCAGGACTCGGGACTCAACTTAACACGAACACATGAATTAGTCTAGTGAGGATATTCATTACTTAGCCTTAGGGTTAGGATAAGAGTAAAAGAGGGAAGTAAGTGCACTTAGCTTACAAAAAGGGAAAGTATATTCAATATTTGACGTATATGTGATGTGGCTACCTTTGCAATGTGCAGTTATACCTAAAATATTAAGGCAACAACTATAAACGAAAATGACTAAAAATGGTAATCCTAAAAAAGTAATGTATAAAGAATGGAAAAAGGCATAAAGAGAAAATTAAGAAAAACTTCTATCTTGTACAAAGGATTATATCATATGATTGCTTGGATACATGGCTCTCTATGGATGGGTGGCTTTTCTAGCAAAAGTAGACAAACTATACGATTAGGTTGGTGACTATTGAGCCAAGATACCGAATAGACTTGGGGACCTTCTAAGAAGTTGTGGGAGCAAAATTGGAGGTCGGTTTGGTCATAACTAAGCAGATGTGTAAGGGGTTAAACTGTTAGAGCAGTTCATTTTTAAGCTTGTTATACAATTGGTCTGGTGGATTGAGCTATTTTTTAAGTGCATCCTTAGTCGGCAATTTGAGACTATGGATAGACATAAAAGGGTTTGGCTCGAATAGGGCATTACGTTAGTATATTGCAATAACTCAAACTTATTGGCTGTAGGGTGAAAAGAGAGAACTTGCCTCACCATCCAATCCTCGAGCTTGGGCTTGGGTTGAGAGTTTGGTGGTTTGATTCCTATTACTCCTCCTATTATCTCCCTTCATCTTTTGTAAGGTTTCGGTTCATTTTCTAGAAGGTTGTATCTTCTAATGTACTATTAATTGATGTAGATCTAAGATTGTGATCTCGACATGAATAAAGCACTTATAAGATTGTATGCTAATGATAGGAGCAGTTGTAGCTACAATTCTAAGCTAGCACTGCGGGCATTGAGGTGCCTAAATGCTCTTTTGCACTTCATGGATGCGATGTTCTTAACTCCATTTGGATTTACTCCATCATATTGAGTAGATTTTTTTATCCAAGGAGTTTTCCTATATGTCATTCTAATTAAGAACTTTCTTTCCATAGTGGAGTAGCCATTTAATGTATGGTAAGGATGTTGTTGATAGTTAATCGCGTATGATGCATGTGCAGTTGATCTTAGAGAAGCCTTGATTTAATGACATATGGGGGGATGACCTTAAAGAGAGGCATGAGAAGAGAAATAGGTAAGCTCGATGTCTCATGAGGCATACATGTGACGGTGGATTGAATTCAATGTTCTTGATCGCTCTTAATAAGATAATTGATTTAATCTTCTTAAAAGTCATTCTGATAGAGTAAAAGTGTTTGTATAAAACTTACCAATACTTCAAATATTGCAAAGGAGGAGGAGAAGACTCCTATATGTAGATTTTGGCCCCTGATTTTAATCATTAAATCAAGCTGAGATAGATGGATCATATAAGTCATTGATATGAGTCATTGAATCAATTATTAGTGATCAATGATTCATATTTAACCCTTTAACTCTTATATAATAAACGAGCCTTGTGGTTGGACTTGAGTCAAGTCAGGCCTAATTGCTTATAAAATGAGCCTCCATCTCCTTTGAAAATATGATTAAGACTTATTAGGCCTTTTTAAAAGCATACAAAGGCCAAACAAGGCCTAAGAGGACTTAAAATGACTTTTTTTATGTCTACTTTTCACATAGGTGGTAGTCGAGTAAGGTTAAGAGTGGAAAAATTGGTTTAGTGATTTTTGTTCAGAGCCTACTAAGTTAGATTTCCCTAAAACATCTCTAATTAGCTTGGTTTGTTAGGCCTAATTATTAACACCTTAAACTAGTCCATGATATTAAATTGGGCTAAAGCCCAATTGTCAAAACAACCCTTTATAAACATTAATATTTAAATTAAGGAACATTGCATAAGAATAGAAGCCAAATAATACTGTGTGACTGTGACATTGAAAGCACACAGGTTTGCTTGAGAGATAAAAGATAGTAGTGAAGAAAAAAAAAGTGAAATGTAGAAGCTAAGGGGGAGATGGTAGATGATAAAAAAAAAAAAACAGAAGGTGATAGAAGTTATAATGAAATATTGAAAGAGTTTAAAATTGATAAATATCGTTTTTTTTTATTTTTAAGGAAAAAGTACAAATTTAGGACTGATTCTTTTGTATACGTTCTATTTGAGTTCTAAATATTTCAAAATATTTATTTGATTCCTTATTGTTTATAAAACTTTTTAAACAAATCTTACGTCAACTTGGAGTTAACTTTTCTATCAACTATGACACATATTACTATTTAATTGGTCTATGCGCTTTTATTATATTAATAATATAATAACATATTTTAAAAAAATAAAAATAAAATATAAAAAAAATGCAAAATTGAATAATAAAAAATATAAGCATATAATGTAATGTATATACATGTATATTTATTATAAGTTTAATAAAAAAATTTTAAAAAAGAGAAAAGCTAAAAAATTAAAAAATAATTTGTTCTAGCTACTCTCTAACCTTAAAGTAGCTAAAATAGTCAAAAAGAGGTAGAATGCTGTAACCTACATGTTAAAATGGGTTGAATTGACTTATGACTGATCATAGGTAACCGCTTACCTTTTAGGGGGTTGTGTGACTCCTCCCAAGGGGTGACTACCCATAACTAACCATAGTGGAAAAAAAAGAAAATATAAAGTGAAATATGATTAAGTTTTATTCTTATTTTCTATTCTTTTTTAAAATATGGGATCCATTCTCTTAGGAGGGTTGATCAATCCCCTTTAATAGGGTGGGTGGCTACCCATAGTTGGTGATGGGTTGATTCGATTTTTTATAGTAAATAGCTACGACCTAATACTTCTTTTTGGCTATTTTGGTCACTTGTTCGTCTTGGGATGGTTGAAACGATTATTTTTGCTATATTTTCTTTTTACATTTTGATTTTGATTTTTTTATTGAAATTATAATGAATTTACGTGTATATGCATTTGTTATGATATATATGTACATATTATTGTTGTTTAATTTTTAATTTTTTTATATTTCATATTTTTTAATGATTTTTCCTAATTATTTTTGTTAATTACTAATTATTTTACCATAATAATTATTTAATAAAAATACGTGAACCAATTAGAAAGTATTATGAATTATAGTTAACTAAAAAGTTAATGGTAAAATTAATGGAGGACTTGTTTGAAAATATCTGCAAATATTAAGGATTTAAATATAAGTTTTAAAACGTTTAGAGCACTAATAGAAAATGAACAAAAAGTTGAGTCCTAAATTTTGACTTTTTCAACTAATAAAAAAAGTTACGTATTATAGTTAACGATAAATTATAGGAGAACTTATTTGAAAAATTTGCAAACATTAAGGATTCAAATTAAAATCTTAATACATTTAGAGTTTAAATAGAAAATGTGTAAAAGGTTAAATGCTAAATTTATACTTTTTTTAAAATTTTAATAAGAATCGGTTCGATTTGAGTAAAAAGCACTTTAGTTTGGTTCAATCACCCAAAGAATGGCAAACTACTTAAGCCACATATGAAGTGAGCTATAAAGGGAACTAAAACAAAAAAGGATAACGTTTTGCAGTTTAGTTTAATTTGATGGACAACTCTAATTCTAAAAGTTTTTAAGAGTGCTCGTTCAACTTGTCCTTTTAAAATTTGATTGCTAAAACAAAAAAAAGTTTGTTTATTGAGAAATATAAAAAATTTCTAAAAATTGGTTATTGAAATTGAAAATTTTACGATTTGATAGCATAAGAAATAAAAAAAACTTAAAAAACTTTAATGTAATTATTTTAATTTTTTTACATGCATACCATATGCCTAGTGGGTTAGTATTTGTAATTTATCATAAATTAATCAAAATAAAAAAATCCAAGCAAATTAGGTTTTTTTATTTTTTATTTTTTTTATAATGAATCAATGTCGCTCGATTCGATTTAAAGGCTTCGACTGCATTGACTAGGATTTGGAATTAGTCAGGTTTGGGGTTCGGTTCCTGGAAGTATAGGGCCTGGAGTTTTTTTCCCGGCTCCACGTCATTTTGTCCCATCTACTTCGCGCCGGAGCAGGGAACTCAAATGGATACCGATGACACCTCCATCCAAGAGGAACCACCGCCACCGCCGTCTCCACAGCCACTACAACAGTCAGACGCTACGCCAACTTCTGCAGCTTCTACTGCAACTACATCATCTCTCTTCCCTTTATCAAACATCTCTCTCTCAAACTCCTCCACCTCTACTCCATCCCGTCCTCAATGGCTTTCCAACTTCAGTTTCACCGCCAGCCTCTCCACCATAAATGAAACCGTAATCTCTCTACAAGACCATCATGCCACCACCACCTCAACCGCCGAGTCCGAATCAGAAGACGAATTGGAAGCAAAACGGCAGAGCGATTCGAAAGCTGGGGCTTCGTACGAGTTAATTGAGTCCTCGGATTCCGATAGGGAGAGGAGAAAGGAGAGTATGAAGAAGAAAAGAAAGCGAAGGAAGTCGAAAGAAGAGAGGGGACAAGGAGACGGTATTAAGTTTGGATCGAGGAAATCTGATGTTAGGGTTTGGAGTGACTCGGAGTATAAGCCTACTAAAGGGTATTACTTTGATTGTCGTGGTGATCGTGATAATTTGGCTTTTGGCTGTCTTTACAGGTAAAGTTTGTTGTGAAGAAAAGGACAGTTTGCTGTCTTTTTTTTTAAAGATTATTATTATTTCAAATGTTCGGTATAATCTAGTAGCAGTAATACTTCGTGGCACTTCAATGAGGACTATGTGTGTAATAGAGGAAGGAGGTTATATTGAAAGGGACCAAGAGTTCAGGAAACTGATATTCGGTGTCCATGGACAGACGGCATATAATTTTTAAAGGATTACTTTCTATGTATATAAGTGTTGATTTTATTTTTTTTCGGATAATTATATGATTGATGATTTATTTTCCCTTGTTATTGCTTACCAGAGTGAAGTACTACTGTACAAGTAAGAAGTTTAAAGTAGAATTTAGGATAAATTTTCTCGTTCTTTGTTGGCAAAATCGTTGTGTTGTCATTGAGGGGATGGTAAAAATTGTGCAGACTCGCAAACATGAAGCTCAGTTGTTCCATTTGAAGTCTGGGTAGAATGGAACTGATTTGGTTTTGAGTGGCTTGTAATTTGAGCTCAAGTGGGTCTATTTGGGCACTTGGGAGTTAGATTGTTCTGTCGGTTGCTGAAGGCATTTTTCTGGTGCTTCAATTCTTTGAAAAAGTTTCCTCATTCTAAACCAAATTTATGTTGGGAGTGAGATTTCACACTTTAAATAATTTCATTCATGTTTTCATCCTGAAGTATATTATGTTGCTGGGATCACGTGATGACTCTGATAAAAGAACACTTATCTGTTATATCAAACAAACTTTTCTTTGTATTAACTTTCATGGGAATACGATGACATTTGGACATTATTAGCTGAGAATGAATAGATAAATGTAGGATGTGGACTAAAAGAACTGTCCATGTTTTGCAGTGAATTTTTTCTTTCCAGAAATGCTCCAGCTTCTCTTAGCTCAGGAGAGTCTCTCTCTCTCTCTCTCTATATATATATGCATATGTATATACAAATACTTTGACCTTCGAAGCAAATATATTGATTTTTGTTCCTATTTTAACTGAATGGTTGTGATTGACCGTGTTGAAATGATTCTCTCCTTTTTTGCAAGTGAACTTCACAGTTTATCTTCTTATTGCAGGATGGATGTTGCTCGCTACAAACCATTTACCTTGGAGAAAACTTTCAGCCTTGGGTCTAGAGGCTTATATGGACAGAAGGGTACAGGTTTCGATAGAGATGCTGATATTGATGCACTAGATAGTAAACTTAGATCTGCTGGTCGCTATTGGTCATCAAAGTTGTCCACTCTGGAAAGCCACAGGAGCTATAAAATTATTCGCATTCTTGATCCTCAGGATTCCAGTGTCATACTTACCGGGGATTTCACTCCTTTGTCAGAGCCAGGAACTCCAGATGAGGGTATCGATAGTGGTCTAATTCGTAGAGCTCTTGTACTTGAGGAATCTTGGGAAGATGAGGTACTTTGCAAAACACGGGAGTTTAATAAGCTAACACGTGAACACCCTCATGATGAGAAAGTTTGGTTAGAATTTGCTAAGTTTCAAGACAAGATTGCTAGTAAACAGCGTCAAAAGGGTTCTCGTTTGCAAACTCTGGAAAAGAAGATCAGCATATTGGAGAAAGCAAATGAGCTGAACCCGGATAATGAAGAACTACTGCTTTGTCTTCTCAAGGCTTATCAGAGTAGAGATAGCAGCGATGTGCTCATAGGAAGATGGCAGAAGATACTCATACAGCATTCTAGTAATTTCAATTTGTGGAGGGAGTTCTTGCAAGTTCTTCAGGGAGATTTTTCCAGGTTCAAGGTTTCTGACACGAGAAAGATGTATTCTCATGCAATACAAGCTCTATCTTCAGCTTGCTGCGAGCAGTTTAGGCAGGTTCTCTTTTTGTTGTGCTTTAAATCATCTATTCCCCCCAACCAGTAATGGTGCTGCTGGTGCTTTTTCTTTTTAAAAACATGCACATAAAATTTGATTGCTGAAGTTACTAAGGGTACCTAACATGGAAACTGTACTTACACCTAAACCCATCAAAAGGGTTAAGTAACATGAATATGCTATCTACATGGAAACCAAAGAAGATCAAGCATGTTTAGAAAATTTGGAATCTGCCTTGTATATTAACTTGGTATCATAATTGTACTTTGCAGTAGAGATGAAACCTTAGGAATTTTGTTTATATATCAATATATAGTTGAAATTGAACAAATGACACAGCCCTTAGCCTATTAATATTATTTATTATTCTAAGCAGAAGATCCATGAATCTAGATTTATGAAAAAGCTTCTTTCAGTAGCATCTAGGGCACCTTATTCATTTATGTCAAACAACCTAAAAAAGGAATGAATTAGAGAATATGCATGCAAGAGTCTCTGTTTTGTATGTTTTATTTTTTGAAAAAAATTATTACTTATTCTTATTTCAAGAAGATGAATTTGAATTACATGAGAATCAAATAAATTTATTTTCATAAGTATGTACCTGTCAATTGGGGTCAATCGCCAAAGACTTGAGGCAATCACTAAAATGACATGAAATATAACTTCCAAGTTTTCTTTTATAATATTATGTCAGCCAAAAAAAAAATTATTTTTTTGTTGGGGCAAAAGTATAACTTCTGAGTTTCCATTTATTTTCCTAATTATCCTCTCCCCCCCTCCTCCCCCCAACTTCATCCCTGCCCTCATCCTCCGTCGAACAAACCAAAAAAAAAAAAAAAAAGAGGTAATTGTTAAAACAACATGGAATACAACTTCCAAGTTTTCATTTATAAATATTGATATTATTTTCTTTAGAAAAGTGACAATTAAACATGCTAATTGATTTTATGTCTTCCTAAAGCCATTTGCGTGTTATGGCATGGTAGTGATTGATTTATTTTGGCAGCATAGATAGGAAAGATAGCATCATTCGTTAGAAAATTAACAAGGGAAAGAGAGACATGTAGCAAGAAATCTGTAGCTTCTTATGAGAAATATATTGTGGTGAACCAGTTGGAGAAAAATAACAGAGCGAATCTCTTTTGCAACTTGGAAAATTGTTGTTCCATGTTTTTTGTTTTTTTTGGAATCTAACTAAAAAATGGAGGGGCATGGCCGTATTATGACCGGTTACCTTTGGGCACATGAACCACCATTGGTTAAGAATAACTTGTGCTATATAGGTAATCTCAAAAATTGTTCATAGTGGAATTTGAACTCAAAACCTAATGTAAGTTGTTAGTGTGTCTTAGGTCTTAACCTCTAGGCCAACCCTTTGGAGATAGTTGTGGTTTAATTTGCAAATATAAAAGACCTGGCTTTCTTGAAAGTTAATTTTTGTTATCAAGTAAGCACATATATTTCTTCATTTTCTAAATGTAAAGAAAAACTTCTAGAAAACTTGAAAAATTACTGCCTGTAAATAGGGTGTAAGTTCCTTCCTCTTTGTTATTGCCATCTCAAAAGTTTATTTCTTCCTGCATATCCTTCATTGTAGTTATTATTCTGTGCAGTTGAAATTCTTAGTAGTAGAAACTCTTAGCTCGTTTCATGTTAAAACCTTCCTCATAAGTTAATTTTTAATTCTTGATCTTTTTATCTCAAGACACAGCTACTCATGGAAGGACTTAACCAAAGTAAGATTTGCATGCACTGTATTCATTTATGAATTATGTGGAAGAATGTACTACTATATCAGCATTGCTTCTATAAGGAAATTGGTTAACCAACTACATTTTCTTTCCCCTTTTTATTCTAAAAAAACCGAGTTCTTGTCTATCCCACTATACAGCAATTTTAATTCTCTTCTCATGCAGGTTCACCAAACTGCTAAATCTGCTCCTGATCAAGCCTCTATTCAGCTGGAACTAGGGCTTGTCAGTATTTTTCTGAGTCTTTGCAGGTTTGAGTGGAACGCTGGGTATAAGGAACTGGCCACTGCTCTTCTTCAGGCTGAAGTTGAATATGCTTTGTTTTGTCCTTCTTTACTCTTAACCGAGCAGGATAAGCATAGGCTCTTTGAACATTTCTGGAACAGTGTTGCTGCTAGAGTTGGAGAGGAAGGTGCAGTTGGTTGGTCTACATGGTTGGAAAAGGATGAGGAAGATAGGCAGAGAATTATCAGAGAGGAGACTTCACGTGAAAGTGAAGGTGGTGGCTGGACAGGTTGGTCAGAGCCATTGTCCAGACATGATGAAGCCAGTAATTTAGAAGAGTCCCTAAATTCAACTGTTGAGGAGGTTGTTGAGGATATTGTGCCTGAAGACAAGAAGCCTGAAGATGATACTGAATCCTTGTTAAAAATGTTAGGCATTGAGGTCGGCTCTGGAGCAGTTGATGACATCAAAGACGCTTCAATTTGGGCTAAATGGTCGGAGGAAGAGTCATCGAGAGATCTTAATCAGTGGATGCCTCTTCGTTCTAAAGCAGGTTCTCTCTCTCTCTCTCTCTCGCTCTCTTCCCCCACTCCCTTGCCTTCCCTCCCTCTTTCTCTCTCTCTCACACACACACCCACACATACACATGGGGGGATGTGAAATCCTCCATCTGGTCTTTCCTTTCTTATTTTTTCGGTCATTAATTATTTCAGCCTTACCTTTGATTTCATTTTACAAATTCATGCTCTGGCTCCTACTCAAGTATTATTTTCTGTTGCATTTTTTCTTGCATGGTGATATCTCTTTCTTGAAATAGCAGGGTTCTCACAGAATGAAGAGAAACTTGACAGAGACGAGGATGAGCAAATTTTAAGGTTTATATTGTATGAAGATGTCTGTGAATATGTATTCACACTTAGGTCAGAAGAGGCACGATTATCTTTGGTTACTCAATTTGTTGATTTTTTTGGTGGGAAGATATCTCTAAGGTAGTCCAAACACATTTCTGCACAAAGAACTCATACTTTATTTTCTTTGAGTTGATTTGATGAGACGTAGGTGGAGATAAAATGTTAATGGTTATTTATAAGCAGTGATGTAAGTAATTTCAATAATAACGAATTCCTCTGTCTTTAAGACCAATTCTCCATAGGTTTTTTATGCGTGGCCTTGCTTTTATGCAAATCATGATGTTTTGTTGATCAAGCCCCCTTCACTTCCTTAGCAATCAAATAGAAGGAAGATCATGTGAAGGCTTTCCTTGATTAGTAGTTATTTCCTGATTTCATTGCTCAAGTTATGTCATGAAAACATGGAGGGGCAGAACTTTTGGAATTCTACTAGAGATAAACTTCATGGAACAGTCCATTGATAGGCTTATAGTGAAAAGATTAACTCATATTTGTATTCCTGCTGTTCCCATGCAAATGTATGGTGGTAAGGTGACATGTTGAACTTTGATTGACCATGGATCTTTTTATAGTTAGAGGAAAGTAGTAAAAGAAAGGTTGTAATTTTACTGGAGGGAACAATAACTCACATTTGGAGTTTTATGGAGATTTGAATGTATACTAGGAAGTGAAAATTTTTGATAGCTTTATAGAAGAAACTAAATAGAGAGACATACTATAAAGACTTAGATCGTTAATCTAAATTGTTGTCCCTCATTACATGTCAGAAGGAAGTTTAAACAATTTGGTTTACTTATATTGGGTTTATATTTGTTCAGTGACTACTACTCTGCATCTACATGCATTGCCTGTCAAGGTGAGGCTGTTCTGTATGATGCACTTTTCTTTGAGACCTGATACATTCCTCCATTTCCCCTACATTAGATGATGGAGAATTATCACAGTAATTTTATGCTTTGTATCTTCCTATACATATACTTATAGTATTATGCCATTGTTGGAACACTCTAGAAATTGAACTTGGTTTAGTTGCTCAGTGCTTGGCAAAAATGCTAAGCTTAAGCTCTTTAATGTGTCTTTCATTTCTTGAAGTTTTTAATGTATATATTAGGCCTCGTTTTTAGCTGTATTTTATCTGTGTCTTTTTCGTGTTTGATTTGTGTTGATTTAAAATTTGGCATTTGAAAAATTATTTTATCTATATTTTTATTTGTTCTTATTTTATAATTACGATAAAGGTAGTGATTAGAGTGGAGTATTAGGAAATGAAAATTCATGTATATTTAAAAGAAAAGATTTGAAAAAAATATTTTTTATGTATTGGAGATGATTATTTTTATTGGTATTTTTGTAAATATTAATTGTATAAGGGGTACATAAGTTGAGCTTTATAGGGATCTATTAGGTATTTAATTTTAGAAGAGGGTTATATATGGAATTATATTTTAACTATTTTAGTGTTTTATTCTTGCCAAATGTAAGATTTAAGCAGATACCAAAAAGATGAATAAAATGGGCCTTATATTCATGAGATTTGAGTCTAGGAAATTCATTCAAATAAGGAATCTAGTTGAATGGATGGACATTCTAGTCTTGATCCTATCTAATTAGACTGACAATATCCTGGGGAAAAGTTTTTGTCTTTGATGAGACAAATGTTATCTTCACACAATTCGTTGAGAGATTTCTAACACAGTGCATGAAACCCAAAAAAGGGAAGTCTAAAATTTGAGCTGTGAAGCTTATTTGATATGTTAGGCTGTGATAAAGATTTTCCTTTGTATTGGATTCCTTTCTTTACAAAATCATGGGGGCTTCCTTTGTTGTTAGGCTTTGCACGAATGACTCTACTTGGATGGAGAAGATCTTGAGCCATGAGGAATTCCCTGATTCTTTGTTGGAATACTTGAGAAGTTTAAACAATGTCTTGATGAAGTCTCTGGGTGGTTCAAATGTCACTATAGAATCCCTTTTGAGCAGTAAGAATGATGTCCAGCATCGAGCCGACATGATGAGTTTCCTTCGTAATGCCACCCTACTTTGTATGACTGTTTTTCCGCGAAACTATCACTTACAAGAAGCAGCACTTGTTGCTGAAGAGCTTTCCATCTCCAGAATGAATTCTCTTAGACATGCAGCAACTCCATCTCGTTCTCTTGCTAAGAGCCTCCTAAAGAATGACCGTCAGGTTTAGTTCTTTTCTTTTAACTAGGCATTATAATAAAAGGAGGATGCAACTATATCTATATAAATAATCTGTAACACTGAAACCATTTTTGTTCCCCTACTGCAATACTATACACCCCCACTCCCACCCCCACCCCCACCCAAAGGAAAAGTTCTCAACTTGGGTGATTTTTATGCTCAGGATTTATTGCTTTGTGGAGTCTATGCACAGAGAGAAACTGCTTTTGGTAACGTCGATCATGCAAGAAGGGTGTTTGATATGGCATTATCTTCTACTGAAGTGCTTCGCATTGTAAGATTCTCTTATACTAGACCTACTCATGGGTGACTCTGGTGCTTAAAACCTCAGGTGATTTAATCTTTAGAAAAGGTTTCCAACCAAAAGACAAGGCAAAATAATTTTGCATATCTCTTCTAGTATGTTAATTGGGTGGTTCCATCTGGCAGTTTGTGCAATATTATATAATTTTGGCTGTTGTGCAGTAACTTTTATTTTATCACAGCAAGTGAATATGGTGCTGTGTGGATCCAGAGTAATTTATATGAAGAAAATTTTAATTTAGAAATTTGTAAAGAACTAGACTTTGTTAATCTTTCTGCATTATTTTTGTCAGGAAGGGGTGTCCAGTGCCCCGTTATTGTATTTTTGGTATGCTGAAGTGGAGCTAGCCAACAGTGCTGAAAATGGCTCAGAATCAGCATTTCGGGCAATGCACATCTTGTCATGTTTAGGTAGTGGTGTAGCTTATACCCCGTTTAAGTCCCAACCATCAAATGTACAGATTTTGAGAGCCCGCCAGGGTTTCAAAGAAAGGTTAAAAACGGTGCATTCAGCATGGATGAGAGGTTCTATTGATGACTCAACTGTTGCTTTGATTTGCTCTGCTGCACTATTTGAAGAGTTGGCTGCTGGATGGGCTTCAGGTGCAGAAGTTATAGATCAAGCTTTTTCTATGGTGCTTCCAGGTGATTTATAGTGTCATAAGTTAATTTACATTT
Source organism: Lumnitzera racemosa (assembly GCA_024138005.1). NCBI lineage: Eukaryota > Viridiplantae > Streptophyta > Magnoliopsida > Myrtales > Combretaceae > Lumnitzera > Lumnitzera racemosa. Next base: position 72,295,193 of record JAMXBC010000003.1, read on the forward strand.
CATTCCTATTTTTGCGGTTTCCCATATGGTTACCTATTTGAAATTTGATACTTGAGGAGTTAAACGTAAGTTTTTTTCCTTTGGTAAACCATAATATTCTTTCTTCCTATTTATTTTTTCTTTTCTTTCAATTATTATTTCCTATTCTTTTATTTTTTAAATATTTTATTAAATTCCTACTGTTCCAGCAGCTCTGCTAGAGTCTTTACAGCACGTGTGCAAGCGTAGGGACAGGAAAACAATTAATGTGTCATTTAGGAGTTAGTTAGTTAGTAGTTAATATTTTTCCTTTATTTCAGCATGTTTAATTTTATTTTTATTCCATCAGTTATTGATGTCAGTTATCATCTGTAAGAGTAGAGTAGTTTGCACTACTCCATACCCCTTGAATGTACCAGTTAGTGGGGGAGTAGTTCCCATCAGTTTCAGTCATACCATGGCCATTTTTGTCATGTATAGGTTTCCTTCCCAGCAGTAACAAGTGTGTGTGGAATTTCCAGATATTTATTCGTGTTTCCTTATGAGATGCAGGGTTCTCTCTCAGGCATCCCTAAACACTTAAACACTGTAGGTGAATTCGGTAGGAAGGTGAACAAGGGCAAGAGCCTTAATTCTGAAGGTTTTACTCTAAATCACCCTCTAAGATGAGCACAAACTCGATCCTATAATAGGGACTCTTAGAAAAATTGGTATTCAGCATATATGTTTATATGTACATCTGAAGATGTGCACTTATAACATTTAACTTAGTTATGCACACAAAAGAATTGGTCAGGTTTAATTTTCAATCTCCACTGCAAAAGTTTCCTTAATTGTTTCTGGATGGCTCCTATTAGCATGCATTTGTAGCAAATATTTGTCCTTTTTCTTTTTAATCTTCAATCTGATGCAATCTTTACCAGATGATTGCTGTCAGAGTACTTATGTATAAATATTCTACTTTCTTCTTCTACCTCTTCTTCTTTCTAATTTATTTTTTAGATTTTATTATTATTATTTTTTAATTATTTATCAAGTTAAATGAGTGACCAATGTTATGAAAGTGCTGCTACAGATGTCAGTGAGGTAAAGTCCTAAATGATTGGAGAAGTGTTTCTGTCTTTTTTGCAAGTTACATGAGTGACCAATGTTATGAAAGTGTTACTACAGATGTCAGTGAGGTAAAGTCCTAAATAATTGGAGAAGTGCTAAAAGGGGGTCATTTGAAACATCTTCAAATGTTTATAATTGATTTCCCTTCCTAAATTGCAATGAGCATATTTACGTTTGACTCCAAAAATAAGGGAGCCAACCATAATTATCTGCTTAATTCTTCTGAATACCATGCTGTTCGGAAGGATAAATAATTAGTGCTCACCTTTTCCATGTATTTGAAGTCAAGTCTTTTTGCACCCTATATGCGAATAGTCAAGTAAACATGGGTTTTCAGGTGAATGTATTAATTTAGTTAGATCTCTGCTTAAATGGAGGGATGAGAAGTGGAGGGGAGTAAAGTGGAAGGAGATTGCATCTATCCATCTATTGTTTCAGAAATGATTTTTTTAGGGGATAGAATAAGGAGGCATACTTCAATTTGAGCTATTGTGGAGAGAGTACATTGGTTCTCTAAATTTATGCATAGCTTCTTACTTTGTCCTTGTTTTCTTCAAGCTAAAACTTAAAACCTAACTATTAAAGGGTGTAATTGGAAAAATCCAATTTAATCTATCCATAATGAATTACTTGTCACTTTTGATACCTTCACCTTTTCTTCTAAACAAACGATGTTGCTAAATAGCAATTTTTTTCCTTTCAATTCCCCTGATTTTTATATCACTACATCCAAAAATGTTAAGGTTCCTTCTTATTTATCAATTTTTCATTAGATCACCGTCTGAACAATTATCATGACAAGCGGTTTCTATATATATCTCACCTTGGTTCTGCATATTCAGATCATCTTAAAATTTATTTATTTATCTATTTATTTATATATGGCTCATCTTTCTGCTTGGCGTTATATTCTTCCTTATTGCTAAAAGTTGTGTATTTGGTTTTATTCAAAAGCAGATTTCTTCAATAATGCCAGTCTTTTAGGGACTACATTTTTTTCTGGCAGATTTTTATTACAAGTCTAGTAGATATTATTAAGAAATGGTTATCTTTTAATTTTGGAAGATGATATGGATATTCTTGGAAAGATATTTTTAATTTGGAAATGGTTATCTTTTAATGGCCTAGGCTTTTATTGATAAGTGATTTCACAAGTTAAATAAACAAGGTGAAAGTATTGAGTTATTGTTTACCTACAAGGTCAGAGTGATCTCTTTGATGAGTCTTTAAAACTAGAGATTGGAGGGTTTTCTTATGAACCTCAACCATTTATTTATTTTACTGGTGGCTAGATCCTGAACCAGGCTCATAACGACTTGGTATTAGTGGCCACTGTCATGGGTGATGTCTTGCAACTAATTGTTTGTGGTTGGGTGGCCAGATTTGGCCCCATCATTAACCGTATGAATGAGTGGTAAAAGAACTAAAGCTAGTCTAAAACATCCAGTCACCATGAATTATATGTGTGGTGGTTGGGGTGGGCTGTGAAGGAAATTAACTACCCAAAAGCTCCTATATTATGACTTTCCTAAGACTTCAGTAATAAGTTAATGAACAATATTAACAACCGAAAGACTTGCACTGGTACCATGTAAGCTCCTTGCAAGGAGACAAGTGGCAAATTTTACTAAGGTTTATCTAACTGGAAGCACCTTATGCCTTTGCTTTTCTGTTATTTCTTTTACTTTTTTCTCTACCTCGTTTTGTTCTTGTTGGTTGTTTGTGTATTTGAACAGTCTCTTTAATCACCTGAAAAAGTACCTGAGAGAAATTGTGGGATGCTTTATGCTTGAGTAAGAAAATAGATTAGGATGGGACAGTAAGGTCATTTGGTTTAGGAAACCTGTGATCATCAGATTGCTTTGCCATGAGTGGTGAATGGGGTGTTTACTCGAGTTGTTGTCAGCTGGAGATAGCGGCAACTTGGTGTCCTCATGCATGTGTTTCTGCTAAGACCTGCCTGGGGGTGTATTGCAAAATGCTAGAGGATCACAGCTGGTTTTGGAGTGTACCATCTTTGTGCTTTTTTACTGAATGATTAAGGACTTAACCTTCACTCTCATTTGAGATATAAAAGCTAGAGGAAAGCTCTCTGTTGTGTCATTGTGTGTATAAACTTAAAGCAGATTAACATTGCTTCAATCTATGTTAGTTCTTGGTTTTTATAGCAGTGACTTTTTTGCCAAACATAATTTCTCTTTTGTTATTTTTGTTTCAGAAACTTCCACCGTTTTATTTTGATTGTAATTTTTATTATCATTGCAACATCTGTTGAAACATTGCTGCATTTCATTACCTTTCTTGCTTTATAATTTTGACTTTTAACTAAAGTTATTATAGTTTACTTTTTAAGACAGTATGTGGTTGTAATTCTAGCTGTGGGTTTTTATTTGCAGAAAGACGAAGTCACTGCTATCACCTTGAATTTTTGTTCAATTATTATATGGGGATACTCCTTAGACATCATGAGCAACTGGGGTTACCAAAAGTTTGGGATTCAGTTCTGCGAGGGCTGCAGACATATCCTTTTAATCCAAGTCTTTATACTACCCTTGTGAAGATCTGCCATACGTACACATCTCCCAATAAGTTGCGGTGGACATTGGATGATTTTTGTCAGAAGTGAGATGCCTCCTCCGTAGCTTTCTTGTTCTGTATTCTATTTTGTTAGAAAATTTCAGTATGAGACTTCAAATCTTGGTCTTTATGAAGCCATGTAGACTAGATGTTCTCCCTTCATCATTTCATGAAGTCATAGTCATTTGGTGTTCTATTCAAAGTGCCTGGTTGATTTTGTTTTTTGTGCCAATTAGTTAATTGGGTATATTCTGACTAGATGAATCTTGTTGACCTTGCATTTGTCTAAACTTTCAGTGAACAAAAACCTATAAACTTGAGTGTGCAGGCATCTATCTCTAGTTTGCCACCTGAATGGGCTGTTTTTTCAAAATCTGTAAACTGGTAGCCAGTTGTTTTTTCACTCCTTTCCTGTTCTTGGGGTTTGGGGTGGGGCGTGTGTTGAGGGTGGGGTGGAGTCGGTGTTTAGTCACATCTGATTATGGTTTCATTGAAGGTTAACAAAATTTCATTTGGGTCTTGATTGTTGGTATGTCCTGGGTCCATCCTTGATTTACTTGAAAGGAGATAAGCAACTTTCTTCAGTGTGACCTCTGAAGTATTTTGTTTGAAGGTGGGTGAACTCCTGTGACCAAACATGAGTTGAACATAGTTTTTGTTGTTTATTTTCTTGATTGAAATGAAAATTCCTTTTTCTGGGTAAAAATGAAAATTCCTTTTTGCCTTTTAATTTGTAAAGAATTTCTCAATTGTTTCCTAGTATAGATTGTATTATTTCTTTGATAAGTCCACCAAGTAGTATTGATAGAAAAGGAATGTACAAGAGAATCAGTACACTCATACAAAAACAAAATAATGAAGTAACTGAAAGAAGAGCCAGTTCTGGCATTTGTGCCCAAAATAGGATGAAAATGCATAAACAAGGGATCACAATGGAGTTCTGATCTCTATCAAAGCATAAACAAAGTACATTTCCTCAAAGCTAAAGATTACAATTTTTAATAATTTTTGTAGTACAACTTGCAATCACTTCTCAAATGTGAAACTTTAACTTTTTCTGCTGTTGGTGTAAGTATTTTGACAATAGTTGCATCTTCATCCTTTTTTACTTTTAGCACAGTAGGTAGTCTAATCAGACTCTCAATTCCATTGACTTATTACATTTCTCCAAGCAATATCTCACAGGTGGTTATATATTGATTGATTTATTATTATTTATTTATTTTATTTTATTTTGGGTGGGTGGGGGTTTGGGGGGTGGTGTGTGAATCATTTATTGCTGTGCAAGTGGAAAATGAGTTCTGATTTTTGTTCTTTATTCCCCCACTTTTCAGGAGACCTTCGGTGATAGTTTGTTTATTTGCATTGGCATTTGAGATTTGCAAAGGTGGCTCTGATCACAGGATACATGGACTCTTTGAAAGGGCACTGGCAAATGATCAGTTGTGCATGTCAGTTCTACTATGGCGCTGCTACATTGCCTATGAGATTGACATAGCACACAATCCTTCTGCAGCTAGGCGAGTTTTCTTTCGGGCCATCCATGCATGCCCATGGTGAGTGGTTCTGCCACAACTGCTGTCATGATACTATTCTGTTAGTATTGCTTAATGAAGAAGCCACATTTTAAAATTTGCTCTTTTGCTGAACTGTTCTAATGGAGGGCACCAAAAAAAAAATAAAAAAAAATCACAAAGAGGTGAGAAGTTTTATCTCAATTTTGGGAAAAGCAAAAAATGCCTATGTTTTAGTAAATCCATTTAGCTGTTCAAAGGAGGTTTAAGCTTCATGTGATTAACGAAAATCCTTCCTTCATAGTAGACATTTCAATTATTTTCTTTTTCTGTTCATATCACCTGATTAAGATCTTAGCAGATAGAATTTGAGCAAAGAAAAAAATTTGCTCTCATAGAAAAAAAATTTAATTAAGATGTAGAATTAATAAACACGTTACATGGTAGGTTGATATCTTCCCACGTACTTCATAGTAAAATGTGTTTACCTACTCTAAATATTAAATACTGACAAATCCCAATACAACCCTTAAGCTAATATCTACTTTCTTAACACTTCAAGCTTAAGAATAGATATTTGTCATTTCAAGCTTTCTTAAATCTAGGTGGTTGAATAGTCTAAGTATATAGATCAACTTTCTGATTGTGTGTAGGAGTGTATTGTAGACTGATGTCTGCTCTTTCAATTTCAGCTTGAATGAAATATTGGTCAATTCTTACATGCTTCATTTTATTGTGCTGTACTATGTTCTTGACTATACTAATAGCAGACTTACTATAGTGCTTGGTAGGACTTCCACACTTAATTTTTAAATTTGCCATCAATCTTTGTAACTACATTGCTTCACATTATATCTAGTGAAATAGCTTGAAATTCAGCCTTGGCAGTACTTCTTGCTGCCACTAATTGCTTTTTCCTTCTCCAAGTAACTAAATGCCCTCATATTATTTATCCAAAATTATATTTTTATATTTATCCCAAAAAAATGCCCCCATATTTTACTGCAATACCTATTTGTCAATTTGATATCTTCAACATTTCCTGTCCACTTAGCATCAAGTACTTCCGGGCTTTGTTTTTTATCCTTATAGAAACTGAAGAAAAAATTGAAGGAAGCCAAACTTACTTTATTGATCTCAACCAAAAGAAATATATACATGCTGTTTTACATAGATGTGCAGGGATAAAAGGTGCATTTCCCTGATTTATTGGTACATGATAAAGATAAACTACAAAATAAGAAATCTAATAAAATGTACACTTATCCAGCTAGGAGGAATAAGATCAGCTGAGATTAGCTTCCCAGCAGAAAACTAAACAGAAAAAATAATTAAAATAATTTAATTCTTCTTCACTCCCCCTCAAGCGGGAGAATAGATGTCTTTCATTCCTAGCCTACCAATAGACTCAAAAAACTTTTGTCTAGCCAATGCCGTTGTAAAACCATCAACCACTTGATTTGTAGAGGTCAAATGTTGTAACTCAATACCTGTATCTTTAAGCTCAAATTTTATGAAGTTCCCGTCTCAGTCTTGCATGTTTCATTCTATCATGTTGAACAGGATTCTTAACTATACTGATAACTGATTTACCATCACTCAGTATCTTTACATCTCTAACTTGAATCTTCAAGTCCCATAATATTCTCAGTATCTTTACATCTCTAACTTGAATCTTCAAGTCCCATAATGTTCTCTGAATCCAGATTACTTCACATAACCCTTGAGTAATAGTTCTATATTCAGCTTCAGCACTACTAGCCACCATGGTCTGTTTCTTACTTTTTCATATCATAAGATTTCCCCAGAGCTTAGTACAATGACTAGAAGTAGACCGACCACCTAACACATCACCTCCTTACTTTGCATCAACAAAGGCTTTTAGGCTTCAACATTCATTTATAAATAATCCTTTTCCTGGAGCTCCCTTTAAATATCGAAGGATATGGTTTACTCTACTCAAATGATGTCTCGTTGGAGCATTCATAGCTTGGCTCACCAAGCCAATAGGATAAGTCAAATCTGATCTGGTCAATGACAAATAAAGTAATCTCCCAACTAACCTTTGATATTGACCTTTATCAACCGATATGTCATTTTCTGGTGCTGAACACTTCCAGTTACGAGGAAGATAAGTACTCATAGGCTTGCACCTCTATTTACCTGTTTTTCGCAAAAGGTCAAGCACACATTTGTGTCTTTGTGGAAAATTATTAAGAAAAAACTGCTTTTGAGATTATAAATAGGCGCCTACTAGGTGGATGATAACATTTATAACTTTTTGAATTGGAGAATACCCAACAAACACACATTTCAGGGCCTTAGATTCAAGTTTGTGTCTTTGTGGAAAATTATTAAGAATATAAACTGTACATCCAAAAACTTTAGGAGGTAAGATGTTAAAAGATATGGGTCCCAAGAAAAGATTGAAAGTAGGATGCTTAAAGGAGTTTGACATTGAAATGTTTTATTAGGAATTTGGTTAATCAAGTATGCAGTTGTTAAAAAGGGTTTCCACCTAAGAACGATTAGGAAAATTGTTGAAAAGCATCAAGGCACGAGTATTTTCAAGTAGGTGCCGATTCTTCCTTTCTGCTGCTCTATTGTATTGTGTTGTATAAACACACGAACTTTGGTGAACAATTTCATTATTGGGAATATAGTTTTCAAGATTAGTTTAGAAATGTTCTTTTTCATTGTCTGTACAAAGTACTTGAATGTTTGTTTGGAAGGCATTCAAACAAATTTCTGAAATTTTTTGAATGGTTGACTTAGTTTAAATTTTTCCTTTAGGAGATACATTGTTAGTCTCACAAACAATCAAGAGGAGGGGTGAATTAATTGTTTCAAAACTTTTTGAATATAAAATTTTTAGTCTTAGAGAAAGTCAAACACCCCCCTCAATATATACGTAACAGCATAATTTGGCGAGAGAACAAAAATAAACGACAAATAATAAGAGATAAAAGTGTAAGATTAGGTGCATGATTTTATAAAGGTTTTGCTTTTTGCATCAGTCCTCTTTTCTAGCTCCACTGCTGGAGATTCGGTTGTCTTTACCGATCGTTTTATTAAATCAATTTAATCAACTTTAAAAAAGATTACACAGTTAGGGCTCCTTAACCTTTATGCATAATTGTCCTGTCTCACTAGCTTCTAACTAAACTATACATAGGCTATAGTACAATCAATTTTCTTCAAAGATACAATCTCAACACAGCTCTTTTAAAGTATACAAAAAATTGAAGACAAAAAAAAAAAAAAAAAAGAATCTTCATAGCTTTCGCACTGGAACTTGCTAACATATGGATTAAGTATGATTCTCTTTTTTTCATGTCTCTAGTTTTAATGACGAATTGTTTATATCTTCATCTTTCAATGCTTGAATACAAGATATTCTCCTAGATTTTAGTACAATTTGAATTTTTCCTAATTTCTTGCAGGCTTTTATGAAAATTGGATAACTTTTGCTTTGATTGTGATCTGTTTAACAACCCATCGTTATTCGAAATATCTAGTTAGTTTAAATATTAGTTGAGATCTTTGCTTATCCCCATATATATTATTCTTAATTAAGTGGAATGAGTTAATTATATTTTCCAAATATAATTAATTAGTGAAGTTGGGTCTTTTCAGATCAACCTTCTATTGAAACTTCTATAATCAAACTAGATCTGTGCTAGTCAGTTATTTCGCTCGCTTCAAAAGTTAACCTTCTACTGTTTCTTCTACTAAACCAGTTGAGCAATCCACTTTCTATTGATACTTTTGTTGCTCTTGTATTTAGTAGTTAACCTGTTACTTAAGTTTCTACTAGCATCATTTGTTGTTCAAACAATTATTTGAAGTTTCTACCAAATCTTCTACATATGTAAAGATCTTTTTCCTACAATACTTAACTAACATAAATAACATCACAATATCCTTTTTGTTATCATTAAAATCACGTTAGATAGAATCCTAGCTCTCCTTCTTTTTGACGATAACAAAACATATTTTTGCAAAAATAAAAAACTTGACCTAAAAAAAAGTTGCACATAAGGATAGTGTGTCGTCTCTCCTTTTTTGTTATCATTGAGGCAATTCGAAAGCTAAGCAAAACATAGGCCAAGCAAGTTAAAATAAACATGCAACTGTAATATTCATCAAATGATAGTTAAACACATGTAGTTGCTAGAGTAATCCAAAAAAATAAAAAATAAAAGATAAAAACTAAGTCTTAACAAATTACAAAAGTAGTTTTAACAACATTTCAAATAGAAAATTTTGAACTACTATTTTCTTGGTTTTTCCTTAAGAGGAAGAAGGTGGTGAATGTTTGGTGTGGTAAGGTGGATCAAGAAAAAGATTGTAGAAGATGATGGCTTAGAAGATTCATCATCAAGATCAACGACCTTTGGTGATGGACGAATAGGTTTGACATAATTTGGAAATTGCATCAAGATGAAATCCTTTAGTTCCTTTTGTAAACCCTTCAAAGCCTTGGTAGTAAAGTCTCAGTCTAAATAAAGTTCAACTGTACAGATATCCAATTGTTGTAGAAATAATATTCATCTCATATTCATCAGTTTTAGGGATTGCTTAGCATGTTTGACACTTTGACCCCACTAGTAGTATTAGCAAGTTCTTGAGTAAACTTCTCAAATTCCATTATGTCGAGGTGTAATCTGACATCATTAAAATCTTTAATCATCTTAACCTTCGCTTCATTCAATCTCTACTCTATAGTGGCTTTCATGGATGCAGTTGAATCAGTAAATTTCTCAACTAGTAGCAACTAACTTTCCTTTTTAAAAAGCTTAAACTTTACTTCTAGCATACTGTCAATGTGTTGTTGCAAGAACTCAGTCATTCTCTTTGAGATTTTATCTGTAGAACCTTCAGACATTTGTTGTGCTTGAGTTTCTACACTTTGTTGGAGTTCTTTGTTAACCATAGAGGATGGTTGATCAAGGGAACTGATTAACCATGCTAGAAGTTCATCTTACTTCTTCTCTTGAGAACCTTCTACAGAAAGTTCTATTTGTGTAGAACACTCCCTCTCAGCCATTGCACTCTCTAAAGGTTTACTTAAATATTTCTTTTTGTGCTTAGGGTATACAAAATGTGCACGATCATTGGAATTCTATAGAAAATCCTTCACTTCTATTCCCATGCGTAGAAAGACCTTTTTGCCATTTTTTTTAATGACTCAATGTCATTCACTCCTTGAGGTATTCTTAATCCCCTGAACTTCGAGTTTCATGATGATATTTTCATGTGGCATGTTCTGTTTTTTCTTAGATGCCTTAAAATTTTTGTAGGTAAATCTAAATTCCTTCTTTTTGTCATTGTAGTAATAATAATTGCATCATCAACTGTGACCCTAATAAAACTCCCTTTTTAGGATAAGATGCAACTCAGAATAGCCTTGTGAAGAATTCTAACTACTAATATCATCCTCAATCCCTTCATTTAATTGTGTGAACACGTTTTCTTTAGTCATCCTCACCAATTCCTCATCACCACCCAAATTCTTCAAATTGAAACACACTATAAAGTCTTTACTAGAAATCTCTATTTCAGCACCTAATACTTAAGTAGTCAAAATTTTAGTTTCTAAATTAGTAACTAGATTACTGTGGAACTCTCGCTCAACATTTACATTAACACTTTCTTGTTGATTCATTAACCTTAGATAGCTTAGGTTATCCATGACATCATTCCAGTAAAACCCGTGTTTTTCAGAGAATGGAATATCAAAAAATGCAAGATCGCAATGTCAGATTGGTGGTGTTGCTTCTTACTGGATTCAACCTTGACTTAAACTTCTTTCTTTCTTTTCTTTGAACAGTAGTCTTGGTCCTAGGTTGGTTTCATTGTTTTTTGGGATTTTGGAATTCTTAGAGAGGATTCTTGGTGTTTGTTTGTGACCTTTTCTTTTCTTTTCGAAGAGGTATTTCTTTTAGGTGCCATTCTTGGCGGTAGAAGATGGTAAGGGTTTAAGAGTCAAATGAGGTAGGGGAGCAATTGAAAGGATGTGTCTTTTTTTCTTAGGGAGACAGGGGAAAATGAAGATTTTGATCGGTTTATAAGACAACTGTGAGATTGTTATTTATTATTACTGGCATGTGCATAGTGAGTGGTAGGGTGTACGGAGTAAACTGTGCAGCAATTATCAAGAAAATGGATTACAAATTGTCAATTTATTTGTAATATATTCAAATCTTATTTTTTCTAAGGGCTTAGTAAAATTGTTAATATTTTGTAAATTAGTTGCACAACTCAGCACAAATATCTCCATTTGATATGTGATCTTTAATAAAATAATGTCTTATTTCTATATGTTTAGATTTACAATGATGTATTGGATTTTTTGTTAAAAGTAATAGCACTTGTGTTATCATATTTAATTGATGTATTTTTAAAATTTATACCATAATCAAGCATTTGTTGTTTTATCCAATTGAAACGTATTTTGCTTCAGCTATTGATAATGCTATTGGATTTTTTTCTTGGAAGACCAAGAAACCAATTCGTCACCTAAAAATTGACATGTACTAGAAGTGCTCTTCCTATCAACTTTATAACCCTAAACAAGATATCTGATCTAGATGTAGTCAAGTATAGTAAGGATTCAATAAAACTTCGATAATATTTTTTATTTACCTTCTCACCTTTAAGAATTAGATCCAATCTTTTCAAAAAAACACTTTTTATCTTTATTTGGAATAATTGAAAAATTTTAAAACTAGCATAAGTAAGCAAGAACGAATGGTTTCTAACCTAGCTACAAGAGTATAAGTTTTATGATAATCTATACCTTCTTTTGAATATTCCTTGGCTACCAATTTTGCTTTGTTTCTTACAACTTTACTATTTTCATCTAACCTTTTTTTTTTAAAAACCCATTTGGTTCCAATTATTGTTTTATTTAATGGTTTAGGAACTAAAGTTTAGACTTGATTTCTATGAAATTGATTTAATTTTTCTTACATAGTATTAATCCAATTTTCATCTCTTAGATCATTTTCAATTGAGATAGGTTTTTCTTGAGATAGCATTGCAAAATGATTTTCGATATTTTGTAATATAGATTGAGTTTGTACATCGAATTGAACATCTCCAATTATTAGATTTGGGGGATGTGAAGGTTGATATTACTGAGATTTGTTATATCTTTTATAGGTTCTTCTATCTTGCTTCTTTAGGTTTCTATTTTAGTTTCTCTTAAACTTTCTATTGGTTTAATATTTTGATTTACCTCTTTACTCTTTACAATTATAGGGGTATCTATGTTTGACTCATCGTTTCTTAGGTCTTTACAAAACTTTACATTGATTGATTCTTTTATAACTTTTGTGGTTTTGTTATAGACTCGATAAGCTTTACTATTAAGTGAATATCCCAAAAAGATAGCTTCATTGGCCTTTTCGTCAAATTTACTTAGATTCAGATTGTTCCTTTTTACATAACACTTGCATTCGAAACTATGAAAATGTGATAGAGAAGGTTTTCTTCCTTTAAATAATTCATAAGTTGTTTTATTAGTGAAAGGTTTTGTATAAACTCTATTAATGATGTAACAAGCAGTAGAAACTACTTCAGCTCATAAGAACTTAGTCACATAGCTATCATTTAGCAAGGTACGAGTCATCTCCTAGATGGCGTGGAAAAATTATGAGTGATACTTCGGTTTTTACAAAATGTTACAAAATCATAATTTTCAAATTCACTACTACAGTCTGTTCTTAAACTAACTATGTAGGAACTTTTTTCATTTTGAACATGTCTTGCAAAAACTTAAAAACGCTTAAAAGTATCACTCTTGTTTCGTAAAACAATATCTAAGAGTACCTTGTGAAATCATCAACGACGATTGGACCGTACGGATGCTTTATTTATCACCAAGTAGAGATGAATACTATAGGATAGCGGCGGGAAATTCTTTGGCGCTAAATCAGGGTATTCAAGAATATCTATTCTCACCAAGACTAGTTGTCCTAGTTGAATCAAATGGATTTAAATTTAAGAGTTATAAGGGTCAGTTTATAGAGATTACTTTTTTTTTTCGGATGAGGTATTGAGATGATTTTGTTCTTTAGACATGAATCGCAGTGAATATCTTCCTTTATGCTTATTTTAGGTAATCTATGTACTAGATTGTTTTTAGATAGATTTTCAAGTTGATAAAAATTAACATTTCTTAACTTTTTATGCTAGGAACAAACTTTATTAGAAATTGACTGAAAATACCTTTCGTTAAAAGTTCTGATGGATTGACTATATACACATGACCTTTTCTAAAGCTTTCGAATAGCAAGTATTTACTATTTTTGTCGTATGCATAACATTTATCCTTTTTGAATATAGCTTATATCCTTTATTACAAAGTTGACTGTAGATTGTGCTTTAGGTATTTCACAAGATAAACATTTTCAATAAAAAATGGAGAAATACTTATGGTACCAAATCCGATTATTCATCCTTTTCCATTATCTCTAAATGTGACATATCCTCTTTCTTTTTATATTAGATTAGTGAATAGTGAAGTATTTCTAGTCATATGGTTTGTATAGCCATTATCTAAGTACCATAATCCAAAACAATTTGGTATGTGTTCTTACAATCATTAAAACAAATTAAACTTGTTTTGGAACTAAGCTAAGCTTGTGTCCTTTGTAAATCAAGCTCATGCTTTTGTTATTTATCGGAGATTTATTGAGTTTGAGATTTTTATAAAAATAGTACTTTTTTACACTTCCTATTTTATTAAAGAAAGTATGCATGGGATGGGAAAGAATTATATCTGTTATTCTTTACTTGTTTTTTATTGTGCAGAAAATACCTTCTGCTGTACCTTCGAGTCGCATTTTGGTTAGTTTTAGACCTTTTATATAACCTTCTACCATAAGCTCTACTCATTACACTCTTTCTTTTATCAGCTGTTTAAGCTATGAGGCTCTTTTTGTTTGTCATCCATGGCTCTCCCGAACGCGGTTTTGGATGAATTTTTTGAGCATTGACTGAACTCATATACCATTCATACTTTAGATTGATCCATTCTTTGACTTGATAATAACATTTGTAGTTTTTTATTACACTCATTAAACTTAATGAAGATTGACTTTATAGATTGAGACGGTTTATTTCATCTTTGAGAGTAAAATTTTCTCTAGGTACATTTGCTTTTTTTTTTTTACTTATGGATTCATTTTTAATTTTGAGTGTATTTATCTCGTTTATTAGAATCTCATTTGTCTGTGATAATGCCTCTTTCTCATTTTTTAGTGTATGAATCTCATTGTTTAATTTTGTAATCTTAGCATTAGATTTAGATAAAGCATTTAAGTCTCTTTCTATTTCTAGATAAACATCATCAAGTAAAGAATTAGTTTCAGAATATGGGTTTACTTTTGAGGAGGCTATCAAATAGAGATTTGCTTTTTCTTCTTCTTCTTCATCTTTACAAGATTCTCCATTCTTGGTATTTGATTCATTCAAATCCTCTAGGTAGCCATTAAAGCCTTTCTATTTTTCTTAAAATTTTCAATTTTCTTCGCAAATACAGGATGCTCATATTTTTTGTGTCTTGGATTTTTACATTCATAACATGTAAACTCCTCTTTTTCTTTCCTTTTCTTCTTTATATCCTCTTTCTACATCACTAGGTAATTTATTAGCTTTATATTTTCTAAAACTTAGATTCCTCTTACCCCTCTTCTTTAGTATTTGGTTGAGTCTTTTGGCCAATAGCGTGATATCTCCTCTTTCATCACTAGACTGCTTATCATCTGAGTCTAAATCAACTCTTTTGGCCTTGAAAGCTAGAGTTTTGCTTATTCAATCTTGTTCTTCTTCTTTGCTAAGAAAATCTGAATTCATATGTTACAAGTTTACTTCTTAATTGCAGTAGAGTTAATTTGTTGATATCGTAAGCTTCCTTAATGGCAATTTTTTTTGTCTCAAACTTGTGGAAGTACCTACAATACTTTTCTCACAATATCAACTTTGTCAATTTTCTTACCAAGTAAAGACAATTCATTTGTTATTGCTGTAAGTCTTCCAAAGGAATCTTTAATGGTTGCAATTTGAAGCACTCATATTCTTGCAACAAAGAACTAATACGTGTTTCTTTTATATTGCTTATTTCTTTATAAATTTCACGAAGTGTATTCCAGATTTCCTTTATAGTTTTACATAAGGATATTGAGTAAAATTTAGAAGGTGCTATTGTAGAGAGCAAAAGATTCTTGACCTTATTGTTTATAGTAGTCTTCCATGGTCACTTTATCTTTGATTTGAATATCCCTTGAGTCAATGATGTCCCATGATTTATAATAAGTGGTTTGGATTCTATCCTGTATTTTCAATAAGCAAAATTGTTACCATGGAATCTTGTTAGCTTGAGTAGTCAAATTATTTTCTGCTATGGGATCTCATAGTTAGAGATAAAAGAGTATCTGCTCTGGTATTAATTGTTGTTGCGGTAAAATTATTTCAAAACATTTTGAAAATAAAATTTTTGAACTTAGAAAAGCTAAACACCCCTCAAGATATGTGTGACAAAATAATTTGGCAACACGAGAACAAAAATAAACAACAAATAATAAGAGATAAGAGTAGAAAATTAGGTGCACAATTTTATAGAAGTTTCGCTTTTTGTGTCAGTCCTCTCTTCTAGCTCTATCATTGGGATCCAGTCATTTTTACCAGTTGTTCCATTAAATCAATTTAGTGAACTTTAAAAGAGATTACACAGCTAGGTTTCCTTGACATTTACAAACAATTGTCTTGTCTTTTTAGCCTCTAATTAGTCTAAACACATGCTATGATACAACCAATCTCTTTCAAAGATACAATCTCAACACAACTCTTTTTAAGTACATAGAAATTCGAAGACAAAAAAACAAATATGAATCTTTGTAACTTAAGCATTGGAACTTGCAAATGTATGGATTAAGTGTGATTCTCTTTTTTTTTTTTTCATGTATGTTTGGTTTTAATAACGAATTGTTCATAGCTTCAGCCTTCAATGGTTGAATATAAGATATTTTCCTGGATTTCAGCACGATTTGAATCTTTTCTGATTTGTTGCAAGCTATTATGAAAATTGATGACTTTGCTTTGGTTGTAATCTGTTCAACAACCTATTGTTATCGGGAATATCTAGTTAGTTTAAATATTGATTGAGATCTTTGCTTAACCTCGGATATATATTTTTTATTTAAGTGGAATGGGTTAATTATATTTTCTAAATATAATTATACTCTTGTCAATAGAAGCTTTTGTGGAAGCTGAAGCTTCTATAATCAAACTAGATCCTTGCTGGTTGGATGGTTCACTCATTTCAAAAGCCAACCTTCTACTGTTTTTTTTTATTGAACCAGTTAAGTAATCCACTTTCTATCGATACTTTTGTTGCTCTTTTATTCAGTAGTTAACCTTCTACTTAAACTTTTACTGGCATCATTTGCTGTTTGAATAATTATTTGAAACTTCTATTGAATCTTCTACATATGTAAAGATCTTTTTCCTACAGTACTTAATTAACACAAATAACATCACAATGTCCTTTTTATTATCATAAAAACCACATTAAAGAGAATCCTAACACACTCAACAGACTCAAGTGTAATTGTTTATGAATATGACAAACCATTTGTAATCAGAATAGGATAATATTCGAGTTGGACCCTAAATATCGTTATGCACTAAATGAAATGGCTTGGAAGGTGTTATGAATAGTGTCCCACTAGCCTATTTAAAAGTTTAAGTTTGTACATGCAGTATGTATTATTATATTTATTTTATTACATGTCTTCTTACTTGTGGGTTGGACTTTGATTGAGACTCAACAAGTGGATAATTTAATTAAATGGGAGATGATTGACAATGTAGGGATTTGAATCTAAGACCTCTTATTCTGAAAGTATTCTTTGGCATTATCACTTTTGAATGTATGCATTGAGACATTAAACCGTGTTTTGTTTTAAGCGCAAAAAGTAGTAAAAACAAGAAAAACTTCAGAAAGATTTTTCATGAGCTAAAGTCAAGTCATATGAGAGTAATTTTCTATAAAAATAACAAAATATCTGAACTCGGTTTTATAAATTATAGGATAAGGACCCTAAACATTAGAATGGACTAATTCAAAATGAAAATTAGCCCTTTATTGACTTGAGGAATAGAAGACAAGTGATAATGCTTAGCAAATTGACACAACTCACAATTCAAGCAAGGGACATTATTGAATTGAGAACATGATTTCTTTAACACCGATAGAGAGGGAAGCTCTAATTGACAATGTTCTCTAAAGGGTGTTTGGATATTAGAAAAGGCAATAGACTTTCGCACCTGAGTATTTAAAATGTAAAGACCTTCCGATTTATGTTCTTTACCAATAATCTTCTTGTCATAAGATTGTGAAATAGACAATGATCAGGAAAAAAATGAGATGTAGCAATTTAAGGCACGAGTAAGTTTGTTTATAGAAATTAAACTAAAAGCGAATTGTGGAAGACTCAAAACAAAAGATAGGGAAATAGGAGTAGGGTCAATGGTGCCAGAACTAAGGATACGTAATGGATCTGTCAGCTAAAGTGACATTGGTTGGAGATGTATGTGGTTGGAATGTGGAGAAGATAGTAAAATTATCTATCATATGATCTGTAGCACTAGAGTTAATGACCCATTTGGAAGAGGAGGAAAGGAGATATGTATTTGGTTTACCTGATTCAGTAATGGCAGTGATGAGATGAAGTCTTCAATTCTTCTTGGTATTGGGAGAACTTAGCAAAATCATTTGTAGAGACTTTGATTGTCTTTTCAAAAGATGACTTAGGTGTGCCGCTTGTAGAGGTAACATGTGCCGATTGTTTTCTTTGGCTGCGATTTTGCAATTTCTTACGTATATGCTTGGTATGGTTAGGCTTATGACTGTAATAACACACAACTCTCTTTGAATCTTCACCTCGACTATCGCGGTTATTGTTATCACCTCCTCTTTTATTGAAAAATAAAAATTCACTACTCTGACTGACAAGTGCACTATTTGGATGAGATGACGATATGCCAGTGTTTTTTGTATGAAGTACCTTAGCAAAAGTTTTTGGCGAAGTTGAGATCTCAAAACTAGAGAGGATTTGAGATTTTTGACAGTATTAAACTTTGGTCGAAGACAAGCCAAAAGACTTATTATAGTCATTTGTTCTCGCTCAGTTTGCTAAACTTTAATATCAACACTAAAAGTCAAAAGGATATTAAATTCTCCATAAATCTTCTTAAAGTTCATAAGATAAGTTGTAAGAGATTGATCATATTGTTTAGCTCGATAAAAACTTATACATACATCATAAATACGAGATATATGCCCTTTTCCTGAGTATGTAAAGTTTAAATAATTCATCAACTCTTTAACAAATTCGTAGTGATTGGTTAAATTAATTCTCTCACTATCGATGGGATTCCTAATTTACAAAAACATCCGAGTATCATATCGCAACCATGTCTGCCTAGTATCATTATTGGGTGGATTATTAATAAGAAGATCATTTTTTTCAATACTTCGTAAATAAATATGGATAGTCTTATGACATGCCATATAATTATTTTCGTTAAATTTGTATTCTATGATTTTTGACATCAGAGGAATCATATCAATTATGGTTGATGTTTTGTTATCAGTTATGATTAACGTCTTAAAATATTTGATCCTAACTTGGTAGAAATTTCTTTTTTTTCCTTTTCTTTTTTTTTTATTTTTTTATTTTTATGCACAGTACAATACTTAAAAAAAAAAAAAATATAGAAAAGTAACACCCGTTCAAAGAAGGAACTACAAACTGAGAAAAATAGAAGATGGAAAGGAAAAAACAAAAAACAAAAAAAACTAAATAGAGGACTATGTCAGAACATGAGTAGATCGTGAAGGTGGTTCCTTTTCAAGGATTACAAGCAAGTGGGTGAAATAAACCTCCAACAGCAGTGCGTGAAGGAACTATAGCTTCAGGGGAAGACCAAACAGTGGGGATCATGTAACCTTAGCCAGGCAGTGATGAAGGAATACACTCCTATGGGTGTCAAAAAGAAAATTAAGGTTTCTCAAAAAAAAAAAAAAGAGAGAAAATGCTCTTATATGGGCAGAAAAAGAAAGCCCCTAAATTGCTCACTAGGGCAAAGGCTTTGATACCGTATTATGATTAGTGCCTTAACTAGCTGATCTAAAAGTTTAAGTTTGTAAATACGGTGTATACTATTATATTTATTATATAACGGAAAAAATATAAGATTATATAGGATATGGACTTTTAGCTAACTTTGCGAGAATACAAGATTCTGAAGAAATCACTACCTTTATTTCTCAACAAATTGGGATACTATTTTTTCGTGTGTTCAAAACTTGGATGACCGTGATGAGTATACCATAATATAACTTCAAATCTATTTTGAACATTCATAAGATACCAACATTCAAACTTATGACCCAACTTAGACTTGGCTCTAGAAAGATAATAAAGACCATAATCTTCCTTAGCACTGCCAATCGTCCTACCCGAAGTCAGGTCCTGCACGATACAACCATGAGGAGAAAATTCCAATAGACAGTTCATATATATCGTCAGCTTGCTAACTGAAATCAGGTTGTAATGCAACTTAAGAACAAGTAAATCTTCAGTTAATTGAATGGCAGTTAGAGAAATATCTCCTTTCCCTCTCACCATTGTACTTCCTCTATTTGCAACCAATATTTCATTGCAACTCGTGTTTTTATTATCAAAATAGTGTAATGAATTATACATATGGTTTGGTGCTTCAGTGTCAATTATCCATGTATCATGTTCTATTTGTGAAGATGAGCTAGGATAATTATGTTTTCGAACCATGGCAGTAGTGGAAGATGATTCACTAGTGTGATTATTATCCAAAACAAGTTGCAAATGACTCAGAATTTGTTATAGTGGAGCCACTTGTTCAGTAGAGAGATTGATTCCAGTAACTGGTTGAGTTTTCATCAATTTCTGCCACTTGTGCCGATTTCAGAGGTTGGGAGGCTGATTTCGCTGGTAGAGGTAATTTCTGCCGCTTCCCTTTAATATTCTCAAGCCTGTCATGGCGTTTTCAACAAGTACTTTGGGTATTGAAATGGTTTTTGACAGAAATCAAACCAACTTTTGATTTTCAAGCAGCAGCCTGATCACCTATCATTCCTGTGCCTGTCAGTAATGCCAAGATGGGAGAACGAGAATCAGGCGTCATCATCACCTTCTGTCTACTTTCTTCCCTTCTAGCCTCAGCAAAAGCTTCTTTTAAATTAGGAAAAGTTTGTTTTCCTATCGGCTGCCTCGTTCATCTAATTCATAATTCAACCCATGGAGGAGGTCATATATCTAATCTTTCTCTACTATGGAATTATACTTAATGCCATCTTCTACATATTTTCACTTCATCTCATAAAAGAGGTCCATCTCTTGCTAAAGCTCTATGAGAGTGTTGTAGTAATCCGTTACAGAAAGTGCCTTGGACTGTAGTGCGAATTTTTGATCTCAATTCAAAGCATCGAGATGAGTTTGACAAGTTGGAATAAATCTCTTGGACATTTTCCCATATTTCCTTTACAGTTTCACAAAATAGATATGTTCTTCCTATCCTTGGCTCTATGGAATTCACCAACCATGCTATGACCAAGGAATTCTTGGCCTCCCACAATCCATCTTCAGCCGAGTTCTTATGGGGTGCAACATGAACACGATTAAATACCCTAGTTTGCCCTTGTCACAACAAATTTAACAAAGTGATACCATTTCTTGAAATTCACCCCATTAAGTTTGTGTTGGGTGATTTGAAGGGAGTGTGTTTCGAGTACTTGAGGGTTAAGGGTTTGTCAAGCTTGAATAGAGGTATCGGTTTTAGTCAAAAAACACACCTTTGAACTTGGAGTGTCATCTGGTTTGTTCCTATTTCCAATCATGTTGGAATCAACCCAGTCGATTTAGGACTGGAGCTCTGATACTATTAAGAAAAAATTGAAGGAAGCCAAACTTTCTTGCTCTATTGATCTTGGCCAAAAGAAATATATACATGCTGTTTTACATAGATGTGCAGGGATAAAAGATACATTTCCCAGATCTTTTGGTACGTGATAAACTACAAAATAAGAAGTCTAATAATATCTACATTTATCCAGCTAGGAGGAATAAGATGAGCTGAGATTAACTTCCCAACAGAAAAACTAAATAGAAAAAAATAATTAAAATAAATTAATTCTTCTTCAGAAACAATTACCCCTTCATTGGAGTTCTGTTTAAATACTTGAGGATATGATAGACAGTATGAAGATGTTTTTGAGGGGGTAAGTGCATTACTTGGCTAGACATCGTGATAATGTGTGCAGTATCAGGATGAGTGAGAGAGAAGTAGATTAGTCTTCCTACAAATCATTGATAATGCCCTCTGTCAATGTCAGGATCATATTCATTGACCTTTTTCTTCCAATGGTATTCTAGGAGGTCTAATAGGCTTGCATCCCAACATCCTAGTTTCCTCGAGTAAAATCAGTGCATATTTTCATTGAGATATGGATATTCCTTGAGAACTTCTTGCCATCTCCGTGCCCAAAGAAAATCCTGAATTTCCCAACTCTTTAACTTGAAATTCAAATTCTAATTGCTTTTCTCATAGCATCTATCTCCACTTCAGTGTTACCTATTATTATTATGTTATCCACATATACGATTAAAATCGCTTTCTTGCCTCATATGTCTTTTAACTGAAGTAGATTACAACCTAATCTTGTAAACCAAGCCCTTGGGGAATGCTTTAGACCATAAAAAGATTTCTTTAACTTGCTTTAGACCATAGAAAGATTTCATTTTTCTTTTAATTGTTTTTTACTGTATTAGCTGACATGGCAATGCCTCTTTATGACTTCCACCACGTGGCTGTTCATGCATGCAAAGCAAGCTGTATGAATATTTGTGCTTGATGAAGAACCCTCGTTTAGCCCATGGGCTGTTCTTTCAACATCTCTTTTTATGGGGGTCATCACCGAGATCCATCCATTAAAGTTGACCACCTTTAGATCACATTATTGTGATTGTATGTTTGTTGTGCAGGTAATGCATTGTTTTGTGCCTAAATATCATCACAATGTTGTCTGATCATGTGTTATTGGGAGCCTGTTTCTAAGTCTCACAAATGGTATGAATACTTCACACCAGGTTGTCTTCGAATTTCCTTTTTCTAATATGGACTACTTGTTTTCTGTTAAGTACTCCTTTCCCTACAATTGGAACCCTTGAGGGGTGGATCCAAAATATTTTACCCTATGTAACAAACAATCAGATGTCCAATCTTATTTCAAATTCTCCTAAAAGGACATGAATAGAGATAAACTAATTTTCTTGGTGCCCCGCAATCCCTGACACAGCAGTAAACAATAAAATGTTTTTATATTAATTAAAGTCATGATTGTGGCTTTTGGCAGGATATAGAGAACATCCTATAAATTTTGCGCCTACCACCCCCCCACCCAAAACACACACACAACCCTTCCCACCCTCGCCATCCTATATATCTCTTCCTTTCAAATTGGTAGCATCTCCAATAGCTTTTTGGTGCAGTGCCCATAGGTTATATCATTCTCACAATATTGTGGTTATCTGAATCTGAGTTCATGCTGGCTTGCAGAGAGAATTGGAAGCATTTTCCTCCAGTTACTTCCAGCTTGTAACTCTCTGCTACTCAAAATATCGTTTTGCTACCTCATATTGCATGTCAACTGCATAAAATATTTCCCCTTATACCTATCCTTGCATGAGCTGATTGGCAAGGGATTAACTGTCATAGGTCACTGTTTTTTTGTTGTATCAAGTTGTAGCCACACATGCTTGGTTATTGTTCATGTCCTGTTGACCCTCTTCATCATTTTCCCAGTGTCTTCCCTCTCTGTTTAAGTCTCGGTTCTTACTCAATTCAAATATGCACCTGTATTCTTTTTCTTCCTTTTTTTTTTTTTAAAATAAATTTATTTGTTATTTGGGTAATGGCACCACGATTTTTCTCTTGCATAATGACATTTTGAAAAATAAAATCTCTTATTTTGAGGATTTAACTTGCAGCGCTTCATAGTCATATTCAAAGTTCCTGTATATTGTAAATTATCTTATATGCAATACATTCTTAACTATAATTTTTTTGGGGGTTAATAAAATAATTTTTTGGGCTAATTATTCTTAACAGTTATATCCTAATGAATTTATTTTGAATGCTAAATTGTTGTATGTTGTGAATATCTATAGAAATCGTAAAACTGAAATTTTTTACCTGGGATAATTTGTAGGCTGGTCTAACCTGCGTAGTCTTGTTATGGGTTAAATTGCAGGACCTGTCTATTGATTATTTGTACTTCCATGCATCTTTATTGGGGGCCTTTGTTTATATTTGTGAGATCACACATGGAATCATACTTATGTTGTGAGATTACACATGGAATCATGTGGGCCTACAAATCCTAGAGCTGAGGGGAATTCAATGAATGAAGAGTGGGTCTTGTATGGTCCCGTTACTGGACTATACATTGAAATGGCTGTAGGAGTTAACACATTGGGGATTGTGACTGTGAGACGATGGATTGGATGGTTCTATTGGTGGACCATGTAATAACCCATGAAGAGTTCTCTTTTGTGTTTGTCATGCTCTTTTATCTGTTTGTCAAAGTCTGGATGTCATGCCTTTTTGAATATACAGAAGGCTATCGCTCATAGCAATTTGTCTGAGCTATCTATGTCTAACTCTGTGTTCTTCAATGTATTTGTCAGGTCAAAAAAGTTGTGGTTGGATGGTTTTCTAAAACTAAACACAGTCTTAACTGCAAAAGAGCTGTCAGATCTGCAGGAAGTGATGCGGGATAAAGAATTGAATTTGAGGACAGATATTTATGAGATTTTGTTACAAGAGGAGACCATTCCTTAACTAATTATATTGCTCAGTATGACCTCCTTTTTAGTTCTCTGGCAACGTGAACGATGTGGTTTGAGGAGTGGTACTCAGGGCTGATCTGGTTGGCAGAGTATGAGGCAGGGTGCTGGCGGCAAATTTAAAAGCTGTCTGAGCGTATTTTCTGCTGAGGTAGAATCTCTACTCTGCAAGACCTTTATCTTGGTATTACTTCACTTCATTTTCACACAGAAAAGTAGAATGATTCAAGTGTCACTTGTTTTACTTTGTCAAGATGTCTGTTATGAGAAATAATCTTGAGAGTTCTGTTATCGAAAGACATCAGAGGCAGCGAACTTGGTTCCCTTTTTTCTGGCCAGCTACAGATAACTTAGTTCAACAAGTTCTTTTGCTGTCTGTATATAAGATGTGCAGTCTAGTCGCAGACTCTCAGGTATAATATTATTCTTGTACCGTTGTTGCTTTGTGACATATGTACACTCCACTTTTTTGGATCAACCATTCAAAATTTCCTTTGGTTGTGGGGTAGTTCTAGAAATGCAACGTCTGATATCCAAGTCTCTCTGTTTTACTATCTAAAAGTCGAATACTTTGCATACTGTGTTTGTATACTTTTGACACTTCGCATATTTTGCGTTTTTGTTTTTGTCAGTTTGCATACGTATGCTTAAATCTTTGTATGTTACTATTGATTAGCGGACATGTGTGTGTGTGTTAAGTTTTTTATTAGTTCATAATAATTGATTTAATCAGATAATATTATCAAATAAATTTAATTAAATAATATAGTAAGTCTAAAGAACTTAAAAAAAAAAAAAAAAAACCTTGTCCGGCCTTATCCACCAGCATCCTTCAAGGGAAAATCTCCGGTGATGCGCAGTTGTCTAGCGTTTTGAGAGAGTTTCAGCATTTGAGGAGGCAATTGCTTTTGGAACCTTCAACAATTGAAATGGCCGCTTCAGCTGGGGTACAGAACCAGCAAAAGCTATTCATCTCTTGAGGCGGTGCTCGGAGAAGTGGGGTTGCCTGTGCTGTCTCATTAGAGACTTCACGTTGAATGAAATAGTACATGGGAGATTTCGTCATACTTCTCTGTTTTCAATTTTAACATATTTTTTACTATATTATTTAGCTGAATATATATTTAATAATTTTGTTTTCTTTAAATTAATTATTGTTTACTAATCAAAAGCTTGCACGTGCGCATTGATTAAAAGTGACAGAGAAAACATGTATTGATAAAAATTAATATATAAATGTGAAGTGTCACGGTGAAAATTCAGATATGTAAAGTGATTATTATTTGAAAATCTTGCGAGGATGTTCAATTCAATCATAAGGCAAGCAACTTTGTACAGGTTTTCTAAACGCAGTTATGTTTTTAGTTTCTCTAAGTTTTGATATCCAATTTAAGGCTGAAACTACCAGATCACACTGCGTAGTTTGCCATGTAGTTAATGATAGTTTAAGGCCTCCAGCTACCGTTTCACCCATACATCAATCTAACTTCCGCCGACAATTTAAATGGGACTGTAAAAGCAAGGGCCAATTAGCCTTAATAAATAATGATATGTTACATTGAGTGTTTGCTGTTGATTTGATACAACAAAAAATTTGTGTTACAGAAATTTATTTCTATAATTTTAGAAACTGCATCTTTTTCCATGCTTCTTCCCATGTACCGTTTCTTTCTCTAACTTGTTAGCTTAATTTCTCCTAAGAACGTGCGAGGAACTTAGTACGTGTGAGCAATATCCAGGTGCTCATGAAAGCATTATACAGTACGAGTCCTTTTAAAAGTGCAATGCAACAATTATATGTTATCCACACGATGTTTTTAAACCCATTGTATTGTGGAATTAGAGAAATTGTACAATTGTAATATGGGTTTTTAGGGGTTGAATTATCAATAACACGTTATAACATCTTGGAACTCTAATGGGCTTTATAAACTGCAATGTGTCCTTACTATTCTAAAATACGATGAGGCTCTAGATCCATCAAAAGTTCATCTTAATACTTGTAGTTGTAAAATGAAAGAATGAGTCGAAATTTAGTACGAAATGCACAAGTACATGATATGGGTTGTTTCCTTAAGCTCATTTTTTGCTTTTATACATTATGTGAAGAGGTTTAATGTATATAAGGCCTACGGCTAAGGCTTAGTTTGCTCTCGGGAATGTTTTATAAGTGTTTGATACATTGAATCTCAGTAAGTGAGGATAGTTGGAGTAGAGTGGGTGAGATTGTATATTAACCATTAGATTAAGTAGATCTTGGTCGTTTAATGATTGAGACCTCTTATATATAAGGGGTGATCGCCTTATTTGTAATTCATTGAAAAATATAAGCCATATTCTTACTTGAGTACTTCTTTTTTCTCTCTCTAAATAAGTGTATTCTTGTAAGTTTTGGTGAAGAAGATTGAGTTAGCCTCTCTAAAGAGTGCTTGAAGAGTTTTAAGTGCCGTATGTGATAATTAGTAAAACACTTTGCACGTGACACATACACAAATGTCGGACCAAGTCATACATTTACATATAATGTAAGTTACTTTAGGTATAATAGCAAACAATCAATTAACTACTTTGAATTTAGGTTAGTAACCAACGGAGAGGTATTCATGATCTTACCGTATACGATCTTTATTTACATATATAGGTAGATATGAATATAAGTTTTCCTTAATGTCTTTTACGGTAAGAGTCTAAAGTCCTTAAAACCCAGCTTTCTAGTTATATTGTACCATACACTAGTCCAATGGGGAAACCTCACATTTGATTAACAATTGCCTCTTAGGGATTTGCTATTATAGGTCCTTAGATAAGTTGTTAAGCATAACTTGCAATCATTAAGTTAAGTCAAATATAAATTACTCTGGTTAAATCATTTCTAGCATAACATGTACAGCCATTCAAACAAGCATCACGTACTTAGAAAGTTGAATCTAAACAAATTATAAAGCATAAATCAACCATAAAACTTAAATCTAGCAAACTAACAGTTATAATAATAAACTTTTCTTAATATTTCATTTTAATTAATTTAATTCAAACATCTTAAGTAACCTAAATTGTTTTTGGACAACACTTCCTAAAGGTTCCCTAAACTCCTACTTTATTTTAGGATTTTAAAGGTAACTATAGCTAAATAAGAGGATAAAGATCAGACCTTAGCTTAGAAAATGAATGATTAAAATATTTGGAATGAGGATTTGGATGTTTAAGAAAGGAAGTTTCAAATAGAGTTTGATTCTTTACAAAACATGCTTGTAAATAACTTATAATACATAAAAATGGTTTTAGATGCTTTAGGAAATATGTTAGAATATAAGAAAATTTATTTAAGAAATAAAAATGGAAGAAAGCTTGGTTTGGCTTTCTAGTGTGAACCAATCGTACGATTTAGGGGAATTAGTTGATTAGTCCTTACCAGCCTTTTGTAGCTAGAAAACAGGGTATAATCAGGACCATGGTTCTACTGGTACCAACCCCACAATTCATACTAAGGTAGCAACAAAGCTTCAAATTCACTTCCTAAACCAACTTAAATCTAATTTTTTTTTTCTTTAATCTCACTTCAAATATACATTGATTACCCATCAACCTATCAACATAACACATCTTTAAGCCATCAAACTACAAATTTTAAATCAAACACTAACTCAAAACCCAATTCTATCAACAAACTTCAAGAAATCAACTCTAAACTAAAGAATAAGAGAAAAGATGAAGAGCACTTGAAATGAAAGAATGCTAGTTAGGAATCTAAAAGTAAGCTAAGCTTGAAAGATTAAACTGAAAACTGATGCACATGAATTCTTATATCAAGAGATTAGCTAAGAAAACTTATTGATATGGATAATTTTTAAGGAAGTAAGTTAAGAAATAAAGTGTAGAGACTTAATCTTACCTTAAGATCGATTTTACATGGATTTTCCTTTAAGAGAATGGAGGTTTAAGTACCTTATATAGCTGAGATTTAGAGGGCGTCTAGAGATGAGAAGAAAAGAAAAGGGTTAGAGTGGTTAACAAGTGTTACGATTTTAGAATTGAATAACGACAGTTGAAATAAGTAGAGTTTTAAGAGAGTTTTGTGACTGAAATGACCCTTATAGTCACTTTTAAATGGTCCAGATTTATACTTTATGATTACTTTTAAATGATTAAATGGTGATGGTATGAAGCTCCTTAAATTTTTAAATGAGTATCTTGCTCCAATAAGCCAATGGTTTTAAGTAAGTTTTTGAAAATAAGATAGCATTGTAATGAGTCTAACAATCTTCGGAATTTCCTATATATATATATATTTATTTATATATATAACGAGCCGCTGATTTTTAGGGAATTTATTTGAAAAATATGATAGCACTTTATCAACTCGCAATGTTATGAAAATTTCTAAAAGTAGGATATAGTTTTAATAACCTATCAATCCTAAAGTTTTCAGAAAATTTTTTTAAAAGAAGATAGAATCTCAATAGTTTAGTGATTTTTTTTTTTTTGAAAAGCTCTACAAAGAATGGAAGTACCCCCAACAGGCTGGCAATTTTAAATTTCTTTTTTTTTTTTTTTGTTTTTAGAAGAGTTTTATTTTAGAAGAGGACAATGACGTAAGGAGGTTTTTTTGAAAAAGTTTTTAAAAGAGGACAACGCGGACAATCCCAAAGTTTTTCGAAAAAACTTCCAAGGACAACAGAAAGAGGACAGCAAGAAAGAGGACAGCAGCCAATAGCCCAATGATATTTTATTCATTAATTATAAAATTTTCAGGAAGAGGACAGCAGCCAATAGCCCAATGATATTAATGGGATAACTAATTTTTTTTGTTTAAAATCAAGAACTACCAAAACTCTTTACATTTAATCTATCATTTTAATTGAAAACAATACATAATATCCAAACGACCAATTTCACAATCTTAATATACACCTTGAGTTCAAGGCTATGCTTCTTCTCTTTATTTAGATTTACATAAAGCCCCTTAATCGCATCCATCAGAACATTATCTTGTGCACCACTCAAACATAATTCCAGCCGGAAGGTTCTAACAACACGCTGATATCTAAAAGCTCATAATCTAAAAAGAAAGAATTGCAAATACTTATTTGGTTGAAAAACCAGGGTTTTTAGAAGAGAAGATGAAAAGGCATAAGAAAGAAATGTGGGTAAATGATGATGCAGAAAAATGAAAAAGAACGTGATGGAGAAAAATGAAATGCTTCGAGAAAAAAGGAATCTAGAATGAGCCTATCCTCGAAGGGCTAAAAACATGCTATTTTGTTTAAAAACACTTTTATACGTCAACATCCAGAATTAAGAAACAACGAATATTAAAATGGATAACACACACTAATGTATTGTTTATTGATTATATAACACTGTAGCATTATCATTTGACATGAATTTGCTAACCTCACCTTTCGTAATGTATTAATCGCTATCAATACCTACGCTAGAGGTATAGCTTTCTCAATGCTATAACCAAAATTTTATCTTATAACTCTTTATAACTACTTGGAAATCTATATTTTCATCTATAAGGTATTAGGTATATTATATCATGTAAAGTTATCAATTGATATTTTTTACAAAAGATACAAGGCGTATTGTAGAAATAGGTTTTTGGGTAAGTATTGAATATGGAGACGCTATGCCATGCCCTATCCAATTCTATCCTATCCTATTAGAGTAGGTTCCTAAAACTTATACTTAAAATCTATTCTATATTTTTAAAACAAATAAATAAAAAACTATCTAGTTGAACAAACTATTATACAGTACAAGATACAATAAGGTTACCTCTCGTAACCCTTATCTAACACTCACAAAATGGTACAGTAATTAGTCAAATTGTCCCACTAACCTCAGCTGGAGCCTTAATAGAACTAATCTTTGGGTAGCTTGTTGAAATTGATAAAGTCACCTATTTAGCAAGTGATTGTTAAGTTAGAATGTTGTTTTGTTCACGAGTACATCCTATAACTAACTATTAATCCAATTGTAAGTTAATATATATTTTTGAAGTTTCTATGTTTATAGTGTTCTTCAATATTTTCTTTATTTTCTTAGATTTTGATCCGTTTAGTTAGTTTGCAATAACAAGGAACATAAAACATGTAAATCATAGGCTAGCTAGTCAAGTTTTATCATTTTTGTATAAGAATTATGGAGTTCAATGGTAACTGAAATATGAAAACTTGAAAGTAGGTAAAAAGTAAAACAGAGTAATTTAATTTTGAAACATCTTCACTAATATAACGATTCTTCATGTTTGAGTTTGGTTACCATAAGTAGTTTATCATGCAAGATTGCTATTGTAATGCTTGGGTTTAGGACTCTACAGTTTGCTATTTATCCCTAATAATCTATTGATGCATCAGGCATAATCTTTTGACTAAAAACTACAAAATTCCTATAAAAGTCTCCAAATAAACTCATAAGATTTAATTCTCTAATTTAAATCAAAATATCATCCAGGTAGTTCCTTGAATTTTTGAACAATAAATACATATCATAAATAACAATTCTTTATGTTATAACTCATGAGTGAAACCTCATAATTCTAATCTGCTTAAAAGTCTTCTAATTCCATAACTCTAGTAATTTTCACCTAAACACCTACACTTGAAATAATAAGGGATAAGAAGAAGCTTAGTACGTAAAACTCGCGACCACACATGTATACCATGCTCCATACATACAATTTCACATGCATTTTTGCAACGAGAACACCAAACAATTTATTTACTTATTTTTTATTAGTCAACAAATAACACAGCTTGAAATCATTTGTAATTAGCCTCGAATTTGGAGTAACTCATGATTCACTTTATAGTTCATATGGTCGAGACATTGGCATTGTGGCTCCCATATAGACAACCATTGGGACATTGGTACTATGACCCTCAAATGTTACCTAACCTAATTGGTATTGGGACATTGGAATTATGATAGTAGGACATAACCTATCTACCTTGAATCATTTCTAATGGGGGGTTTCACTCAGGATAACATTGCCCAAGGATCAATAAGGTGCTACCTTAGGGATACTTGTACAATAACTCCCTAAGTGTAGCCACGCACAAGCAACAATTAGTTATCATGTTGGATAATTATTAATCAATTCATTTTAGCTACACAACACAAGCATAAGCAACAAACAAAGATTCCATGTACCTAAAACTTGAAAATAATTGAAATTGTTTAACTCGAGAGTCTTTTCAACGCTAACACTTAAAGTACAATCAAGAATAACTTCTTTAGATCTTGTTTCCATGTTACCTAATTTTATCTAAGTTCTCTTAGTTATCTTGCTAGTTGAGTCCAAATTTTAGCCTAACGTAAGGTTTTAGGCTCAATTTAGACTCCTAAACATGTTTAGAATATGTTAGGTTAAGGTCTAGGAGGATAAGAAACAAGAGGAAAGAAAAACGGAAGGTGTAAGATCATGCC
Organism: Lumnitzera racemosa; assembly: GCA_024138005.1. Lineage (NCBI taxonomy): Eukaryota > Viridiplantae > Streptophyta > Magnoliopsida > Myrtales > Combretaceae > Lumnitzera > Lumnitzera racemosa. Next base: position 72,326,766 of record JAMXBC010000003.1, read on the forward strand.
TAGGAAATACACCTAGGATCTTAGATTGTGATCCTTCCTTAAACTCAAACGATAAGATCATGCTTAAGGTTTATGCCTGTAATCTTGACTGTAATTCTCTCTGACTTCAATTTCTTCAATTCAAAAGTTGTTGAAGGGTTTACAGGCAGGATCGTGCTCATGATCTTTGCCCATGATCCTTACCCATGATCCTCCCTAATCGACATTCTCCTCTCCTTTTTCAACTTTTAACCTCTCTAATCATCTTGATTCAAACCTCTAGTTTTCATCCTATTTATCAAGTTAACAAAATGGAACACTTACACGTGTTCCCCAACATGAAATTGAGATCAAGAATCAAGAACATACCTAATAGGAGTCAACTCCTTGGACCATTCACATGCAGCCATGCTAGAGGACTACAAGGACTTGCATGAAAAATATTAGCTTGAAACCTCATTCAAGATGAGGATTCCTATCCTTACCTTCACCTTTTACAGTTCTATCGACTTGAATACTAAGCTCTAGTAAGGATCGACACAATTCTTGAGCTTTCGAGCAGAAGTACCAACTTGGCGAGCAACCCCCATCCACTACTAAGCTCATACTGTGATTCGGTTAGCTTGCGAGCCAAACAGCATCAAACCTCTATCCGAGCTGAGCTAAGAGATGCTTGACTTGAAGAGGATTTGAACATCATTTAGTGATTGAGCCCTGACCTGAACCAAATTAAGTCTATTCTAATTGTTGACTCTTTTGACTTCATTTGAATTGTATTATATTAAGGCCGAGCAGCCTTAAGGTACACTTCAGTAAGATTAGTTGTGTTCTATATCGTCAACTACCATATGACACGTGTCTTTTGGCACAACATTCCAGAAGGATTTCTTACTTTTTCGTATAGCATATTCTTTATCCTTTTTACCCTTTTAGTATGATCATGTATTCCATTGTAAATTACCCTTTTGTCTTTTCTATGTATGCTTTGTAACCCTAGTGGGGCTAGTATAAAAACCCTGTTTACTTGTATACAGATAACATGACATTATTGCATTATTGATCATTACGAGTTTCCTTTCCTAAGCAACCTTAGTGTTCTTGTTTTATTTCTTAACTTTTATCTATTCCTTTTAATAAAGAGTAGTGATGAGTGATCCTAGTTCAGCATTTATGAGTCATATCGAGTGCTTGGATTAAGTTGAGTAGGATCAATTGGTGTGTCATATTTGATTAGTAGCTATAAATCTTGTAATTATTGGGTGACATCCGAAATAGTTAGGAGCACTCTTCTATCATTCCTAAGGATAAACCAAACTGAATCAAGCTTAATATAAAAGTTGTATCCATAACAATTGACTTCAAAGCTATAATTCAATTTGAGAATTCTAAAGTTGACATCAATCCTAAAAATCACCATAAACCTTAAGTAAAGTAAAATCCTGACTTAAATAGTTGCAAACCTTAAGGTGTAATGACAAGCCCTAACTTACAAAACCCTTAAACCCTAAGAGGAGTTATAAACACTCAAGATTATTGGAACTTTAAATGAACAAATGATAAAAAACTCGAGTTAACTAAATTTGATTTAACCCTAAATTACTATAACCTATTATGAGAAGCAATTTTTTTTTTTTAAAGAAAGGAAATATTTAAAGAACTAAACCCTAAATGAACTACTTGAATAAGATAATCAAGTAATATGCACAAGATTAGAATTTAAGAACTACATATGTAAAGGTTAGGGCTAGCCACTTCCATTCAATTTCTTTCCCATTTGAATTTAATTAAACCAAAGTTAATAGTGTAGACTTAGTTGACTTTTAACTTAGTAACTTCCATAAGTTAGACAAGATAATCTCCATTTCTTTATATAAGTTGTATTGCTTATAGATAGGTGATTTAACTAATCTATTTTATTAATTAAAAAATCAAGATTGATGGGACAAGCTACCATGCCCCAAGGACGAGCTTCACGCCGGTTGGGAGAGGAGGGGGGGGGGGGGTGGTATGGCTTGCCATTCTTTCATCTTTTCAATTCCTTTTCATGCTTAATATGTCACATTTAAAGGTAACTAAAGAAGGCATGTATAACTATCACATCCCTTGATTCAAGGACTTAATTATGGGTAAGGAAACCCTTAAACAAACCAGCCATAGAGTCCCCCAATACCCTCATTTACTCTTTATTTTCTTAAGACAATCAAACCTTAAAGACTAAGAAAAAGCTCTCCAAACGCTTCACCCTAACTACCTAACACACACACAAGCTGTACACCACTCATCACCATTTTCACGTTATTTTGGTCACCAAATGAATTTCTACAAGTTCACTATACACTTTACTAGATGAGGAGACACTGGGATACTAAAAAACAACCCTATCATAGGATTCAAAGGGGCTAAGGATCACTAGAGGAAAGGGGGCAAAAAGTAAGGAATTGAAGGAAGCTTAAGAAGACTCAAACTATCACCCAAACATCTAGTAAAGTGTACCTTACTTTTAGATGTCTTTGGAGCACCATGTGTAGAGTTTCATTTCATGTTTACATAAATATGTCATGTACTTTAGAAGTTCATTTACCTAGGTCAAATGATAGCTTCTTAAAGTTTCTTCACAAGTAGTAGAATATAAGTAACATAAGTTTATTTTCCTTTTAGTATATTTGTATATTATTTGTAGTGTCACCTTGTATTTGAGAAAACTAAGGGAATTAAACTCTTGTAAGGTCTCCCAAGATGTTAGACGTCGGATGTGTTGGTGGGGATCAAGGCCAAGGACAAACAAGGTTGGTCACTGGGATGAGTCTAAGCTTGCTGAAAGATTGAAAAGGTGATGGGATTGTGTGAAAACTGAAAAGATAAAGTAAGCAAACCTACGAATAGCTCTAAAAGATATGATACATCAGTGGAACCTTTAGGGACTCATGGTATAACTCAATATGATACATGAGGTGGTTCAGTGAGGTTACTTGCCGCTTGCTTAAGGGTTAGGATAAGAGTGAAGTAGGTAAACAAATTAATAAGAGTAGTGTTCTCGAAAGGAAGAATATTCAGTATAAGGTCATTATGGCTACATGTATAGTAGGTATTTATACCCGAAAACTACAGTAACTTGTCTAAAATGGAAAAGACTAAAAGGGTATTGTTCAAAAGAAATAATGTATAAGAAATAATAAGGGTACAATTAAAAATACAACAAAATGAGTATTTTGTATGGATGATTCTATCATGCACTTGCCCAGACACGTGGCTCTTGGCGACTGGATAAATTTTTAGCAGAAAAGACAATTCTGTATGATGAGTTTGTTTTCTGCTAAGTTGAGGTGCCAAGCAGGGGTGGTAGGTTGGTCATGCTGAGTTGAGCAGATAATTCTTTTGAGGTGAATTCACTTCGGACACTTTCAACATGGCTCGGGTTTGGGTTGGATGAATTGATGGTCAGATGAATTGAGTTGATGTTCTAATGAAGTTTAGGTTGGCAATTGGAGATAAACGACAAGTATAGGAGGGTCCAACTTGCCTAGTGCATCAAGTCCACAGATTGCAGCAGCTCGAACTGCTTAGTGATGAGTCTTAGGGAAAGAATTCTCTTGGTTATACTTTCAACCCTTGGGCTCAAGCGTAGGTCAAGGGTTTCGTCATCTGATTCTTATCATCCCCGCTGGACTGATTGGGATTTGGGATCAAATCTAGTTGGTCGTTGTCTAAGTTCTCCTTGAGTCAGTAAGGGTTGAGGTCAGCAATATTAAACACCTCTAACACGTTGAAGTCTTGTGGAAGCTTAAGTTGATATTCATTATCATTGTTCTTCTAAAGTATCCTAAATGGTCCTTCAGTTGGGGTAGATGGTTTGTTCTTCTTCTTATTAAGGAATCTTTCCTCACTCAAGTGTAACCATACTTGATCTCTGGGTTGAAATTGCTTGGTTTTCCTTCTTTTGCTTTTCTCCTTTAGTTTTCTAGCAGCTCAGTCAATTTGCTGGGTGACTCGTTGATAGATTTGCTGGATGGACTAACCTCAGGTCCTTGCTTCTGGATCTTCTGGATCAGACAGCGGCATTAGGATGTAATCGAGGGGTAGTTCCAGGTTAAAGCCATAGATGAATTCAAAGGAGGCATGTCTAGTGGTGGTGTGTACTAGCTTGTTGTAAGAAAATTTGACAACAAGCAGGTAGATATCCCAATTGGTTAAGTTCTTCCCTACTGCAGCTTGAAGTAGTGATCCTAAAGTGTGGTTGACCACTTTTGTCTACCTATTGGTTTGGGGATGATAGGAGGTGCTAAATAGTAATTTGGTGCCCATCTAATGCCAGAGTGTTCTCCAAAAATGGCTTAGAAATTTTGGATCTCTGTTGGATACCACATTCCTTGGTGCGCTGTACAAGCGAACTACTTCTTGTAAAAACAAAGAAACAATATCCGAAGTGTCGTTAGTCTTGGTACAAGGTATGAAGTATGCCATCTTATTGAACCTATCCACAACTATCATAGAATCTTTACCTCGAGCAGTTCGAGGTAATCTAAGGACAAAATCTATGGTTAAGTCAACCCATGGTCTTACCGGGGCTAGCAAGGGCATTGCTTTTCCTTGCTTTGCTCAGCTCTTTGCTTTCCTATAGATAGTACATCTCTCAATCACATGATACACATCACGCTTCATTGTAGATCAAAAAAATCTATTATTCAATAGCTCATACGTTCTCTACTCTCCAAAGTATCCAGAGAGTCCTCCAATGTGAGATTCTCTCACCAGTAGTTCTCTCATTGAACAAGTTAGCACACACAACTTGCCACCTCTAAATAGATAACCATCTTCTACATGGTACTAATCTATCGCTTTTCCCTCTCTACAGTTCTTATATGTGGGACCAAAATGAGGATCATCCTGATACTATCCTTTTATACTGGCAAAACCCAACAATCTTGTTTGCAGCTCTGTGAGAAGGACATATCTTCTTAATAGGGCATTGGCAACTACATTGTTCTTACCTTGCTTGTACTTAATGACAAAGTTAAATCACTCCAGGAACTTAATCCATTAGCCTTAGCACTTGGAAAGTTTGGTTTGGCTCCATAAATACCTTAAGGACTCATGATTTGTGTATATGACAAACTCTTTTAATAGGAGATAATGCTTCCATACTCAAAGAGCTTGGATTTGGGCTAAAAGCTCTTTGTCATATACAGAATAGTTCAATTGTGGACGTGAGTTGTTTTTGTATAAGAGTCGTTGACTATGTAAAATAGCAGCTTTTTTATAGGGAGCAATTATAGGAAGTTTATATAATATTTTCTTAGAATGTGAGTCTTTCCTTCTTTTCTAAGAATATTTGTATGTATGTATTACCTCTAATATTTTCCTAGAATAGTATTTTCCTATAATAAGATTCTTTTCTTCTTTTCTAAGAATATCTGTATATATATATATATTACCTTCAATATGAGAGAAGAAGACATTCTGAATTCATAAAAACGTGAAGCATTATTGTTAACATGGTATTAGAGTGGTGCTGAAATGAACCAAATTGCTCTAAAATTCTTATTCCTTGAAACTTGTACTCGAAAAAAAGAAAAAAAAAATGGAGCAACAAGGATCTCTTATTCTAGCAACAACAAATGATACACCAATTATTATCCAACAAGACAATTCTGCCTTTCCCACAAGTATCATTTTCGATGAGACTAATTATTCATTATGGTCTCAAGTTATGGAGATGTACATTAGAGCACGCAATAAGGTTGGATATCTCATCGAAGCAGTAACAAAACCTGAACTTGAAGACCCTAATTTTGGGACATGGGTCACAAAAATCAAAGAGTAAAAAGTTATCTTATTGACTTAATGAGTCCATCACTAATGCAACGATTTACTCGTCTCCTAACAACTAAAGTATGGGAGGCTGTATTAAAAACTTTTTATGATGGATCTAATAAGACTCGTCTTTTTGAATTAAATAAGAAATCTTTCTTTATTAGATAAGATGGTAGACCATTATCTACATATTATAATGAACTTGTTGCTATTTTTCAGGAAATTGATTACAGGTCATTTTCTCAAGAAGGAACTGTTGAAGGAGTAGTCTAGTTACATTCGGCAATGGCTAGACCTCGAGTTCATATTTTTTTAAGTGGACTCGATTCTGAATTTGATCAAGTTAGGGGAGAAATTTTATGCAAAGATCCAAAATTGGATTTAGAAAGCACATATGCATATGTAAGGAGGGAGTATCAACAAAGACAAATGATGGGAGGCCCTCTCCCAATTCCTGAACACTTAGCTATGGTGGCTACTCAAACTCGACATGGATCATCATCTGGTCCTGGTAAGAATCGCAGAAAATCAATCTACTAGAAAGTCTAATAATCTTATGTGCAATCATTGTATTGAATTAGGTTACTCAAAGCAATGCTGTTATGTGCTCATTGGTTATCCCGACTGGTAGGCTTTTTCTAAAAAACCACGAAAGAATGTTGTTGGAAAGGCTATGGTGATGGCTACAAATGAAGCGGAACACAATGGTGTGGAAAATCATTGCTTATGGCAAATATTGCTCATTTAGGTATTGTGGGTAAGGCAAATGCTTTCGCTGCAATTTCTATGAATAATACTTGGATTATTGATACTAGTGCATCTGATCATATGATTAGAGACTCTAGTCAATTACAGTATATCCATCCTTCTCCTCAATCAGTTATTTCAACAGCTAATGGTATCACCTGTCCTGTTGTTGGGCAAGGACCTATCACTTTGTCTAATACTCTCATACTAAATTCTGTTTTAGTTGTGGCATCTCTTGAAAATAATTTGTTGTCGGTTGAACAAATTACTTCTACCCTTAATTGTATTATAACTTTTTGGCCTTCATTTTGTATTTTTCAGGATATTCTAACCGGGAAGACTCTTGGTTATGGTGTTAAACAAGAAAAATTGTATTACTTGAAGTTAATAGAGAATGGAGGACAAAATTCAATCAATCACATCAAACTAATAGTCAATAACACAACAAAACAACTATCTAGCTATGGCACTGACATTTGGGTCATCTTTCTTTTGGATACCTTAGGAAATTACAACCTCATTTTTTTCGAACTTAAGTAATTCAGATTTTCATTGTAATGTTTGTGAATTGGAAAAGAGCCATCGTGTTCCTTATTTACCTAGTTTAAATAAAAGTTTTGAGCCATTTATAGTTATACATTCGGATGTATGAGGACCTGTAAAAATTCCTTCATTATTTAAAGCTGGATATTTTGTTACATTTATTGATGAATGCACACGTATGACTTGGATATCATTGCTTCACAAAAAAAAGTGATGTTTGTAAAGCTTTTCAAGATTTTTGTAACGTAGTGAGCACTTAGTATAAAAAACGAATCTAGGTTTGGCAAACAGATAATGCTATGGAATTTATGGATGCCTCTCTTGGGAATTTTTTAAGTTAGCATGGAATTCACCATCAAACCTCTTATACTTATACTCCGTAACAAAATGGCTTAGCAGAAAGAAGGAATAGACAGATACTAGAAGTAGTTCGTACTTCTCCCTTTAGGATGAACATGCCATGATTTTATTGGGGCGAGGCCGTAAAATCCGCTGTCTATCTCATTAATCACTCCCTATCTTGAGTTTTGAATTTTCAGACACCTCTACAGAAAATGCAAACTTTACTTTCCATTCTTTACCTTCCAAACCTTGAACCTTGGGTATTTGGGTGCATAGTGTATGTACTCATAAGTTGCATATATCCTTAGATGTTTCTTTTCGGGAATCAAAACCATTTTATTTAGGGGGAACCTCTACATCTTCCCTTCAAGGGGAGAATGGTAGCAAAGGGAACATGTTGCAAGGCATGAAAAGAAATATAGAAGAATACACAGACGTGGATGAAATAGTTAATTTCTTAGAATTGGAAGAAATTAGTCGTCAAGGGTTGAATGGAAGTAACAATGAGGACAATAACCACCATGGAGAAGAACAACTCAATAGTACAAATTTTCCTACTTTAACACCATTAACCAAAGAGTCTATTTAGAATATCCAAATTGATAACTCTCAAGTAACTTCAAGTCCAATATCTAATAAATCTATTGATGAGTTTCTTGTTTCTCCTAAAAATTCAGTTTCAAGGTACCTACAAAGATTGAACAAAGGTGTTCCAAATAAACAATATGAACTTGATCTTAAAGCCAATGTCAAATACCCTATCAATAATTATGTTTCTACTAAAAAATTGTCTAAAATATATGCACTTGCTGTTAATTAATTATCTAGTGTGTTTATTCCTAGTAATGTGCAGGAAGCTTTAGATGATCCAAGATGGACTAAGGCAATAAATGAAGAGATAAGAAGCTCTGCGAAAGAATTCTACGTAAGAACTCACTTCACTTCTTAAAGGAAAGAAACTAATCGGATGTAGATGGGTTTACATAGTAAAACTCAAGGCTGATGGGAACATTAACAGGTACAAAGCGAGGCTAGTTGCAAAGGGTTATACACAAAAGTATGGGGTAGATTACTAAAAGACCTTTGCACCAGTAGCCAAGCTAGATATAGTTCGCATTGTTATCTTTATAGTCGCAAATTGGGAATGGCCTCTAAAACAATTTGATGTTAAGAATGCCTTAATGGGGAGCTAAAGGAAGAGGTATACATGGAGTTGCTGCCAGGTGTAAAACTTGATTCATCAAAAAGAGATAAAGTTTGCAAACTGAAAAAATCATTATATGGGTTTAAGCAGTCACTTAGAGCCTGGTTTGGGAGGTTCTCTATGGAAATGAAAGCTTTTGGTTATAAACAAAGTGGTGTAGATTATACTTTGTTCATAAAACATAAAGAAGCGAAAGTGACAGCTTTAATTGTGTATGTAGACGATATGGTTCTGACTAGAGATGATTATGAAGAAATGAAGCTTCTATAAGATTACTTGGCTACTGAATTCGAAACGAAGGACTTAAGATAGCTTAAATATTTTCTGGGTATCGAAGTAGTATGGATAGATCAAGGAATTGCTCTTTCTCAAAGAAAATATGTACTTGACCTTTTGACTAAAACTGGAATGCTAGCATATAAACCAATCGAAACTCCTATGGAAATAAATCATAAGCTTGGAATTTTTCCTAATCAAGTCCCAACAGATAAAGGGTGCTGCCAACGGCTAGTGGGAAGGTTAATTTACTTATCCCACACCAGGCTAGATATAGCTTATGTAGTGAGTGTTGTCAGTCAATTCATGCATCAGCCGAGTGAAGAACACATGGATGCAGTGTACCAAATTTTGAGATACTTGAAGGATTGTCTAGAAAAAGGTTTGTTCTTCTCCAAGAATTATGTTTCTAATATAGAAGGATATACGGATGCGAACTGGGTAGGTGATCAAATAACCAAAAAATCTACATTAAGCTATTTTACTTTTGTGGAAGGAAATCTTGTAACTTAGAAAAGCAAAAAGCAAAAGGTTGTTGCAAGATCAAGTGCAGAAGTTGAGTTTTAAGGAATGGCACATGGAATTTGTAAGTTATTATAGGTTAAACTTGTTTTATCAAATTTGGGGATTAAGAATACAAATCCTATCAATCTTTATTATGATAATAAGGCTTCCATTGAGATTACATAGAATCTTGTACAGCATGATCGCACTAAATGTGTTGAAGTTGATAGGCACTTCATCAAAGAGAAGTTAGATCAAAAGATTATCTAATTTCCTTCTGTAAAGTCTTGAGAATAGCTTGTTGGTGTTCTTACAAAAGCAGTTTCAAAGTAGGCATTTCATGATGTGATTGGCAAGTTAGGCATGTTGGACATTTATGCTCCAACTTGAAGGGGAGTACGGATGTTAGTTGTTTCTATATAGGAGTCGTTGATTGTGTAAAATAGCAGCTTTTTTGTAGGGAGTAATTATAGGAAGTTTGTATAGTATTTTCCTAGAATAGAATTATTTCCTTCTTTTCCAAGAATATTTATATGTATATATTACCTCCAATATATTTTCCTAAAATAAGTGTCAGGACCCTAAAGGGGGCCTAGTAGAATTGCTTAAAAATTTCCATATCATGTGTACACCCCTGATATGGAAACTACTTTACAAGTAAGAGATTGTAAGACTTTAAATGATAAATCACTAAGATTACTGATTTTTAAGTAATTAATTTATTGTAAAATAAATATAAATCACTATGGATGTCCGATATCCTACAGTTTCTTAAAACTGTAGAGAATCGGTATTCCCTACCAAATGATAAGATCAAGTAATATAGACTTAAAAGTTCAAACTTAATAAGGTTAAAAAATCTAAGTACATAAGTGATATTTACATTTAAAGTTTCACATGAACTAAACAACTTCTCTCTAATTCTAACCTCTAAAATGTCTCAGTACTTATACTTAACGCTCGGCTCTTAACCCAAATCTGATTATCTATCAACCTGCAAAAGAAAAACTATTGGGGAGTAAGCTACAAGAGCTTAGTGAGTTATCCCTTATATTATACTGGCAAGCAAGTTATCAAACAAATTATTACAATCATACGAATGCATGCATACGTAGTATGCTAAATAATATATGCAGTTGACCAGTGTTGCATATAATATTGAATTTTAACGCTCTCCGAGATAAAGGTTGAAGATACATTGGTACCAATCACGACCGAGCTCTAGCACCTGGGTTTTTAACCATAACTTTGAATTTTGTATTTTACAAAATACATTTCCATTTTTGAAAATCTAGTAGTACACAAAATGCTAGGCCTAGTGGTGAGGTGGCCCCTGTAGTCCAGATTTACACCCTATAGTGGAGCACCCTTATCATGAAGCCAATGTAGCTTGTAAGGTCGGGGATGCTTTGAAGTTGACAAACTTAACCTTTGCATAAAGGACTGTGCAACGACATTAGTATAACTTCCCCCATCCATAATGATCGTGTACAATTAGCCTTTGACAGTAAACTTGGTATGGAGCAAATTCTCCCTTTAGTCTTCTTCAGAGTTTAGCAAGAAACTCAGTACTTGTCTTAGGACTAGGGTCATCACTTCTCCCCAGTCGGCAAAGATACAGGTCTCCTCTTCCTCTTCAGCTTCGGGTTTTCCAACATCCTCTTCTTTCTCAAGCTCGCTCTTATCGATGCTATCCACTACATCTCCTCGGAGCACCATGACACATCGGTTAAGACACTTAACAGCCATATGTCTGAAGCCTAAGTATTTAAAGTATTTCACTTTGCTAATCTTTCGTCTGGAGGTTTACCCCTTTTCATATATCCTCGGGGCCGACCTAACCTTAGCTCGACTCGTCTAACTAGCTTGGCCCTACTGGCTTGCTTGACTGTTATTAGATCAGTCATTCCTATCCTTGGCCTTATATGGCCTCTTCGACTCTGCTTGAATAAGTAGGTGTATAACTGGGGGTCGAGAGAATGTTGGCCCAAGTAAGCTTGGAGCACTTCTTCTCTATTTTTCAACCCTCTACGCTATCTTTATTGCCTCTTCTAAGGTATAAAACCTTTGCACCTCTATGATGTAGCAAATTTCATATTGGAGTCTACAGATGAACCTTGATACAATGCAAGCCTCGAGTTCTTTTACGTCGAGCTGGATCATAAGCATCTGGAACTCTTTGACATAGTCACCAACAGATGAACTTCCTTGATGAAGCTCCTGCAACTTTGCAAACGCATTTTGTAGGTAGTTCTTGGGTACAAATCTACCTCTTAACAACCTTTTTATCTTATCCTAGGTTCTAACACTTTGCCTTCCATCTCTTGTTTTGGCTGCATTCGGATTATTCTACTACATAATGGCATATTTAGTAAACTCTAGTGTAGTAAGTTAAACTTCGATAGCATTCGTATATCCATAACATCCAAAAACCTTCTTGACCTTCTCTTCCCACTCCAAGTATTCATCTGCATCTCTACTTCTATTGAAGGACAGGATTTGAACCTTGACATTATCTAGCCCTCGGGGAGCTCGACGTCTTCGTCCTTATGCTTGGTAATAGTCAATTTCTTCTTCTTCCTCCCCAAACTCTTGAACATCCAGCTCCTGATCATTTTCCTCAGTCTCCTCCAACTCCAGTCTTCATCTAGCAACTTGGTCTGCTACTCCTCTAGCTTGTTACGGTCGAACTGGGTGATTGGTTTGATTGCCTTAGCCATGGTATCTTTCAGGGGAATTTTCTTGTGGGTTATGGTGTTGGACACCTTAGGGTTGTTGTCTATTAACTTGCATTGTTGTGACTAAACTCTTAACAAGGTTGGTTAATCTGTCAAGTTTTTCATTAACCTACTCTAAGGTATTACTGCCATTATGACCATGACCGGGTTGATTACTACTATTCTAATCACCAATAACATCCTGAACACTTGAATCTGATAAGGTACAATACTTCTCGGATAGATTAATAACTCACTAAAAACTTCAATTCCCAATAATCACTTGAACAAAAAGATAGCGAACTTGCTCTGTTTTCATAATGAAAACTAGAGTAATAATGAAATTGCACTTACTTACACTCAAACACACTGCAATAGCTATGGAGGGAACACGACAGCCACCAATAGTAAGGTGAACTAAAACTTCACACACTTCTTCGTAGAATTATGCTCTGATACTAGTGAAGTTGATGTGTCTATAAGGTAGGACACATGGAGAAGCACCATAAGGAAGCAAACCGAAAACAAACAGGGAAAGAGCTAGCAAAGTTTGGGCAACTACCGAATGGATATAATGCACTACTCGATCATACTCAGCCTACAATCTGTTGGATATGACACACCGATCTGAATTGAAGGGTCACTTGCCACTACTCCTTACTAAAGAGAATAGATAAGAGTTGAATGATAATTAGAACACTAAGGTTGCTTAACGTAAATAATTCTGTATTGATTAGTTGATTGTCTGCATACAAGAAAGTGGAGGTTTATATACCCATCCACTAGAGTTACTTTACATGTATGAAAAGACTAAAGGCTAGTCTACAATTAGGTTACATCAAACATACTAAAAGAGATAAAAGAGACAAAGAGCATTCAATACGGAAAAGAAAGAATCATTTTAAAGGGTTGTGTTTAGGAGACATGTGTCGCTTGGTGGCAGGATATTAGAAATATGATACAAAGTAGGCAGAAGCAGAAAAGCTTTGTAATCAAGTCGCCGACGTGATCTAGATCAAGTTGGGAGTCAATTAATTCAGTAAAGAAGTCAGTTGAATTAGAGTTAGACACCTATGGTTGGTTGGTGAGCTTGGCCGACTAGTCCTATGTTATCTTTTCGAATAAGACTTCACTGCTAGGCAGGAGCACGTCTGATACATGTGAGGATCTGATAAACAGGTCGGTAGGAAATTAGCTCGGAATAGGGATCCTCGTCTTGGATTTGGTTTCGAGTTAGTATTCTCCACGCGAGTCCTTAGAGTCCCCTAGCTCGGTTAAGAGTGATTGGTTTAGTGGGTAGATTGCTGTCATGAAACTTGTTTTGTCTTCTCCAACCATGTTTTGAAATTTTCCTATGTATTCTTTGAAATTTGATGTCCGATCAGATATTAACAATATGTTTTACGGAAACAAATTAGGAAGAAGATAAGTAACTAAGAGATAAAATGTAGAGTATGGCAAATAAAAAGCATGAGTAATTACTTCATCAATTGGAAGTAGAAAATAAATAAATAAAATCATCATAGGAAAATTAAGTAATGAGAACTGCAAATTAATAGCAATTTTATATTGGTAGTGCTTAAAAGTGTTAACTATACTATTTTTTAATGACATATATTTTGATGCTTTTTTTTTTATATTACTAAATTTTAAATGTATCTTCATATATAGCTTATAGCTATAATGAAAAAAGAAAAAAAAAGGAAATTGGTGTAAAAAAACTTAATAAAAATATAATTATTAATATAAAATGGTAACTGCAACATTTTTTCATAAACTGTAGTTCTAATTTTTTTTTCTTTTTTTTTTTTTTTTTGTAACTATAGATGTAAGGTTCGATTAAAGTAGTTACTGCGTATTGCATGAGCAACATGCCACACGTAGCTTAAGGAAAGTGAAGCCAAAAAGACACTTAATGGGATGATTAAGTGAGAACAAGATATGGAGGAGGAACAAGCAATCTTAGTGTCTCAAATACACAAGCAACGGATAAGGTAACCTTAGGAGATCTTGAGCGTTCACCTTATACTTAAGTGAGGGAGATCACTTCTTTGCCTAAATCACTTGTTTGATCTTATAGAGCAGTAGTTTTGTAGAGCACTATTGTTTCTCTATTCTCTCTAAGATTTGCTGACGAGGAGGGAAGATTGGGTATTTACAGGCTCTTGGAAAATATAGCATCCATCAAATCATCTCCATGATCAATAGATGAGATGGTGCTTGATCAATTCATGGTTATCCAAGGCGAGCTAGCTAATGGGTCTAAGGTTAGTAGCCTTCCTCATAACTACATGAGCTTTCCTGAGAAAGGTTGGATGCGGAGGACTTGTCTAACGATCCTTGTTTCGAGCTCACCAAGTCAATTCTCCTTAAATCATTCCAGTTATAAACTTGACTCTCTACGCTCTATCACTTAACCTAAATAGTTAAGTCAAATAATAGTGAGTTTGCCCCCATAACAATATAATAAATTTTTAGCCCTCTACAGTAGCAAATAGTTGTTTACCACTATCTTGGATGTCAATGGATCATATCCCATGCCACTAGAAGCAAAAGTGACTCCAGCGCTTAAATCTTGAGGTTGGAGATTTGGTTCCAAATATGTCGGCACAATGCTTTTGATCCTTAATTTTTTCGCTAAAAAAAATCTTGTTCATTAGTGAGTTTTTATATAAAACTAAATAAAATGTGAAAGAGACAAATTGAGCTAAAATAATTTTATGTTGCCTTCTTTTTATATATTTTTGTATCATAGGAAATAATGTACATTATTCAATTACATTGTTTAAGATGACCATTTGATGATAAGTAACTTAATAGTATCTTTTATGTACATATATATATATATATATATACATACACCCATACGTTATATCATATATGATGGATATGGTAACATTAGACGGACTCATTCCAGTATGTAAGATTCGAAAATGCGCATGCTTTAGTAAGAGATGTGAAAACATCACAAACCCATTATGTCGCTGGCAACTTTGCCATTGCTAAATCGTCCAGTTGCTATACCTCCCGGATAATCCTTAACATATGGAGCGTAATTACACTTAGCAAGAGTTGCAAGGTCATTGTTATTGCTTGTGTCGACATTGGAATCACCAAATATTATCACTGCTGGTATGGTTTGATTGGGAGGTAGGTTTATGCTTATTTTAGCTAAGAGAAACATCAAGCACAAACACAAAGACAAACATGCCAAGACATAGTTTAGTAACATTTTAAGAAACTTTAAAATGTTTTCCCTTTATCTTCTCTCTCACTCTTACTCTCTCTATTGTCCTCTCATATATGTGTTTATAAATACATACGAAATATGCCTAAAAAGTAGCTAGTACTTTGGAACAATGCTCTAGTCAATTATTTTACTGGAATGGTGTTGCAACAAGTATGATTTGAAGCATCTAGATCTCATATTTTAGACAACTAGGTTGAATGATTAATTTCGAAACAAAAGTATCATCAATACTTAAGATATATGCCTAATGAGTTGACTTTCATATATATATATATGTGTATATATTCTATTTGCTTGGGCTAATATATATATATATGTTATATATATTTATATTATAATTAATTTTCCTAAATATTGGAAATATTGATTTTAAAGGCAATATTATTGACACTCCATTTTCAAAATTATAACACACGTTCACTTAGATAACAAACATGTACATAATTTGCATACATGACTAACAATTAAAGAAAGAAAAAAAATTCACTTGACCATTGTAAGGAGAAAAAAAAAAGGTATAAACAATCGAAAAAGTACTTAAAAAAAATGCAATTGCAATAATACACTATAAATTTACTTATTAAATATATAAAAAAAATGCGAATCACATTTAGTTTGCTTCATCAAATAAGTAGACATATGCCTATAAAAATAATGAAAAATATATTAATTAGAGAATTTTGTACATAGTAAAATAAAATGTTTTAATATAAAATATAAGGCAAATTGTATGGACCACCAAAAACTTTAGAAAATGCATGGACCACAACTTTTTAAAAATTCAGCACTTAAACCCCTTGAAAAGCCAACACAACAACTTCTATAGAAGTTTTAGTTGAGGTGGCAACACATAGGTGCTGAAATGGTGTTTCTTTAAATATATTTAATTAATTAATTAGAAAAAAAGAATAAAATCAAATGCGATCACGCTTGACCTCCTCCTCCATTTTGCTACATTAACATGATAATATTTGAATAGACTTACATTACATTTATGTACATTTCACTTATGAAAAGTTAATCAACCTTTTTTTTTTCTTTTAATCGTCTAGTAATTTCATCATGCATCATGGTTTCCTATATATATATGTTAGGGACTCTATAAAGCAAGTTTGTGTACCTTTCTTTCACCATTTTTTTTTTTATCACAGATATAAACAACTTAAGCAAAAGATTGTGTATCTAAAATAACCAAAGGAAACTTATTTATCTTGTTCACAAAATTAGAAAACATATCTATTTATTGATTTAATTTGCACTTACAACAATTGCTAAATATTAACAAATTCTACAAAATAGAGGAGGTAAATTTTTTTTTTTTAGGTTGAATAAAGGACGTCATTTGTAATGCCCTGCATTCTAGATATTTGGTTAAAAACTTTTCTTAAACTTTTCGTACTTAAAAGGCGGTTTGTCACTACCATCCTTGAGTTAGGGATAAGATAAAACTTGTATCCAACCTGTTATTCAACTTCATACAACATTTGATTCCAAATCACTTCTTATTCATCATAATAATCAACAGTGGAAGTTTTATAAAAGTGAGCTGTAAGCAGAGTATCACCGTGATATATATCTATATAATATAATAATCCTTTACAAGTACATACCTTTGACTACTAACACTGCACTTAATTTTTTATAAGGTGACACTAACTTCATCCTAAAAGAGCTGCCTTCATGTATTCAAATTGTATCCGGAAGGTCATAACTTCTCCTAAAAGTATACCTTCAACTAGAATTCTGAAGTTTTCTTATCTTTATGGTACAATCTTCTGTCTAACTCATTCTTAACCTGAGAATAAGATAACACATAAAATATGGACTTCTTTTTATCAATGACTTCAAATGATGAATAAGGAATTACAATTTTCTGTTAGGAAGTTTTAGAATAACGTTAGTAGAAAGATTGAATTGTCAATTGGAAAAAGATTGATTGATATTATTTTAATTTATTCTTTTATCCATCAAAGTTGTCATAAAAACCAAGAACTATGGGTAAAAAGCTTAGTTAAATAGAAGCTATTGAAGATATTATTTCAATTATTTTGTGGCATTTGACTCAATTTCATGTTCAAGAAAGTATCTTGAGACAACTTTAGCATCTCTTCCATTAAGTTTGACTATACAAAATACAAAATAGATCTTGATTTTTTAGAAAGGTTTAGAGCTTTATATCTAATAAGTCAAAGACTACCTTTTTTTCATAATTATATTGTAACTAGAGTAATGTATTTTAAACACGTATATAAACATCCATGGTGAAACAAAACCATTAAGTTTAACAGATCATGGATAAGAGTCCAACTTTTTAATCATTTATCAATGTTCCAAAATCAAATCAATGGAGCTTATACATTTTGGGATTTAAACAAGTGTACGTAATTCAAAAAATGACATTCCAAATCTTAAAATACGATGAATTATGAATTTACATGATAAGGAGATCATTCAAACATTCTAAGATCTATGAAGTACATGATACTTGCAAAAAAAATCAATCTCTTATAATGAAATATAAAATTGTACTAATTACGAATCGGCATGACTTTACCATAAACACCAATGGCATCATTATCGAGATAAAAGAAAGTTTGTAAATCATGAATTCATCACAAAAACCAAACTAGATCTATATATCCGCAACATGGAAAAATCATAAAGACGGAGTATTTTACAAATTGGCATATTTATACATCTGAAAGTAGATTTATAAAGTTGAGGAATTTCATTTACTCTTGAAATATATAATATAATTGATATAACTTGTCATGGGGTTTTCATTGTGATGAATCTAACCAAGAGTACAGATACACATTATCCTTTTCCTCTATTTACAAAACATCAATTTCTGAACCTAACTAAAAATAATTTCAAAGAAGGCTAATTTACATATTCCTTGCAAACACAAATACGAATGAATTTATCACCAAATATGTATGTGACAAAATGCTTAATTTAACCAATTCGGTCAAAGTCAAAATCAACAAAATTAAAGTTTATAGATTCTAATTCAATTTTGACAAGTTTAAGAGCAACAACTATAGTTTGTATCTACAATGACTTTGATACCAACTATTGAAAATATGTATAGATAAATCCAAAATAAATTGCATATAGATATAAAATTTATAAAATGTGAAACATGATATATCTCGAGAGCATGAGTAACATTTATGTACTTGGATTTAGATAGAGATCCATCTTGTAGCAGTGTTATTTTATGTACAATTGTAAAAAATGTGAGAGAAGATTGCTCTCTTTCTAATAGGAAATTATGTTAAAACTATTTAATAGAAAAATAGTTTTTATATCCTTATCAGATAAGAGTAAGAATTTCTCTTTAAGCAATAAAGTGAGTAGCCACACTCATAATGACATATCCACATTAAAAGGTCGATTACAATCTCTCTTCCTCCTAGTTTTATACGTATATATAGATATATATATGTATTTTTATATTTTCTTAGTGTATTTTTAAGGAATTTTTAATATATTATATATATACTTTTGGTTTTCATGTATATATATATGTATAAATATTTAGTAATTTCTTATATGTATGTTTATGTACATATTATACCATGTATGTATAGGGCATATATGTATATTTATATTCACATAATCTTATCATTTTTCCTTGTTTATTCCTTTATATGTATATATGTTTTGAATATGTATTCTTATGTATATGTATATGTATATGTATATAAACCGTATATACCATTATGTATACATATACCTAACTAAGTCAATAATATATCCCTCCATATAAGTACGTATCTATATGTATAATAACATATATACACATATAGACATAATCTCTAAAAGAAATTAGATTTATACACAAAATCCCATTACATATACATGGAACTTCTAATACAGTACACTAAAATTCATACTAAAGACATATTAATATATCAAGTACAAAAGTACATAAAAATACACAAAGAATACATAAAACATAATTAACATAAGGGAACAAACATTAACAACATACGAGGAAAATATATTTACTTATTTTGAGGGAATTTGATGAAGAAACCTCCTTTGTATGTCTCTCTTAGTATTGATAGTATGTGGAATGGTAGTTAATATTTTTAGAAGAATGTTAGATGAAAGAAAGTAAGAAAAACAAAAGAAAGAGATGAGAAGAAGAGAGAGAGAAATATTGTCCAACATGTAGGAAGGAAATGGGTTAAATATGTATGTCGATTCAAGACAAACATAGAGAATTGTTGATGTTTCTAGATATGTTAGGTCGCTTATGGCAAGAGGGAGGGAAAAGAAGGAAAAAGAAAAAGAAAAGATAAGAAAAAGAAAAGTCTAGATGTTCATACCTTGACTTAGTCGACATGTTGACTTGATATTGACTTGGTTAACTCCTAAAATATTATATGTATTTATTATATATATATATATATATTTTGGACATAAAAAGAAAATAGAGGAAAAGATGAAGAAAGAGGGAAAATGAAGAATTAAATGTAATAAATTAATAAAACAAATATTTGAAATTTCTTCAAATATTTGTAACTCTATAAATAATATTCAGAATAATAAATAACATAACTATAGGGAAAATTATAAATTATGATATTAATATCTACTACATATTGTCTAAGTAACAAATAAATGTCTAAATTGACATAATTCTAATTATTTATATAAATATAATGTTAATATTAATTATAAAATAATATTATAAATTTTTATGAATTAATTTAGTACTTTTATATTTATAGGTATTTCAAAGTTATCTTTAATTGTTTGTTGGCAATTTTACGCGATTTGGCATATCGTTCAGTTATTTGACTCAATTAGGATTTTATTGACTTTATAGCAAATCGGTATGTTTCTAAGCTTAAAGTCTTGGTTTTACGGTTTTGATTAGGTTCAGGTTTGATTTCTTATATGTATACACGTATTTCATACGCAATTAAGATTTTTATCGGGTTTGGGGTCAATCTTTTATAGTTATATATATTTAGGGTTTAAGGTTTTCGTACGTGATTAGAGTTTCAATTAATAAGTTAGGGTTTTTTATATTTGTTTTAAGTTTCGAGTTTAAAATTTTAATTGGCTTTGTTGACTTAAGGAAATCATCTATAGTACACAAGTTTGATTCCATACTCAGAAGGTTAGATTTGTACGGTTTACAATGAAACTCAAACCTATAGTTATCAGGCTCAGTAAAAGGTCGAGTAAGGTTGAGCTCGATAAATTTTAAATGAGCTAACTTTAAGCCTTTAAAAACTCTACTCGGCTTCGCTTAGATTGTTTGTAACCTTATATAAAAATGCTAATAGTAAAAACAAAATGTTTTTTGGCCATCTTTGTATTTCAAAATTACAAAAATGTCCCTAGTGTATCTGCTATGGATGTAATGTGGTATAAAGAATTTATTACGATAGATAATAACTAAAAATATAAGATCACTATTATGAATTGCGACTGCAACAATTGTTCGTACCCTATTGCTGATTTATTGTTGAATTTGTGTTTTCATTTATAGTAACTCTCACTAAATATTTATAGATTTTGGTGAGTCTAGACCATAGAGGATTTTATACATACGTTGTCTGAATAGAAAAAATTTCAGTTAAATATGTAAGAATAACCAAAAATTTAATATGGTTTGATAGTTTATGTGCAACAGGATTTCAAGATTGTGATATGGAAGAATGAAAAAAAGTAGTATTTTTGTGCAAATTATACATGTGTGGATAGAGCCCAAAAATCCTAAAACGTCATAACTATAATTATTTATGATACTTCCTTTGGCAATGAATTGGTGCTATAGTAATTGGACGGGGGGCATGTATATGTTTAGAAAAGGAGCGTGTATATATTTATAAAAGTTGTGTCTGACCGGTGATTTTGAGTCAATATGCAATTGTTAATTTTTATCAATATTTCGCATGACTTGATTGCCTTCAACCGGACGGACGTAATTACTTTGAAAACCGGAGCACAACAAATCGGAGAACCGATGGTTATCCAACCTGTGCATGTTGCTGTACTCTTCTACTTCTCTAGGGCAAGCGGATGAATTATTCCTTTTAACATCCAGATTACTAAACCGTTCTCTGTATCTTCTGGCCATCATCACATGCCAATGGTTCTTCACCGCATTATCGGTTCGACCCGGAAATACCCTCGCGATAACCGACCATTTGTTTCCAAGGATGCGATGTAAAGCAAGAAGTCTTTCTTCTTCCTCTTCTGTAAAAGGGTTTCTATTGATTTTTGGATTCAATTGATTGAACCATCTTAACCTACAGCTCTTCCCTGAAATCAATATGGAGAATTCATCTAAGTTAAATATCCAAATTTAAGAAATATCTTCATTGAGTATAGTTTACTTGTACGGTTTTTCTTTTTCCAAATAAAAAAATAAAATTTTAAAGGAAAATAGCAGTATTTATGATATTAATTATTTTTCAAAATTTCCATGGTGACAAATAATTTAAGGATGAATAATATGATCACATGGATGCATATATAGGCGCCTGAATCAAACTTTTTCTAGGTCGATATCCTCGTAGCTTTATAATCATAGAAACATGATTGGCTTGCTTGTAATATTAACATGTACGTACTACGCATTTGCGATTCGGTTGTCTACCTATCTTCTGCACATGTACGTGTGTAATTATTTCGGGTCGTGCAGTACTGGTTTTTTTTTTTTTTTTTTTTTTTTTTTTCACATCGTTGCTATTTTATTTATATATATATATATATATTATGAAATTGTTTAAAAAATTTTCTTTATTTGATATCTCAGCACATATTTTAAAGACAACCTATCCATACTTTCTATTATAATTTCATTAGCAAATAAAAAATTTTCTCTTTTTTTTTTATCATTTTTTTTCTTGTCTTTTTCTTTCTTGGGGTGCCGTGTATGTTTCGTACTTCCATTGAATAGGTTAAACTTCTTCCACTTTGCGAGGCCTAAACTCCCCTAAATATTTATTTTCAAAACCTATTGGAAATGTCTGATAGTATAACAATTTTATTACGTACGCATAGAAGTTAGTTGCCCTAGCCAGCGAGATCAGATGTATATACTGTCATCAGCAAATCAATGGAGTTCATATACACAATAAGATCAATATCAATAGATGAAGGAACCTATCACCAAAAAATAACGAAACTACTTTGTAATCGCAACATGCCATAATAATTAATTCCTATGCCCGCTAATATGGATTACCCAAAGGTCCAAGGCTAGGGCTAGGCTAAGATATGAGTGTTGATGCATGTCACGTATATTAGCATAGCATGGGTATGCTGCATTTGCATTATTTAGATGGTCTAAAGTGTATCCTAATCGAATTGATGGATTACTTATATGTTTGTAATAGGATTTTGCCTATATTGCTATTTGTTATTTACTCTCGACTCATAATAAGCCAAAAAAAATAAGTTTTGTTATTCTCAAGTTAGAAAATGAATTAAGTAATACCTCACATTTTAAGAGCAAGAGAACTTGAAAGTCCTTAAAAGGGTAACGGTTTTTCTTAAGAGGCGAATAGTTGTAGACTTGACTTGGATTTAGTTTCTAATAGGAGGCTTTCTAGGAAGATCATTGAGTGGCAATGTGAAGACTTCAACATAAAAATTGTAATGTGGATCACCAATTTTGCCTTATCCCTAACTGAGTAATGGCAGTGATGCATCGTCTTTAGACACCAATAGTCTGGAAAATTTTTTAAGTAAATACATGGAAAGCAGAGCGTTACAGATTCTCATGTAAACTCAAGATATAAATGCATTAGTTTCATAGGGAAGAACTCGATGTAGTGAAATGTGTATACTTAATACCACACCCTTCCCACAAGTTGCACATGATTTGCCTACTCTGTGAGGTTTGGTGCAACCGGTTGTTCCTAGGCTCTCTAAACTTTTCACTTTATTATTTTGATTCTATGGAACCATATTGAACCTCTTTGTACCATTATTATTGTTTCCATTGTCAACATGAGTAAATATATTGCCCATTTAAGACCAACTAATAAACTTGAAAAATGGTGTACATGGAATATAAACTTAATAAATTGTTCACCCAAAAAAAAAAAATAATAATAATAATTCATCACACGTGAAGCATTATGCCAACAACTTTGTTATTACATCTTTTGATTGATCAGGGAATAAATATTGAAAAACTACATATTATGTGAAATTTGTTGAGGTATTTATCGAGAACTGGTTCAATAACGGTTCTGTATGCCTTTTCGGTGGGATGAAAGCTGTCCCAGAAAACGTGACTGGACACATCCGAACATGAACCCACTAACTTGTTCAATAAAGAAATGACCTCAACATTCCCTGTCCCGCAACATGCCTTATCCGCAATAGAAAACCTTGAAAAATTCAATTATACAATCCCTTAGAACATTATCATTTTTAATAGCAAATTTTGGCATTAAGTGGATATCATACATTTCATTATTTACCAATTTACATAAAATGAAAACACATAACATTTTATATGTGCCTTTTAGATCAATCGTGGAAGCTAAAATCAAAATATAATAATATGTAGTATGATGTATATTTTGAAGACACCATATGTATAAATCAAATATAAAATCTATGCAAACTTGGATGACTTTAAGGGATAATGCAATAACCTCGAGTGAATGGAGGTGAGTTGATATAAGGTAGGTAAGATATATGGCTATATGTGCACCCTATCCTATGAAGTAGGTTCCTAAATTTTTTAATTAGATTAAAATGTATCCGGTAGTTAATTAGAACTGCTTTCAAACTTATAACTTTGAAAGAACTAACTTGTAGTTACCTTATGGAACCTATAATTTTTCCTATCTTCTCATAAATTTTAAGTTTATGTGTTATAAAAATAATAATCTAAATATGATATTACAAGTTCTTCCTTATTGGAAAACCTAACAAAAGCTGTGATATGATTAAAGTAACATTTTTCTATCTTTGTTATTTCATTACGTGATGTTAATAAAACCAGAGGACCCTTCATTAAATTGAAATTGAAACTATCAATTAGAAAAGTTAAAATATCATAGTTTTTGGGTTTATGGTTTATATTGGACATAGGTAGCTTCTTTCTAACTTGATGGTAAAATATAAGGTTATCTTTCATCGACTAATATATATTATATTAATTAATAAATTTTATAAGGTGAAAATTAGGTATCTTAAAATTTATACCATATATACCTTAGAATATAGATTTTAGAGTGGTTACAGGATATGAGATAACATAGAAAAGTTGGTTTTAGAAAATTACTACTAGAATTTACCCTGTAACCTTGGATAGCCACTCAAAATTTATCCAATTGAGCAAGGAATAAGTGCTACCTTGTCCTTCAAGGTTGCCCATTCAACTTAAACTTCGAGGTCTTCTTACATCTCTCCATTAGCGATGTAAGCTAATAGAGTTATTGTAATACCCTTATAACTTTCCAAAATTGTATGTCTATATATAAACTTTGGTGTGATTATATATTGGGTAAATTATAAATATATTTCTTGAACACTCGATCATGTAAGGATACTCTTAAACTTTTGAAATGTTTTGAAAATGTGCATATAAGCTTCGAACCATCGTTAAAACTTCATAATTTTTGGAGTTTTAGAGATGGTTGAGAAGTTATTTATGCATATTCGAAACTTATAGGAAAGTAAAACAACATTTTGAATATTTAAAGCATCTACCCAAGTGGACAATACTTTAGGAGTGATTTTCGATTAGTCCTTAGTATTTTATGGCTTTTTTGGAGGATATATATATATATACACACACGCACATACATATCTTAGTTGAACCAAATCTAACTAAATTTACTATTAAGGGAATCCACTATTGAGGAGAGATTGGTATTAAATGATTTTGCTAATCGGTTATAATTTTCTACACAAATATCTAAGTTCTCATTAGTAGTACGTATCCAGCTAGTCGTGCATTCCGTACTCCAATTTTTCTTGCCCCTAGGTCATATAGTTCGTTTCATTAAAAAAAAAAAATAGCAAATAAATTATAATTAGTATTGAAAATAAGTAGAATTGTCATGCCAAATGAAATCTTAAACGAATATAATATGGAAATTCATCATTTTTCAAATGTTTATAAGTTGGATAATCCTATATATCTTACTTAGGTAAGTACTTCAATAACTAAGATGAAAACGAACCACCATAATAGAAAATAAATTAAGTCGAAGCAAACGGCACTAGATATTACCTTTAAGAAATCTGAAACAAGGCTAGCCATGAAGCTAGCATAATCAGGAATATCATACAGAGCTTGCCTCTCACCCTCCGTAAAATTTGTAATAACAATATCATTAGTTGCTGCAAATATAAATTATAAGCTGTTTGCTAAAATGAAACTTGTTTTGTCTTCTCCAACCATGTTTTGCAAGTTTTCTATGTATTCTTTGAAATTTGATGTCTGATTAAATACTGACAATACATTCTATGAAAACAAATCAAGAAGAAGACAAGTAACTAAGAGATAAAATATAGAGTATGGCAAAAAAATAAAGCATGAGTAATTACTTCATCCACTGGACGTAGAAAATAAATAAATAAAACCATCAAAGGAAAATTAAGCAATAAGAACTGCAAATTAATAGCAATTTGTTGACAAATACTACAATCACCGATTTATATTGGTAGTGCTTAAAAGTTCTTACTATATTATTTTGTAATGAGGTATATTTTGATGCTTTTTTTATATTATTTAATTTTAAATGTATCTTCATATACAGCTTATAGATATAATAATGAAAGAAAAAAAGGAAATTGGTGCAAAAAAAAAAAAACCTTAATAAAAATGTAATTATTAATATAAAATGGTAATTTGAGCATTTTTTCATAAATTGTAGTTCTAATTTTTCATGTCTTTTTTTATTCCTACAGATGTAAGGTTTAACTGAAGTAGTCACGTACGTGTTGCGTGAGTGATACGCTACACGTGGCTTAAGGAATGTGAAGTGAGAAAGACATCTGATGGGATGATTAAGAGAGAACAAGGCAAGGAGAAGGAACATGCAATTTTAGTGTCTTAAATACACAAGCAATAGACAATGTAACATTAGCGGACCTCAAGCATTTATCTTGTAGCTTGAGTGAGAGAGATCAATTCTTTGCTCGAATCACTTAGTTAATTTTATAAAGCAATGGTTTTATAGAGCACTATTGTTTCTCTATTCTCTCTAAGATTTGCCAATAGGGAGGGAAAACTGAGTATTTATAGGCTCTTGGATAAGATAGTATTGGTCAGATCATCTCAATGATCAACGAATAAGATAGAGCCTGATCAATTCATGGTTATCTGAACCGAGCTAGTTAATAAGCCTAAAGTCAATAGCTTTCTTCATAAGTGCATAAGCTTGCTTGAGAAATGTTGGATATGGAGGACCAATCCAACGATCCCTATTCTGAGCTCACCAAGTCAATTCTCCCTAAATTATCTTAGTCATAGACTTTATTCTCTAGGCCATATCACCTAGCCTAAAGAATTAAATTAGATAAATAGTGAGTTTGGCCCCATAATAATATAATAAATTCTCAGCCCTCTATGGTAGCGAATAGTTGTTTACCACTATCTTAGATGTCAATGGATCATATCCCATACTACCTGAAGCAAAAGTGACTTTGGTGCTTAAATTTTCAGGTTAGAGATTTGGGTCCAAATATCTTGGCACAATGCTTTTGATCCCCAATTTTTCCATTAAAAAAAATAAATCTCGTTCATTAGTGAGTTTTTATGTAAAACAAAATATATGATGAATGAGACAAGTTAAGCTAAAATAATTTAATGTTGCCTTCTTTTTATATATTTTTGTATCATAGGAAGTAATGTGCATTATTCAATTATTCTCTTCAAGATAACCATTCGATGATAAGTAACTTAATATTACCTCTTATGTACATATACATATATATACATATACACACACATACCCATGCATTATATCATATATGATGGACATAGTGACATTAGACTAGCCTCATTCCTGTATATAATATTAAAAAATATGCATGCTTTAGTAAGAGATGTAAAAACATCACAAACCTATTATGTTGCAAGGGACTTTGCTGTTGCTAAATCGTCCAGTTGCTATACCTCCTGGATAATCCTTACCATATGGAGCATAATCATAGTTGTCAAAATTGCGATTTTACCTATACGATTCTACGAGTTTACGATTTTAGAATGCCTTTTCTAGGTTAACTCGTGTATAAATTTTTTTTTTTTTATGTAGAAACTTATATTTTTAATTAATTTTATATGTAAACTCAGTAGAAACTTACGATTTTGACTGAGTTTATCCATTTTACAAATCTAAGTTAAGTGAGCTAAAACATAAGAAAATACCACTATGCTTTTTTATAAGATATCAACTATTAGGGCATTACGTCATCTTCTTTATCCTATTTTCTTTTTCTTTTAGTCATTTATTTTATATTCATAACCTTCACCTAGGTTTCAGCTCTAATAGTAAAAATTACAAGAAAAATTATATAATTCAGTTTATACCATTAATAATTTGAAATAAGTTGAAATATTTGATTCTTTTTAGTTCATTATTTTTTTTTCAAAAGAAAATAATGGAAAAAGTTTAGTTTCTACTTTATTTATTCTTCTTTCATACATGTTTAATTATATATTATTAATAATTTTTTTTTTATAAAAAAGAGCTTAATCTCTTCATTTCTGTATTTCTATCGTATATTTCAAATTTGAAATAACCATTATAAGTATCTCTATAGTTTTTTAAAGCTATTTTATATAATTTGTAAAAACTTACATTTTTATATTTTAATTTTACATTTCTATTTTATTAACCCTTCAGCGATTCTATATAGAATTACGAGTTTGGCAACCTTAAGTGTAATTACTCATAGTAAGAGTTGCAAGGTTATTGTTATTACCTGCATTGGAATCACCAAATGTTATCACTGCTAGTATGGTTTGATTGGGAGGTAGGTTTATGCTTGCTCTGGTTGAGAGAAACATCAAGCTTAAGCACAAACACAAAGACAAACATGACATAACATAGTTTAGTAACATTTTAAGAGACTTCATTATTGTTGCTAAAAGTCTACCCTTTGCCTTCTCTCTTTCTCTCTCTTTCTTTGTCTCTCACTCTCTTCATTGTCCTCTAATATATGCATATATATATATATATATATAAATAAGGAATATGCCTAAAAAGTAGCTAGGACTTTGGAACAATGCTCTAGTTGATTATTTTACTAGAATGATGTTGCAACATGTATGATTTAAAGCATCTAGATCCCTTATTTTAGCAACTAGGTTAAATGATTAATTTTGGAATAAAAGTATCATCAATACTTAAGTTATATGCCTAATAAGTTGATTTTCATATATATATATATATATGTGTGTGTGTATATGTATATATTCTATCTGCTTGGCTAATAAATATATCGTTATTTATATTTATATTATAATTGCTTTTCCTAAATATTGGAAATATTGATTTTAAAGGTAATATTATCGACACTCCATTTTCAAAATTATAATGCAAGTTTACTTAGATAACAAACATGTACATAATTTGCACATATGACTAACAATTAAAGAAAGAAAAAAATTCACTTGACCATTGTAAGGAGAAAAAAAAAAGTATAAACAATCTAAAAAGTACTTTAAAAAAATACAATTGCAGTAATACATTATAAATTTACTTATTAAATGTATAAAAAAATGGGAATCACATTTAGTTTCCTTCATCGAATAAGTAGCCACTTCCCTATAAAAATTATGAAAAATATATTAATTAAGGAATTTTGTATACGATAAAGTAAAATGTTTTAATATAAAATATAAGGTACATTGTATGGACCACCAAAAACTTTAGAAAATGCATGGACTCCAACTTTTTAAATATTCAGCACTTAACCCTTGAAAAGTTGACACGACAACTTCTATGGAAGTTTTAGTTGAGGTGGCAACACATAGGTACTAAAAGGTGTTTCTTAAATAGATTTAATTAATTAATTTTAAAAAAAGGAATAAAATCAAATACGACCAAGCATGACCTCCTATATTTTGCTACTTTAACATCATAATATTTAATTAGTCTTACGTTGCATTTTTGTACATTTCACTTATGACGAGTTAATCAACCTTGTTTGTTCTTTCAATTGTCTAGTAATTTCATCATTTATCACAGTTGCCGACGTATATGTTAGGAACTTTATAAAGCATGTTTATGTGCCTTTCTTTCTCCATTTTTTTTCTTATCAAAGATATATGCAACTTAGGCAAAAGATTGTATATTTAAAATAACCAAACAAAAATTATCTATCTTATTGTTTGTAAAATTGGAAAACATATCTATTTATTGATTTAATTTGCACTTATAACAATAGCTAAATATTAATGGAATCTACAAAATAGAGGAGGTAAACCCTTTTTGTTTTTTAAAATTAGGGGAGGGGGTGGTTTATGAAGAAAGGAGGTAATTTGTAATGCCCTGCCTTCTAGATATTCGGTTAAAAGTTTTTCTTAAACTTTTGGCGCTTGAAGGCGGTTTGTTATTGCTATTCTTGAGTTAGAGATAAAACAAAACCAGTATCTAACTCGCTATTCCACTACATACAACATTTGATGCCAAATCACTTCTTCTTCATCATAATAATTAATAGCGAATGTTTTACAATAGTGAGCCATACTCAAGCATTCACTTAAAAATTTTTATTAAAATTTTAATGCCTGAAGATGGTTTGTTAGTTCCATCCCTGAGTTAGGGATAAGGCATAACCTATACCCAACCTACTATTCCACTTCATACAATATTTGATTCCAAATCACTTCTTCATCATCATAATAATCAACAATGAAAGTTTTAAAAAGGTAAGCCATATGTAGAGTATCACAGTGATATATATCTATATAGTATAATGATCCTTTAAAAGTACACACTTTTGACTAATGATGCTGCACTAAATCTTTTGTAGGGTAATACCAACTTCCTTCAAGAAGAGTTGCCTTCATGTACTCAAATTGTATCCTAAAGCTCATAACTTCTCTCAAAAGCACACCTTCAACTAGAATTTTGAAGTCTCCCTCTCTCTATGGTACATTTTTCTATCTATCTCATCCTTAACCTAAGGATAAGATAACTTATAAAATATGGACTTCTTTCTAGCAATCACTTTAAATGATTAACATTTGGAATAATGTTAGTATTGAAAAAAGATGGAATGACATTATTTTCATTTATTCTTTTGTCCATCAAAGTTGTCATAAACCAAGAGTTATGAGTAAAAAGCTCAATAAATTAAAAGCTATTGAAGATATTATTTCATTTATTTCATGGCATTTAACTCAATTTTATGTTCAAGAAAGTACCTTGAGACAACTTTAGCATCTCTTCCATTAAATTTAACTATACAAAATCTAAAACAAATCTAAAACAAATCTTGATTTTTCAAAAAGGTTTAAAGCTTTATCTCTAAGGAGTCAAAGACAACCTTTTTCTCATAATTATATCGCAACCAGAGTAATCTATTTTAAATCCCTATATAGTGAAACAAAACTATTTAGTTTAACAAATCATGGATATGTCTCTAACTTTTTAATCATTTATCAGTGTTCCAAAATCAAATCAATGGAGCTTATACTTTTTTTGGGATTTAAACAATTATTGTAATTCATAAAAGAGCATTCAAAATCTTAAAATATGAATAATTACGAATTTATATGATAAAGAGGTTATTCAAACATTCGAAAAATTTATAAAGTGTAAGATACCTCCGAGAAAGCATTTATCTCTTATGATGAAATTTAAAATTTTACCAATTATAAATTGACATAACTTCAACACAAAGCACCAACAACATCATTATTGAGATCAAAATAAAGCTTGTAAATCTTGTATTCATCACAAATACCAAATTAAATCTATATATCCACAACATGGAAAAATCATAAAGACGGAGTACTTTATGAATTAGCATTTTTATACATCTCAAAGTGGATTTGTAAAGTCGAGGAATTTCATTTGTTCCTGAAATATATAATATAATTAAAATAACTTGTGAAAAGGGTTTTCATTATAATGAAGCCAACCAAGAGTATAGATACACATGATCATTTTCTTTTATTCATGAAACATTAATTTCTAAACCTAACTAAAAATAGTTTCAAAAAAGGTCAATGTACATATTTGTCATAAACACAAATACAAATGAATTTATCATCAAATATGTATTTGACAAAATCCCTAGTTTAACTATTTTGGTCAAAGTCAAAACCAACAAAATTAGAGTTTATAAATTTTAATTCAATTTTGACAAGTATAAAAGAAACAACTATAATCTATATCTACAATGGCTTTGATACTAATTATTGAAAATATGTATAAATAAATCAAAAATAAATTTCATATAGATACAAGATTTATAGAATGTAAAACATGATATATCTCGAGAGCATGACTGAAATTTATCTACCTAAATTTAGGGAGAGATCCATCTCGTAGTAGTGCTATTCTATATTCAATTATAAAGAATGTGACAAAAAACTATTCTCTTCCTAACAAGAAATTAGTTTAAAATTGTTTAATAGAAGAATGATTTTTAAATCCTTATCAGATAAGAGTAGGAATTTCTTATTAGATAGCAAGGTAAGTAACCATACCCATAACGGGATATCTACATTAAAAGCCCGATTATAATGTTTACGTTAATAAAGTGTTATAACTAAATAATAATTCAATAATTGATTTATTAATAATTTAAAGGAATATATTTTAAATAATTTATTAATGTTAATCCACATTATCAAATAACCTAACTGCGAAATAATACACAAATGATATTATAAGATAGAAGATATAATAAGATTAGTTACTCATCCTTAGAGTGGATAAAACTTTTTAAGCCCCAAGACTCGTCATTAAAACCAACATAAATTAGATTTTGTTGAATCCTCCAAAGATGCCTTTGCTATGTAATATTTGGAGTTAGGTCATTTTTTGGGCCAAATTTGCATTGGGTCATGATGTCTCTATCACAATTTTGGCAATTTACTTTAAATCTATAAATTTGTTGATGTAGACCCAATGCATGCAATAATGTGCATTTATTACTACTGTAATATATCGTTTTAAAGTGTTGTTAACTAGCTCCGGCTCTATAGATGTAATTATTTGTATTTCATATTTTACTTGTTTTTGAAATTACTATTAACGGTGGGTTTAGTAACTGGTTTGTTCACATAGCAATTAATTGTAATTTGAAGGTTAGAAAGAAAGTTATCAAAAAAAAAAAAAATTGATTTGATATTTATAAAATTTAAGATTTATCTGATAATATATATATGCTCGAGAATATATGTATGCTTTTAGATATTTTTATCCCTCAACATTGAAAAGCGGTTCATTAAGTATCATGTATTACATGTATAAATATCAATAAAATATTGCTATGAATAATAATAAAATGGATAATTTTTAATTCAATTACTACTTATAATTTACACATGTCATAATTGGTATTTAATTTGCATAAAAGGCGTCATTTATTACCACACAATCCTTTCCTGCCTTAATATTTTATTGTTGTTACTTTCCATCCTTTTTATTCTCACTCGTGTGGCTAATCAAAAGCAGTGGGGGAAGTAGCCTCTCCTTATACCTTCCATATGGTAAGTGATTAAATGTTGATAAACCACTGTTATAAGTTGTGAAACAAAGAAAACTATGCTACATATATCACTATTTAAGTATGTTATAATCTACATCAGATGATATTTATCCATGGAAAGCTCGACATCTTCTGCCATGTTACATATGGGTCAATATTATAGAACTCTTTGATATTTCTACGAGAAAGAACTTTCGGGTCAATACCATGAAAAATGCTACGAAATGTGGGTTCCAAGTGATAGGAAATCAAAATAGGGAGCGGTTGTCCTAAGTTTTTGTTCATCTATGGTTGCTTGATCCACTTCCTCATCCTCCGTTCTGGCTTGATCTATTACCTCGCTGTTGGTTGATTCAGGATGTACATTGAGAAAGTCATAGAATTCCATTTGCTTAACTGCCTTATCTGTAATAATGCCATGCAAGAGAATTATTGATTCGAAAAGTGTGAAAAATTAAAAAAAAATCTTTAGTTCGTAAGATTGAAAAATAATGAAAAAAAAAAAAAAATTGTTTTATACTCTTAATAATTTAGCTAGTGTAATTGTTAAATGCCTGCTAGTAACTAAAAGTTATTTTTTTTTTTCCATTAAAACGTTCTAGCATGATGCCAAGTCTCTTATTTTCCTTTTTATGTCGAATGATTAGGGATTTTGAGTATCGTTTGTTGAATCGCATTGATGATCGACAGCCAAAATAAGTCCCCCCTACATCCTAAGTTTCGTTTCTATTAAAAATTTATTTGTTATCCTAAGTGAATTAGGGATTCGGTTTTTCATTAATAAATAGCTGAAAGCATCACCTTTTTAATTTCTTATCACGATTAGAATAAAAATATACGCAAAGAAAAAATCAATGTTTATAATACAGTACTAGTTCCTAAAAAATTGAAAAAAGCAATTGTGACTTTAAAATAGTGATGGTTTATAAATAGTTGTTGCTGTTACTTATAATTTATGATAGCAGTTCTATTTTTAATAAACAATTTTTTAAAATTATTTTTAGCAATAGCTTATATATGAAGATACTTTTTAAAAATTTGAAATGTAAAAGATTATTATCAAATATACTTTACTATCGTTGGTAAGTAATGGTTATATAAAGGCAGGTTTGTAAATAAGCTAAGCTACTTTACATTTACTTAAGCTTAATGCGGTTTGAACTCAATTTGTACATAAGTCAAATTTGAGCTTAAAATGAAGTTTGTTTATTGAAAAAAGCCGTGCTTGAACTCTTATTTAACTTTGTAAGCTGACTTGCGAGTATGTTTATTTATATTATTAAAGAGTGAACTTGTAACTAAATTTGTGAGTAGGCTCACAAGTTGATATATTATATTAAAAAATATAATAAGAGAACCTAAGAATAAGAGTAAGACTAGTATTGTTAAAAAATTATTGAAAAATATAAGATTAGGAGAAACAAGTATTATGAGTTAAAGTAAAAGTTATTAATATAACTAAAAATGATAAAATTGTGAATAAATTTCATAAAGGATATCTTGAATTTAAATTAATTTTGAGTTTTAATTCCAGTTTTTAACTCGAATTTGGGCTCATTTAGGTTTGTTTATCTAATTGAGCTCAAGTTTAGACTCATTTAATGAGTCAATTTTGAGTTCCAGATTTCTTTATGAGCTTAAACTCAAACTAATAGTTTTCAAGCTTAGTAAAAGCTCAAATAAGGTAAAGCATAATAAATTTTAAATCAACTAACTTTAAGCCTTTAAAAACTCCACTTGGCTCTACTTACATTATTTGTAGCCTTATATAAAAATGCTAGTAGTAACAACAAAATATATTTTGGCATCTTTGTATTTCAAAATTTCAAAGGTGTCCCTAATGTATCAGCTATGGATGTAATGTGGTATAAAGAATTTATTATGATAGATAGTAACTAAAAATATAAGATCACTATTATGAATTGCGATTGCAACAATTGTTCGTACACTATTGCTGATTTATTGTTGGAATTTGTGTTTTCATTTATAGTGATTCTCATTAAATACTTGTAGATTTTGATGAGTCTACCATAGAATACTATATAAATATATTGTCTGAATAGAAAAAAATTCCAATTAAATATACTGGCATAACCAAAATTTAATGTGGTTTGATAGTTTATGTGCCACAGGATTTCAAGATTGTGACATGGAAGAATGAAAAAAATATTATTTTTGTGCAAATTATACATGTGTTGATAGAGCCCAAAAATCCTAAAACCTCATAACTATCATTATTTATGATACTTCCTTTGGCAATTAATTGGTGCTTTAGTAATGGTAGGAGGAGCAGTATATATTTATAAAAGTTGTACCTGATCGGTGATTTTGAGTGCATATGCGATTATTAATTTTTATCAATATTTCGCATGGCTTAATTACCTTCAACCGGACGTATGTAATGACTTTGAAAACCGGAGCACGACATATTGGAGAACCGATGATTATCCAACCTGTGCATGTTGCTGTACTCTTCTACTACTCTAGGGCAAGCGGATGAATTATTCCTTTTAACACCAAGATTATTAAACCGCTCTCTGTATCTTCTGGCCATCATCACATGCCAATGGTTCTTCACCGCATTATCGGTTCGACCCGGAAATACCCTCGCGATAACCGACCATTTGTTTCCATGGATGCGATGTAAAGCAAGAAGTCTTTCTTCTTCCTCTTCTGTAAAAGGGTTTCTATTGATTTTCGGATCCAATTGATTGAACCATCTTAACCTACAGCTCTTCCCTGAAATCAATATGGAGAATTCATCTAAGTTAAATATCCAAATTTAAGAAATATCTTCATTGAGTATAGTTTACTCGTACGTTTTTTTTTTTCCAAATAAAAAAAAAATTTAATGGAAAATAGCAGTATTTATGATATTAATTATTTTTCAAAATTTCCATGGTGACAAATAATTTAACGATGGATAATATGATCACATGGATGCATATATAGGCGCCTGAATCAAACTTTTTCTAGGTCGATATCCTCGTAACTTTATAATCATAGAAACACGATTGGCCTGACTTGTAACATTAACATGTACGTACTACGCATTTGCGATTCGGTTGCCTAGCCATCTTCTGCACATGTACGTGTGTAATTATTTCGGGTCGTGTAGTATTAGGTTTTTTTTTTTTTTTTTTTCACATTGTTGCTATTTTATTTATATATATATTATGAAATTACCTAAAAAATTTCCTTTATTTGATATCTCAATATATATTTTGAAAACAACCTATCGATACTTCTTATTATAATTTCTTTAGTAAATAAAAGTTTTTCTCTTTTTTTTTTTATCATTTTTTTTTGTTTTGTCTTTTTCATTCTTGAGGTGCCGTGTATGTAACGTACTTCAATTGAACAAGTTAAACTTCTTCCATTTGCGAGGCCTAAACTCCCCTAAAAATTTATTTTCTAAACCTATTAGAAATGTCTAATAGTATAACGATTTTATTACGTACGTATAGAAGTTAGCTGCCCTTGGCAGCGAGATCGGATGTATATACTGTCATCTGCAAATCAATGGAGTTCATACACACAAAAAGACCAATATCAATAGATGAAGGAGCCTATCACCAAAAAAATGAAAAAACTACTTTGTAATCGCAACATGCCATAATGTTATAAGGTTTATCTGCATCGCAATTTTCCTTATTACCCATTGATGCAGAACAATATATATGTGCTAATTGCTCAATATTGATACACAAATATATATTTATATATATATGTGTGTGTGTTTGTGTATCCATGCTTATATTGCTCAAAATTCAACCCCAGAAGGGGAAAAAAGAAAAAAAGGAGGGATAAATATTGTTAATAGAAGTGTACCTGATCTTCCAGGAAGATTTCGGGCAATAGAATTCCAATTGTGAGGTCCATACTTCATTACCATCTCTCTAAGTTTCTCATCTTCAGCTGGCCTCCAGTGTCCTCTGCTGCACATTATAATTTCTTGATCCAAATTATATTACACAAATAGAAAACAAAAATAATATAAAACAGCTTATTTTAACTGTTAGAACCCTATTTCTGTATATGCATGCAAAGTGTTTTTGTATTTTTTGATGAAAAATTTTTATCAATAAGGCCAAGATCTCTTGTAAGCTGGGCAAATCCAAAAGGATGTGCTAAGAGGGATTCATATGTTACACGGATGCTTGCTAACATATATATGTTATTTATGAACGTGGGTGTATCTGTTTATGTATATATTATGTACGCATGAAGAGTTTCAGTTAGATGGTGGGAGAAGTTTGGACAGAACTTATCAACGGTTTTTGATGCAACGTCTAGGCTAACAAACTTTGTTACCTCTTAGAAGTTATCGTAACCCACGTCCACGTGTACGATTTGAGAAAAAGACAACATGGGAGAGATAGGTTTCTTGGTGAAGGACTTCAACGTTTTCATCTCAACGTTTCCTTTAGGTTTCTTACCTACAACCCCCCTAACTTCTAACTTCCCAACAAGATTATAGGTCGATTATATGTTCCAGCGTTCTCTTTTCCCTTTTTTATTATTTTCAACCTAAAACTTATACTTTGAGAA
This sequence comes from Lumnitzera racemosa, assembly GCA_024138005.1. Taxonomy (NCBI): domain Eukaryota; kingdom Viridiplantae; phylum Streptophyta; class Magnoliopsida; order Myrtales; family Combretaceae; genus Lumnitzera; species Lumnitzera racemosa. The sequence continues at coordinate 72,364,366 of JAMXBC010000003.1, forward strand.
ATGAATAGTTAGTTGTGAATGAGGATGTTCGATATGGAAGGAAAGAAAATTTCCCTAATGGGCATAAGAGAGTGACATATGCTATCTTTTGGTCGTACTACACCTCTTGTTCACTTAAATGCCAATTAGTTACTAATGTTGTTTTGTTTTATTGGTAGGAATATTGTTCTATAAGGGTAAAATATAAACGACTTCTTCCTTCCAATCCATTATCGTTTATAATTATAGGGAAAAAAAAAATACAAATAGTTGGGGGCTTGGAATTTCCCATTCTCTATAATCTCTTGTGGAGTAATTTGCAAGGTAATCTAGGAACTCATTTAAGGGACACCATATGAGGAAAGAAACAATGCAAGATCCCTAAAATTAATAGATTGAGCTGGTAATAATAATCTCTATCATCACCACTAGTGCATGAATCACAACCACCACGATACAATTTAAGTCGAACCTTATTGTAAGCTATGGTAGTTCAAGAGGAACTTAGATTGCAAGCCATGATGGGTTCAAGTTGAACTCAAGGAATGAATCTAGGTAAGTTCGAGTCAATCCCAAGTTTAGAGCCATGTTAGTTTTGAGCCAAACCACTGATAGGATCTAAGGAAAATTCCATGCTAACATAGGTGGTGATGGAAGGGCTTGGTGGTGGTAACAAGTCTATTTATGGTAGTGGGTGTAGTTATGTTGTAGCTAGAGTTGGGTAGTTAGAGAATGTGAAAAGGAGTAAATGTAGAATGAGATAAATCTTCACTTTTGTTAAGTGAAGTGAATACACTATTAGTATGCTTCATTCCTACAAAGAGAATTAGGAATGTAAACAGGGTAAGTCTAAGAAGAGTCAAAGGAACCTAGAGCTTGTCCCATTATACTAATGGGATTCAACTCGTCTTAAAATCCTATAGGGTTTTTAATCATATACCCAAAATTAGCCCTGCTACTTTACTCGCTTTCTTACCTTCATTTATAATTTATTTATTTTACTAAATGACTATTATTTTCTTCATTAATCATTACGTAGGAAATTGATTTAAATTATTAATAGAATATGGGTAACACAATGAGGATTAAGGAATCCATTTATCGTACCATCTTATCCTATATATCTTATCACTGCACTAGTAGAGTACCTAATAGTATTATTATACAATAAGTTCAATAATCTATGTAGGCTCCATCTTAACTCTTCAGCATGTTTTAATTTTGAGTATGCAATCGATATTTACATATATTTTGTTTAACTATTTCTCTTTACTATATAATAAATATACAAATACCTTCTCTTAGCCACAAAAAAAAAAAAAAGAATCTCACATAGATACATATTCGTAAATATTACTAGAAAATACTAAACGTAATCAAAGTTGCCATCATTCGTATTTTTATCTATTTATTATTTTAAGTTTCATAAATTTTAGTTAATATTATATAATTAATAATTTATCTTTTATCAAGTAATAGGTTTCCCATCAAGTTCTTTCAAAATCTCATAACTCAACTCAACACCCCAAGGGGATTTTAACCATGTCCTAAAATCTACTCCAAAGTATCCTAAAAGGTTTTTAGTGGGTTAGGCAGGTTGAGTACTTTATAAAGATTCACCTAATTACATCCTTAAGTTGAATAGGTTGGTGAGGATGAAAACATTCGAGAAGAGAATATGTTGTGATTTTACCTATAGTTATTGTGAAACCCTAACTCTCTAGTTGCATAGGATCGATACAGTTTAGAGTTTTCGAAAAATATTTTTTGAATTGAATCACACTTTAGTATAAAGTCATAAAAGTTAGAAGAAGAGTCTTAACAAGGTTTATTTCTCAAAATAAAGCTATAGAATATTGATAAGCATTTAATTGATTATATTTAGTATACTGATTTTTCCTTAAAATTTTGGTTTATTTTAAGAAAATATACTTAATTGAGTAAAATATTGATTTCTAGGTTTTTGAACATTATTTGGAAGAAAACGACAAAATAGAAATAACTTTTACTCAATTTGGAGTTAAATTAAAAAAGTTACTTAGTTTGTAAGTGACATGAGCATTTACATGACTATATCAGTTATAGGGAAGATTTTTTAACAAAGAAGAGCAATGAACAAAAAGTAACATGACCAAGGGGACATGACCATATCACTAAGTCGTGTCGTTTGCAGGGAAGAGTAAAAAATGCCTACATTATAAAAGGCATCCTTAGGGGATTCTTGACTCACTTTTCGTATGACCTTTAAAGAGACTCAAAGGGCAAAAACACACAAGAGGCAATATATTCTAGAATTCAAGATTCAAGAGATTTTTAATTGTTTTCATGGCTTTTCTTTATGTGTTTTCACTAGATCTTATTCAAGGTTATTCTTTTATCAAGATTACCGTATAAATTTATTGTATTTAGGTTTTGTGCAACCTAGAATCGCTATGTGATGCTGAGTTTTATGAGATTTAATAAAAATCTTTATTTTCTTTGATTCAATTATATATTCTTGATTGCTTTAGATTGATATTTCCTAAGGTATTGATCTAAAATCTGATATTATGCAAAAAAAAAAAAGAAAATTGAGGGATTTTTTGTATGATTAGATCTAGGCATAATTAATGAAGATTATTGTGAGTTTGGAGATAAATTATAAATTTTTTCAAGATTTATATTATTATCTTTAAGAGAATTCATTATTCTTTAATGTAATACATGATTATGTTATTAAGAAGAGATTTTGGGTAAATAGACTTGAGAAAGTTATCAACTTTCCTGATTAAAGAAAATAGACATTGAGTTAGATTATCTATAGTAAATATTGTGTGTATAGTTCTAAGAGAAGCAAGATCTAGACACATCATTGAATCTCGAGTTAATTTTCTAAATTAATAGCTTTCTTATTAAGTTCTTTAGTTGAGTCTTGATTAATTGTTAGATTAGTTATGAGCAGTAATTAGATTAATTTCTTTTAGTTTCTTGGATTTAATTTTACTAGTTAGATAATAAAGAAATAATTAGTATTAGTAATCATTATCCTTATAGGAACTTTATCCGTTTTGAAAGACTATATCACCTTGCGTTATATCAAATATTTAATTTAATAAAACATAATTTTATCAATATCACTTGTTTGCTATCGAAAACTCTCGAGATATAACGGGGCTTTAGAGATAAATTATTTGACTTACTAAAATAATAATTTGGAGTGGAATTGTACGTAAAGCAATCATATGATCATTAAATGTACATGTTATGTATTCGAAATGTACATATATTAGTATAATACGCTAACTATAGGTCAAATTATACCCTAAACCATTAACAACAATGATGATAATAATAATAATATAGCTACTGTTTGCTAAGGGATTTTAGGTGTAGCAACCAATTAGGAATCTAGAACAAAGCTAAGATGAGCTATCAAGGAAGAATTAAACCTAAACAACTAACATTACGACTAATAATCTATAAAATGGACACATGGAAATAAATTTTTCAATCTCCATCAAACAACTACCTATAAAAAGGATTTGGAACAAATTTTAGTCATTTTAGCAACACTTAAGTCAGGAAGAAATACTCTCAAAATATAGGATTCAATATAAAATCAAAATTTATATATAGTTATAGAGAAATCAAATTAAAGGCAAGGCACCTAAGGTTCGCATATTAAATGATAACCTAACAATGTATGGCTTTAGGGATAGACATTTGGCTATGAGAAGTGCCTGCCAACAAGGAGTAGTGGTTAAAGGGTAGGTAGAATTTCGTCCGCAAGTGAGTACAATTTTCCAACCTAAATTTCCTTAAATTATTAAAAGTACTAAGATATGTTAGAAATTTTGGAAAAATGCTTCTAGAGGTTATTTAGCATGTCCTTTAATGTAGTTATTATATAGTTTTTTTCAAAATGTTGATGATATATAATACTTAAGAAAGTTCTTTGTTTATACAAATTTTGAATTAAATTTTCAAAATAATATTGTTTTTTTTAGCTATAAAATTTTGTGTAACATACTTATATTATGTATTAAATTATGATAACAAAATTTTTTAAAATCTCCATATTTATTGTTTATTATAATTTACTTTGATTTAGTTGGTAGTTTTTGAGCAAGTTCAACATGTAAGGGTTTTTAGTAGTTAATGATATTAATATAAGTGTTATATTTTATTCTTGGGGTTAATATGATTATTTATTATTTTAAAGTAAATTTTATCAAATTTAAGCTAAAATAGAAATTTTAGAAAAACCCTATGTAAAAAGTTAATTTGATTTTTTTATGGTTAGAACTTAAAATATATATTTTTGTGAGCTCAAGGTACTTTTTATAGAATTAATTGGTTAGTTATACTAATTATTAGTTAATTACTCATTATTTACCTATATTTTGACTATTATAGTAAATGGGTAATTTGTATTAATGGCACTAAAGTAAGAGGAGTATTGAATAATCTTATTTCTAATATATTTTCTACTAATCCTAACTTGATGTGGTTAAGAAGTAGTAATTCTATAAGTAATATAGTAACTCAGCAAAATTAGATGAAATATCAGATAAAGATTCAAGGTTGCATTTAGTAGTTTATGAAAGATGGGGTTTAGAGATTATACCAAAAGATGTAATTGAGACTCTTAAATAGTAAGGATTGAGGATAAATATTAGAAAGTATTCGTTTAAGAACTTCATAATTAACTTAACTTAGGGGGTAAGTTAGAAATTGAGTAAGAGGATGTCAGGGATAAATAATTTCTCAAAGAAAAATCTTAACCCTTAAACCTTTGCTATAAATAAGAATAAATAGTTCCATATTTGACATATAGTTGACTTTGGTGCCATATGCATCTCTGTTAAGTGACATAGGTGAAGGGGAACGTAGTTTAGATGTAGACAATAGATCACCAACAAGACCAGATAAGTGGATTTAACCTATACTTGGAGTGGATTCATGTTTACTCATAACATTGTATGATATTTGATGTTTATTGGTTGAATATGACTATGAATCTTGGTTGGACTGTTATGATGTGCTGTTTACTATTGATGTGATGTTTGTTGAATGTAAAATTGGATGTTGTGAACAATGTAATTTGCTTATTGCATACATGGCATGGCATGGTACGAAAAGAGACCCATAAGTTAGGATTTTCAAAATAAAGAATTTTTGGTAATTAAGAAACATCGGTTTTTCAAACTAAGTTTTGAAAGCATATAGACTTGCAATGCTTGAACAACCCAACTACTCTTCGTGGTCTGACTTAGCAAATCTATGGTTTTGGGGGTCCTACTTCCAGGTTGCTCCTTATGTCCTCTAGGTTCATGGACATTTTATCCAGATACCCAAGTATATTGACTAACCAGAAGTGTGAACTAGTTTAAGTTAGAATATCGGTACTAATATATGTTACGTAAATAAGCGTAGCATGCCTTTCTTTAGCATTAACTTATTGGCTTGGTTATCATTGTTTAAGAATAATTTAGCTACCTATAGATGTGCTATGTGTTTTATGGTTTCTACTTAAATTATGTTATTTGCAATCTACTCTCACTTAACTTATAGAAGTTGAGGGTATAAAGTATTTTATACTCAGCTTAAGAAGGAATTTAAAAGGGCTCCATCACTAAAGGGATGCATTTTGAGAGTATTATATAGAGTCAACTTCTTTTAAAAGGAACCTACATTAAGATTGAAGTTTATACTTCTATGGACTTGTAGTTGAAATGAAAGGAAAAAGAATGTTTATATTTTGTAGTTGTAAATAGTGAAGTGTACTACAAGTTGTAATCAAAGCTTAAGCTAAACTTCGATATAGCATCCTTTTGTTATATATATAAGATTATCTTTTGTAATGTAAGCAAGTCAGTGCTTATAATGTTACATTTTGTATTATGTCGGGATGTGACAATTGTCACACCTTATTAGGTACCTTAGTGACAACTTTCCATGAGTGCTCTATGGAGAAAGGATTCTAACATTAGCATCCTAAATCTTTTAAACCACTCATAGAGTGTGTAATTATAGCTACTAACAAAATAAAATCATAGTTAAATTGGTTAATACTAATATTTCCGATTTCATTTAAGGGTAACTATTGGGAATCAAGTTCTAAATTAACCTCTAATTTAAGGTGGACAAATGAATCTAGTAAGGACAAAGGGATTAAATCATTTAATGGAGCAAATCATGAAGGGTTTTGACTTAGAAGATAAGCATAATTATTTAGAAGATTTCCAAATTTATAACATTATCTTAGGACAAGCTTACTATAGTTTGTTCAAGATAGAGTTTTTGATATTATTGCTTTTAATTAGAAGACCCTTAGAGACTTTGATTCTAATTTAATTGTTGCTATACTTGATCTTTTGGTTGTTTCTAAAGGATGATATGGTTTTGATTTGATTAAGAAACACATCCTAAAGAAGATTTGAATGGAAATATTCCAAAAGTTACCTTTATTGCACCAAGGAATTCGAGACGGAGTTACATAGAGGATATTGAAGGTGTTAGAAGATATCACAAGATATTTCTTTGTTAGATTAGCTCATATTTACTTTTCTTGTTGGTTATTTTCTTTATTAATCAAAATACACTTTCTTATAGTCTATGTAACTCTACGAGGAAAACAAGTTGTCGACGAATATTATTAATCTTTTTTTTTTTTTTTTTTGTTGTGCAAGTTTTTTCCTAACTCAATATTATTTGCTCTTATCAATCGTTTTAAGATTGTAGCAAGTAAACCATGCAACTTACTTATGCATCATATTAAGTAGTTTAAGTAGAGTTCAATCTTTCTTTAGTATGTAATATCTATTGGAGGAGTCATTTATATCCCTTTTACTTTCTTTGCATCCTCATAATAGACCCATAAATACTAATGATGAATTATCTAGTGGCTAATTTCTTCCTAAATCCTCATTCTAGTCGTTTATTCTTATATTAGCTTAATGATTGCTTTGTTTTAAGCATATCTAATGAGAGATCTAATCATGTTTAGATCTGGTCTACGAATTTAGGCAAATAATATTTGATATCAAAGGTTCAAGGAAAGATGAGTTGGTTTAAGTATATTGAATAACTATAAGATTTTTTTTTTGAAAGGAATTGTGTTAATTGTGATGGTGAAGATGTTTGTACATATAAACACATAATAAAGAAGGCAATGGCTATAGGAGGGCAATTAATGTAATAGAAATCACCATTGGAAATGCCTTGTGAGACTTAGCAAAGTCTGTTGAAGCCATGAATGTGAGATTGGACAATTTAGAGGAACAAAAGTGAGGAATATGTGGCTAAGTGAGAAGGGTGTTCAAGGAACATGATGAGAGAAATGGAGATAATTTTGAGGAGGAGAGAAATAATAGAGGCAATCAACAGATGGTGTAAATAGAGAATATTAAGATAGAAATTCCACCTATTAAGGGGTGTGAATATGTAGATGCATATTTTGATGGGGAGTACAAGGGAGAGAAGATATGCAACTACCATAATTATGATGAGAAAGCCTAGATTACATTGGAAACTCTAGAGTTTAGTGCATTTACTACTTTATGGTAGGAGAATACGAAGGCATAAAGGGTAAGAAGAGGTAATGGAAAGGTAGAGACATGGAAAGAGATGAAATGGCTCATAGTTATTTATCTTATACATGAATATTATAAATAGGAGATATATATAAGGCCACAAATTTTGAAATAAGGACTTAATGTAGAAGGGTATGTTATATAATTTGAGAAGCTTCTAATTGGATGAAAGGTTAAGGAGCTTAAGTAGTGCACTATCTCTAGTTACATAGCAAGATTGAAGTATGATATTTTGTTTGTATTTATATTGTTGGAAAGGTGCATGTGTATGTGTGTGACACAATATATCACACTACAAGATGATACAAAGGTAGTGAACATGCGGCTATATAGATATTCTGCTATTCAAAAGAACATGCTTGAAGGGATGATACAAAGTAAGTACACCTGTCAGTTTTAATATAACGGATGTGAATCCGAATTGATCCTTTAGAGACCTCGAGTACTAATACTAACCTTAGCTCTATTATCTAATAGGAAAATTGTGATGGGTTGAATGAATTAAAAATACTAAAATTAACAAACTAATCTAATTATGAGACTTGACTAAGCAATTTAGGAAGCGATAAAATTAAGAACGACTTCAAGAAGGTAAATAACGTATTTAGGAATTGTTTCTCTTAGTGTTTAACATGTGACCACTAAAAATATATCCAATTCTATCTCTATTATTCTTGACTGGAGGGATTTACAACTAAAGTTAATACCTTTCTTAAGTATATTAACCATAATCCTAAATTATTTACCAGAATCTCTTCACTTAATAATATAATTTAGAATCGCATTAATGTATAATGAATTCCCACACAAAAGAACAACTTTTTGAAAGAATCATGTATCTTATCTCTAAGTACTATATAATTCTCTCTAATTATATAAAAATCCCATTATTCATGTGATTTCTCAATCATCATGCATAATATTATAGATTGATACCATAGAAATATCAATTAACAATTAACACACATAATTGAATCAAGAAAGATAGAAACTTTATTGAAAATTATCAATAACTCTAATAGTTATATGAAATCCTAGATTCTACAATCCTAAATACCAGAATCTTAAGTTATCATGATGAAATTAAAAACAAATTATAATAAAATCAAGAAATAAAATATGAAAATCCCCTTTTGTTGATGAGAAATCTTTTTCAATCTTGAAGTTAGGTGTTGCTTCTACCTTTTTCTCCTCCTTCTCTTCAAGTCTCTTCTCTTTTTGAATGTCAAAAGTTTTGTGTAAAACCCTCACAAGTCTTTATATAATATATTATGAAATTTCTTTTTTCATCACTAGATACAGTCTAGAACACAGTTGTATTCCCAAGTTGTATAACTTACTGACCTTAGCACAAAAATTATTCTGCATGGACACAGCCTGGGGATATAATTGTGTCCTAGATTGTGTAACTTTTTGACCAAAATTTGCTACTTTCTCTTATTGTTTATGTAACTTCAAAACTTCATAACTCATTCATTTGAACTCCAAATTGAGTGAAACTTGATTTCTTTTCTTTGTTTTCAATCCGAGAATGCGTTTAAACCTTAAAATCAAAATTTTGCTCAATTAAGTATCAATTTATTTAAAAAAAAACAAAAATGTAAGGGAAATACTATACAATCACCATGTGAAATGTATTTAAAATAAGAGTTTTCAGGGGATGATTAAAGAAATACCTAAGAGAGGGGTGATTAAACTAAGTCATAATCTATTCACTTCCCTGGTTATGTTGATGAAAAAGAAGGATAAGACTTATAGTATTTATGCAGACTATTGAGAGATAAATAAAAACACTATTAAGGATTGGTATCTTATACCTATAATTGAAGACTTATTTGATGAACTTCATGGTGCAAGTGGGTACACTAAGCTAGATCTTAGATTCAACTATCATCAAATTAAGATGGATTTAAGTGATATATTCAAAATGACTTTTCGAACTCATGAAAGGCGCTACGAATTTATAGTTATACCCTATGGACTTAGTAATGAATCATATTTTCAAGGAATATATGAGGAAGTTTGTCTTGGTGTCTGACATTTTGACTTATAGTTGAACTTTGGAGGAGCATGCGAATCATTTGAGGTTGGTGTTTAAGATCTTGAAGAAGGAGAAACTCTTCTTGAAGAGGAGTCAATGTGTCTTTGAGGCGATGAAGATTGAGTATTTAGACCATGTGATTACTAAAGATGGTGTAGCAATCGACCCTAACAAAGTATAAGCAATTAATTTGTGGCCAATTCCTAAAATGTTGAAGGAGTTATCTAGTTTTCTTAGCCTTGCTAGGTATTATAGGCACTTTATCCATGGTTATGGTATTGTTTTTAAGCCATTTATCTTACTTTTAAGGAAAGGTTAATTTGGGTGGAGCAAAGCAGCGAAGGAAGCATTCAAAAAGTTGAAAACAACCTTCACTAATGCTCCTGTTTTTAGATTATTACCAAATTATTGAAAGGTCTTTGTAATTGAGACGAATGCAAGTGGTGATGGGATTGGGGTGGTACTCATGCAAGAGAATCATCCTATTCATACCTAAGCAAAACATTGCCTCCAAGACAACAAGGACTTTCTACTTATGAAAAGGAGCTCATAGCTTTGGTGTTTGCAGTGGAGAGATGGAGACATTACCTATTAGGTAGAAAATTTTACATTCAAACAAATCATCACAGTTTGAAATATTTGTTAGAGTAACGTTTAGTAAGTTCCAACCAACATAAATGGCTAACCAAGTTGCTTGGGTTAGATTATGAGATACATTTCAAGATAGGGAAGGTCAATAATGTTGTTGATGTACTTTCTAAGAGGAAAGATGCTAAATTACAAGCTATTAGGTTGAAGTTAGTGGCTCCAAAATTGCTGGAAGAAATAAAAAGTAGTTGGGAGTTACCTAATGGGTATAAAGACTTAATAAGGAGGTTGAAAGAGGGTTAGGACGGTAGGAAGTTTATCTTGATAGAAGGTTATTGAAGTGAAAAGGGAAAATTGTTGTTGGTCCTTAACCTACCCTAAAGAGAAAGTTACTTAAGATTTATTATGATGAAGCTATAGGGCGACACTCGGGTCATCAGGCCACATATAAGTAATTAAGTTCAATTTACTACTAGCAAAAAATGGAGCGTGAAGTTAGGCAATAGGTGAGAGAATGCATGATTTGCCAAAGGCACAAAGGAGAAAATGTGGCTTATCCTGGTCTATTGCAACCATTACCTATTCTTACTGAATGTTGGACTGAGGTGAGCCTTGATTTTATTGAAGGACTTCCAAAATCTAATGGTAACGATGTGATAATGGTAATGGTAGATAAACTTAGCAAGCATAGGCATTTTATAGGACTTTCCAATCCTTTCACAACCCATCAAGTAGCTGTAGCTTATATGGATCATATGTATAAAGTACATGATTTGCTAGAAAACATAATCAGTGATTGTGATCCATTTTTCCTAAGTCACTTTTGGAAGGAATTTTTCCAACTACAAGGAGTCTCTCTACACTTCTTAATGGCCTATCACCTCCAAAGCAATAGCCAAATTAAGGTGGTTAATAAGTGTTTAGGCATTGGTTGAGTGATGTTACAACACAATATATCACACTAGTGCTAAACATACACCTTTTGAGATCCTTTCTAGATATCCTCCTTTGACACATATGCCATATATTTTAGGTGACTCAAGGAATAACATTGTGGACATTATACTATCTAATAGGGAAGAAATGATCAAATTACTCAAGTTTCACTTGAAACAAGCACACAATAGGATAAAGCAAAAGGCAGACAAGAAGAGATCAAAGAGGGTGTTTTAGATTGGAGAGTGGGTGTGGCTTATACTACAACCCTACAAATAGACTAGTTTAAAGTCAAAACAAGAGTAGAAACTAATGGCTATGTATTTTTGTCCTTATCAAATATTAGATACTATAAGTCTAGTCACTTACCAGCTTCATTTACCAAATCTACCTGAACTTTCATGTGTTGTAACTAAAGTGCTACCATGAACCACTACCATCTTCTTCAATAGACCCACCTACAAAGATAACTGAAGGATTACTTCTCGAAAGGATTCTAGAAAAAAGGTTGATTAAGATAAGAAACTTAACTAAAGCATAAGGATTTGTGAAGTGGAAACAACAACCTATCTTTGAAGCTACTTGGGAGTATCTAGCAGATTTGCGCCTCAGGTTCCCTGACTCTCCATTGTAGATAATGGATTTCAAAGGAGGAGGGAATGAAATGGGAAAACAAAATCTAAGTTTTCTTTATGAAAGTATGGAGGGACAAGATGACTTATCTGAACTAAGTGTTGGCTTGTTAAACACACTTGTGACTCCTCTGTCTAGTAGTGTTAATTTGGACGTGGGCCCTATTGACAAGCCTAAATAGCTTCAAGCTAAGTAGAGAAATAGACTAACAACAAACCCATCTAATATTATTATCCATTTACGTAATATTCTAGAAGGTAGGGAATAAGGAATATTCTAATATATATATATATATATATATATATACAATCATGTAATCTAAAAAAACTCATAAATGAAAATACAAAAATATTACACCTCCCAATTTTCTCTCATATTTGAGAAATTTTTCGTCCACATTTAAGTGAAGCTAATTTTCATTGAGTAATTTTTGTTGTTGCAGTTGCCTTGATTTCATTGATCATGATTAGATAGAGAATTATTTGTTGCAGTTTAATACTACAAATTTAAGAATAGGTTTTAGCTCTTTTCTCTTGTTGAACCAAACTAGTTGTATAAACTTCAAATTCACATCTAAACCTATGCAATGGCCAGTTTTGAATTGTAAATCGGCCAGACCTTAAGGTAGGTAGGCCTCAACAAGCTTACAAACCTTCAGGCCCTAAGGGCTTAAGTGATTCGGCCTGGTGAAGTTGCTAACTTGACAAGCCTAAATCACTAATTGAACTGGCAGTTCTACTTGCCTAGATTTTATTTTATTTAAAAAGAAGAAAACCAAATACTATCATATGCAATTGAGTTTATCATTTTCCTTTATGAGTTATGACATCCCATTTTCATAATTATGTTGTAATTTATTTCTTTTTGTATTGACAATATATTCCAAAATTCAAATAAAAATTCTTCTTCATTTGTAATTTCTCTCGTTTTGCTTAACAATATTCAACATGTTAATATTAAAGTAATAGTATACTCATGCAATCTAAATTAATTATTTGAAACGGAATAAAATTTAAGCAAAAAACAATAGTGAATTATTCATGTGTCTGTACATGTAAATTGTAATGTATATATAAAGTGCTACAATAATATGGGAAATAAAATTAGAAATATGAGAGAGACGAAAAATTATTTTCATTAAATTATGAAAATACAGAAAAAATTATATATAAAAAAAAAAACTATTGAGAAAACTATTCAAGTGTTGATGAACTAGCCCGGATTAGTGTCCTCAAGGATCGAGCCTGGTTGAACTTGTTACCGGCTTATGAATCGACTATTTAGAACCGGTTTCGGGTTGAACCATTCCGCTGCATAGGTATATTAACATCCATAGTTTATCATAATGTCCATGACCCATCCGTGTTCAATAAATGTAGAACTTTAATTGTTGCGATTCGAGAAATATAATCTATGAATAGAATATTTGGTACTGTGTTTACAACTTCTTATATCTTTGAAAAGACTACTATATTTATAGATCCAAGATAAAGCCATGAATGTACATATGATGGTAGGAAGCGACCATAAAATAAATGAAAAATTAAACTATTGGGACTACTAATAGTTTGATTTCCAGCAATTATATTTTATATGGTTTACTTGCAATTGACTGCTATAATGGTAGGGACCAAATTACTTCTACGAAACTCATAGAAGATAAGAGAAAAATTAACTAGTTAAGAAATTACAATATGGCAAATCCTAACAATTAAGGAAAATTATTTGTTTATGAGGATAAGACAAACCCAAATATACAGTTGAGTTCTATATAAGAAGAGATTCTGTTGGGTTAGGAATTTCCATGACTTTGGGTCGATCGTTGGTCAGAATGGTTGGCTGTACTTCGATCTACCCGTAGGACTAGAGTATCATACTTCGAAAACCTATTGTAATAGATGAAGCCTTTCGGGAAGTGAAAGTTATCGCATGCTGTTTGTGAGTGGAACAAAAAGAAAAAAAAAAAAGAAAGAAAAAGTAAGATAAGTTTCATTTAGAAACTTGTTTGAATTAATTATGATCATATGACTGAACCATAGAATCTAATGTCCTCTTTGGTGTGGTCCTACTGCTTTGTACGGAGTGAAACAATTTTGAAAAGCACTAGTGAGTGGAAATTGATTTAAGGAACTCTTAATAAACTGTATTTCGTAAATAAAAATATATTAAAGACTTGAGTTTTCTTTTTTTTTTTCTTTTTCTTTTACAATAGGACATATGTTTTCATTCTTTTTTTTTATATATATATTTTAGGATCTAAATAGTAAAAAATAAGTCAAAATAGTTTTTTTTCTTTTTTTTTTTCGCTCTTTGTTAGAAGTCACGTCCTGAATTGAAAAAGACAAAAAAACTAGGTCCTAAAATGAGGGGAAAAGATTAAAATGTAAGTCATGAAATGAAAAGCTGTTAAGAAATAGGTTCTTCCGACGTTTTTGTAGTTTATTTTTAGGACGTATGTTTTTATTTATTCTATTTCTAGACCTAATCTTGATGGAACTTATAACGGAAATCCTATTTTAACCCAAGTTTTAAAAACTTTCAAAGAAAATTTTCAAAAAGATGACTCTTTCTTTTTTTCTTTTTTTGAATAAAAAAACAATCAAAGGAAAATTTAGGTCCTTTTAATGGTTGTTCTCAAACTTTACATGTTTTTTCTTTTAGAAAATTAATTTATGGATAAATTATATGGATCAACGTTAAAAAACTTTGCAAATTGTCCTTCAGCCTTTTCAAAAATCAATACTTACCCATTAAAATAGGTATGGACCTCACCTTTTATCTTATTTCACTAACTATTTGTAAATTACAGCTAACATGAATAGTAATGAAAATATATTCAATTAATTGATGTAATAAAAACATTAAAAAGTATAGGAAATAGATTCAAAAAATTATAACAATACTGTGACTCAAAATGACATTACTGTATCATTGTAAATCATCCTTAAATTTAGTAGTTAAATCATGCCCATAAATGGTGAAATGAAAACTATAGACAGGTTATTTGAAAAACTCTCAATTATCAGCAATTTTCATAAAAGCTAACGATAGTCTTATTTTTTGCGATCGAAAAATTTATTTTTATCATTAATAAATATGATTCAATGAAATGAGGGATGATTCATCATAAATTAAGATTGTCGATAGATATGATAAAATGACATTACATTATTGTCATTTTAAGTGATGTTACTACAGAAAGCCCCTAGAATTAAAAAAAAAATGAAAAGGCAATGGAGAATCCTTCAATTTCTAACATCACCTTTAATTAATTGATGCAATAAAAAAATTCAAAAGTATAGGAAGAAGGTCCACTATGTGTTTTATGCACTCAAATATTGATAAGTTAAAAATTAACTAATTTGTCAAGCCCTTTGTAGTTTAATAATATCTATTGGTATTTTTTTGAAATTTGATAGGGGTTCAAATCTCCCTCCCCAAAGTTTATAACTTAGTTGGGCAAGGAGAAAAAGGTTAACCACTTTCATTGTGATTATCGTGGAAACAGTCAAAATATTCCCATTTCTAGATATATGTATATATGCGTATCATCAAATTTGAGCAATTCATTATTTGAAACGCAATGGTTCATACGTCCATATGTATAGTCTATTCTATTTCCAACTACATCATGTCGGAGCAGATTTGATATCTTTAGGTGTCAAAGGTCATTTTTATGCCGCCGTTTGAAACGACAACAAAATTGGGAGTTCATTGCTGCTAGGAAAATTGTTCCAATTTTATGCATCTAAGTTAAATTGTATATTGTTGACTATTTAGTTAATTGAATTAAGTAGTCAATCCCATTAAAGAAAAGGTAATATTTTCGTTAATTAATTGATTGGACTTTCGGAATCATCTCTATAGAAATTTTTTATGTGGATTTAATATATAAAAACCTAAGTTTTATTTTACTTATTATGATGGCATAATGAAATAAAATAAAATCTATAAATGAAATTGAGGCCCCTAGTCTAAGCAGTTGATTTCTTTTGCTTTCCCCACATTCCATAGAAAATTAAGAGCAGGCACTTGCTTTAGACTGAATAAATTAACCTTAAAAGAATGGCTTTCTCAATAAATTCAGCAATATTTTTCTAATCCTATTATCTTTGTTGTTGATTTTACATGATAATCCTATGAGTAATTTCAATCTGACCATAAAGTGTATTCGAATTAAAGTTTTCATTCAATTGGTATCATGACCTATCATGTTTGAACATCAGGAAAATTTGATCGATTATGTTTGGCTATTGCTAAAATCAAAATCGATCTCAACATATATCAAGCTCTATCCCACAACCATTTAAAAAAAAAATTCGGTATTGTCTAAAAGCGTAATGAGACATATGCACATGGATTGTAATTTGGTTTTGATTTCCATGCATATCTTACTTGCTTAGTTTTTGGTTAAATTGAGGCATGTAAGTTCCGACAACAATTGTATTTAGCGACATGCTAATTCAATTGATTTGGATTTGCATGTTATTAGGTTTGATAGATTCAGTAACATGCCGCAAAACCTTGATTTTGGATTATACTGCAAAGAAACCCACAAGGAATCCGAAGGTGGTCAACCCTAGCTCCTATTGGTCGCCCCAAGCTGACTGCCCCCCCCTTCAATTGCTTATGGACTTTCTACAGTTTTGTTATTTGTACTTTGTTATACGTCTAAAAGATAAACTTACAATTTTTAGTTAAGCCAACATAATTTTTTAATTGTTTTGCCAACTTGTCATAAGTAACAAATTTGTTTCCGTTTGCTTTAGTTTTCTATAAAATTGTTGGTATATGTGCCTCAATCAGTGCAAACACTTAGTATAGTTGCTTGTGCTTTTTGAGTCTTCGAATCTTGACAAATATTTCATCATAAATTGAAATGTTATGTTGCAAAACTAGCCTTTATTCTTTATTTTTATTTTGAGATATTTAGACTTCAATTTGAAGATTTGCAAAAAAATATGTATTGTTTGAATAATAATCAATCTATAAGAACATCATTATTTGACTAGATTATATTATACATAGCTATTGCTCTTCCCATTCCAAAGACAGTAATAGGTATCTCCACAAATTTAGTCATTTTGTGCATCACTATTTCCTGCATTTGAAAAATAAAAGGAGTTAGCCAAAACTTAGTACATAACATACAAGCACATGCGTGTGAGCAAACCATGCATAATTACATGCATTAAATGCAAGTAAGTAAATCACATACAATAATTTATTTATCTTTGTATTAGTCTAACACACATTTTGCTATGAAGGTTCTCATAACCTCCATCACAATACAGTCCGACTCATCATCCTAGCAGTTGGGCATGACTCTTTGGGCCCCTTTACTACTTATCTTGGGAGTGCTACTTTGGGCCCCTTCTATAATCTTACATTAAGCGTGCCACTTTAACCCCTTTATAATCTTATATTTGGCCCCATCTATAACATCTAAGATCTATCCTAGATAATTTTCAAGCAAAACTCTACTAAAGACAACACATCGCAAAAATCATCGATGTTTCCATCTAGAGATCTACCACTCCAAGCCCTTAGGCTAAGTCATGCATAAGCAACATGCAATGATAACTTAAATTGGATATTCAATTAGTCAATTAGAGCATATTTATATAAATATAAAATCCAGCTTAGCAATCACAAGCAACACAAAAGTCTTACATACCTTTTGTCCATTGTAGGAACTTGATCTATTTTAACTTAAAAGAATGAATCTATAAAGAAACAATGACTAAAGATTGCTTTAGTAATAATCTACAATTTCTTATAGGCTTTCTAAAGGTTTTAGCCAAGAATCCTCAACTAGATAAGACTAAACTCATGTTTGGAAGAAGGAACAAAGCAACTACAGGGACCACGATTGGGGATCAAGACCGTGATTATTTGTACAATCCAAAACACATAACCACACTCTTAGACTATAACTATGGACTTAGCTGTAGTACACCATAGAAACACCATGGTATGGATCAAGATTGTAAACTTTAGCCGTGATCTTCTTGTCTTTAATTTTTCCTTCAAAATTCTTCAAATTCAACTCTCTAGAGAGGACTACGATCGGGACTACACCCGTAGTCTTTGATCGTGTTCTTTCCTCTTCAAATTTTCTTTCTCCTTTTCTCCAAGAACTCATTGATACACCCCTAGGTTCGAAATCCCAACATCAATCTCACTCCAAAACATTGATATCCCCATAACATTAACCAATATCACATCAAAATATCTCCATAATACTAATTAATCCATGAATTTTACAAAAGACAAAAGAATTCAATTAAGGAAATATGTTAAACTTAACATTTGTTGGAAACCTGGAGTAATATTTCGTTTTCTCCATACTCGAAATTATTGCACAACCATAGAAAATCAATGTGACATACTTAGATTTAAGTCAAAGCTCCTAATCCATAATTGATTCATCACTTACCAATGGAAATACTCCTAGGGTTGTGAAAGTCTCATGGTTTCACATTTCACCAATTTCTTCTTCTAGCACTACCAATAAATTTACACTTAGACTAATGATCTTTAAACAAAACCTAATTAAATCTTGTGGGATTTTCTGTCTTACATCTAGAGTTTGCAAGGTTTGTTGTTGGGAGTCCAAAGTTCCTACAAGAAGAGGAAACCTTAGATAACAATGAGTATGAGGCTAGAGTTTCACTACCTATGAGGCCTTTTAAAGAGTTTTGGCTTTCTCCTAAAATCCCCTCACTTAATAATTCATTAAAGTCTAATATGCCTCTATTTTATATCTAACCCTTCGCTATTCTATGCCTTTATTTTTCTGGGCTATTATATTAAGCATTTAAAACAAAGTAGTGATGCGAACAAGAAAACATATCTTCCATGAAAAATTTGTAAATTTTCAAAGTGCTTGTAAATTGGTCTAAGTGGAATCAAGCGTACTACATTTGATCTTTAAGAGGTTACACGCAACTTTCTTATATTATTACTTTCTAATCTAACTTACCCTTTTTTTTTTATGCAAGTGGTTTATTTTTTGTGAGTAATAGTAAAAAAGAGATGATCGTAACTTTTGTGAGGTATAAAAAAAAAGCTCCTACATGGCATCAAAAGAGATCTTTGTAAGTGATGTGTTTAAAGTAGCGGATAGCACTTAGTTTAGGATAAAAGAAAATGAGAATGGTGAAACGTCTTTATACACCTTATGTTATCATCTGTGTATTATCTCTCAAATCTAACCTTAAAAGAGAAGAAAGCTTGTCAAGAGGGTATAATACCAAATTGTAAAATTAATGTAGGTTGGTATAATACCAAACTGTAAAATTACTGTAGGTTAATCCCTTCTCTTATACTTTTTAGGTAGATAAAATCATGTTGAACCAAATCAAAAGACTCTTAATGTTTCGTTACCTTACAGAAACCCCAATTTCAATATCAGTCTATTGTCTTCAAACACGCAAGGCAAATGGCAAAATTTTCCATATAGGAAATCTTATTTCAGAACAAAGATATCCTGAATATGTCATGTATTTTAGCATAACCTGGAAACGTTACTTTTTTTTGCAACCTGGTTTAATTTGCAATTTCCATGATGTTGTATAGCACATTTCATCTCAATTTATGATTTAACTTACTAGCAAGAGACTCTCTTATATAGCTGTTGCATATCGATTGCCACTCCATCAATCCCAAATATTATATCTCTTATGTTTATTAGCTTGATTCTTCCTTTGGGTCTAGGCCTTACTTCAAAATATTCATCTTTATTTTCAAAGTCATCTAAGAAAGTAAACGATTATTAATAAGTTCAAAAGGAGAACTGGAATAATAGATTGTATTAAAATGAAATTCCTCTTATTGTAAAAATTTATATTGCAGTTGTACGTTATCCATCAAGAAAACCCTTAAGTAAAGAATTTCCATTCGTGTCTTAAATAAATGCTTTCATTTAGTTTTAATTTATGCATAACATTATTCTAAAGATGGAAAAATGATTTAGCACAAGGGATTGCATTCCCATTTGCATGACTAACGAATACTCAATAATCCTTTGATTGTCATGTAGAAACATGCTTAAGGACAAGCATGAACTTAGGCTTCAAGATGCGACGAATGTTCAAAATGTACAATTTTGAGCTTATATTTTGCATGATTACGACATACTTGCTTCGAACTTTATGTAAGAACCTTTGAAAAATAGCCACCAACATTGGTCAAGAGCCGAGACAAACATGGAGAAGAACAAGCTAGTAGAACTTTTGTAATGTATATAGGCCCAATTTGAATGGTTAAACTTAGTATTCAACTTTTGAAAAATAAAAACACATATTATTCACCTAAAATCAAACAAATTGCAACCCCTTAAGAGGATATGACTTCATTTAAACTTCAGGAATTCAAACAAAGTGTCTCTAAGATAAACCTTCCTGTGAAACCTCATCCAAATGGAATGTAGCAGCTATTGCTAGTTAAAAGATTTTTGGAAGGGTTCCCTTTGATATAAAGCCCTACAAGAAATTGACAATGGCCATCTTTTAGAAACTCATTCAGAAAGATTCGATATTTTACAACTCAGGCCTATGAGCTATAAAAAGTAAAGTCTTTTCTCTTAAACCCTAGTCACACTCGATGCATCTTTAACACCTTTTTTTTTTTTTCTAAGTAACTTAAGAATCTACTAGAGTGACTAACCTTATATTAATACAATTTAATGTTGTGTAAACCTTACAAATTTTCTAAATAGGAGGTTGGAAATTAATAAGATTTCTTAAAAAATACCCTTAGTATTGGCGTAATAACTAACCTTGAACTTGAGAGATTACAGTCAAAGACCTTAACTCAAACTTCTAAAACCCTGGATGGCAACCTCATAGTTTGACACCTATACTCAAAGCTTTAAAATCCTGTAAACAAATACTAATAACTAATGTTAACTTCCAAGATTAACATAATCTAACGAAACCAATCCTAAACCTTAATAGAAAAGACATTGATAGTCAAAACCCTTGAGAATTCCTTAAAATCGATAAAGGGTAAACTAAGAAAAAAATGAATATTGATATAGATAACCCTAATAATATATTAAAAACCTTAAAACGAATATTATGACCCTAAAATGAACCTTTGAACCCTACAAAACTAATTAGAACCCTAATGCGTGGGAACTCTAGAAATGATTGTAAAACACTAATCTAGTGTTCAAAACCCTAATTCAACTATTGTACTCAACCTAAATAATAAAACTATTCGCTAGTTGGAGACTAATTACTTAATTGCCTTAAAATTTTAATCTACCTTACAAATACACTCGAGCAATAATAATTGATCCCAATTCCTTAAATTAACTAAACAACACGAGTCAAGTGTACAAGTAATTAAGGTTAAGAAACTTAATAATACCTAAATCCACTAATCAGGTTTTGCTTCATAATTAACTATAAGTCAAGAGCAATTAACCATATAAAAGTAAAGTAATTATATGAAAATATCTTCTTAATAATGTCGACATTATACTTGGGGAGACAATTTAAACCCCGTAAACTTACAAATCTAAACTTGAGGTCAGATACAGGTGTTAATACGTGATCCCTAGAATTGCTTAAGATATAATAATAAAACTCTTAAATAAAATGATGGAACTTTGAATGATAAGTCACATACTCTAAATAATAAATCGAAAGACTCTAAAGAGAGTAAAACCTTAAAACAATGGCAAAATATCAATAGACTGACTAAAACCTTAATTGAAAGCGATAGGGATCAAGGATCGATTACGTGCTTCCGAGCCTGAGTATTGCAAACCGTAACTAGGAACAAATAAGGCCGATGGTTGGATGGTTCCAAGTTTGCAGAAAGTTTGAAAAAGGTTAATGGGAAAAGGTACAAAAGGGTAAAAATGACAAATGAAACAATAACCAAAAACCCACAAACAGCTCTAAAGAATATGATGCACCAAAGGAACTTTCGAGGACTCACAGCATAATTCGATGTGAGACATGAATTGGTCTAATGAGGTAACTCACCACCTAACCTTACTTAAGGGAAAGGATAAAAGTGATGGTAAGAGTAAACAAGTAGCATTTATGCAAGAAAGAATGTATAAGTGTATTGAAGGTAATTTGATCTCCTATAGTTATAAGTACAAGGGTATTTATACCCATAAGTTAAGGTAACTTACCCAAAAGGGAAAAGACAAAAAGGATACTTCCTAAAGAAGCAATACATGATATAAAAGGGTAAAAATGAATGTACAAGGAATACAATCATTGGTGCTACAGATTCCACATATAATACTGTACACGTGGCAAGGTTGCATTGGCAAGGTTGTTAGGAAATGCGGACAAAAAGTACGAATAGATGGGTTTATCCAAGTAGGAATGGCTTAGTCAGTCGGTCTCCCTTTCTCGTCTTCTCAACAAGAAAGATGCTGAGTAATTGATCGGCTCAGTGCTAGACAACAATCCTCAACTCAGCATACCATAGAGTAATAGACAATTATACAACATGGTATTAAAGGTGACTTGGCAAGGAAGTACTCGGCCTTAGTAGGGATTGGTTGGAATAGGGGGATTAGTTGGAACAAGAAGATTTGTCGTGTCGGCCCCTCTAGTCTTCGAGCTCGGCTATAGATAAGAGGTTCGGTAACTTGATTCCCATCACCGAAGGCTCTCTCAAGTGGTTTGTCGAGTTGTTCAAGGTGAGTTAAGTGCTGAGGAGCAATGCTTGCCCCAGTCTAATTTACCGAGCTACTTTGCTCTCAATGCCATCTAAGATGTTGCTAAGGTGATCAACTAGCATGCTGAGCTGAACTCTCCATTAAACCAT
The DNA here is from genome assembly GCA_024138005.1 of Lumnitzera racemosa. Taxonomy (NCBI): domain Eukaryota; kingdom Viridiplantae; phylum Streptophyta; class Magnoliopsida; order Myrtales; family Combretaceae; genus Lumnitzera; species Lumnitzera racemosa. The sequence goes on from JAMXBC010000003.1 coordinate 72,386,920, forward strand.
GGTCTAAGCGCTAAATCTGAATGCAGCAATCTCCATTGTGCTAAAGCTGAGTAGAAATGTTAGGAATCGACCATCTGAGGCCAACCCCAATGTGAGCCGTCCTTGAGCCAACCACTGTCTAGCCCTTTCTGACGCCGACCAGGCCTGAATCGAGGTCACCCTTACCCAAACCACAATACTGTCAGAATTATAGTAAAAACACATACGCACTATCCTTTACTAACATTTGTACTGTCCTTTTTAACAAAGGACATCCGCGTTCCTTCTTTTGTACGATTTCATATTTTCCTTGTAAATTATTCTCTTTTGTTTCTAGTAAATAAGGATTATTCTTTTGTAATTTTTGTAATTTAAGATTTGCCCTAATGGGATGATATAAATACTATCATACTGTAAAAGTTGGGACATCATAATAATACAGATGAATATACTAAACCTTTTTCACTCTCGAGATAAGTGTTCCTTTTACTCTTAAGCTACTCTTATCTAGCCCATTTGATTGTTGACTAGTGGTGAGTGACCTCCAGTCATACTTATGCATCATATCAAGTGCAACCTGAGCTTGTGTGAGGTATTGGTGCATCATATCCTTCATTGGTGCACGGGAATCCTCTGCTCAACCTTCAACTATCATTTACTTTTCAAGCCATCTTACGGATTAGACTTACTCCTTTGGTTATGTATGATATCGGGTTCGTGTGTTCATCCAAGAGTCTATATCATCTTAGTATCAGAGCTTGGCTACATTCGAAGCTGGATTCTTCTATTGTTTTCTTTTAATAGTTTGTCACTGTTGTCGTGTGAAAGTGGTTCTATTGTTAGCTTTGAAGGATAATAGTGAGAAGTGTTTTGTCCCTTATTTTTCCCTATTTTTTGATACACCAAAATAGACAGTGGTTGGCCGTATGTTTATTGAGAAATTGTCATTGTGAAGTAAACATCAATGTCGGATTTAAGTGTACAAGGAACTTTAGGAAACCAAGAAAGTAGTACTCGACATGGTTAAGGACATGAAGGAAGCTCTTCACCTCAATTAGTGGGTGACCATTTAGATAAGCTTACCGACTTAGTATTTAGCTTGGTGACTGTTATCCAAGAAGATAGACAATGTGCTAGAAATAGCCTTACTAGAGAACATATTCAGCATTAGCAAGGCAATGAATAATTTGGCCGAATTAATGCCCCAGCTCGCTTACCCCGAGCTGAAGGAGTTGGTAGGGACACTAGATGTAGGTTAGCGCCTAAAGATATTGAGGAAAAAGTAGAAGGAGATGATGGTGCAGAAGTGTATTACGGAACTGAAGAAAGAAATGTATGAGCTCTTAGAGTCAAAGGACTTAGGATGTGTATCCTAAGTTTTTCTAGAAGTAGTAATGCCGAAGATTACCTAAATTGGGTAGATAAGATTGAAAAGCATTTTGAATACAATGAAGTGCTTGACAATACAAAGGTTAGACTTGCTATGTTGGAGTTCATTGGTTATGCCGCCTTATGGTGGAAGAACTTATAAGCTACTAAAAGAAGGGAAGGAGAACGAGAAATTAGGAGTTAGGATGATATAAAGAGAGTCATACGGAGAAGGTTTGTATTGAGCTATTATTTGCAGGATGCCTTCAAGAGACAGCAAGAACTGAGATAAGGAAGATCGTGTGTAGAAGCTTACGTTAAAGAATTTCGGATGCTAAAAATCTGATGTGAAGTCGTAGAGCCAAAAGATCGAATTGTGTGTCCATTCATTGGCGGATTGAAGTATGAGATTAGGGATGTCTTGGAAACCCTAGATGTTGGAACGCTCGATGATGTAATCCAAGCCACTTAGAGGATAGAAAGGCGCCAAACAGGACGATTCTGACCACCAGTCAACTGCCTTGGCAATAGCTGACCTATTCCGAGAGGACTTATGCAAACAGAACCAAGCAAGGTCACTGAGACCTTACCTGCTCAAGCTACCTGAGAAGAGGAGAAGGAACTCCTAAGGAAGTTTGAGAAGGGCCAAAGTTCAGTAAGGAAAACAAGTGAGATCAGGTGTTTCAAATGCTAAGGATTTGGACACATGGCCGCTTGGTGTCTGAACAGGTGAACAATAGTGATCAGAGTCGAGGTGCCAACCATAGAGGTTGACAATACAAATGAAGAAGTAAAGAAGCTGAAAGATGATGGATAAGCTAAGTTGTCTGATGAGGAAGTCATTTACAACAAGGTAGGCAACTTCATGTTGACCGCTCTAATATTAAGGAGAACGATTAGTGTTAGTCCTGTACTCAAAGATGAATAGAGAGAAAGTCTCTTCCATATTGGGTGCAAGGTGAACGAATCACTATGCGTGCTGATTGTAGACAGTAGGAGTTGTACCAATGCAGTCTCCGCATTTATAGTTTAGCAACTAAAATTGCCAACCATGCCCCACTCGAAATCTTACAAGTTTCATTGGCAAGTATTGAGAAGAAGTGCTTTGTGATGTGCTACCCATGAGTATGTCCTACCTTTTACTTGAACGACCATAGATGTTCGATCGAGCAATTATATATGATGGCAAGAGGAATACATGTTCTATAGAGTATGCGGGAAGAAGATTGAAATTGAGTCCTATGACTGCCGAGCAGATAAAAGTCATGCAGTCCCAACTTAGCCGAAACTTGAAGAAAGAGGCTTTGGTACTGACTTGAGCCAAATTGAAAAGAGAAATGGAGCTAGAGGGACTGACCTATTTGCTTGTCAGGAAGCTTCTGGAGATGAGACGTAGGGAGGGAGAGCTGTCGACTAAGATAAAAACCTTACTAGAAGACTTTGCCAACTTGTTTCCAAAAGAGCTACTAGAGGGTCTACCCTTAATCCAAGGCATCGAGCATGCGATTGACCTGCAACTAGGGGCCACCTTACCAAACAAGCCTGCTTATAGACTGAACCTTGAACAAGCTGTTGAACTGTAGAAGCAAGTAGACGACCTCTTAAAGAAAGGGTATGTACGTGAGTCCTTGAGCCCCTATGCTGTACCAACCTTATTAATATTGAAGAAAGATGGGTTTCGGAGGATGAGTGTAGATAGTTGAGCTATCAATCAAATCACCATCAAGTACAGGTATCCCATACCTAGGCTTGATGACATGCTAACCGAGTTAAGTAGATACCATCAGATTCAAATGCGTGAAGGCGATGAGTAGAAGATTTCAAGACATGACATGGTTTGTATGAATGGCTTGTAATGCCATTTGGGCTATCCAATGCGTCGAGCACATTCATACGACTTATGAATCATGTGCTCCGAGAGTTAATAGGAAGGTTTTTCATGGTTTATTTTAACGACATACTAGTATATAGTCCCGACCTAAAGATGTACCGAAAGTACCTTCGAAATAATAGGAAGATTGTTATGAGCGGAGGTGGCATTTGAGTTGATGAGGAGAAGATAAGAGTGATTATAGAATGGCCTGATTTGACTTATTTTGCCGACGTGAGGAGTTTCCACGGCCTAGCATCATTTTATTGCTGATTCATAAAGAACTTCAGTATGATTGTAGCCTTGCTCATTAAACTCTCGAAGAAGAATGTTGAATTCAGATGGGATGAGAAAGAGAGGAGGAGTTTTGAAGACGTGAAAGAGAAGCTAACTATAGCCCCCGTCTTAGCTTTGCAGAGCTTTGATAAGGTATTCGAGGTAGTTTATAATGCATCTGGACTAGGCATAGGTATTGTACTGATACAAGAAGGCTAACTTATTGCTTACTTCAGTTAGAAACTTTAAGGAGCCATACTCAACTATTTCGTCTATGACAAGGATTTCTACTCTTTAATCCGAGCCTTAACGGTGTAGCAATACTACCTACTTCCCAAGGAATTTGTGATCTATACCGATCATGAATCCTTGAGATACTTAAAGAGCCAACTGAAGTTGTCCTGAAGATAGGCTAAGTAGGTTGAGTTCATGGAGGGTTTTTCTTATGTTGTAAAATACAAGAATGCAAAGAACAATATAATGGTTAATGCCCTATTAAGACGACATGCCCTCCTAACTAAACTGTAAACAAGGTTACAGGGTTTTTCAACCATTAAGAATTTGTATGTCGAAGACCCACACTTTAGTCCTATCTACATCCATTGTGAGGAAGGATAGACACTGGATGACTATCACAAGGAAGGTGGATACTTATTCAGAAAGAAGAGGCTATGTATCCCAACCTATTCCATGCAAGAATTGCTAGTGTGTGAGGCGCATGGAAGGGGATTTACAGGACACTATGGCTAGTACCAAACTTATGAGGTATTATCCTCCAGATTCTTTTAGCTAAGGATGAAGAGAGATGACCAATCCATGTTAGAAAAATATGCGACCTATTGAAAAGTGAAGAGTCGAGCTGAAGAAGGATACTACTAGCCCTTACCAATCCCGACCAAACCATGGTCAAAGCTGAGTATGGACTTTATGTTAGGATTCCCGATGACATCCCGAAAGAAGGACTCTATCATGGTGGTTCTGGATCGATTTAGCAAGATGGCACATTTCGTGCCAAATTCCAAGACTAACGATGCCTCGGCTATCTCTTTTTGCTTTTCTTGCAAGAGGTAATTAAGCTTCATGGTGTACCCAGAATTATAGTTTCGGATCAAGACCCCAAGTTTATGAGCCACTTTTGGAAGACACCTTGGAGGCGATTAGGAACCAAGTTATTGTACAGTACGTCCAGCCATCCATAGACCGATGGCAAACTGAAGTTGTCAACCGAACTGTGGGAACTTTGTTACAGGTCGATGTCGGATGAAACATAGCTGATTGGGATCTGTGTTTGCTAACCATCAAATTTGCCTACAATTAGACCGCCCACAATGCCACAAGTATGTCTCCATTCAAGGTCACCTATAGGTTCAACCCCAAGCTCCCATTGGATTAAGCACCCCAATCGAGAACTAATGATGATGACCGGCCAGCCATCGAGAAAGTTGAAGCCATCAAAACCATACACCAAAAGGTTGTAGAGCAACTAAGTCGAGTTGCTATTAAGCTTGAGAAGCAAAGCCAAGGACGGAAGAAGAGAGAATTTTGACCAGGCAATTTGGTCTGGATACACCATAGCAAGGAACGATTCCTAAACTTAAGAAAGAGTAAGTAGTCTCCTAGAGTTGACGAACCTTTTAGAGTGCTTGAAAAGATCAATGCTAATGCCTATAGGATTGAATTACTTGAAGGATACAAAGTCACAAAATCTTTCAACATTGCTGACTTCTAACCTTACACTCTTGAAGACGAGCAAACTAGACCTAATCAAAATTTGATCCCAAATCTCAGACAACCCGAAGGGGATCATAGGGATTAAAAACCAATTACGTACTCCCAAACTCGAGGGCTCTTTCAAGTGATCCACTGAACTGTCCAAGGTGAGTTAAGCATGAATGGGCAGTATGCCCTTTGGGTTGTCTAAGCTATCGAGCTACTTTGCTCTCCATGCCATCCAAGATGTTGCTGAGGTGATCAACTAGTATGCCAAGCCGAACCCTTACCCTCTATTAAACCATGGTCCAAATGCCAAATTTGAATGCAACAATCTCCATTGTACCAAGGCCGAGTAAAACTATTAGGTACCGACCATCCAAGGATTACCCCAATGTGAGCCGTCCCTAAACTAACCACTGTCCAGCCCCTTCTAATGTCAAACAAGCCTGAACCGGGTCCACCGTTGCCTGGACCGCAATATTGTCGGAATCACAGTAAAATCACATACACATTGTCCTTTACTAACATCCGTACTATCCTTTTTTATAAAGGATGTCCGCATTCCTTCTTTTGCATGATTTCATATTTTCCTTATAAATTATTCTCTTTTTTTTTTTTAGCAAATAAGGACCATTCTTTTGTAATTTCTGTAATTTAGGATTTTCCTTAACGGGATGATATAAATACCATCATACTGTAAAAGTTGGGACATCATAATAATACGGACAAATATACTGAACTTTTTTCACTCTTGAGCTAAGTATCCCTTTTACTCTTGAGTTACTCTTATCTAGCCTATTTGAGCGTGAACTAGTAGCGAGTGACCTTCGGCCATACTTATGCGTTGTATCAAGTGAGACCTAAGCTCATATGAGGCGTTGGTGCGTCATTTACTTTTCAAGTCATCTTGCGGATTAGACCCACCCCTTTGGTTAGTGTGATATTAGGTTCGTGTATTCATCAACGAGTCTGTATCAAGAACTTCAAAACCATAATTCAACTAATAAACCTTAAGTATATCCTTAAACTATTCATTAATCACAAATAATTTCTCTAATCACTCAAAAACCCTAAATCATTAATCTTGTACGCAGTTTGAAAACCTTAATTGATTCCACATACTAAAAGACTCTAACAAATGAAGTAACATAGGTCAATGGACTTAATTAAAGCGATAAAATATGCAAAAACCCTAATTACAACCTAATTAGGCCCAAATTACTTAATAAATTATAATCGAGATTAATTAGCTTAATTATGCTTTAATTCATTTACCGACCGTAGTCTTCTTAATTAAGAAATTGATAAGATTAATTAAGGAGACAAGAGAAAAGGATTAGTTGGCAATTAGGATAGTTTGTAGACAAATTCTTGCCTCATTTTACTAAAGTTATAAAAGCAAGTGATCCTAACTTAAAGCTACTACTTGGTAGTAAAAAGAGAAGAGGGTTTGTCATCCTTATCCCACCTTTATGATCTATCATTTCACCCTATTGAAAACTTCATTTAAACTTATTCTTCATTCTTAGAAAACCTTAGGAAACCCTCTTTAGAAACCCAAATAAAAATCAAAGGAAGAAGGAAGAAAAACCAAGAAATACTCTTAGATCCTTTTACATACATCAACTCCTTTTTACATTACCATTGCCACAAAGCTCCAAATCACAAACCACCAACACAAAAAGATCACACATATCCCTAATTTCTTTCCAACAAACCCTTGCTCTCAAAGAAGCACGTTTCAACTTCACTTTTTAATGGAAAAGAACTCATGCAAACCAACTGAAGGTAAAACTCACTCAACTTGAGTTTACTATTTATACTAGTTATACCTATGATATCTTGAAAATTTAGGATTATAAATATTAGTTAAACATGTTATAATCATATAGATGACATTGTAGAGCTATACAATCACATCTTCATTCATTGACTTAGCTAGTTTATTACTTGCAATTTAGAAATTTGAGAGATAGTTTCATATAGGTAACTCAATAAAATGATGAGAACCCACCATTAAACCCCCCACAACATGCTAGGGCCAAATCATGCATAGTTCCATCTCTACCATATTTTTATTTTTCATGTTTGTCTTAGAAAACTTAGTTTACAGTACATCATTGTAGTGGTTTTAGCATGTTACAATAAGTTGTGTAGAGAAATAGTTAGAATCCCTTTAAAAACTCACTTGAACTGACCCCTTTACTCAAGAAAACAAGCTATAATTTCTAGCTCAATATGTTAATTACATGATTAATTAATGTTAATCAGGATTTAGGACTTAATCATTGGAGTAAATAGCTTAACAAGTTCCTAGAAGCACAAAATGTCCTAAAATGAGACATAGGCTTAAGGAACTTAGTCTAGAGCCCTTAAATTGGATAAGACAAAATATGGAACACTTAGTAACTAAAACGGGTTATTTAGTAGACCCATTAAGATATTTGGCCCATTGGAATAAGTTACAATCAATTTCAAGTCCTTAGAATGCAAATTAGGCTGAAACCATGTAAGTTGGCCTAAGAAAAAAGCCCTAAGCCCACTTAGAATGAAATGATTTGTAGTTGCACTCAAAGTTTAAAGCCCCAAATAAGAGACCCATGAAGCCCATTAGGTGTTTCAGAAGGCCCATGATAGGTTTAGACTTCAACTTAGGCTCATAACTAACTAAAAATCTTATTTGGGCCTTTGATTCATAAGAAATAGATATTCGCCCAAACTGTAATTGGAATAATTGAAATTAAAACATTTAAATAAAATAATGAAGGCCTAATAATGGATAGAATTGACCAATTGGCCTAAAAATAGACTTACGCCCAAGATAAAGCCCAAAACCCCTAAGTAAGGACTTAAAAAAAAACTAAGTAAATTAGTAGGAGACCTATGGACTAAGACTTAGGTAAAACTTGAAAACATTAGACTTAATAACAAAATAAAAGCCTAAGAGCCTAAGTGTAAGGCCTAGTACCCCAAAATTAAGCCTAAAGCCCGAAACTAGACTCAAACCCAAAAGTAGTCAAACTAAGACCTTTGACCAATGAAAAATTTTTAACTAAACCAAAGCCTTATGAACTAAAACTTCTTAAGTAGACCTCATCAAATGAAGAACACTCGAAAATGATGAAATTGACTATAAGAATGCAACAACATAAAATGAGAAAGTTATGACCAAAATACGAAATAAGCAGAAATAGGAAATTATAGCTAAGCTAGCAAATAGATTAAATTGAAAAAGATTCTTATTTACTTTAATTACCTTATTATTGTTATTTGGGATGCTAAGTTTGAGACTACTAAGTACTATTGTGATTATTAGACTTCGTGGTTTAGTGAGTATATTGCCCTCTATTTTACTCTGTTATGTGCTTGTAGTTAATGCACCATCTAATTATATCTAATAACTGAACTTGTTACATGTTAAGGTATATGAGAACTCAAATGTGCTTGCTTTGGTTGACTCTTTCTTGCAAAATACCTTGAGATATTTCAAACATCCTTATTTGCTACACTAAAATTCAAGATATTAGTGTTTGAAATATGTTTGCTTGGTCACACTATGAATCCGAATAATAAACATTCGATCGTTAATTAAATCTGACATGCATTGCATCCCATTGCATAAGTTAAAGGCATTAGAACTATGCAATAGAGCAAGAGATCATGTATAGATGGATCCATATTTATATTATATGTCGTGATTTTTTATTACACAATGTATTCCTATGACATGGTAACGTTTAAAGGTAAGTTTAAATAAGGAATCAATATTTCAAAAAGTTCAAATAAGAAATTAACATTTACAAAGTGGTTCAAATAAGGAATTTATAATAACCAATCCATAAAATTTTTAAATTATTTCATGAAACATTGATCTCTTATTTGAACTTTTTGAAATGTTGATCCCTTATTTAAATCATATTATGAAACGTTAATCCCTTATTTAAGCTTACCCCAAAATGCTAATCCCCTTCACTATAATTCTTCCCATGTTCTTACCTTAACCTTTGGGATCTACTTAGCTTTAGGGAATGCTACCCTCTACTTAAGGTTAAGCCATGTCTACTACTAAGAATGCTTATACTACTATTGGATGTATGCCGAGGGCCTGATAGTCTTACCTAAAATCTTCATATCACGTGTATACTCATAATATAAAAACCATCTTTCAAGTCAAAGATTGCAAGGCTCTATCTAATAAGTTTCTAAGGGTGCTTATTCAATTTACATATATCTACTTAACTATATATATATATATATATATATATATATAAGTGATTCAACAATCTACAATCACTAGAATTGTAAAGAGTCAGAATCACTTACTAAACAATAAGAAATGGTATCTATATTTCGACAATCATTATGCCACTAAATACCTTAAAAGTTTAATTCAACTATACCACTTGCTTTCCTAAACTTATATTCTACTTTCTTAGCCTGCTAGAATGCTCTGCACTCGAATCCTAGCCCAGCCCCGGTTTAGTAAGACCTGTAAAAGAAACTATCGGGGGGAGAGGGGGGAGGGAGGGGTAAACTACATCTAGCTTAGTAAGTAACCTTCTTACCTTACCATTAGACAATAGCAAGCAAGTTATTTATCAAACAAATGAATGCATAGACAAGCATTTGTAATGTAAACAATATATACAGTCGGAAGATAATTATATACAACATGGTTTTAACGCCCACCATTGCTTGAGTTGGAATGTATTTAAGCAAGTCAGGACCCGGTTATCTACGTCCAATATGAAATCTCTTAACAATATAACCATCTTTAGTAATAGACACAGCTTAGCCTTACATAAAAGGCAATACTCCCCAAAGTCGAGTAGTTCTCGAAGGTTGAGGTAAGAACATGTCGTACGAAATACGTCGTAAGATAAATAATCACAATACATAATATCAATATGGATCCATTTAAGCATGATCTCCTGCTTTACTAAGTAATGCTGATGCCCTTTAACTCATGTTATAAGATGTAATGCATGTCTAGTTTAATTAGAGGTCAAATATTTATTAATTTCGGATTCATGGGATGGTCGAGAAAGTATATTCCAGACACTTCAATGCTTTAAGTTCTAGTCCAGCAAATAAGGGTATTTGAAATGTCTTAAGATATTTTGCAAGCATAGTTTAACCAGAACAAGCATACACAAGTTCCCATATACCCCAACATGTATCAAGTTTAATGATCATATATAATTAGATAGTGCACCAACTACAAGCATAAAACAAAGTAAAATAGGGGGCGGTATACTCACTCAGCCTTGAAGTTAAGTATTCCCAATAGTCCACGGTAGTCTCAAACTTGATATTCCCAATTACCTGATTAAGGTAACTAAAGTAAATAAGACTTATCTTAAACATAATCTATTTACTAGCCTTGCTATAATTTTCCTATTTTCGCTTATTTCGTATCTTGGTCATAACTTTTTTATTTTAAGTCAGATTTTCACATTCTTGTAGTTGATTTTCATTGTTTCTTAGTGTTCTTTCATTTGGTGAGGTTATTTTTAGGCTTTTAGATTGGAAGGTTTTGGTTTGGGCCTTACAAGTTCGTGGGTCCAAAGGGTGAGTTTGGTCACTTTAGGGTTGGGGCTGAGTTTGGGCTTTAGGCTTAGTTTTTTATCTTAGACCTTACACTTAATATTTTAAGCTTCCTTTTAAGTATTTTAAGTGAGATTTTTTGCCCAAAACTTTAAATTTTCACCTTAGGCCTTGTCATTGCTCTTGTGGGCTTAAATGGGCCATTTTTACTAGTTTAAGGCCTTAGCTTGTTAAATGGCCTATAGGAGATGGTTTTAATGGCATTTGGACTTAATAGATCTTTTATATTTTATTTTATGAACCTTTTCTTTTAGGGATCATATCTGGTTACTGAGTTATTGGGATTTATTCTCGGTTCTTTTAAGGGCATTTGGGTTTATCTTACATTTTAAGTCCTTAAGCCTAACTCCACTTATTATTTTAGGCTTAAGCCCACTAAAAGCCTTAAGATAAGTCTATTTTCTATTAAGATTTAGATTTGGTTCTTTTCATTTATTGGGCTCCTAATCATGTTTCTAAGGCTTTAATAACTAACTAAGCTAGTTTAGGCCTAATTTGCATTCTAAATCCCTAAACTTAATTCTAACTTATTCCAATGGGCCAAATATCTTAATGAGTATACTAAATAACTCATTTTGCTGAGTGTTTCAAATCTGGTTGATTCAATTAGTGGGGTTTCTAACACTATTCCTAAGGCTTTAATAACCAATTTAACTATTTAAGTCATTAGCTTATCATTACCCTACTTAACTTGGTTAATTATATCATAAATCATACTTTTCTTTTCTTTTCTTTTTTTTCTTTTCATAAGAACTAAATACTAAAATTAAATACTTGTTAACTAAGTGGCGTAAAAGTCCTATCTTAATTGCATAAGAAGATTTATTTATTTATTTATTATATATACTTTTCCTTTAAAAAAGAAAAAGGCATTTTGTGCCTAGCGAGATTCGAACCCATGACCTTTAGTTCTAATGTGATGCTAATGTTTAAGTGCTTCTTTATCCATATGTGCAATTAAAACTAGGTTAGCATAGGCTAGACTCGAATGTAAACCTAAGCTCAACGGCTCTCTCCTAGATTAAACAAAAAAAAGAAAATCCTATTCTATCTAAGATTATTATTTCCTAAATCTTCTATTTTTTTTCAATATTTTGTGACTTTTTCAAATTTTTTATTTTTTAAATATTTTTTATAAAATGTTTATTCTTTTATAGTTTTTCTATATTTCTTATTTCTTGGTTTTTCCTAAATGAAGACCCTTTACCCTATCATAAAAATTTTGAAAAATAAGAGGGGCAAAAATTGCACGTATACAGCTACTCCTCTTTATAGTGAAATTTGAACAAAACTTTATCACAAAAACAAAAGAGACACTATTTTTACCCTAAGGGTATAATTTGTCATAAGAAGCACTATAGCTAGTTAACTAGTTAGCTATTTTAGGCTTGGTCTACTGGAGATTTGATGAAAAGGTAAAAGAGAGAGGAGTCACTCTAAGAGCAAGCTAAGATACTAAAAGAGGAATTGAAGCCTGGTCATGCCCCTATGAGCTAACTTAGGTGAATACGTGAAGTGCTCCTTAAGCTAGCTAAGGCCTTATAGAGATTGAAACGGGGAAGCACTCCTTGAGCTATTCAAGGCCCTAAAGATGAAGTTAAAACCTAGTCATGCTCTTTTAAGCTTACAAACCTAGGCGAAAGGGTGAAGTGATCCTTAAGTTGGCTAAGGCCATAAAGAGATGTTGAAAACTCGGTCGTACCCCTATAAGTTGACTAACTAAGGTGAAATGGGAAAAGCACTCATTAAGCTAACTAATGCCTTTAAGAGATGTTGTAAACTTAGTTGTGCCCCTATGAGCTAACTAACCAAGGTAGGAACGTCTCTAAGGACTAGCAACCCTAAACTATAATTGATTTTTTGAAAAACCTAATCGTACTCTTTTGAGCTAACTAATCTAGGAAGCAGCATCTCTTAGCAACCTTAAATAGGGATTGATTTGAAGTACCTGGTCATGCTCTTTTGAGCTTACTAACCTAAGTAGAAGCGTCTCTAAGGGACTACTAACCCTAAACTGGAATTGATTTGGAAAACCTGGTCATGCTCTTCTGAGCTTACTAACCTAGGTGAGAGCATCTCTAAGAGACTGGCAATCCTAAACTAGAATCGATTTGGAGTAGCTAGTTGTGCTCTTCTAAGCTTACAAACATAGGTAAGAACATCTTTAAGGGACTAGCAACCCTCAAATTGGAATCGATTTAGGGAAGCACCCTATGGGCTCGCTAAAGGGAATTGATGATGAAAGGAAGCGCCTCATGGGCTTACAAAAAAGAAATTGATGAAGAGAAGTGCCCTAAGGGCTTGTTATGGGGAACTAATGATGAAAAGAAGCGCCCTATGGCCTTATGAAAAAGCAATCAATAAAGAGAAGCATCCCAAGGGCTTGTTATAGGGAATTGATGAAGAGAAGCGCCGCATGGGCTTACTAAAGAATATGGGTTTACTAAAAGAATGTTGGTAAGGGAAGCATCCTAATGGGTTTGTAGACAAATTTAGTGAAGAGAAGTACCCTAATAGGCTCGCTTGAGAGAAATTAGTGAAGAGAAGTGCCCTTATGATCTTGCTAAAAGAACTTGGTAAGGGAAGTGCTCTATGGGTTCGCTAAAAAGAATATTGATAAGGAAAGCGCCTTATGGGCTCATTAAGAACTTGGTGAATAGAAGCATCCTAAAGGCTAGCTAAAATCTTAAAAAGAAAAGAAGAGGGGATAGAGTTTTAAGAGTTGGCTAGAACCCTAAAAATGAAAGACAGGACAGTACCCTAAAGGCTAACTAGAACCCTAAAAACAAAAGAAGAGGGGACAACGCTTTAAGAGCTAGCTAGAACCCTAAAAACAAAAGATGGAACAGTACCCTAAAAGTTGGCTAAAACCCTAAAAAGAAAAGAGGAGGGGTTAGTGTTGTAAGAGCTAGCTATAGCCCAGAAGATGGTACAAAGGGTAAATGCCCTACAAAAAACTCCACCAAAAATGTTACAAATACTGGTTATTATCTAAGGAGATGTAGTCTAAATGCAATTTTCAAAAACCAATGTGCTAACATTGTATGGAAGTCTTTACTTGGTCCTATTGATAGCACCCAAACTATCAAATCTTTCCTTGAAAAGTCCTATAAAAACCAACTAACTCATTCATTGAAACAAATTCAAATTTTGATCCGTCGTTATCAACCTAACTAATCTTGGTATCGAGCCTTCGAGACTTCACTGACTCTTTAGAGGAACTGTAGAAATTATCCCAATATAGAATGCCACACATTGTTTTTGTCCATTGATTGGTTGTCTTTCTAGAACTTTTATGAACTGAAACCCTTATTCCTAACTAGTAAATATCTACCATGAGGTGATTGCCTATATAGACTTTACCTTTCCTTAAAAAAATGGACAATAAAAAATCTCTATCGAGGGGGATCAATCCATAGTAAAGTATTTTAAAGAGTTTTGTCAATTACTAATGTTCTATATCTCATTTTTCAACTTCTCTAGTATTTTTAGTGTATGGGTTCGATTAAATGGAGTAAGGGAGCTCGACATTTTAATGGAGTAGAGAGAAAGGGTAACGATTCCTACATTGACAACTGCAAAGGATACCAACTTTGCTTATAGAGAATGAAAATTAGACCACAATAACATTTAAAACTATTGCCATTTCGTATTCTGAGTAAAAATTTCAATTAACTTCTCATGGGTAGTACAACTATCATTGAAAGGGTCTCTCAATTCTAAACCATCTATTTGAGACAAAATTAAAGCCTCTCTTAATAATACTCACTTCACAACATAAGGCCCCCCATAATTGAGAGCAAATTTTCCTCTAAAGTCTTGTGCATTGAGGAGAGCCTTTCTCAACACCACATCACCCTCTTTGAAGTTCCGAGGTTGTACTCGTTTGTTGAAAGCTTGAGCCATTCTTTGTTGGTAACATTGATTATGACATAGGGCTATCAATCTTTTCTTATCAATCAAATTCAACCGCTTGATGTGTTTCTTTACCCAATCGGCTTCGTCCAATTGGGTTTCTAATAGTACTTTGCGAGATGAGATCTTAACCTCTACTAGTAACAGCGCTTTAATGCCATATACCAAAGAGCAGGGTATTGCCCCAATCAACATTCTGATGGAAGCTCGATAGGCCATGAGTGTGAATAGCAACATCTCATACCAGTTCTTGTATGTAAAAGCCTTTTTTTTTTTTTTATTCATTTGAGGTTTTTATTGGTTGCTTCAATGACTTCATTCATTTAAGGTTGATAAGGCGTAGAGTTTTTATGAATGATCCTAAACTATTAACATAGCTTTAACATAAGTTTATTATTAAGATTAGTGACATTGTCAATGATCATTGTTTCTGAAGTCCTGTATTGAGCCAAGATATCTCTCTTGATGAACTTAACTATGACCCCTTTAGTAATACTCAAATAGGATGAGGCCTCAACCAACTTGTTAAAGTGGTCAATGGCAACTAGTATAACATTATGCCCATTGGATACTTTTAGAGTAATCAAGCTGATGATATCTATTCCCCACATTAAAAAAGGCCATGGTACCGAGAGTATGTGTAATTCTTGAGGCGAGGTATTTATCTTGTTTACATGAACTTGGCATAAGTCAATTGCCTTTCATTGTTAACCAGTAATATCCAAGCCTCATAATTTTCTTGGCGGGCATGTAACCATTCATGTGGGGGCTATATACTCCTTCGTGTACTTCTTTCATCAAAATCTTGGCCTCTTTATCATCTACACACCTTAAAACCATACGTCAAAAGATTGCCAATACAAAGTGGACTTGCTTACTAAGAATTAGGCAGCCAATCTCCTCATCATCCTTTTGTCCTTTTTCTCAACCACTTCAAAGTATGTGCCTTGTTGTAGGAACATTTTCATATCATAGTACGATAGCTTTTTTCCATCCATATCATCAATTGCCAGATAGAAGGTAAGCTTGTCTTCAATTTCAATAGTGAGGGGCTAAATCTTGACTCCATCGAATATCTAGACCATAGATGCCAAAGTGGCCAAGGCATTGGCAAATTGATTTTGAGTCCTTGGTATGTAATTGAAAGTGATTTCTTTAAATTTCTCCATCAATTCAGTCAAGTGCCAGTGATAAAGTACTAGTTTAGGATCTTTCATCTTATATTCTCCTCGAGCTTGGCCGATAATGAGTGAAAAATCCCCATACACTTTTAATTCTTGAATGTCATTATCTAGGGCCATTTTGAGTCCCATGATGTATGCTTCGTATTCAGCGATATTATTGGTGTGAGGGAAAACTAGCCTTACAGCTATAAGGTATTGCGTGCCTTTAGGGGATATCAGTATTGCCCTATTTCTACACCTAAACACATTAGCTACCCCATCGAAGAACATCTTCCATTTTGGTGGTTCATTATCTTCTCCTTTATCAGAACTTCCTTCAACTACTAAGATATCTTCATCAGGGAAATTGACTTATGCCTCTTGGGGCATTATTAGAGGCATTGTCTGCTAACTGATTTGCTAGAGCTTACCCCTTGATTGGATTTTGGTTCACATACATAATGTCAAACTTTGAGAGTAACATTTGCCACTTTAAGATTTTGCTAATTAAGGTCGATTTATCTACCAAGTATTTTAGGGGATAATGCTAAGTGAGCAATTCAACCTAATAGTAGAGTGTATATTGTTTAAGTTGATGCATTACCCAAAGCAAAGCACAGTTGGTTTTTTCAATTTCTAAATATTTATATTCCCCTTTAGTAAATTTCTTACTTAAATAATATATAACTCATTCTTTTCCTTCCTCGTCCTTTTAGCTGAGCATACACCCTATGGATTCTAGTAATATTGTTAGGTATAGAAATAAAGGCTTCCCAAGTTTAGGATCTACCAAAATTGAAGGGTTCATAAGGTACTCATGATCATTGTAAAGGCTTGCTCACATTCTTCATCCCAGTTTATCTTAGAGTTCTTTTTCAACAACTTAAAAAAGGGAAGGCATTTATCTATGAGTTGAGATATGAACTGAGCTATGTAGTTTAAACGACCCAACAAGCCTTTAATTTCTTTGAGTGTGTGTGGAGGGGGTAAGTCGACTATGGCTTTGACTTTATCAGGGTCCACTTCGATGCCCTTATGGCTGATTATGAAACCCAATAATTTACCTGAAGTTACTCCGAAGGTGTACTTCTCTAGGTTAAGCTTCAATTGAAATTTTCTCAATCTATTAAATATTCTCCTCAAATTATTCGTGTGATTCTCTCCTTCTTTGGACTTTGTGATCATATTATCAACCTATACCTTAACTTCTTTATGCAATATCTCCTGAAAGATTGTAACAATGGCTCTTTAGTAAGTTGTCTCAGGTTTTTAAGTCCAAAAGGCATTACTCTATAGCAAAATGTGTCCCAAGTTATGATAAATGTTATCTTCACTTTATCTTCTTTAGACATTTGAATATGTTTATATTTAGAGAACTTATCCATAAAGGAGAAAAGATGGTTCCCTAGCGTATTATTGACCAAGACATCAATATGGCATAAAAGGAAATTATCTTTAGGGGTTGATTGGTTAAGGTCTCAAAAATCCACGCGTACTCTAACTTCTCCGTTCTTCTTCATTACTGGCACAATGTCAATTGCCCACTCAAGATAACCAAACACTTCCATGATACCCACCCTAAGACTTTCTAACTTCTTCCTTAATTCTCAACAAGATATTTGGTTAGAATCTCCTTAGCTTTTGCTTCTTGGGTTTGATATTTTCTCTTGTAGGTAAGTGATGAACCACAATTGATGGATCCAACCCAGGCATATCTTCATAAGACCATACAAACATATCTTGGTATTCAAATACTTGTGCGATCATTTCTGCTTTCTATTCTTCTTTCGAATTTCCTTCGATTTTCAACATTTTAGGGTTGTTATTTGTCTTAACATTAACTGTCTCCGTTAGCTCATCAATGGAAATTCTATTTATTTTACGTCTTTGCCAACTTTCTTATATGTCACTGTGGTCATTGATATCACTCTTGACTACTAACCTAGTAGGGTCTAAAGTGATATCAATATTTTCATCACTTATTTGCACGAGGTATGCATGGCCTTTAGTCGAAGCATTGGATTTAGGAAAAAAAGTATGTAAAGAAAAGAGTGTGAGTAAGGGAGGAGTAAAGAGAAAGAAGATCGATTCTTATTATGTTAGAAGAAATTCTTTCAAGTACAATATTGTAGAATAAAGGTAATTATAACAAAACTTTGTAAAATATTAAACCGTGATTCATCATTTATCGTAGAGAAGACTTATTACTATTTATAGGGATGGAGAACTAATTATTTAAGTACTGGGATTTAAAGGATGGGCTAACTATTTTATTCCTATTGGAGGTGTCCCCTTTGGTGTGAAAGTTTCTGACAACAGTAGGAAAGTCATTAGGGCATAATACAATTTGTCATTTCTTTTGCCCTTCGCTTGCATATTTCACAGCTCCTCCATTGGAGTTGGGATGTAACCGAACCCATTAGTACCAACCTGCTCTTCTTTGAATTTTGGCCTATCATCTTTCTTTCGATCGGTAATCATATGCACTTCTTCAAACATTTGGAGCCCAAAGTCTTCTTACTCCTAGATGTTAATGTAGGCTATGGTCGTTTCCTTATATATTTCGTAATCCTGGTCACCTAGAATCGTGGTGACCTGGTCATTTGAGATGAACTTAACCTTTTGGTGCAAGCTTAAAGGTATGGGCCTTGCTGAATGTATCCAAGGTCTTCCCAATAACAGGTTGAAGGTCCTTGGGATGTTTAGGACCTAGAATTGGATGTTGAAAGTTTGTGGGCCAATGTCAAGTAGTAAGTCGATCTTCCCTATAATTTCCCTTCTAGATCCATTAAAATCCCTAATTGTTGTTGAACTTGGCTTAATTGTCATCGTATCGATGATCAATAGATCCAAGGTGGCAAGAGGGCGGACATTTAATGATGACCTGTTGTCAATGAGGACTCTTGTTGTGATAATGTTATTCACCTTCACTATTATGAAGAGAGGCTTGATGTATTGATTACCTTCTTAACCTAGTTCCTCGATGAAGAAAGAAATCTGATCCACGGTGAGAATAGAGTTAGTGATAGACCCTATTCTTTCAGCTAGTATTTCATAAGGGACTTTAAATTTCCTCAAAGTTTTGAATAAAGCTTCCTGATGTGGTTCCGATGCCATCAACGAACTCATAAGAGATATTAGTGCTGGAGTCTTAGCGAGTTGATCCATTATTATATACTCACTAGACTTAATTACTTTGGTGAAGGTAGATAATTCTTCCTCATATTTAGCTAGTTCATTGTTTATCCTTTCTAACATAGTTTTCTTTTTCAGGTCTTCCTTTAGGTCATAAATTCTACCACAGCGGGTAATTCCCCCCACGAATGAACTTGATTGGCCTTGATTAACTGCCTGGTAGTTGAGAAGAGCAGTTTTATAACTTTTAGGGGCTAAAGGTACATGGAAGGCATACCTTTTGGTCTTTAGAATTTGCTTCTTCTTTTGTTTGTAGAATTTATAAACCCTAGGCTCTTGGTTAGAACTAATCATGTTGATGGCGAGATCTGAGTTGTCAAATATCATGTTGATGATGGGCCATGATTAGGTAAGGGATTATTATTGACATTTCGAATTGAAGCCTCCACGAAGTCTAGCTAGACTATGCCTTCATCGATTAAATCTTGAATCTTATTTTTTAATCTCCAGCATGAGTTTGTTGAATGGCCCACTTACCCCATATGATATTGACACCTTACATTAGGATAAAAAAACTCTTGGCTTATACCTTTCATTGGGAGGCTCAAAATGAAGCAAATTATCCTTTCTTAGTTTTTTGAGTATCTAACTGAGAAGAACAGGTATTTTGATGAACTACCTTAGGGCCCTATTGATTTGTAGTTGGCTTCTGAATAGTTGTTAAGCTGGTAGAAGATTAGCCCTAAAAGAGACCCGAGCATTAGCCCTAATATTTGAATTGACCATGTCGATAGTAGCTTCTCTAAGCTTACTGGTGGTGGGTTAGTAGAGAGTGGTCTTCTATCTGATGGTTTTTGTATTTTGCTAAAGGAGACAGTACTTTCAATACGACACTGTACTGCCATTGCCTCTACAAAGCTAGAGGAGGCCTACCCGATCATGTGAGAGAAGTAGAGTCTCTCAAGTGTATTGATGAAAGCTGAAGTTAGCTCTTTCTCGATCATAGGGATGAATATCCTTGCAACTAAGGACCTCTACCATTAGGCATATTCTTAAAAGATTCATTGTGCCTCTTCCTCAGGGTAACCAAATTCATTATGGTCAGTATCACTTCAACATTGAACTTATATTGCTCATAAAATGCCCTAGCCAGCTTCTCCCATGCGTTTACTTGATTCAAATCCAATTGGACGTACTAGGTCAAAGCAGGGCCCATTAGGCTATCTTGAAAAGTTGGTACCATGAGCTAGTTGTATTGTACATATTTGCCTATCTTTCTTTATGTACAGTCTAATATTTAGTTTAAGGCACCCAGTTCCATTGCACTTCTCAAAGTCATGTACTTTAAATTTCTCTAAGAAGCTTCCATAGTCATAAGTAGATAAGTCTATTATACTAGCCTACTCAAATCCATCATATCCTTTGAGCATTTTCATCTTCTCAGTAATCTGTTAGGTCAATCACTTCTTATGCTCTTTCAATCTGTCATGATCGGATTCAGGCTTTGGGTTAACTGGGAATGAGTAAGTGTTTGGCTTGAAAGTCATGTTGACCTTCGAATAGACCCCTTCTATTTGAAAATATTCAAAGGTCTGGTTGACTTTGGGATAGGCTTCTTCTGCTTCAAAAGGTAGGGCTTCGACATTCTTTCCATACCAAGCTTTGAAGCTTTCTTCATTTGATGGTGCTGTGGACTTGAGTAAGGTGATGCTATTAGCAAGAAAGCTCAATTGATCTACAATCTTCCCCATTGTTCATTCCAGAGAGTGGAACCTCAGCTTAGTGGGATCAATGACTTCTGGGTTAACCTTATTATTGTCATTCTTGGTGTTAACGTTGTCGTTCCCTTAGCTGGCCATTTTAGTCTATGAGCAGGTTCAAATAAGACTTCTCTGAAAAGTTTGACGCTTGAGAGCTATCTTAACAACCTGGTTTAAGATCACTTCTCAACAAGTTAGCACATGAATATTTTAAATGAGATGAAAGAAAAACAAAGAAACATACAGGAATGTGAAGATGTATGGCATACGGATGTAAAGAAATAGAACTGACAAATAACCAGTATGATGGAAATTTTTATTATTTTTTAGCTTTCAAAGTTCCCTTTTACATTATTTGAAAAAAAAAATACATTGTTTCATAAGAAAAAAAAAAGTAATCTAGACATTCTTTTGATGCTTGGCTGGTGTTCCCTTTTATTTCTTCAAGTTCTTTGAGCCTTCTCCAGGTCATCCTTAGTTGATGTTCCAAGGCTTGAGAATGCTGTCTTGATTCTTGAAAGAGATCCTCCTACATCCTCCGCTCTTCATAGATCACTTTTACGCGGATTGTACTTAGTCCATATAGGTCTTGACTTCACGATTTGGTTTAGCTGGTATAGGTTGTATGATCTTTGGTGCTCGATATTAGATCTCTCCTACCTTATAGAGTTGATCATAGAGATATTCCTTAGTGACCTTGTGCTTGTCCACTTCTCCCAGCCACTCTCCTAAATCGATGATAGGGCTAGCAATCCTCGTTTCCCATAATTGCTTGATTGCTTGGAGTTTAGACATCTTTTGCAACAATGGAATCTGAAGGTCTTCATAATTCAAGGTCGTGATATCCAGCGAGGGCCTGTAGACTATATCTTGAATTCCCCCAAATAATATGATCATATTATTAGGGTAATAGCCTATGCACAATTTCATGCCAATGGTATTGCTTGGTAATTTTTATAGACTATGATTACCCTCTTGAAGTTGCTCCATCTTGCTGTCCATAAGATATCAGTGTTTTGGAAATTCAGCAATACCTCTATCCAGCAGTAAGTATACTTTTCTTTTGGGAGACAGACCTTATCGACAAAAGAATTGATCAAATCAATATTATAGGCGAATTCTCCTCTGATCAGATCAAGCCCATAACACTTGATGTGGCTCACCAACTAGACCGTTAGTAATGCCATGTTGGTTTTTAATGTACCATTGTTTTTTTTTTTGTCAAAACATTGAGGCTTCTGATTTATTCCATGAAGAAGGCCAAGACATATGCTTTTCCTTTAAGAAACTGGCCTACTAATTCAGTAACCCTGAAATGGATGAGGAACTTTCCATTGGGGAATAGAAGAGTCCCAAATGTAGCTAAGATAAGAGCCTTCATTTTGTTCAGCCCCCATTCTTTGGGATTGCTATAGAAGATGCCCTATTTGTTGGATTTAGGCTCAACGGTAAACCGGGCTTTCAAGTCTTCTATTTTGATGCAATTTCCATTACAGCTTTTCTGGGCCTTATTTACTTCAGCTTTTCTGATCTCGAAGAATTTTGAAAATGCATTTACTAAGTCAACTTCCAAATTCGAAGTATATATATCTTCTAAGGAGTGGGCCTAAAATAGTTGGGTATACTCTTCAAGTGTTACACTAATCAAGTGAGGTTTAACTCGAGAAATAACTCGAAAAGCTACTTTCTCGAGTTCCTAGAAGTTGGTTAAGGCCCTAATTAGGTTGATCTTAATTTTCACCATGGGAAGTCATAAAATGGGCTTGATCTTATTGATAATGGTCTCCTATTCCCTTAGATTGAAGTATCGAAACCATTAGTCTAGGACGGGTTTCAGGTTCATAGGCTTGTCAACATACTTTTCTCTAAAGTAGATAAAGTTGGATGAACAGGGCATTTCGCAATCTAAATTACAAATATATATATATATATATATTACAAGATTGAAAATTACAAGGGGAATCAAGCAAAATCCAAGCTATTATATCTTTTTATATGTATTTCTCGTCTTATTTGGTTATTTATCAGTTCTAGATGTCATGAATGCATAAATGGTGGGTTCTAAAGGTCCTTAAGCTTGTGTGACCTTACTTGTTAAAGAACACTTTCACTGGTCACATCAAGCTTAAGTAAAGGTGGCCTAATCAACCCCAATCGATGATTATACCACAAAACTTAAAGCTTATACAATCCCCCCCCCTCCCCGTCTTAGGGTCCTAATACGATCCTATTTTGACCATTTCTATTACACGTTTGTGGACAAAAAAAAAAATCCCTCCCCCTCCCCCCCTTTTCCATCTTAGGATCCTAATACGATCTTATTTTGACCATTTCTATTACACGTTTATGGACAAAAAAAAAAAAAAATCCCTCCCTCCCCCTCTCTAAATAGTTAAATAAGGAAAAACTAAACTTGTAAAAACGTTAGTACTATTATGATACCAATAATAACAAATGAAATAATGAATAACTAAATAAATTTCACTTAGTAAGGTGATTTATAGAGATTAATTTTAATTTTGAAAAGTTAAATGGCTAACCCTCTTGACATCTTTAGTGGAGTCGCCAAGCTATCGAGCCTAGTTTTTCTCTTAGTTTTATAAGTATTTTCTTTAATCCATTTAATATTAAATCTTAACCCATTTACTACTAACTCTTGATTAGGAGTTAAAAAAAAACTTGGCTTTTACTTTGAAAATTGCTTAGGGTCGCCACCCTACTAATGTTAGAAAAAAAAGTTAAGTTATAACCAATTGAGTGGATTAATTATAACTTAGCTATTGGTCTTTCGATAAAACCAATTGTATAAAATAGTCTTAAAACTAGAGATTTGAGTCCGAAGGCTAACTTTTTAAAACTTTTAACAGGTACCACTTTTAACTTTCCCAATTTATATTCTCCTTTCAGTATAGCCTTCCGGGATTTTAAATTTTTATTTTATAGAAGTGACAAATCATATTATATGTAACTAAGTTAATTACATCAATTATTTACAAAAAAAATGGAAAAAGAAAAATTTTCATATTTTAAGTTGCCCTGTATTTGTGTATAAGTGCCTACATACTCGTTATTCGTTATCAAACTTTTGTAGTTTGTTTTGTAAAACTTTACTGTGTTAAATTCATTTTAATTTTGAAAACACACCGAGTTTACATTTTTAAGTAGATTTGATTTTATTAAGAAAGATCTAAAAGTTTCGAAATCCAAGTTTTATTTTTGCAAAGTTCTAGAAAAGGTCCTAAGTTTGACAAAGGATTGTTTACTTTTACTTATTTCAGAAAACCGATTTTCCTAAGTATCAAAACAATTTTTATTTACTAACCTATTATTATTATTATTATTATTATTATTATTATTATTATTATTATTATTATTATTATTATTATTATTATTATTATTATTATTATTATTGTTGTTGTTGTTGTTGTTGTTGTTGTTGTTGTTGTTGTTGTTGTTGTTGTTGTTGTTTGTTCTCATATAAATCTTAACCAAAAATAAAATAATAAAGAAAAATGATAGACTGGAGCTTTTCTATCTCTTTTTCTCTTTCGTTTTCTTTTCTTTCTTTTTTTTAAATTTACAAATACATGAGTAATAAATTAAATAAATAAAATAAAATAAAAAAAGGGTAGACTTGGTCGGCTTTAGATTGGCTTTGGGTCAACTTAGTCGACTCGAGTTAGTTCGGACAAGTCGGATCGAAATGTTGAATTTAAGGTTTTCTGATGCAGGGAATCTAATGGCGCTGGTGGTTTTCGTCAAATACCACTATAGAAGACGATGTTCCTAGAGAAAGAAAGAGAAAAAAATCGTATTAGAGAGAGAAATTGTAGTATATGTGCTCTTTGAAGGGATTCTTGTGATTATGTGTGTTAGAAACGAAGAACAAGCCCTTATTTATACTGTAAGTATAAGGATTAAGCTTGGAAGGTTGGGAAAATCGAATTAAAACGGTGATTTTCATTAATGAGTTCTAACCCAAAAAATAAATTATTTTTTTTTCCATTTTCAAGCTCAATTTTAATTGTGTAAATAACTAAAATTGGATGGGTTTAGGGTAAATTCAAAAGTAAGTCATGCATAGTATAAGATTTCATCATTAATTTGGTAAAATCATGTAATAAAATCAGTCAAAAATGGTCGTGAAATGGCCTAATCGAGATGGGAGAAAACTAGGAAAAAAGGCTAAAATTGAGGAAGAAAAAGATGGGGGCTGCAAGTTATGTATTGGGTACATACCACACATACGGTACAAAAAAATTGGGTATGCAATCAATGTACCCTTCCCCTGCTACTTTCCAATCTGTCAGGGCTTCGTGCCCTGTAACCTGGTCCACACCAAATACTTTTCTTTTGTCTTTTTATAAGAACTAAATACTAAAATTAAATTCCTATTAACTAAGTGGCATAAAAGTCCTATCTTAATTACATGCTAAGATTTTATTTATTTATTTATTACATATACTTTTCCTTTCAAAAAGAAAAAGGCACTTTGTATTGGCAAAATTCGAATTCATGACCTTTAATTCCAATGCAATGCTAATGTTCAAGTATTTATTTGTTAAGTCATTGGCTTGTGCTTTATCTATATGTGTAATTAAATTGCACAACAACCCTCTCCTAAATTTAAAATATATATATATATATATATACTTTTTATCTAAGATTATTATTTCCTAAATCCTTTTTCTTTTTTTCAATTTTTTAGTTTTTGTGACTTTTTCAAATTTCTTATTTTTTGGTTTTTCCTAAATTTCTTTTTTTTTTTTAGGATTTTCCTAAATTAGGACCCTTTACCTATCCTAAAAATTTTGAAAAATAAAAAAGGGAAAAAATGGAATATTTGCAATGGATTTTGGGAAAGAATTGAAACTCCTTATTGTAAACACCTCATTTTTTAACCTCTCACCCTCAAAGCAGTTTTAGGATTTTCAATAATAAAGGAAAAGGTCTCGATTAGAAAAATAAAAATATACATATAATAAAATAAAAAAACTACAAGAAAATATAAAAATGGAAAATTTAAAAGATATGCAAAATATCAAAATGTTAGGAAGATAGGTTTTTTTAGTAAAAATAGGGTCTTAGATCATTTTAATAGACATTAGACCTCATTTCAAGGGTTATTCATATTTTGAAGTCGAAGGGTAAATTTGGATGTCAAAGTACATATAAAGGATTTAATAGTTATTAGCCTTATTTGAGAATATTAAGCTTTTCTAAAAAAATTAGTATTCAAACCATATTCCAAGTTAATTATCATTGTATCATGAAAGCAAGTTTATTCGAGTTAATCATGGCTTCAAATAATATCTCAATTGGACTTAAATTGGGAAAATCAATATTGAATTAATCAAATGAGTAACAAACAAAAATTTAGAAAAATATTAAATCAAACTCATTTCAAAGATTATATACATTGTACTAAAGTTATTGTTGAAATTGTTGCACTTTCAATTTCTAAGGAATTGACCAAAGGAGGATCAATATTGAATCAACCAGATGACCAATGAACCAAAATTTAGAAAACTATTAAATCAAACTCATTTTGAAAAATTATTTTTAACATATGTGTATTAGACTTATTGTTCAAATTGTTACACTTTAAGTTTCTAAGGAATCAACCAAAGGAGGATCATTATTGAATCAACTAGATGAGCAGTGAACTAAAATTTAGAAAACTATTAAATTAAACTCATTTTGAAAATTATTTTTAATATATATGTACTAGACTTGTTGTTGGAATTGTTGCACTTTCAATTTAGAAGGAATTGGCCAAAAAAGGATTAATTTATCCTAAATTAGATTTAGTGTTTGAATTTAATCCATGTCACTCATATTTGTATGTAGCCAATTGGAATGATAACATGCCTAACCTGATTAGCTAAGTATATGGTTGTGCATGCAAAAGCCTTCAGCTTGTGAGTTTGAATTTGATGACGCTTAATTTAGATACACGTCACATGATGATTTTATAGCGTTTTCTTTATAATTTTATCTTGTTTTTAAAGAAATTGATATTTAATTAAGTAAATTTTTATCTCAAGGTTTAAATACATTCTCAGATTAAAAAATAAAGAAAAGAAATCAAATTTTACTCAATTTGGAGCTCAAATGAAGAAGTTATGAATCGTTAAATTGAGATATGACTGGTAGACATGGTCATATCTAACTAAGAGGTTCATTCTCAACCAAAAAAAAAAAACAAGGCTAGGATCAGAAAGTGACATAACCGTACTCTAGGTTGTGTCCACCTAGTAAAAGAAA
Organism: Lumnitzera racemosa; assembly: GCA_024138005.1. Lineage (NCBI taxonomy): Eukaryota > Viridiplantae > Streptophyta > Magnoliopsida > Myrtales > Combretaceae > Lumnitzera > Lumnitzera racemosa. The sequence continues at coordinate 72,413,973 of JAMXBC010000003.1, forward strand.
AACTCAATTTTTGGTTAATGAGTTACATAACTAGGGGCATAATCATGTCTTAGGTCATGTCTAACCAAAAACATATTTTGGCACCTACTACAAAAAAATTGGGGTTTTTGTAGAAGGTTTATAGTAAGGACATACTTTATACAACTAAGTAGATAATTTTTTTTTTTTCCATTTGGCAATCGCAGGGACATATCGCTGCAAAAAGTAATAATAGAATAATTTCATCGGTCATTCCTATCATCTAGTCAATAGTTTGGAGAAAAAGAAAAGGAAAAAGCTTATTGCAATAACATATGTCCCTCCTAAAAACTACTGAAATATTATTTAAAATTATTATTGTCACATCCCGGCATAGCATAGGATGTACCATCACACAAGAATACTTATTTATACTCAACAAAAGTTATAATTTAAACAAAAGAGTACTACAATGGATTTCAACTTTACACCTGTTTATAGAAAAAGTACATCCGTCAAACTTAACCTAACCTAAAATATAATACCTTTTTTTTTAAATTTCATATGTACAGATGTTTTATGAAAATAAGAACAAAATACTGCAAAACTTCTTCAAAAGCGGCTGACTCCATCCCTTCAGCTCTCTATGAGCTAAGTGAGAGTGAATAAAACAAAATATAGCATAAGCATAACATACATTCATAAAGATCAGTACTATAGAGCATTTAATTATAGAACCCAAGTTCTCAGTAGAATCTATCTATGCAAGAAATTTGTGCCATGCTCATGTATGTGACATGCATCAATGCTGATATCCTATACTTTTCCAATCCATCATCATCCAATTAGTCGGCATAATCCAGCATTTAGATACTATGTCCAAGAACCTAAGGCAACAAAGAGCTACTTGGGAGTAAGACCCCCAACCAAAAACCACCTACCGTGGTTTAAAAATCCAACACATAGTTGATTACACATCGTAGCCCAAAATAAGTTGAGTAATATAGTTCTATATGCTCAAAAACCAACTTAGTAATGTTTAAGCTTTCAGAAACTCAACGTGTAGGTCCTTTCATGTCATGCCATAAATGCAATAAACAATATAATAACCTAGTATTAGGCATGAATTTTAAGTTCCACATTAGAAACAATTCAACTATCTCAACTTCAATTTTGTTTCTCAACTTTATATTACATTCCTTCACATGGGGTTCACTTGGGTGAACACCTTAAAGAACATTTTAGTTTCCAAGTTTTCTAAATAGAAATACATATCAATGAATCAATCATACACAAAGAAACATTTCACTTAATCATCACACATTCAACAGGATCATGTATCCAATCAATCCAACATGTCATTACAATTCACAACACAATTAACTCCAAGTCAAGTAACCATAGGTCTATTTGCACAAAAACAGAAATATCTACTTACTCGGGTTTGATAGCAACATAAAATTCTAGACTTCGCGATGTGGTCCTTCTTTCCTTATTATACCTAAGAAAACACATACAAACCTAAAGTTAACTACAGGTTGATACTAAATTCTTATACGCTTTCACTATTGCGTTTCCCAACTTATTTCGATTATATCTTATTCATTGCCTATCCGATTTTAATAAGCTTTATATCTTTATGATCGTTATTTTTAGCACTATTAAGATATCTTAAGAATTAACACTAATCAATTTTTTTAAAAGTCCAAATTACCCTTTCATATTACTAACCTGACTGTATGTTATTGTAATTTTGTAATTAACTCAAATAAACCCTAAATCTAAATTAAAAATCCTAAAATTCCTCATTTCCTAAGCTGGTTAGCATTAATTATGTACCCAAATACTAATCCTTTACATATTTAACAAATATTCCATTAGTATTAATTATTATATCATATATTAGGCTAATGTATAGGTTTATAATATGAAAATACATAATAAATAGTATACAAGCCTGATTAATTTCATGAAATATAGATTTCCAAAAATATATAGTTTAATTATTGACTATAAATTATACTAAACTAGCTATTATCTATTTTTACGAAAATAACAGTTTTAACTCCAAATTAGTGAAAATCGAACAAATAAGTTAATTTAATCACAAAATAAAAATAAGTGTTCTAAACATCAATATGAACTTCCAGAAATCATAACACAAATGACTCATAGTTTAATTTTGTCAAAACCCAATTAATTCAACAAAACAGCAAAATTGCCAATTTTATCTAAAATAATTACAATAAATAGTAAACATGATTATTTTGAAATTCTTGTTACTAAAAGTAAATATATATATTAGGTATATTATGTACAGAAATTTAACTCGAAAGGATATTATTTAATATTTCTAAAATTTAATCCAATATTCATCCAAACAAAGCCAATTCTTAAGCACCCTATATTTTCATTAATTATTTAATTAAAATTAAATTAATAAATTAATCTACACATAAAATAACTCTAGAAAACCAAATTTCATAGTTAAATAACATCATTTTCTATTTTTAGAAAATTTATAAAGTTTTGGCTGAAATTTTAGTTTACCTGAACTGGCTGCCCCTAGCCACCCAACCTTATCGAAAAAGCTTGCCTTGCTACCTTTTATTTAACCCCAAAATGCCACCACAAGAGGACATCAACAACCTATTAAATCAACCTAAATTAGAACTTTGCTTTGTTTTTTGTTTAATTTCTTATTTTTCTCTAATTTTTTTCAAAATTTTCTTGAGTGATTTTCTTATATTTTTGAACTTCCAAAATATTGTTTTTTAAGTGTGCATTCCTTATTTATAATTTCCAAATGGATTAGAATTAATAAAAATTGGACATATGGTATACACATATCATTTTTTTTATTTGTCAAAACATGAGATATCAATTTCTTATATTTTACCTGTTGACTCATCAATTCTAATTAAACCTAAGCTACCACATTATTGGATAACTCACCCTTTCATTTTTTTATTAATTTTTTTATTATTTTATATTAATTTACCTTATTTTAATAATAATTTATTATATATATGTATTTAATACATATAATGCATATTCTATGTTAATACATGTATATACATATAATTCAACTTCATTTATTATTTTTATAAGTTAAATAACTTATCCCTGATATCTCGCTACATCTAAAAACTCAAATTTCATATTTTCGATATTTATTGGCTTTATTGATAAATTGATGATTTTCTTAAACTAATATTTTTACATAGCTTGTTTTAAGAAATTGACTTTACTAAAACTACTTCATCTAACTTTTTTGATCTTACCGTGAAGTTTGAAATAAAAAGAATAAGATAGTCCGACGTCCTAAATTTAGGGACTTGAATCTTAAGATTATCGTATGAGCTCAAAACCTTAGGGTATTATAGTTACAAATGAAAATGAAACTGAAAATGCTAAATAAAAAAGGATGAATGATTAGTCAATATTTAACTTTTAGTGAAAAAGAAAAAAGTTTGTAGAGCATTTAATTTCTAATATATATATATGTGCATATATGCATATATAGCTCTATTATTGCATCACTTCGCTCTTCTATCAGTACGTTGTCCCTTTTTTTTTTTTCAATAAACTTCAAACACTTCATTCTCTTATAGATTAAGCATGTAATGGATTTTTTCCATCTTTGCCAATACTGTAATTTATCATAACCAGTGTTTTTAAACAAGTAAGTTATTTTCCTTTTAGTTAATTCATTATGTTGTCCCTTAGTTATCAAATATGTTTTTTTTTTCATTCTTTTTCCTAATACCTTTATCTATGTATAATTCAATTTAGATAATACTAGTAGGCAACACACTTATGATGCATGTATAATAACAAAAAAAAAAAAAGACTATTTAGTATTATTTACTACGAAAAATAAAAAAATATTATATAAAGCTAATGATGATATTTTAAAGATTGACTCATTAGTTGGATGAAAGATGAAAAGGAAAATGAAAAAGAAAAAACTTTATTTAAACTTTCATAATTATCTACACAAGAAATCTTTATAGTTTTTTAGCCCATGATTTCTTACCATATCAATTGACAATAATACTAATCATATGTGTTAGTTGCTTCATGATGATTATGGAAGTTGGAATTATGACAAGAAATCGCTATATTGGTGGAGGGTATTTTAGTTAGTGGAATTTAATTCTTGAAAGATAAAATTTTTGTATGTATAATTCTTTACTACAATAATTTTAACCTATTGAAGACTACTAAGTATTTCAAGGCTTTTTGGTAAAATTAAAAATCAAATAACTAATGTATTTTGGGCAATTCAATCATATTAAAAGAAGACACCAAGAGATACTTTTACTTCAATAATATAAATATATATAAATATAGATAATATTTGATATGATAGATTGATTAAAGAACAAATAACATTATGAACAACAAAAATTTCCTTGGAGACTAGCAATGAACAGCCTTTTAAGTTTTTTTCTTTTTTTCTTTTTTTATTGCTAGAGTTCCTTGTCAATATCACATATTTTTTCTTAATAAACAATAGCGTAATGTTTTCAATTGTTGTAAATTAGTGAAATTTGGATTTATTTTTCTTCTTCCATTCTTTTTTATATTCCCACCTATGAATACTTTAATATTTAACTTATATTGTTACGACTTAAGAGGTGGCTTAATCGTAGCAAGTCGCTATATATCATATGAAAGTTCGTAAATTGGTTTTCCTTTCAATCAATAACCTTTTATACAATATATAAGGCTCTACTACAACTAGTTACCTAAGAGTTATACAAGAAAAAAATAATATCATAGCATATACAAATTACTATATGATTTCATAAAGTAACAATACCATATCGTATTACAATACTCTATTTCTCATAATACTAGTATAAGAGAGTTACTCTATATAACTATTGAATATCATACAACAAAATATTAAAGGAGTTCTAATGAAAAGTTAGTTACATATATTTACTCAACTCTCTTTTTCAATATAATCAATCTTAAAAGTTTCAAACTGACCTCGGGCATGCCTCAGCTAGGCACTGTGTCTATAAGGGTATAAATTATAAAGCTTAATGAGTTATCCCTCAGCCATATAGACAGGCAAATTATCCAACAATTAATTACAATCATATGAATGGATAATCAAGTAGAATACCACTTAAATACATACAATTGGCTAGGTATTACATACAACTTAGATTTAACGCTCTCTAAAGTCAAGGTTAAAGAATACACGACACCAATTAGATTCGAGTACCATTCTTAAACTCAAATAACTTCGAAACTTCGCATTTCTTATTTAAAATAAAATAGTCTGTTTAATTCTAGTTTTAAAAACTAAGATCCAAATATTACTATAAGTTAGCCCACTTAATCTATACTCACCCATAAACAGAGACCTTTAAACTTAACACTTAGCTAATTAGTTAGCGCTTCCAATACCTAATAATCCCACAGGCTAAGGTAATGTCACGTTATACAAGTACATTATACTAAAACACTTGAATCATAATTATATAATCAGCCTCCGTATGGCCTTTCACTATCTTTGTTTAATATAACGGTTGGAATAATTATTATGTAATGTATGTTTATGCATAATTCAATTTACTTATTTAAAGTCAAATATACTAAATTCTGGTTATTAAGTGAAAAACCAATATCACAGACAACCAAATTCTCTATAAATATCTATAATGTAACAAATAATTAATTATTATAATTTAAAGTATAATAGGAGAGATCGATATTCATATCAGGATTACTTGATAATTAGGAAATACGTAAGATATTAAGTATCTAGTTGAGATAATTATTCTACATAAGTATTTAGTAAAACTTATCTAGATTTGCTATTTATTTATATAACTTTTTTTTTTCAATTGCATATAACCTTTTTATTTTAACTTCGATTTTTATAAACTTATAATAAGTTTTTATTGTTTTCAAACGTACTTTCACGTGGTAAGGTCCGTTTTGAATATTGTATTTTGGCCCAAAATATTTTTAGTTACTATTTTAAGCTTTTCCTTATTGATTTATGATTTAATTAATTTGTCAATTTTATATTTTTAGAATATTTTATTTTTGGGTCAATTTTATAACAATTTCTTTATTTGACCATTTTAAGCTTAATTTACTCATTATGTTACTTTTTTCTTATAATTGTAATTTTATAATTAATTAATTATTATTATTATTTTCTTATTATTTTTTAAACTTGCAATTTTAATTATAAAATCATAGGACAGGCTAATGTAGCAACTTACTATTGGTTCATGTCACAATTTTCTTAATTTGTTTAGTTTTCACATTTTTTTCAATTTATAATATTAATATATTCATATATATATATTATTATAATTTGCTAAATATTGAAATTTAGCTCCTTATCCTCCTTTAAGGGTCACGTCCTACATATGTATATATATATATATATTTACTTATTAACTTATTTTAGGGAATTAAGGTATTATTATGCATATACTTGTATTATACTATAAGCATATGTACTTAAATTTTAGTAAAATAAAGTAATATATATATATATATATGTATTCCATGTAGGTGCATACATATATATTTATGTATTCATACTCTTATACTTTACTACCTTCTTATATATGTATATTTACATTATTTCATGCCATATTTCACTTATGTATATGACAAAGTAAATATGTATAATATTATGTGTATGTACATGTACTATATATGTATATAAATTGTATGTATGTATATATATATACATAACTAAATGAATACAATATATATCATATAGTTAAATAGATTCAAGTATATATATATATATATATATACAAATACATACACATAAACGAAAAAATTTATACATTTAAAAGGAATTATACAAAGATTTATATTACATTAGAAATACAAAACCAACATATCATAAAGTGTTATTTGATTACTCTTGATCTTGAGAAATTGTTGGATAAAATGATCCCCTTCTCTTTGAAATTAGTACGTTGATGATATAAAAGATGGGGTAATATTATATGAAGTGAATGGTTAATTTGTAGTGTACGAAGAGAATAAATGAAAAAGGAAATGGAGAGTAGTAGGGAAGAAATTGCATTGGTTCCAAGTAGGAAAAGGAAAGGGTTGTATTTTGTTTCAATTTAGAAAAGAAGAAGGAAAAATAAAGTGGAATCTAAAAACACACATGGCAAATAAAAGGAAAAAGAGAAAAGAAAAAAAGGAAAAAGAAAGAAGGAAAATAAAACAAGATAAAGATTAGAGTAAAAGTCAAACTTATCTTATCTTGTTAAATGGATACAATTTGATCACCTAAGATTGAAAAAAAAAAATACACTTGGCAACTGTGAATTTTCAAGGAAAAAGTAGGAAAGGCAGAAAAAGAAAAAGAAGAAAGGAAAGAAGGGAAGGAAAAGGAAGAAGGGAAAAAATTTATAAAATAATTTCGTTAACTTTTCTTAAGGTATTCTTAGGTTTTGAATTATATCTAAGATGAATTATAATATAATAATGGAAGAAAATATAGAATGAAAAATTAATATATATTATTTAATACATAAACACAAAATATATAGTAAAATTAAATCAAAATAATTTAGTAAATATAAAATTAGCACACATATATACATATATAAAGTCACAATTAATCGTAAAGTAATATTCATAATTTTGTTAAATAATTATTACTCTTTACGTGTATAAATATTTAGAAGATATCTCTATTCGTTTGTTAATGATTTTACGTGATTACGCGTATCGATTGATAATTGTATCTAATTAGGACTTTATTACTGTTAGGGTACATTTAATACATTTTATAGGCTTGGGGTTTTGGTTTTAGGGCATTTATTGGATTCGAGTTTAATTTCTTGTATTTATGCATCTATAAGATTTAGAATTTTTAATACGCAAGGTTTCAATCAATACATTAAGGTTTTTCTCATTCATTGTGAATTCAAGCTTACAATTTAATTAAGTTTTAATTTATTTGGCCTTATTGGCTCATGAAGTTATCTAGGACACTTGATTCCAATTTAGGGTTCAAACTAAGACTTTATAAGGTTTACATATACTATGTAAACAATAGTATGTTTAGTGGAATGTTTTCATATGGATCTAAAGATATTGTACTTTGAAATATTCAATTTTTAACTAACCTAGAGAAATAAGGTAAGAATGTTGAATTTCTAAAAAAATTATTATATTCAAGTAAATAACAACTTCAATAACCACCTGATATTGTTTTGACTAGATAATACAACTAAAAGCATATAATGAAATGGAGATATTGAATGACTTTCATACATTGAGTAAACACTCCATTTTTTACTTATACTTTTTTTTTTTTTTCTAATTTTTGCTAGGTCTACTTAAAATTTCATAGAAAAAATGAAAAATTTAAAAAAAAAAAGAAGAAGAGAAAGAAATAATAAGTAAGGAGAAATTAAAAAAAATAGTAGGTGGAATTAATTAAAAAAAAAAAAGAAAGAAACATGTTTTTTTTACTAAGCACATGTTGAACACACACTAACATGTAAGAAGTTGGTCGTACATCAACTTCAACCTTCGAACAAGATTAGGGATAAGGGAAGGAGAGAGAAAGGAGATAGATTCAGTAGATTTGATTAAATCTCATCAAATCAAGGTCAACTTTCTATACAAATCTAAACATTAACAAATATATTATAAATCTAATTTGAAAATTAAGATTCAAAAATATATTAAAAATCTAAACATTAAGATTCAAAATATATTAAAAATTTTCATTAAAAAAACTGATTTGAAAATTAAGGTTTATCTTGAAATTGAACTTGATGTTTGTTAAGGTAATCTAAACTACTAAAACAAAATATGATCACAGTTCTATATGTATTTGACATATGAAACATGTATTTTGTTTTCCCTTACTTTCTTATTTTGTTTTATTTGTAAAAGAAAAGAAAAGAAAATGGTAAAAGAATTTTTTTGACTTTTATTGCAATTTTTTAAGTAGAATCAAAAAAATGTTCTTTTTATTTTTACTTTTATTACAATTTTTTACATGCAATAAAATAATTAAAATGTTTTTATTTTTTGTATTTTTTGTCACAATTAAAATAAATTAGGATGGTGTAAACTTCTAGCAATATAGTTTAATTATCACTCGAGGATGTCTAGGTCCTATATTAGATTTTATTTATCAAAACATAAAATAAATAATAAAAAAAATATTTTTTCTAGTTCACAAAGAATAAGCCGAGTCAAAAGGTTTAGAAAAAGTGAGTCAGAATATAATTTAAAAGGTACATCAAAGGGTTGTTTAGAGGGTTTATCAAAACTATTTTGTCACTCTAAAAGTTATTTTCATAAATAATAAAACCTTTATTATTATTATTATTATTATTATTATTATTATTATTATTATTATTATTATTATTATTATTATTATTATTATTATTATTATTATTATTATTATTATTATTATTATTATTATTATTAGTTTGAAAAACTAGGTATGCGTTTACTATTGCAAAATTAGGTAATAAAGCTAAGGTTTTCTAGGATTTTTCAGAAATAAAAATAAATTAGCTAATAGCGTAAAATTGATGATTATTCTTAAATAAAATGCAACAACACAATAATTTTTTTTTTTTTTAAAAAAAAGAATTACATGGGTTTGATCTTAGCTAACAAGTACATAGGTACTTTAGATAGCCATACAAAATAAAATAAAATAAACAAAAGGAAAGAAAATTTTTTATCTTCTCATTTTTGCTTTGTCATTTAGGAAAAATAAATGAAGGAAATTTGAGAATTAAGCAACATAATTAATCTTTTTAAAAAGCCTTAGGGTAACATTAAGGTTTTAATAGGTTAGTTCTCAAACCCTTGTTTTCCTAAGTTAACTTTTTTATAAAAATTATTTTTAGCAAATTCACAACCTAATAACTTAATTTAGGATTATCTACCCAATTGATCCTAATTTATGCATTTTCCAACTTTGGTTTGTAGAGATTTTGATTTTTAAAAGAATTTTCTAAAATTTAAGGTTTTCCTTCATTTTCTCGTTGAGTAACTTATATTAAGTAGCCTAGGCTTAGTATAAGTTAAATTAGGGAAAAATGAATGAAATCGGACTCGATATACTATCTTGGAGTAATATGAGCCCTGTTGAAGTTTAATTATGATTGTTTTCAATATAGGAACTACTTTTTACTAACCTTAGAGGGGTGGAGTATACAAACCCCTTCTTAAACATTTTAATGAATCTTCATAAAGTGATTAATTTATGCTTTTTTTTTTCTCGGTTTCTAAGCTATAGACTTATATCTAGCTATCATATTTAAACCCCATTCATGAGGTCTTTTACTCAAACTTCGTTCTTGAATTTTGTTTGTGATAATTTTTATATGGGCTACGTATTTGAATTCTTTTAAGGATGTATTTGGAATTTCTTTGAACTCTATGTTTAGACTTTGACTCAAATTCTACATATGTATACTATTGCAAATATTTGGATCATTTGAAATGTTATCAATTTATGATTATTTAAATTAATGTTTTAAATATTTGTATTTGCTATATTAAAATTATGTGGGTATATATTCTACCTCATTCAAAATGAAAATATTAATTTTCTTATTCTTGTAATTATAGAATTATTTTCTTCAAAACCACTATATATTAGAATAAAATTAAATAAATAAATGTTGATATGTGACCTTCTTATTTCTATAAATTTTTTAAATAAGATTATTTCTTACTTATACAACCACATATATATATATTTATTAAAGAAAAGTATTAACAATAACATCAAAGAAGCACAATAAATATGTACCGAAGGTTTTTTAAAACATTATGCACATTCCAAAATACATGTTAATTATACGATCTTAAAAGAATAAAATACATAAACAAAATTAAATTTAGCAAATATGTTAAATACCAACAAAAATTAATGAATTTAATAACAATGATATTAGGAAAAGAAAAAAGACCTTAACCCTTCCTTATATAATAATTTAATTTTCCCTCTCCATCTTTTAAAATTTTCCCTCTATTTCTTTTCCCCTTCATTATTTTCCTCCCCCTCCCCTTTCATTCTCCCCCTCTCACACATTTATCTCTCTCTCTCTCTCTCTCTCTCACTTCAACATTTCTGTCTCTCACAATATCTTCATCTCTCATCACCATCTCTCATTTCATAGGCATCTCTTCCTCTCATAAATGCATACTTTAGGATTTTTTTCTCTTTTTTAGCCAAATTATAATTTAAGGTTATATTCTTATGAGGAAAATAATAAATTTTGATTTGTGGGTTCATTCAATTTTTGTGTTTATTCTTAGTTTGCATAACTTAAATTAATTTGATATTGTATAATATATTACATTTTTAGTTGTTCATGTCTAAAATCGTATTTACATACATATATGGCACAAACCATGTCTATATGGGTAAGTTTGTAATTAATCTATTTCCAAATTTAGTTTAATTTCATCAATTTATATTATCTAGAAATATCTCTAGTTGTTCATTAGTGATTTTAAGTGATTCTGCATCTTTTGAGCTCAAAATTTACTAAATTAAAGCTTTCTTCAAATTTAGGGTTAAATCTTGGGTTTTACATCTTTAGGGTCCAGTAGGTTTTTTATCAGTTTTAATTTCTTTTGTCTCGTTGAGCCTAGAAAATATCTAACGATATTTGAGTTCAATTTTATATCTAAAAGGTAAAATTTTCGCAATTTACATCATCAGACCTTGAAATAGTTTCAAGATGATCATATTTGACCTTACATTTAATCAACAAATAGCCTTACCTTCAACCCGATAACCTAATTCAAAACCACACTTCGACCCCTACATCAACCCAATTACCCACAAGTTCAATTTTCTATTTTATTCTATTTATTCTTCCATATTTTAATAAATCGAAAAAAGAGGGAAGAAAATGAAAAATAATTTTAAGAATAATATTAACAATAATAGATAATGATAAAATAAAATAAAATAAAATAATGGTTTTTTCTTTTAGCCAATTTATGTCTTTATACTTTTCTTTAATTTTAAAAAAATAAATATATAATAAAAATAAAATAATAAAATATAGTTAAAATAAAAATCATAATAAAATAATAATAAAATGGAATGAAAAAAGAGGTTTTCAATCACATAAAATAATATCTTTTGTAAAATAAAAATAAATGACTCTTTTTCAAAAAATATGATAAAAATAGTTTGGTTTACAAAAAAAGGCACAAAAAAAAACCCTTTCCTTAAGATTTTTTTTTAAGCAAAATAAATGTCTGATGACTTAAATTCATCCAATTTCAGAAATAGAATAAATTTGATCACTGAAAATTTATAGAAAAAAAAAACGATGGTAGTTTGATTTCGACAAGTAGATACATAGGTTCTTGCAAAGTGATCATAAAAAAAATATTTTAAAATATAAATATAAGGAAAAAGTATGTATATATTCGCATAAAAGAATAAGTAAAGCAAAAACTTAGGTTTCTAGAAATCAATTCTAAATTTGAAATATTATGGTGGTAATAGTTAGTTTTTAATTGATTGGCCCTTAACTCAAAATCTCTAATTTTCTGAAAGTCATTTGCAAAAATTTTTTTCCCACAAATTTGTGCTTAAGTTAGATTTTTACACTTAAGGATAAGTGAGTACATGATAGATAAGATATAAGGTTTACACATACCCTATCTTGCAAGTAAAGGTTCCTAAATCTTTAGAGCAACAACCTATCCTATAGCATTTTAGAATCACCATATACCATATGCCTTATAAAATCTACAGGATATCTTAAAGAACTTGTAATTTTTTTTAAATCTCTCTTAAAATTTTCAACATGACATTTTTTTTACCTTCCTTATAAATTTCAAAATTAGTTTACATAAAGCTACACAATACAAGTTTGCTTTCTCAAATATATAAACTGAGAATTAAGTTGTTTTATAGTCTTTACTAGACTAAGGTTTGACTTAGCAAAAGAGGGAAAAAGAGGTGAAAGAGCAAACATTAATAAAGAAGAGAGAAGGATTAACTTGAGAGATATAAAGCATTTCAGTTTAAGGTTTTATTATGAGTTAGGTTTTTATTATTATTTCTTTAAGGTTGAAAAAATAAGTGGCATTGTATTTTTTTATTTATTAATATTATTTAATTATTATTCTAGGCTAAATATAGGATACAATATAGGGTACCTTAGAAAATATACTCCATATACTTTAGAGTATAGGATCCTAGATGAGTATAAGATACCTAAATTTCATACCCATACCTTATCCTATGAAAGTATATTATAGGAAATTGCTACCCCAAATTTACCTTATGACCCTCAATACTCATCTGGAACCTACCCAATTGAGAAGGATATGACCCTATGTGTTGAGATTACTTACTCACCCTTAGTTACACCCATTTGAGTCTAGCTTACCCAATTTTCACAATCCCAATCAAGTAGTGGCTCCATACTTAATGAATATAGGTTTCAATATAAAATAGACTAAGGAAGATAAAACTGCAACATTCATATTCCCTTTTTGTTTAACCCACTAGTATAATTAAAACTTTAGTGAGTGAACCAAATTCATTGAATTAATTTCCTCTTCTTTAGTTAGTCTAGTTTTGTTGAATTCAGAAAATCCAATGAAACAAATTAAGGCTAGTAGCTAGTGTATCTTTATAGCCAATTGCAATTATTTCCATAGAAACAATATACTTAGGTTTAAAGGACAATAACTTTTTTTATCGCTTCTAGCCATCTAAGTACAGTTGTTTAGTGATTATCGTCAATAGTTAATATTGTTTTAAGGATAGATATGCAAGACATTCATGATAGCTCATCTTCAATAATTGCTCCTGCATAGCCAACTTCTCAAAATTTGATTCATGGTCTCCCCATCCTCCTTTATGCACTCATCAGCCCATTATAAAGGGGGTTCCCCTTTACAGTTTATGCCCCACATGTTGAATTTTTCTTCACAATCATATTAGATTCCCTTCTCTCACACTTTAAGCATCTCAAAGGTTAGGAATATCACAATAAGCAAAGGAAGGATATTGCAAATAGGTTGAACCTCATCTTTGAGTTTATTCTTACACCTTAATAAGACCATGCCCATGCTTTAAACTCAAAGATTTGGAACTTACTAATAAAGCATCATTTAAGCTATTAATCCAATTTGATGGTGATGAAAACTATGATGATTAATTACTATTCTCGGATCAGGGAAGACTGGGTTAATTTGAATAATGTACCCGTGATATCCTCAAACTCTAAATGTCTACATTAAGACTCCAAATCTTTAAGAAGTGCTTTTTCTTTTTTTTTAACCAACCATAGATATCAACTCTATATTAGACCATCTAACATGTATAATTTTTGGAAATAGATCCTTTAAAATACATTAGATAAAGTTACGAAATCGATGGCTAAAATCGTTTCGATATTTGAAATATCTTCTAACATCATAATAATGTTATCTTAGTTAAGGTTGGTTGAGCTCACGATTCATGCAGCCAAACATGGTCCTTGTAAGTTACTGATAAGTGTTTTATTATATATATTTATTCATGGATTTTTATTAGTGTTTTTTATATTTTTATGGATATTTGGTGTTTAATTAGATAATATTTTGATTTTAGGCTTTAAGGAAATAATTGAAAAGATTTATGTCATGCTATCCAAATATTCTAACTATATCTCTTTTAATTGCATAAATAATTGAAGATAATTTTAAAAAAGATATGCGGGAAGATATTTCAAGATATATGGAAGATATATTTCATGATTCAATGAAATATAAATAAATAAATAAAGACCTTATAAACATTAATATTCATTCATAGAGCGAAGTTCTTCCATATATATTGTAAAGTAATTTCTTTTAGTTTTCTTTAATTTTCTTATAAATAATTAGTTGGATTGACACCAATTACAAACAAAGAAGTTAGTTCATGTAAAGATTGAAGTTTAAGGATTTTTTACTTCTATGATAAAGAATAAGTTTTCTCTATCTTTTTTTTTTATTTTTATTTACAGATTTCTTTATTCCCTTTGTGATTTGTATGTTTTTTATAATCATGAATTAGCTTTCTTTGGTAAGATATTGGATTAATGGATCCATGATGTTGTTCTATTAAATATTTGAATATTGATGTTCTTGATATTTTTATCATTGAGCCTGTCTTTTATAATTTATGAAATACATGTTAGATTGGGTTAAAATCTAAAAAGAATAAAATTGATTTAATCAATTCTATGGAAAACTAACATCGAATTACTAGTAAGATGTTAGAGATAATGTATTGTATTTGGGTTGAGGTATAGAACATAAACGGTTAATTAACTAAATAATCTTTTCTAAAGATAATAAAACTTAGTTAATTAATTAGGGTAATTCATACTTCGAGAGAAGGTAATTTTATACTTTATTACTTTGATAACTCAAGAGAAAAATCAAAAGAAATAATCTAAACCAATCAATGATTTAATAGTTAATTATGGTATATTTTAATATATGATTGTTAACATCATATCCTAATATTTCAATTTGCTGGTTCATTGATTTAATCTTTTAAAGTATTGATTTTCTATATATCCTTTCTATTAATTAGAAGTATATTTAATACTTTATATTAACTAGAACAGATTTACATTATATTATTTTAGTATACTTTGGTTTACCTAAATATAAGTAGCACTGATATAGTTGAGAGTTAATTTTAATTCTTATGAGAATTATCTGGTCTCACCAATTTTTTATCGTTGTATACGTAATCTAATGCACTTGCTAGTATGAAATATGTTTTTATTTTAAAAATTGCGGTTAATGTGTCAGTTACCAAAAAATAAATAAATAAATGAAATTGGTCCTCGTACGTAGTTGTAAATTAAAAAAAAAAAAAGATCACGTAAGTTCGCATCACAGGAAACAAGAAACACGATGAAAGCGTGCATCTACGCTGTTATGTAGCTTGCTATAAGTAGAGATGATGAAGAGAGTGAACACGGACAAGTACATAGACATGGAAGACGGTGAGGCGGGTCATGGTTTTAGAGGATGCAGATGACCTTGTTGCGTTGATGTGGCAAATTACCAAAATCAGAAGCTTTAAAACCCGTGTAGATCGAAAATGACGTGATGTTCACTTGCTGCGTTCTGAATTTGAAAAGAAGATCCACGATGTTTTTTTAGATATTTCATGAATTGTAACGAAATTATAAGCTGCAAATCGTTTATAAAAAATCTTACAAGAATTTATGTATTTTTTATGTAAGTTCATGAATTGTAAGGAAATTATAAGCCACAAATCGTTTATTGTAAATTTGCAAACATTTGGAGAAATTTTTCAAAGTATTCTGGATAAGGATTTTTTTTTTTTTCCCTCCCTTTTTGGACAAGAAAATTGTTTCAAAGTAATTTCATTAAAATGTCTGAATGGTATCAATACATGGAACCTTTCAGTTGAGTTATTTTTTTCAAACTTTGACTAGTGCTACTGTCCTCTAAAGCAAATTACAAATACTAAAATGCAATTCATGAATTTATGCATTTTTACTGGATACAAAGTTATGGAAGAAAATGAGATAATCAATTACAAATTTCAGTAAAATTGATTACATAGCTTAAATTGAAATTACAGATTATAAAATGATATTGCGAACCTATTATAATATCAGAAATTTAAGTTAGTTAAGAATCGTGAGATGAAAATAAGACTCCAATAAATGTTCCAAATTCAAAGTGTATTGAGAAGCTGCAACAAAATCTCCAATTAGAAGGCATTTTAGTGAAAAATTGAACATAAAATAACACGAATTAAATTATGAAAAAAGTACTTACATTATTTGATTGCATTTTACATTTATTAAGGAACATTGTCCAGTTCCATGAAGTTTTACGTCGAATTATGAACCCTGTGCCAATTTAAAAACATAATCAAAATTATCATTTCCAAGGACGGCTGCAATTTTTTTAGGAGCTTTAGATATTTCTTAATAATTCCAGAAAAGGACGAAAAAATTATCGTAGTTTTACTCAAAATAGAATTACGCTTATCATCTGCAACTTGTCACTTGAAGTACTATCAAAATAAATCATAATTTTTGAAATGTCACGAATTTTAAGCATTTTTACAAGCGGTTGGGGAAAAAAACCGCCAATAGCAAATTGAAATTGTTGATTGTATAGAGACCAACCAGGATGGATGGATTCAAATGAGCTTAGATTTCACCTACCGTTTCTCAATATTTGCAAAAAAAAAACCCCTATAGACAAAGTTACGATAGCCCTCCAACGCTCAAGTCAATAAGGAGGACTAAGAAAGGAGAGATGAGCACTAAAGACCTACGGGATTATGCTCACTCGGTATATGTATGTGATGGAGGTTCAACTTCTGCTCCCTATGAAGAGGGGGAAGAAGAAGTCTTCAAGAGTGGGAGAGAGCTGGAATTGTCTTACTTGTTGGTGCCTAGTACCTTTTATGCAAATTACTTAGATACATGGTGATTGAGGATTCACTCGTACTGGCTATTAACAGACAGTACGCTTTGCTATAAGAGTTGAGCTTCACTACGAGCAACATGTCGTGGCTGACCAAGTCACTAAATTTGCAGCTCAGTGATCTAATAGAGGTAAAGGTACGAGGGATGCTGACCATACTATGAATATTAGATGTTCATGAGTTGTGGTGAGTTATAGGCGCTAAAGACAAAAGTCAAGTTGAAAGGCTAAGGAAGGAGTATGGGGGCGAGTTGAGCCCCAAGCTTACATCAAATGGTCAATGAATGTTAACTCGATGGACAAGGGTTAACCAATTCTCTAGGTACGTAGCAAAGAGGAGGGCATGCTTGACATTGGTTCGCACTCTTCATTGTAGATACCTTATTTTTGTTGTTTCTTATTTTAGTATTTTTATTGAGCTAGGTTTTTTAAAAAATAATTAAAAAGAAGAAGAAATAATTATAAAAAAATTGAAAAAATAATAAAAATAAAGTGTTAAGTTTTATTGAGTTAAGTCGAGTTGAGTCAAGTTGGAACGAGTTGTTTAAGGTTGAATCAGATAATGGTGTGTATTCAATTTAATAAATTCTAAGTTATTAAAAAATCGAACTTCATTAAAATATTTTTAGTCCAATCTAATATGAAGTAGATTTTTATCTAATTTATATTAGGCTAAATCGAGTTAGACTGGATCGGCCCAAAGATAAAAAGTTCCAATCAATATAGAGTTTTTAGAAACTAAGTTAAATCTTCGATGAATCTAGATCGGAGATTATCATATCTTTCGTATCTATGATTTATTAAGACTAAATCTATATCCAAAAAGATCCAAAAGATTTAATTGAGTGGCTTATAAATAGGAATTTGGTGATGAAGTTTGGACATATTTTCACAATTACACAAAAAACACACAATTTCCTTCGAATCCAAATTGTCTATACAAATCCAATACTCACTCAATTCAAGCACTCTACTCACGATCACACAAACCGATCACTTAATCTTCACACCACAATTCGCACATAGTTACCTCACTCACGTACGCCACCAATTCGCTCATGTCCCTTACATTCGATCACACTTATTGTCTTCCCAGCCATATACTGATCTCACACATTGCCTAACACAAATACACATACAGCCATCCCTCACACTCTTTCACACCTATATATACCGACACTCAGTCACTAACACATAATCACTCGATCACACACATGAACATGATCCGCATTGCACGCTACACATGATCACTCGCTCATACACATGAACACAATCTACTATTGCTGCATACAATCAAATCCACTGCAACCATACACGATTAAATCTACTATTGCCATACAATCAATTCCACACCGAGCTCGCAAACATAGTTTAGACGATCACGACGAACAACATAAATACGCCGATCATGCACGACTCGACTCATTTAGGTAAAAAAAATTATTATTATTTTATTTGATTAATTATTTTTGTTAGTTAATTATTTATTTTACTAATTTTTTTTTCTTTAATATAGGTTTTTTTTTATATTTTTAATTGTCATACCATTTTGCTATTTTTTTAGATAATTTTCAATTTTTTTGATAAATTTAGTTAGACTGCATTTTTTAAATCAAAATTGCATTTTTTTTGAAAAATCACATATCTTTTCTCCAAGATTTGTATCTTAGCAGAAGATACATATATAAGATACGTATCTTAGTATATCTTACATGTAAGGTTTAGGAAAAAATAGTTTTTTGGAAATGTAGATTTCTTATAAAAAATAAAAAAATCTTAACCAAAGTTTTTAAAAAGATTTAGTTAGTTAGAGTTTTCCTTTAAAGTAGATTCGTGAAATTATATTTTTTTTTTAAGTTTTTTTAGAAAATAATAAATTGTTAAATAAACGTAAACCTAGCTCGATTTTCAAATGTAAAAAAAAAAAAAAAATCACCCACTAAATCTTTTCTAAAAAAAACTACGTTGAGTTTGATCTTAACAAGTGTATACGTAGGTACCTTCGAGACAATCGTATAATAAAATTAAAAAAAATTTCTTTTCCTTAAAAATTCATGATAAATAATAATAATAAGTCATTTTAACTATATTCATGCATATCTTTATATATCTTAGTATTTTTAGAAAAAATATAAAAATAAAGCCCGTTAATTTTTTTTTATTTTAACATAGTAACTTAATCTTAATATATTAACTCCCAAACTTAATTTCTTCTTGCTAATTTTCTAAAAATTATTTTTTTTTTAAATATCAACAAACTAATGGCTAAATTAAGGTTTTCTCACCTAAAAACCTTAATTTCACTTTTTACCAATTGATTGGTTAATAACTCAAATTTTTTTAAATATTTTTTTTTCAAAAAATTTTTTAAAGAAAAAATATTTTTTTAATTTAATGTCAAGTAATTTATATTAAGTAGGTTAGGCTTACTATAAATTAAATTAAAGAAAACAAAAATAGGGTTCGATAGAATTGACAACTTAACTAGGAGTGCTAGTGGGCTAGCCATATAAAAATAAAAATTAGTTAATAGGATTTTTTTTTCTTTTATCTATATATTGTAATATAGTTGTATTAACTGGTTTTTAGTGATATAGGCCTTAAGAGAAAACCTAGCCTAATGGGCCTGTATTGAGGATTTAGGTGGGTTTTATTTATTGATGATTATTTGTGCGCTTAAATGTGGCCAGCTCTTGGCCATCTTAGCAACTTAGGATAGACCGTCATTATATAACCCTCAAGTTGCTAGGTTCTTTATCTCCGCCTAACAGTGATAAGCGAGCCCAGTCAAGCTTTAATAAAGCCTACTAAGTTTTTCTTCGAAAATCCTTGAAATTACAGAGCCTGAGACCCATAAATTTCGCCCTCTTACATCATTCTTTTTGAAAAAAGGAGTAGTCATTTTTAAATTATAGGAAAAGTCCGATTAATCCATTGTCAATTTGACATTTTTTTTTCCAAAAAAAAGGGAAATTAAAAAAATCAGTAACCCTTATATATAAGTATTCACAAGTTTCATGTCTTTTTAAATCTTATTTTCGATCTACTTATATATGAGGGTACTCTGTAACTACAGGTTTATAATAATTTCTATAATTTATTAATCCCCAACCCTTATGGCATTACATGTGCGTATAGCATACAGCATTTTTTTTAAAAAAAAATTACTAATGCTTGTTTCCATGTGATTATTTTTATTATTAATATTATATGCAGTTTTATAATAAATTTAGTGGTCTCGTTGTAAATAATTACATCATTTCATGGAAAGTCAGGTCAGTGTCAATCCCATGAAGCCTGTCTTGGCCAAACCTATCGACTATTATAAACATAGCATTGAATTTTTTAGAAAGATTAGTTAAAACTTTTTCTCTTAGTCCATTGAATAGGTTTAATTTTTATGATTATTAATAAATTTGCAGCTTCATTAAATGAAAACCTTTGTTGTTTATGCAATCTTTTACTGATTTTTTTAGTTTCCTTTTAAACAAAAATAAAATAAAATAAAAAAATGACAAAATAACAAAAAAAAAGCAACAAAAAAGAAAAAACAAAAACAAAAACAAAATTTGTTCAAAAAAATGTCTAAACTCAGATTTTGGGTTTAAGATTTTGAAGTAACGCCTAAGCAAACAAACTCTGTTAAAAGCTCGATATTCGCCCAATATTCACCCATTCCAAAGCAAGAATGTCAACTTAAGGTATTGGAAATGTCAGTCAAATTGAACCTAACGCTAGAGTTGCAACCTTGAAAGAAAACATGAACAAGATGGCCAAACAAATTTAAGCTCTTACTCAGGCTATTAGGATTCTCAATGATAGGTAAGCATCTCAAGTTAACCCGAATTGGAATGCAAAAGCAACCCCTCCCCCGAAACTAGAAGATGCATAATCAGTTCCCAATACTGAGACACAAAGAAAGGAGATCGAGGAAAAGCACTGAGAGATGGAAAGGAAGTTTATGCAAAAGTTAACCAAGAAGATGAAAACCCTCAAAATGATTAATGGGCTTAAGCAAATGGGAATGTTCAATTTGTTGATGTATGAAGATGATGATATCCTGGAAAATTTTAAAATTTTGGAATTTGAGAAATATGATGGGACCAGTTGCCCGAAGCTCCACACTAAGCTGTATATTAAAAAGATGGGAAAATACATGAAGTATGATAGGTGATGGTCCAAACCTTTTAGGATAGCTTAATTGGGTCTACCTTAACTTAATATGCTCAATTGGACTTGAACACGATCAATATATGGGATAAGTTAGTTCGAGCTTTCCATAATCAATACAAGCTCAATATCAAGGTAGCTCCATCCACGTAGGATTTAAATAATCTACGAAAGAAGGATAATGAAAGCTTTAAGGAGTATGCTCAAAGATGGAGTGGCATGGCAACTAGAGTAACTCCTCCCTTAACAAAAAAGGATTTGACCTTTACTTTTATCAACACTCTCGGAAGCCCATACTACCAACATCTAGTAGGTCTCCTTGCCTCTAACTTTGTAGAGATCGTGGCCTCAAGATGCCGGATTGAGGAAACTATCTCTACTAAAAGGCTTCCTAATCTTGAAGTAGTTAAGAAGAAGACGTCTCTTATGAGATTTTCCAACAAAGCTAAGGAAGCTACTATAAGCGTTGTCAATACTAGCAACCTTATCAAACCTGCAGCCCTAGTAGCTATGGTAAGAGGATCTAATCTCCCACTAAGTCCAAATTAGAATAATAGGCCACAAAGGAAACAATTTACTCAAATCCCCATTCCTCTAAGCTACGTTCTTACACAATTAAGGAAGGAGAATCTTTTGACATTTGAAATATCGAAGGAAGGACAAAGACTAAGAGACTACAACTTAGAGCTTTGTTACGATTATTATTTGGGGTAAGTGGGGCATTCTATAAACTGGTATTGGAAACTCAGACACAAGATCCAAGATCTTATTGATGCTAAGTTGGTTCAATTGGACTTTATTTAGACTCCTCCTCCCAATATGGGTAATAATCCTCTACCGAATCATGGATACTCAATCCATATGATCATCACTAAAGTATCTAAACCAGGATTGCAGATTTTTTATAAGGTCAGCATAATTGAAGTATTAAGATAGGGGACACAGGGTTGTTCAGAAAAACCTAAGTAGTAGATTAGAACATTCGAGCTTAGCTATGAGTCTATTGAAGAAGAAATCCAAGAAATAAAGACCAAAACCAGAGGGAAGAGAGGAGATCACTTTTACCATGCTCATATGGATTTTCTAGAGATCAGTCAAACATTCCTAGTACTAGCTTGTGTTCAAGAACCTGAAGTAACCAGTTTATCCAAGGCTTTAGCTCAACAATGCAGCATCGGTCCAAACAAGGAGAAAGATATTGGCGTCCCAGTTTCCTTATGCAACTAGTTTTCCATTCTTATTAATAGGTCCCTCTAGAAAAGCAATATTAGATCAATTAGGAGCATTATATTTTGTAATTAGTCCGATTAGTTAGGCATCTTCTTTTTGAAAATTTGAATTCATTCAATAAAGCTAGTTCCTTTCTTTCTTTCAGTTCTTCTTTGTTATTTACTAGTTATCCTTTTGCCTTTTCCTTACCCTTCAAGTCCAATAAAAAAAATAAACATAATGGATATCTCGTACTTATAAACGATGAAAGTACCAATATCACCTTCAACCCTATTGGGTTAGACGTTGGAGATGATATTAAGACCCTAAGTGAAATCCAAAAGAGTTGGCGTTGATTTGAACAAGGCAGAGTGATTATTGATTAATCGATAGTTGTGATTAATTTAGGGATAGAAGAGAATCCATGAAACTTGAAAATTGGGGGTAATTTAACGAATGATCAGAAATAGGGGTTGTCATATTTATTATCAAAATACTTGGACATATTCACTTTGTCTTATGAGGACATGCTCGATTTGGATTCGTCAACCATAGTTCATAAGTTATCAACAAGAGAAGATATTAAATCAAAAAGGCAAATGCTTAGGCAGTTTAAGTGGGATATACTCCTTAAAATAAAAGAAGAAGTGAAGAAATTACTAGAAGTCGAGTTCATAGAAGTGTCAAATTACCCTGAATGAGTAGCCAATGTAGTACTAATGCTAAAGAAAAATAGGAAGTTTAAGGTATGTGTGGACTTCAGTGATTTAAACCATGGGACACCTAAGGATAACTTCCCTTTTACCACACATGATGTATTAGTGAACAATACGACTAGAATTTATCTTTTTTCATTCATGAATAGTTTCTCAAGATATAATCAAATCAAGATAGCAGAGGAAAATAAAATCAAAACTACCTTCGTTACCACTTGAGAAACGTTTTATTATTGCGTAATACCTTTCAAGTTGAAAAACGCTAGGGCAACTTATCAATGTGTTATGGTAGCTCTGTTTCATGACATGATGGATCAGGAAATTGA
The DNA here is from genome assembly GCA_024138005.1 of Lumnitzera racemosa. Classification (NCBI taxonomy): domain Eukaryota; kingdom Viridiplantae; phylum Streptophyta; class Magnoliopsida; order Myrtales; family Combretaceae; genus Lumnitzera; species Lumnitzera racemosa. The sequence goes on from JAMXBC010000003.1 coordinate 72,437,836, forward strand.
AGTTTATGTAAATGATATGATCGCCAAATCCAAGAAGGATGAGAATCATTTTGATGCTTTATTTAAAGTGTTTAAGTGGTTGAGAAAGTTCCAATTGAAACTAAACCTAAAAAAGTGCACCTTTCAAGTAACCTCAAGCAAAATGTTAGATTTTGTAGTGAACAAAAAAGGAATTAAGGTGAACTCAAACAAAGTTAAGACAATCATAAACATGCCTGCACCGAAGAATGTAAAGGAAGTTCGGGGACTGATTTGCTTAAACTATATATATATATATATATATATATGTGTGTGTGTGTGTATGTGTGTGTGTGTGTGTGTGTGTGTGTGTGTGTAAAATAAATTACGAATACTCTAGTAAGTATATTAGGTCGGAATCAAGTAATACAAAACAAGTAAGGTTGTCGATTTCTCAAGGACTATAATATTACTAAACCAATAATAGTTCTTATTTATATTCAAGCAATAAAAAATAAATTAATTGATCTAATAATTATACTAAAACTATCGAAAAGAAAATAACTATAAAACTTCTAAAACTAAGTAATCAATTGAGCAATGTGAGAAAAACAGAATCCACCCTATATTATACAAATCAAATTGTTTCCACGTTATATAGATTATTAGCTATATGGTCATTCAAGTAAAATTATTATGCCATAAAACTTAAGGATTTAAACTCCTAATTAATCAGTCAGCTCACACATCTCCAATTAACAGTGGACTCTAAATTACAATCATATATGTTCCGATACTATGATTATCTAAAGTCCTAAATCAATTATTCCTAATGTCTTAGTGAATAATCAATCATTGAACATCGCATTAATCTCTAAATAATTTCTACTTAATTCAATTAACGCTGCTTCTACATTAATTAATCAAATTGACCAAGAATTTCTAATAAACCCTGCATCAACTCCCGTATCACTAGGGTTTCTAACAATTATAACCAATTAAACAACTATAATTGAAATCATAGAAATTGTAATCATGAATGATCCCTATATCTATTAATCCTATGACACGAACACAATCATCATCTTAGTTATCTAAGGTTTCATCAATTCCTACAAATAAATTTAGCTAACCATGGAATTTGAAACAAAAGTATAACTACTAATTGAAATTGCAAGGAAATTCATAATTAAAAGCATGAATAATTAACAAAATTACATAGACATAATTAAAATAGATATCACCAATTCTATAATTCGAAAAGATAAACTTCAATTGCAACCCCAAAACTTAGTCTCCAAAGTAAAATCTTATCAATATTTCAAGCGATTCTACAAAAGAATTCTTCAAGAACTATCTAATGACTATTCTACGACTCTCTAAGTCTAAGGACAGTGTGTATGTCTCTCAAAATAAGTCTCTCAAACATTGAAATATAAGGCTATTTATAAGAAAAACTAAAGTTAGCTTGCATAAGGCTTCTTTTTAATAAAGGCTGACAGTATAAGCTTCAAGGCCGGTGGCATAGACTCTAAGGTCGCTAATGTAAGTGTAAGCCGACGGTGTTGAATTCCAATCATGCCACAGCTCATTCGAGCCTCTTTGTTTGCGTAAAACTCCTCTAAATTGTTTGTACTTTCACTTTGAATCCTCCAATTCCTAAAATGTCCAAATGAAAATAATTAAGTACCATTTCGTAATGATTTCTATAAAATCAATTATAATTCTATTTAATTTACACATTAAAACATGAAAAATATGCCTTTATTAGGGACTGTTAGAGAGGTTGAATTACATTGCTCTATTTGTATCACAAATAACCGACAAATGCAAGCCATTATTCAAACTCTTAAGGAAGAATGCAACGATAGAGTAGGATAAAAAGTGTGAGCAAGCATTTGCTGAAATCAAGAAGTATCTTATGAATCAGCTAATACTAGTCACTCCTATACCGATACAGTCATTAATTCTCTACTTAATGATCCTTCCTAAATCGATAGGATGTATGCTAGGGTAGAAAGATGAAACAAGTAGAAAAGAGCATCTTATATATTACTTGAGCAAGAAGTTTACAGAAGGTGAATAGATATACTCAAAGTTGAAAAGAACGTGTTGTGCCTTAGTATAGGTGATATACAGGCTCAAGCAGTATACTCTCTATTACTTAGTGGAGTTGTTGACAAAACATGACCAATTAATGCATTTAGCAGAAAAGCTAGCTTTGATCGAGAGAATATCAAGCCAGTAGATGTTGCTCTCTAAGTTGATATCAAATACGTAAGTCAGCATTCAATCAAAGGGCAAGCAATAGCTAATTAATTGGAAAAATAACTACTAGAAGATGAAGATGATGGTTCGGAAGCCCAATTTCCTGATGAAAATGTGATGGTGGTGAATGAACTAAGTGGTGAAAAATTGGAATAAAGAATGTATTTTGATAGAGCAGCCAATGTGTTTGGATGTGGGATAGGAGCAGTACTATTATCACCTAAGGGTAATCATTTCCCTGTAGCAGTGAGGTTATCATTTCCATAAACAAACAATATAGCAAAATATGAGGCCTGCATTTTGGGGCTTAAAATGGTGCTAGACATGGGAATATAAAGGCTTAAAGCATATGGAGATTCCTCTGTTATAATTCTTTAGATCCTAAGAGAATATAAAGACGAGAAGTTAATATCTTATCACAAGCATTTAGGAAGGTTGATTGAAAGATTCTAAGAAATTCCATTCACTTACATTCTTAGAATCCAAAATCAATTTGCCGATGCACTTGCTACGTTAGCATCAATGGTGAAAGTTACGGATGGGTTCAGCCTCCAAAAATTGATGTGGAGAAAAGACCGGTTTTTTGTTTAATTATTGAAGAAAAACAACAAAAGAAGCCCTAGTATTATGATATCAAAAAGTTACTTCAAATGGGTGAGTTCCTTGATGAAGCTTATAGAGAAGATAGAAAAGCCTTAAGGAGATTGGCTACTCATTTCCTGTTAAGTGAAAGTACGTTGTACAAAAGATCACTTGATATAACATTGCTAAGGTGTATAGATGAAGAGGAAGCTGAGAAATGAATGAAAGAAGTGCATGAGAGAGTTTATGGTCCTCATATGAATGAGTACATGTTAGTTATGAAAATCATGAGGATGGGTTATTTTTGGATGACAATGTAATCAAACTGTATCAAGCATGTAAGGCATTGTCACTTGTATAAGGTATACGCTAATAAAATCAACACTCCTCCCTAAGAATTACATGTGTTGTCAGCTCCTTGGCCTTTCTGAATGTGGGGGGTGGATATGATCGATCCAATTTTGCCAACGACTTCAAACAAGTATAGATTCATTCTAGTCATGATCAATTATTTTACAAAATAGATGGAAGCAGCATCATATGTTACAGTAACCAAAAGAGTAATAGTGAAATTTTTGAAAAGATATATCATTGCAAGATACGGTATACTTGAGTCTATTATTACAGACAATAGGTTAAATTTGAACAACAAACTGATGGTTAAAGTATGCAACCAATTTAAGATCAATCATAGAAACTTGACTCCATATCAACCTCAAATGAACAGAGTAATTGAAGCCGCTAATAAAAATATCAAGGGAATCATTGAGAAGATAGCTATCACTTATAGAGACTGGCATGAGATGCTTCCCTTTGCTCTCTTAGCTTATAGAACCTTAGTTAGAACCTCTATAGGTGTAACACCTTATTCGTTGGTATATGGAATTGAAGCAGTACTATCGGTGGAAGTAGAAATACCTTCATTCCAAGTGTTGACAAAAATTCAACTTGATGAAGCAGAGTGATTAAAGAAGTGGATGGAGCATTTGAACCTCAATGAAAGGAGGTTTGTAGAAATATGTCATGGTCAGTATTACTAACAAAGGATTATTCGAGCCTTTAATAAGATAATGTGCCCAAAGTAGTTAAAGGAAGGAGATTTAGTGTTGAAGAAAGTATTGCCGAATATAAAAGACCCTAGGGGAAAATTTGCTCTAAATTATGAAGACCTTTATGTGGTAAAAAGGGTCTTGTCGAGAGGTGCATTAGTGTTGACAGAAATTAATGGTTTAGAATTAAGGGGACCAGTGAATTCAGATGCAGTTAAATTGTATTATCCATGAAAACTAAGTTCAATAAAGATTCCAATTTTTCTTAGGAATTTTTTGTGGTTAATCTTTCATCATTTATAAGTAAAGTTGATTCCATTAATGTTCTCGAATTCTAATGGTCATCGACTGACAAAAACCTCACCAATAAATCCTTGTATAGTATGTTTCTTAGCCTCATACACTTAAACACCAAACACTTACCAATGAATTTGAGTCACCAAATAAATTTAAATTAAAATCGAATGTTCTTAATGATTTAATCCTGTTTTTTCAAAAGGAGAGTTATTTTTTAGGAATCATAGAGAGGTGGAAATTGAGACTTGATGATGACAAAAGCAAAATTAGAACGTAAGTACAATACAGCTAAGTAAAAGATTTCAATCATGAAGAAGACCTCATTCCAAGGGAAAAAAAGAGAGAGAGAAGAAAAAAGAGGGGAAAAGAAAAAGAAGCAAGCACAATCTTGAGGAAATACTTTGGTGATATTCTACTATCTGAATAAGTAAATATTAGGAGTTAACATGAGATATGCCGATTGGTTGCTATCTGCGAAATTCTTTATTGCCAAATAAAATGATCCTAAAGTCCTTGAAAGAGATTTTTAGGAGAATTAAGAAGTTCTTTTTTTTTTTTTTTTGAAATCTCTAAGAAATCTATCTTCTTTAGATCATCCATCAAACAAAATCAAGTTAATTGACCCCTAGTAGTTTTGCCCTATCTTTTACCTTACCCATTTGAGATAGGCTCCCTCTTAGCCCTATTTTTTCAAAATAAGCCCCCTAATTCTTAGCCCTATTCTTTCAAAATAGGCTTCCTAATTCTTACCCTATTCTTTCAAAATAAGCACTCTTAATCCTTTAGCTATATCCCTTCAAATAGATACCCTAAATCTTTAGCCATATTCTTTTAAAGATAAACCCCCTAACTTTTTGCCCTATCCTTTCAGGACCTCCTTTTTGCCCCATCCTCTCAAGACGGGCCTCCTAATCACCTTAAATATTTAGCCCTATCCCTTTAAGATAGGTACCCTAGTTTCTTTATCCCGTCCTTTCAAGATGTTTCTTATTCCTTTACACCATCCTTTCAAAACAGACTTCATATTCCTTTGTCTCGCCCTTTCAAGATGAGTTTCCCATTCCTTTGCCCTACCCTTTTAAGAGGGGCTGTTTATTCTTTACTTCAATCTTTCAAGTTGGTATCCTTCTTTAAGATGAAACACAGCTTAGCTGACCATTCAAGTCAATAATCCCCATTCTATCAATTTAAAGTAGGGTTTGGCAAAAAAAATGTATCTCTTTTGTCTTTGTAACGAAATCCTAATCAAACTTCGCTATAAAGAAGGGTAGCTGTAGACACCTTATTTTTGTCATTTCTTATTTCAGTATTTTTATTGGGCCAAGTTTTTTAAAAAATAATTTAAAGAAAAAAGAAGAAATAATTTAAAAATTGAAAATTGAAAAAATAATAAAAATAAAGTGTCATGTCATATTGAATCAAGTCAAGATGAGTCATTTATGGTCAAATCAAATAAAGGTGTACGTTCAATTTAATAAATTTTAAGTCATTAAAGAATCAGGCTACATTAAAATATTTTTAGTTTAGCCCAATATAAAGTGGATTTTTATCTAATTTATATTGGCCTAAATCAAGTTGGACTAGATCGGGTCCAAAGATAAAAAGCCCAAATCAATATAAGGTTTCTAAAAACTAAGTTAAATCTTCGATGAATCTAAATTAGAGATTATTATATCTTTTGTATTTAGGATTTGTTAAGACTAAATCTATATTCAAAAAGATTCAAAAGATTCAATCGAGTGGCTTATAAATAGGAATTTGGTGGTAAAGTCTGGACATGTTTTCACAATTACACTAAAACACACAATCTCCATGCCACAATCCGCACATAGTCACTTCACTCACACATGCTACCGACTCGCTTATGTCCCTCACACTCGATCGCATGCACTATCCACGCAGCCACACACTGATCTCACACATTGCTTGACACAAATACACATACAACCATCCCTCACACTCTCTTACACACTATCTCACGCTCGTACACACTAACACTCGGTCACTCGATCATGCATACAAACAAGATGTACATTGCACACTGCACACGATTACTCATTCACTCACACGAACACAGTTGTAGACACCCTACTTTTACTGCGTATCACCACCCACCCTCCCTCTCTCTATTTTTTCAAATTTTTTTAGAATAGAATAAAGGGTCCTAAATTAGCAAAAATATAAAAAAAAAATTAAGAAAACCCAAAAAATAAGAAATTTCAAAAAAATACAAAAAATGGAAAAAATTAGAAAAATATATAAAAAAAATGCAAAGTCACAAAAAAGAGAAAAAAAAATTGAAAAATAGAGGATTTCAGGAATTTAGAAAATAACAATTTTTTTTAATAGTTTAGTAGAATATAATAAAATAAAGAGAAAGTCATTGGGTTTGAGCTTAGATTTGAATCTAGCTTTGATTTACCTAAATTGCACATATAAATAAGGAAAAACCAACAACCCATCTAGATAAGCACTCGAACTTAATATTACATATAACTTGGAGATCATAGGTTTAATCCATGAAAAGTACAAAATAAATCTTTTATTTTCTTTTCTCATGTCATCACTACATTAGGGACCACATCATCACTACGTTATGGGCCACGTTATTTACCAACTCACTTCTAAGTGTGGTAAGCACATTCTTACGTGTGTTGGACACATTCCTACGTGCAGTTGACATTTGACATCACATATTGTCTAAGTTTGCCCAACCCAAACATGAAAAAACATCGTATTGTATTTAATATTTTTCATCCTTAACTTAACCATGATGCTTATAAAAAAGAGATTCCATTTTATTACAAACCATCAACTCATCACTCACAACCGTTTAAATCCATTCATAACGCCACTCTCTCTCTCTCTATACAGCCCCTTTTTTTAAGATTTGTGCGAACTCCAACTTCGATTAGCTCTGCTTTGGTTTTGATTTGTGTTTTGCTCTCCGTGTTTTGTTTTCTTTGTTTTTATTTATTTTTGTAATACCGTACTTTTTCGTTTTCGTTTTTGTTGTTGTTGTTGTTGTTGTTCTTATGATTGTATTCTATTTGCAATAGTAAAAAGAAAAAGAAAAAAAAAAGAAAAAAAAAAAGAAGAGAAGAAAAAGAAAGAAGGAAAAAGAAAAAAAAAGAAAGAAAAGGCCTAGTTTGTTTGGTTGACTTATTTATATATATATATATTTAGTCAAAAATATACAACAAAAAATAATAAAAAAGTAAAAAAATAATAATGAAAAATAAAGATGTCCTCTCACTTGGAAAAATCCCTTTTCCAATAAAATAAATAAACTCTTTAGGCATATTTTTCATGATTCAAATATCTTTTCAATTATTTATACTTCTTTTTCGTGGTTTAAGCTTCTTTTCCATGGTTCATGAAAAGTTGTATTTAGGTAATTTAGGATTTCTCTAAAAAATTTTATCACTTAGAAGTTTTTTTTCAATAAATAAAAATAAGTGGGCCTTTTTTCAAAAATTAGGATATTTTAGAATTTTCCCAAAAAAAATAAAATCACCAAATTAGGACCATTTTCTCTTACGTGTTTTTCTTAAATAAAATGAAATGGCTAAGAGACGTAAACTCGGTCACTTTCCAAATTTAAAATCAACTAATCCACTAATATTTTTGGAATGAATTATAGAGGTTTAATCCTGAATAGCAGTTACATAGGTATCCATACATACAGAATGACTTAAAATATGGAAAAATTTTACTTTTCCCTTTTAGTAGATAATTCTTTAAATTCTTTTTTTTTTTGGTTAAATAAGTTATAGCTTATAAATAATCATTATTAAAAGGGTATTTGAAAAGAAAAATTAAATTCAGAAAATTAAAAGGTGATATCCGTTTAGGGTTTAAAAATTAGCCCCCGGATTCAAATCTTTGGTCTTCAGAAACCATTTTATAAAATTGGTTTTATCATTAGACCAATAACTAAATTATAATCAATCCACCCAATTGATTATAACTTAAATCTATTTTCCAACTCCAATCGGGTAGCAACTCCAAAGTATTTTCAAAATATATAAAAAAAAAAATGGTTTCCTTTAAACTCTAGTCGAGGGTCAGTATTAAACAGGTTGGGTTTAATATTAATTAGTTTAAAAAAAATAATTTATAAAAAATCAAGAGGAAAAAACTAGGCTCGACAATGGTCACTTAATCATACACATGAACATGATCTAATGTTGCCGCGCACGATCAGATCTACTACTACTGCAATCAATTCCACACCGAGCATCCGAATGTAGTCCAAACGATCACAACAATCAACACGAATATGCCAATCACATACAACTTGACTCGTCTAGATAAAAAAAATTATTATTATTTTATTTGTTTATTTATTTTTGTTAGTTAATTAATTATTTTACTAATTTGTTTTCTTTAGTATAGGTATTTTTTATATTTTTAATTATCAAACTGTTTTGCTATTTTTTTAGATTTTTTCAATTTTTTTGATAAATTTAGTTAGGTTGCATTTATTTGACCAAAATTGCATTTTTTTTTTCAAAAATCGCATTTTTTTTCTCTAAGATCCATATCTTTGGCGTTAGTATATCCTATATGTAAGATTTAGGAAAAAAATAGTTTTTTGACACGTATATTTTTTAAAAAAAATAAATAAGTCTTAATCAAAGTTTTTAAAAAGATTTAGTTAGTTAAGGTTTTCTTTTAAAATAGATTTGTGAAACCAGATTATTTTAAGTCTTTTTGTTAAATAAACGTAAGTCTGACTCAATTTTCTAATGTAAAAAAAAAAATTTACCTATTAAATCTTTTCTAAAAAAAATTACATAGGTTTGATTCCAACTAGTTAGTATGTAAGCACCTTTAGAGTAACCATATAAAAAAATATTTTTTTTCCTTTTTCTTAAAAGTTCATAATAAAAAATAATAAAAATTCATTTAAATTATATTCTTGCATATCTTTATATATCTTAGTATTTTTAGAAAAAATATAAAAATAAAGCCCATAAACTTTTTTATTTATTTTTACATGATAACTTAGTCTTAGTAGGTTAGCTTATAAACTTAGATTTTTCTAGTTAATTTTCTAAAGATTATTTTTTTAGAATATCCATAAACTAGTGGCTAAATTAGGGTTTTCCTATCCGGAAACCCTAATTTCACTTTTTACTAATTTAACTGGTTAGAGACTCCAATTTTTTTAAGTATTTTTTTCAAAACATTTTTTAAAGAAAAATTATTGTCTTAATTTAATGTCGAATAATTTATATTAAGCAAGCTGGGCTTAATACAAGCTAAATTAAGGAAAACCAAAATAAGGCTTGACATTTGTTAGTGTAAGCTTGTAGCCTCGCGAGAGGGTTATGGTGTACCATGTAAGCTCGCAATTTGCTCAAGTGCCACTTGACGCTCCTTATGGTAGGCTTCGCCCTTTGGGCCTTGATTCGAGCGAGAATCATGCATCAACACTTGTCCCCCTACTCTAATTAGCATTCAAGGCATGAGGAAAGTAATCCATGCAATATGAGCAAAACAAGGCTAATCCCCTAAATAGGGGACCATTTCTATTGCTTGGGTCATGGGGAATCATTTTCCGACACATCGGGTTACTGCTTCATTGACGTGATGGTTGTACTACTCGATGTGTCATGATGGTTGTCATTAGGAAGTATAGTGTACATTGATGGTCTGTGAAGAACAGCTGTGCACACAAGAAAACTTGTTGTTAGGCTATGTTATAGATTTACATGCGATGATTAATCATGGCCCTTAGCTGAATGAGTAAGGCACATAGACAATTATGACTTAGTGCACGTCCTATTGTAGGTTCATGTTTTGAAAGTAGAGAAACGGTTCTCCTTTTCCCTTTACTTGTCTATATAAAAAGGGGCCTAAGTGTTCATTTTTCATTTTTTTTTTACTCACTTATGAGGAACTCTACCAAAATCTTGACTTACGAGCTAACCATCCTTTCTCATTTGTTTCTCAATTCTATTGATTGCTTGTGATGGCTAGATAAAGCACAACCAATAGTTAAGGTGAGTCCTCCCATCCTTCCATTTCTAAGGAGGAAGATGAGGCTTATGAGAGCTCGTCCTAAACAAGGGATAGTAGCCTTACTCCCCATGAAACAATGGCAATGGCGGTAGCAACGGCGATGAGAAGAGAAGGAGGTTAGCCAATAGGTAGGTTTACATCGCTACTTAAGGTGTGAGGTTAAGTATTATTGATAAGCCTCTAAATAAGGTGGAAGGAGTTCTTTTACTACATTTGTGCGCTTAAGCCTCTCGATTTTCTAACAGAGTAGAGATGGCCTGTTAAGGGTAACAAGTTGAAGGCTTTGGGGGATAAGGACTCAATGGCTAGCATTGAGCTTCTAAATTTGGTGAGCTGGAAAAAGCTCAAACACTTATCGATATGTGAGAAATATAAGAGCAGAGCGCCATTGTTTGCAATGGAGACAGGTACATGTTGTGCTTGGTTGAGGAGGTATGGTTGTTTATTTGCCATGCTGCGTCACCTTATTGTTAGAGTGGAGGCACATCGAGTTGCTCGTCCTAGGCATAGTAAGTTCTTTATCTTGTTTTCTTAAGGAGTTTACTTGTTCTTTTATAGCTTCTGAGTTAGCATTAAGGAAATTGAGGACGAAGCTGCTAGCCGTATAGACCAAGCAACTCCAAAGTGCTTCGAGGCTTGAAAAGAGAAGGCAGCTTGAGTTAGAAGGGTAGGAAAAGAGTTCACATCACCCCTTTAAAATGTCCAAGAAGAAGAGTAGAAGACAGTAAACCCTTCCTAAAGTCATTCGATAAGGGGGCAAGAACATGCTAATGGAGTGCCTTTGGGTACTTCAGTGGTGGGCCTAGGAACACCTGGTAGGGACATGGTTCGGGAAGTTCTAGCTGAGGCTATTGTAGCTAAGCCAAGCCCTGTAATGGTAAGTGCTTGAGTGGATGTAAATCAAGTAAGGTAGGAGTGAACCCCTAAAACTACTGCTATGGTTGCAGATTAGCCTACCTAAAGGTTTTAGTAGCTATAAGCACAATTTGGGCAGCTTATTGCGAGTTGAAATGAATTAGAGGCCTCAGTGATAATAAGAAAGAGATGCAATGAGGTAAGCTACTCGTAAACTTATGTTGAATTGCTTACTTTTAGCTAAATTGCCGACTATGTATTATCCTTACAACTATATGACTTGTTGGACTTCATTTTGGTCTATAACTGCTTAGTTCTTTCGTCGAAGGGAAATGAGGCAAAGGTTGAGGTAGAGAGGCTCCATAAGGCACTGGAGGAAGTGAAGAACGTATGTGGCAACTTAGCAACTGTGTTCAGCGACCTAGGGCCGACATAGGGAGCTCCTTAGTCAGGCGGATCAATTGAAGAATGAGGAATCCAACAAAGTCATAAAGGGTAGACTGGTTACCAAGTTAAAGGCTAAAGAAGAGTAACTTAAGAAGGTACAAGTTAAATTCAGTAGGAAGGAAGTCAAGCTCTTAAGAGGTAAGGGATTATCGGTTGAGGTCAAATGTGATATCTTCATTGAGATCTCGGAAGACCCCTTGATTAGTAGAAGAGGTGAGGAAACAAGTTCGACCAAACGTGTATGGTGAGAACTTATCCTCCCTGCATTGGCTTGGCGACTTTGAGGTCGCTACTGAAAGTAGGTTGGGTTATAAGTCATCTAATGATTCATCAAGAACTTCTAGCAGTAGCTTGAATGCGGGCCTTAAGGATGGAGGTGGTGATGGTGAGGTCAAGTAGGAGCCAGAGCAGCAGCAAGAACAACAATAAGAATAGCAATGGCAGCAACAAGTCAAAGGTGCTTAAGAGCATCTTTGAACTTTTTGTTATTTTCTCGTAGCTAGCATAAGCGTTGTGTGCCCGTTCCTAAACTTGTAAATTTTTCTTTCAATTGGGGGTCGAGGTGCCGAACTCCCTTTGTATACTTGCTTAAATGAATGAATGAATGAATGAAAGATGTTCTATTAATTGTCTTTGATCTTGCACTTCCTTTCCCTTGATCTCTGCTTCCTTTGTTTATACCATCTACATGCTCGAACTCCATTTGTTTTTCATCTGAGTCTTTTTTGTCAAAGATAGTGTTTATCGAGCAGAGTTTTATGTCATGTTGCCTTATAAGATTAGCCAAACTCTTTATCTCTAAGCATGTGGTTTGTACTTACTAGCTAATAGCTCCTTATGGACCTATTCATTTTCCCATATGCTATTGCTATTGCCTTACACTTATCCTTGATTTTTGTCTAGGTGTTCTTATCTTGCAATGATATTTACTTATAGGCTGACGTCCCTTTTCTCTCGAGCATATTATGATCCTTGAGGTTCTTATGGGGGATTAACATCAAGCGGCAATGAGCCTATAAGAAAGTATCTTACGATGATGTCACAAGATCTCCTTGGCAAAGGAATTTCGGCAAAGTGAATCTCTTACTGACATACGCTATCCATTCTACAGAGTTCATTTTAGGTATCATGCCATTATAGTAGGTAAGATGCCTCAGGTAGGGTTCTTTCTAAAAGGTATTTAATGTACGTACGGCTCATCACTAATTCCGCAGGCATCACTTTGGTTCCTAATGCTTTAGAGTCGCGCGATGATTAATACTTGTATGGTTAGGGACGTCTCCTAGCACATATATAAAGGGTGCTTAGGTCCTTATCTTGCCACACCAATTATCGAAACAACTTAAGTAGGGTATACTCGAGAGTTGATATGAGTATGTTTGAAGAAATCATGTTAAGGGATGGAAAGCTCGAGTTGGGGAGATGGTTACCGTCGACTTCTTCCTTCAGGTTATGATCGTAAGGCATAGATAGCTACTTAACAGTAGTGGTTAGATCTCAGGCTATGACTGAGAGGTGTATATGGCCTCTAAGTCCTCCCCTCTTTTTATCCTAATGATGTCGAGTAGAAGAGGGGGGCTTGGGTGCAACCCACTACTTATCCGTTACAGTTTCACCTCGGGGTCACTCATCTGCAAAGGTTTCTGAGCAATCTTTTATGTATACTATCCCAAATAACCCCAAGCCAACAGGGGCAATGGCAGTAACTACGACGGCAAAAGGGGTCTCTTCTCCATGATGTGAGGATTGAGGGGCTTGTGGGAATGCTCTATTTTGCAAGTCTTTTAGTCTACTATAAGTGAAGGATCAACCTTCCTTTATTGTAAGCAGGGCTTAGACAGCCTGGTACTCTGGGTAGAGTAACTGGATCAGCTATCCCTACTACTGCTTCTATGGAAGAGAAGCTCTAGAAGTGGAGTAGGGACCTTCACTTAGAGGTCGAACGTCATTAGGAGCTCTATAGCTTGAGGCTCAGCCATGTAGGACTTTAGGGACATAGTCACAATGCGAGAGTTAGTCGAGTTGAAGTTGAGAGGAATTCCTCTTGGGGAAGAGTTTCCGAAGAAAGAAGTCAAGTTAGAGTTGAGAATAGTCATCTAAGCTAAGCGAATAACTATAGTATAGGAGGTAGTTTTATACTTTTAGATTGTTTGGTTTTCTTCTTTGATGTAATTGGGCCCGATATGCTAACTCAGTAAACTTTTTTCTTCATTTGATCATTGAAATAAAACCTTCCTATTTTGATCATTGCTTCCTGCTAATTAATTTGTTTTCCTTTAGCTCTCGCTATCCAATTTGACTTCGAGTTGTGTTTAATAATGAATGTTCAAAGATCAAAAGTCAACTCGTGTTTGAAGGCACAAAGCAAGCCAATGCTTAGGTGGAATGCCCACATCGCTAGTGTAGGAACTAACTTGGAAAAAACTTAGGGATGAAAATTGACTTAAGGTCAAGAGCTTGATGTAAAATCAACGCCCGATGGAGGTACCTGTATTGTCAATGTAAGGATTGACTTAGGTTAGGCTTAGGTAGAAAATTGACCAAAGATTAGAGGCTTAATGTAGATCGATGCCCGAAATAAGAGCCCGCATAGTCGGTATAAGGACTAACTTAAGCTAAGCTTAAGGATAAAAATCAACCTAAAGTTAGGGGGCATGATGTAGATCGATGCTTGAAAGAGGTGCCCACATCATCAATGTTAAGACTAACTTAGGAAATGCTTAGAGATGAAAATCAACCTAAGTTTAGGGGGTTGATGTAGATCAATGAATGAAAGAGGTGCCTGCATTGTCAATGTAATGACTAACTTGAGATATGCTTGGGGATGAAAATCGACTCAAGGTTAGGGGGCTCTATGTAAATTAATGCCCACATCATTAGTGTAAGGACTAACTTGGGTAATGCTTGGGGATGAAAACTGACCCAAGCGTGGGAGCTCGAGAGAAGAAGAGAGGCAAATGCTAGAAGCTCCATTAATTCATTGGATTCAGCCATGGTTACAAATGCTTTTGTTTCTCATCACTACACTTAAAGAAAGTAAGGTCTTAGATTTTGGGCATTTCATACCCTAAGGATGGGTTGTCCTTCTACGTCTTGAGTCTATAAGTACCTTTTTCCACATCACCTACCACTCATACAGAATCCTCCCAATTGGAGGCAACTTACCTTACCCCTCCTTAGAGCCAATAGCTTCTATCTTTCTGTACACTAAGTCTCCAAGGTAGAAGACCTTGTGTCAAATGCTGCAATTGTAGTATCGGGTGGCTCACTACTAATAAGCCGTTGTGTATACCCATGCTGCCTCGTAAACTTCATCAATAGTATCAAGGCTAGCCTGTAGGGCTATGTACATTGTGTTCACATCAAATTTTTGTACCTTATTAATGAGTAATTTCAACTCAATAGCGAGGACAACTTCGGCTCCAAACACAAGGCGGAGTGGGGTCTCTCTTGTCAAGGTCCTGTACATTGTACAGTAAAGTCAAAGTATGTTGGGAAGATCGTCAGCCTACCTAACTACTCGTTCTACCCTCTTCTCTAGACTGTTGAGAATTATTTTATTAATTACCTTAACTTAACCATTGGTCTGAGGATAAGCTACCAAGGTGTAGTGTAACCCGATATTTTGTTTGTTGTAGAAGTCCTTGAAATGATTACTATCGAATTGCCTCTTATTGTTAGTGATCAATTGATATGGTACTTCGAAGTGGGACAATATGTAGGTGAGCACAAATCCTTCAACAGCTCGAGCTGTAATGGTTATGACAACCGACGCTTCTGCCCACTTGGTGAAGTAATCTACTACCACCATGATGAATTGTTAGCTCACTGAAGCTTTTGAGAAGGGGCCAAGGGTATCTAACCCCCACCGCATGAATAGCTATAGGTTAATTAAGGGAAGTAATTTTGAACTAAGGAAACAAGTAATTAGTGCATGCTTTTGGTAGGAGTGACACCTCTAGACTACAGCCTTGGCATCCTTCTTCATCGTGGGCCAATAATAACCTAACTTGAGTGCTCAAAGGTACAGTGCTTGCAACTAGATATAATTACTGCAAATTCCTAAATGGAGCTCTTCGAGGACTTAAGTGGCTTCTTCTGTTCGAAGGCATTTGAGGAGTGGAGTGCTGTATCTTCATCTATAAAGTACATCATTAATCAGTATGTAGTTGGTTGCAACATAAGCTAGCTTCTTCACTTTAGCTCGTTCTTCGAGTAATGCCCTAGTCTTGAGGTACTACATAAGGGAGTTCATCTAGGAGGGCCCAAGAGCTATTTCTATTGTTTCGGTAACCTGTTGTTGTTGCACATCTGTACTCCTTTTAGGGAGATATTGTATGAATAACAGCTTATTATAGTCGTACGATGTAGGGATGGCAAACGCAGCTATCCTAGATAGTCTATCTGCCTTTGCATTTTTTGTTTAGGGGATTTTATTGACTTCCCAGTAAGCAAATTCTGCGAAAAGGCTTTACACTAAATGTAAGTACTTAGCCATTGTTTTTTCTTTAGTCTTATATTCTCCTTTGACCCATTATACAACTAACATGAAGTCTAAGTGTATGTTGAGTTTCTCCACTCCGATATCCTTAGTAATTTTCAGGCCGGCAATAAGTACTTTGTATTCGGCTTCATTATTCCTTGCGAGGAAAATAAACTTCAGGTCATAAAGGATCTTTATTTTGTATGGGCCTTGTAATGTAATACTGGCCCCACCCTCCCCCCCCCCCCCCCTCCCCCCCTCTTAGTGGAGGAGTCGTCGACGTGTAGTATCCAGACGAGTATGGTAAGGTCGAGTTGAGCCTCATCCGCTCTAACATATTTTGTTGTGAAGTCTACGAGCACTTGTACTTTGATTACTTATCTTAGGGAAAATTGGATTTTGTAGGCACTAAGCTTGAGGGAGTACTTCATCATTTAGCCTAAAGTGTCAAGTCTTTGCAGAGCAATTCTAAGTGGTACATCTGTTAGTATGACAATTGGATGTGATTGGAAGTATGGCCTAAGCTTGCGAGCTGCAATTACCATTGCAAAGGCAAACTTTTCTATTTTATTGTATCTCATCTCAAGCCCTTAGAGGATATGGTTGACGTAGAAAACTGGTCAGTGTTCATGACAATCAACTTAAACGAGTATAGAAGATAATGCTTTATCATTGACTACGAGGTATAAGTACAATTCTTCCCCATGTATTGGTTTAGACAGTATGGATAGGGTCACTAAGAAGTTCTTCAACTTTTAGAAGGTTTGTTGGCATACTGGTGCCCATCTGAACTCAGCAAGGTATTTGAGTAGATTGAAAAATTTTGTGCACTTGTCTACACTTTGAGATACAAAATGGTTGAAGGCCACTATCTTTCTTGTCAGTTACTGGACATCTTTGACCTTAGTTGGAGCTTGCATGTCCTGGACTGCTTTGAAGGCCACCATCTATCCCTTGGTCTATAAACATGAAACCAAGAAACTTACTCAAAGCAACTCCAAAAACATACTTCTAAGGTTAAGTTTCATTTGGAATCGACAAAGGATTTAGAAGATTTCTTGGAGGTTCTCGATGTGATCTTTTCTAGTTTTTCTCTTGGCAATCATATCATGATGCAGACCTTGATGTTCCTACCTTTTTGTAGCTTAAAGATGTAGTTCACCAACCTTTGGTATGTAGCTCTAGCATTGTTTAGGTCGAAAGATATCACTTTATAGCAATAAGTCTCTAAGTCTGTGACAAAGGATGTATGGACTTCGTCTTTAGGAGCCATTCGAATTTGGTTGTATTCAGAGTAAGCGTCCAAGAAACCGAGAAGTGCATGAACAAATGTCAAATCAATGAGTTGGTTTATACGTGGTAGGGAGAAACAATCCTTTAAGCAAGCCTTGTTGAGATCGGTGTAATAGACACACATGCACCATTTTCTATTTGCTTTCTTGATGAGCATCGTGTTGGTGAGCCAAGTGAGGTATTTCTCATGCCAAATGAAGCCTATGTGAAGCAACTTCTGTACTTCCTCCTCAATCGCAGCTTGATGTTCAAGGTGACATGTTGCTTCCTTTACTTGACAGGTCGAATAGCAGGATTGACATTAAAGTGATGAGTAGCCTCAAGTATTCAAATGATTCCAAGTATGTCTTCTAGGGTAGATGAAAAGACATATGAGTTTTTCTTAAGGAATTCTGTTAATTTGAACTTGTCATTGTCTAACAGCTTGGCTCTTATTTTGCTTATCATTCTAAGGCATAAAAAATCTAGACTTTGAGGCTCTTTTCTACAGGTTTGCCATGTAGTGTTAAAGTGCGGGGGTAAGTAGACTTGATGTTCATGACGTTGTTTCTAGATTACGCTTTAGGGTAGGGAGTCCTAGACAAAGCCTGATTGCCTTTAGCCTTGCCAACTCCAATAAAGGTCATGAACTTCACTTTGAGGCACTTTTAGTTGATAAGCATGTCAACCTTTGTTATGCTTGGCCTACTAAAGATGGTGCCATATGGTGACATATGTTGACAACGATAAAGTCTATTGACTTAGTAGTAACATGTTTTCCATCACCTAATCAAATGAGTAGGGTGATGATCCCCTTTACAGGTACTAATCTACCCCCTCCGAACCTTGTAAGGTCATGTTTATATGGCTGAAGGGGCTCATTGAGTTGCTCTTTCATTTACTTAAAGGTGTTATAGAAGAGTATGTCTACTAAACTCCCACTATTGACGAACCTCTTTAAAACATCAAAGTACCCAATTTTAACATTTATAACAAATGCATTGCTATTGGTTAGGTGGACCTCCTCGTCTTCATCAATAAAAGTTACCACTATGTCGATCTTTAGCTTCTTATTTCAAACAATCTGCACTTCATGTTAGGAAGTGAGGATGATGTCACCTAAGAGGAGGCTAGGTTTGCTAAATATGGTATTGACCTAAACTCGTCGTCCCTCCAATTATGTTCATCTGTAGAGGGATTGGCCTATTGATGATAATAAGGTTGTTATTGATACTCTAACCAATGATGCTGCGTGGGTCATTGAATTTGGCTTTTCTTGTCTATAACGAAATGTTCGATGCAACCTTCATGAAGAAGCCCTTCAACTGTGTTCTTGAGGTGGTAATACTTATCAATGTTATGTCCATGTACTTTGTGATAGTAACAATATTTTCCTAAGTTCACCGCTTTTGGTGTCTCACGAATGCTTAGCGGTCTTAAGAGTTGCTCTCAGACCTCATACATGATTTCGCCAAGTGGTCAGGTTAAGGGTGTATATGAGGTATAGTCCTCGAACTAGTACCTTTACATTTCACGCTTTTCTCGTGTAGAAGGTTGCAATCTAAGGTCACGAGGTCCCAAACGATCCTTTGTTGAGATACGAGTGTTATTTTCCACCTCAAAGCGAGCTCTAATAGCGTCTTTTTGGGCTATGTATTTCTTAGTGACTTTCATGAACTCATCCAAGGATTCAAGCTTATCTAATGATATTACATTAAAGAGCCTTCCGTTTAGATCTATGTCCGTTAGGAGTGCCTATAAGGTCGTTCCTATATTTGGCTTGGAAACTTGCAACTTCGTTCAATTGAAGCACTCAAGATATGATCACAAGGTTTCATTAGGACGTTGCTTAATGTTATAGATGATGGAGGAATCTCTTTATGGGACTCAAGAGCTGAAGAAGTGTTGTTAAAACTTGCTCCCTAAGTTGTTAAATGAAGTAATGGATGCCTCGAGAAGTGTATTAAATCAGAGCAAGGCGACTTTAGCTAGTGTACTAGGGAAGGCCTTGCATATGATGGCATCTAAGAAGTTATAGAGGTTCATCATTATCTGAAAGTAAATAAGGTGGTCATCTAGATTGTTAGTACCATCATAATTGTTGAAATGTGATAGCCTTGCACCTATGGAGAGTGTTTCCTAAAGGATTGAGAAGATGAATGGGCTCTTTGTCAACATGGAGCGTGACGCTCGTGTAGACAATTCAACCTTCTTCTAATCATGCATGTTGGAAGCATGGTGAATGTGCTCATTGAACTCATTCATGTTCATGTTTTCGTAATCTATTGGTGACGGCCTCAGTGATAAGATATCAATTGGTTTGCTTATCACTATGCACTCGCCTTTTACGTAGGCTTTGCTGTGATTAAGTTCAAGCATTTGTACAAATCTTCGTGCAATTGAAGAGGTTACGCTAGATGAGTAGCTTGATCTCTTAGACTTCAATATTTTCATTTTGATGTGGAAGAGATTAATTGCCTCTGCTTTGTTGGTAGGTGTTGGTATCCTCCACATGGAAAGCTTATAGGTTATTGTCTTGCTTTTAGCCATCGTCATTGTGGTGGCTTAAAACGGTGAGCACAAACATTGATCATGTAAAGACCAACTAAGATCGTAGATTCAGATGGGCTTAAACTTTGCCTCTCGCTTCTTGATACTTGCAAAAAGCCCTTTATAGGCGAGGCTACGAAGGCCGTCCAACATTTAAATTAGCAAGGAAGACCAAGAAAAGGGAAGAAGAGCATTAAAGGCCTAGAGGACTGTACTCACCTAGTATATGTGTGTAATGGTGCTTTAACCCCTACTCTTTGAGAAGAGGGAGAAGAAGAAGTCTTAGAGAGTAGGAGAGAAAGGGAACTGTCCTACTTGTTGGCACATGATACCTTTTATGCAAGTTACCTAGACATGTAGCTATTAAGGATTCACTCATAATGGTTATCGGCAGACAGTGTGCTTTGTGGTAAAAGTTGAGCTTCACTAAGAGAGGCATGTCATGGCCAACTAAACCACCGAATATGTAGCTTAGTGATCTACCAAGGGCAAAGATACTGGACGCACTAACCATATTACGAATGTCAGATGCTCATTAATGAGTTGTATACGCTAAAGATAAAAGTTAGGCTGAAAAGATGAAGAGGAAGCTAGTTGATGCTCAATGGGGGCAAGTAGTTCACAAAGTAAAGGGCATGCTCACCATTAGTTCACACTCTTCGTTGGTACAAGGTCATGGCCTCGCGAGAGGGTCGCAGCATAACATATGAGCTCGCTATTTACTTAGGTGCTACTCGGTGCTCCTTATGGTAAGCTTCACCTGTTGGGCTTTGGTTCAGGTAAGAATCAAGTATCAATAGACATGAATCGAATTGAAAATTGGTTTTTGTATTTGATTTGATTTGACCTAACACTGTTAGTTTGTGAACCAAATCAAATTGGTTAATTATTTTTATATAAGGTTGATCTGTTCACGTTGTATATGAGTGTTCAATTATACAGTTTCAAGATGAAACATCATGTGCATTGTGCTTTATACTTAACCAAGATGAATGCATAGCCTGTGGAAGTTAAATTTAAATATCATTTGGTTGCACAAAATTTATGGGATTAGAGTGGGTAAAATATTTTGTCTAATATTTGGTTTGCTATTTGAGCTTAGTTATTAGAGAAAAAATAATATGAAAGATCGGATAAAATGCTCAAAATTCGTATAATCTAAAATATAGTATAAAAGTTGACTTTGCTTAACAAAAGCATAAGTATTGAGGATATAAATGTAATTATATAAATATCAGATACTATGAAGGGTATAAACATTAGATAATAGTTAAATTTTGTAATGTATAAATAATATAAAAATATTATGAAATAAATATTAAATAATATTAAGGTTATAACTATCAAAAAATAATATTGAGTCTAGTACTTGTGCATATCAAATAAGAGACATTATAAAAATCCTTATTTAGTACTGTACAAACCAAACATGGCACAATAATATTATTGTTATGTATTCCTTATACTATATAGTTTTCCTTATTATGTCTAGTCTTAGTAACCAAGCATTACCTAAGTTTGAGAAAGCAAAAGAATATTTGACAAAGTTAAATACGAAAGCTCACTTGGATATTTAATGATTATTAAGACTATTGTCATAAATTATTCTGTTTGTCCATGGTTGTTCTTATTTGTGCTCATTTGTCCATGCAAAAAATTAAATATTCTGGCCGATAAGAATTTATGAATGGGAGTCAATGATGGTGGATTTTTCAATGTTATAAATAAAACGATTCCAATTGAAAATCAAATCAAATCAATTTTTTTTTTAGTAAAAATTATGAATCAAATCGTATAGATAGGTTCGAGTTATTAAAAATTTCTAAATCACAATATTAAGTTCGATTTGGTGTTGGAGGGTAAACCATATCAAATCAAACCGTATCTACTCTTAATATTTATAGAGGGAGGGAATTGAGGAGAAAAAAAAATTGAAAGAATAAATTAAAGAGAAAAAAAAAAAGCAAGGAAAAATTATATGGTCCCTTATATTTATAAGGAAGGAAGGAAAGTGAGGGAAAATAATTTGATTTTTTATTGTGGTTAAATATCATAAAAACCCTTGTAACTTTAAATTGTGCTTTAATGTAAGTGTAAAATGTTGGGTTTATTTTAATAATAACATATATGGGCTTATATATGTTAATAAAATAATGATGCAATAAGATTATCATATTATAGAAAGTACAAATAAAATGATCTAATATATTTATGGACTTTAGTGTATCATATAAAGAGTGGACTTATATGTGTCGTCTCTAGATATTAGTCAGTAGAGGTTTAAGGAGGAATTAGGCTTTACGTAACTAAGTGAGCTTATAAAATAGAAACCAATAAGGGGGCCTTGGGGTATTATCCAGCGTAGCTACTCTAATACTTAAGTTAGGCATGTATGTAAGGAGAGTAAAAGTACTCAAAGGAAAAATGTAAGCTCAAATATGCAAAGTGTAAAGTGGTTTATCATTAGGTAATAGCCTTATATTTATAGAAGAGTGAAGCCAACAGCTAAAGAGGAGTTGGTAGGCAAAGACCACATCTGCAAATATTGGGTAACAGAGCCATGATGTCTAACATAGTCCATAAGTATAGGAGATAGTTGTTTGAATTGGTCACTAGCCTTATCTGTATTCTTCTAGCTGTTGGTGATTATTATGGTTGGGCAGGCCGCATAATGAGCCTAGGTTAAGGTCAGCTATGAAGGGAAAGGTCGAGTCTTCAAAGGGTGCATCCTAAGCCGTAAGCCCTATCAAGTCAGCATAAGCTTAAGAGGCCCATATCCAAAAGACCCTATCAACACTTACCTCCCCGTAGTCTCATTGTTGTTGTGGAAGCAAGGAAGGAAAAGATGGGGTTCTCCAATGTATGGTTGATCTGGTCTAGAGGCATCCGTAGCATCGTAAACTTTTAAAAATAAATTATATATATAATAAAATTATTATAGGACATAAAATAACATATGGAATATATACATATGTGTCATGTGTAATTTTTAAATATATATGTATTTCCATAATTAATTAAAATACCCTAATATATAAATTTTAGGATAAAAGAAGGTATAAAAATCAATAAAAAAAATCACTAAAATTCATAAAAATTTGCAAAGACACCTAGAACTACTGGGAGTTTGTCAATTTAGGCGTATAGAATCAAGTAGACAGCTGTTAGAGTTTGAAGTTAAATTTACATGCAATAAAGAACTCTATATTTAAGCTTGGGAAATGGAAAAGAGAGAGAAAATTCACTTCATTAATCCATAAGCTGAGAAAATTCAAAAATTCTCTCCAACATTTAGTATATGCAAATTAAGGTTTAGTAAAATTAAGTGATGGATTTAGGGATTTAAAGAAGTAAATATAGGAAATTATCCAAAAATAAGATGTAATCTGACCACTGGAGGGTACGTCAACATAGAGGATAAAACTCAACCACCACCACCAGTATAAGGCATACCTACGGTTTGAAGTTGCCAACAAAGGGGGAGCAACCATAGGTAGTTAGAGATCAATTTTTCAATGAGTTCCAAATTCTATCTGATGTTGTAAAATTTTGTAAAATTACCAAATATATCTACAAAATTATGAAAAAAAATTATTCTTACATATTTTCATATATATAATTTATAAAAATATCATTTTATATAAATTTTGCTAGCTAACATATACATCCTTAAGAAATCAAAAAAATTTTGAAGTTGAAATAAATTGGGTAAACTTTTTAGTTTCCACTTCAAAATTTTTCTATAAATTATCCTAAGTTAATATTAAATCGCTAAGTAAAATTTTTTCATGATATTATTTTCAATATTTTTATTTGATTTTTAAGCCTTAAAGGATGCTTAAAATAGTGTTTTTAGTAAGAAATAATATATATCTTTTAATAATCCCACTTTGATACTAAGTTTGAATCATTATTAAAGTATGAATACTATTCTAGTATGGTTAGATTAATTAGTAAAGTGTGAAGTTATGGAAAATTGTGTATTGGCCTTAAAAGGTAAAGTTAATAACTTGAATATCTCGGTTAGATTGAGATAAATTGATAAATTATGATGTTTTGTATGGGGAGCTGAGAAGTAATGAAACTGATGAGGGTTTGTTTAGAGTGCAATTTGTTGCTTCAACTTAATTCTACAATTGTAACTTGAAAGGAAGTTAGTAAATTAGTTAATTATAGTACATTGATTAAAGGCAAATGATGATTCAGAGGATTCTATGAATGAACTTTCCACTAGAATGATATTCAAAGAGTAGATTAGAAGCAAAATTTATGAGTAAAATATAAAAACAAGGGATTCAAAAACTTAGTCAAAGGATGATTTTATAAAAATTCAATACATAACAGAGTCAAATAGTAGTTTAAAGGATATTGTACTAAGGGATTTAACCTGGAGAAGTTCAGAGGTTGTCTCAAAAGATAAAACTAATATAACAAATGATCCCTATGTAGCTTAAATAGTAACTTAAAGGATTTTTGGTTTAAAGAAAACTACTCAGAACCTAACTTAAAGGATTTAGCAGCTTAGGGTCATTAATAAAAATCATTAATTGGTCAAAAAATTATAATTTGTAAGTGAAAATAACTTATAAAACTTTCCAAGAAATAACCAAAAACATATAAAACAAACTAATGGATAATGAATCAATTCTTGAAAACTAATTTATCATATATTTTTAGAGATAATTGAAGAACAAGGAGCAACTATCAAGAATAAGTTACCTGTAAGCATAGGTAAGTTGGGATCGATATTTTGTGACATTTTGAAGTATTATATCAAGATACTTGGAGAAGTAAGAGTGCTTGTTTGTGGTTATAGCTAGATTGTTTGTACATATGTTATGTGTATGCTTGTGATATTGATTGATAATTAGGAGTTGAAATACGAGTGTTGTTTTCTTCTTGAATATATCATGTCTAGAGTGTATGAATTTGGTTACCCACCTTATAATCTGGACTATCTTAAGATGATTAAAGATCTAACCTAACATTCACAAACTCAATATGGGTAATGATTAGGTTTTTCGATTAAATGCCAATATTCCAATGAGGATATTAGAAATGGTCATTTTCCCACCCTTAATCGAAGTAAGTGACAAAAAAGGAGGTCGCGGCAAGGTTGGGAACTATGGTTCAGATGTTTTCTAGGGAGGAGGGTGTTTTCCATTTCACATACCTAGATTTAGTTTAATAGTGTCTTGTTGAAACTCTTCAAAATCTAGGTTAGAGTAGGCGAAGCTTCATAATGAACCGATTAAACATTGTATGATGATCTATTATTTGCTTGCTACATTTACATTTAATTAATGATTAAACAACCATATTTGCTAATGTACTCTTATGACTCCTTCCCTTCTTACTAAGCTAGTTAAGCTTGCATCCCAATAGATTGTTTTGCAAGTATAGAGTAGTACCCGAAGATGCTACGTTACAATTGTTTGTAGGTTAGTTCCGACAGGTTGAAGAGTAAAGTGTTGAAGTCTAATGAATGGGGTTAAAGCTCATGTTACTTTTGTTTTTCTTTTGTGAGAAGATTATAAGGTCTTCCTAGGAAGTCTTATAGTCTTCGTTAGCTCGCTATTATATCTATATGTAATGTAGTCCTCCTATGGAAATTTATAGTTTCCTTTGAAAACTCTAGAACTTAAGATATATGTAAAGTTAATATACTATAGGTATATTAACTCTACGTGTCTTATATACTATAGGTACCCATCTGATTGCTTCAAAGTTAATTGAATTGTTGTTCACCTTATATGGATTATACTTATGTTAATAACTAAAAAGGGTAGCTTCTAGCCTAGGTTGGTTTACACAGTAAGACTGTTACAAGTCTTAGAGTTTGGTGCATGATAGCTTCTCTTGTAGGCCAATCTCCAGAACGACGACCTCATCTACTCTGGCAGTCTTGACATAGAGCTCTTAAGAGAGCTTCTAGTTACATCTACAAATTCTTACCCCAATGGGGGTCGAGAATTTGGTCTCCAAGAGGAAGGACAAAGGATGACCCTAAACGCATTTAAGCTCGATCCTCCTAAGAGAGCATTGTAGGGGGATAGGTAGTCGATCACGACGAACTCCACTGGTCATTGAACAATGTTATCGTCATCACTAAGTTCCATGTCGAGAGTAATGATTCCCTCGACTTGGACAATTCTCTCATTGAAGCCGATGAGATAATAGTGGTAAGGCTTCATCTTGACAAGTAACTTGCTCCTCATCCTTTCATACGTATACTGGAAGAGGATGTCAGTGGGGCTATCAATATCCACCATAATCTTAAGGACCTCGAAATTTGAGATCCTTGCCCCTATAACAAAGGCATCTTGATGAGGGGTATCTACTCCTTTTAGGTCCTCATTTGAGAAAGAGATCGAAGTGTCAATCTTCTATCTCTTCTCTCTAACAGCCAGCACATCGGATGGGGCGTTAGCCAAGCTGCCAGTGCTCGGCTGGTTCCCTAGGTATAGCCCTCTAATAATTATGTTAATGATGCCATTAGGAGCTCGGTCGTTATAGTAATCTTCATTCTGCTTTACTTAGGTGCCCTCAGTTCGCCGCCTCCAAAGCACCCTCTCTTCATCGCCATTGAAACAATCAGCTTTCCTCTACTAGGCTACGAATTCACTAGAGAAGGTCTACTGAATAGCATATTCAATTGCATTCTTCATTTGAAAGCATTCATTTATGATGTGGCCATGGTTGTCGTAAAACTAGCAGTACTTATCCGAGTTCCAATGACTAAAGTGCCCCTTTCATCTTGGGTAGCTTCTATAGTAAGCCTCTATTCGGCACTTAAGGAAAACCTATACAATGGGTTAGTTTAAAAGAGTGTGTTAAGTGCAGATGAGAAGGGGGAATGGGTTCTGCTTAACCCAATGCTTCTTACTGCTTAAGCCTTCCCCTTCAACTCTACTTGTCCTTCTTTTCGCTTGACCTCTCGTAGTTAATGTCATGCCTAACGCAAATATTGTCCTCCTAGTAAATATACTTATAGGCCTTATTCTAGAATTCGGCTAGGGTCTTTAGTTTACTATTTGCAAGCAATCGAAAGAAGTCTC
Source organism: Lumnitzera racemosa (assembly GCA_024138005.1). NCBI lineage: Eukaryota > Viridiplantae > Streptophyta > Magnoliopsida > Myrtales > Combretaceae > Lumnitzera > Lumnitzera racemosa. The sequence continues at coordinate 72,464,685 of JAMXBC010000003.1, forward strand.
CTAAAGATTGTATGCCGAGCTAGACAGCATGCACTAATACTCCCTCGTCCAACTAAGGGATCTCGACCATAGCATTATTGAACCAAGACACGTATTCACGCAAAGCCTTACCTTCGCTTTGCCTTATTAGGTACAAGGATAATGTATCCTTAAATGAAGGCTTACTAGCCTTAGAGTGGAGGCTAAACCTCCATGTCAACTCGTCAAAGGAGTTGATGGAGTTCTTAGGCAAGTGGTTAAATCACATCCGAGGTGCTTTCCTCAACGTACTTGGGAAAGCCTTACATATGATGGCATCCTCATGACTATGGAGGTTCATAAGGGTGCAAAAATGGAAGAAGTGATCATCAAGGTTACCAGTGCCATTGTACTAGTCTAGGGTATGAAGTTTCCTATTCGAAGGCAACACTTCATCCTGAATACCCCTAGTGAATAAGGTTTTGTTATTGGTGACCAGCCTAGCGTTGTCAATTGCCTTACTCCCCTACTGCTTGGAGAGCCTTCTTACAATCATGTAAAGCTCATTGAGGTCGGCATTATCTATCAAATGAGCTCAACGTATTGTATAGTATACCGGTGCTTCGTGAGAATTGACCATTTACTCTTTGCTAACAAGGGTACAGTCACGAGTGGCTACAGATCATGCTGGTTATTCCTGCATTAGGGGATTAAGTTGTTGATCCTTGACATTCTCCTCCTACTGTTGTTGGTTGTTTTATCGAGTATGGGCATCAAAAGCCTTAAGCAAATAGATCTTAGCACTACGCCTCTCAGCTTCTTCAAGGTGAGAGGGTAAAAATGTAATTATATAAATATTAAATACTATTAAGAGTATAAATATTAGATAATATTTAAATTTTGTATTTTATAAATAATATAAAAATATCATGAAATAATTATTAGATAATATTGAAGGTATAAATATAAAAAAATAATATTGAGTCCAATAATTATGCATACCAAATAGAGTAAACAAATAAAACATGGTATAACAATATAGTACTATTATATATTCCTTATACTTGTACTATTTAGTTTTCCTTATTCTATCCAGTCTTAGTAACCAAACATTACTTAAGATTGAGAAGGCAAAAGAATATTGGATAGAGTTAGATACGAAAGCTCACTTGGATATTTAATGACTATTAAGAATATTGTCATAAATTATTTTGTTTGTCTATGGTTGTTCTTATTTGTACTCATTTGTCCATACAAAAGATTAAATATTTTGGCTGATAAGAATTTACGAATAGGAGCCAACGATGGAGGATTTTTCAGTGTTATAAAAAAAACGATTCCAATTAAAAATTGAATCAAATTGATTTTTTTTTCCATAAAAATTATAAACCAAATCGTATAGATATGTTTGAATTATTGAAAAGTTTTAAATCACAATATTAGATTTGGTTTGGTATGAAAGAGTAAACCATATCAAATCAAACCATGTCCACTCTTAATATTTGTAGAGGGAGGGAAACGAGGGGGAAAAAAATTTAAAGAATAAATTGAAGAGAAAAAAGAAAGCAAGGAAAAATTATACGGTCCCTTATATTTATAAGGAAGGAAGGAAAGTGAGGGAAAATATAATATGATTTTTTATTGTAGTCAATTATTTAAAAAAACTTGTAACTTTAAAATGTGCTTTAATGTAAGTGTAAAATGTTGGGTTTATTTTAATAATAAAATAAATGGGCTTATATATGTTAATAAAATAATTATGTAATAAGATTATCATATTGTAGAAAGTACAAATAAAATGATCTAATATATTTATGGACTTTAGTACATCATATAACGTGTAAACTTATATGTATCATCTCTAGATATTGGCCAATAGAGGTATAGGGAAGAATTGGCCTTCGCGTAACTAAGTGAGCTTATAAAGTAAAAAACAATAAGGAGATGTTAGAGTGTTGTTCAGTATAGTCACTCCAATACTTAAGTTAGGCGTATATGTGAAGAGAGTAACAGTACTCAAAAGCAGAATATAGGCTCAAATATGCGAAGTTTAGGTGATGACCCTATATTTATAGAGGAGTGAAGCCGGCAATTAAAGAGAAGTTAATTGGCGGAAGCTACGTCTGTAAGTATTGAGTAATGGAGCTATGATGTCCGACGTGGTTCGCAAATATAGAAGATAGTTGTTTGACTTAATCACTAGCCTTATCTATATTCTTCTAGCCATTAGTGATTATTGTGGTTAGGTAAGTCGTATGGTGGGCCTAGGCTAAGGTCGAGCCATGAGGGTGAAGGCTGAGTTTTCAAGGAATGCATCCTAGGTGGTGAGTCTTATTAAGTTGGCATAGGCCTAAGGGACCTATGTCTAAAAGATTCTATCAATAATATGTATAAAGACTTGAGATATTATTTCATATTTTATAATGAGCAGAATTGGAAGTAAAAAAAAAAGGATTAACAAGTAATTAACCCTAACAAATATATTATATGGGATCATGATCCCCAGGTCATACATACTATTATATTTTCTTTAACCTCCCATCGACAGAAAGAATAAGAAAGATAGCATATTCACGTAGATGAATTATAAGGGTAACAATTAAACTATTACAAAATTCCATAATGCAATATGCACTTTCCCATCTTTTTGTTTTATTTGGGACGCACAAGTATTACTCCTAGTGATTAGGATTTATAGGATTAAAATCTTTAAACCTAATGTGAAATTGTAATTTGATAAAAATCCATTCAAGTTCTCTTTACCTGTGGGAGAATTTCTTCTGTAAATCGAAGGGAAAGTTTTTACATTTGAATCCATTCCCTTTCTTTCCTAAACAAAGGAATTATTCTTGGAATCCTCACTTTCTTTCTCTTGTCCATTCCTTCTTAAAGGAAAGAAATTAAAAGGAAGGAAAATGAAAAAAAAAAAAGAAAGAAAGAAAGAAAATGGAAAGCAAATTCTTACTTGAAAACGAAATCAACATAAATGAATGATTATAAAGGAAAAGTTATTCAGATATTCTTTTAAATTTATCAAAATACTAAAATACCGTTAAAATTCAAAATCTTTTGACTAGAGGGATAATTATATATTTTTATGAACATTCCTCTCTTCGCATTTTATGGGTGGTAGAAAAAATTTTCTTTTTAAAAATCATTCCCGTACACACATGTACATACAAGTACGTAAACATAGTATACAAAATAGCTGTTTCTACTAGCCGAAATTAAAAAATTCTAATAGAATAAGCAGAAGTAGACAAAATAAGATAGTGAGAGAATCATAACTTCAATAACAACAAATGTACGATATCACATGTTTAGTGGCTTAACAACCACCTGTCTCGGCCGTATAAGGGAGGCGTAAGACATGACCAAATCATCCTTCATGGAATGTCACTCTTTGAAGGAATGATAAATATGAATATCCTCGTACTCACGTCGCGTGTCGAGATAAATAATAATGAAAGACCATCTGTCGATGTTCTAAGGATGGCAATTTCGGATTACGAGTCTCTTTCCAAAATGGCAAATCCTGGGCACATTACATCTGCCTGGAACCTTTGAAAGGAGGCATCACTGCCCTGCCCCAACAAGCAAGTTGTTGGATCCCAAACGTGGAACATTACAACACAATTTGGCAGGATGTGCAACCTCAGGGATAGGGATATATATATATATATATATATATATATATTCACAAGCCATGAATATCTTTGGGAACGTACCTTCATAAGGATGCCAAAGTTTACAACTCCATTTAAAAAAAAAAAAAAAAAAAAGGCCACTAATTATCGTGCGTTTGAAAAATTTTCTAAACTTTAGTCTATTTTTACTGCGATCAAAATTTTAAGGAAAATGTATGAAAAAGTCTTCAATATTTACCTTTTTTTCTATTTCAATTTTTAACGTTTTAAAATTCTCATTTAAGTCTTCAACGTTTATAAAAATTTATACATAAGTCTTTTTAATTGACAATATTAGATTTTAAATTAAAAAGTACAAAAATATCTTCAAAGTTTACTTATTTTTCTATTTTAATCCTTAATATTTCAAAATTTCCATTTAAATCTTCAACATTTGTAAAAATTTATAAAATACTCCTTTCAACTGACGGCATTAAATTATCATTTATACATTAATAAGTAACAATATTATGTTGGTCCATATATTTTTTTTAAATAAATAATATAATAAAATATTAAACATTAATTAAGGTATTAAAAAATTTATAGAAAAATATTAAGAAATAATGAAAAATTATTTAAAAATTTGGAAAAAAATAAAAATAATAAAAATATGTCAAATTGAAAAAAAAATTACTAAGATAATATATTTATATACATATATATTAATATTAATTTTAAAATAAATTAATAAGATAAAAAATTACAAAAAATGGATATATATATTTATATATGTATAAGTAAACTCAACCTAAGGGCATAGGAAGGCTGATGACTTCCATTAATTTAGTTTAAAATTAATATTAATATATATACATGTATCTAAGTATATATATATTGCTAAATATATTATCTTAATAATTTTTCTTAGTTTTGCAGGTTTTTTCTTATTCTTCATTTTTCTAATTTTTTTGTACATTTTCATTTTTTTTTAATTTTTTCAATTAATTAATTTTAATATTTTATTATATAAAAAAATATGTAAACTAATAAAATATTACCATGTGTCAATATATAAATAATAATTTAATATTATCAGTTAAAAAGATCGATCTGTAAGTTTTTATAAATGTGTTGAGAATTCAAATAAAAATTTTGAAACGTTAAGAATTAAAATAAAAAAAAAAGTTGAGGACTTTTTTATACATTTTCAATTTAAAATCTAACGTCGTCAATTAAAAAAATTTATTTATAAATGTTCGCAAACACCAAAATAGAAAAAAAAAGCGAACGTTGAAAACCATTTTGTACTTTTTTTCAAATTTTAAAATTATGTGATACGATCGTAACTACATCAAGAGGTTATAGCTATTAATGGAACTTTAGCAATGAATCCAACAGTGTATATAAAATGTCTAAGAAAAGAAATGCTTGTCGTTTTCAAAAAGAGATCATTTTCTTGGTTATATGCAACTACTACCGAAGGCCACACCATATTTTTATCTTCTATGATTGCTTAGAAAGCGTTTGTATTTGCACGCTCTTGAGGTCGTTAAGCATTTGACAATTGAAAAACTTAATTATGTACAGGGAGGCCATGATAACCAGACAAGATCAACGCGATACGGCACCAACTAAAGCACACCTAGTTGACACAGAAATGAAATAGAAGAATTCCCAGTGGCCAAAGATCGCATGGATTTCCAAGAGAAATAAGACCTTATCACGAGCATGCATCAAGAGTAACGAATTATAAGTAAAACAGGTGAGTTTCATAGGTAATACACAACTGACAGAGCTTAAGCAACACAACAATATATACTAAGTGCTTCAAACACTGATATCCATCAGAAGGTAGGTCCTGAGAGAGCCTACCTGAGCAGAACCTAGCACACACCAGTCCTCTTGCCGTCTACTATCTTCTTCCAATATCTCACGACATCCTCTTGCATCAGTTGCACATTCTTCGTTGCTTGTTTTCCATCTCCATCACCAGGTGTCACCTGAGCTGTCTTAACCATAATGCGGTTGGCTCTCTCTTCCAACTCGTTTACAACCCTCTCAATATCTAAGACCAGTCTTTCAGCCAAACCCCGGCTGAAATCCTCCCTGATCACAACACGCAGGACAGCTATGTGTTGAACATCAGGCGGCATTGTGTAAGCTGGGACTATCCACCCAAATCTTCTCAAATTTTCAGATATATCAAATACTGTATACTTGCTGCTATCTTTCAGGGAGAAGGCAACAAGTGGGACACCAACATCCTTAGAAAGTACCTCAAAGCGCCCCGTGTTCCCAAGTGCTTCTTTCAATACCTTGGTGTTTTCCATGCAGTTCTCCATGATGTCCTTGTAACCCTGAGATTAGAAAAAGAAGATGAAAATCAAGTATAGTTAGCCAGGTGCCAGAAAAGAAGCTAATTCCTTTCACTAGTCCTTGAAAAATCCTTTTGGAGAGACAATGTCCTGTGAAGTGATGACCGATTCAGGCTAAACTACCCAAAAGAGAAAAAGTTAAGAAGAAAGAGAGAGCCTTGTAGCCTCTAAAATTAAATTAGAAACTTATGCAACATATCGCCTGTACACTATGCAGCTGATTCACTAAGCCACAAGGTAGTTATCCATAAAAGCAGATTCTAGTCCTCAATAAATACCAAACTTGTTTTCCAACAACTTGGGCAGTGCTCAAATACAAAATATAAAATTCTACTCTCACTTACAAGCTTAAACATTTACATCAATTTATTACTAGATCAAAAATTAACATGGTATCAAGGCAGAAGGATCATAGTTCAATTTTTCACATCATGGTATTAAAAACAGAATGGAAGCATAGCAAAAGGCTCAGAATGCACAAAGAATAATATAAACGAGCAACCCTTTTATAAGATCAGAATAGGGAAGAAAAATAGGAGATTACCTCAAATCCCAGCCTTATGAACTGGTAATATTGTGCTATTATCTGGCTGGAACCTGTTTCAATAAGCAGAGATGGATAAGAAGAAGAGGTAAGACAAATATTCACCCAACTCTTATATGTACAAAATTCAGAATTAAAAGAAGATGAAATTCTTTATTGCATCACTTTTGGATATCTATACCAACCCATTTATCCAGAATAAGTACATTAGAAGGCCTTCATATTTGTATCAGAATTCAATAAGTCTTTTGTGTTTTAACTAGTTCTATGAAACTTATATCAAATTGTATTAAGTTATCTATATCCTCATTTAAGTCATCAAGTCTTCCAGGTTTTATATCACAGTTTCCCCTCCATCAATATTTCTCATAATGTATATTTATAAACAGAGGACTAACCTTGATGCCACAACACAAACATCGAAAACTTAAATGAATCACTTAAATACAGAGGGCTTGATTGAACTTTACTATAAATACAAAGAACTTTAATGACTTGCCTAAAACATAGAGAACTTGACTAAATTTCAGAATAAGCATGGAGGGCTTCTATTTCTATTTTATCCTCTGGACATAGTGCAAAGCTTAAAAAATCTCAGAGAGACCAAAGATCTTAGATGAAAATAAACCAAAACAGGGGAACATAATCCATCCAGGCACCATAGACACAAGTTTTGTGTTCATGAAACAAAAATTAAGCTACAACGAGACAATTTGGAAAGTTGAAAAACCATTTTACTTTTGGAGTTGCATCATGGCTAAAAGTACTTCTCTCGATCAATTATGAAGCCCTAAAAATTTTTTATTTCACTTTAAGTTATCTTTACCGGTCTGATGACTAGCATGAACATTCTACCTACGCTCTTGCACCAGTAAATACATGGCAAAACTGAGATTAACTATCTCTCCATTCAAAAGAAGCCAGAGCTGCCAATATATAAATGCAAAAGATAGACGCATTCATGGATCTTTTCAGTTACCTTTAGAGAAATTGAGAGTGAAAGTGGGTTGATCTGATCCAAGGTAGTTAATGTGAAATATAAGTTCTTCAGGCAGTTCTTCTTTGGTCCTCCAAACTACCCATCCAACACCAGCATACACAAGGCCATACTTGTGGCCACTCACATTGATGCTCTTCACAAGTGGTAGCCGGAAATCCCATTCGAGTTCTGGGTAGAGGAATGGAGCTATGAACCCTCCACTGGCAGCATCAACATGAATTGGAGTGTCCCATCCAGTTTCCTTATTTTTCTCAGTGAGTAGATCATTTAGAAGTTTCACATCCTCAAACTCTCCAGTCAAAGTTGAACCAAGAATTGCTGCAACACAAATGGTGTTCTCATCCACCATCTCAACAGCTTTCACAGGATCCATCACATAACACCCCTCTGTCAATTTTACTTCCTTCAGCTCAACCTCAAAATACCTTGCAAACTTTTCCCAACAAACCTGCTCAACATAATACAATATATATCAAAGGTACTAAAATTTGACACCCATTTCTAACCATGTAGAAAGCAGTATTTAGCTAGAAAAAGTACTCAGCCAAATGACAAAATTAAATTTTCAAATGCAAAACAATAGTCAGAATTCATTGCCCAAGATAAAACAAAAGTCAGAATGGATTGGTCATACAAATTTAAAAATTTAGATAATACATGATAGGTTATGAGCATTTTGATCATATTCAAATTGATTATCAACATTGTAGCTGAGTCAAATAAATAATCAACATTTTGGTACTGTTTTCAAATAAGTAATGTCATTTAATGTGACATCTAGGATATTTCCCCCCTCCAAAAAATTTGTTATGAGAAATTTGAGGATGGTATGCTGCAAAAATTAGTCATCTTTGCAGATCTTCAATGAACAAGAAGATAAGAAATTGATTCACTAAAGCAGAATTTAAGATGAAGAATGGTTTTTGAAGGAAAGATATCAAAACCAGGTAGAATTGCTTAAGACTAACTTTGCACGAACAAATTGTTAGCTGTACCTGCACATTTGCTCCAGTGACGATGTTGGGTTTATCCCAAGGTTTTCCCTCCTCTTTTCTCCTCTTTTGCCACTTCCTCTTAAAAGCTAATCCTGCCAGCATTATTGCTTCTGATGACCCCACGGTTCCCACACCGATTGCAGTTTCATTTTCACCAACAGGAGCATTAAACAAATGTGCTATCATGTTCACACATCGGTTCTGCATGATCCACAATCTGAGTTAGTTCAACTTTATTAATAATAAAATCTCTAAATTCAACTTACAGTGACAAGAAATACTTAATATAGTGAATAAAAAACAAACTTCTCCAGCAGTATGCCCAAACACATCTTCTACCATGCCCTATTTAAGTCTGTCACCTAAAATAAAAGAAATGGGGGAGGATACCTGAAGTTCTGTGGTGACAGGGTATTCATCCATGTCGACATAATTCTTGTTGATTGAAGCCATGATCAACTTGTCGCACTCTGGCTCCATCCATGTAGTCACAAAAGAAGCCAAGTTCAGCCTTGGATTACCATCAAGCATCAATTCATCATTAATTATCTGATAAGCAGCTTCTTTTGGTATCGCCTTCTCTGGCATCTTAAATCTATTGAATAGAAACCACAATCAGATTACTAGTTGGATAAGTTGTCGATAAGAATTCAAAAAAGCAGATACATAGAATATTCACAGAGACATATTCATGAAGCATACAACAAAAGCGAATTATTCAACACATATATCTTCTTTATGGGGATATTCCATTGAATCCAATCGCAAACCGTTCTTAATATGAATTTTTTTTTTTTTTAAAGGATTCAAGAGCAAGGTATCAAATGAATGTATATAATTGTATACGCGCATATGTTATATTTGTGCATAGCTCTGAATTCTTTCGAATTTGGTTACTCCTCCCACTGATTCTTCTTTCTGCTACATCTCCCACTAGTTATTGATATTTTACGAAAAACTCTATTTTCTACTTCTCATTAAATTCTCATGAAACAATATGGTATTGGATTCCATGTAATCTGATTCTCTAAAATATATCAACTGGGACCGAAATATTAAGAGCATCACTAAATTGCACCACTACAAAATTAAATAAAAATTTTACGCGGTTACAGGACAAACATACCTAGGAAGTGGACTACGTACATATCTCGTAGCAAAAGTGGAGTCCACATGCTCCTCCGAGTCTGCAATCGTCGTCGTCACCACCATTTCGTTTCTTTTTTTCTTTTCTTTTTTTTTTTCTTCTTCCAACTCCTTAGCAACAGTCTTCGATTGAAAGGTAAAGGAAGAAGAAGATGATGAAGAGAATAGAGAGTTCTTGTTAGTGCAATCTGATTCTGACTTTAAAATGGTATGGAGTCCGCAGGAATGAAGATGATCATTTTAGTGAGCCTATCAAAGGATTTGCTTTCCGGTGTGCTTGTGATGTTTGCAAAAAGCATGGGACACGTAGTGGTGAAGTTAAACCCGACCCAGAAAGAGACCCCACAAACTTGATTGTAGATAGCGGAAGGCCTATGATGTCGGCAAACGCCAACAAATTCGGTGGTCGAAAGAAACTGAACGAATGGAAGTTTCCCGTTTGTATTATTTGTGTTGGGCTTAACCGTTAAGTATTTCCCTCTAGTGATCATTGGAAAAGCTAACTTCTTTTTTTTTTCCCCTCTTTTCCAAACCACATTTACATATTCGCTTTTCTAATAGTGAAAACCCATTATCTATACTAATCAAATCGATTATATTCAAATTTTTATTTTCTATATTATAATATATAATATAATTAACTAAAAAAAAATTATTGGTTTCACAAAACTTGTATCATTTCACCATCCTCCTCTATTTTGTACGAAGAATTTTGAAGATGGTTCCTAACCATGATATACGATTAAAAATGATTCACACATGAACATATTTGAATATGTTATCAGAAGGATTAATACATTCTCCCATTTACTCTATTTGAGGTATATTTTATGATAAATGTATGAGGTATAATTTTAAAAATTTTTCATGATAAATCTTATGTACCTTTCTATCATTGTTGTGATATTGCACGTGATTAAAGTCCCACATTGGTAGGAGAGATGATATATAAAATCAAGGTAATGAATATAAAATCAATACTTGCTTGTAACTTTTGAATCAAAAGGATATAGAGGTTCATTAATTAATTACTTTCTTGATCAAGCCTCTTTAGGGAAAATTCATATTTATTTGCACCATTTAAAATAGTCCTCTCAATTTTTTCAATAATAGAGAAAGTTTCCATATAATATATTAGCAAATGATCCATTCTGTTACACATGTAAAAATAATTGTATATAAAATTATATGAAATCAATAAGAATTCAGTAAATCTATAATATAGGTGCTTGACAATACAACACAATTATAAAATTAGAACTTAAATATTTATTATCATTGTCTATGCAATTCTAAGTTATGAAATTAAATAAAAGCACAATTAACTTTCATTTTTTTGTGTTTTTTTTAATTCAAATAATGAAGAAATTATTACATAAACAACCAATGCAATAACTTCTCTTTTAAGGGAAAGGGTGATTTGGAAAATTATATATGTGAGCATGTGTATTCATGTATGTTTATAATATGAACTATCTAATTATTTTGCTATGATCAACGCAAAACCATGTAATTATGGGGGGATTTACCTTATTTAAATCAATATTAATATCACTTATAGGAAATATATACAAAGATTTCGATACAAAGACTAAAGTAGAAGGTTCTTAGTTTATAAATTCAATACTTAGAAGCATGTGGAGAGTAAAGTAGAAGGTAATTCTTACTACGCCTTGAAACGATAGAATCATAAAAATTCTGCCGTATAAATCATTTTAGTCGCTGTCTTAAACCTAGTTTACATAAGATGTCGACAAGTAATCCGCTTTGAAGTAAACAATTCAAAAATTAAACAAGTTATTCACCTAAAGAAGTATGAGAAATATATATTAGGATTCAAATATTAGAATTCAAATATTACAATTAATGTTTACAGATTTAATAGCTTAATCATAATCTACTTAAGTAATACATAAATTAATATTAAAAGACTTAAAGTTGATACCCAAACTTTGAGAGTATAAACAATCCTCAGTTTTATATCCTTACTTCCTAAAATCCAGTATTTGTGAGTTTCGAGGTAGTTATATGCTTCTTAGCTAGTACCTACAATAACATCTATAGAGATGTAAGCAACCAACTAATTAGTAAGTCGGGATAGAGACTTAAAATTATACATCAAACACAAATAGGGTTATCAACCAAATTAGTTAGATGTAATATATGTATAAGTAAATATTATCGCATGATGTTATCTGATCAATTAGGCTCGAACTGATGACGTCCACTATGTCAAGGTGATACTTTACCACTGAATTATACCCCTTCCCTGCTCCCATCAAGAAAAGAAATAAAACTAACAATCCTAAGACAAAGGGTCGATAAACTCAATACCACCATTCTTGAACAACTTAGAGATAAGCCTTCATTTCACACTTTTACGGATATTAAAATAATGAAAAAATTGGATTCAATTATCAATCGCTCTATCGTGAGATTAGAAAAATTACACTCACTCTTATCCTAATTAAGGAGTTTAGTGCACATATCAATAACTCATAACCAAACTTAGGTTTATGTAATGGAGACACCAGTTCTTCTACAATTACCTTTGAACCATTGACTTTACTTTTGTTACAACTCCCTCTCATGTCACTTATTTCAATTAACAATAAAAAAGGGACCTATTATGCTATCTAATATTATCTCTTTTAAAGGGATCGATATTTGACTCGAGAACCATAACCATTTCCCCTATTGGGTTGCTATATAAGTTCATTTTAGACTTACAAGTGACATATTTAGTTAAATCCAGTTTAAAATATTCAAGCATTTCATACAAATCACACAACTTTCAATTCAGAACATCAAACCAGAATCGTATAATCAGGTCCAGAAACACGTACACATAGGCGTACACAAGGTTAACTATCTAACAAACACAATCAAGCATAATCCCAAGTCTCCAAATACTATAAAACAGTACTCCAAAATATTGTAAAGTATCAATCTCAATTTACTTTGACTCCTTACTTGCTCACTCAATGTGCTATTTGCATAGACCATCATTGATAATCTTTATAATATAAATATTATTTTAATACTCATTTAACTATCTTATATAAGCTTTACTCTATAATACTTTATGTTATCTTTAGTTTAGGGTTTTATTATATATAATTATTTAGTTTTTTAAATATTTTATGATTATTCTTAATTTAGGCTAAATTCTGATTTAATTTTTTATTATGAATTTTATACGTGAACCCTAGAAACTCATTTTGAACCATTATATGAAATTGATCACATTATACTTGGGTATCATAAATCCCATATTTCGCCCCTAAATAATATTTTAGCTCATATGATTTCTAATTTAACTATCAAATTAGCTCTCGATGTGAGAATAACTTACATTTTTTACATAATTTCATAAATTCACCTTCTAAATTAGATTTATATCATATTCCTAACATTATAATACCATTAATTTTTACCTAAGATTTCCTATATACACATATTATACACTTATAGCACACATCTAACACTACATATATTATCTTTCATCATCCAATAACATATCAAAATGTCTAATTGTATCTTAAATCAAAATTTATACCTAATTAATCTTAAATCATAAAATTAACTTAAAATATACCATTTTACCTATTATATATATATATATATATACTATATAATACACATAATACTTACATCTAGTACCTCAAATATTACAAATATCATCATATATCAACAATTAACATCTTAAGATACCTAATCATATACTAAATCAGTATTTTCACTAAATTAACATTAAATTACCAAATTAAGCCCAAATATTGCCTTTTATGCATAATTGTAGAGCCTAAAAATTAAGTAAAAATTTAGGAAACAAATTTTCAGAAAAACTCTTCATAGCATTGCTATGTATATCATAAATAGTCTACAAAAAAATTTTCCCTCAAAATTACATTATTAAGGTTATTTATTTCTAAATAAAAAATAAGCTCAGGTTTAGGAATTTCTTAAGCAATATGTATCACAAGATTTAATTTTATCAAAATAATATTTTTCCTAAAAACTACATACAAAAATATCTTAAATTACCAAATTTCTTAATTTTCCATAATTATTTAGTATTTTTAATAAATAAAGGAAATATGAACTTATCGGCATTGCTTGCTCTGACTACCATAGCCTTGTCAGCTGGTTTAGGCGCTGCCCCCACTGTCTAGTGTTGGTCGCTATTCATTCCTAAGTGGTCGTTGGTCATTGGTTCTGCTTGTAACCCTTAAATATACACTATTTTCTTTTTTTTTTCTAAAGGGAAAATTACAACGGAAGAGATAAACGTTTGAGGTTTAATTCAAATAAAGGATCAATATTTTAAAAAATTCAAATAAGAAATGAACGTTTCATAAAATGATTAAAATAAGAAAATGTTTCGAAAAGTTTAAATAAATTATCAATATTTCACAAAGTGGTTCAAATGAGGGATTCATAATAGTTAGACTTTGTAAAATGTTAGTTCCTTAATTGAACTTTTGAAACATTTATCTTTTATTTTAACCACTATTTGAACTTTTAAAATGTTGATTCTCTATTTGAACTAAACCCCAAGCGTTCATCCCCTCCGTTGTAATTCTCTCTTTTTCTAAAATTGGTTTCTCTTCTTCTCAACTTCTCTCTAATTTTTTTAGCTTACCAACTAACAAAATGAATTGTAGTAGGGACTTGTTGAATTTATAGTGTTGTTAGATATATTTTTCTTCACTTGACAAGTGTCCCTTATCTTCTTCTTTTTTACTCTCTAATAAGTTAATTATTATTGGTTGATTTTTTTTTTTTAATTTTCAGCTTGCCATGACCCATTTCTAGATAATTCCACATGTTTTGATAATTTTCTTGATTTTTCCTTAATTTTTATGAATTTCCTTTAATTAATTAGAATTATTTTACCATATTTCTAGTATTTTAAGTAATTTCGTATATTTTTACCTATACATAAATACATATATGGTACTAATAAATATTGCTAAATATTATTTAAGTTATTTTATTATTTTTAGTATATATATAATTTATCTCTATTATTCATTAATTATTAAAACTCGTTTTACGTGTTTTGGATAAATAATGGGTAATATACATATAATTTAATATTATAATATTTAATTATTTATTTTTTCTTAAATCCAAACTAATAGGATTATTTTTACTAATATTCCTAATTTCATCATAAAATTTGAACTCAATTAGAAAATTTTTTCAACTGTCCTAAATTTTATGGACCGAACCCCAAATACCTGACTATTAGGCTTAAAATTCCCATTATGAAAATAAATTTATAGATTTGATGATTTTGTAAATTAAATTGGTTTATTAATTAATCTAAAGAGCACCACTTGTTAAGTATATTTAGATAACATATTTGATTCGTTCCATTAGACATTGATCAATATCATTAGGACTAAATTTTGTAAGTTAGAATTAAGCTTAGAAGGAATAGAGATTGATTTTATAACTTAGATAAATATGTTCAAGTTTTATATCAATTGATAGCATTTGATCAGCTTTATAGTTAAAGGATAAAATTAGGTTTATCTTCTTCTATTTGAAAATCTTGGAAGTTGGAGTTTATTTTATCTTCTACGTTATTTTGCAAATAAGGATCAAATCCTCAAAATATTTCATGGGATTCAAATCAAATTTGAAATTCATATCAAGAGTTTATCTATTTGATTTGGATTTTCAACAAAAAGTTTTGAAATTCAAAACGAGATTTATCACATACAAGCTAAGTATATTTCGAAAGAAGAAATCTTTGATATTATCAAGATTGGACATTATGGGATATATTTTAGACACTCTTGGTACTTGCTTTTCAAAATTCAAATCAAGCTTATTAATACAAGGGTTTAGTTTATCTTACAACAGTAACAAGATAACCCCTAAGAGCCCAACAATTTGTAGATACAATCTAGATATTTTTCAAACTTTCAAAGTTTAAATAGAAGTTTATTAAGTCAAGCTAGTATATTTGAGGGATTTGTTTTCAAATTCAAAAAGCCAATGCTCAAGAGATAAGCATACATATTTAGCTAATATTTTCCAAAAATATCTAAGTAGCCATTGACTTCGCTTCAATAATTATATCCAAAATTTAAAATAGAAAGCAAGATCTTATTCATAAGAAAAGATAACAAAATCCTTTAAAGCTCTTATATTACTTCCCCATGATAATCAAGGCTTTACTTTATTGTTTTTCTTTACCTTGTGTAAAAAATTAGGAGGAAATATATCGTCTTTCTTTATTACTTGCTCTTTCTTGGAAAAGATTTATTGGATTTGAGAGTTTTTCAAAAGGAACAATGTTATTATTTACATATCAATTTTGTCACTTTTTACAATTATACACCTAAAATTTCAACTTATCTAATTATAAACATAATTAAGATTTTAATTATTACTATGTACACATCATTTAACTCCAATTCATATTGTTGGTAAGTCAAACCCCCCTAAGGTTGTAGGCAATTACCCACAATTGCTAATAGATCTCATGACCTATTCTTTTGCAAGAAGTCAACAAGGCTCGCTTATCTAGAGTTATACAACCCTTCTAAAGCCATAGACAACCACCTCATTGGTTAATTATATTGATTAAACTAACAGTATGAATTGAAATTAACTTAATTATAGATGATGATAACTAAATCTTCATTTAGGCATATAATTAGATAAGTTAAAAATTTAGGTGTATAATTATAGAAAATAGCAAGTTGAAGTACAAATTACGACAATGACCCCCTTTTTCTTTTCACTTTACTTTATAGATAATTTTATAGAGGTTTAGATAGGTAGTAGTGAGTGACTGAGTCAAGTGTTGGTTGACTCTTGTAACTCTTAAGGAATTTGATTTTATATAGTGGAACAATTAGTATGGACAATTAGATCCTTAGAAGTAGAGATAAAAGACTGGATTAACACATAAGTCTGTAGCACTATAGATTTTTAGCTTAATCTCTTTGAACCTATTTCCTTTTACTTTGAATTTTGTGCACCATACATTTTTGTTACTCTTTCATATTATATTGCCCATCATCCAATAATCAAATAGGTTTATTTTCCAAAAAGATTTAATTTTAAGTAATTAATTCATTCCTCTCTTGATTGCTAAAGTAGGACCAACGTAATATCATTATTACTACTTCATTATTTTCTTATGTATAATAAACTAATAAATACTATATTTAAATTATATCCTTTTGTATTGTTTGTAGTTACAATGGTTAATTGCATGGTATGAGCGAATGTAGCATAGCACATACAATTATGGGCCAAGTAATGATAGCTACCAAAAAATAAAAGAAAAGAAAAGAAAAAGGAAGCAAATTGAGAAGTTTAGACAAAAGAGCTAGATTGGACCATAAAACGTATGTTGGCTACACTTTCATGGGCTAACCAAGAGTTACATAAAAGTAGGTTAGCAACTTAGGTGAAGTATATGACATAAGATTAGTCATCTATGCCTGTAACCATTTAAAATAGGTCAATTGTGAATTGATTGTCAATGATCATGGCGAGTTATGATAAGGAACAATAGCAACGAAAGGCAATCTAGAATAGGTATTTAGGATTCCAAAAGAAAATGGGTACGAAGAACAAGAAGGTTTTAATGGTAGTTATGAATGGATATAACTCACCAAGGAACAAACATAATCAAGGGTGGGGTTTGAGCTTAAAATAGGGTTTGATACAACTCATGAACACTAAATGTCTCTCGACATTCAAATGAGAGTCAGATGCGACTCACTAACTTGCTCAAATGAAAGGGTTCGCCATAATCTTGAGGACAAGATCAATAAGAATACGGGGACGATTAAAAAATTTAATCAACACTCAATAATCCGACAAACACAAGCTCTACTAGCTCAAGCACAGCCTTGCTCGAAAGAGGAAAGTTTCACTCTCTGTATAGGGGAATATTCTTTACTATCTGTCTTTGTCCGTATCTATTTGTTAGTATAAATGTTATTATTTATACCAAGTCCTAAACCCTAGTGACAAACTGTAAATAATGTATAAGGCCTTAAACCCTAAAGAATTGAACCCATAAATAAAATAAAGGAAAATATGTATAAGAATACAAAACTATATGTTTTACAAAAGAGTCAGCATGCAGTCACTCGACATGTTTTAGAAGGTGTAGTATCTAAAGTAGACGGGGTCGACAGTTGGATGTACGGATTTGGAAAAGAGTCTCCAAAGTTTTGCAGTGTTTAGCATAGACACCAAAAGGTCGGCCCATAATTGCAAAGCCTTAGAATCAGTTGGCACAAGTCTCTTGATCCTATGCTAAGTAGTTCTTTGGTCTCGAGTACCCGGCTTTATGATATCTCAGCATCTCGGCTGATGATAGACTTGATGCTAAGTGTTTATCTTCCTTCCTCTTATCCTTCTAGAAAGCTTTGATAAGCTTCGGCTTCAAACAAATCTACCTCAACTTGGATATAATCGAAGGCTAATTCCCATTAAGTTAGGTTTGGAAAAAAATAGCAAACTAATCGATCAAAATACATCTACTTGGAATTTTTACTAATGACTAGCTCAACTCAAGAAATTATCAAAAAATAGGTAAGTGAATCAAATCTCTTATTGAGCTTCTTAACCATTCATAGTAGGTAAGTCATGGATGAACTCTCAATAGCTATCAAGAATTGAAAAATCATAGAGAAGTGGAGCCTTGAGCTCCATAATCATTCATAATATGCATATTATAGTTAATCAATGCTTTTTCATGTAATAATTTAATTAACTTGTTAGTATATATAGGGCGATATATCCAACAAAATGTATTGTTTATGCATATTATCGGTTTTGTTAGGTTACTTCTTGTATAGTAGTTTACTCCAAAGTACCAAACATGTAGGAAAAGAAATGGATAATTTGATGATGGTGATATGAAGATGCCTCACACAACCATGTTTGCAAGTAAGAAAGCGTAAAAGATTATCATGCCTTTTAGATTCGAGGCATGATAAGTTGAGTATGTCACACTACAATATGGAATATGAGTCGAGTTATTTATTTATTTATTTATTTTGGCTAAGAAGAAAGAGTATTATTAGTAAAATCAAGTAACAGAAAAGTCAGGCGGTCTAAATCTTGCATCTACAAAAAGCAAAGAAAGCAAAGGGAATGGGAGATTATTATTTCTAAAGACAATGCTCATCCCCTATCTACCTACGGATGCAATCCGGTGAGCCAGAACATTAGCTTTTCTAGAAACAAAACAAAAGGAACAAAAGGAAAATGAACTAGAGAGAAAAATAGTATTGTGCACCAAGGGTTTCACTCTCCAAGAGGATTTATTGATGTTATGGATACTAGCTATAAGAGGTGAGTAATTAGATTCAACATCAATGAGGTCCAATTCTTCATTTTTACAAAGAGAAGAGCTTGTTTAATGGCTAGAGCTTCCAAAATTTCCACATCAGACGCTGCAACGCTCTTTGAAACGGCAGCAACACAAGAGCCATTGGAATCCCGCACAACAAAACCAATACCTGCGTTGTTTTGAATGTGAGAGAAAGATGCATCATAGTTTAATTTCACAATTCCTGTAGCTGGTAGACTCTATCTGAATCTTCCGACGGACAGCTGTTGGGATCAGTAACATCATGCCTGCATTGTGTCGTATGAATCATAATTCGAGTATCAGCAGCTCTAATCGACCTCGAAGAAGGGAAAATGACCGCATCAGCATTGCAAAAATTTGTCCTACACATCCATTCGGCTATTGCAGCTTTAACGCACACAGTAACTACAGCTATGTCTAGTCTATGTTTGTTCGCCCGGCATTAATTTCTATGCCTCCGATATACCAAGAGTCGAGTTAGTTTAAAGTAATGGAAATTGGCTTGATATTTGTTTGAAAATGAAGCAATTATATTTAAATTGAGCATGTGTAATTAATTAAAGAGTTTCTTAATATTAATGTAATAACTTAATTACTTGAATTGAGTTCAAAGTTGAACTAACAACATATAATTTAAATTGAAGTTTTTAGGAAGATAAAATCAACTGAAATATGAAATTTATTAAAATATATAGAGTCAAACCACTTATAATTATTTTAAGTTATGTTTTTTTAACTCAATATTTGTACAAAATATTGATATAAATCAAATGGAACTTAGAATTTTAAATTTCCAGATAAAAAATTGGACTCAAAAGGCAATAATACTTTCTGCTTCGAATCAAATTCCACCATCTTCAAAAAGAGTTATAATCCTTCCATCAGCGTGAACTCATAAATTCACGATTTCGAGGACAAAATAACTGTATGAGCTTCTCGCAATAACTTTCATTTTTATCGATATGTAAATAAAATTAACATAGTTATATATTATTTCTTTGCCTAATTTTTATTTTTCTTATAAAAAAACCGACAGGCAATAATAAATATATCAAAGAAATTTTATTTTTCCCTGTATTAAATTCTCGAACATAGAAAAGCAAGAGCCTGTCCCATGGTTAGGGATGACCCTTTCCAGGAAGCCTGACATGGGAAGTTTTGGTTGGAAATTGACTGGTAGTTCTTGGTACGTCCTATGTGGCCAGGCGGGCAGATCAAATAACGAAAATTTTGTGCCAGCGTCCAAATAGTAAGTGGTGTCTGTCAAATCACATCATTTCCCGCTATGAATTTAGTTCATCGTGTGCAAGGACACCCTTGCTTTTGGCTTATTTGCTTAATTTGAAGTGGTTGGACCCACCGTTGCTTCCTTATCGAGAAAGAGGATAATGATTAAACGCAACCCATTCTTGCTTTTACTCTAGCAAGTTAAGATTTGTTCTTGCTTAGCAGCAACCAGCAAGGGCAAGGGACGGCAATAAGTCACGAGCTCTTGCTTCATAATGTATTTTTTTTATTTAAATTTATAATACTTTTTATTTAAACATTTAACTTGTTCAAAGTTTTTTCTGTTGGAGTCCTTCAGTTAACTCTATAAAAAAATCTATGAAATGTCGATACACATCCAATTTTTAATAAATTCATAATATTTAGTTTAACAAAATAAGTATTAAAGCAAATAAAATTTTAAAAATTAAGAAAACCTAAATTGGAATTGCCCAATCACTTGAGACAATGATTGGTCATCACTTAGTCACATAAAGTTGCTCATGCCCTTAAACAAGTTATGGGTAGCACAATCCATCGAAAGTGATAAATAACTACACACTAACATTAAAGATGAAAAAAGAAATTATATGAAATTATCATTAATAGGGTGGTGTAACAATAAAAATATATCTCTTTCCTTTTTTGTTTTTAATTATTATTATTTTTTTTTTGTTTTGGCGGGTAGTGACCTTAGGAAGTCACAAACCTCCTAAGGTTAGCCACCCCATAGCCTTGTATAGTCATTCAAGCCTATGCCCCAAAGGTTTTCATTAATTTTCTTACATTTTCATCATATTATTTAATTACATATATAATAATGTTATCTTAATAAATTAATTATTGTAAACTTATTAAAAGTTGATACATAACGATACTTAATAGATTTTTTCAATGTAGTCAACGCAATGGATCAATTAGTCTAGCTTTACAATGTTAAAGAACAAACAGAAAGAAAAATTTTGAGCACTCAAATAGAATAGTTGGCATACATGAAGGACTAAATACACAATTTTCCTTGCTATCATCTATCAATTCCTTTCATAACTTTTTCTTATATTGATACATATAAATTGATGTGTGGCATCGAAGTTTCATTTACATTATCATATTAAAGAATGTCCTACCTATACCATAAATATTAAATCGCTATATGAATAAATTATGCACAAGATTGTCTTTAAAGATGCAATTTTTCCATCAATTATAAAGCTATAGTGTACGATGGATACATTTCTTTAGATCCCCATCCTAAAGTAACTTGGCTCTCCCCTATTTGCTAAAACTCTAGTCTTTTATTTTTTTATTTGTTTTTTTTTTTCCTAACAAAACACTTTTTAGAACTATTAATGTAGCTTTTCAACATACGAAAGATCAAAATTATCTTATGTACTTCAAAAAATTACAAGCAACAAAATTGTTAGGCATGTCAATCTATATCAATAAACAAAGCATGTGTGCTTATTTCAAAGTTTTTTAATTCTTTTCCTATTAGTAGTCATGCTCATAAAAACTCCTTTTGGTGATTCCATAGAAAGAATAGAAAAGATTTGTTATGCTTATAACTAAAAGAAACACTAAAATATCTAATTGGCAGAAAGATTAGATTTTCTATTCATAGATTGTATAACAGAAATAGATCCTATTGTAATAACTATAACAGATCACTCTCAGATTTGTCAAGGAAATCATCATCAAGTATAAAAGTAAGAAAAAAAATAACATAAGGGACCTCTTTTTGCAATCTTGGTGCCTCTAACTATTAAGAGCCCTAATCTTACTCGAAAGGACTACCAAATCACCTTACAAAACACCATCAAAGGAATTAAGTTAGTAAACTATTCTTATCAAATACAATAGTCATAATACAAAAAAGAAATGGAGAATCAAGGTTAGGCTTTACCTTTTGTGTAGTGTCTAAATAGAAGAGAGAGAAAAGTGAGGCTTACATACCCCTTTGAGAAGGATCTGATTAGGATTTGTTTAGAAGGGATATTTTTTGTACGTGTTAAGTGTTAACTAAGCTTAGTTGAGAATGTTGCAATCCGAAGGGGCGATCAAGTGGTGGCAATACCGTCATGTACTATTGGAAGATTCGAGATCAAGTACTGCTAACCTTCGACGTACTACAAAAGGCGTCAACATAATCTTTACTATTACTTGAAGACTTGTATCAAGTAAATAACAAAGCATTAGTCATGAACTAGATCATCATAAATAAATTCAACTTACTCTAATGAGGTCAAACGTTCCCTAATTAAGCATACATACCATATAAAGTGATACTAATAGTCCATGCTATTCAAAATACTAAAAGATAACATAGAGTTTAAAGAGTATAAATAACATATATAAGTCTACTTTAGCTCTCTTCTTCCCTCTGGTAACCCTGAAGTCAATGGTACTAACCTTGAGCATCCCACGGCCCAGCTCCAACTACAAATCTTACTCCAACCACAACAAACTATAAGGGAGTAAACTACAACTGCTTAATGAGTAATATTTCTATCCTACCAATAAGCAAGTTAGCTAGACACGCATTGATAAGAATCAAACCATTAGACCCTTGACCCAAGCCCGAACCCGAGGGTTGGAAAGTATAGCCAGATGAATTCTTTCCCTACGACCTTCCATAGAGGAGTCTAAGCTACTAGAATCTATCAACCTAATGCCCTAACCAAGCCGAACCCTCTTGCACTCACTGACTGTCTCTAACTACTGGCTAAAGATGCACTTGAACAACAACTAGCAATAGTTTAGAAGACCCGACCACCTACCCAATCGACTAGAACCAAAGTCGTACTGCATGTGTTCAAGATGAACTCACCTCGGAAGAATGATCTGCTTAGCTTAATACAGCCAACCTACCACCTCCTTTAGGCACTTCGGCTCGATAGATACCAAACTAATTGTGCACAATTGTCTTTTTTTTTCCAGAAAACCATCTACCTACAAGGAACCATATGTCCACATAACCATGTGATAGAATCCTCCATACAAGATACCTGCTTTTGTTGTATTTTCAGTCTTTTTCATTTTAGGCAAGTTATCCTAGTTTTTTCGTTATAAATACCCACTGTACATGTAACCGTAATAATCATCATATCTTTGAATATTGAATATACTCCTTGTAAATATTGCTCTTGTTAGCTTGTTTACTTACTTACTTACTTACTTACTTCACTCTTATCCTAACCCTTAAGTAAGACCTGGTGGCAAATGCTCTTATCGGACCATCTCTTGCGTCGTATTAAGCTATATCGTGAGTCTTTAAAAGTTCCCTAGTGTGTCATATCCTTAGAGTTGTGTAAGGGTTCACTTCTTTTACTTTTCCCCATTTTTACACAATTCCCATCACTATCTTCGAGCTTTTTGCAAGTTTGAATCCACCTTGATACCATTGCCCTTATCAACTCTTGGCACAACGTATCATCTTGGCATCAAAACGGAGGTTTCTTTTAGGTAAGTTATGTTTAAACTTTCTTAAGTAGTAATAATTGTTATGATAGTGTATTGTAGTTGCTTGGAAGTTAACTATTAAAGTTCGAGTAAGTAGAAGGACTAGTAGTTCACTTTAGTTATATACTTTGTTTTGCCCTCTTTCAAGTATACGAAAATAGAGCAATTTTCTGGTGTGTGTTGTTCTTGGAAGTGGCTGTTGTGTTTGTGATAAAAATGAACTTTTACATAAAGAAGTGGTTAAGAGTATGTGATTATTTGATTTAAAGAAGCAATGTCTGTTGTTTCTTAGATTCTAAGTTTTGTTGCTGGGTTTTTGTTGAAGAAAATGACAGATCTTAGTACCAACGTCAGAATTGGAGATTACAATAACGATCTTGTCCATTGCAAACGACAACCTCAGGGCACCCCTAGGAGTACAAGCAAACAACTAAATGAGGTAGCTAACCTCATAGCCGATTTGACCAAAGCTATTCATATAATGGCTTATCAACCTGCTGAAGTCATATAGAATACTCTATAAGCTGCTTGACTCATTAGAGGATAGAACCTAACTCAACAAGTTCAAGGTAGAAGAGTAAAAGGACGAGAACGAAAGAGAATCGATTTGGGTGATATGGATAATGATGAAGAAGAGGAAGAGTATAATGAGGAAAAAGAGCAAGTTAAAGCACCTCAAGTTCCTAACCATGTGAAGCTTCAGATTCCGAGCTTCCATGGTTCTAGGAATGCAGGTGATTATTTAGATTGGGAGGGGAAGGTTGAGTATGTTTTTTATTATTACTAGTATGAGAACCAAGAGAAGGTGAGAATTGCTACTATTGAGTTCTTAAGATATGTTACAATGTGGTGGAAGAACTTCTAAATCATGAGAAGATGAGAAGGATACAAGTGAATACTTGGCCTGGGATGAAGAGGATACTTAGAAGTAAGTTCGTACCAAATAGTTATTTGCAAAACACATTTACTTAGCTACAAGAGCCGAGATAAGGAAGCAGAACTGTTGATGAGTATGTTCAGGAGTTTTAAATACTCATGATTCATTGTGAAGTAGACAAACCATCAATGTGAACAGTATCCAAGTTCCTTGCTGGATTAAAGAGTGACCTACGAGATATTAAGGAACTTCAGTAGTTCACTACACTAGATGAGGTTATAAGAATAGCTTGGCGAGTGGAGAGGTAGAGAAGAAATAGGTTGACCTAACCCCCAATAAGCCAACTTAGTGAGTCAAGCTAACTCAATTAAGGAAATTATCGAGCTCAGTAGAGTTTCGAGCTAACCAGAAGGGTAAATGTCAGGGCAGAACAGAAGGGCTAACTTAATGGTGATGTGCAAATGAGAACATATGAGAAAAGACAGGGATTTGGAAGGATAACAAGCTAAATAACATGCTTTAAGTGCTAAAGGTTTAGGCACATAGCTACTCAATGTTCAAATCGAAGGACAATGATTATTAAAGGAAACTCCTCAAAGATTGAAGTAGATAGCAAAGCTAAAAAGCCAAAGGAGGAGAAAGAAATGGAAGACGAGGATGATGTTATTATCGACTTGATTGAGGAAGATGTGTTTGTGGAGGACCTGGATAAGTTGACTCTGGTTATCTGATGTGTAATGAGTTTGGAGCCTTCTATTGAAGAGGAGAAGAAAGAAAACTTATTCTACATCACTTGCAAAGTGAGTAATTAGGTATGTACACTCATAATGAATAATGGGAGTTGCACCAATGTAGTATCTGCCAACTTGATTAAGAAACTCAAGTTGCCAACCACTCCACATCCAAAGCCATATAAGTTATATTGGCTGAACGAGAAAGGAGCACTATATGTCACTCAGCAAGTGCTATTGCCAATCTTAATTGGAAACTATTTCGATGAAATTCTTTGTAATGTGCTACCAATATATGCATCTCACATACTTCTAGGCTGACCTTGGTTTTTTGATTGAAGGGTTATTTATGACGATCACAGGAATATGTATGTATTTGAGAAGGATGAAAGGAAGATTACATTAAACCATATGCTACTAAGTCAAGTTAGTAAGCTGTAGTTAAACTTACTTGTGAATCAAAGAAGGCTTTAGTGTTGAGTCGAGTTGAACTCCAAGAAGCTATTAAAGCCAATATGCCACTTTTTCTATTAATCAAGTGATTGTTAGAATTGTAAGAGTGGGGTGAGCTACCCTTGGAAGTCAGAGAACTACTAAATGAATATACTAACCTATTTCCAAAATAGTTGCCTAAGAGATAACCCCTTTTTAAAGGAATTAAACATTACATTGACTTAATACTCAGCGTTGCCCTGCCAAACAAACCAACTTATCGAATGAACCTCGAACAAGCTGCTAAACTTTAGAGACAAGTCAATGAACTACTAAAGAAGGGATATGTAAGGGAGAGTCTTAGCCCTGTGTTGTACTTGCGTTGCTTATGTTGAAGAAAGATGGAACTTAATGTATTTGTATGGATAGTAGAGCTATCATCAAGATTATGATCAAGTACAAGTACTTTATTCCAAGGCTAGATGACATGTTGGATGAACTGAGTTAAGATAGGGTATTCAATAAGATTGATTTGAAGTGTAGATACCACCAAATTCAAATGAGGTAAGGGGATAAGTGGAAGATTTCTTTAAAGACCCGACATAGCCTATACAAGTAAATGGTCATGCCTTTCGAGCTATCAAACACCCCAAGCACTTTCATGAGGATAAGGAATCATATATTGAGAGGTTTGATCGGGAAGTTTGTTGCCATTTAATTTGACAACATCCTTGTCTTTAGTGCCGACTTGGCAATGCACACCAATCATCTCAAAGAAATTTTCAATCTCCTCCAAGCAAAGCAATTGTTTGGAAACTTGACAAAATATTGTTTCTATTAGGAAGAAGTGATCTTCCTAAGATACATGGTTAGAGGAAGAGGATTGAAAGTAGATGAAGAGAAGGTACACGCTATTGTCGAGTGGTTAACCCTAACTTCTAATGCCAAAGTGAGAAGTTTTCATGGATTGGTATCATTCTACCGATGATTTATCCAAGGATTCAGTACAATTGTAACACCTTTGACTGAGTTAATAAAGAAGTATATAGAGTTGAATTAGAGAGAGAAAGAGAAGAAGAGTTTTGTTGAGGTAAAAGTGAGGTTGACCTCGGCCCTAATCTTAGCCCTACCAAACTTTGACAAAGTATTTGAGCTTGAATGCAATTAGTCAAGTATCAACATCGGAGCTATACTGATGCAAGAAGGCCGACCTGTCACTTATCATAGTAAGAAGCCTAAAGGAACGTAATTAAACTATTTTATACATGACAAAGAGCTTTTAACCCTAATCCAAGCTCTTCATGTGTGGCAACATTATTTTCTGCCAAAAGAGTTTGTCACTTACACGAATCATAAGTCCTTGAGATATCTGTGGAGGCAATCTAAGCTTTCTAAACGCTTGGCCCAATTGATCGTATTTTTGGAAAGATTTAATTTTTTTCATTAAGTACAAACAAGGCAAAAATAACGTAGTTGTTGATGCACTATCAGGGAGACATACTTTACTCATTGAGTTATAGACTGAGTTATAGACTAAGTTATTAGGGCTTACAAGCATTAAAGAGCAATATCAAAATGACTCTCATTTTGGCCTTATATATAAGCACCGTGGAGAATGAAGAGCAGTAGATGAGTACCATGTAGAAGATGGTTTTCTGTTTAGAGATGGCAAGTTATGTGTGCTGACCTATTTTATAAGGGAGCTGTTGGTGAGAGAAGCCCACAGTAGAGGACTTTCTAGACACTTTAGGGAACGAATAACGTATGAGCTACTACATGATAAGTCCTCTTGGCCTAGAATGAGGTGTGACATGCATTGTGTGATTAAGGGATGTACCATTTGTAAGAAAGTAAAGAGTCAAGTAAAATAAGGGAAAGCAATGCCTCTGTTTGTCCTGACCAAACCATGGGCTAACCTGAGTATGGATTTTGTCTTCAAACTATCCTAACCAAAGATTCTATGTTATTGTAAATAGGTTCAACAAAATGGCATATTTTGTGCCCTACACCAAAACTAACAACACTTCAACTATCACTTCTTTGTTTTTTGTAGAAAATAGTTTGCTTGCACTAAATACCAAAGAGTGTAGTGTTCAACAGATGTTACGCCCCGAAGTCGCAAAGTCGCAACAGTCCCGCCGTGTAAACCATTCTATGATAGTAACTGGCCTCACAATGCCTACCATAGAGATAATCTACACAAGGCGTCGACGACTCCTCGCTTTGAAGTAAACAGTTCGATTAATAATTATACAACAATTATGATAATTATCACAAAGTTCTATAAAACATAGATAATTATAAATAAGTCCACAGAGCTTCCCAGGAAGTTTTACACAAACACGACAGTTCACTAGATTACATGATAGCTATTAGTCTTTCCTTCCTAATTATATGGTCATTCTAGTCACACATTATATTAAGTAACTTGATCCTCACACCCCTGGCTTCAAGCGGACTAACCTCTGGGTAATTGTAAGGCGGCATAGTACTTATAGTTTTCACAAATCAGAACCTGCAAAAGGATCTATAAGGGTATGAGCAACTAAAGCCCAGTAAGTTGAATTGGAGACTCGTGAATGCATACAAGCACAAACAGGGTTATCAAACAATTATTTTCATGCAATGCAACAATCAAGTGTCATCGCACAACGTAGTCCGGTTCGTTGTGAAATCAGAGAAATTTCACCCGCTCCAATTCGGGTTGAGGAGTTCCATGTTATGCAGCAGCTCACAACCAAACCCATGCTTGTGCAATTGAGACCTCGCTCCTCCCGTGATTACCTTCGAACCATTGACTTCACCCCCGCCACGACCTCCTCTCCTGTCACTTAGTTCGACTGAGGATAAAGAAGGGACCATTTTGCAATCCTGCGCTATCCCTTTCGAAGGGGTCGGTATTTGGTTAGAGAGTCTTATGATCCCCTAACGGGTTGCAATGCATGACATTTTCGGTTATTAGGGTCGACTAAGATTAAATGCGGGTTAGGGTGTTCAACAAGTTCATACCAATTCAATCAGTCACAAAATCATTCACAATACAAATTCCAGCACGAATTCAGATACATCAAGCACATGCGCAAACTATTTACAATCACAATCATATACAAGCCTAAGTCTCCGAATACTACAAAACTAGTACTCTATTACAATAAGCAATAACCCAACTTACTTGAATTTGCTCGATCGCTCGATCCTCTAGTTGCTTGCTGATTTGTTTCTGGGTGTCCTATAATACAAATAGGTTCTTTTAGTACTTATATTTTATGGATTCTTATTCTAATTCATAATATAACTCATTTTCCTCATGTATACTTATAACGTATTAATGATTCGTTGTGTTCTATTTCGGGGTTCGGCTCCTAAACTAGATTCTAGTTTTAATTCCTAAGTCGTAATTAAGCTCGAATCCCAATGTGATATTAATCACATTATGCTCGAGTATTCAAATATCCTATTAGGTCATAATTTTTGTATTCTAAACTATTCGGTACACGCTAACCCTAATTGAGGTATCGGATTTATTCCCGGTGTGTAAAAATCTTACATTTTGAGATATTTATTTAAAATTAAATGTCATTTCAGATTTATTATTTTTCTGATTTCTATTATAATATTATCTAATAACCTTTTTTTTTTAGATTTATTAATTTACATTTTCACATATTACTAATTTATTATATTACTTACCTAATTTCCCTAATTAACCATACTTAGTACCTAAAGACTAGGATTAAGGTTCCACTGCAGAGATTAACTTCCCTAAACCTCTAATTAAGATCCAAATCGGTAATTAACATCTTAATCACTTAATTAACCCTAAATCACCCAATTTTACCATCATTTTAGGGCTAAAAATTAACTTAAAAATTTCAAGAATTAATTTTAAAAAAATGGCTTCATAGCACTATTATACATCAAATGAGCATCCTACAGAAAAATTTTGAACTCCAAACTACATCCCTAAGCCTATTTATTTTCCGGTTTACTAATGCTCGGTTTTGAACAATTTGTTAGGGACTCTATATTTCTAGACATAATTAAACTAAATCAATATTTTCCCCTAAATCTACATACAATAAAACCTCATAATAACAAGTTTCATAATTTTCTGGGAAAAATAAATAAACAAAATTATACAAAAATCGGGTGAATAAATGACTAACCAGTTCGAAGCTTTTGGGTCGTCCAAACCCGGTCCAATGTTGTCGGCCGGTCCAGGCGGTGGGTCTACTGTAGGTTGGTGGTGGTGGTTCGGTCCCAGATGGTGGTGAGTGGTGGGTTTAGCTTACTTACCTAATCTGCACAGTTTTCCCTTTTTTTTATTTTTCTGGATTTTCTCTTGATTTTTTTGATGTTTTGATTTTTTCAGATCTTAAACTGACCAAAGGACTTCTGGAATTTTTTTTCCCTATTTATAGACAATTGTAGAATTTAATGTGCATTAATTTGATGGGATTTTGCTCATTTCCCTAAGTTTTTGGCTTTTAGGTTGTCCAAATTTGATTGCTTAATTTTTCTTTTTCTAATTTGAAGCCGCCACAACCTGATCTTACTTCATCTTATCCTCTTCTGATTTTTTTCTAATTTTTTTATAATTATTTTATAATTTTCTGTAATTATTTGCTTAGTTTTTGGCCAATTTAGGTAATTACGCGTATTTTATCTACACGTAAATACATGTGGTGTACACGTGAACATTCCTAATTATTATTTTGGTCATTCTAAAATTTTTAGTATACATATAATCTATCTCTAGTAATTTATTAGTTATTTCATGATACTTTTCGCATTTTCGGTAATTAATACCTATTATACTTAAAATTTGAAAATTTTATAGTCTCCTATTTTATTACTTATTTTCTTAAATTTAAGTTTATGGGGTCAGTTTTACTAATATTCCTCTTAATAGTTTATAATTTGGGTTTGATCGGATCCTTTAACCAATCGCCCTAAACCTTGGGTTCTAAGTTTAACCCTACGGTTACTTGGCTTGGCTTTAAGGCTTACAACAGAGACCTACAATTTTTAAGCCATTTCTAGGGAACCCTTTGGTATCGGATGGGAAGCAAACTATTATTCAACACCTCTTTCCATCCCTAAACAGATGGCCAGATAGAAGTAGTCAACTGCATTCTAGGATCACTGTTCTAAGTTATAATAGGAAAGAACTTAGTCGACTAACACATCTGCCTGCCTATGGTCAAATTTTCTTACAATAAGATAATACATGCTACCACTAAGCACACCCCATTTGAGGTCGTCTATGGTTTCAACCCTAAACTACCTCTCAATCACACCTCCACGATATCTATTAACTAAAAAGATCCTAAGGCAAGAACCAAAGCCTAGTCCATCTGGCAAATCTACCAATTGGTCACCCAGCAAATTAACAAAGCCACTAAAATGCTAAAGCAAAAAATGCAAAAGAAGGAAGACTAAGTAGTTTCAACCCAAAGACCAAGTGTGTTTACACTTAAGTAAAGAAAGATTCCCTAATAAGAGGAAGAATAAGCTATCTGCCAAAGCTAAAAGATTGTTTAAGATACTTTAGAAGATTAATGGCAATGTGTAACAACTTAAGCTTTCAAGAGACTTTGAAGTGTCACACATGTTTAATGTTACTAACCTCAGCCCTTACCAACCTTGGGAGAACTTAGATAAGGATAACTGGATTTGATCCTAAATCTCAATCAGGTCGACAGGGATGATAGGAATCAAAGCACTAGACCCTGAACCCGAGCTCAAGCTCGAGGGTTGGAAAGCATGGCTAGGCAAATTCTTTCCTTACAACCCATCATAAAGGAGTCCGAACTTCTACAATCTATCGACTTGATGCCCTGGCCAAGCTAAACCCTGTCATACTCATTGATTGTCTCCAACTATCGACCAGAGCTGTACTCGAGCAATAACTTAGAAGACCTAACCACCTACCCAGTTGACTAGAACTAGAGTTATACTACATGTGTTCAAGATGAATTCATTTCAGAAGAATTATCTGCTTGGCTCGTCATAGCTAACCTACCACCTTTGCTTGGCATTTCAACTTGATAGATACCAAATTGATCATGCAAAATTGTTTTTTTTTTTTTTTGCCAAAAAGCCATTTACCTATAAGGAGCCACGTATTCGAGCAACCATGTGACAGAATCTTCCATATAAGATACATAATTTTGTTGTATTTTCAATTATACCCTTTATTATTCTTTGTACGTTACTTGTTTTAGACATTATCCTTTTAGTTTTTTTCCATTTTAGGTAGATTGCCCAAGTTTTTCGGGTATAAATACGCACCATACATGTAGCCGCAATGATCACAAACTCTTTAAATATTGAATATATTCCTTATGAATATTGTTCTAGTTAGCTTGTTTACTTACTTACTTTACTCTTATCATAACCTTTAAGTAAGACTAGGTAATGAGTACTCTCACTAAACCATTTCGTACGTCATATCGAATTGTGCCATGAGTCCTAAAAAGTTTCTAAGTGTATCATATCCTTGGAGCTGTTCAAGGGTTTACTTGTTTTACTTTTGCCTTATTTTCGAACAATTCCCATCACTATCTTCAACCTTTTTGGAAGCTTAGACCTACCTCAATATTGTCACCCTTGTTAGCTTTCATCATGGCGTATCACGCATATGCAATACAAATAAGCATATGAGATGCAAACATCATCCATAACTTGCCTTCAACTATGTAAAGCACAATTTTACACCTTTACCTAGGTTGGAAAATATTTAAGCACATCAAGACCTAAATCTCTACATCTATCATCTAAATAAGCATAATCTCTTCCTTAATAGACCCCAAGCAGTAGATTCGGCTTGGCCTTAAGTAGTGGGTGGCATTCTCAAGAGTTACATAGATCCTAACAGTCGAGGTAAAAACATATCTTACAAGTATATTGTATGATAACAATCATAACGTCTATCAAAATGCATCCAACACGCATAATCTCCCGCTCTGCTGCGTAATGCTATCGTACTTTCATAATAATGTAAAAATATGCTATGTATGACTGGTTTATATTAACATCGAATAATTATTATTCTAGTTTATGGGTGACCAACCAAATATATAGCAAACACTCCATAAGCCTTATTTACGAATGTAGCAACCAATTCTTAGTTTTAATAAATTAAGGTATTTTGGCACACAAGTACAAATAATCTAACCACATGCAAATGCCCCAATTTCCCCTAAGCATAACGGTTTATATAGATATGATTAATCAATATGCTACATTACAAGCACAAACAAGATAAGATAAGAGTTCGTATACTTACTTAGTCAAGAAGTCTAGCAGTCTCAATGGTCCTCGACTACATTAATCTTAAGGTTCACGTCACTTGAAGAAGATACTTATGTCATATAAGTATTCTACTTATACTAACTATCTACTCTTTCTTGTCTTAAATCCTCATCTTAACTACTTTTGTATTTTGCCCATAGCTTCTTCGCTTTAAGTCCATTTTTCATAATCTCGTAATAGCTTTTCATCGTTTTCAAGTGTTCTTTCATTTAATAAGATCATTTTGGGTGTTTGGATTGGTAAGGTTTTTGTTTAGGCTCGATTAGTTTGTTGGCCCAAGATGTTAGTTTTGCCACTTAAGAGTTCGGGCCTAGTTTTTGGTATTAGGCCTTAGACTTAATATTTTGAATCTCCATTTAAGTAATTTAAGTTCAATTTTTTTTGCCCAAATCTCTTAGCTCCCAACTTGGGCCTTAATATTGCTCTTATGAGCCTAAATGAGGTCTTTTCTTTAATTTAAGGCCTTAACTCACTAGGGTGCTTGTAGATGGTGTCTTGGATGAGTCTTAAGGTCTAATGGGCCTCTTATCTATCTTCTTTTGAGTCTTTTAAAATAGGTTTTAGATCTAGTCATTTAACTATTGGACCTTAATCTTTGATCTTTTAAGGCTCTTTAGACTTATTTTGCAACTTTCTCAAGCCCAATCCTACCTATCTTTTTAGGCTTAAACCTATAATTGGCTTCAAGTTTAGGCCATTTTCAGTATGGATACAGATTTAGTCTTAGTCATTAAGGTGGCCTTTAATACAATTTTTAAGTCTCTAATTATTAACTAAGTTAATTTAGGGCCCAGACTCATTATTACCCTACTTAACTTGGTTAATCAAGTCCTAAATCATATTTAACATTAAATAATCTTATCATTAAGTTAACAAATAAAAAATTACAAATTCTAAACACCCCATGTAAGTGGCAACCAACAAGTTGCTTGGCATGGGGGGGAAGGGGAGTCTCCATTACATTTTTCACATTCCACTTGTTTTAATGGTTTTCTCTTCATCTAAATCACATGTTCTCCTAAAGAAAGTTGGATATATAAAAAATATGAAGAAAGTGAATGGAAAGGCCTAAGTGAGGTTGGTGGCATGCTAAAGAAGAAGAGGGTTTAGTGTCTTTGTTGGTGATTTAACCTTAAAACTAACAAGATATACTAAACTTCTTTACATGTTAGTGTTAAAACCCTAACTAATGAGTCTTATTCTTTCATTATTCACGCTTATTCTTTGCTGTAACACCCTAAACTTCTAAGACATGGTTATGCATAAAGATGTAAGTGCCTAAAATGCATGCTAACACAAAGCCAAAGGAAAAACCAAGTTAACTATGCTTAGCTACCTTATCAAAGTTAGGAGTATAGCTTTGTCTTTCAATGATGGCCAATAGCTTATGGAGGGTAGGGCTTGCGTCAATGTTTATCAACAGTGGAGTGGGGTATGTAAGGATGGCATAGCACTTAGGGTGCTAGATTTGGTATAATAGCAATGGAGCATGTAATGGGAGGTGTTGTGTTTTCTTAAGTGAAGTATGAGGAATTTTGAGAGAGATTTTAGAGAGTATTCGAGTAAGTGTTTAGGGTTTGAAAAAAAAAAAGAAAAATGAATGAGGGAAAAGAGGGGTGTTGACGGAAAACAAAAGGGAAGGAGTGAACAAGACTTGGCAATTTTAGGTAAGGAGTACATGGCTTCTTTTGGGATCATTGTACTAGTTTGCCTTTTTAGCAAATGGGTAAAGATCTTATCGCCTTATAGTGCATGATATTTTATGCTAATTAATCCTTTGTACTATAGTCCTTAATGACGTTTGACTTCTTGTTAATTAAGATATAATGAGGATTGGTTATGGTTTAGGGTTGTCTTAGAGTAATTAGTAGTGATTAAGTATAATTAGGGCAAGTTTAGGGTTTGTCTTGTTTTGTTGCTTTATCTTAGTTAGTTTAAGGGTCCTATACGTACACCTAGGGTTATCCTAAGGGTTTTGTGTCCTTTTATAGTCATCAAATTCATGTACACGCTTGAAACTTAGGGTTTTGGGTGATTAGTGAGGTCAATTACTTTTAGCGATTATTTTAACCACATAATTAAGATTTCTTCATTGCGTTAGGGTTCTTGGTTATCCAATTGGGGTTTAACAGTCCTTTTAAGGTTTAGTTATTATTCTAAGGTTTCTAAAGTATTAGGGGTTTTAAGGTTTTACACGTATAGTTAAAGTTTTACCTCCTATAGGGTTTTTAACTTAATGTTTTAGGTTCGATTCTTTTTATTTAGAGTTTTTATTATTACATTTGAGTGGTTTTAGAGATTATTCAGTGACTCTCTCATCCAACTTTACTTTCAATTACTAAAACCTACAAGGTTTATAGAGAATTGGGCTCATAATAAGATTACATTAAGTTAAACATCTTCAAAGGATGCAACTACATAGGATGGTAAAGAGTACATGGGCCGATAAAATTCCATGTAATCCCACAGCCCATAGGACATGCATCAATTGGGATAAACCTATTTGATATAGAGTTTTAAGTACCTAAGAAAGTGAATTCATTAGAAGGATACAAAATTACCCTTAAGATAAATATCTAAAAAGTAAAGCAAATGTAGGGAACACTACCCTCTTCGTTTACCATTCTAGATTAGTAGATCCATCCTTACTAATTTTAGTATTCACAGATATACCATTATTAATAATATATCTAGGTTTTTCAACTATTTCCACTATCATCGATCCATTGACATTAAGTTTCCACTAACTTAAGTTTATATCTATAAAGGTTGTTAGTTTAAAAGTAATGACCATCAAATTCATATTAATTTATCAGTAGCTTTAAAATAAGCAGTTTTAATTTGTTCATCATTTTTGTTCTATTTGTTTCCATTTGAAATGTTATCCCCTTTTGTTTTTTCTTTTTTTTTTAGAAAAAACAATGGTATTTCCTTGATAGAACATACTGACTCGTTCCATCATTATTACTTAGGACAGCCCGATTACAACATTTAGTTGTGTTTTTTTTTTTTTTTTTTACTTTTTTTTTCCGCCACTAAGTCTAATTCGATCAAAAGCTTATTCCAAGCTTATTCCGCCACATCGAAAGCTTATTCTGCCACTTCACTACATTGGGATTCACCACATAAAGTAAAGAATCCTCATTCCTGCTTCAATCCACCTCCTTAGTTTCAATTTTACCCTCATCCAAAATCATAAATTACAACTTCTAACCTTTCATATTTTATTACTCATTTATATAAGAAATATTTTGGATATTTCACTTTTTATTCATGTCTTATTCCATAATTGGTTGAATGAAGTAAACAAAATAATTATAATTCATAGTTTATCATACATTTATTTTATTTTCAAGTAATTCTGATTTCGTTTTCTCTTTATTTTATTTAGTTAAACTAAACAAGCCATATATATATATATATATATCTATTATTTGATTAAGTTTGCATACTTTCAACTTTTCCTTTTATCATTTCTCATGTATCAATGAATTTGATTGATGTAATTTTCTTTTTCATTGCATTCAATTCATAATTATTGAAAAAATATTTTGATTGCATGAAATTCTCTTTATTGAAAACCAAACGAAGAATGAAAATGCAACTTTTCCATACAGAAACCCAACTATCGTTTAAAATGTGATTCGGTCTTTTCCAAAATACCCTTCTAATTATTATTTATCTTCTTGTTTGAAATACACACACTCACCGATCACATAATTCGCAATTTCCAATACAAAGATCAATCACTTTTTCACGTGCGTTCTTTACTATTTCCTATATTGATGGGCTAAGATGCTTGAGTGGCCCATGTTTTAGATGAGTCAGGCCCTTATGCAACATACTGCAAAGCAGTCCATGTTAAACACATGCAATATACGTAAACTTTATAATATAACCTCAACCCCTCCCACATTTGTCTTTTATGATTACAGGTGCAAATAAGTAAAGTCTCAAGAGTTATTTAAATTCGACTTGATATTTATTAAAGTTTAATTCGACATTAATCAATTCAATCTCAAACTCGAGTTTTATGATATTTAGCCAATCTAACTTATGAGCCTAATTAAATTTAAGTAACTTAAATATTAGTCGAGTCCAATAAAGTTTGTATATCAATATTATTTTTTTTAGAATAAAAAGGATTTGCTCAGATGAATCGAGTCTAAACAAACCTAATTGAATTAAGCTTAAGCTCTCCAAGTGCCATTTTAAATGGACCTCAAACTTAAAATTTTAAACTCAAGTTAAATTTGAATTCAAAAATTTCAAGTTAAGATCAAGTTAAACTTGTTTAGAGATTACGAGAAGAGGTTGATCTCAAATAGCATGTCATTTCAATTTATCTTATTTGCATCCTATTCATGATAATATATTTGCTTATGACATTAGTCTTCTTCACAATTCAACGAAACACATCATCTAAACAAATTAACAATTTCAATCAAATTTTCATACCCTAATTTCTCTCCTTCCTAATTCTTGATTGAAATATCTAAAACCTTATTTTCTTCATAAGACTATAACTCTAATAACCGATTGATTTGGTCATCAAATTCTATTTTCTTGTTATTATCTAACTCATACTTCACAATCCCTAAATTATATTACTAAGTAATTGACTTTTATTGTTCCATTCTTTAAATTCTTGATTGAATATTCTCGACGCCTTAATTTGTTGAGACATGGTGTATGCTCTTAGTTACAAAAGTCATTAATTTTGTCTTGTTATTTAATCACTAATTCTTACAGTTTCAATTCGTTCAATTTGAAGATGAACTAACCAGTCTCTTAATCTCACTACTCAAGTGATAATTTCTAATAAACATAAACCTATCAACGGTTTTGTGCATGCCACTCCACATGATTCCCTAACTTCTCGTCTCTTGAGATTTGGGGGGGAAAAAAACAACAGAAAAGGGAATCCAGCTGAGCGAACCGTTACAGGGTGCTTAACTCAATAAAGAAAATCCTTTAGAGGGTTTGTTTAACTCTGGGACAGAGTTTAAAACCCTATTTGTTTAGCATCGCTTTTCAAGATAATAAAAATATTTAAAAAAAAAAAAAAAAAAAAACTCTTATGGGAAACTGCATTGGTAAAAATTAATGAAGTAATGATAATATTTACTCTTTACATAGGCAAGCTCTATCTAGACACAAGTATATTGAGCATATTAAGAATTTATTTATAAAGGATAGTGCTATTATTTCATTTAACTTCATCATGCATCCTTTTAGTAAGATTAACAAGTATTGGGTCTATAATTAAATATTTCCTATAATCAAAATAAGATAAATTTATGATTACAAAAGAGCCAAATTGCTCGTAAATTGCTTAAACTCGAGTTGCTATAAGCTCATTTAGCTCTAGCTCAAG
Source organism: Lumnitzera racemosa (assembly GCA_024138005.1). Classification (NCBI taxonomy): domain Eukaryota; kingdom Viridiplantae; phylum Streptophyta; class Magnoliopsida; order Myrtales; family Combretaceae; genus Lumnitzera; species Lumnitzera racemosa. Next base: position 72,503,152 of record JAMXBC010000003.1, read on the forward strand.
TTCCGGTTTAACCTCGTGAGTCTACTCACTTAGGCTCACAAGTTGGCTCGCTTAAATACATAAGCAAACTTAAGAGCTTTATACGTTTTATAAATATTATATATATTATATATTATTAAAATCTAAAAGCTAATATCTATATAATATATAATATATAATTTAATCCTTATTCATTATTCGTTACTTTATTTATTTATAATATTTCTTCATCTTGTATCTTAAGCTTGTGAACAAGCGAACCTAAAGCAAGAGCTTCATTAGTAAACAAGCTAAGCATAAGGTAAAGACAAATTCTTTTTATTTAAGCGTGTCAAGCTCGAGCTCGAGTTTTAAATTGCAAGTACGATAAAAAAGCTTAACTTAAGCTCAATAGTTTTTAGATGAATTAAACTTAAGTTTTCAAAAACTCAATGTAGTTTAACTCATTTATAGCCTTAAGTAAATTAAGTATTGGATATGGCAAATTTCAATAGTAGGAGGAAAAAGCCCTACCTATAGAGATCTAAGAGAAACTAAACCCTATGCAAGGATAAGTTTGGATTTTATAAAACCCATTTTAAATCTACCTTAACATCTTCTTTGAAAGGATGAAGTTGGGTTTTCTTGATTTATCTTTTAGGCTAAAAGGCTATTTCGAGCCTAACCATTTAACATATTGACTATAGAATTTGGGTATCTCTGATTATAAAACGTGGGAGTTCCTCCTAAAACTATGTTGCCCAAAATGGTGAGGTTAACTTTCTATTTTTCATACTACAGACCACCTTTTTTATTTTTTCCCTTTTTTGCACCCTAAATTTCTTCGATTCAAGAACACCGATCATCTACTTATTTTGCAATATATAAAGGATAAAGGAAGAGACAATGCCAACTAAATTGAAGAAAATTGCACCCCGCGGGGAAATTAGAAACTTAACCAAATAGATACATATATTATTAAAAAAAAAAAAATCCACTTCTTTTCTTAAGATATATGAACATGCGTAAAAAATATATATACATATATATACATACAAACATGCATAAGTATATATAAAATTCTGACATGATATTCACTATGTTGAGGAAACTATCATGAATAGTTACAAAAACATATCAAAGTATGAAATGAGATCACGAAAAGCTCCCACAATCCAAAAATTTTCAGAGCCTTAATGGACTTGCCTACGCTACACCACCAATTTTTTCTGTCCGCATTTTCGAGGGAAAAAATAAATAAATAAAAAAAAACATGCAAAAATATTTACTAAAAATGTAAATCGTGCTATTGTGATTGAATTTTTCATTTTTCTCCTTATAGTCAAATTAGGATGGAAGACAAAAGAACCTCAGCTCCCCAGACGCAGCCATAGAACATGGAAGAAAATTCATGCTTGTAAGTAGCAACAAGTCAAGGCGTAGCCCTTCATACACAGACTAAATTAAAGGATTTTTCTTCATATACTGGAGATAGCAAGGAAGTCTGCTTAAAATTGCAATGGAGAAATTTGCACTGATACTTTGAAGAAGAAATAGCGTGTTGGAAAGAAATATTTCTCCGGTGGTCCATGCAGCAGGCATCAAACCGCAGAAGTCCCTTATCGATCAGTAAGTTCTGAACATTCAATAAGACTACACATTTTCATGGAACTTTATATTATAGATATCTTGCCCACAAAACAAGCTTAAATACTAAGAGACTCACAGTCTTGCTGTTTCGGTCTAGAACATTTTCCCAATGCCATCCTTCCTGGGGACTGATTCATGTACATCCATTCGCTGCCAATTTCCAACCAATGAGGCCATCTGATCAACCTTATCATATAGACCAAGAAGCCCACCTGTATGTACAAAAAGAACCTTTCGGCCTTCCCACTTCTTCGGATTTTCAGCCATGTCTTTCATCATCCCATAAGCAGCTTTTCCACTGTATGACCAAACCAGTAGAAATATCATATACAGTAATAGGCGGTATAAGCAACTTCACATGTACCACTTTTGACTGTAAAAGATGGATCAAATAATTATGCTGCAAGCAATGAACCATCTGCCTTCTGCAATTTAGTTCCAACATGGCAACATGGTTTCTTCTTCTTTCTTTCTTTTCTTTTCTCTCTTTTTTTTTTTTTTCCCTCCTCCTTTCCCCCCAAGCCTCCAAGCATCAGTTTGCTTTTTAAGGAGGTCAAAACTTGGAAATTGGGAGGTTTTTCACCGAACAGATAATGGCTATTTAAATGAAGCTCTGCTGGAGATGCTATATGGTTACTGTTTTCAGATTCACAGGAGACTGACACTGAAATGAGACATTAACCACCACGGGATCCAGTGAAATAGATAATTAAGATAAGGTGACTGTCCCTATTGTGTGTGTATATATATACACCAAACCCAGAGATAATAAAAATGAGTGTACAACCATGGCCACACTTGAAAGAAAAGTATAAACTTCGATCTGTAGATAATAGACGGGAAAAAGCAGCAAAAAAGGTTGAAATACCTGTACACAGGATCTAACACGACTCCTGTTGATGCAGCAACCTCAGTGACGAATTTTAGTTCTTCAGCAGTGCTCATTGCATAGCCCATACCTTTTGCCTGCATGGACAATAAAATTTTTATCTAACATCAGAGGATTACAACTATTAGTAAACAATAACAGGAAGATTACACCATCACAGTTGATGGATGCTGACAACATTTAGATTGGGGAGCCAGATTTTCAAGTTGCTTTTAGTCTCAGGTTAAAACCTATGATAACTATCCTGGACAAAGATTATACCAAGAAAAAGGTAAGTGCACAACTTCAAAATCATCTTTTTCTAAATGTCTGACAGCATTATACGACAGACTAACATACCATGCAAGGTTTATCACTACGTAATGGACCTCAATGATTTCTAGACACAGAGTGAAAAGAACTATTTTCAAGCAGTTTCCATTTCCTTTTATAAATGGTATGGACATGACAAAAATGTATCATCAGCTCAAAAAGCCCTCCAACTTATTAAGATCCAATTGTGGGCAATGCTCTCTTCAGTTTGTGATCTTTTTTTCTTTTTTTTTTTTTTTTTTACGATGGAGGGGCACAAATGTATTATGATCAGCTACCTCCAAGCACATAAACTATTCTATAAAACCCATGCATGGGCAAGAATAGCTTACATTTTATAGATAACCTAAATAAGTGTCCATAATGGAATTTAAACCCAAGACCTCTGCAAGTTGTAATGAATGTGTTTTAAACCTTAACCATTAGTTCAACCCTAAGAAGTCTCTAATGTAATCTTCAGCTTATGATGTTGCCAAGCAGGCACTTGCATATGTATGAAGTTACATACTTACATTTTGGATGTTAACTATATCACGTGAGGAAACACCTGCTTCAAGTCCATCAAGAAGACCTTGAACAAAGTCGTAAAAGTAATCAGGGTCATCACATACAGAAAATGCATGCACCTGTAAAAGCAATAGAACAACCTGAATCCTTTGGCTGAAAATATAACCTCTAAATGAAATCATTAAGCCATTCAGAAAGATGTTTTGAGTAAAAGCATACCCTAGCCTTCATGCTCAACCATGATCCCAGTGATAGACCAGCAATTGTACCCCCACTAAATTATAAAAGAGATTTTCCATTACTCCAGCAGTGATAAATTTGCTATTGCTAGCCAATGTACTTTCAGCATGGAAAAGAGAGTGGCTTTTTATCATGTAAATTTTGATATATGTGCTAATCATTACCATTGTAGTAGATTAAAATTGCAACACATCTTTTCTGAATACTAATTTTAGATTTTTCCTGGCCTGATTGCGTACCAAACTTTTTATCTCTATTTATATTAGTGGACATCCATTATGTTAAAAATTAGTAATTACAATATCCTTTCAACTATAGTAACAATATTAAAAGATTATGATGTGTATGCAATGGTTACTTCTCATGCAAGACATGGGTTTCTGCCTCATAATTATATGAATGATCAATAGCTAACTCAACCACCATAGAAATTCTCTCCAAATAAAAAGGATCAGATCTGTGCGAATTAATTACCAATAACAGAAAAACAAGTTCATGAGAGGCAGGGTCAGAAAACAGTCATGTGCTAATTTGGATTGCCAACCCGATTCCTAATACTTATATCATAGATCATATTATTGCTTCTTTACTTTCACTTCAAATCAAAACTCACAAACACTTACACTAACACCAAAGTGTTATCCATTTGTAGATGGAGATTCAACAGTAGCTAGGTCTAGAGGAAAATTATGAGCATTATGTTCATGCATAACTTCCATAACAAGGTTAGAAAAGGTCGTTTTATTCAAAACCCCAATTATGAAATCCCTTCTCTCCCACTTCACACCTCGGAACACACCATTATTATAGAGAGAAAAGCACTTTCACATCTTCTATGTAACCCACACAAGGGCTGGTGCAAAGGCAAGTATCTGGTTTTAGGAGAGTATAATATAATATATAAAGAATTGCTGCTTTTTTTTTCTCTCTGGATTAATTGCATCTTGTAACTAGGAAGAACTCACATAACAAATTAAGCAAGCATTATATCATGACCCTCATGCTCAACTGATGAGCCACAGCAACATTTACCTATATTACAACTCCACAATGACATACCATGTCTTTGATCCCTGACATTTTCTTTGTCTTGTAATTTCACATTTAAATTTAATTTTAGTCCTGCAATCCCTACATATATGTACACGTGAAAAAGTTTACCTACTGTTGATTCCTCCACTACCGACACCACACCCCCCCCCCCCCCAACCCCCACAAAAATAAAATATATATATATTAAGGGAAACCATTTATGTATGCAACATACATGAAAAGATTGATCAAACTAAAACACTAATAATCACTACAAAGACTTCATAGATTCTGAGGCTTCCTTTGTATTGACAATATGAGGTAGAAGTCATAGCTATGTCCAGCAACACCATGGTCCATCATCACATAGCTCTCCCTCATGATAATATGTATGTATGATATGCATGAACATTCACAATAGATTGCCACACATCAACCATTGTGAAAGAAAACTTTATTATTTTTTGTTTTCTATTATTTTTCTGTTGTCTTATCTAGTTGTATGTACGTATGTGTTGGGATTTGTTGACATTTAATTTTTAGAGTAGATGGATACAATTCACTAAGTGGTAGGTGTAAAAATGTTGTTACCATGTAAGGTGTTGTATCCCTTTGAGCTTTTTCTTAACAAAGCTTTTTTCTCCATATTTTTCTTCATGGTATCACAACAACAGTTGATCCTAAATTGACTGATTCTATTAACAACATGAGCAGAAACATCAACAAACCTGTACTTCTCAGTTCCAAGTACAAATTTGGAACCTTAGATGACTCAAGCACGTTGACTTCAAGTCAAGCAACTCAGACCACTATAAACGACCCACATTCACTCTAAATCACGCAAGACAAGCTAAATGGCGTGAATTTTAGAAAGTAGTTTCAGTAAGTTAGACTAGTTATTTGTGGCAAAGGGAAATTTGGTTATTTAACTGGAACTACAGCAGCACCCAACAAAGATTCAGATGAGCACAAAGTGTGGGAAGCAGAAAATTCTATAGTTATGGCTTGACTAGTGAATCCTATGGAGCCAAGAATAGGAAGAACACACTTATTTTGTGAAACAGTAAAAGAAATATGGGACAATGTCCAGGAAATATATTCTGACCTAGATAATTCATCCCAACATTTTGAGCTACGGTCAAAGCTTCATATGACTACTCAAGGAAGTATGAGTGTAACTAAATACTACAATACATCAATGTAACTCTGGCAAGAAATGGACCTATTTTATGAAGTTGAGTGAAAGTGTGTAGAAGACGAACTCAAGTATCATTCGTTGATGGAGAAATATAGAGCACACAATTTCTTACATGGCTTAAATCTGAAGTTAGATGAAGTGAGAGAGAGATTGATTGGGAAGCAACACTTTCCAAGCCTAAAGGAAGCATTCGCAAAGATTAGAAGAGAAGAAAGTCAACACCACGTGATGATGACATCATAACCTGCAACTCCAAGATCAACCTTGCTAGTTAAGGAGGGAGCATTGAGCACCATTCAATCGAAGGGAAAGGTCTGGTGTGACTATTGCAAGAAACCCAATCACACCCAAATAATTGTTGGAGATTGAATGGAAAACCCAAAAATTTTAAAGGCAGGCATCAACCTTCCTAGTTAACAAGGGAGCATTGAGCACCATTCAATCGAAAGGAAAGGTTTGGTGTAACCATTGCAAGAAACCCAATCACACCTACAATAATTGTTGGAGATTGAATGGAAAACCCAAAAATTTTAAAGGCAGGCATCAACCTTCCTAGTTAACAAGGGAGCATTGAGCACCATTCAATCGAAAGGAAAGGTTTGGTGTAACTATTGCAAGAAACCCAATCACACCTACAATAATTGTTGGAGATTGAATGGAAAACCTAAAAATTTTAAAGGCAGGCATTTACTAGGTGTCCCAAGCTCAAAATTAATCTCCTTGGATGTCAAATTGGCTCAAGTTGCAGAAAAAGAACCTGATGTAACCCCATGTTCAAGTGTTTTGAGTGCTAGATCGAGCATCACCTTCTCCACTAAGCAGATTAATTTACTGCAACAAATTCTAACACAAACACAAATAAATCCAAGAAACGACAAGGTAGTTGAGATGCCACCTATAGCATCTGTTGTCCAAAGAGGTAAAAGACTCAATCTTTCCTATGAATTAGATGGGAATACATGGATATTAGACACCGAAGCTTTTGACCATATGTGTAACTCCAAATTATATTTTGGAATATTGAATCCATGTAATATCCAATAGAGTGTTAGTAGCAAATGGTAAGAGTACCATAACTAAAGGAAGGGTAACCATTGTGATCTTTGACTTAAAATTGAATGAAGTGTTATTCATACCAGAATTGAGATATAACTTGATATTAGTGAGTAAGTTGATAAAAGATTCGAATTGCCAAGCTATTTTCTCCTAGAATAAGTGTGTTTTGTAGGACCTAAATTTAGAGAAGACAATTGGCAATGCCAAGAAATGTAATGATCTCTACTACCTATCTAGAATGGCGTCTAGGGTGAGTCATAGGTCCTCAAGTCAATCCTTATTGTCTGAAAAATGAATTGAATATCATGTTATGGCATTACCGCTTAGGCCATCCTGACTTCATGTATATGAAGTATTTGTACCTAAATTTATTCAAGACTAAAAGTACCGGTGATTTCAAATGTGAAACTTGCAATCTAGCTGAATTTCCAGAGAATTCATATCCTATGCAGCCTTATATCCCCTTAAAACCGTTTCATCTTGTACATAGTGAACTTTAGGGCCCCACATGCATGGTAACACATTCAGGTCACGAATGGTATGTAACCTTTATTAATGACCATACACATACATGTTAGATGTACCTTCTAAAACAAAAATCGGAGATTAGTCGTGTATTTTATTAATTTCATAAACTTGTTCACATTGTGTTCCAAACAAAATTCAAATTTTCAGAGCAAACAATGAAAAAAAATACTTTTCAACTGATTTTGAATATTATCTCACTGAAAATGATATCATTCACCAAAGCTCATGTGTGTATACTTTATAGCAAAATAGAGTAACTAAGAGAAAAAAAACCGATACCTTCTTGAAACCGCTCACTTAATGATGCTTGCCAATTCAGCACCAAACTGCTTATGAGGGGAAGCCATCCTAACATCATCTCACTTAATCAGTCGCCTTCCATAAAAAATACTCGATTTCTGAACCCCTTTGAGTGTTCTACATGACTTTTATCCTAAGAATTGAGAATTCAACAATCTATTACCCAGAGTTTTTGGATCTACAGTTTTTATCCTTAACAATCATACACACAAACACAAGTTTGAACAGAGAGCTCTCAAGTGTATGGTTATTGGGTACTCAACCACATAAAAAGGATATAAATGCTACCATTTCCCAAGAAAGCGTGTTTTTGTTACTTGATGTGGTTTTTCTTGAAGAAAAAAACTTACCATACACTCCTATTCGGGGGGTAATGCAAGTGTCTAATACTTCACCAAGCAAGGATCCAAGTTCAAACCTATTAGAAGGTTGTAAGTTACCTTAGTAAACTGATTCTGGTTCATTTGAGTCTTAGTACACCGATTCTAGTTCATTTGAGTCTTGTGAGCCTATTCTTGTGAATCTAGCCAGACTTGCCATGAAACATCTCACCCACATTTAAGTCATGTCCAAACTCATAACCAATCTAGTCCTTTAACTACTGCAGCACCTGACATTGGTAAATCAGAAACTATGCTTAATCTAGACACTACACCAAATACACCTCCTCTTCATATATATATAAGAAGAGGCAAAGATTCTCAATAAGGCCAATTGTCCAAATCAGAGTAACTGGTCTTGCAACTTGAACCAATACGGAAAAATGAGACTAATGAGCAGGTAGCTAATTTGCTACAGCCAGTAGTTGAAGTCGAAAGGAGAGAAGTGGATTTGCCTATTGCATTAAGGAAAGAAAAAAAGAACAAGTGCCAAACACCCGACTGCAAACTATGTAAGTTATGATAAGCCATCACCTCACATTCATGCTTTTATTACTCGGGTGGATAAAGCTATCATTCCAAGAAACATACATGAGGCACTAGCTGATCAGAATTGGAGAGAGGTTGCTATAGATGAATTGAAAGCATTGTATCTGAACAACAGATGGGAAGTAGTTGACTTGCTAAAAGGGAAGAAAGTTGTTGATAGCAAGTGGGTTTTCAGTATCAAACACAAGACTGATGGGAGCAATGCACGATACAAGGCACAGCTGATGCAACTTAGGGTTCTCACACAATCAAAATTCAACCAGAACAGATTAGGTCAGGCTACTTGCTCTTACAGTAGTAATCTTGCAAAGCAAAACACCCTCAGGTACTTCACAAGCCACTTGCAGCAGGACATCAGGAGAAAGACCCTTTCTCTACTCAAGTTTCTGACTTCCGGGAATAACCATCTAACTAACTCTTATTATTCCACCTCAGCCCCCCAATTTATAGTACTACCATACTACAATTACAAAGCTACCCAATCTGCTTAACAATATTGCCAACAACACAATCTCCACAGCACTGCACAACACACACACCCACACCCACTGACTCATGCAAGAATAATTGAGTCTAAGAGGACTTGGCCGGAATAACCAAATGACCTTTGTAATGAAAGGTATCATTGATTGATTCATACCCAACACCATCATCTTTTCCTTTCCTTAACAGTTGAATTTTAGTAGTTAAAAAAGAATCTAGGAGAACATCCTTCTCTATAGCAGCAATATCAGTCCATATGGGACCTAAAATACCCATCAAATCAACTTCATCATAAAGCCTAGAATGAGTATCAGCAACTCTCTTCTCATTCCCAGCTTTGTATTGAATGTCAAACTCATAACCCAAGAGTTTAGCAAGCTAATGTTGTTGATTAGGAGTGGTTATGTGCTGATGTAACAAGTGGCGCAAGCTCTTTTGATCCATTTGCACAATAAACTTCCTTCCAAGCAAATAGGGCCTCCAAGGATTAATTGCCAACACTAAAGCCATTAATTTTTTTTCATAAGTAGACTTAGACAAAGTCTTAGAGGAAAGAGCCCCATTAAAATAAGCTATTGGCCTTGAGTCTTGTATCAAAACAGCACCAAAACCAAGGCTGGATGCATCACGCTCAATAACAAACGGTTTTTGAAAATTGAGCATGGCAAGTATGTGAGCTTGAGTCAAAGCTTGTTGTAGTGCCCAAAAGCCAAAGTAGCATCTTCATTCCACTCAAAAGAGTCCTTTTCTAAGAGAATTCTGATAATATCCAGATAACCCAAGAAAATCAAGAAGAACTTTAAGAGACTTAGGAAGTGGCTAGCTCAACACACTTTAACCTTCAGACAGATCCATAGCTACACCCTTAGCCAAAATAATATGGTCCAAATATTCTAAAGAAGCCTTTCCAAAGATAGGCTTCTTTTTATTGGCCGAAAATTGATTAGCCCTCGACAATTTCAACACAATACAAAGATGATCCAGATGTTCATGCATATTATGACTATAGATGACAATATCATCAAAAAATATAAGGATAGACTTAAGCAAGTAAAGACGAAATACTTCATTCATAATAGATTGAAAAGTAACTGGTGCATTAATAAGCTCAAAAAGCATCACTAAAATCTCATAATGACCTTGAGACTTTCGAAAAGCAATTTCAGGTATATCATCAACATAAACACATATTTGATGATAACTGGAGCAAAATTCAATTTTAGAAAATATAAATACACCACAATTCATCCGATAGTTCATCAATAATTAAGATAAGACACTTATCTGGTATGATAGCATCATTTAAGGCTTGATAGTAAATATAAAAACACCACAAGCCATCTTTCTTTTTGACTAAGATCACAGGACTTGAAAAAGGACTCACGCTCGATCTAGTAATTCACGCCTTTAATATATCTGCCACCATTTTCTCAATTTCATCCTTTTGCACTCATGCATATCGATACGACCTAACATTGATAGCAATAACCCCATCCTTAAGGTATATTATGTGGTCAGTCCCCTTAGAAGGAGGAAGATCCTTGATTTCAGTAAACACATCAATGAATTCCTCTTAAGTAATTTACTCAATTGCACCTCCTATTCATCTATAATAGCACCAAAATTCCATATTTCAGCAGGTATCAGTAAACTACAAAATTCCCCATCAACTTCATGTTTTAGAGTTTTAAAGGAAATTTCTAATTTATAGAGAGAAGGGTCCCCTATCACTACATGCTCCTTGTTATCTTTAGAAACTTTCACACTTATTTTCCCCTATCGATCTTAATTTCCTCAAGAGTTTGAAGCCAACCTACTCCAAAAATCACATCCATTGCTCCCAATTTGAAAATATAGCAATCAACCATGATATCTTGTGTTCCAACTTGCAAAATCAGGAGCACATACCACTTGAACTAACCACTCGTCCATCCCCCAACTTCACATTAAATGGATTAGTACGATCAAGATTCAAATTGAATTGCTGCACTAACTTGGAAGAAATAAAATTGTGACTAGTGCACTATCCACTAGGATCAAAACTGCATGCTTTTCTAGCATCCCATGAAACTTAACGGTGTGGACATCATTAAATCCATTTATAGCCAGCAAAGAGAGTTCAGAGTCTACCTGTAACTTTTCTGAATCTTTTCCAACTGATTGAGGCTCTTGCAAGTCAACCCAATGCTCCTCCAATTGATTCTCACTCTCTTCAAGAATCAAGACTCTTAAATTCTTATTTAGAAACTTATGTACAGGTTGGAATAATTTCTCACATTTGAAACACAAGCACTTATCCTTTCTATCCAAGTCTTCCACATAAGTCATTTGTTTAGGTACTCGATGCTGTTGTTGTTGCCAGACATTGTTGCTACTGGCTGAGGAACTAGAGGATGCCATTGAAGAAGCTTCCCTAAAGGTGGACGTTTCTATGGCAAGTTTTGAGACTGAAGATGGGCACTCCCTGTCAAGGGCACTCACAGGTTGTTTCAATGTTACACTGGAATGAGGACTTGCATACACATGAGAATAGTTCATTGACCACACCGGATAGGACATAGCAGCAGAATTTGTTACACAATTTTCATTAGATAGAAAAATACCATGATCGAACTCTTTTTCCAACTCAAGGCCAATTTTATTTCATCAGCCAATGAGACCGGCGGTAAATTTTGTACCCTTAGCCATAAATGCTCCCGTAAACCTCCCAAAAAATACCCTTATATCTACATTTCAATAATGTCAGGGATTTGTTCCGTCAAAGTCTCAAATGACTCGAGATAAGCACTCACTGTGGACGTTTGCCGATGTGTACAAATAGTCACAAAGGGATTTCCAGCCAACAACCCTACACATCTTGTCAAAAATTTTTGTTTAAACAACTCCCAATCAAGTCATGAAACCCTCTTCTTGAGCATCTTGTGCCAAGACACAGTTCAACCTTTTAACCCCAGTGTAGCCACAGCAACCTTGCGTTCTTCTCTAATATTTTGTATTTTGAAGTATTTTTCTACCATGGTTAACCAATGCATAGGGTCCTCACCATCAAATATTGAAACAGCAGCCATTGCATTAGTATTATGTCAAACCTCATCGTCCAATTCAACAAGAAATACATCATCAAGCATTTCTCTTCCATGCCTAGGTTTGATCCTAATCCCTGATGTTGAGTCAACCTTCTCCTTCAATCTTTTGTTGGCAACCTGATTACGATTTAGGTCTTGTAGCACAGATTGGATCGACACTAGTGTAGCCTCAATTCCTGAAGTCGAAGCTTTCAATGAAATACTACTAGCAGCCGTATTATGTTTGACTATAGAAATTTGATGTTAGAGCTCAATGAAGCTTCCTTTTAAGTCTTCCTTTACAGAATTAACACTTTGCCTAAGTGAACCTAGGTTTTTCTCCAAACTTTCAACCCTAGATTTTATTCTTGTCATTTCTATCCCTTGTTATAATGAGATTTCCCACAGAGAGCGCCAATTGATGCAACTTATGGTTCTCCACGATCAAAATTCAACCAGAAAAGAGTAGGCCAAGTTACTTGCTCTTACAGTAACAATCTTGCAAAGCAAAACACCTCAGGTACTTCACAAGCCACTTGCAGCAAAACACCAGGAGAAAGAACCTTTCTACTTGAGTTTCTAACTTCCAGGAATAACCAACTGTCTAACTAACTCTTATTCCACCTCAGCCCCCTATTTACAGTACTACCATACTACAATCACTATTCTACCCATTCTACTTAACAATACTACTAACAACACAACACTCCACAACATTGCACAACACAAACACGCCCATGCCCACTAACTGTACAAAATACACACTGCACACAACATGCACTACAATAACACACAACAGCAAGCTTTACAACACAACACACGCTACAACGCAACACACACTTCTATTAATCAAGGGAAATACATCCTTAACCTGTTGAGTGAAACTAGAAAGCTAGGGTGCAAGTCAATGAACGCACCTTTACCTCATAACTGGAAGAGTTTTGCGCCTGCGAATGATCCTCCAATTGACAAAGGACAATATCAGTGGTTGGTAGGGAGATTGATCTATTTATCTCTAATACGGCCTATCTAGCTCACTCCATTAACATGGTTAGTCAATCTATGCATTCACCAACACAACATTATATGAATGCAATGAATCACATCCTCAAGTAATTGAAGGGAACTCTAGGAAAAGATTTACTGTTAAAAAGAAATCAGTGCCAATTGATCTATTTATCTCTAATACAGCCTAATATTGCTCACTCAATTGACATGGTTAGTCAAGCTATGCATTCACTAACACATCATATGAATGCAGTGAATCACATCCTCAAGTTACTTGAAGGGAACTCCAGGAAAAGATTTACTGTTAAAAAGAAATCAGTATCGACACCTAGAAACTTTTGTAGATGCAGACTGGGGAGGTGATATTATAGATGGGAAATCCACCTTAGGATTTTGTACAAAACTTTGGGGTAATTTGGCAACTTGGAGAAATAAAAAATAATCTGTAATAGCTAGAAATAGTGCTGAAGCTAAGTGTCAAGCTAGTAATATGGATTCAAAGAGTGTTACAAGATTTGAAGATTAAAGTAGAGAATGTATGGGTGCTGAGTGATAGTAAATCAGCACTTAACATTGTTAAAGATCCAGTGCAACACGACAGGATGAAACATGTTCGTTTCGGTTGCAATTTCATGAAGTCTGAAATTGAGAATGGAGGGATTCGGCTGAAGTATGTTGCCTCTCAATACTGAGAAGCTAATATTATGACTAAGTCATTAGCGAAGAAGCACTTCATTGGAAATGTTTGCAAACTAGGAATGAAAAGTATCTATTCCTAAGCTTGAAGAGGAGTGAAAGAAGACTTTATTACTTTTTGTTTTCTTATTTCTTATCTAGTTGTATGTAGGTGTGCGTTGGGATTCGTTGACATTAATTTTTAGAGTAGATGGACACAATTCGCAAGGTGGTAGGTGTGAAAATGTTGTTGTTACAAGTATCTATAAATTGTACCTCTTGAGCTTTTTTGAATAGAGTTTTTCTCCATATTTTTCTTCACATTGATATGCATGTTGAAATCCAAACAGCTAAATGCAAATGATAACTACTTGAGAAGAGAAACAAGAAATTAACATAGCATGATCAGAAAATGTGAATAAAGTAATGGGTAATGAGCAGAACCTGCCACATGCTACTATAATATCATCGAATTTCACTTTTCCAATCTCACTCTGTTGGTCAATTTCTCTCACTGCTTCAATATAACCCCTACACAAAGGACAAACCCATACAGTCATAAATATGCACTATAGGATCAAAACCCAGGAATTTTAAGATCAGAGTTAGATTTTCAAGACGTACTAAGGCAGAGTATTAACAGGTTCATATGGCCAGAGGATACACAGCGGAAAAGCTCAACTCAGGAAACAATAGACCTAACATTGACTCCCTGTACCTCAACATAAATCCATCTAACATATCAACAGTCAACATTGTAAGAAGCAGCCTTTGGGCGAGAAAGGACTAGGCGAATTTTTTTAGGACCAACTACATGTATGATACACACTACACAGGAATATCAAGACCAAATAACATACTCATATCATCCAAATATCCAAATTATGACATTCAATACAAAGAATAAGCAAAACTGATTATGCTCTCATCCTCTTTCAAAAATAAAGTAGAAAGAATAGGCATGACTGATAAGATAAAACAAAATATGATTACAAGCTACTCAAGTTGCACAATGCATCACCCAAAAAAAGTTGCACACTGTAAGCAAAGTTCTAGAAACAGCAATGACCATAGGCAGCACCATAGTATCCTTATTGCATATTGCTTCAATATGAATGCCAACATCGACCCAAGCAATCAGAGTGTAGGACACCTTAAGCACAGATTAGCTGTATTAAAAGATCACTTTTCTATAACAGTTGCCATCCCCCCAGTCCCCAATTTTGTCACATCACTCTGTTGGCTCATTTCGGAAAAGCACAGCAGATAGAAAAAGTGTGATGATCCTGAAGGGGTTACATGTGATTCCCATTTAGATGGAAAATACTCCTGCAATCACCCTTCCCTCATTTCAATGCATACTGTATCTGGTGCCTAGCCACTCATTCTCTCATAAGTTACTGCAGAGGAAAAGTTAGAAGAAGAAGAAAATTCTGGCTGCTAAGGTGGAAATTCTCTTATGCTCCAAAGTTGAATGTGCTGCCTCTATTTTCTATCCCATTCTGAAAGATGAAAGGAAGTTAAAATGCACAACCCATCAGCACTACACAGCCAGTTGATTTGGTTTTGAAGGGATAGGATCTTTAACAAGTCAAATTAAGCATCACAAGGCCATAAAAAGAACATAGAAATGGCTAACAAGATGCAGTGACACAAGTAGACCCATTGTTAGTCTGAGAGATTGCATAAGAGATGTTACAAATCTTGAGAGAAACAAAAAATTAAGCAGCAAACTTACAAAAAGCATGACAGAAGTACCCTGCTCTGCGATCAAATAAACCCTTTCCACCGTGGGTTCAGCTACAGAGATTAGCATCTCAAGAATATTTGCTAACAATAGTATACATCTATAAGCTCTTATATCAAAATTATCTATAAAATAGTCAATGAATATTCTATGAATTTCAGAAGTAGTCAGAAGGAGACAAGCAACCTACTAACCAGGTTCCTAAGGGGTTTGATCCACCAACAGGAATCACATAAGGCTTTCTTCCTTCATTCAGCAACTTCTCCTTCATATGGTTTGTTAGAGCCTGAAATCAAATTTACTATATACAATCAAAGAATGCCAACCTGATGATGGAACAGAATTGGGTTATGTGGTCAAATAAGTGATGCAGTACAGTGAATTCATCCAAAATTGTATTGACTGGCCAGGATTTCGTGCTTCTATAATAGGCACAACATGCAGCAACAACGATATGACAATATACAAGATCTGTAATATGAATTAAGAAAACTTTTATTAAATTGAAATATGGATGGAATACAAGCCTTGATCCAAGAAGGATTCAGAGTTCTGGACGAAACTACTCGAATACAAAAGCTAAAAGGTCCTTACTATCAATAGGAAGAATGCAAATGCTAAAATAAACCCACAAACTACCAGACCCTACTACTGACATCTACTACTAACATTTACCTACATAATCAACTGGCCTAGGGCCGACACAGCTCCTCAATATATAATAATACCACTCTTAAACTTTCGCTTTGTTGGCTTGGCAAGAATCTAAAAGCTAGCTTCTCAACCATAATCTTTGCAGATCTGTAGATCCATAATCTCATCCTTGTTTCTCCTCTTCATCCCCTTTTCAACAAGTTCATCCTCCAAAATAATAATCCTCAATGACTTGTTAGGATATCAATATGAAGGATGATTAGGCTGATCCCACTGGAACAACAGCCCTTTCTCTCCCTTTGCTTCAATGCCAGATTAAAAATAATGCTACCTTCCCTTCTCTCTGCCATTTGAGGATAGGCAAATACAAGTCCCTGAATTTCTGAAAGAACCTCTATTCACTCCACTTGAAGCCTGCTCTTACACTCAAGCATTCCGGATCAGCTTTCTTTGATTGAAAAAATTTGATGTTAAAAATTCAAATACCCAGATGACATTCTGTCATGTTGTATTTCCATTGATCCCAAACTACTAGTATCACAAACCCCAATGTCAATGTACACAAATGTGAAATAAACTGAGCATAATCATAGCAGTGCTTCAATTCCCCTCCTGTGTCAGTTGCCCATTTATTGCAGGTTCGAGTTTGGGATTTATTCAATGGGCAGTTAATGGCATAGTCATTATTTATGGAGCCTATGGTGGTTAGGTTTAACAGCTCATTAAGAGAGAACTGTTTGATCTTACAAACTATTAAAAGAAAACGTAATAACTTCTTTCTTGTTTTATTTCTCAAGGACTCACACATCAATGCAAGCCAGGTGATCTACCTTATCAAAAAAGAAGGATAATTTATTCCAGCAATATCTTCCAAGGGCAACAATCAATCTGAAAAATAGTGTAATATCAAATGTCCACCACATAAAATCTTGAAATGTGATACATGAATCTATGGTTATCAAATTCACGAGTCTACGTAGACTCACCAAAAGGTGCGTAGACTCGAAACATGGACTCAAAACATAAAAATGTAAGTTTTTACAATTCATATAAAATAACTTTAAAAAAAATATACATATTTCATAGTATTCATAAAAAACTTAAAATAGATAATAAAAATAAGAAAACATAAATTTTAGTCACAATTCATAACAAAAATTATAGTCATAAACTTATAGTGCATTGGGAATTCTATATTCCTTCATACAAACCCGATATCAAGTTTTCCTTTTATAAATTAATAACATTAAAAGCAGGCATACATCACCATTTCATCGTAACAGAATCACTTTCCCTAATAATATTTGCTAAATGATCAAAAGAATCTACTCCTATTCCTATTCGAACATAACACTTTCAATGCCAGGTATATCATATTATAATCAATGGGAACTGAGTTTCTTTGGACCCAAAATACATCTCAAATAACCTTTAAGACAATTATATATAGAAAACTTACATATGTTTAACTTGATGTCAAAATAGTATTACAACTATTAAATTTGTTTAACCAATCAACATAAACACAAAGGCTTTATGTTTTTGTTATTTTGAAAATATCCTCCTTCAATATCATGATGAGGACAACGTTCTAGTGAAAGTTTTAGGCACATAATTTGAATAACAATAATTAATACTATTTATGTAGTCTTACTTTAAATGATATAGTAGGAATGTCTAATAATAATAATATTGAACAAACAGTACAATACTTTCTTCAATGTCTTATGAAGTAAGACAAATAAAACAATTTACTAAGTACCAGCATCATAAATTTTAGAATAGTCAAAAACTAAAACCGTCTTCTTCACAAAACAATTAGACAGCAAGGACAATTCTATGTTCACATACAAAAACAAAAAGCAATTTCAGAATAAAAGGAGACCACATGGTGCAAACAAATAAGAATAATATCATGATAACAGGATTAATAAAATTATTTATCATCAATCTTACGGTGCAAACCAATAATAAGAAAAATCAAATATTACCTTCCTCAATTTACGAACAGAAAAGAGGTCAAGCAAGCAAGATTAAAAAAAAAAAAAGAAAGAAAAGAAAAAGACCATACAAGCAAATAAAGAAACGGAGAAAGAGAAACAATGCTAAAATAAAGGGAAAGATGGGGAACTGAGATAGGAGACTAAAAAGTTGAGTGGAAGAAGATAAAGTACTGTGGAGAGAAGACTAGAACTAAGGTCCAGGAGAAGAAAACCGACAGTAAATTCAAAGTAGTGAGGAGCAGGCCAAAGATCTTAGTTTACTCATTTTTAAGAACCTAAACACTTTTGCTTTTTGTTTCTTCTTCACTTTAATGGGTCATAGGCTGCTGGGATTTGAGCTTCCTTTAAGTTACGAATGGCCCGTTGGAGTCTTAGACACAAATTGAAGCAATATAACAAACTTAGTAGAATCAGACTAAAGCTTACAAGTCTAATGATTTTAACCTGTAAAGTTGCAAGTCCACTGTGAGTTTACACCCAAATAATTTTGTATGCAAGTTGACTAGGAAAATGCTCACAAACTTGTAAACTCATAAGAAAGTACAAATAGACTCACGAGTTTGACAACCATGTATGGATCCATATTTTTCTGCTTTTAACTCATCAAGGAGTTAGATATCTTATGCAAACGCACCCAACAGGTTGAGGTAGGTCTAGATTTACCAGCATCTCATCTTTGTTTAAAACCATTTATATTGTCCTCATGACAATAAGCTCCAAAGTATCTTCAATACCTATAATAACATCCTACTTTTGCTTAGTTTCGACATTTAATAACTACACAGTTGTTGGTAATAAGTAACCACCCCCCCAACCCCAATATCAACATTCTGACCATTTTTTATGATAACAAGACAGGCGGGAGTTGATCTTGAGTATGTAAAAGGACAAGAAGAAAAGGTAGGAAGTGATATTGAGCACGTAGAATATAAAGAACAGGAAGGAGGTGGTCATGAAGGTTCAGATTTGGAAATGACTGAAGAAGATAAAAGAATAAGAAAAACACAAGGCAATACAACTTTATGTAGCATCTTCCTAACACCCTACATCAGTTTCTTGCCATATAGCAGCCTTTTGCTTTCCTTCCACTATAAAGCTTCATCAACGACATAAATGTCTAATCCTAGGAGAACATTGGAGTAATAACATCAACAACATGAAGATAGGCATCAAAAACATATGTTTTAGTTGTAAACAATTGGGAATCTGAGGCAGAGACAAACCACACTCCCAATTTTTGCATATTCTTCTTTTGAGATAAGTTCAACATGAGCTGCAACCAGTCGCTCAACAAGGAGATTACCTGTCAGTCCAGGATCTTTATCCACAAGGACCTACAACAAAGTAAACAAAAACAGCAACAAGTCATTCGCAATTCTGAAAAGATCCAATAAAATATAGTAAACTATATATTGCATATATAAATTTTGTGTGTGTGTGTGTGTGTGTGTGAGTGTGAATAAAGAAATAGCAGGCAGGTCAACCTTAGAGGTGCGCAATATGACATAACAATCAAGATTAAGGTACTTTGCTGCCACAGCTGTTGCTCGGCAATGGTTGCTTTGGATTCCACCGATTGTTATGATGCAATCAGCACCTTGAGCAACAGCATCCGCCAGTAAGAACTCCAATTTTCTTACTTTGTTTCCACTCAATTGCATCCCTGTAAGGTCATCACGCTGTGTACTTGACAAATTATTGTCTATCGATAAGTGTGCAAGACGATGAAAAAAAGTGAATGAGAACAAACTCAAGACAATTGAAGGCAAACACATAGAACGTTTAACAAATTGGAAGGATCCTGGCCTTGTTACTCCTATACTGTGTCAATTAACAATGCTATATCATGCTCTTAATGAAACAAATACTTCAAAGTCATCATGTTCTCCAAGCCTGTCTTTAAAAGAATTTTAATAAACTATATACAAGAGTTTTTTTTTTTTTTTCTTTTGGGGTGAAATAGTGAATCAACAAGAGTGAAAACCAAAAAGAGGCATTCTAAACAAGAGTTTCGAGCTTTTCTGCTATTACCAATGCAATAGATTTTATTACAAGGTGTACCGCACGCTACACGGAATTCCCACAATTAAGAAATTATCTAAATAGAAACATACTTTTCCTAGAAAATGATAAAGCAATCTCAACCAATGCTTAGATAAATCACTGCAATTTTTCACAGTAGTTTGCCTTAAAAAATACATGGCATTACACAACTACAACGAATTGAATAATTAAAAAGAAAATGCAAATTGAAGAGCACAAATGAATTTAGTTTAAGATATAATTAATATTATCAAATGAATATGATAGCAAGGAAATAGCAAATAAGAAACCACATAGGTCACCTTCAAATAAACTTCCGTGCCTGTCGGTAAATTCGGGAGGTTCCATCTGTGGATCGGTGTCGGCAACTGAAAAATCACAACATAAACTCTATTGATACATATTGTATAGGCAAACATATGTAAGCTTAAAATAACATCAGTTTTAACATTATAGCTTAATAAATAAAAAGCAGTGTGTAAAATCGGGCCAAAGTTTCCTGTCCTCAAAAGGTGTCCCCTTCAATCCTATGCAACAATGCATGAATAAAATAATCAAATCGGTTATGTGCCTAAGATTCTTCATTCATGACCATATATTACTGGAAGGGACACGATGTCCATTTGGTGACCGTGAAAACTGACCCCTACAAACATATGTACAGATAAAATTCACCTTTCTAATCTTCACTCAACCAATGCCTTCGCTGTTAAATTGGAGCCTTCTGCGTGAGTTATAACTCATCTCTATACACACAAATCAAACTCTATCTTTACATACTAACAACACTTTTCTAATCTAAATTATATCAAAATTTACAGTTTCAGCTAGTGAACAATATAACAGTAGGTAAAAACTTGTGACACCGGACCCCGATCATTAAGAGTAAGTATTCTTAAACCGACACTATCAGTAAATTCAATACATATATTTACAAGCGAGAGAGAGAGAGAGTGAGAGTGTGTTTTTACGTGGCCAACAGAGAAGACATGTGAAGGAATGGGATTGAGATGAGAGGCCCAAGAAGGAGGATCATATGGCTTCTTGGTTAGAAAATTGAACCCATTGGGTGATTGATCCATTGAAGGTTTGAGCGTGCTAGAGCAAAATAGCGTAGATGATGATGCTAAGTTGTGCCGGGCAGTGCACACAAAGTGTTTGCTAAAAGTTCTGTGAGGAATATCTATAAGAGGGAGAAGGGAGAGCGATTGGCATTTAGGACTACAGGACAACAGCATTTCTTCTTTCCATGACGCTGGCAAAATGAACCATGCACTGTTTTTGTATCTGAATATTGCAATCTACGAGTTTATGGATTATGAAGTTTTTCTTCCTTTTTGTTTTTTTTCTCTCTCTATGTGAATATAATGAACTGCTCGAGAAATAAGATTGTCAATTTCGTTTAATTATTTATTTATTTATTTATTGGCCGTACTGCATGTTGATGCCATTATCTGAAGGGGTAAAGGAAAAAACAAAAAAAGCGCGCACATATATATATATATATATATATATATAGAAATGTTGTTGGATACTTGAAAGAGGCTATTTTTTCTTCGGTTATTATAAATCATATTTTTAAGAGATGATTTTATTAGTATTACCCCATTTTCCTCAACTATCATAAGTAAAAAATCCAAATTTACATAATTCAATTCAAACAAACAACAAAAACTATGAGTAAAGCACTTTTGCGAGTTGTAACAAATATGAAACCTAGAATCATTTAATATAACTGTAAATCTAACATAATGATTAATTTGTAATAATATGGAAATGACAAATAAGTAAGTTAAACTAAGTAATATGTACAAAATATGCATAATTGTGATTGCACATCCAAACATTTGGCAAATAAAAACAATCGATATCTATCTACTGCATACGTCATCTATATGTGTAAGCATGCCTCTCCTTTATATCTACTTCAGGCTGGGGCTAGACCATTTGACTTGCGTTTGACTGAGTAATTTGTGCTCCATCCTCTGAGTAGCCACTAGACTTAGTATAGTACATAAGGATGGGGGTAAGGTCGATTTGTGTGATCCCTTTGCCCATGTCTCCATCATGATCTCTATAATGGCCCTTAAATGGAACTACGGGAGTCTGCATCTATCGGTTGGTACCCTTATCAGATAAGGTGTGAATATGGAACTAAGATGTTACTAGAGATACTAGTAATGAGTAGTATGAAGGAGATGCATCATTTAAAATCTATATGTCAGCCTGTCTAAGGCCTTAACTTTCTTCTCATCGACAACTACATCCCTGATGGCCCCTTTCCCACCATGCCTCGTCCAATGGAGAGTCATCTTTAGCTACATTTGGACCGGATGTGGGTAGGTTGCCTAGATGGACCTCAATGATCCCCTAGATGAGATCATCAATCCCATCCTGCTTTGCTATAATGTACTTGTACGACATTTTCAGTAGCTTATGTATGAAATTTGTTTACAAGCTGAAGATAACAGTTTAATTAGCATATAACTAAAGAAATGAATAGTTAATAACAATGGGAATGGTATGTACCATATACATCTAAGAGGCCTTCGACCTACCAATATATTTGTGCGTGACTTGCTAGTATTAAGGGACGTAGTTAAGATATACGCTAGGTGATGATCAAATCTACACAATCCGGTTTATTCGTTCTTCCCAATGTGTTATCCATATTGCATGCCTAGTTGCTTAGTTGATCTCAATCAAGCCTCTCAAGCCTATTTCATGTAGAGCTCGTCCAATGTCAAGATGAGTAAGGATCTCCTACATCATGTCAAACTGTCAAGTCACGCAATCGAAATAATGTATCTTAACAATGTAGAAGCCTATTAGCGGGACCTAGGTTAGCCACACATCACTCCCATCCCAACAATAAGCGAGAAGTCTAGACATGTCCTCGTGTATGTAAGGTATTCAAATAACCTGAAAACACATCAATCATGCTTTTAAACTAACACTTCGAGAAGCTATAGGTAACCGAGTTTGTTAAATACGTACCTACTTTGAATCTTATCGGTCTAATGCATCTTTATACTAGCTAACTGCATGTATAAACAGCTTTGTAACTTCGAACTTCGTTCCCCCTTGGCTCATAAGTGATCGATCATCAACCACTAATGTAATTTGGTGGCGTAAAGGGGTAATGTATGGGAAATGCTCCTATACCCACACTTAAAGAATCACTGGAGGGCCGCTAATCTCTCTAACCTCCATCTTAAAAGTGAGACACAATTGACAGTACAGCCATGCCAAACATGTTGCTCCCTAAGCGTAGTGCTTGGCCTTAATAAGGTTCGAGATGAGATGAAGGAATATAAGGTACACTACGTTGTTGGACTTATCCGAAAACAGCATAGCCTTGATCAAGTGCATGATATGTACCCTAATATAACGTTGTATCGTAATATCATCAACATCAAATGGCAAATCAGTAAAATTATCCTTCAACCAAGACAATTTCAATCATACACCCTTCATGGTACTCTCTAATAGTCGAAGTCCTAATAGGCATTGGCATTGGCATAACTCGCCCCAACCGATGGATGCCGTCATGCTTATAACTGCATCACCATTAGTAGGGAGACTAAGGAGTAAAGATATATCCTATAGCATCATTTCCATCTCGTCGATATGGAAGTGTAATATACTTGTCTCCTCCCCCCATCACTCCATTAGGGTAATAATCAAGTATCAATCTAACTATAAAAAGGACACTTGTTGTGCACCAATGAAACCTAACCACTCTAGATATGGGTTCATGAGGGATCTATCGAGATCTCCTAGCAATCTTGATGTCTAAATATTGCCTCACACCTACAACACCTGAGCTAGTAGCACTTATGTGATCAACGAAGAAGAGCTAATCTTAGAGGCATTATACAAAATGAACATATAGCAAATATGTTATCAATTTGCTGCTTCTTACCTAACCACCCCATACCAATTCAGACTTATGGGATGGATGCAAGTGAATCAATGACCTATTAGTTAGTCTTGGATCCATTTGCCCTTAAATGTCCAAAATGAAAATAATAAGCTAACTAGCATATTCATCAACGATAAGTAAAATGTGAGTAAAGCGAAAATTTCTTAGATATATTGATATATATATATATACATCATTAGTTAACATTAACATGGTTTTTCAAATAATTAAGGCATGTACCAATGGATTCACTCAAAGTTGATTGACTCCCTTGCTATGAACATCTTCTCATATTATGTTTAACCCTACCACATAGTCCACAAGTATAAGTCAACAACCTTCTCGAATGTCAATCTCATTTTGGAATCATTTCTCTTATAGCCTCCCAGGATTCCTAACCCTATTTAAAGTTTGAACTAGATGCTACACAGGAACATCAAAAAAAAAAAAAAAAAAACTGGCCTTGTCAGCACATGGTGTAAAGGAAAGCGTATATACATGTAGTTAATTTTGCAATGTGTACTAGTGTACAATATATGCAGTACAATTCATGCTCATTTCACCAATAATAGCAGTAGCGTGGAAATACAAAATCTTATATGTTTGCCACTTATTGCAAGTACACTAACGAGTCTTAAGGGCAATTGTATAATTGTTCTCTCCCTTTTGCTCCTGTGAGGTAGGTCGTAATAAGATAATGATCTTAAACATCTGTTCATTGTAGTGGAAAATCATGACTCAATGACCGTTAGCTATTTTGTGCCACTTATCAAACTTTCTTTTCACAAATTTAGTAAGTACTTTGCCAATACCCATTAGCTCCGCTAACTCGATCCTTCATTTGTTGAAATAATTATTGTAATTGCAGAAAATTTTCTTTGGTAATGCTACGATGGGTAAGTTCTTAGCATCTTACATTTCACTATTGTAACTCTTGATAATGTTGGTTATCCCATGTCCAAATCGAGCTTCGTCGTTGTATGCCAGTGTCTACATCTTAAGATGTATTTCTCTAAAGTAAGCTCTCATATGGGGGCTCTTCATCTTAGCCTTATCGTAATAGGCACAAAACTTTGAGATTGGAACCAGTAAGTGGCCTTCTTTATTAACTCTTTGCAATCTTTGTTCTTAGTTTAAGTGTTGAAGTTACTAGTAACATGTTGAATACACCACTGCTATGTATGGCCAACCACTTGGTCATACTGCATTCTCTACTACAACTGTAGACTGAATCCCAATATGACGATCTAAAATCAAACATATGTCGATGCAATCTCTTATAACATACATGAGCACACACTTCAAAAACTAACTCTAGCTATCCTGACATTCCTCATCAACTAAGGCAAAACCCAATTGGACTATGTGATTTTAACCATCAACTCCAATCACAATCAATAGTTTATATTTGTACTTCCCATAAAGGAATGTTTCATCAATAGTATTAATAAGCTTGCAATGTATGAAGGCCTCAATTTATAGTCTAAATCCCTAAAAGACTCCGTCGAAGAACATATGCTCGATAGTATCACTATCTTGCAATTTCTACTTAACCATAATATCGAGATTACCATCTTAGATGTCATTTAGTAGATGTAGGAATATCACATATGATTCCTCCTACCTTCCATAAACTTATTCAATCACTTTATGCTTTACTTCCCTAATTCTCTTTATATGTAAAGTGTAATTGTATTGTTTGTAAATAGTCACTTGCAGGTATTTTACCTTAACGCTTGTAACTCTTATACATCATTTATCAGAAAGTAAGATAGGATGCTTAAATCCAATTTAAGGTAGTCCTGGCTTATAGTAAGATTGAGGTACATCTATGGACCCATAAACCTAGTTATCATAAAACACCCTGCATATTTCTTTTTACAAGCTTGAAGTCTCCACTTACATCCCTTTTCCCAATCAACACATTTGTGAGACTAAAATATAAGTTTAGACTCCTTCACGATGAAGTCGTGGTGGTTTATAACATTATGCATCTTCATAGTTATATGTAGATTTTTTTTTTATTTTCAAACCGCATACCTACCTTCAATTCATCGCTAGAAATCCACTCACTATCGTTTATACTCTCCTTAAATAACACTATTCCATCCCCAACACTTGCCATATAGTAGGGAATAGGTTTCAATATTCTAACTGCATCCACATATGTAGCTAACCCCTAACTTCGATCATTTCTTCTATGTAACCCTTATGCTTCTTCCACTTCTTGTAACCAGCATTCACTTAGACTAACATCTGCATTAGAATTTGTATCATCAAAATTTTCATTAGTGTCCCCATAAGCCAGTTCATTCTCCATATCAATATCTCTATTGGACTTATTGGTGACCAATACATTAAGTTTACAGGACATAGACTACTACTTAGTATATGATTCGATGGAATCGGTTAGTGTTTGAACACCTGATTTTCAACTTGAACTCTAACATCATCGTTGTATCCTTTGAAATCATACTCAACTATTTGGGGGTAGAGGGGAAGGGGTGGTGCTATCGGTAGTGGATTCATTTTATGAATTTGAATATATAACTCTGCTAAACCATTGACTCTACTACGTCTTACTAAGGAAGCTATTAGATGTTAGAATCATAATCATTACTAATAGGGATGACAGAAAACATATCCTTAATCTTGTTTACTAGGGGGCATTTATAAATCAACTCAACCTAGTGAGTCGTCATATCAACCTAAAGCCGATTATATGTCAATCCTACTAACTAGTTATACATGAACTGGAACTCTAACTACTATTCTCAGGTACCTATTGTATTATACCCCATCATCTCCTTCCATAATATTTTATCAACATAATAAACTAACCTCATATGATACATTTTACACTTATTTGCCACATCAACTTCATAAACTTTAATGTCTGAAAATAAAATTATTTGCTTGTACTAATAGGCACTTATTGGATTTCACCAAGACATCATCTAAATTGAGTTTGCTATCAAATTTCTATAACAACATTAGATTCATTACTTACTCTAATTGAAAAAAATAAAGAACTTACTCCACCTTCTCTACATGTCTTAATGATAATTATTTTGTATATGAATCACCTAATATATATGTAAACATAAAATACAATAACCAAAACAAATTTACACAAAAAAATTGTATACATGTACATATAAAATATACTAATAAACACAAATATATATATATATATACACAAGTATATGTATGACATACTACCAAACACAAATTTATACAAAAAAAAATTAAATTTACTAACAATGGAATATAAAAAAAAAAAATTCAACGTACATGTATATCACAAAAAAGACAAACGGTTCCTCTCATCTAAAAAATGGTAGTAGATAATAATGTACCATAATATATCAAACATAAACATTAATTGTTCAAATTACATGTTCATAAAATGGATTAAAATATAAAAAAAAAAGAATACCTTTTTAATATAGCTGTTGAGAGAGGAAGTGAGGAGATTATAGAAATTGCCTTTTGGTTTTGAAAAATCTTCTCACAGTTGCGATTTACACTATGCTACGATTCCAAATCTGCAATTGATTCAAAAAAAAAAAGTTCAAAATGACAAATTGATGAAAGGAAGCTCAAAATGTTTTAAGGAGAGAGAAAAAGAGAAATATTTGTTTTCAAATGCAGGGAATGTGGCTATGCTAGGGAGATGAAGTGCATTATCCCAGTAAAACTTTTATTAAATGAAATCCCAGTATAACTTTTATTAAATGAAATTGTCTCTTAAATAAGGGATTTCAAGTTAAAATAAAATCACCTTTTCAAATGTAGTATTCTTGGGAAAATTTTTTTGAAAATTGTATTTTTATACTTTTTTTTTTTGTATTTTTTTCCTTTTCCCAATCGAAGGGATATTCATGTTATCAATACATTGCTAATGACAGGTTGGGATTATAAATTTATGGTTAAATTATGTGATGTGTTTTCATTATAAGAAAAGTTTCAACGGTATTAACATGTTAGGTGAATAGATTAATTAAGCCTTTTAAAGCAAAATAAAAGTATAAGGAGAGCTAAAACATTAATCAAGAAAAGAAGATTGGTAACGAAAGGGAATCATTCTTTTTAAGTTAAGTTTGCACATGAATAACCTATTTGATCGTATAAATATCAATAAAATTTTAATATATATAAACATAATCAGTAATAGAGCGTTATCATTGGTATTTATATATTGTTCATAAAAATATATAATGTATTAATACCAGTAGTGGTTTTTCTACTATAACACTATTAATATAATATTCCTGTAATATTGACTAAAATAACTTGTTATAAAAATTAGCATGCCCCTCTCTTTCTTTACCATTTGTTTTCTTTATTTACACACACTAGTAAGAGTTACAAAATTCAAAACGAAATCCATATTTTATTCCTTAACATGAGAGGATAAGGGTCACGTGGATCAGAACCTGATGCATTGAAGGTCCACGCCGGCGAATAACCTGTATCGCAATAATACTAAATTTGTTAGACCAAAAGAAATTCGAAAACAGAAAATAATAATTAATCGAATAACTAACCAAAGATTCTAGGGACTTTTGAAAGGTTCGATTGCCAAAAAAAAAAAAAAAAACTTTCATGGCAATTAAATAGAAATAACTTTCAACACTTAAATGTGAAACCCATATAAAATAGCAAATAATATCAATAAAGCAAAAGTTCATTAAAATTGGTCATGCGGTTGAAAGAAATGAAACTTACCAGCAATCAGTGTCTCGATTTCATAGGACCCAAAGTTCAGTGATAACAACATTCGAAATATAACTTTTTTTTTGGATAATTACATTTGAAATATAACTTATAAATACTATATCTTAGCCCCAAAAAATGAACCTGTAGATACTACACGTAACAGAATGTTATGTGCTTTCAAGATATCATAATCATTTGATACTGTGTAGAAAAGCGGAAAGGTAAAACAAACCAAGATGTTATATTTGTTGGCTGTTTATAACATCATAAATCACCCACGAAAAATAAATAAATGAATGCATTCCATCACTTCAATTCAAAAGTTCCTCTACTATTCCTCGAAAGATTCCTGTCTAGTAAAAGGCATAGGCATGATTTTAAATGTAATGCTCCGTAAAGTATCATGATACATCACGTGTTTTCAGTATCTAATAACACGCTAAAACTCTAATACCCTATCACAATTCAAAATCATATATAACAAATGCTTAATAAGTAATAATAACAATTATCCGTTATTCAAACAATTAAAATAACTCAAGCGAGTTATTTTAACTATGATTATATCTATCACTAGGATTTCTAACTTTATAACAATAGAATTTATCAACAAATCTATTCAACACTAGGGGTGTAATTGAATCAAATCGAACAAATATAGTACTAGGCTTAAGCTTGACTTGAAAGCTAGAGCTCTAATTTAGTTTGACTAAGCTTTAAATTTTAAACTTGAGCTAGACTCGATTGGTTCTATTAAGTTTAAATTTTCTAAAACTTTTTTTTAACTAATAGCAAATTTGCTTTAATTTATATAAATTAAAAATTATACTAAGTTCGATTAGACTTGTGAGCCCAACAAGTTTAGTATTTTAAAACTCGAGTTTGATTCGATTTACTACTTAAATAGCTAAAGCTCGAGCTCGACTTAACTATCATCGAATCAAATTCAAATAAAACTCGAACTGAGCTTGAGTAGTTTGCGAATTAGCGTAGTTCATTTACACCCCTAATCAATATTATAAATCTCATCTCCATATATTGTCAATACATCCTTAATACAAAATTACTAAATACCTTTCTTCCTAACCTAATATTAAGAACCTAAACTCTACAAGTAACAATGTTCATCTTAACCACCTAAAATTTTAAAAATAAAAGAATGAGCTAAAACCTAGTATGTAAAGTATAAGCACATATGAATACCAAACCAAGCATACACATACATCTAATGCAAGTAATAACAAAGAATAATAATAAACAGTCCACTGATTATCTTAAATTTAGGCCAGTAATCAACAGGAACACTCATGACCTCACCACACCTTTTGATCTTATACATACATATATAGATACAAATATATTAGTCTTTTACTACTTATATACTACGATGTTGGCCCATTGGCCTCAACACCTAAGAACACATGATCCACAATCCATGATCTACTTAAATCTAGTTATCTCGTCTCAACATAAGACTCCACTAAAGACATCACCACATGAAGATCAATGCTTCTCCCTAGTCCATAAGATGAGTCAAGCATAATCAGCTATCAAGTTATTAATTTGATATGAAATTAGTCTAGTTACTTAACTACTCTAACAAGTACAAGTAACACACAATTACCATGTACGTGAAATGTTAAATCCAAACTAATTATAAAGCTCAAATCAACCATGAATCTCTAATATAAGAACCTAACCATTAAAATCAAAAGCCTTTCTTAATCCATGATTTAAGTTAATCCAATTCAAACTTTAACTAAATCTCTAAACTTTAGTTACAACTCCTTAAACTCAACCTAACTTTAAAGGATACTACAACTAAGGAAGGGGTTGAAGTTTAGATCTAAAATCAAGAGTCAAATGAAGGGAGCACTTAGGAGAAGAATTGGAATCTTGGAGAAACAAAAAAAAAAAATCAAGATTGAACTTTGAGTAAAAGTTATTTAAAATCGTTTTTTATTGAGAAAAGTAAGTTAACAATTTATGGAAATCATTTAGGAATGAAAAACAATCCTGAAATTGTTGAGACTGTGAGAACATAAAAAACTTGCAAGGTCCTAAACATGATTGACTAGCCAATTCAATAATGGACCATCAAGTAGGTTCAACATTGAGTGGCTTCCTTGACTTATAAGGACTGACAGGGTGGTTCCTTTGCTGCATTCTACACTTCTTCCCATGCTTTGAGTTTCATCCTAACATAAATTCAATCTCTACTTCAAAACTCAAATACCCAACATTTAGACACGATTTTTTTTTTCATCCCAATTAAAAGATTCAACTTGAAATCTCCCATCCAACTCCAAATTTCAACAACACCTAAAAGCTATACAGAGAAGGAGATGAGAAAACTTACTTTGAAATGCATGTAGCCTTCTTATAATCCAAATATGAAACAAAACCCAATAAATAGCTATAATAAATAACTAACCTAATTTCGGATTTATGAGGAAAAGCTAAGAAACTCCATTGAAATGGGAGTTTTCCACTAAGATAGCTAAAGAAAGGAGTTTAGTTACACAATGTTACCTTTGAACTTGATTTAATGCAAAATTTCCTTGAGTATGAACATATGTGAACAAGTTT
The DNA here is from genome assembly GCA_024138005.1 of Lumnitzera racemosa. Classification (NCBI taxonomy): domain Eukaryota; kingdom Viridiplantae; phylum Streptophyta; class Magnoliopsida; order Myrtales; family Combretaceae; genus Lumnitzera; species Lumnitzera racemosa. The sequence continues at coordinate 72,534,665 of JAMXBC010000003.1, forward strand.
TAGTTGAGAATGGAGAAGGTAAAGAGGAGGGAAGAAGTATAGAGAGATTAGAGAGGTTAGTAAGGTAATATTGGGGTTTTAGATAGACAATGCAGTTGAAAATGATGATATTTAGGGGGGTTTTCGTTGCTCAAATGACCATAATGCCCCTCATTTTTAAAACAATTTTCTTTTAATAAACTTGGGCATTACAATAAAAGGGTCCGAGTGGATTAAGGTGCTAAAGATTTAGAGAGAAATTATGTGAGTCAAATTAAAGACATGATCATCATGGAATAAATATTTTTGTTAATTTCTTTGTACATGGATTGTGGGTATAGTAAATGACATCAAGTAACACTCATAACCTTTAGCAATGGATGGAAAGAGTTTTACTCATTGGATAAATAAAATATTTGTAAAATGAAATTAAGGACTCGATGGCAATCTTACAATTGCCAATAATTGGTATAGAGACGAATAAGCCACTATTAGCTTATTAATATAGAATATATATATATATATATATATTTGCATATTTATATTTTTAACTATATGTCACTTATATGTGTCAATATATTCATAACAAATAATTTAATTAAACTAATACATTTAGATATATTTACTTAAGTTATATAATTAAAGTAATGTAAAAAATGTAGAAAATATAATAAACAAATTAAAATCGTGTTCTCCATCTTCTTTGGTGAGCCATATCACCCATCAGTGACCATAACTAAGGGAGAAAAAAAAAAAGGAAATCATTTTACTCCTCAAGCCATGACCATTGCAATGCCAAAAACAATGGGGTCTTGCAATCATAACCAAGTACGCTTGCAACAACCAACCTATAATGAGGCCTATTATAAATATATGGTTTTTTCATATATCTTCTCAATATAAATTGGACTCGAAAATGTGTATCAAAACATACTACATGTAAAAATGGGAGGATTGACCAGGTTGTGGAACTCCATTAGGAATTCAAAGAATATATTGACTCATAAGATTTGTATAATCATCAACAAGAAAAGTTAATCTTATCCATTCTTTTTCGCAAGGATGATCACCGATGGATGATGGTGGCAAGATAATGTATGTTAGAGGAGAGTTTACCAAACTTAAGTTTTTAAAATATCTTGTGCATTTTTTACAATTATTTTTATTATATTATTAAATTAAATATAATTAATAATATCATTTTATTAAATTAATTAATGTTGACAAATTATATATTGACATGTGTTAACAACAAATTAGAGAACAACTGCTATTGTTTGTTAATTTTGTATAACATACATGAAGTGTCATTACCTCAAGTTCTCCTAAAAATTAACTAAATCTTAGAGGAGTACTTATCGCTATTACTAAGTGTATTTATTTACAAGGAGTCATGATGGTGTTTGTTGCCACCTAGATGACATGAAATTTGGTAGCTATACATTAATAGAAGTATTTCACACAAGGAAAAGCTCCTTGTATTTAAAGAAGGCTTACTAAAGTAGGAGCCTTTGCTCCTTCACCCAAAAATTTATCTTCCCCTCTTCTAAAGCTTTATATAAGAAATAACCTCTTCATATCATATCATAAATTAATCTACAAAAGGGGAAACTATAAGGATAAGCAAAACCCTAACTTAATGAATAAGAGCTTCCAATCATATGAGCATGCAAATATTCAAATGAGGTATCTATCATTAACATACTATAGATAATTAATCTCATGAATTGCAATGACATACATAGTCATCCATATACACTATGTAAGGTTCTAGAATTTAAACCTCGGACTGGGAAACGAGAACCAACTAATAATTCCAAGGAATATAAATTTAATAAGTTTGTAAAAATGTAGATTTTTATAATAAAGTATCATGGAGTTAGATTCATATAACAACATAGAGAAGCTTATGAAACACAAGATGAAAAATATTAAAAATTGAAACATAAGCATAGAAAGTGAAAAAAGATGAAAATATGAGTGTATAATACATAACTCACCTTTAATTTATAAAGTTAAAGCATATGCCTAAAAAGAAAAAAAGTACATGTTTAGTCATCAATCTTTATTTATTTTGTCAAGATACTTACATCATGTTTGGTACACAGAAATAGTCTAGCATAGAATAAATGGCAATGAAATCATAAACGAGATGGCCAATTCATTCCTTTGTTTTGAAACATCCATGGAATTATCAATTCCATTCTATTATTATGTTTAGATGTGTCACTTTTGGAATATAATGGAATTTGTATTGTACGTATTTGGTAAGTTAGAAAGACTATTTAGGTTATATAATAATGAAGGCAGACTGAAATTATAAATTTTGCTCCATCAAAGGCAAAATTAAATCTTTTATCATGATTAATTGTTACGATTCGGGGCTTTCTCGAGCACACAAATGAACCATGCGGTGCTTTTTACAATAGTAAATAAACCTAACTCTCACAATGGGGGCAACAAGGCTTGAATTAGCAAGTAACATGAAATAAGATAGAAAGGCAATAATAAATAAATGGGACAAGGGCAAGAATTGTAATTGAATATCACACTTTTATTAATAAGTAAAGATTGCAATGCTACAATTGAATGTCCATAAGGAGTTTTTGTGTGTATAGTAGGATGCTTTTGGTCATGATTAACTAAAATAGCATGTAAGAGCTTAAATTCAGAAGAGTACTTACACACTTGTACATACTTGATTATAGCCTTGTAATCTTAACTTATTAATAAAAGGTACTATTCAATTATGATTCTTGCTTGTGTCTCATTTACTTAGTGTAACCTTTTATATCTTATGGTACGAAAGAATGATTTGGAATGAAATGTGATGATAGGGCCTTTTAGGATATGGGCTCCTCAAGCCTATCCCAACCTCTTTAGGCTCATTTCTTAAGACAAGCCGCCTTTGGCTTAAGCCTAAAATGTGACCTATCTAACTATGGTAAACTTCCAACAGTTGGAAGACTCTGAATAAGGCCAAAAGACTAAGTTAACAACTACTTTCGACTTATTCAGACCACATTTGACACTATGATCCTCTTCTCCAACACTTATGGAAGTGGCTCTACCTACTAACTCCTCTTTAACTGTCGGCGCCACTCTTCTATAAATGTAAGACCATTGCCTAATAGTAAGCTACTTAATACTTTGCATACCTAGGACTACCTATTGCTCTTAAGCATTCATATTCTCCAAAAGCTTAATTGACTTAAGTATCAAGTAGCCACATCGAACAACATCTTGGTGCCTCTTACTGTGCTCTATTTTGCAGGCTTCCCTACTTACATGAAGTCCAATTTATACCAGCAAAGATCTTAAGACAACATATGGCGTTGTTTGAGGGAATCTAATCCAAGTTCCTACTTAAACAAACTAAAAACACTAAAGACTCTCCCCAAACACTACCTTTGACCACCATATCTCATGTTGGCATCTTAGAGAATCACTAGTTAGTGAATAACCAACTTGTTGAGAACCGGTCCTTCCCAAGGGAAATGCTGGAGGAGCACCTAGAATGCTTGGAGTGCCTAGTTGAAGAATTTGCCCAAAATAGGCTACTCCACACTAATTTCAAAGAAGCCAAGAAGCGTAGCAGACAAACCCTACCCCCTCAACCTAAAGCTTTTGGTGTTTGCATTGGACAAAACAACCACCAACAACAGTAGTAGAATGGCAAGGATCAACAACTCGATCCCCTAATGTAACAACAGCCAGTAAGGTATACAACTACCTACAACCGAGCTCTAGTTGGTAATGAGTAGATAGCTGACTCCCACGAAGTTCTAACACACTTAGTAGCATGTCGAACTCATCCAGCAGATGATGCCGACCTTAATGAGCTCAATACGATCATAAGGAAGCTCTCCAAATAGTACTAGAGCAAGGCAGCTAATGATGTGGGACTAGTCATTAGCAACAAAACTTCCTTCATCAGGGGTATCTTAGATAAAGTATTGCTCCTTAATAGCAAGCTTCTGACTAGATAAAGTATTGCTCCTTAATAGCAAGCTTCTGACCTTGGACCAATACAACGACATAGGTAATCTTGATGATCACCTCCTCCACTTCTGCATCCTCATAAACCTTTATGGTTATGAGGATGCTATAAGATGTAAGGCTTTCTCAGGCACTTTAAGGAAATTAGCTTGGACGTAGTTTAACCACTTGCCTGAGAACTTCATCAACTCCTTTGACAAGTTAGCGTGCAAGTTTAGCCTCCACTTTAGGCATAGCAAGCCTCTGTCTAAGGACATATCGTTCTTGTACCTAATTAAGTGGAGTGAAGGTGAAGCTCTATGTAAATTTGTAGCCTGGTTCAACAATGTTGCAGTCGAGATCCTTCAATTAAACTAGGAAGTTGCTGTACATGCCACTCAGCTCGGTATCTAACCTTTGGGAGGTTTTTTTTTTTATCACTTACGAAGAACAAGTTGAAGACCTTAGCAGATTTCTAGAATAAGGCCTAAAAATACATAAACTAGGAAGACAATATTCGCTCTAAGTGTGATACTGACTAAGAAAGGTTGGTTGCAAAACAAGATAAGGAGAGATTATTTATTAAAGATTACCTCTGCGAAAGGGCATTAAGCAGATTAAAGGTAGAGGGTTCAAGCAAGAAGAAGTATTGAGCTAAGCGAAACCTACTCCCCCCTCCTATCTACATACTGCATACCCCTTTTAATAGACCTATTACTTAGGTCTACTCAGAGGTGAAGTACATGAACTTGTTGCAAAGATTCCTTAAGATGAAGTGGAACCCTAGCAATTAGAACTTGAACAAATATTGTCAGATCCATGGTGACTATGGCCATACCACTGATGAATGCTTTCAGCTGAAGAATACGATTGAATGTACCATTCAGCAAGGCTTCTTTAGTGAATATGTGGCTTAATAGAGGAACAACAACCATTCCAATGACGATGAGGATAAGGTACCTTGGAAGTGGCACATTGAAGGTACCCGAGCATAGAAGAATGATGATTGCTGCAACGACCGTGCCCCCAACAATGTTATCAATATAATTGTTGGGGGGTTACACCTTAAGAGCCAACCAAACATTAGTTTCTTGATTAATGCCCTATCTAAGGTACTGACAGTGAAGGAGATTAGATAGAAATTAGGTACTTTGATCTCTTTCTATAATGAAGATTTATAGGGGGTAAACATCTTCCATTAGGACGCCCTGGTCAGAAGGGTAAGGATCACGGACTTCGAGGTCCTCAAGATTATGGTGGATGCTGACAACTCTACCAATATCCTCTTCCTCTATACATATAAAAGGATGAGGACCAAGCTGCTTATTAAGATGAAGCCATATCACCATAATCTCATTGGCTTCAACGGGAATATTATCTGAGCTAACGGAATCATCACTCTTGATATGGAGCTTAGCGATGACGACAATGTTTTATGTCGATTAGTGGAGTTCGTCATGATCAACTGCCTATGCTCTTATAACGTTCCCTTGAGAAGACCAATTTTGGATGCTTTCAGGGTCATCATATCATTCCTTTACTTAAAGGTTAAATTCCTGACCCCAACCAGGTTGGAAATATGTAGATGTGATTAGAAGCTCTCTTGAGAGCTTTATGTTAAGGTGGCCATGACAAAGTCTTCACTTTAGAGATTGACTCGCAGGTCGAGAGAGGTAAGTCGGGCGAAAGAACTAAAGAAGTGCAGATCGACTCTTCTCTTGACTAAACCACTAAGGTTAAGATTGAAACTCCTTCAAAAGTAAAGGAAGAGATAATTACCTTCTTAAGGGCCAAATTAGATAGGTTTGCTTAGTCGGCGTTAGACATGCCTTGAATCTCCCCTGAGTTGGAAATCCATAGCCATAATATAAACTCTACTACGTAACTTGTCAAGCAAAAGAAAAGGCACTTTGCCCTAGAAAAGGTAGGCTGAAATCAAGGAAGAAGTGAAGAAACTGTTGAAGGTTGGCTTTGTAAGGGAAGAGAAGCACCTAACCTGGTTAGGAAAAGTAGTGTTAGTTAAGAAAAAGTTTGGAAAGGCATGTGTGTTGATTATACCAACCTTAACAAAGCTTGCTTAAAAGATTGCTTCCTTCTCCCTAAGATCGACTAGTTAGTAGACTCTATTTTGGGATACGCTCTATTAAGCTTCATAGACACCTTTTCAGGTTATAACTAGATGAAAGTATACTCAAATGATGAAGTCTATACCTCCTTTGTCACCGACTTTGGCATGTACTACTATGTAGTCATGCCCTTCAACCTAAAAAATGCTGGTACAATATACCAGCGCATGGCGACAAAGCTATTTAAGCCCTAAATCGGGCGTAACATGGAGATTTACGCTAATGAAATGATTATCAAGAGGAAGAAGCCGAATGATCATATTAAAGACCTTTAAGAAGTTTTCAACTAGATAAGAAAATATGATATAAAGCTAAACCCCCTAGAAGTGTATCTTTGAGGTTGGTTTGGGCAAATTTCTAGGCTTCCTAGTTACCCAAGGGGTATTGAGGCCAACCTTGAAAAGATATGTGCCATCAAGGACATGAAACCTCCTACCTCAATCTGAAACATGTAGAAGCTCACTAGTATGGTAACTACGCTGAGTAGGTTTGTCTTGAAGAGTGCGAATAGATGCATTGAGTTCTTCAAAATCCTTAAAAATCTTAAGGGTTTTGAATGGATTTTGGAGTATATGGCAGTTTTCCAATAGTTGTAGGACTTCCTCACATTCCCTCCTATCCTCTCCAAGCTTGTCTAAGGGGAGAACCTATTTCTATACTTAACCATTAGTGATTAGGCACTCTCATTTGTACTAGTTAGAATATAGGAGAGAGAGAGAGCATAAACCCATATACTATGTCAACTACATACTACACGGGCCTGAAGTTAGGTATACCTGAGTAGAGAAGTTCACCTTGGCCATCGTCATCTTAGTACATTGGCTAAGGCCCTATTTCTAGGCGTACCAAATCATTATGCTCATAAACCAACCACTACGTACTATACTATAGAAGCTAGATGTGCTTGGATAGATAGTGAAGTATGCAATGGGGTTGAGTGTGTACGAAATCCAATGTCAGCTACGAATGACCTATAAGGTATAAGTGCTAGCTGACTTCATGATTAAATATACAGGAAAGGAGGAAGCATTACTAGGTGACAACAAGCTGGTGTGGACTCTCCATGTTGATAGATTATCTACCTTAAGGGGTGGAGGTGGAAGTCTTGTTTTGACCAACTTGCATAAGATCACAATTTGCTACACCCTCAAGTTCAGGTTCAACACCAACACCAACGAATCAAAATTCAAAGCCCTGATAGTTAGTCTCAAATTGGCTTAAAAGATTGGTGATAAGCACTTACAAGTCTTCTCAGACTCTATGCTAGTTGTTCAACAAGTCCAAGGAGAATATAAGGTTAGGGACAATACCATGGCAAGGTATCTAGAGAGGGTAAAGAGCCTGCTAGCTGAATTCCCTTTATGGACCATTACGAAGATCCCTCGACTTGAAAATTTAGTGGTAGATTGGCTATCCAAACTCACCTTTACTAGGATATAAAAGCCTGAGGTGAAGGATAGGAAGATCTTCATAGAGTACTTGCCAGAGAAGAACATAACTTTAGGCTCGGCAAAAGTCTTGGAACTGATAATAACAACATTAGAGCCAAGTTGGATGGAACCCATTTGGAGTTATTTGGGTAGGGCATGCTCCCAAAAGATAGGAGAGAGGCAAAGAAGTTAAGATATCACATTACCATCTATACATTAGTCGATGCCGTCCCATATCGTAAGAGGGATAACCTCCCCCTAATTAGATGCCTCTGAGAAGGTAAGGGCTTGTGCAAAATGAAAGTGCTGCATGCTGGAGTGTGCAACAACTACATTCAATCCTAAACCCTTTACATTCGAGTGCTATGGCTTAGATACTATTGGCCTATCATGAGGTAAGATGTTAAGGTTGTAGTGAAGAAGTGCCCCTAATGCCAGAAGTATGCCCCTAGCACCAATCTCCAGCCTTTGACCAGTTTGTGGCTGCTCACCTAATGGGGGCATTGACATCTTAGGTGCCTTTCCCAAAGCTTTGAGAAGTCAGCAATTCATCATAGTTGTCATCGATTGCTTAACCAAGTGGATCGAAGTTGAAGCCATGGTGAAAATCATAGAGAAGAATATTAAGTCCTTTATTAGAAACAACATTCTTTCCTGATTTCGGGTCCCTTATCACCTCATCATAGACGATAGGTGACAATTTAACAACCCTAGATTCAAGGAATTCTATGCTAAGCATCACATTACACTATACTTCATATCAATCGCCTACCACTAATCAAATGGCTAAGTCGAAGCAGCTAATCGGGTCATCCTTGACAACTTAAAGAAGAGAGTAGACTGAGCCCATGGCACCTGGGTAGACGAACTACCCAACATTTTGTACGGGTATAGGACTACCCACTGCATTTTCATAAGTGAAACCTTCTTTCACTTGACATTTAGGTTGGAGGCAATCTTCCCCATCAAACTTGAGCTCCCCAACATCCGAACCTAAAGTTTCAACACCATCTTTAATGAGTCACTACTGCAAGCTAACATTGACACCATTAAAGAAATCAGAGACCTCATTGCTGCTCAAGTAACTACTTACCAATACTAAATAGCCAAATACTATGATCAGAAGGTTAGATATAAAGAGTTTAAGGTCGAATACTTGGTTTGCCGAAAGTTAGAAGCTACGAGTTTACGAGAAACACAGGGTAAGTTAGCCCCTAAGTGGGAAACTCGATCAAAATTAAAGAAAATTTGGGTAATGGAGCATACAAATTAAAAAGACTAGATGACAAACTTATTTCGTACACATAAAATGCCATTAACATTTAGCTTTACTTTGATTAGTATATTACTATGTAAATCATTTCAAATTTTGAATGAAAAGTTCCACTTCATATAAGTTATCCATCTCTCTCTCTCTCTTACTCACGTAAAGTCTTAGCCCTTAGAAGGTGAATGGATTTAATGACCAAGTAAGTCAGAACACCATTATGACCTGATCCCCTCAGGTAACGTTAGTAAGGGGAAACACCCCTTACTCGAAGGAACTCCTATCGACTGGATAGGTTGAAACACCATCAACTTGGCCCCCTTGGGTAACCTCAATAAGGGGAAATACCCTTTACCTAGAAGAACTCCCATTGATCGGATAGGTTGGAACGCCACCAACCTGATCCCTTCAAGTAACCTTAGTAAAGGAAACACCCTTTACCTAGAGGAACTCTCATTGACTGAGTAGGCCGGAACACCACCGAATTGACCTACTTAAGTAACCTCAGTAAGGGGAAACAACCCTTACTTAGAGGAACTCCCATTGACTAGGTAGGTCAAAATGCCACCGACTTGACCCCCGTATAACGACTTAGTTAAGGGATTTTACGCCTTGTGCATTATTAGTCCATGTTACAATGACCAAGCAAAAAGGCAACAAAGCATTAAAAAAAGAGAGAGGGAAAATCGAAGTGCATAACTAAGTCATAAGCAAATTCAAGTATCATTCATAACATAGGGATTTACAAATTGAAGGCCGGCATCTTGACCTAAGATATAAGAAGAAGGGGAAGGAACAACTACTGCCTTAGATCAATTAACTTTAGAAGTTCTAAAAAATCTAATGCTTCAACTTGCTTGGAGACCTAGTCCATTAACAGCCCTTGAGACAACTGACCTTAAGTTGTAGAAAGGGCCAAAAGCTACTGACTTAGGTCAATAGGTGATGCATCTCCGAGGTCGGACATGATGCATCGATCCAAACTGAAGGGTCACTCGCCATTATTCCTTACTAAAGGGAATAGATAAGAGTTAAATGATAACGAGAACATTAAGGTTGCTCAAAGGAATAACTTTTGTATTGAAAATCTAATGTTTGCATACAAGAAAGTGGGGGTTTCTTAACCTATTCACTAAGGTTACTTTACATGTATGAAAAAGAAAAAGGGCATTTTACAACTAGGTTACATAAAACATACTAAAAAGGGTAAAAGAGATAAAGAATATTTAGTGTAAAAAGGAAAGAATCATTCTAGAATGTTGTGTTAGAAGATAAATATCGCTTGGCGTCTAGATGGGAAAAACTATGATATAAGGTAGGTAGAAATAGAGTAACGCTTGTGGTCAGGGACCGAATTAATGTAAACTACATTGAGGATAGATTAGTTCTTCTGAAGAGAAGTCAACTTGATTTGAGGTTGAATGTTTATAGTCAGATCGGTAGCTTGCCTCGGCCACTCTTAGGCTGTCTCTTAAGATAAAGCATTGTTGTTAACAAGGGTGGATTTAGTGCACGTAAAGATCTAATAATCAGATCGACAAGAGATCAGCTCAAGATAGGAATGCCCATTTCAACTATGGCCTAGAGCTAGTATTCTCTAAGCGAACCCCCCTTCGAGTCCTCTAGCTCGGTTGCATGTGATCGGTCTAAGGGGTTAATTCTTATCATTTGCCTAGGGGTCATAAAGATTTGTCCTCAAATCTAGGGTAATCTTTACTCTTTCTTCTAAGGCGCTTGCAGGGTCTTCTTCTGCCGATTGGTGAGGGATCAGATCGAATACATTGAAGGTGGAAGAAACTCTATAGTCATCAGGCAACTCGATTTGGTAAGCGTTGTGGTTGATTTTCTTCGGGACCTTAATAGACCATTGACTTAAGGAGATAGCTTGTTCTGTCTCAAGTGTGGAAATTGTTCTTGGCTGAGATGTATTCATACTAAGTCTCCTAGGTGGAAAGAAATAGTTCGGTGGCCCTGGCTACCAATTTCTTGTTACCTCTAATTGAACTTGGTGATCTTCCTAGTTATAGATTAGTGTAGCTAAAGCAATTCTTGGGCTTAGTTTACTCCGGATTAACTTTCTTTCATAGCTGTTGGGGTGCTAATCATATATAGGGGAATGATAGGGTTAAGGCCATAAATAACCTCGAATGGGGTCTTCTTAGTAGTACTATGGATAGTTTGGTTGTATGCGAACTCCATATCTAGTAAGTACGGATACCAATCCTTCAAGTTCTTTCCCACAACAGCTTTAAACAGATTGCCTAGCATCCTGTTTACCACTTTAGTCTGGTCATCAGTCTGAGGGTGGCTACTAGAGTTGAATACAAGTTTAGTTCCAAGTATTCTCCAAACCAAAAATAGCTTAAAAATTTGGTGTTCTTATCTGAGACAATAGTCTTCGATACTCCATGCAGTCGGACAATCTTCTGCAAAAACAAATTAACAATATATAAAGCATCATTAGTCCAATGGTACGAAATGAAGTGTACTATTTTGCTAAAACGGTCCACTACAATAATGATAGAATCTTTCCTTCTGGATGTCTAGGGCAACCCTAGGACAAAGTCTATGCTGAGGTTAGCTCAAAGTAAGGTTGGTGTCGATAAAGGCATGTACTCTTCATGGGTTTCCCTCTTCCCCTTAGTACGTTTACATACCTTACAACTACCAACTACCTTATGGACATCTTATAATTGCCTCGTCTCCATCACTCTTCTACCTAACAAAAACATCGGTTCAGTAGCCTTCTTAGTAGATCGGAGCTCTCTACGACTCTTCATTAGGGCTTTCTTCTTATTAACTTAGGTGAGTTGATTATGGGTTTCATTTACTTAGGACGGGGTTAGGGGTTGCAATACTATCCTCCTTCTATCCTTAACAAAAGCATTGATGTTCTTTTACTTGTCGTGTATAACACGTCGATCGAACAACTAAGGTCGTCCAATATAGCTTGTAGGGTCGAGGATGCTTTAAGATTGGCAGACCCAACTTCTATACAGAGGATTATGCAACCACATTAGTACAACTTTCTCCATCCATTATGATTGTACATAATTAGCCTTTGACGTTACACTTGGTCTAGAACAAATTCTCCCTCTAGTCCTCTTTAGAGTTCGGCAAAGAACTTAGTTGTTACCCTAAGACTAAGTTCATCACTTCTTACTAGTCAGCATAAACACAAGTCTCTTCTTTCTCTTCAACCTCGGGTTTTCCAACATCTTCTTCCTTTTCAAGCTCGCTCTCGTTGATGGTATTCATTACATCTCTTCAGAGCACCATGACGTATCAGTTCAGACATTCAGCAGCCATATGTCTGAAACCTAGACATTTGAAGCACTTTACCTTGCTAGTCTTTCCTTTGGAGGTTTTCCTTTTCTCATATGTCCTCTGGGTTAGCCTACCTTTGGTTCGACTTAGATGATCAACTCGGCCTTGTTGGTTTCCTCGATAATCTTCAGATCAGTTATTCCTCTCCTTAGCCCTATATAGCTTTCTTGGCTTGGCTTGTACAAGTCGACGCGGTTTTATGACTTACGAGAATGTCAACCTAGGTCAACTCGGAATACTTCTCCTCTGTCTTTTGACCCTTTGTGCTATCTTGATAGCCTCTTCCAACATATAAAACCTCTATACTTCCATAACATTGCGAATCTCATACTTGAGCCTAGAAATGAACTTCGATACGGTACTGGCCTCTAACTCTTCTATGTCGGCTCGAATCATTAACATCTAGAATTTTCTTATGTAGTCATCAACAAATTGGCCTCCTTGGCGAAGCTCCTACAACCTTGCAAATGTATCTTAGAGGTAAGTCTTGAGCACAAACCTGCCTCTTAGTAACCTTTTCATGTCATCCCAAGTTCTAATACTTCGTCTTCCATCTCTTGCTCTGGTGGCATTTAGATTCTTGTACCACATGGTGGCATACCCAGTAAACTCCAATGCAGCAAGTTGGACTTCGACTGTATCCTTATACCTATAACATTCAAATACTTTCTTGACCTTCTCTTCCTATTCTAAGTATTCATCTATATGTCCACTTCTACTGAAGGCCAGGATTTGCACTTTAACATTGTCTAACCTTTGAGGAACTCGGTGTCTTCATCCCTACACTTGGTAATAGTTTACTTCTTCTTCACCAAACTCTTCAACATCCATCTCTTCGTCATCTTCCCCAATCTCCTCCAATTCCAATCTTCGTCTAGTAACTCGTTTGTTACTTCTCTAGCTTGTGGTGGTTGAATTGGGCAATTGGTCTAATTACCTTGGCCATAGTGTCTCTTAAGAGCGTCTTCTTATAGGTTTTGCTATTGTATGTCTTGGGGTTATTGTCTGTTAACTTGTATTGCAGTGACTAGACTCTCAATAAGGTTTATGAGTCTATCAACTTTATCGTCAACTAACCTTGAGGTATTGCTACCACTATGACCATGATCAAGTTGAGTACCACTGCTTTGGTCACCAATAACTCCCTTTACACTTGATTCTAACATGGTACAGTATTACTCAAATGGATTAACAACTTGCTAATAACTTTAATACCTAATAGCTACTTAAATAAAATAGAAACAAATTTGCTTTGTTTTCACAATGAGAAATAGAGCAGAAACTGGGTAACAATGAGACCACACTTGCTATCACACAAACACACTATAGTAGCTATGGAAGGAACACATCAGTTACAACAATAAAGTGAAGCAAAACTTCATCGCAACTTCACACATTCCCTCGCGGAATCGTGCTTTGATACCAGTAAAGTTGATGTGTCTCTAAGGTCGAACATACAGAGAGGTACCATAAAGAAAGAAACCGGAAAGAAACAAAAGAAAAAGCTAGCAAAATATGAGCAGCTACTGAATGGATATAACACACCACTTGGTCCTACTTGGCCTACAATCCGCCAAATATGACTCATTAGTCTGAATTGAAGGATCATTTGCCACTACTCCTTGTTAAAGGAAATAGAGAAGAGTTAAATGATAACGAGAACACTAAGGTTGCTTAAAGGAATAATTTCTGTGTTAAAAATCTAATGCCCACATACAAGAAAGTGGGGGGTTTATATATCGGTCAACTGGGGTTACTTTACATGTATGAAAAAGGGAAAATTATAACGGAGGAGATGAACATTTAGGGTTTAGTTCAAATAGAGGATCAACGTTTTAAAAAGTTCAAATAAAGGATGAACATTTTATAAAGTGGTTAAAATAAGGGATAAACGTTTCAAAAAGTTCAACTAAGGGATTAACATTTCTTATAGTACTATTATGAATCCCTCATTTGAACCGCTTTATGAAATATTGATAACTTATTTGAAATTTTCGAAACGTTTATCTCTTATTTGAACTTTTTAAAATATTTATCCCCTATTTGAACTAAACCCTAATCATTTATCTCCTCTGTTGTAATTTTCCCGTATGAAATGACAAAAGGGTATTCTACAACTAAGTTACATAAGACATATTAAAAAGAGTAAAAGAGATAAAGAATATTCGGTGTAAAAAGGAAAGAATCATTTTGGAATGCTGTATCAGAAGATACATATTGCTTGGCGTCTAGATGGGGGAAATATGGTATAAGGTAGGTAGAAACAAAATAATACTTATGGTTAGGGATTAACTTGATGTGGACCAGGATGGGGACCAATTAATTCTTTTAAAGAAAAGTCAGCTTGATTTGAGGTTAGATGCTTATGGCTGGATCGAGAGCTTGGCTCGACCACTTTTAGGCTATCTCCTAAGATAAAGTGTTTCTATTGAATAGGTGCAGATCTAGCATATGTAAAGATTTGATAGTTAAGTCAGCAGGAGATTAGCTTGGGATAAGTCTTGGTTATGACCTAAAGCTAGTATTCTCCAAGCGAGCCCTTTAGAGTCTTCTAGTTAGCTACGCGTGATCGGTCTGAGTGGTTGACTCCTATCAATAGGAGGATCACCCCAATCTAGTTCATCTTGAGAAACACCCTTAGGGGTGACCTCCTACTGAGTTGTCAGGGTAAAAGTAGATACATTCGTGTCTTGTCTGGCCTTGGCAATAGAAAGGGTATCGTGAACCTCAGTAGCTTCTCTCTCACACTTCAGCTTCCCTTTTCTGCCAAAAAGTTGGGCTATACAGAAAGCCAAGGAAGCTTAGGTCGAGATTGGGAAATGGGAGAGCACCTTTTTCCTCATGTAGTAAGCGTATTTGGTGGAGATGTCCTTTAGCTCATTCAACTACTGCTCCGTTAACTAAAAATTGGTGATGGCTTTCTTAGCAACGGTATCTCTAAGATCCTCTCTGCTCTTTAATTTAGAGATGAGCTCCTCCATCTCCAAAGCCCTTCCTTAGAGTTCCTTGATTTGCTATTCTAACTCGACCTTCTGACTTGCTAGCTCCAGTAATGTAGCTTTGGTAGTATCACGTTCCAACGCCTTCATCGCCAGCTCAGTCTATAGTTGAGAGATCGATGCGTTCAACTCAACATTCTCTCTCTTGAGGTTTGCCTTAGCTTCCCTCTTCTCGTCCAGTTTTTAAGAGAGTAGGACCTTGGTCCTTTACTCATCTTTAAGTTGAGCCCTTTGGTCGTTGGCCTTCTTAATGTCCTCTTCAGTAGCAAGCTTCCTTCGCTCTATATCCTTCAACCTCCATTTGAGCCTAGCTACTTACACATAAAAGTGATGTAGGTGTCGGTTAGCCTTGACGAACTTATCCATATATTTATTAGAAGAGGACTCTATCTCCTGCAGGTCTCTCTCAACCCTATGCAATGCCGTTTGAAAGTCCTTTACCTCTTTTAACAAGTCATCGTAGTTGCTCAATTGAAGTAATACCTGGTTATGGCATTGCAAAGAAATGCAAACTAAGGTCAAACGAACAATGACAAAGGAGGATATCAATTATGAAAGGCAAAGGCTTACCTGCCAGATGAGTGAGCTCAAGTAACTCGTCATTTCCATAGGATCGCCTCCTCCTACCTTTGATAGTGCCTTAAGGATGGCCTTGTGCTAAGGGTATAAGACCTAAGTAAAGCCTGATAGTTGAGAGTTCAATGTTGCAACGTAATGTCGTTACCCCAGATATCCCACTTTGACCCTTTTTTTTCAACCTTAAAAATGTAAAGGCTAAGCTCTTCATTTCAGGAGATGTACAGCACGACATTGAACGAGTCCGACTTGATCCCTAGGAACTTGAACTTATTTAGGACATCAAAAAATTTGTCTTTGAGTTCATTAATACACTTGGGGGGGTGAGCCGTCGACCATTCATGCTAAGTCACTCAACTTAGGGGTATCTTCCTTATAGGCTTCTACTTCTTTGCCCCAACGCTACTTCCCTAATAACCTTGGGGGCTTTCCTCTTTTACCCAATTACCTTAAATGGGATACTAACCTCGATTCGCTATTCCTCACCCATATCAAGAGGGGTATCATCTCCACGTTTAACTCGTCGACGCCAGCACGTTTGTCCTCTATAATAATAGGCTCAGAAGTAACTACGAAGGTAGTAAAAGGAAGAACCACACTTACAGGCTCAGCAGCTAATGGCTCTACTCGAAGACCAAGAGGAATTCCCTAAGGTAGAGCCACAAACTTAACCCTGCTAGTCTCCCTAACCCCTAAACTCAATTGCACAGCCTTGCCTTTAGGGTCAGAGGCCTTTGTGGTTAGCTTTAACTTGGCTTACTGACACCTCATCAACTCATTCACTGAAGGATAGGGAATCTACTCAGCCAGTCTCTTACTTGTAAGGAATCAATTAAGCAGTCAGGAAAACAAAACAAAGATAAAATACAAAGTACTATCATTCACTAACGCATAGACAAGCAAGAATTACACCCCTTAGCCCCTCCCTCTTTTTCCTTACTCCTCTTAAAAAGGATGTTGGACCAAGTACAACTCTATATAGCATGGCAGATGAAGCTGTTTGTAAGAAATGAACTTGTACCTTTAACCCAATACTTTACCGCAACCTTCTTCATCTAAGAAAGAGCTTGAAGATCAGATACTTAAAGTATCTCTCCACTATCTCTACAATGTTTATTTCATTGCCGTATCTGAGGGCCATGACTACTTAAATCTCCTTTGCGGCCATCATTTGGCCTAAGCTCCTCTTAGACTTTAGTTCAGAACAGTTTGATCCATCTTGTCCAAAAGTCTACCTTCTCTAGTAGCTCCATCATCAAATAGTTGTCCTACTGACCTTTAATAGAGTCCATTAAACCATAAAATAGCTTCTTCCCTGAACAAGGTTAGAGGTATGGCTACCCACATATGCTTTTCCATATGTAGAAGTAGTTGAAAAGCTTGGCAATAGCCCTTATCATTAGGTATTCGCATAGCCCCCGAAAAGCCTTTAACACCCTTTATCTATTGAGAGGCACCCGCATTAGATTGCATAGGTGAAAGTTAAAAAGCTCCTTCTTAAAGTTGCTTAAGGGGAGGCGCTACCCATACTCCAAGCACTTTTTAAACATAACAAAGTGCCTACCTATCGGCAAAAGTACCCTTTCCTCCTTTCTTGGCACTCGTACCGTCCAACCCAGATCAACTCAATTACAAAATTGCTTAGAACTTAGCTAGAAGCAGAGGCCTTGCTCCCATTAACTCGGTTGCTCAAACCCTTAACTATTTTAGGTGCCTTAAACAAATCTTTGACTATTGGTAAGCGAGTGTACATATAAGGGTCCTTCGAGATGGCATTGATTAACCTGGCCTTATCTAATGCCTCTACTACCATTCTTATGGCATTGTCAAGTCGTGCTAACGATTTGACTTTGTCCTTTCTTTTAAGGGAAGGATTACTCCTCATGGTCTCGAAGTTGGTGAGATTATATTTCGATACATTTGATGGTGTCTCACTTATGTTTGCTGACATGATCGATAAGAAATGAGAAAGAATGAACTCTGAAGAAAAGATTGTGAAGAAGATTGATGAAGAAAAAGAAAGCAAAGTTTACAGTGT
The DNA here is from genome assembly GCA_024138005.1 of Lumnitzera racemosa. Taxonomy (NCBI): domain Eukaryota; kingdom Viridiplantae; phylum Streptophyta; class Magnoliopsida; order Myrtales; family Combretaceae; genus Lumnitzera; species Lumnitzera racemosa. The sequence continues at coordinate 72,552,385 of JAMXBC010000003.1, forward strand.
AAGAGTAGAGATATTGCAAAAGAGTAGTCTCTCAAAACGATTATTGTATTTATATACTAAGGGCCTTGGAAACTATATTGGTGGTTATAGGGATTCAAATAAGCATAAATCCCTTAGAATGTTGCAATGCGAATACATGGAGTCAGTTTTAATCAAACGATCACATTCAAAGGACAAAATGTATACAGCTGTATGCCAGTCTGCTATGACAAGATACCTATCACATTGTATTAAATGTATTGAAAATGATTGTAATAAAGTTAGAATTTGAAAAGCTACTTCCATAGGAAGTTTCCCTGAGGTCCCTCCAACTTCTACGAGATAACTTGTTTGACATTCCAACGGTATTACGCCTTGGATCGAATAAAGTGTACCTGTTCAGAAAGTGAGGGGCCAAGTTTAGTCCAATTTACGCAACACCTTTGCCCTGTAATTCTTATGAGACACAATTCGTTGTATTTTTACCTTGGTTTAGAGCACCTACCTTGAGTTATGAAGTCTCTACCTCGGTTCGTCCCTTTAGCCTAGCAAACATATGTTCTACTCTAACTTGAGCGAGGCCAACTGCTCAAACCAAAGAAGTTAGACCTTTCATATTCCACTTTTGAATTGTCATACTCACCTTTACCTTAGAAGATAGTTTGATCAGATATGTCGTACCTACCTAGCCCCCGTACCAGTTAACCCGAACGTCTCTACCTTAGTGCCGCGTCAGCTTGGATCTCTCCACCTCAGTCTTACATCAGCTTAAACCTCTTCGCCTTTGCCCCCACATCAGGCTAGATATCTTCATCCTGAACTTTTGCTTGACCAGATCGACCATATGCCTGAAAAGCCCATCTTTCACCTCTCCTTGCCTTTATTGCAGCAACGAGACTGCCAAGAGTTGGGAGGGAAGGGGTTAGGATGGTAAATGTTAATAGGGCCCTTTGGGATATGAGCTTCTCAACCTCATCCTAATCTCTTTAGGCTCACTCCTTATGATAAGTTACCTTTGGTTTAAGCCTAGAACGAGGCCTATTTAACTATGGTTATCTCTAACAGTTAGAAGACTCTGGATAAGGTCAAAAGACTAAGTCAACAACCATATCTTACTTATTCAGACCACATCAAACACCATAATCCCACTCTCTAATACTCATGGAATAACTCCTCTGCAATTGCCGACACCACTCTTCTATAAATATAAGATTATTGCCTAACGGTAAACTACTTGATACTTTATACACCTAAGCTTACCTATTGGTCTCAAGCATTCATATTCTCCAAACACTTGATTGACTTAAATATTAGAGTTACCATACTGGACAATACTTTGACGCTCCTCACTATGCTTTATTTTGCAGGCTTTCTTATTTATGCAAGGTCCAATTTATACTAGCAAAGATCTTAAGATAACAAAATGTATTTGCAAAAGGAAAGGAATGAAATCACAAACAAAATGACAATCCTTACATATGTTTGCAAACGTTCATGGAATCATCTATTGCGGTCTAGTATATTATGATTGATTGTATCGTATTTGAAGTGGAACAAAATTTGTATAACATACATGTGGTAGAATGTAGATCAAAAGGCCATATAGGTAAATATATCGTAATAATGGCAAAATAAGATTGCCATTTAGCAATGGACCTTGTCGAACACGGACGAAACTCTAAAGAATCCAACACGGTTATTGTTAATCATTGCTTATATTTGATGCATAATTTTTCGAATGTGGTGTTTCACAGGATCGCTCGTGATGCGAACGGAAAGGCGAACAAGTTAGCAAAGGAAGGACTCAACTCTGAAGAGAATTATGTGTTTTCTTGTTGCTTTCCTTTATCTATTTTATAGATTTTGCTGTTTGATTCTTGCGTGGACCAGAATGTCTGTTTACAATAGAGGCAGTTGGATGTTTTAGCCACAGCCTCCAGGATAGTGGCTGATGTTAAATCTTTGGTTGATGTTTAATTAAGTTATGTTTATTACCACAAAAAAAAAAAGGATCGTCATTTACTCCTTTCAAAGCAAAATAGAATTTCCTTTAAAGGTTAGAATAATAGATTCCAAAAGATCGTGGCACTGCTTCCTACAAGTGCTTTTAAAATGGGAATATGAGGGAAGCCAAAATTACAATTCTATTTTGAATCTATTATTCTCACATACCAAATTAGTACCAATTACACTATGCCAATCTTAGCTAATCTTTCGATATTAATTTTACCAACCTATAATAACAATTGCTAAATTTATAATACTAATAAAGATTTTTTTATGATCCTATCCTTATATTTTACCAGATTGATACTATTCTCCATTTTACCTTTTTAATTTATATTTATTTAAATCTTAATCATTAAACAATAATTGAAATTTAAAATAGTATAAATAAATAATAGAATGAAAAGTAGAATCGATCAATAGTTGAGATTTAAAATAGTGTAAATAAATAATGAAATAAAGAGTAAAATCGATTCTATTAAAAATAAAAATAGAACCATAAAATTTTTCTAATAATAATAATAATAATAAGTTATTTGTACTATTATTCAACAGAATATAATGAATCACACTCAATTTTAATAAATCATGAAATAAACAGTAAAATAAAAATTATAGTCACTTGTATTTTACTATTTATCACATGATCTACTGAAATACAGTATAATTTATGATTTACTGAATTACAATGTGATTTATCGTCTTGTTACTTTACAGTAAAATTTTCCCGTATAAAAATTATATGGCCTGAAACAAATTTAGCAAAATAAATCGTGCGGACGAGACACTCACAGCAGGAGTAAGCCAAAACTCAGTAAAATTCTTTCATTTGCTTGGAAGAAACACATCCCCGTACTGTAGATCTCTATGATCATATCACCACCGAGCATGGCAGAAACCATGCATGATTAACAGTAGCACCACCACCGGAGAAGGCACATTTCAAGCCTAGGACTGATCGTGCGCAACGTGAGAGATGTAACTACGATCGTATGACCCTCCTTATATGTCATACATGTTTCTCTGTTTTGCATAATCCTAATACCTATTGGGACTTCAACAAGTTCCATTGTGTGAGAAAAAAGACAACGACCTGTAAATCCTTAATAATACGGGAATGATCAGTGTATTTTACTGGCGCATAATGGAAAAATATATTTGCTTTAAGGTGTCAGCTTACTGGTCATAACAGCTATCCAGCACCACACTTCTTTCAAACTTACCAATAAGCAAAATGAAGAGGGGGAAATTCCCAAAATCAAATTTCCATCCTCCATTAATTCATGCTCAATCATCAGAATCAATTAAACAAGGCAGGTGAAAATTACAGCATCAAGTCACCTTGTGCAGGACAAGTTGCATGATACTCTACATGAATAGGACACATACAATGGTTTAAAAGTGCTAGACCATGCAAATCGATATAATCTATGCTATTGAATATTGACAAAAGAAAACTCTTTAGTCTTTACCTACTTTTTATTAAAACTTGATAAAGGGAGAAAAGAAAAGAAAAGAAAAGAAAAAAATAAAAGATAAAAGAAAGAATCGAATCGAATCGTATTTAACCATAAATAGATATAATGGAGTTCTCTTTCGACATCTGCATTGCTGTTGATTAGTCCTCATTAAAGAATGATGTAATTTTGCTGATCAGCATTAACGACTATTTACTTAAAACGCAGAACCGGAGCCTTTGGTCTTTCCCATCAAGATTTCCTTAGCTTCATTGATCTTGGAAGCAAGGTAATGACTCCCACCAGCATCAGGATGGTTTGCCACCATAACTCTTCTATGAGCCTCCTTTATTTTTTCCGTCACCGCATGCTCTCTGAGACCAAAATGCACTTTTACTGTGAAATAATGTGATATGACACGTAATGAAAACAATGCCCAAGTGCTTAAAACTAGTCAAGAACTATTGTATTTCACCACAAATCATCTTAAGGTTGCTTTTACACAAACTTCCTACTCAATTTTGATGCAAAAACAAGCATACTCTTGAACAAAGTTAGAGACTTACAAGCAAAGGGTTGCAATGGACTGAATGTAGTAAATAAAGACTGCCATGCCTTATATACCGAAAAATTCGACAGAAGATGCACCTATCCTTAGTTACAACTAGGAGAAGGACCCGCATTTACCTGACTCCAAGAATCAATGCCGCTTCTCGCCGAGTCATGACAGGCTGAAAACCACCATGGTAAAATCTCCGAACACGGGGCATGGCGGCACCGGTTCTAAGCACTTGCCATGCTCCGATCATGTATCTTCCTCCCAAGGCGGCAGCTGCCACTGAAGCACCAAGTACTAGAGGCGATGTCTGCCCAAAAAAAAAAAAACAAATCAGGGACGCGATTCTGAAACCTGATCTTGCATGATGGCGAGAAATAACTTAAAATTAAAATAATTCGATGACATCCACAAACAAATCCTAAGGAAAAATTGAAAATTAATGCTTGGAGGAAACGGAGCTGACAGGAAAGGACAAAGAAGAGCACTGAATGATTACCGTATCAAAATCTTTAGAAATATTCTCAAGAACCATGGTGTTTCTGCCTCGTGGTATTGGTCACTAAGCGATAAAAAGAAAGAAGCCAATGCTAGAATGGCGAAAAAGAGCTCGAAAAATTTTATAGTTATGGAGAACTTTCGTTAACGAAGTATCTGTTTTTATTGGTTGAGGGCTTAAAGAGGGAAACGTTATGGTTTATTAATATTTGTGCTCTTCTACTAGGCGGACCTTGTCTTGCACAACAAGAAAGTAACTACCAGAAAACATAAAAAAAAAAAAAAAAAAAGAAGAAGAAGAAGGAAGAAAGAGTGGCCAATTTCATTTCTGCATTGATTTTTTTAATTTTTATTTCTTTGAGAGGAAAAATCTGGATCGTCGGTGGCCTAGCCCACTTTCAAGCCCAAAGCGGTTTAGGCCTGTCTCTTTCTTCTTCTTCTTCGTCTTCATCTTTTTCCTTTTCTTTTTTCTTTTTCTTCGTCGTGAGAATTCTAGCTCCTCTCTCCCAAATCGACGCTTATAAACCGGTTGGTACTTTTAAAGTAGAATAAAATTCTACTTGCTACTTCAGTTATAACTAATCATATATACTCTTCATAATTTTAATTTATTATCAAATTAAAGCTTCAAATCCACGTATTTCTTCAGTGAAATCCGATATCACAATAAGTAAAAAAACTCTAGAATCTTCTTTTTCCCACTTTTCAAGCATGAAAATAGGAATAAAACTCAAACTAGTCGGAATAGATTAGCGATGGGGGAAGATTACCTGGGAAAGTTCTATCCCTAAAAAAGAAAATGGATTCCACTTATTGCTGAGAGATAGTGTTAACAAATACTCCGCGTGCTTATGAGAAATATTGTTTTAAGAATTTACATCACAAATTTAATGAGGAGGATCAAGATATGGATAATGTGCTGGAGGAAGAAATGGTTTGAATAGAGAGGCAAACCTAGAGCTTTGCTATGTTAAATTTTAGAAATGGATGCAATATGCGCCATGGAAACATAAGCTTGTTGTGAAATTGATGGGACCGAACCGAGGATATAAGTTCTTGCTAAAGAAATTAAAAAGAATGCTGCCATCATTGAGTAGTTTTAAATTAATACATATGGGATCAGGAGAATATTTGACTTCTTTAGATAATAACTTAGATTTCGAACGGGTTATGAGAAACAATCCGTGGTTTATTAATAACCATTACTTAGCTTTACAGAAATAGAGCTTGATTTTCAGCTGGATCAATCATCATTTGATTCAATAGCGGTCTAGTTTCATTTTGGTGGTTTACTAATAGGTTGTTTCTCTCTAATTGCAATTCAAATGATAAAGAGAAAAAATAAGGCCAATCCTGAGGTTTGATTTGTATATAGTGGGATTAGAAAGAGTTTTTTTTTTTTTTTTTGCCGAATTTTGTGTATACATGGATATTAATACCCCATTGAAGAACACTTTGGTGATTAATAATTTGAGTTATAATATTCAATATGAGGCATTATCTAGACTATGCGACATTTGTGGTCGAATTAGTCATTCAAAGTCATTATCTCCAAATCGAGATTAATTGAAAAATAATAAATCATTGAATGAAACACAAAGTAATTTGTTGAATAATAATAACTTGAATGGGAGTGCAATTAAGGGAGACTTTGTTAATAACAAAGCCCAAAATATTAATAAAAGGTAACAAAATTATGTTAGAACTAGTAGAATGAAGGAGTTAAAGGATGATAAGATAGTTTACTAGTACAACAACTAGTTCCTAAGTAGAAATAAATGAGGGGAAGGTTAGAGAAGCTAGATAGGAATTAATTTCGAGAAGAAACACATATGGGGAATGGATAAAAGTACAAAGTAGAAAGTTTACGCAAAAAAGAAAGAAGGAAAAATCTACCAGCTTTAATGTAAGAGATACCCGAAAGGAGAAATATACGATGGTTCAAAATATTTGTAGAGGCAAGAATCAATATGAAGACATACAACCGTTTGTACATGAAAAGACACAAGGAAAAGGTACCATTAAGAGATGTGACCATGTCTTTTAATAACTTAAAGAGAGGCAACTGTATCGAATGACAAATCCTTAAAAGGAAGAGAAACTCTTTCTCTCTCATAGAAAAATCCCTTTGTTGGAAGTAAGTATCAAAACCTAGTGATTGTAGTTAAAAGGATAGCAAGGAAGAGTGACAGTACTACTTAAAGTGGAGGTGTTGCTTCAACTCCTCCATAGCAATTCTCATTTATGAGAACTTCAATCAAATATGAGAATGTAGGAAATCTAAACAAGTGGGTGCTCAAGGTAAGTATTGGCAAACATTCAGGGAAAAGTTATGAACCAAATAAGATGGAAACGAGAGAGAGTTCTAGAAATCCTATTTCATCCATTCATGAGAAGAGGAAGAATATGTTTTTAAAGAGAGACTAATATAAGTCAGGAGGAGAGTATGTTGGTGGTGAAATTTCCAATGGTGTAGGTGAACATGCTAGAAGGAGACATCTTGGATGTACTGAAAAAGAATTGCAAATTGCTAATAGAGAAGATATATCTACAATAGACTCTCCCTATCAACATATAGAGCATACCTTATACTATCTCGATGATGGAAGAAAGGGAGAGGTCAGTTCTCCTAATTGCTTAGGAGATGTAGATAGTCAAACTCTATATGCCTTTTAGGCCATGTCGGTGGATGATTGTAGTCAGGAACTTCCAATAACCATATACTAGTGGTATTTGGTACAAAATTATGGCTTCTATGGTTACATCCGAGTTCATGGATAAACTTTCATTTGATATAAGTTGTTTGCCCTTTAAGGCATTAGCTTTAAATGTTAGAGGTACTAACTCAAAGAATAAGATAAGGGTTATTATGGATATGAAGAACCAATATGATCCACGAATCCTTATAGTAATGGAATCAAAAATGGAAAGGGAGACGATGAATGCTTTCAAGGAGTATCTTGGTTATAATAGGATGATATGTATAGAAACATAAGACTTTAGCATGGTGGATAATTGTCCTTTTGTCAATTGAAATTGTTGTTGTTAATGTAAGTTACATTTCTTGCTAGCAAATTCTTATGAAAATTTAAGTACATACTATTATTTATGTTAGTCCAGTGAAGGAGTTGAGAGGCTTGTTGTGGAATGAGCTTTACGAGTGGTAAGAAGAATTAAGGGCCTTTAAGTGTTGTTGGGAGACATCAACGAAGTCTTATGTAGAAAAGAAAATTGAGGAAGTTTTGAAGTGAACCAAATAAGAGCTTGAGATTGCCATGAATGCATGAATTTCTATCAGATGATGGATCTGAGCTTTGTTGGGCTAAAATTCACTTAGTCAAAAAAGATTTGAAAGCCTACATGATCTAATCAAAACTTGCTTGGATAGAGCTTGTGTGACCTAGGAATGGAGGAATTTATTTCCAAAAGCTAAGTTGGTCTATATCAAATCAAACTAATTAGGCCACTTGCTAATCCTCTTAACTTACAGCTTGTCTCAAAAAGTTGGTACTAGATCAACTAAGCTATTTAGATTTCATTCCATGTGGTTAAATCACCCTGATTTTAAGAAGTTTGTTAAACTAGTTAGAGATGGCCAAATTTTAATTATCTGTGAGATATACCTTCCTTTATTGAAGATTTGGGAAAATGGAATAAGGAAGGTTTTTGGTATTATATCAAAAAGGAAGAAGGATGTGATGGAGAAGCTCAATGAAGTACATAGGGGACTCTTTAACCATCATAAGTAAGCGTTGATTGACAAGGAAATGTGCCTTTAGGATAAGCTAAGCTGGATCCTTAATCAAGAAGAGAAGCTATGGTCAACAAAAGTAATGTCGAAATTAAATTGTTGAAGGGGAGAGAAATGTTGGTTACTTTTATGCTAATGTTATTGCAAGAAGGTTAAAATCCAAAATATGGAGATTATTTGATTTAGTAAGGAATTAGATTAAGAAAGAGGAGGGTATCAAGAACCTTTTTTTATAGATTTCTTTCAACAGTTGTATTCATTAAAGAGAAATTTTGTTTGGACAAAGTTCTATGTTTGGAACCATAACCAACACAGGCTGATAGAGGAGAAAAAAGCTCTTCAAAGACCATGGATGAATGAAGACATTAGGAAAGCATTATGGTGGTGATAGGGAATAATAAGTCACTTGGCATAGACATGTTTTACATTGAATTGTATAAGCAATGTTAGGGTATTGAAGGAGGAACCTTAATGGATTTGGTGGGGAAAATTCTATAAGAGAATTATATGTCAGAGGAGTTGAATCATACCCTTTTGGTGCTAATCCAAAGGTCTTAAGAGCAAACAAGGTGAAAGATTTCTAACCTATAAGTTTGTGTACCACCATTTACAAAATAGTAAGTTAATATCTAGTAAATAGATTAAGGCCTTCGCTAAACGATCTCATTAGTCCAAAACAATCAAGTTTTATACTAGGAAGAGTAGTAATAGTCAATATAATCGTTTTCAAAGAAGTATTGCATTCCCTAGAAAAAATGAAGGGAAAGAAGAAATGGATGGCGATTAAACTAGATCTTGAGAAAGCTTATGATTGCATGAAATGGGATTTTGTTTAGTATTTACTATAATTTTTAAACTTCCTTAACTCTTGGATTAGATGATGCTTGTCTTCTATTCACTTTCACAATGTTTTAAATGGTACAATGCTACACCTTTTCTTTTCTAGTAAAGGTTTAAGATAGAGTGACCCATTAAATTAGATCTTGAGAAATCTTATGATTGCATGAAATGGGATTTTGTTCAGTATTTACTATAATTTTTAAACTTCCCTAACTCTTAGATTAGATCATGCTTGTCTTCTATTCACTTTTACAATGTTTTAAATGGTACAATGCTACACCTTTTCTTTTCTAGTAAAGGTTTAAGATAGAGTAACCCTTTGTCATCATATCTTTTCATTTCGGCAATGGAGATGCTAGGCTAAATCATCCATACTATGATGTGTAAGCCCTAAATATAAGCTATGTAATTGTATGATCAAACTTAGTACACAAAGTTTAGGACAATTGGTTAAAGAATCCAATTGAGTCTAGATTATAAAATAAAGTTAGAAATATTAGTAAAGTTTAAATTTAAGAAAATAAGTAATAAAATAAGAGAATATAAAATTTTCAAATTTTAAGTATGTTGCTCGTTAATTATCGGAAATGTATAAAATGTATTCTGATAACTAACAAATCGTTAGAGATAAATTATATCTATATTAAAAATTATAGAATGACCTAAATAATATTTAGGAGTATTTACTTGTACTTCACATATATTTACATGTCCATAGAAATACATAAAATTACCCAAATTGCTTGAAAATTGCTAAATAATTAAAGAAAATTAAAGAAAAATTAGAAAAAAACAAGGAAATAGGGAATGATCCAAATCAAGTCGTGGCAACTAGGGGAAGAAGAAAATATTTTGACCAATAAAAATCAAGCAACAAAAAAGGCAAAAAGATTAGAAGAAGATAGGCTTATCTTGTTTAATTAATGCAAATAATTTGCTTTACACATTTATAAATAGCAAGAAAATTACAAAGCTAAGTTGTTTAGTTTGCAACTTCAAAAAATTAGTAAGAGTCGAAAATAAGAAGAAAATTGGGATTTATAAAAAAATTTTCCAAATTTGTACAGTAGGAACTAGTAAACTGAACCTACAAATCACCAACACTTGGAACCAAATCACCACCACCACACCACTTCAAACTGAGTGTTTGGACCAGCTAGCCACCATTAGGTCATCGTTGGTGGTCGGAAGCCCAAGAGTCAAATGAGTCTAAAATTTCATCCGATTTTCCAAAATTTATTAAAATTATTAATTTTACGCAGAAAATTATGAATTTTATTATTTTGATGTTTTATTGAATGTAGATTTAAGGAAAAATAGTAATTAAGTTTAATTATGTCTACAAATATAAAGTGCTTAAAAAATTGAGCAAAATTAAGCATGTTTAAAATTAGAAATAAATTGGATTATGAATGTAGTTTTGAGCTCAATTTTTTTTCTATAGACTTCTTAAGTGATATAAAATAGTTATACAAAACACTTTTTCAAAATTAATTTTTGAAAATTTAAAGTAATTTTTAGCCCTAAAATGATGAGAAAAATGAGTAATTTAGGACAAATTAAATAATTAAATGACTAATTACTGATTTAAAAAGTAATTAGATGATTAAGGATGTTAATCTCTGATAAGGTAACATTATCATATCATTTAAAGTATTAATTGCAATTAATATGAGAATTTTGTAGTAAATGTAAGTAATTTAGTAATATGTGAAGTTGAAATTTTAATAAATATAAAATAATAGGTTAATTTGGATAATATAATACTAACATCAGTACATATTAAATCTGGTACAAAAAATTAATTTTAGATAATTATACCAAAAATATAAATTTTTCTCATATTGGGAGTTAATCTAATACATTAATTAGGATTAGAGTGTACTGAATAGGTTAGAATACTGAATTAAGACCTAGTATGATATTATAATACTTGAGCTTGATGTGATTAATTTTACATTAGGGATCAAAATGTATTTTAGAATTTATTCGTAGTTGAAACCGAATTAAAAGCCTGAACCTGAATCGGATTTAGGAAAACTAAACTTCGAACTAACGTAGAATTAATTGTTAATAAATAATAGGTATATAAAGAGAATTTAATTAAATCATAACCTAGAATATGTATCGTCAAAGTATAAATACTAAAAAAAAAAAACGTATTTATATTATAGGATACATGGAGATAAGCTAATCTACAACTGAGTGACTGAGCAACCGGGAATTTCAGGTAAGTTAAGTTTAATACTTTATCGTATTTTGGAGTACTATTTTAGAGTACTTGGAGGCTTAGGTTTATGTATGATTATGATTGTAAGTAATCTTATACATGTGCCTATGTATCTGATTTTGTACTAAAGTCTGTGTTATGTTTGATGACTATTGTGATTGGAGTGGTGTGAAATTGTTTGTTCACCCTAAACTGAACTTAATCCTAATTGACTTAAATACCCTAAAAAGACATGTATTGCAACCTTTTAGGGGATTATTAGGATTTTCCAACTAAATATCAATACTTTCGAAAAAGATAGTGCTGGATAACAAATTGATATTTTCATCATTCTTAACCGAACTAAGTGATAAGAAAAGAGATCGCGATGAGAATGTGGGCATTAGTTCAAAGGATAGTTTTAGGAAGAGCAGTGTCTCCATTGCAGAAACTTGGGTTTAGTTATGAGCTACTGCATAACATGAAAACTCCTCAACCCGGATTGAAGTAGGTGAAATTACTCTAATTTTGCAATGGGCCGAACTACATTATGTAATGACACTTACCTATTGTATTGCATGAAAATAGTTTCTTGATAATCTTGTTTATGCTTGTATACATTTATAAGTCTCCAATTCAATTTATTGAGCTATAGTTGCTCATAACCGCATAGATTCTTTTGTAGGCCTTGACTTTTGATTATTATGCTATGTTACAATTATCCGGAGGTTAGTTCTCTTTTAAAGCTTTGGAGAGTGAGGATCAACTCATTTATAATCAAGTTTTATTTAAGGTTTTACTAGTATTTTTAAGGTGAAGAACTAATAAATGATATATAAATTAACTGGCTATTGTATTATGATGTAGAATCTCTTGGAAATTTTACGGTAATGTACATGTAATTATATATTTTTAACTTAAAGTTTTATTCGTTACTATAAATTTCATCTAAATTCTTAATTAATCTGTTTATTTCAAAGCGAGGAGTCGTTGACACCTTCTGTAGATCATATTTATGATAGGTATTGTGAGGCCAATTACTATCATAAGTTGTTTTACATGGCGGGATTGTTGTGACTCTGCGATTTCGAGGCGTAACATAATGGATAAAGGAAGGTGGAAGCCTCTAAAACAAAGAAGAACAAATATTAAGTTGTCGCACTTATTCTTTGCGGATGACTTACTATTGATGGGAGAAGCTTTTGAAGAAAATGCCTACTTGATAAGGGAAATTATAGAAGGATCTAAGCACTTATCAAGATCGAAAGTTAACTACCAAAAGTCCTATCTGATGGAAGAATTTTGAATGTTTTTGGTATAAGAGCTATGTGTAACATTAGGAATTATCTAGGAATTTCAGTTAAGGAGGGAAGAAGAATGAAGAGTGAAGATCTAAACTTCATTCTGGAGAAAGTAAGAAGAAAAGTTATAGGGTAGAAATCTAACCTTCTTAGCATGATGGGGAAAAGATTATTAGCAACATTAGCCCTTAAAAGCATAGTAAATTATTATTCTTAAGCCATCCCTATGTCAAAAGGCTTTGCCAATAAAGTGGAATGCATTCATTCAAATTTCATGCTATGTTATGCCAAGAACTGATAAGGGCAATGATATCGGGGTAGGTCTGATCTTGCCAAAGGAATGGCAATAGAATGGATTTAGTAAGGATTTTAGTGAATTTATGAGCTACCTAGCTAGATATGATGTACTAACTAGATCTTATATGACCTACAACTCGTTAGATGTGACTCACTGGTTCGAGTGATAAGGTTACCCACTACAATCCTTGTTAAAGGGATTGATAAAAGCTAATAAAAGAGAGTTTTCTAAGAAAATAGACTTGAAAGGTTTTTCATTAACGTACAAATCTATCTAAAACCTTGCACATGGATTTTATTTATACATAATGACAAATTTGTAAATAAAAGGACAAAAAGGATGCCTTAATGAGATTCCTGTAAATATAAAAAAACATGAGGGTAGTTTAGGAATAATACAAGAAATTTGAAGTCAAAATAATATAAATGAAAATAACTAATCAAATGAAATATCCAGTTGACGAGTAGATGAGCTTGGCTCTAGCATTTGGGTTAGGTTGATATCCCAAATCCTATTATTCCTTCTCCCTTAGAGAAGTTTTAGCTCAAAACTTAGTAATTGGCAGCTCCAAATCCTATTAAGATCAAATAACAATTTGCAAAAATGAAATGTAAATATAGAAAAATACTTTAGCTCCTTTACCAGTGTTATTGTCGGCTAATGCTCCTTCCATTTGTCATGAGCCTAATCAATCAAACTCTTCTTTAAGGATCTTTCCTTCGATTCATCATGCATCTGGTCAACTTCACTTAGGTGACCCCAATAACTATCAATGAAGGGGAATAACATAACTTGCGGCCCAAACATCATGTCATGAGCCTAGGGAATTTAAACATATAAGATACCAAACTCTTCTTCTACCTTAAGAATCCTTAAAACTTTACTTTCACTCAATGTTAGCCTTACAACATCATGCTCAATAGCTTTTACCTCTTTCACTTCCTCACAGCTCAATTCTTTCTCCCATCTATATACTTCAAATTTTTCCAATGTAAGAGTACTAACGATAAGAACAACATAACCCACATAGGAGTATCCATCACCATGACCTCGGATAACACCAATATATAATTTATAGCAACTTATAGGTACAATATTACTACAATACATTTCGCTTTTAGACAACCTCAATAATGGATCCAAATAGAAGAGCGACATTTAAAAGGCTAATTCAGTAGTACTTGAGGTCGTTAGTAATACCAAGTATCATTGGCAATGGGATCATATCAAGAATAGGGGTGTTAAGTAGTAACACTTCTTGTCCTTCCTTTTTCTCCTTTTCAATATTCTTTGATTATGTAATCTTTTGTTGCCTTCTTTCTTCCTTAATTTCCTCAACCTTAACTAGTGTAACCTCTAATTTTCCCATTACGTAAGGAAAAATAGGATTTGGGGCTTGGTAATAAGATTTCGCCCTCAAGCCTTGTGTACTACAATTTCTATGTTGAGCCTTACTAGCCATATTAGATAAATTTCAATTTAACATTACCTTAGCATTAGCAAATACAACTCGAAAAGTTAATAGGCACAATGGACAACACTACAATTAGCTTAGAAATTATTTGTACAGTAATTAGCTCGATAATTTCTCGAACAAATCGACTCGGCAATTCTTGATTTAGTTTTAGTACACACAAATTTACACACCAGAATGGCTTGATAGTAACCATATTTGTTTAAAACACAATTTTCTTAAAGAATGGACAGTAGCACCAATCACACTTATACATGCACAAGCTTGGAGATGTAGAAACACTTTGGTACTAACTCATATGAGCTCGGCGCTTAGCTTACACACATCAAAACAGTTCGAAAACTTAGGAACACAATAGCTTGGATTCCTCAACTTCTACTCAGAAATGTGTTGCAATAGCTCAAGACCTTAACTTTAGCTTGATAAGTGAATACACACACTTCAACTTGGCATGCACACACATCTGAAATAGCTTAGCACATAATATCACAATGCAGCAATTGAATGGTCAACAAAAGTTTAGCTCGACAAATGAAGATCTCCCAGCAGCTCGGTTCAGACACTATAATTTGGTAGCTTGGACTCCTATAATCAATTTAGCTTGGCATTCGGTCAAAATGTTAAGTTAGTAGCTCGGCACTCCAACAACAGTTTAGCTTGTTAAATTCAGTTAGCTCAATGTCTCAACAAGCACGTCGCTTCTGCTCTTCGACATACACTCACAAAGTGAATATCACTTGCATTGCTTATGCTTATTACAGCAGTAGACATTCGCAACAGCTTGACACTTTTAAGATCGCATAGCAGCTTGTTTAAAAGAAAATAGCTCAGAAATCTTGAAATTTGGTAGCACGGATCTTAACAACTCGATAATGGAGGTCAGACGGCAACTAGTTTGGCAGCCATTGTGAAATCCGACCTTTTACACCCATACAACTAGACATAAAAACAGCTTGATAGTATGGCTCTTCAGCTCATCGCTTACGTAATTAGCAGTTGGTTCGGCATTGCACTTTACCTAGATCGATTCGGCAACTATGCAGCAGTATAGTTCGGATCTTTTGGCATACAGCGATCCACTGTTTAGCACCTAGACTTCACCTCGACAAGTTTAACAATAGTTCGGTTTGACAATTTTCGGTTTACTAAATTTGGAGTAATTCCAACTACGCTTTGCAGCAGCTCAAATTGTAACAATCTCATACGACTAATTCAATTCGGTACGCTTTCAGCTTTTCGCTTGGACACTTGGCCGCTGCTTGGTTCAGCACTTCACACTAATTAGTTTATCTCGGCACGAATACATACGAATATCACGTCAGAGCAGCTCTCACTCCAATGCACAACAACGCTTATTCGGTTCTGTCACGACACACGCACTATTGTTCGCTTGGTATATACACATAATAAGCCAAACAGACTTGCTCGGATTGCAATAAAGCTCATCAATACTACAGCTCGAACTTCTAGTAGACAGCTTAGTATGCACCTCAGCTTAGCAACTTGGCTTCTTGCCAACACTTGGTTCTGCTCCGTACAGCAGCAGCTACGCTCATGTTGGTCTATACAAGTCGTGCACTAGTTCCACATACTACCCTTCGCAGTAGTTTGGAGCTCAGATCACTACTCCAATTCACTTCGGCACTTCAATTTAGCTCGGACACTAGAATCAGCTCGGCTATTAGGTTGAATCAGCTTGATGCTTTAGATTAAAATAGCTCGGACAACTCCTTAATTTAGCTCGATGACAGTTCACCTTGGCTTGGCAACTATCCAAGACCAATTACATTGCTTAATGGCTTTGGACTTCCCTGTGCCAGGTTGAGGACAGCTCAGCAATGATTAGTTAGATCTGCATGGTGATATAGTAGCTCGAATTGCATTCAAAGGACGGCAGCTCAATACGTCATAAGAGTTAAGCAGTTCTTCTTCCTTCACCTCAGTTCAGTAGCGAGTTCCTTCACTGTAATTCGGATTGTAGCAGTTTGGGGCTTGGTCACTGTACTTCACTTGTCACGCATATAAACATAGCCAATACATGACTCCTCCAAGGCACACGATGGCATAGCTACTCGTGTACATAGATATTAAATACAACAGCATGCTTAACACACTAATAAACAAACACACAGTCCTTTGTTACAATAGATTGGGACAATCTTATGGCCAACTCTAGTAATTTTCCCAATTAGTTGCAATGCATAGCCCTAATTACAGTCCCTTGTTGAACACCACAATCACCTGTAGCACTCCCAATAGCCACCACAACCACTGCGAAACAACACAACGACTAATCCTCACAAGTCTGACCCTTGACACCACTCCCAGTTATAACCCACTCAAATTGTAACTCGCTCCTCTTTTCTTCTCCGATGAACACCTATAACCTACGATGACAGTTACCTCACGCACAAGTCTACACTACCATAGTTGCAATTATACAGCCTGAAATGCCAATGGCCACTTAAAGATCCAACCAACCACCGCTCATTGCTATGACTTCGTACCAGTACAGTAACACATACACCTGTAATTGGACTACTACACTTCATTAGACACTCTAGAACCACCGATCTAGTACTTAAGCCCCCTCATTCAAGTGCCATTTACTGCAACAGTAACTTACCTAACAAACCCTAATGAGTGCTTCAATGTTTGAAATGGGTGTCCTTGACTATATCTAGAGCACGAATCAAGCAATGTACAGTGGCCACTCGCAAACCCTAGCTGCAACGCCCGAAACACTCCATCACCGTTACTACGACACACAATTGAACACCAAATACCACTACTGTACGCTTGCGTGAGAAAAAGATACACACCTACAAAACGAATCAAACTCCTCATAGAAACCTTAAGGAACCTACATTTGCCTGGGTTCAAAATAATGACCCCTTTGTTGTCATACCCAAATCAAACACTACAATAGTCTCTATGTCATTCTTGTAGGTGATAAAATTTTGCGTAAATATATTTAACAACAAACACGTTATCTCTGTGAAAGAAACAATGACCTAATCCATTAGAAAACCTACATAAAAAGGAATATAGTAGATAAACCAGTCGATAAGGTAATAACATATTGAAATAAGACCAAGCTAGTCCCCAATAAATAAATTCCTAATGTCACAATATAAACCAATAGACCAAAAATTTCTCAAAAAGAAACTAGTAGATACAAGTACTCACATAGTAGAAACAAAGTGACTCAAAAGTTCTCGACCTTATTCAGAATCTTACACTCTGATACTAAGATGATACACCATGCAAGAACTAACAAGAGTAACGATATAGGGGTAGGTCCGATCTTACTGAAAAAACAAAAATAAAATGGGTTTAGTGAGAGTTTTAATAAGTTCGTAAGTTACCTAGCTGGATATGATGCACCAACTAGATCCTACAACTTGTTGGATATAACTTATTGGTTCGAGTGATAAGATTACCCACCATAACCCTTACTAAAAGGATTAATAAAAGCTAATAAGAGAGAGTTTTCTAAGAAAAAAAGACTCAAAGTGTTTTTTATTAATATACAAATCTATCTAAAACTCTACACATGCATTCTATTTACACATAATGGCAAACTTATAAATAAAAAGACCAAAAGAACGCCCTAATGGTATTCCTGTAAATATGAAATAACATAAGGATAATTTAGAAATAATGCAAGAAACATAATGTCTAAATAATATAAATAAAAAGGAACTTTCGTACCTCCCACTCTTACTGATATTGAGGTTGATTTGCACTAGTGATACTTAGCTTAGCAAAGCAAAATGAAAAGATGTTCTTTTGTACATGTATTCTATTCTACAATATAGAATATATGACCAGATTTTTAAATGAAATATCCGGGTGAGGAGTAGATGAGCTTGACTCTAGCATTTGGGTTGGGTCTGTATTCCGAATCCTATCACTTCAATATAAGAGCAAGAAAAATACATTGGATAGGATGGAACAAACTTAAATGCTTGAGAATGTTTCGACAGTTAGGGTTGAGGGACATCCATTTGAGGAATCAAGCTAATTTCGTAAAGTAGGCTTGGCACTTAAAAGAGAAGAAGCTTTTATGAACACAACTTATATGCTAAAAATATAAGCTAAACTAAGGATATGTGAAGAGGAAAGCAAGTTCTCCCTTTTTCAAGGAGCTATGGAAGGTGATTGTTTAGAAGGATGATACATTACATGTCTAGCTAAAAAATGGAAAGAAAACGAAGTTTTGGATAGACGACTGGGTAATAGGAGAGAATGTGAGTATTTGGCTCTATGGTCCTCTCCATAAATGTGAAACATCTTTAAGTATCTACTAGGTTTAGGAAAATGAAGTAGGATAGAAGGAAGATATCATTGGATATCCTTTAGATAATGCTATTCGATAGAGGCTAGGATAAGTAGAACTTTAGGCAAATGATAATGTGAAGGATGTTATAAGTTAGACCTATGAAGAAAATTGGGAATGAACTTGGAAGATGCCTACATTTCTAAATACACAAATATTGGTTTGGCAAATCTTTTATAATAGCTTGTCTATTAGAGAGAATATGTGTAAAATAGGCGTAGACTTCAGTAGAACTTATCCTTTTTGTAATAGGAGTGAAGAGATGATGTAGTCAGGAAATTTAGAGTGGATTAAGCATTCCCTTTGAAGTGATAGACCATGACTTAGAAGGAATCAAGAGCTAGATCAGACGTATCTATAGAAGAACAAAGCTTGATTGGCATGCAGTTGGTACACCAAGATAAGTATATATATGTTAGCTTCTTTGAAGGAAATTCAAAAAGAGTAGAATAGAATTATCTTTCATCTAAAACCAATTGAAGGAGATTGTGTAGAAAGGAGTAGAAAAGAGGCAAAGGAATGGTGGTTGTTTCAAAGAATAGAGAATTTAGGTTTAGGCAGGTAAAGGTTATGTATGGAGAGAAGGAGGCTAACTAAAGGATGGTTAAAAATAAGTTGTGATGGAGATGTGGTTGAAAGGGAAAAAAATAGTAGGTATTGAAGTCCTAACCAGTGATTATAGGGGTATAGTTTTAGGAGGGATGTGATAAGCTCCTAATCGCTTATATTTTTAAGAGTAATTTTTCCTCAAATTTAGGGTTTATTTTAATAAAATGATACTTACTTGAATAAAATCTTATTTTCTAGGTTTTGGAACGATCTATGGAAGAAAAAGAGAAAATAGAAATAAATTTTACTTAATTTGGAGCTAAAATGAGGAAGATATGAAGCTTTAAAGATTGATATGATCAAATGATATTACTGTGTAGTTTGCAATGAAGAAATAAGCGAATTTAAAAAATGGTCAGAAAGTGACACAACCTAAGGATACGGTCATACCTCCAAGGCATGTCGTTTGCAAGCATGAAGAAGTTGTAAAGAAGTTGAAGAAGCCAGTAAGTGATACAACTGACACTTGGGTGTGTCAATTGTAGTGATTACCCTAATTTACATCATCTATATAAGGCTTCTTTTAGGACTTTTTGAGAGACTTTCAAAACCTAAACACCGAAGAGAGCAAGGAATTTCAAGACATTAAGATTCAAACTTTTACTTTGATTTAATGATCTACTCTTCTACCTTTCTTTTGGATTCCATGTAAGATTATTCTTTTATCATTTATAGAACCTAGATCTATGCATATGACATTGATTTTATTAGATCTAATGGATTCTTTTTTTTTTTATTCAACTATATGTGTTTAATGCTTTAGATTGTTATTTTCGTGAGTAGTGACCTAAAATTCAATATCATACAAGAGAATCATGATATTTCTGATATGATTAGATTTAGGCATAGTTAATAGAGATTTTTGTAAGACTAGAGATAATTTACAAAGTCTTTCCGAAATCTTAATTGATATTGCTAGAAAATTAGTTGTGCAATAATGTGATCTTCGATTATACTATTGACAAAAGAAGCTCTCAATCAAGAAAGTTATTAACTTGAATAGAGAATTTTCCTGATCAAGAAAAAATAAAAATAGAATTAGATTATATTTTGTTAAAAATCACATATTTAGGTCTAAAGGAAGTAACGATCTAGGTATGTTATTGAATATTGAGTTAATTTATAAATTGATTGCTTTCCTGTTTAGTTTCTTGATTGAATTTTAATTAGTAGTTAATTTATTAGTTGTTATAATTTAGTTTAAGCTCCTTAAATTTCTTGAATTCTAATGTCTTGGTTAGATAATAGAGATCTAACAAGTATTAGTAATCATAGTCTTTAAGGGATAAACATTTGGACTTATATCCGTTTTCTATAATTAATAGGTGCACTTACCTTATATTAGGATGCGCAAGTAAGAACGTAATCTAACACCTCTTGAAGTCGAGTTGTACATAATAGAAAATGGTTAGGACTAAGCAATCCATATGGGATATGATAAAGCAGTGTGCAAGGTTGATTCACAACAAGTTGTTGAGTGGATCAAGAACAAGCGAGTTGACATTAATAGATACAATAAAATCTTATAGGATTGTAAATTGATGATTAACTATTTATCATGTTTCCAAATTCATAGGGTCATACGGGAGCTTGATGAAGATATAGATTGCTTGGTGATGAAGGGCCTATAACATCAACAAGTTGTTTGTTTTGTGAACTATGTTCCATTAGTTTTGTTAAACTATGTTTTTGATAAACAAAGTATCTTGCCGTATAGAGTAAATAATGAAAATCAAAGAAATTCTTCCTATGATCAAGGATAATGTTGTTTTTTGTTTGTGTTGTTGGACTTGATTTTTGATTGAATGAAGTATTTCATCTACTGAAAAAAAAAAGAAATACTAAATTTTCAACCTATTGTAGCTTTTATAGTAACCCCAACTTTGTAAGTATGGTTTTTACCCCTCTTAACTTTCTAGAATTGGCAATGTTGGTCTACTTAGCACTTTTTTTCCAATCTAAATTACATGTGCTTTACACATGACTTTTGTTTTCATGAACACCCCTTCCTCTCCTTTCTATTTCCCTCTTTTCTACTTCCCTTATCAATATCAAACCTAAGTTAGAATGTAAGCTAAGAGACAGAAGAAGAGTACTTCTTAGTAAATAAAAAACCTTAGGTTCTTCATTTCCAAAACCAAAACAATAAAAAAAAACCCTAAGTAACCCTAATTTTTTTGCACCGTAGGAAATCAACAAAATGGAAAAATCATAGTACTTGAAAGTTTCATATGAGCTCATATCCAGTAGGGATTGTCCATGCTACTGTGAGATATAATCACCTATCAAGACCTTTTGGACATGGGACCACTTTGGTAAGAGATTTTATACATACTTAAATTATAAGGTATAAAACTAACATTTTTTTCCCCTCCTTTGTTGTTTCAAATAGCTTTATCAACCATGGAAAAAATGTATATGACATTTGTGTATTGATTTACTCATTTTAAATTTGAAGCAAATCATGCTTATTTTGACTGAAAAATTAGTTAGAAATTTTTATTCTAAACGAGATGAAAATAGAAGCTTATCTTACCATTTTACCCTTGAAAGGTTGAGCCTGTATGCTCTAATCTCTCCTTATATGTTAATATATGCATTATTTTTTAATACTTCAAGTTTAAGTCCATTTCTCTTTAGTTAAGTCTAATTCAAATTAAGTTTTAAGATGTAGAAACAACAGGATAATATTTAACGTTATTTCACCTTAATTACGCATGTTTGATGTCCTTAAGGACATGATTGTTATCTATTTTAGCTTTGTTAAAATAATTATCAACTGTTGTTATGATTTTCATGAAGATAGAATCCAATCGTGTCATATGCCCTCATTGAAAATTAGATAAATAAAAGATGTTAACTAGTAAATATAAAATCCTGTTAGATCAAATCAAGTTTTAAGATCTGATGTTTATCATTCTAAAAGTAGCATGACAATAGCCATATTTTCCGGTTTCTTTTCTCACACCCTAAAAGAATGTTTATTACAAAAAAAAAAAAAGAATGTTGTCTTTCCTATTGCTAGTCTATTATTATAATTCTTGTGTACATGTTTGATGGATGGGTTGCCACTTATGTATTTAGCCATTAAAATTACTTCTTACAAAGAGAAAAAGAGTAGGAAAAACAAGTGAAATCTTAGCATATTACAAATACAAAGCACATATCTTAAAAATGTATCATATATTACTAGTTGGTGTAATATAAAATCATTTATAGGAACTTATGCCAACTCATCTAATTGTTCTCTTTACCTACACTTTTTTGGTTTTTACATATGCAGGTTGGAAAGGATTATTACTACTTTGAGTGGTATGACTCGCAATGTACAATTATGGTCAAAGAGGTGTGAGGAAGATGCAAGAAATACAAATGAAATGTTTGAAAGACATAGATCGAAATAGAGTGAGGGAGAACTTATTCATACATTGTTCATTAGCAAATTACATCTTGAAACCAAACTAATATAACTCCTTAATATGTCTTCGAGGTTGGACACAAGGAGGAGCACCATGATGAGTGGAAGCAAAGAAAAGAAAATGAGTTTAGCAAAGTATGGGTAACTGCCAACTAGATATGATACACCAATCGATCCTATTATACCAACAATCTACTGGATATAACTCATCAGTTCGAACTATAAGGTTATGTGCCACTACTCCTTGATAAGGGGAACAGATAAGAGTTAAAAAGATAATGAGAATATTAAGGTAGCTCAAAAAGGAAACTTATAATAATCTAATAATCAAAGGTGATGTCTGCATACAAACTAATGGGATTTATATACCCATCCTAGTAGGGTTACATTACATATATGAAACGACAAAAGGCTAATTTATAGATAAAATACACAAAACATACTAAAAGTAGTAAAAAGAGACAAAGAATATTTAGTATAAAAAAGTAAAAAAATCTTTCTAAAATGTTGTGCTGAAAGATATGTGTCACATGATGGTTGGTGTTCCAAAATACAGTACAATTCAAACAAAATGAAGAAAAGAGAGTCCGTGTTCAAAGTCAACCTAATTTAGATTAAATCAAAGCTCAGCCAATCAGTCATTAGAGAATATTTAGCTTGGATTGGGATCGGGTGCTGGTGATTGACTTAGGAGATTGGCTTAAACAGTTGTTGGAGGTTGGTATGCTTGGATGTTGTCTGTGTTCATAGCACGGTTGCTTGACAGGTTAGCTTGTATGCTTAATGAGTTCCTAATTGCACATATTTTATTTAGTGATTTTTTATGATTTTCCTTTATATTTGAGTTTATTTTTAGATAATAATACTCAATTAAGCAAAATTTTGCTTTCTAGGTTTTGGAATAATCTACTTGAGAAAATGAAAAGATAAAAATAAATTTCACTCAAATTGGAGATAAAATGAGTAAGTTGTGAAGGTTTAAGGATCAACAATAGCTGAACAACGTGACTGTATTATTTCTAAGCAAAATTAGAGCTAATTTTTTACTATTACAGCCTAAGATACAATCAAAAGATACAACCATGTCGTCGATTGTGTCATTTCCATTTTTTTAAAAAAATACAGAAGATGGACATGAAGCATAGTTAAAGACATGACCAAAAGACATAATTGTGTCTTGAGTCATGTCTTTTCCAACCGACTTATTTTTTTAGTTCTTTGTATATGAAGCCTGGTTAGGGTTTATTTGGGGAACTCTTTGGCATGACTTTTAGAGAGTTTTTGTAACTAAGAACAACTAAGAAAGTGAGGATAAGAGAAGATTTCAAGATTTAATTTTATTTGGATTTCATGATACTTCTTTCTATTTTTTTTCTATACTTTGTTTTAGATTTTGATTTTGCGATGTATGGAGAGTAGAACCTTGGTATCTAGGTTTTATGGAACTTAGATCTATTCGTATGGTATTATAATCACTTGATTAATCTAGTTCTTTATTATTTTCTTGATTCAACTATTTTTGCTTCATGATTTAGGTAATTATTTCCACTGGTAGTAATCTAAAGTTTAATATCTTATAAGAGAATCGAGAGATTTCTTATAAGATTAGATCTAGTCATAGTTGATGAGAATTGTTACAAGCTTATAGATAATTTGCAAGATTCTTCTGGATTTCAAATTAAAGCGTAGAGAATTCATTATTTAATAATGCAATCTTAAGTCATGTTATTAAGAAGAGATTCTAATATGTGATTCTAGGGTTAGGGTTAGTTGACTTAAGAAAGTGATTAATTTTAGTAAATAATTCTCTCGGTCAAGAAAGATTAAAGAATAAATTAGATGATTTTTAGGAAAATCACATGTTAGATTTAAGGGAAGTAAGATTTAGGTACAATATTGAATCTTGAATTAATTTCCCATTGAATTGCTTTCTTGTTAATTCTTAAATTGCATCTTAGTTAATCTTTAAATTAGTTTTAGCACTAATTTAGATTTACTTCTTTAAGTTCTTTGAAATTAAATTTTCCAGTTAGATAATAGAGGCCTAATGAGTACTAGTGGTCAGAGTTTCTAAGGGATTGATTCTTGGACTCAATCTATTAGATTACAAACTGATAATGGACTTGCCTACATTAATGCTTAGCGAGTCAAGATGTCTGTTTGGTAGCTTTAAGAACTATGTTGGCACATGTGAGAGCTTAATATTCAGGTCGGTAATGGAGTGAAACATGGAGGTAGGGATAGGAATTCTTGTCTTGGATGGGACTTCTTGCTAATATTCTTTGCATAAGTCGTTGGAGTCCTCTAGCTTGGCTGTACGTAATTGGTTTAAGAAGTTAATTCCTATCATCCACTTGGGGGTCAGAAAGATTTGATCTCAAATCTAAAGTATCCTCCAATTCTTGTTCTTCTAAAGCTCCTGTAGGTCTTCTTCTTCTGGTTAGTGGGGAATTGGGTCATATACATTTAAGGTGGAAGAAACATCATAGTTCTCGGGTAGTTCAATTTGGTAAGTATTGCAGTTGATCTTTTTTAGGACCTTAAATGAGTCATCATCTCTTGGAGATAGTTTGCTCTGTTTTAGGTGCGAAAATCATTCTTGATTGAGGTGAATCTATATTAAGTCTCTCAGCTTGAAGGAAATAGTTCAACGGCCTTGGCTACCAATCTCTTGTTGTCTTTAGTTGAACTTGGTGATTTTTCTTGCTACAGACTAATGTAGCTCTTGTAGTTTTTTGGCTCAATCAACTCTAAATTAGCTCTCTTTAGCAATTGTGGGGGTGCCAATCAAATATGAGGGGATAGTACGATTGAGGCTATAAATGACCTTAAATGAAGTCTTCCCAATGGTGCTGTGGATGATTCAGTTATATGTGAACTCTTTAATTGGTAGATACAAATCTTAATCCTTTAAGTTCTTTCCTACAATAGCTCTAAGTAAATTTCCTAGTATCTTGTTTACTACTTCAAACTAGCCATCAATCTGAAAGTGGCTATTGGAGTTAAACATAAGTTTAGTTTGAGTCTCCCAAAAATAGCTTAGGAACTTTGAGTCTCAATATGAAACAATAGTTTTTAGCACTCTATGTAGTTGAACAACTTCTTACAAAAATAAATTAGCAATATATAAAGCATTGTTAGTTCGATGGCATGGAATGAAGTGTACCATTTTGCCGATGCAGTCTACTACAACAAAGATTGAATCCTTTCCCTTAAATGTCCAGGGTAACCCTAGGACAAATTCCGTATTGAGGTTGGCCTAAGGTAAGGTTGGTATTGGTAAGGGCATATACTCTCTACAGGGCTCTCTCTTCCCCTTATCTCTTTTGTACACTTCATAACTACTAACTACCTTATATACATCCTTGGCTAAACCAAGCTAATAAAAATTTTCCTTCAACAGATTGACTGTTGTGGTCTCTCTAAAATGACTAGATAATTTATCATTATGAGCTTCCCTAACTAATAACTTACGCGTGGAATAATTTGATATGTACAGCCTTCGATCCTTGAACAAATAGCCATCTTTGAGGTAATGTACTCTAATAGCAACTCCTTTTCGATACTGTTCAAGAATAGGACTAAAATGGGTGTCGCAAGCATACTGCTTAGTGATAAGTGAAAATTCTAATATTTTTTTCTACAAAGAGGTCAGTAACATTTGTCGATGTGATAGATCATTGATGACCACATTAGTGCTTCTTTTCTTGTGTTAGATCACATATGAAAATCCTTCTATAAACTTCAGTCACTTGGCTTACCTCTTCGAAAGTTTGTTTTGACTCCTAAGATGCTTCAATAATTCGTGGTCAGCGTAAATAACAAACTATTGAGACATTAAGTAATGTTGCCAAATAGTAAAAGCTTGAAAAAAGAAAAAAGAGTATAACTCTTTTTTGTACATAGAATAGTTTAATGCAGCACACTGAGCTTCTCACTGTGATAAGCAACCGATAGTCATTCTTGCATCAAGACAACACCAATTCCAATGCCTGACGCATCATTTTCCAATTTGAAGGGCTTGTCAAAATCTGGTAATAATAGGATGGGGGTAGATATGAGCTTCTCCTTGTTCTTTCGGAACCTTTACTTAGCCCGATCATTCCATCTGAACCAATCACTCTTCTTGGTAAGCTCGATCAATAGGTCTGCAATGGTATTGAAGTTCTTAATGAATTGCCTATAGAAAGAAGTAAGGCCATGGAAATTTTGAACTTTAGTGACATTCTTTAGCATCGACCACTCCAATACAGCTCGGATTTTTTCCTCATTAGCTCAAATTCCTTCCCTTAATACTAAGTACCTAAGAAAAACTATTTCACCCTAATAGAATGTACACTTCTTCAGATTCTCATCCAACTTTTCAGCTCTTAAAATATTAAAAACAGCTCAAAGATGTTGAACATAGTTGTTCAGGTCAGTACTGTATACTAATATATCATTAAAGTATATAATCATACATCATCTGATTAGAGAGCGCATCACATGACTGATAAGCCTTATGAATGTACTTGGTGCATTAGTAAGTCTAAATGACATAACTAACCATTTATAGAGACCATGCCTTATTTTGAAAGTAGTCTTCCATTCATTACCTGACCTTATGCAAATTTGGTGATAGCTACTTCGCAAATCAATCTTCAAAAATATTCTAACCCCATGAACTTATCTAACATGTCATCAAGCTTCAGTATTGGGTATTTGTACTTGATAGTAATATAGTTGATTGCTCGAATGTCAATGTACATGTGCCATAAATCATCTTTCTTTAAGACAACAAAGCTGGTATAGCACAAGGACTCATGCTTTATCTTACATAACCTCATTATACTAGCTCATCCACTTGTCTTTTTAGCTCGGTAGCTTGCTCGCGGTTCATCTTATAGGCAGGTCAGTTTGGCAAGGCTACGCTTGGATATAGATTAATATAATGTTCTATACCCCGGACAGGAGGCAGTACATTAGGTAACTCTTCAAGAAACTGGTTTGAAAACTCATCAATTAGCCTTCGAATTTCTTTAGGGATATCTTTTAGATTCTTCATTTCCAACAACCTTCTAATCAATAAAAACATAAGCTCTTCGACCTTTGTAGCAACTTGGAGCTTTCTTCGACTCATTATTAGGGCTTTTTTCTTACTAGCTTTGGTGAATTGATTATGGGTCTCATTTACTTAGTTTGGCATTTGGGTTGCAGTACAATCTTCTTCTCATTCTTAACAAAGGCATAGGTGTTCTTATATCCATCATGAGTAATACGTCGGTTGAACAATCATGATTTTCCTAGTAACAAATGTAAAGCTCTCATAGAGAGAACATCACAGTCTTCTTCTTCCCTATATACATTCCCAATACTAAACAGCATAGTTACTTGTTTCGTCACGTAGCACCCTTATCATGAAGCTAATGTAGTTTGTAAGGTTGAGGGTATTTAGAGGTCGGTAGTCTTAACTTCTGTACAAAAGACTGTACGATGGCATTAGTATAACTTCCTCCATGCACTATGATGGTGTACAATTGTCTCTTGATGGTATACTTTGTATGGAATAAATTCTCTCTTTGGTCTTCCTTATAGTTTAGTAAGGAACTTAGTACTCGTCTTAGTACTAAGATCATTACTTCTCCCTGTTAGCATAGGCATAGGTTTCCTCTTCCTCTTCAACTTCAACTTTTCTAACATTCTTCTCCTCTTTAGGCTTGCTTTCGTTGGTGCTATCCACTATATCTCTTCGAAAAACCATGGTACATCGGTTCAGACATTTAGCAGCCATATGTCTAAAGCCCAAACATTTAAAGTACTCTACATTGTTAGTCTTATATCTTGAGGTTTGTCCTTTTTCATATATCTTCGGGGTCAGCCTGATGTTAGTTTGGCTCAGCAGGCTTAGTTGGCTATCATCAGGTTGGTCATTTCTCTCTTTGGCTTAGGAAGTTCTCCTTATGTCGGCACAGAATAGCAACTTGGAAAAATGTTGGCCAAGTTGGCTTGGGGCATTTCTTCTTTGTTTTTCAACCCTTTGCGTTACCTTAATGGTCTTTTTTAGAGTATAAAAAGTCTGTACTTCTACAATATTATGGATCTCATATTTAAGTCTAAAAATGAGCCTCGACACTATACGAGCCTCAAGTCCTTGAGGAACTTGGCATCCTTACTCTTATGTTCAATAATACTTGGCCTCTTCTTCTTCCTCTACATACTCTTTCACATCTACTTCCTCGTCATCTTCCTCAATCTCCTCTAACTCTGTCCTTTATCTAATAACTCAACCTATAACTCTTCCAACTCGATAGGGTCGAACTAGGTTATTGGCTTACCTACCTTAGCCATAATGTCTCTTTAGAACATTCTCAGGTGGGTTATGGTAAGGCTTACCCTAGGGTTGTTATCTGTTAATTTGCATCGTGGTGACCAAACTCTTAACAAGATTAGTAAGTCTATAAAGTCTATCATCAACTGACCCAAGAGTATTACTATTATTACAACCATGACTAAGTTGAGCACCACTGCTCTAGTTACCAATAATACCTTAAACACTCAAATTTGACATAGTATAATACTTATCTTAACAAATTAACAACACAACATACAACAAACACTTCTATTTACTACCTAAAAAACTTACCAACATAAGCTAACAACTTTAATACCCAAAACTCACTTGAACACAACAAGAATGCACTTGCTTTGTTTTCTAGTGAAAAATGGAGTATAATAGAGCAATAACAAGAACTACTCTTACCAATACACACATCTTCACTACATAGCTCAAAACTCTAAATTTACTTCACGCGAACACATTGAAGTAGCTATGGAAGGAACATAGCATGTACAAATAGCAAACACAAACCAAAACTTCACTATAACTTCATACACTTCCTCTTGGAACCATGCTTTAGTATTAGAGAAGCTGATGCATCTTTGGAGTGGGATACACATAGGAACAGCACATCTGGCAAAAGTAAAGAAAAGAAAATGGGTTTAGCAAAGTCCAAGTAGGTATCAACCGGATATGATACACTAATCAATTTTACTTGACCTACAATCTGTTAGATATTACTCATTGGTTTGAACTATAAGATCACTTGCCACTACTCCTTATTAAAAGAAATAGATAAGAGTTAAATGGATAACGAGAACACTGGGGTTACTCAAAAGGGAAACTTGTAATAATCTAATAATCAAAGGTGATGTTTATGTACAAACTAATGGGGTTTATATACCCATCCTATTAGGGTTACATTACATATATGAAAAGAAAAAGAGTTATTTACAAATAAAATACATAAAACATACTGAAAGTAGTAAAAAAGAAAAAGAATATTCAGAATGGAAAAGTAAAGAATCCTTTTAGAATGTTATGTTGAAAGACATGTGTTGCATGGTGGTTGGTCTTCTGAAATATAGTACAATTCGAACAAAATGAAAAAAAGAGAGTCCATAGTCAGAGTTAAAGATTAGTTAATCAATCACTAGAGAGTATTCGGATTGGATTGAGATCGAATGCTGGTGGTTGGCCCGAGAGATCGGTTTAGAAAGTCTTTTGAGGCTTGTACACTCGGATGTTATCTGTGTTGTGGTACGGTTACTCGGTAGGTCGACTTATATGCTTAGTTAGTTGGTATGTCAACTCGGTAGCTTTAAGAACTATGCTAGCATAAGTGAGAGCTCGGTATTCAAGGTGGTAATAGAGAGAAACATGGAGGTCGGGATAGGAATTTTTGTCTTGGATGGGGTTTCGAGCTAATATTCTTTGTGTGAGTCCTTAGAGTCTTCTAGCTTGGCTATGCGTGATTAGTTTGGGAAGTTGATTTCTATTGCTCCTACTCCAAGACTTAGGATCCAGCCTAATCAAATACAAAAACGCATCTTTATCTAACATTTGGATTCTTTTCATGTGATGGTTGAACTTATTCATTATATACATCATAGTTGTTCCCTACAAATCATCCTTCAAAGGTCTAATTTTGATGCTGGCATCCCCCATGTTTCCATATAGGTGCCGAACAGAAATGTGATATTCATAATCTCGTGTGACATCCTTCAATGCTACTACAAGTCCCTATACAACAACAAATGGTTAACTATTCAACAAGTTATATTACTACTCATGCCAAATCAAAATGCTTCATCAATTCATAATACCTTTTGCCTATTAGACATGAAAGTCCACTTTATCTAGCATTCACAGTTAATATCATCTAGCACAAGCTATAAAATAAACTAAAACATGTAAAAGATAAGCAATTACACTAAAGTTAACTTTCACCACATAGTAAAAAATAAAGTTGATCAATTGTATGTCACTTCTAGAAACCATTGCCAAGCATCTAAATTCTCTATCTCAACTACAGCAATGGCTATAGGGAACATGTAACCATCACCATCATTACCAAGAGCTCCTAACAGTTGCCCTCGATATGGGCTTTTTTGGTGTATCCCATCAAGCCTAGTAAAGGGTCTACATCCATGTACAAAGCTAGCCTTCTTTGCATCCAGTGAAAGATACATTCTCTAGAATATAAGAATTGCACTAAGACTATTACTTCTCAATTTTAACTTGATGGTGCTATTTTTGTTCAACATAAGTATTATTTGGAAATAATCATACAAGATGCTATATTTTACTCTTCATAATCACCATATAATGTCTTCATCATAATACACTTCATCCTATAGACAATCCATTGAGAAATATTGATGTTATAATCTCTCTTCACTTAATTCCTCAATGTTTGAATCTTGGTGTTTGACTGATCTCCAATCTAAGAAACACACCTTGTTGCCAGAGATTTTGTTGTTAGATAACTCGTTTTATGGACAACAGGACATCTATGATCCATGTTAAGTCTTCTAAGCATGTATGTCTTCTCTTCCTTAGGGGCTTTCTGTGACATCTCCATCCACATTTTGCTTTACAAGCAACAAAAACCCTTTTTCCTCTCATTCTTGATAAATTTGACATCACGAGCTATCTTTGCATCGTATGTACCTATAACTTTTCTAAAAGCCTTGATATCCATAAATCTCATCCCTACAAGTAGAGTTGGATGGTCTAAGTGATTCTCATATAAAAACGACAATCTTGGTTTTTGAAATCTTCAAATCATCATCTAAAACTGTAGGAATCTCAATATTTAACTTCCAGCATACACATTACATTTGGATGTCTCGCTATCTTGGTTAGTTTCATCATTTCCATTAACACCCCTATCAATTAAAGCTTCATGTTTGGCAACTAGATGCCAAAAGATATCATCACTAAAATTTGCTATTGTCTAGGCATCAGAAAGAGAACCATATCCGCCAATGTACAAGTGAATATAACTCCTATTGCCATAAGCTATAAACATACTCTCAATATCAAAATCTTTATTGAGCATTACCAACTAATTCCTCTATCAAAGCATTCAAAGTTAAACCATTTTAGTTGATCCCTTCTACCTTCTCAAAGCTCCCATTCTTATAATTGGTTTCTAGCCCTTGGGTGCAATAGCCACCATAGTATACAATGAAGTTTGTACAATATATTTCTTGCCATTTCTACAATAGAAAAAGAGAGAAAATATGACAATATCAGTTCG
The DNA here is from genome assembly GCA_024138005.1 of Lumnitzera racemosa. Lineage (NCBI taxonomy): Eukaryota > Viridiplantae > Streptophyta > Magnoliopsida > Myrtales > Combretaceae > Lumnitzera > Lumnitzera racemosa. The sequence continues at coordinate 72,584,705 of JAMXBC010000003.1, forward strand.
TTACAATACATTAATAACAAACATAAGGACTACTTCGACCTCAAAATACCATTACAAAACCAAATGTCCCTAAAAGTCAAAACAGAAAAACTAAACAAATATAAGTCAATGTTGGCTTATATGCATGCTTAACTAGTTGCAATTTCATTTGGAACAATTCATTAATTACTAAGTTTTAAGGTCAATTTTTACAACTTCCTCTATAAGATTCTTTATTGAGAATTACGGTATATCGATATTCGTATGATCATGGTTGTCAAAATCGTAATCAACTATATGATTCTACAAGTTTATAATTTTATAATATTTTTCTTTATTAAATTGAATATAAAATTGTTTTAATGCAAAATTTTGGTAGAATTATGAATTTTTATGTTTGATTTTACAAGCTTATGATTTTATAGGTATTGTATAATTCTATACGATTTTACCAATTCTATACATCTAAATAAACAGTGGAATCGTGATTTTAACTACCATGCATATGATAGATTCATCCTAGTCAATTTTACTCTCTACATACAAGTACAAAGTAATTTTACAAGTCTTTATGAAGTATATTTATCAATCTTATACAATAGGATTTGATCAACTTGTTATGCTTTTCTTAGTATATAATATTCAAATGTTGGCAGTCTTAATTAAAGGTATCCAAAAAGTCATATCGTCAAATAAAAAATCCTAACTTTTAATAGTATATACTAAAGCAAACATAGGGACCACTTTAACTAAGGATATAATAATAATAATAAAAAAAAACTATGGCCTTACATAGAAAACCTAACTTTCATATGCACAATTTAAGAATAAAGAGACTCATATATTGACAAGAGGAAAAAGCAACTGAATGTAAAGAAATAGCAACAAGTCAGTAGTGATATATACAATATCTCAATGGATAACGACAACATCAACAACAAATTCTAATGCAGTAGTGACAAAAAAGGGAATAACTAAGTAGTAAGAAAAAAAAAAAAAGATAACCCAACAACAATAATAACAATGTTAGTAAGAATAGAGACTATACAATAATCGAATGATACAATGTAATAAGGAAGGACAACACAACAACATACAAATAAATAAATAAAAGATGATACCTTTTTCACCTTTTGCAAAAGAAATAATGAAGGATCATTCAAGGTAAATTTTTTTAATTTGTTCAAAATTAATTTCATGTATATATTGGATTTTCTCATAGAAGTTTCCAATATCTTTGCGATCCATTAAATGTTTTGTCTCTTCCTTTACATTTTAATTAGGAGTTTTTTTATGGCTAATATGATTGGGTTAACATGTTGATCAATAGATGAAGGGGGGTAATTTTGGGTTTTTCTGTTAAATTAGGTTCATGTGCATTGTACACACATTGTTTTTAAGGGAAAAGGCTAACAATCTTGAAAGGGAAGTTGTGAGGATGAATCTATACCATGATGAATGTTAAGAGTGGGCTTTTTGAAATTTTCCTTAAATTTAACATAGTAATTGAAAAATATTAGACTACATGTCATTATTTTGATTAATAAATTATACTTCTTTACTACTATTCTTACATATGTAATCAGCACAGTAATGGAAATATAAAATATCAAAACTATATAATGGAAACGCATTCTGGGGAAGTTTAAATATGCTTAAGGGTAAGATTGTGAAATACCCTTGCTTTGATGTAGATTTACCTCCAAACTTTTCAAGTGTATTTTTTTTTTCACTCTTCTAAATTTTCAACAATTTGCACCATTAAGTGCACTTTACATTTTATGATAAAAAATGTACATGATACATGACTATGGAATTGTACCAAAACTCCTTCAAAATTGGATTCTATTATGTGAAATTGCTAAAATGTCCCCTTAAAAATATCATATTTTCTTGAGACAACATATAAGGCAAGAAAAGCAAAAAATTATGAGCTTCGTAGTTGAACATATCAACTAAAATTCTTGTCTAAAAAATAAAAAGATGAAAATGCATTCAAGAAGAGTTGAGATGGCTATTAAGTAAACTACGCTTGGAAAGGAACAATGAACTTCGTTTAATATAAAATACAGTGGCAAGATTTTTAGTACTATAGAAAAAATCCAACTATAATTGAAAAACCAACCATTTTTAGTTTGCAAAATATGTCATGTTGCACTAAGTTTAGTAATTCATTGGATTATTTCCATCTTACGATTTTGAAGCTTCTTAAATATATCTATATATGTATATATATAATATTATGTGTGTATATATATATATATACACACACACACACATACACACATACATATACATATAGATGGCAACTCATTGAGAAGCAATAAAACACATCCTACAAAATAATTAAGCAAAGCATTAGTGGCTTTCTGCAATAAAAGAAGAAGATATCTAGTTTATGCTCAAAGAGAACATAAAACAATATTAATATAAACTTAGATTGGTAATTTAAAATCAAAAGAGGTTAAGATAGCTTGAATTTATCAAGAAGTAATTTTTTTGTAAAAGGACTATGATTATTTCTGATTACAAATAAAAGTCTAATAATACGTTTTGTACATTGTATAGGCATGAACAATGATACAACTAAGATATTCAAAGTGAGATATGATATGCCTCGTAGGTGAACAAATGAAGAATATCATGTAAGAACAAACAAGGGTTGGTTTAACTAAGCAATATTCAAAATGATAGAACTTTAGTAAGGATTTTAAGCAATTTGTAAGTCATCTTAATGGATATGATGTACCACAAAAACACACATGATCCTAAGCTATACTTAGTATTACATATAAGCAAAACATGTGAAGTTTTCACCACAAACCTTTACTCAAGGGTTTGATAAAAGTAATAGGACTTGAGAGAAAAATACTCATAAGATCAAGAAGTATATTCATTTGCTAATTGTTTTGGCTAACTATATAGTAGGGCATATATGGTGGCCTTTTAGGGTTACAAAAATGGAAGATTTAACAACTAAAATAGGCTAATGTTCGAGAGAAGAAAAATACATAACATAGTATCATCCAAAAGGGGCAAAAAGGAGAAAGAATAAAAGAAGTATGTATTTAGATTAGTATAGCAAAAAAAAAAAATGTTAGAGATACATATTGGATGCCAATTGGGAGCTTTTTTTAAGCACAACAAACTATTTTGTATGATACAAGGCTGGTTGGATAATCTTCAAACAGGTTGGAAAGGGGTACCATCATAATAGGAACCTATTGGCAAGGCATTAGGCATTTCATCTAAGCTATTGAGCTTAGCTAACTGGTTGACCTCATCCAGTCGAGATAGAATATAGACAAGATAAGAGCTTCATAACTCTTGCAACATGGAAGCTCAGATAATGTTAGCTTCTTCTTCATTAGGTTGGTAAGAATGGGTTTGGTGGCCGAGATTGAGAAGGCCATAAGCTTAAGATTGGATAATGGGTCTTGGAAACTGATTCCTATCAGACCCTTCAGGTTGCGAAGGATTTGGGATCAAATCAAGATGGCGATGTGGAACAGTATATAGACTCAATAGTCTTTTAGCAGCTTATGTTCATATGTATTATTATTGATTTTATATAATACTTGGAAGGACCATCAACTCAAGATGATAGATTGCTCTTCCTTAAATTAGAAAATATTTCTTTTCTCAAATGTACCTATATGAGATCAATGTTGCTAAACTTGGGCTGGGATGTTGACCTAAAATATGAGAGGGTCAAAGGTCAAGAGGTCGAATAAGGCTTCAGGTCAAATAAAATATATATATATATATATTATTATACTAAATTACAAGTTCATATGAATTAAACTTATATATTAGTTAAATTATAAAATGGAATAGGAATCCTTCAATATGCATTGATAAATATTTTTCCATCTTCAATATGAATTAGATATCTATAAATAAAATATAGATAATTCATTGGTATAAGTAATATATGTTGACAATGTGATCTAATTGGTTGCTATTAACTTTGATAATTTGTTCACGATCCATTATACCTAATGCTAATGCTCCTTTAGTTCTAATCTAATTAAGCATGTAAATAAGTTGAGCTGCTCAAGCTTAACATAAAACTTATTTATTTAAATGAGCCAAGCCCAAGCTCTATTTTAGGTTCACAAACCGGCTTGATTACATATATTATATATAATATATTATTAAAATCTAAGTTATGCAATAATATATAATATACAATCTAATCCTTATTCACTAATCTATTTATTTATATATTTCTTTATTTTATTACTTGGGTTTACAAGTAGGCTTGAATTTTGCTCACTTTAGGCTCAGTTTAGCTTAAGCTCGACTAGTAAACAAGCAAAGCCTTAGTTTAAGACAAAGCTCATTTATCTAAATAAGTTAAGCTTGATACTCAATTTGTAAGCTTGATAAAAGTCCGACTCGAGTCTAAATTCGATAATTTTTAAATGGGCTAAACCTAAGCCTGAGCTTTTAGAAGTTTGAATCGGCTCGGCTCATTTGTAACCTTAAATTTGATAATCAATCATAGACAATAAGCATTTGTTTTGGAATGAATATTGACTTGTGATTTTCCTTCCTTTTTTCTTGAAATTGGTTTTGAAGCTCTTTATCACTTGTCCTTAGATAGTTAATTTAGATGTCATTAACGCTACATAATAACATGATTTACCATAACATGTCTTCCTTAATTACATGTTATGGCAATTTGAAATACATTCCTTGCAACATTTGTATAGAGTCTTGCATCAAGGATATTTTGTTGCTAGGACAAGTATAAATAACAACTTCAATGCAATAACATCACAATTAAATTTCATGTCATGGTTGGCCAAAAGAATCTAACCTTTAATAGCTCACATCTCCACTTCTCGCCAAAGTCATCGGACAAGCCTCCACTATGTACCTTACGTACTAATCATGGACCAAATGACTCAGTATACATAGCTTTATATCTTGAAATAAAAACCCTTCTTATAGGAAATATCTATCAATAGGAACCCTTTGTCTGCAATTTGAAATAATGGGACCAAAATATGGGTTTGTCATAGTGCTCCTTAATCATAGAAAAGCTTGAGAATTAGGTTTGAAGGCGAACAACAGAGTATGTCTCCTTGATAGTACGTAGGTTAGCCACGTTCATCTTTTCTTTCTATACATGATCACAAAAGAAAACCCTTCCATGAATTCAATCTACTTAGCTTATCTCTAAGGTAACTTGGGTTGGGTATCTTAACGACTTATGGTTAATGTATATGACAAACTCTTGAGGTAATAGGTAATGTTGTAAAACAGTCAATGCTTAAATGAAGGAGTACAACTCTTCGTCATATACTAAATAGTTGAGTGTGGCTCTTATGAGTTTTTCACTAAAGTAGGCCATAGGTGGCCATCTTGCATTAATACAATACTAATGCCTACACTTGATGTTTCACATTTTAGCTCAACGACCTTCTTCAAAGTCTAGTAGAGCCAATATGGGGATTAGAGGTCAACTTCTTTTTCATCTCATCAAAGCTCTTCTATCCTTTTTGAGCTCAACATTCTCCTTGGTCATCTCGACAAGTGGTGCTACGCTTGGGGGCACATTCTTCCAAATTCACTATATCACATTTTAAAGAGATGGAGTTGCAATAATCCTACTGTATAAACTATCATAAGGTAGAAGCTGACCTTATAACTATTACCATAGACTTAGTCCACACCAGATGTACTCGACTTATCTTCTTTAAAGCATCCAATTCATTAACTGTTGAATATGAACTTATGGAATAATTTTTTGAAATAACAATTAAAAACCGGACTTATGGTTTAACTTTATAGAAGAGTAGTTACAAAACTCACGGGTATAAGTTACTTAGTACAGACCAAAAGATAAAAACCCATCGGGCTACCTAAGGTGACTCTAGCAGTTTTCTTAATAGTTAGAAAAAGTCAACGATAAGAACAAAAGAAAATCTGGCCAATTCTTCTTGATCTTCACTCTTTAAATTCATCTGCTAAAATTCTGCTATTTTAGTTATTGTACTTGTAAACCTATACTAGGCCTACAGTACACATTATAGGGAAATAAGCGACAACTTACTTAGTAAGTAGGACGAAGACAGAAATATGTGTTTAGCATAGAGCAAATAGGGTTTTCAAATAGTTTTAGTTAGATGAAATATGTGTTTAAGCAAATACCATTGTATGATGTTGGTTGATTCATCGTGAGATTAGAGGAATTGCACCTGCTTTAATTCGAGTTGAGGAGTTTGACGTTGTACACTTACGAATTGGAACCAACTCAGCCTTGTGCAATAAAGAACGCTCTCTGCCTGAGACTACTTTCAAACCACGGCCCTTAACCTTGTCATGACCTTCTCTCCTATCGCTTAGTTTTTTACTAAGGATGAGGAAAAAATTATTTTAGCTACCTTCATCAAAGGTATCTGTATTTGACTTGAGAATCCTAGTCGTCCCCCCTAATAGGTTGCGATGCATATTAGGTTAGATGTTAGGCCAAGTGTAAGTTAGTTTGTTTTGAAAGAAACCAACTAAGTTTAAATAATTTAAGTAGAACAATATTCACAAAGCAAACATAACATGGAGTTCAGCATCCATCATAGCAAATCGGATCTTAAACATATGCAATGCACTACACACGCATAAACAACTAGCTACAATTATTGATAAGTACATATCAAATTCTCTAAGTATTTTGAAATAATACTTTGAAGTGTGGTGAAGTATTGATCCCACTTATCTGGAAGTCATATTGCTTACAGTAGTTACAAATGTCAGGCTTTCTTCGCCGTTATTTCCCAAGATACCTTTTGAGTCACTTTCTAAGTCATCTTCTAAGCTAAATTAGTTTTAGAGTTCTTAACAGAGACCCCTTCTGACTTTTCCTCTAAATTAGACTCTCCCTGTATTCATTAAGTTAAAAGGGTTTTGCATTAACTTCGAAACTTCACTTGAACTTTCTAAGTTTCCTCCCATTTCTACTCTGCATCATGTAAGCCTATTAAATCTTCGCATTTTACCTAACTTTTCACCATTAAGTCAACCATGAATACATTTAAAACCTAACATTCATAACCAAAATTTGCATATAATGTAATGACTCAATGAAAACTCCTCCCATCGAGGTATTGTCTACTTTAGCATAGAACGCCACACGATTTTGTCCCTTAATGCAGCAGTTTCCTAGAAGGTCTCCTACCTTGAGATTGACCTAACTTGAGTATACTTAATTTCGAAGTTTCAATGTGCTCTAAGCTATTATACCAAAAGGCGCTTTGATGATTTAGAGTTCAATCACTTAGTATGTAAGTTCTATTACAATCTACCCCCTTTACAAAATTGACATTCTTGTTAATTTCGTTACATAGGTCTAGAATCACCACCAGGCAAGGACTTCGCCCTTTTAGTTGGTGGATTGCTTTGATATTATTTATAATAACCTAACAAGAACTCTTGATAGGAGTCAACTTCTTAGACCAATCACGTGCATTCGAGCTAAAGGACTCTAAGGACTTATGCGAAGAATATTAGCTTGAAGACTTATTTAAGACAAGAATTCCTATCCCGACCTCTATGTTTCACTTTATTGCCGACCTAAATATTGAGCTTTCACATGTGCTAGCATAGCTCCTGAAGCTTTTAAGCAAACATACTGACTTGTTGAGCAATCAGGCTATGACATAGACAATGTACAAGTGTACCGACCTCAGAGGACTGTCTGAACCGATCTGTTGAGCTAACCACTAACACTCGATCCTAGTCTAAGTTGAATACTCTTTGGTGACTGATTGACTGAGCTCCGGCTTTACTTACAGATTCTCTTTTCTTCATTTTATTCAAATTGTACTATATTTTAGAACACCAGCTACCATGTAATATGTGTTTTCTGACATAACATTCTAGAAGGATACTTTACTTTTCCGTACTAAATATTCTTGGTCTCTTTTACGCCTTCTAGTATGTTTTATGTATTTTATCTATAAATTACTTTTTTGTCTTTTCATGTATATAATGTAACCTTAATAGGATGGGTACATAAACCCTATTAGTTTGTACATAAACATCGCTTTTGATTATCAAATTATTATAGGTTTCCCTTTTGAGCAACCTTGATATTCTCATTATCCTTTTGACTCTTATCTAATTTTTTTAGCAAAAAGCAGTGGTAACTGACTCTATAGTTTAGATCGATTAGTTATATTTGGTGGATTATAGACCGAGTAGGATTAATTAATGTGTCATATCAAGTTGGTAGTTACTTGGACTTTGTTAAACCTATTTTCTTTTTTTGCTTCCACTTGTTGTAATGCTCCCCCATGTGTCCAACGCCAAAGACGCGTCAACTCATCTCATTGAGTTATTGTTCGCTTTGGTATGGAATGTCGCACAGTTTTATCCCTTAATGCAATAGCTTCCCAGGAGGTTACCTATCTTAGGATTAACCTAACTTGAGTATGTTTAACTTCATAATTTCTATGTACTTTAAGCCACTGCACAAAAAAGCATATCAATAATTTAGAGTTCAGTCACCTAGCATGTAAGAGGTATTATATGTAAGACGGTCTTCCCACTTACTTGTAACATTTGCTCAAGTAGATCTTCTCTTTTGTAATGTAGCAAAATTTGAAGACTTATACAATTTACAAAATGTTATATAAAATATTTTAAGATAGACTTAGAACATACTATATTTTATTAAATTATGTCATCATTGTCAAATCTTCTCCTTATATAATATTTCCAAATGGCTACATATTTTTAAAGTTAAAAACAAATTTATTATTATTACTTTATAGATTATGACAACTTTGTAAATAGAAAGTATTAGATAATCATGCTATATAAGAAGAAAACTTCATACAATTTGTCACATATACATAATAATCTAATTAATTTTTTTCTTTATGTTTTAGTTAAACAATCAATACAGGAAAGACATGACTTATATAGTTATTATTATGTAATAACTCCATAATCCTACATACATACACATCAACTTGACAACTCGTGGATAGGAAAGTACCATATGTGCATATCTATATAATGTTCCCAATATAGGTGCATATTTACGTAGTTTAATATATGAAATAAAGAGTATATATATATACGGAAAACATCGATATGGCTATTGTGCAAGGACATAGGCGTAAACTTCAAAGTAAAAGCACAGCCAAATACTTTATCCAATATATATTGGCTTATAGAAATAGTGTATATAATATATTTTACAAAACATTATCTTGAATAAATTTTAGTATAATTATCCAAATATTACTTATGATATACAATTTCAATAATATCATAACGTTGATGACACATGCTAAATGAGATTAGTCTCGGAAACGTCAATGTAAATTGATACTCTTTTATGAAATGTTATATAGATGGTCATTTCCTTCTTTTTCCTTTAATCAAAGTAGTTATAATAAAATACAATCACGTTAGATCCCTAGGTTTATATGACTAATAAGATGTCAAATATGGATCTGGATTTCCTGTTTTCATCTTTCTATCAAGAGATATTCTTCTATACCATAGAGGTCAATTCTACGTACATTATTACAAGAAATCTCCATATATAACTTCCATTGTTACTAGTAAAAGTAGAAGATAATTATCTTAAATAAGCCTTAACTCATAACAATATGATAAAGTCACCAAGATTTCCCTATTAAGATATTAAATTCTATTTTAACAAAGTATTACGATACAAATTCTATTAATAGTTTATGCTAGGAGATTATGTATATCGACTTTGCAATCCATCATTTATTATTATCCAAAATCATGCCTAATTTTACCAGAATCCATATTTACACACTTGAGTCAAAAGGAATTTACTAAGACAGTCCATTTTACGTAACATTTATTACCGAATATTTAGCAATGTAACACGTCAAAATTTCCAATTCGATCAATAGAACATTAATACTAATCATAATTGCTAATGCGTACCTTTGTGTATATCGCATACATATCAACTATTGAATTAATACTTGTCTTTTTATCCAAATGATGGGATTTACAATAACACTACATGAAACTCAAAGACAATTATGCTTGCCTTATATTATCTTAGAAGAAAACTAGTTGACTTGCAATCTGTCCTTCCGTCAGAGTTCTTATGTCCGACGGTGATAAAACGATATTAGAATGGAGGGTTCTTCTTCAATTCTAGTTCGCCCGCACAAGTATCCCATGATTAATCATACCACGTCGATAGATTCTTCTTGTTAATAGTTGGAAAGTTTTTGTGTTATTTTTTTTCTTTCCATCCTTCGTATTCTTGTGATTTTTAGTTTGGGTAGAATGACTTTATGGCCTCCTGAAGTGGTTTATATATGTTTGGTTTTGTCAGTGGAAATTGACAGGTGTAACTCAATTTGTTAAATTCCACCATTTGTCATTTGTTAACTGATGGTCAAATGTCTAAGGAGTTCCCTATGATAGCTCTTCGTTGCTTATTCTTAGTTGCTAACAATACTAGACTTATGTGGTATTTCCATGTGTTAATTCTTACTTGTGAACCGTTATTGGTAATACAGGGTGCATTATACCTTTATTTAGGTGATTTAATCAATTACGGATAAATATTTATATATTGAACGTGTTTGATGTACACGCATACTTTTCAAATATTATTTTATGTCACCTTATTATCATTATAACTGAATTATTTATCTCTTCTAAGTATTTAGTTATTGAAACCGGAGTCCTAAGTTTCCAATATGTAACAAATGGCATTGATATAATTATCTTTTCTAACCATATTAATAGTTTTACCTTCCATTTCCAATATCTAAGCTCACGAGGTCTTTTAGACTAATTTTATAGCCTTGTTACAAATTCTAAATATACTTATTCATTAAATATTTAATTAATCTGAACATAATATATATATATATATGTGTGTATGTGTATAGAGTTTATGTTAATTTATTTTTAGATACTGTACATATTAAATATTTTTATTGAGTATACCTTATTTTTAAATATTATTTCATATCCTTTTATTGACTTTGCTCCTAAGGTCTCATTATATATATCAAAACTCACTATTCGAATTAGAGTTAAGGAATTTAATCCTATATTTCCAACTATATTCTACGCCTAAGATATGATGTTGTTCGAACCCTAATTAGTTTCTTTAATAAATATAATTAGCTCAAATGCATTTTTTCTAAATATTTTTTCACATCATTTTATCCTAATTACATATTTTTTAGGGTCTCTTACGTTATATATATCATATACAGAACCTATGTGTCAAGGATGGCATAGCATGTTAGGATTTCAAAATATGCTCCATCAAATAGGCAACTAATCAAATTTTAGATAAACCAACGGTTCATAAAAAGTGGAACTTCACAAAAGCTTAGAGAAACACCTAAAATAATTTAAAAGAGGTTTATGGCACTAATGGAACTTGACTTATGAGCTCGTCTAAAGCACTATCCCTTTTAAAGATGATTTGTGCTGATTTTTCATGCAACATATCTAAGAAGTTTCATTGCACCTAAATGATTGAGATGTTTGCATCATGTTACTTGTTATATTAAAAATTTTTTATAATTGCACTAAAATGTTCTTGCATATGTATTGGCTTAGCTTTCATTTATTTGTTATGGAAGTTGTAAACATATTAGTTGCTCTAGTAAGCATGTGTAATGATCCTATCTTATATGAACCTATTAATGATATGTATGTTAAATGATTAGCTTATTATAAAGACATTTTCGATATTTATCTTCTTACTATTATATTAGACTCTTCCACTAAAATTGATGTTTGTTTGATTATTTTAATTGTTACTATGAGTATGTCGATAAGTTCTCCCTAATGTAAGATTGCTATACAGTTTATGTGGATAGTGTCTTTCGATGAACGGACCGAGAATTGCTTGAGTTGTTCCAATATTTTCATACATTTAAGGTGGTTAAGTTTTGATGAATCCATCGCCCCACTATCTCCTAAATGTATAGTGTTGGTGGTTTGACTATTGTAGATTGTTTGGTATCATAGCAGTTGTAAAGACAAAGGGGTTTCAATGGGCTCTTCATGGAACTTGACAACTTTTACATCTGAGACCTTAATATCCTTGATTGGTGGAAGAGGTATGCAAGAATATTTCCAATCCTTTTTTAAATGGCACAATAAATCCCCATGGCTCCAAATTAGTGATTGCTATTACATAAGTTTTCAGCATGGTTAGACTAATTTTAGATGATTGTAGGGTATCACTATTGACATTAACCATTGAAACCCTTGCATGCGTTAAAGATTGGGTAAAAGTAGAAAGGCCAGAGCAAGAACTGTGTAGGACATCTAGCGAAGATGATGGATACTTCAATGATTTTAATTCATTGGGTAGAAGCTTGACAAGATCTACACTTGAGCACTAACAAGGTAAAAGTAATTAACGGGTTCAACTTTTAATTAAATTTTTTTCGACAATTAGAAAAAATAGTTTCATAATTTACAAAAAGAAAATTCAAAATTAAGATATTACCTTTAGCATTTTCAAAATGTTGGGCAAGCAAAACTTAGACTAGTTTTTAGGATTTTTGGTCAATACAAATAATTTGGCTAATCATGTGCACTTGACATTTTTTTTTTTTGCAAATTAAAATTGATAAACACACTAAAGTTTTCAAAAAAAAAAAAAAAATCAAACTACGATAATTTGATTCTAACTAGTAGATATGTAAGTACCTATAGGACGATATTTAAATTTGAAAAAAATTCCCCCTAATATTTATGTTTCTTTAAACAATTTTGTAAATCTTCATTGTACACTTTTTAATTTCAAATTTGTAGTGTGTAATTTTATTTTTATAGAATATCTATGTACCGTGTAATTTGTAACCTCTATCAACGAAATAAATCTTTGTTGGTTTTTATTTTTTATTTTTTGAAAAAATTGTAATATAATCATCTTTAAAAATGTAAGTATATCTTTGGAACGAAATTGTTGTTATTTACTTTTCAAAAATATAACAAGCGAAAGTTATTTTTTCCAATAACAAGTGAACTGTAACAAAAAAAGAAGTTTATGAGACCCGGTAAACCGGCCCCCCGTGGGTCGGTTACATTTCTACTTTTTAGAAACTATGACCCACCGATTCAATATCCGGGTCTAGGGCAGGTCCGACTCTTGCCGTCGTCTACTTGAATGTGCACATTTAAATCCTCATATCGTGTACGTATATTTCATGGACTTGAGTCACTCTACCTTATCGAACTTTCAACATGTGTGTCATATCTCCAATGGAAGATTATTTTCACTTATATTGACTTTCAATTGTTACCATCACTCTCCATGATAGCCCACAACTGAGTTACTAATTGTTATATCTATTATGCTGTATCCGATTGTTGTTATTTATAATGATTAGCTATTTCAAAAGTTTCACTATATTAAATATGTTAAAACAGTTCAACTCCTTTTTTTTTTTTTTTTGAATTATTATTACTGAATTTGACATTAGCGCCTTTTTAATTACGTAATTTTCAAGTTTATCAATTCAATTATCATAAAAGTATTTACTTTATTCAACTCTTTTTTTTTTTATTTGTTAAAATCTAACAAAGACCTAAGAAATGCCAACATGTCCAACGAAATTTAATGGAATAAATTGGGGTAGTAACTTTAGCAATCCAAAGTTTAATTAATATTAAATTAGCACTTGAAAAGTTATGTAAGTAATTACAAAATAAGCCAAAGTTCATGTATCAAATTTGATATATACCCTTTTTTTTATTATTGGAAATGGATCCCTTCAATTTATCTTCTTTCAATTTCTCTCAATATACCCTCTTAAAATATTGTCATGCCGAATTAATGATAAAGATTGTAAGAAAGAAAATAACGTTATAATGACATCATAGAGAATTTTAAAAATTTAGATAATTTCAACTACTGATTCATAAATTAAGAAAAATTGAGAGCAACCAAATTCTTTTTTACTAGAAATATCAATATATACAACTCCCACTCAATTATTTCTAGGACATTTAATCATCATAATTAAATAGATTTTTTTATAGAATCATTTTTAGTACTTCTATTGTGTTTAGTCAGTATAGTATACACATATGATAACTAACTCAGACACCCAATTTCAAATACATAAAATAGTCATGAAATACACACAAAAGAAAAGACCATTCAAGCTGACCGTATAGATAAAACTGAATAAAAATGGTAGGAAAAAAGTATAACTAGGCTAATATGAAGATATTGAAAAATTTTATCCAGGATTACTTTAGGAATCGCTCATAGGTTTCATGTAGCTTAACTATAGTTATTTTAGTACAATTAGATGTTCAACTCATGTAGGACTACTTAATCGGCTTGCAGGCATTAATAAAGCAGTTGCAAACGCTCCATCTCCCTTCGGTACAAATTTAGAGAATTCCCTAAGACATGATTTGAATCAAATCTTAGAGAAGAAGGAATACTTTTGAAAATGAAATTATAAAAAAAAAAAAAATGAAGAAGGGATGGTGATAGGAATACCGTATGTTATCGTTCTTTAGTTTTAGCAAGGAATTGACCAATTGAATTTTAGCTCGAAAGAATAACATGAGAAATTGGATCTACAATATGGCATATATTCATGAATCGATAAATCCTTTTCTAAGAGGCCCTTTAGTTCTGAGAAAGCTGTATAACCCTATATGGATCCAGTTGCTAAAGGGATTCAGATACGGTTCTTCTTTACAAACCTCAAAAGACATAAGAAAATTGTTGGTTAGGATGCCTCTAGACCTTGGAAGTCACCGAGCAAGACAACCTTCATACCTTTTTTTCTTCAAGAAATGTTAATATCATTAGCCAATCTATTGAGCCATTAATCTATAAAGTTTCTTAGACTAGCCAAATGCCTTGACAAGTAAATCAAACTCAACTTATTTCAATCCCAAAGCAAGCAGATGCAAATCCCTTAAAACAATTTCGTTTGGTTGGCCTTTATGTACGACTTTGAAGAAGATAATCTAAAATATTTTGGTCAATTGGCTCAGACCAATATTGGACACTCTAATTCATCCTGTCCAAACGGGTTTTATCCCTTGCAGAAATATAGCATGTAGCATAATTCCGATCAATGAATGGATGATTATTAAGTTGGACTTACTAAGGGGAGGCTTATGGTACATTTGAGTGGGACTTTATCCACTAAGTCCTTCATAATTCAAAACTTTCCTTATACTGGGTTAAGTAGGATGATGGCTGTGTTTCAACTACATCCGTTGAAGTCCTAGTCATTAGTAATCCTCTACTAACCTTTATCTTAGTAAATAAATTTGATAAGGAGACCCCATTTTTCCATATCTTTTCTATCCTTGGGTTGGAATTTCTAAGTAAGTTTGTGGAGTGTAAGGTTTATATGGAAAATTTGGAACCTTCAAGGTTAGACAAAATGATTTATAAATCTCTCGTGTGATATTTAGCAATAACAAAAGTCTCTTTGGAAAATGTTGACACAATTCAAAGGGTTATTCATGACTTCTCAAAACTCTCTAGATTAAGGGTGATTGGAGGTAAATTTTCAGTGTTCTTTTTGGAAAATACCCCACTAAGGAGTAGAGAAGAAATGGTTCAACTTGTAAGATATAAAGAGGTTGTTACTTTTGAATATACCTAGGATATCCTCTGGACTAAGGTTTAAAGCCTAAAGCCTAAAGCCTCTCAATTAAATTACATTATTGAAAAAGTTCCAAAGAAATTAAGAATATGAAAAGCTAGGCATTCAAGCATGGCTGGATGGATCATTCTTACAAAATCTATTCTTGAAGCTCTCCTTACTTATTATATATAGGATGGGAAACTGCCACAAAAAATAATTGCAAAGATAGAGCGCATCATTAGGATTTCTTTGATGGATAATTTAGGAGGAAGATATATTGTATATTGGATAAATTGGGAGAAGACTACAACACCTAAGGAACTTCGTGGCTTATGTCTAATTAATTTGAACATTGGAAATAAGGGTTATGCTCTTGTTAGATTGCTATATTAAAAGTCATGGACATGGAGTTGTTAAGTCACTTTGAGGTTGCCTGTCCTTTGCCAATGAACTTCGTGACAGCTAGGATTGGACAGTGAATAGGGGCATTTCCATTGTGGGTAATGGTAGAAACGTAAACTGAGTCGAGGAGAAGAAAGAATGTGATCGATTTTGAAAGTTGGATTTGGGTTTGGAATTCAAAGAGCATTGACTTATCACTTGATTCTATAATAATGTTTTTCAGTTTTTTTTTTTTTTTTGCTTTTCTTCTTCCCCGTTTCGTTTTTCCAATTTTTAGTTATTAGTATTGTTTTATTAAATTCATGTTCATTTAACTATACTATCTCTTAAAATTATTTATTCCAATGAATTGAGTGATATTTTGCATCGTTTATGAATTGAAAAGTTAACGGCGTCAATAAAAGTTTGATGCGAATTAGGTTTTGAACTGAGTTTTAACACAAGGTAAACCAACAATATGAGCTAGGACGAAGGGATTAAACCATTCGGTGGAGCAAATCTTGAAGGGTTTTGCAATATTTATGATTCCATAACATTATTTTAGGCAGAAGTTTAATACTATTAGAAGTAGAAGAGTCTTACAATATCATTTCCTTTGATCAAGGGACTAGTTATGGTTCTAATTTTGATTTAGGTGTATCCAATTTTGATACAAGTTGCAGGGCAACTAATTCTAGAGAGTGAGGTTTTGATTCAATGAAAGGTTTCAAAAATTTGATTTGAATGAATGAATATCCCTTTGGACCATTTATAGAAGTTATTTCTATTACATCAAGGAATCTGAAGGAAGTTGTTCCAGAAGGTCCTAGAAGATGTTAGAGATATTAATAATTGTTTCTTTCTTAGTTTAATATAGTTACTTTCTTATTTGGTTATTTTCCTATTTCAAAATATATTTGCTTTCTATTTCACAATTGTTTTCATTCTTATGAACGTTTTGATATAAATAGAGTGTGTAGCCCTATAGGGAACATAGTTTTTAATGAATATTATATGTTTTTACTTGAGTATCATTCTTATTTAATATTTCCATTCTTATCGGTCTTTTTAAGATTATGGTGAGCTGTACAAACTATTTGTGTGTTATATTAAGTGGTTAGTGCATATTTTAATTTTCTGTTTGTGTGTAATATTAATTGGAGAAGTCATTCATATCTCTTTTATTTTTTTTTATTGCATTAGAAAACCCATAAACATTGTTGTTTTATGATCTAGTAGCTAAATTCTCTTGGTATCCCTATCTTCATCTCTTGATCATGATTTGGTTTAGTGATTTTCCTTCCTAAGTATATACTCTTGAGAGGTCCAATTGTGTTTAGATCTGATTTTTAGGTTTTGGCACATCAAGGTCCTAATTTATAAATGTCGGAAAATGTTGACAACTCAAATCCAAAAACATAAAACATTGAGACTCAAATGAAATTGTGGCCCGTTAAAGACTAATATTATGTTTTTCCAAAAAAAAAAGAATAATGACATGATAACTTCTCTCCTATTTGTTTATTCCAACTTTTCTGTAATAATTACTTCTATCCAAATCGTAACTTTCACATAAAGATAGCTTTTACATCTATTATTATTTATTTATCTAATGTTTAAACACTAAAATCATCCATCCCCCTTAATATTATGGTTTGATATTAAAAGTAGCCCATTATTTGCCCATACTTACTATCTGTAGTTATTTATTAAAAATATATTTATCTTTTAATTAATAATTCAGATTATTGGCCATAAAAAGCAGGTACTATCAGACGTTCGGGGGATGCTGGTGAGGAATTCTCATGTTCAGACAAAATATATATATTGAATTATTTTTTTTAATATATATATGTATATATAATGAAATACGATAATCCAGTTAGTCCAACCCAACCTAGACGGTAGCTACATTGCGGGTCCCATTTTTTGGGAATCGTGGTATGAATATTAGTGAAATGTAAGTCACGATGACCGGGCAGGGGAACGAAGTCGATGAGGAAAAAGAGAGAGAAGTAACACAAAAGGAAAGTAGAAAAAGTAGACTTGTCTTCCAACAATTTTAAATTTAGAATTACATTATGCATAATACGTCTCACAATGATTAATTACAAATTAGATGACGTGAAAATTATAGTTTAAGGGAAAAAAAGTGGAGAAAAAAAATAATATTTCTATCATTAGAATATAATGATCTTGGCTATTTATATTTATCTACTAAATTATATAATTAGAGACAAATCTTAACGGAATATAGTTTCCAAAAACAGCATTCTAGCCTCATTTAGTGAAACCATGAAGATTTTGCGAAATTCATGTCACTTGCTTAATTAACAAGGATTCCGCAGAGAAGAGTTTAAGAAATGATGTATATTCCTTTTAGTATATTAGTGAGAGAAGGAATGAAATTCAATGGAAATGGATGCTGAAATTATAAGTTTTCCTTATACCATTACATTCTTAAGCAGTAGGTTTGATTAGGTTTTCCATATCCTCTTAAAATTTAATTTATATTTGTCAGTGTTGTGAAATAATTAAAGAATTATATTTGTCGATAATGTCTTACATATTATCTATATGTAATTTATGCTAAAATATCGCTGGATATCCCAGAACATAAAACCTATTATATGCAGCATATAAAGTCAAGACAAATTTCATCGTTGGTTTAAATTTCTATTTATACTTCACGGAGTTTTTTTTTACAGTAATAGTACGTTATCATAAAATCATGATAAATAAAAAACACCATTAGGAAAATATTACCAAAATCAAAACTGCCATAAGGTGATTTCATCAGGTTTCCAGTTTTGATGCTTCACCGATCCATGAGCTTTAGAAAACCTGATAGCTAAATAATCTTATTGGTTCATTTTGCTTTGGGACCTCATTTATTTTATTTCTATATTTTATTTGTAACTTAATTTTTTATTTATAGATATTCTCAGTGACAAATAAAAAACAAATCATCGCCAGAAATTGTTTCCTAAAACAATATGGCCTCATTTGGTGAGACCCATTAAGACGTGGCAAAATTCTACCATTCGCTTAACTAATAAGGATTCTCCGAAAGTTAACTCATTTTTTATTTTTCTTGTGAAAAGATGTATTCTTATGTCAAAAGTAGCAGTTGGGAAGAAAAGAAAACAATATTGATAATTAGCGGAAGAAGGAATGCAATTCAATGGAAATAGACATGTGAAAACCATATCTATTCTTTATACAAAGATATCTTTACCAAACTTTCCATAAAAATGAAAATCGGCTAAATTAACCATATGGGCACAAATTCTTATTGAAATACTTAACACAAACCGTCATATGTAATCTGAAAAAGGATACATCTGTAAATTAAGTAAGTGAATCATTTTTAACGTATTTGTTACATTAATCTATATAATCAGTTTATGTCTTAACTTATAAGACTTTATTCCACTGTACTCATTTGAGCGCATATACGATGGGTATATAATACGTTAAGTTGTTAATGCCTTAATGCATATCATGAAGCGTATGTAAAGTAAAAGAATAATTTATTAGCGGAATAATAAAAAGAAAATTCTGGTTAAGTACAACTCATAGAATGATTCTTAGAAAATAAAATCTTTGGGCAGTGTATATGAAAACAAATAGATGTACATCCGTGGCCTTGGTGTCTGAAAAAACAACCAAGTACTGCATTGATGATTGGATGGTATTAAACTAGAAACGTGGCAAGAGGAGACTAAAAATTTAACGGTACAATGTTGAATTTAAATATTTTATTCTCACGGGGTACCGTATAATATTAAATATATTATAATATGTAAACTAAAGTGATAGAAACAAGAAAGTATAACAAGCCGTCTCTTTTGGGCCGGTGAGTCATACGTATCCCTCCCTACCCGTAACTTCATAGAAAGTGTCAACTCTATGACTATTGATATATTATTTATATCACTTGATCAATGTATATTAAAAAAAAAAGTCCATCCCACATATCTTTATATTATTAATATATTATAATATGTAAACTAAAGTAGTAGAAACAAGAAAGTATAACAAGCCGTCTCTTTTGGGCCGGTGAGTCATACGTATCCCCCCCTACCCGTAACTTCATAGAAAGTGTCAACTCTATGACTATTGATATATTATTTGTATCACTTGATCAATGTATATTAAAAAAAAAAAGGTCCATCCCACATATCTTTATATTATTAATATGTTTTTAATGTATATTAAAAAAAAGCTAATTCCTATGATTGGAAAGAAAATATTTATACAATAAGATTATATCAATCTTGATAAGTTCATAAACATAAAAAAAAAAAACATTACAAATAGGTTTGTATTAGATTTCTTTTTTTTTTTTAAAGGAAATTGAGACGGTAGAAATAATATATTTACAATTTTGTTTATTAAAAAATTTATATTTTTGATATTGATTGATTATACTAATTCAAAATAAGTAATGTGTTTTTTTTGTCTGTCCTCTAAATGGTCACCATAAACATTTTCCACGTTACAGGGTAGAGGTAGCTAAGTCTCCCTTCCTACTGCAACATATACTTTGTATTCGAAGTCTTTCTCTCAGTCAACTTACTTACTGTCTCCTTATTCTCTCTCTTCAACATCTCTCTGCAAGACAATGCATGTGAAGTGAGAGATAGCTCATTCTTAAACTCAGGTTTGTGTTTATGCAATGCTATTAATGCTTGTTTTGTTTTGATGTCTTTTATCCTCGACTTTGATGTCAGTAGACATGTTCACATAAACTGATAAATCAGTGCTGGTTAGGAATCAATACTTTTTGGGCATAAATAGTAAATTTTCAGAAATGTTAGGCCCGCTTAAATTATGGTCTTGATTGTAAAGTTATGCTTTTTAGTTATTCATTTTATTTTTCTATGTTAGATTTAGTCTTTTGCTAATTTGCAATTTTGGTTCTGCATGATTCTGTTTGATGGGGAAAAAAAATAAATAAAGAAATTATATCATAGGAGTAGTCATATTCGAGGTCAGCGAAGTGGCGGAGGCAGGATTTTAGTTGATGATGGCAGCTTGCAAGCTTTGTTTCTGAGAAGATCGAGGCATAATCTAAAATAGGAAAATTAAGAATGGATTATGAGGATAATCCTTCCAATTTGAGCAGTCGTGATTGATCGCCAGTTGTGTTTGGCTTCCATAACAACACGGCGGAGAAGAAGTAGGACGGTACGGTAGGTGCAGTACAACAGGACCTCATGTACCGTGTTCAGAGCACTCCCTTTAAGAAAAATGAAAGGGTTATTTCAGGGATTTTCTTAACAATGTTTCTTTTATCCAGTGACAGAATTTCATACCCCTAGTTAGATTGTACAAAACTTTTGTCTTGTCCTTTAATTGTTTTTTTTGTTCATTATCATGCCCATTTTGCTAATGTTTATTGCTGCTTTGTGCTTATCAAGAGTAACGCATAGTTCATAAGATCATTACATGGGAAGATTTTTTATTTAACTTATGCTGGAAGAGATGGAAAGATAGGGCTTTGTTGATACTTTTCATTGATGGTTCGTGGATTGGAATTTTAGTCATGTGTACTATTTCTTTGCAAGATTCTTATCGGAAAGAATCATTTTTCCTGGTGGTTTACAGAACAAAAGTCCAAGAGAATAATTTCTGTGAGCATAGAATAGTTTCAAAGATGGTGATTCCTGGAACTTGAAGGTGCTTTGTACATCTACTTAACACTGAAGTCTTGGTCTTCTAATGCTGGCTCTATTTCATTGCCTGGAAATGGGGTTAGCTTATAATGCATGCTTGATAAGAAAAACATATCATTGACCAACATGACAGGTAGGCTAGATGGCCCATTTGTGTAGCTATGGTATATATACTTCATGTTGGATTTGTCATGGTTGTTGGGCCTAAGGATTTCATGGAACCGAGCTGCCTTTGTCTTTGGTTGACAGAGGAGCGCTACTGTAGTTAGACAGGTTACCCCTAGGCATGTAAGCTCAGCTAACTGTGATCTTTTAAAAGGGTCTCTTTCCTTAGGACTGGGAATTCTGATTGGGTCTTTGTCTCTACAATGATGTGGAATATAGCATAATGAACCCTTAATGATTGAACGTAAGAGCTGAACCGTGTAATTCCGCCCTTGTTTGTTTGCATCTTCTATCTATTATAATGGTACAACTAACTTTCCTTGTTGCACATTCTTTTCTTTAAATATTCCCTTATTAGTTTCATTTTTGGCCAGTGGTTATGACTGAGAACATAAAGTTGTTTTTTCCGATGGATTTACTTGTTTTCATTTAATTTGTTATCACATGATTTATAAGATATTTATAGCAACATGTCCATCATTGTGCAGAGGTTCATTTCTATAGAGTTTGTAAGAAATGGGTGAAAATAGAATTGATGAGGCGCCTATGCTCTTGGACTCACAACTGCAACAATTGGATGATTACCATGATTCTCGACTTCAGAATTTTGCTTTCAGGATGCGCAGTGCATCAATGTCAATTCCCTCAAACTCCATGGACTCAAATGAAAATATACCTAATCTCGTGGGCCATACTGGTCCCTTAAGGAGTGAAAGAAAGACATCATTTTCTCCAATGAGTGGCCCATTATATAGTGTTCAAAGGACTGAAAATCCCTTTTTGCCAAATTGTGGTGCTGCAGCTCGCAAAGTTGGGGCTCGTACATCCGAAAAGTTTCCTTCCTTTAGCATAAAGGATGAAAATGATTGGCCTGATGACAAGTACACTAGTAAAAATCAGCACCTTTTAAGATCAGGACAGCTGGGTATGTGCAATGATCCGTATTGTACAACATGCCCGTCCTATTATAATTCCAAAGCATCACAGCAGAACGCATTAAAGAGTTCAGTATTTGACAATTACAAGGTATTTTATCATTTAATAAAGCTCATATCAAAGCGTTATGGTGCTGCTTTTCCCATTGTTTGAGTAATTTTGTATAATTTCTGACCTCCTTCTTTTTCATGTGTAGTTCTATAACTCTCTTAATGGGGATGCTAAAGGTTGGGCAAAGAGATTGTTCTCTTATTTATGTCCCTCACTTCCTGGTGTTATGAATCCACACGCTAAATTTGTCCAACAGTGGAACAAATTTTTTGTTATTTCATGTTTGGTGGCTGTATTTGTAGATCCTTTATTCTTCTTCCCTTTGTCTGTTGAGGAGGTACTCTTTGGCCATTTCAAGTTCTCTTGTCTTTCAAGTATTATTTAAGATGAATAGTTTAAAATTGTTTTGCTGCTGCATAGTTTTTATGTTTAATTGGCTAAAAATATTACTTAACTAAATAAAATTACTCTCGAAGTCATATTAAGAATAGTTAAGAATGACGATGGATATACAACAGGATGGGCATAAATGGATCAGGAGAGAAGGGATGCTAAGCATTTCTTGTAGTTCCAAGCTTTAAAAGACTAGGCTTGTAAATTGATCGAGAGTCTGTCCCACTCCCTTCCTCTAAACATTTGATTCTTTTGCCAACAGAGAAAAAGCAAGCTATTGTAGGTATATATTTCCAGTTCAAAAATTCCATTAGTTAAATTGGATTCCATCCCATTCAAAGATATGCCCTTTGAAAACCAAAATTTGATTTTACTTGGCTGTTTCCATTTTTTATCCCTTGGCGTGTAATGTCCAATAACTTACTCTACCTTAGTTTGTTCTCTAAGATCCTATTTGATAGTAGGATACACTGCTAGTCCTAGATGAACCCAGGTCTATCCCACTGCAGAATATTTTGGTAATTTTGCACAATTGAAGTCAAACAAATTATTCAAGAGCTTTCTTTGAACTGCAGTAGCACTGACTTCACATCAGTAAATGTACCCAGTTCTACCTACATTGCAATTCTCATGTTAGAACATTTCCAAGTAGATAATCAATGACTGAATAATAATTATTGCCAAGTGAAGTTACTCTTATGAGGAGTGGTGGGACTAGGCTTTTTATGTTCCGGCTGTCTTTATTATCATAGAGATTAAAGGTCTAATATTGTTTCTTCTGGACCCCCATAATTTCTGTTCTTGTATTCTGTAAGTATGATAAGCCCTGAGTTATCATGAAAGCCCTTCTTAATTTATTAGTTGCATGCATGTCTTCCAACAGGAAAACAAGTGCATAGTATTGGACTGGACTATGACAACAATAGTGGTAGCTTTTAGAACCATGACAGACTTCATCTACGTTTTGCACATACTTCTTCAGGTAAGCTGATGGATCCCGATCATATGACTGTATTCTTCCTTTATGTGTGTGGTTATGCACTAAAAAACATCTAAGAGGCTCATTCATTCTGAGGGTTTATTGCATTTTCATAAACTATTTTTTTCTTTCTCCTGTTTATTGTTGTGCTGTATTGTATGCTGTTTCCTGTTTCATTGAGACATTCACAGCTATCCTGATTTTCTCGTATATTGAAAAAATCACTTGTATTATACATGTTAAGAAACGAAAGAGACAAAAATAATTTATTCATTATTATGAACTTCTAGTTCTATTAATCTTTTTATTTATTGTATTAGAGCCATAAATTAGAAAAGAGGAGAATCACTAGAACATAACCATCTTGAAACTTCAATCATCCATCATCATTGTTGTTTGTGTAATTTCATTTTCTCTCATTGATCTAATCATCAAGATTTTACCATCATCATAGTGATAAAATGCTGTCTCCAATTAACTTTTTTTTTTTTTTTTTTTTTTCTAAAAAGAAGAAATGTTTAGCTTGTAGATGGATCTATTTGAGATGTACACTTTAATATCTCTCTCACATGTTTTTAAATGATTCATTAACAAAGGGCTCATCACATTTAATTCTATGGATGGCACTCAAATCTATTCAATGGACATGCAAATGAAATCTAGTCATTAAAACAGTTATACCTTTAAACTGTTTCCACCTTTGTTGTTGACGTGTATTTTGAGTAAAGGATAATAATTCAGGCTTGCTCTATTTCTCATACGGATAGTATATTTATGCAACCCCTTGTATCCTAACTACTAAAAATATAGATACTTAAAGTATTCCTAAGATAATAATTATAATAGAAATAAACAGAATATATATATATATATATATATATATATTGTACTATAGAAACTATCCATAATGTATTCCTATTATGGAGATTGTATATGATTTTGTTTTGGCCTGTTCTAAATTTATATAACCTTGCAGAAGTTTGACTTCTAATTTCCACTTTGATAGATAATTTCTCATTAAGTAATGCACTTTGGGTAATGTGCACACAATCTTCCAAGGGGAGCAATAACATATAAAATGTAAAAGCTGATAAAAGTATCCACAAGTTTAAGATTTCGGATAATTGCAAATACCCTTCTAAAATTATTGGTCAAGTGCAGTTGCCCCTCTAAATTCTCAAAGCGTACTTTTATCTCCTCATAATTTTAGAAATATACACTACTTTTGGTGCTAAATCTCCTAAAGCTGCAGCTAAAATGACCTCTACATTGAGATTATTATGGGGCTTTAGCAGTAAGTGGGACATATGTGTATAATTTCAAGAGTTATGATGGATTAAAGGCTCATTTTGGGAATTTAGGAGGTCCATCTGCACTTAATCAATAGTTTTAGGTTGTATTGAATCATGATATAACTATCCATTTAATTAGTTTAAAATGTTGGTCAAAACTTTGAATTAAAATATTATACATAAGTAATTTAATCAGGGATCAACAGATGATGCGGTAACTCATTTTGTGAAGGATGCATGGACTCTACAACTAGGTAATCAAAAGCTTAATCATAAAAAATTTAGTTATGAGTCATTCAAAATTTTTCAGTAAGGCTTACTTTTTTTTTCTTATAATTCTAGTGCATTTTGGAAGGAAAACCATATGTTTGTCTTATGTATACCCTTATATTGTGATGTATTAAACTCCTTGATAACAAGTAATGTATTGCAGTTTAGGGTGGCTTACATAGCTCCCGAATCTAGAGTGGTCGGTGCTGGAGATTTTGTTGACCAACCAAAAAAGATTGCTCTCCATTATATTCGAGGATATTTCTTTGTTGATCTATTTATTGCATTTCCGCTTCCACAAGTAAGTCTCTGAGTTTTTTGTAAATGTGCAACCTCTTAGCTTTGCTAGTATCTTAACGCATTTAGTCATTAACAAAAGTTTTCAAATAATACTTTATTTATGTACTGTGATATCCTTGAAATAGTGTATAGAGAACTCAAATCACCAAGTTAATTTTTTAGTGTAATAGCCACCGAGTTCATCATAACTCTAAGATTAAGCTTGCTAAGGGTAGCACTTTTTGAATGTGTAACTCTTGGGAAGTAGATGGTCATAAAGACAAAACCTTGAGGTGTATGATAGCAAAACGGATAATTCTTGGGTGTGCGAAGCTTCAGTTGTACAAAATGGTATTGGTATAGTTTATCAGTTTAAAGGTGAGACCTAAGTGCCATGCATAGTAAAGTGCCATGCTATGGGTATCTCTTGAGCCCGGTAAGAGAGCACTTTTAGAGTTTTCCCTGCCTAGCGTGGTTTTGAACATATGTAATAAGATTAATAGGGACATCGGTTATACGAGTGGGAGAGATTGTGATCAGTCTCAAATGGAGCAATCGAAGTTTGATTGTTGAGGAGTTTTTTAGCATAATGGATATTTTAAAGTTAAATATATTCACTAGAGAGTACTTTCAGGATAGATAACCTCTTGAGAAATTGTAGGTATTAAGATAAACCATGAGATATACTACATTAAAGTGGACAATATCTCCTGTGCAGAATTTCGGTCATTACATGTATTACATGTACTTTAAAAGGATAAAGCTAGTTCTTTGAGTTTCAACTGATATCCAACCATTCTTCTTTTCTTTCAATTAAGATATCGTCACAAGTTTTTGCACATGGAATTGAAAATATTTAGGTTGCACACGTGTATGCCGAATAAGATTAGTTGTCTTCTGCTGGTTGCGTTGTTTGCCATATATATGAGCTCTCTATGTATTCCTTGAAAGCTATTGTATTTTATGTGTAAAAATAATAACACCTAGGCAGTGCACCATTTGCCTCTTCTTTCATGTGAAAAGAATATCCCAAAGGGCTCCAAATGAGCACAGCTCCCTATTAAAATGCGTATATTAGCTTGTGTCTCCAATAAGTTTGAAGTCTAGTTGTCAACTAATACAGGCTTGTTCCATGAAACTCATCATGTTGTTTGTTACTGTTAACTCCTGCAGATGTTATTATAAAAAAGGAGAGAACAAGGTAGCTAAATAGGAGATCATATATTTTTTTAAGTTGGTAGCTCACCATAATGCATGGAGTAGAGATTTAGAGGTGTTTATATAATTTAGATGGAAATCACTATGTTTATCTTTCTTTTATAACCCTTTTTTCCTTTCCATTTTGAGTATCTCAATAACAATGTCCTTGCAAAATGTGAGGTAAGGCTGCACACAAACACAACCTCCCTCCCCATACCTCCACTTGTCTAGGGAAGTGCTTGCCATTGGGTTTAACCCTATCGTGCTTTTGTGTTTCTCAATAATTCTATCCATCAGAGAACCAGCTGCTTAGGAAAACTTGAATCAGAGTATTCATTCTACAGGTGTAATTGTAATTTGATGGTGCTATGATCAAACTCTAATTCTCACAATCTTCCAAATTACACTATCACGTGTAGCTAGCAACAACTATGTTTTTAACTAAAGAAAATAGTATAGAAATGATTTTGAGAGGGAAACATCTTGGATTAGATTTAACATTGTCCACAACCGCCTGAAACCCAAATCTGCTCTGTGTTTCCGTATAATCCAAAATTTTCTTTTTGGTAAAGGGAGGGTTAAAAACATTATGCATAGGATTCCCAGAAGGTCTGTTTATCAGGTGAAAAGATTGATAGCCTTCTACTTTCTTCTCTCCTGATGGAAGGGAAGGATCTGACAGAGTATGAATTACAATGGATAATTTTTTGTTTACCTTTAGCTTGGTAATAGTTCTTTATTAGCTAACTCATTGCCCACATTGGTTGGATTGATCTCAATTTTATTGTGAAAAAGAAAGTCCTTATTACCAATTATTTTCTTGACATTATGCAGATAATGATATTGTTGGTCGTACCGCGATTCAAGGGATCTAATGCAGCAAATTATGCAAAAAACCTATTGCGTGCTTCTGTTTTCATTCAATATATTCCCAGACTTTATAGAATTATGCCCATGCTTGGTGGTCAGTCTTCAAGTGGCTTTATATTTGAGTCTGCATGGGCAAATTTTTTCATAAATCTTCTAACATTTGTATTGTCTGGACATGTTGTTGGATCTTGCTGGTACCTCCTTGGGCTACAGGTGGGTATATTTTATTATAATTTCTTTAACTCATAGGCTCTCTCTCTCTTTTTCTTGGAAGCATCAGCTGGTTGTCATCTTCATTTTCTAGTTGGCATTTTTAGACTTCTATTAATCACATTTGGATGGCTAAACAAGAAATAATTAGATCAAGTTAGGGAGTCATGACGTGTAGGTACACCATATATACTAGAAAGCTAAGACATTATAATGTCCTAGCAAATGATGAGAAAATTTTTACTACGTTTGCTCTAGACTTTATCTATTGGGCATTTGGGCTTTTAAGATAATAACAAGAATTATCGGAGGATTTTTTTCATTGGTTTGGTTCTTTTAGGTGATGTTTAGTTACAAAGATTTGGCTAGATAAAGAGAATTAGATAGGATAAGTATAAGAACGACTGGATTGGACAATATAAACTTATCATATTATATTTAATTTGTATAGTATTGAATATAAAATTTTATGTTATCCTTTATTTGGTATATGTAAGTACTGGACTTATTATTGTATTTTAATATTTATACACTCAACAATATTGAATATATATTTTAATTATATTTTTATATTATTTGAAATACAATTTGAATAGATTATTGAATAATATTAAATCAAAGTCGTAGATTTGTTAGTTATTAAACATTAATTATTTATATTATAAAATAAATAATGTTTTATAATATTTAATAAAAATAATGTTAATTAATTTAATATCATAACATAGAGTGGTATTTTTGAGAATGCAAGATATTTTTATTTTTATTTGAATTTCATTTTTATGCTATGGTGTAAATAGGACAAAATTTGGGTTTTTTATCCAATTCATCAATTCAATTTTTTGTCCAATCATCAAGCGGTGTTACAAATCAAACATAGGACAAAATTTTTTGTCTAATCCATTGCCACAAAAATTGTACTATCAAATACTACCTTATTGTGGATTCTTATCCAATTTTCACTAGAAAGCATTAATATTTGCACCTTTTTGCTTACATACATTTTTGTCATTTACATGGATAGAAGTACATATAAATCCTATTTGACTTGTTCTTAATGCAAATGGGTTTGCACATTTAATCTAAGTTATGCATGACTTCAATTCATGATTGGAATCGTTAGGATACTATGCATCCAAGTAAATATTTTAAGTTAATTAGAAGCTGATATCTTTAGGAGATAGGACATCCCTCAATAATTTTTAGTCTTCTTCTTCTAATTATGTTTCTTTGTTCTCTCCTTCTTGTGAAACAGAGGGTTAATCAATGTCTTCAAGATGCATGCAATAATTCTGTGGCATGTGAATTTATGGATTGTGGATACGGTGACAAGCCTAACCATTTCACCAATAATGCCATTTGGCTTGATTGGAAAAATAATGCAGATGCTGCTGATTGCTTTAGCGAAAATAGTCAATTTGATTTTGGAATTTATCAGAAAGCTGTAAATCTTACAACTGAACATCACAACATAATCACCAGATATGTATACTCATTGTTTTGGGGATTCCAGGTTAGATATACATTTTCTCCTTTCCTTTTACATATTAGGAGATTTTTTTGCTTTCTATTTTGCTCCAAATAACATCCTTGCACACAATTAGAACAATGAGCTTGGCGTTCCTTCAATAGGTGATTTTGATCAGGAAAGTGCCTCTTAGCTATTTTCTTCATGGTACTGATATAATCAAATTGAAGCATCACCAAAGCACTCATACTCTATTTTAACTCGCTTGAGACATTGATAACCCATTTTGACATATGAGCTCCAAAATATACATGTTTTCTAATATATCTATCCACATGTACCTTCCTTAAAAGAAAACAACCAACTTATATAGGTATGAGATCCAATAAAGATTTCCTTGTGCAGATTATCAATTTTTTGTAAGAAGCCTTTGCAGATGCAAATCTTGTAAAGCTTTTCTTAGCTCTAGCCAAAATAAATTGATAGTTAAAAAGAACAAGAGAAATGTATTTTCTTGATTTAGAAGATTTATTTAACTGTCATGTCCAATGGGTTCTAAAACTAGAAAAAGAGATCAGAAGCAGGAAATTTTGTTATTCTATGACATTTTATCTTTGTTAATTAAATAAATGCTAGCAATGTGATGGTATAGATCTATACACCTTGCAATCATACATGTATACATACAGAAGCATTTTTTCCTATCAGACTAACTTTTTGTGATAAATATTTTCAAAGCAAATCAGCACTATTGCTGGAAATCAAACTCCAAGCTACTTTACCTGGGAAGTCCTATTTACCATGGCCATTATTGGATTGGGACTCTTGCTCTTTGCTCTGCTTATAGGCAATATGCAAAACTTTCTCCAAGCTCTTGGACGAAGGTGTGACTTTTATCCTTTGAATCCAATGTCTACATATATACAAGTCAATTGTTATCATCATTGATTCGTTGTGCTTATCTAGCCTTATACTCACATGCATCGATGCTATCTTTTTTCTTTTTGGCCATAACATCAGTGCTTATCTTGAAAGTGGCTGGTAGTGCAAAATTATTGTACAGGCACTTGTGTATTCAATTTAATGGAAATAGCTGAACAAACGTCTTAAATATACATCATGCATGGTCATCATTTTGTGTCCAATAATTGTGGGTGGCTAATGAATGAAATAACATTTGAATTAGTGGCTTTATGTTTCCACTAAAATGATCAAGCATAAACTTTCATAAAATGTATGCTCATTTATCTATATCCCCTTTGTGAAATTGTCATGTAAACTGAAAGAAAATTTTACTTCTGTACACTTCAAACAGAATTACATTTGCCAAATGTAGTGAAATGTGAATTGTGAAAACTTGTGAACCATTGAGTCTTTGATCACAAGTTGCGCCACAAGCCTTTTGGCTAAGGGCATATTTGCTTAGCCTTCACACTTTTGCATACCATATCTGTAAGTTCAAAATTTTAGATAAGTTGGTTGTAGATCTAAATTCGACTGTGATATATCTTCCATGGCTAACCATCTTTAATCTACCTGTGGTATTGCTACTTTGGCAATCCATTATATAATTTTGCAAAGCTTTCTCTCTCACTTGTAAAAATGGAATATATGGTTAGATAAAAGTATATGGTTGCAACTAAGACTTTATGGAGTCCATGCAGCTATACCATCAGCCATGGCACAATCTTCCAGATCCAAAGATTTAGAGATGGATTTAACATAATTGTTTATTATCTTCTGAATGGTTGAATCTTTTGTATGTCCCATGTTTCTTTCAAGGTAGTTATATCCATTTTACTAGACAAAAGTTATAATTGGTCATTCAAATGAGGTTTCTGAAAATTTTCGATGAGGAAATTACTTGTTTATACATTCTCTGCTTTGATACATAAAAGATCAGCTAATCATGGCTTTTTCTTTCTGTTTTCATCTTCTAGGAGATTGGAAATGTCATTAAGACGCCGTGATGTTGAGCAGTGGATGAGCCACAGGCGTTTACCAGAAGACTTAAGAAGGTATTCACAAATATTCTTTTGCTCATCATGTTACTGTTCCAAGTCAACTATAGCCATTCAATATATGTTTATTTTTTCACTTATTGAATGATATTATTTTCCAATGCCAACGGTTTTGAAAATATAATGCTAGTAACTAGTGATAAACGTGCCAGCAATTCTTCCAATAAAATGATTCTAAGCTATGATAGAGATGTTTTTAATAATTTGAAACTAGATAATATCATGTAAACTTCAATTTACTGAAATTCACCTAAATGCAACCATAAATATTAGGTTGATCGCCCTTCGATGAATCAAAGGTGCTTTAAGAAACTAGCTAATATATGGTTCTTTGATTCATTTTGTGAAGATGTTAGAAACTTGGCCTTGGAGAGTTATGTCTAGACCACATGTTAAAAACATGGGGATTTCCAGGTGAATAGTTGATGAGTCAAGGTCAACTGAGTAGACTCTTGCCCAAAGTATGAAATGCAGAGATTGACAGTATTTGACATTATGAGCAGGATAATACCATTCAACCATGAAAGTGAAAAGCTGTCTGATATCTTGTTCAGTACAGTAGTAGAAATAAAACTTCTTTGGTCTAAGCCTGAAAATTAACCAAGTTGATAAAAACAGCTAGTGAACGCCCTTTATTGGCCATTCTATTAGTGAATCCCTAGATCAATCTACCTTTGAGGAACTTGGCTAATATTTTCTGTAACTGAATTCCACCCACAATCTGTTATTATCATCTCTCCTATTTTTCTGCATATCTCACATACTGGAAGGACAATTTAGGGGGATATTCAGAATAAATTCCCAGAGATAGTATAGGTGATTGAAGTTATAAATATCAGAAAAAAGAGACAGCAGGAGATCATTTAGGGATCCCAATTTCTGCCTTGTTGTATAAGTAGTGCTATATGCTAGAAATTTTTTTTTGAGATTCCTGATTAAACATGGATCCAATTGAATGGGACGTCACAAGCATCTGAATTTGAAAAAGCTTATAAACCTCCAGCAGCACTTCCTTTTTTGGTTGGAAATCGTCTAAAAGGATCAGGCAAATGCAATTCACTGTGAGAAACGTCTTACTACTAATTTTGGAAGATAGATAATGCAAGGACACAGCAACTGTCCTTACTAATTATTGGCTGCCGAATATTTTTATTCTAATTCTTATATCAATTGATATCTTTTAGCAAAGGGTTGTAGAATTTGCTGATGTCATTTACTAATTACTATTGTATTTCAAGAATTCTTTAATGGCTGTAATTCCTCTGTAAATTGCCTTCTATGAAAGATATTATAGCTTGCTTTGGAACTTTTCAGCTATCACATTCAATTATTGACATGTGTTGAGTTGCTTGCTATTCTTTCACACGTTCTCCTTCTCTCATGCAGGAAAGTTCGTGAAGCTGAGCGGTACAATTGGGCTGCTACAAGAGGAGTGAACGAAGAAATGCTTTTGGATAATTTACCTGAAGATCTTCAAAGAGACATACGACGCCACCTCTGCAAATTTGTGAAGAAGGTGACTCTAATAATGTAACTGCATTGTGGAAAGTTGTAAATGTGATATATCTAATCTACGAAAGAGACAATAGTTTTCTGGTTAAGATCTAAATCCATCCATCGTCTCTAGACTTGCTTGTCACATTATAGACAATAAATAGTCACTTTAATCAAATGCACATATAAAGAGAAGTATATGCTATGATTTTTGTGCAAGTATCAAAATTTTCTCAAATTAGGAATGAAGAAAATGAGTAATATACTAGAATGTTTCTTTTCAATGATGTTTAAATGAGGACCTTATGGAAACTTGCATCCATATGAAAGGCTACCTATCTAAACTCTACAATTATGTCATCTATTTTGCATAAAGTGAAGAACTTATCCTCTATATTTGGTGGTATTCTGCTGTATTAAGCAAAGTATCATTGATGCACTTGATAGACTATCTTAACTTAAATTTTACAATGTTACAGGTGCGGATATTTGCAGTGATGGAGGATCCTGTTTTAGATGCTATTTGTGAGAAGTTAAGGCAAAAAACATATATTAAAGGAAGCAAAATAATGTGTCCTGGCAATTTGGTGGAGAAGATGGTTTTCGTTGTGCGGGGAAAATTGGAAAGCTTTGGAGAGGATGGGCTTGTACATCTATCTGAAGGTGATGTATGTGGAGAAGAACTTCTAGCCTGGTGCCTTGAGAATTGTTCAGTAAATAAAGGTATTACTTACATACCCTGGTTGAAGGAAATTCTTCACTCTTGAGACATTCAGACAATGACATGAAGCTATAACAAATTGAATATTGCAGAAGGAAAGAGAATCAGGTTGCCTGGGCATCGATTGCTTAGTGGTAGGAGCATCAAATGCTTAACAAATGTTGAAGCCTTTGTACTTCGAGCAGCAGACATTGAAGAAGTTACTAGTCTCTTTGCGAGATTTTTGCGTAGTCCTCGTGTGCAAGGAGCTATAAGGTTAGTGACAAAATCTTGGTATTGACTAATATTTCCAGTTGAACTAGGTGAAAATGGACTAAAAAGTTCATTCTTGTATACGTTATATATGCTACCGAAGTTGGGCCAAAAAAAAAAAAATGGCATATATCTGTACCTTGTTATAACTGCATGATAAGCATGAACCTAGACATTTTGGTGAAATGCAATTTCATTGTATAGATGGCAACAACTTTTAGAAACTAAAATTAAAGGCCAAAATTTGTAGTTGTAAACTATTACCCACATGCACTGCCCTTGCTCAATTTGGCTGAGACTTTGATTCTGCAACTCAGCATTACCTAATGGAGGTCCAAGGCGGGCAGATTTTAGAATGGAGAACTTTATTAAATTGGATTCACTAGAGCAATGAAAGGGTGATTGAAAGATTCCCAAAAAAAAAAAAAATAAATAAAAATAAAAAAATGCTGTTTTATCTCTCTTAGAGTTAAAAGATATCAGTGTCATTGACAAAGATACATTAACTTTTTAATGTTTCAAGAAAGGAAAAAGAGAACGATCTTCAACATCCAGAACATTGAAGGCCAAGCTAAAATTTCTTTATACTCCTTCCCTGTCTGCAGATGAACCTTGACCTGTTGAAACTAATAGGTTTTTGTTTGAAGGCTTAGGAACATGAAATATTCACCGTACTGATAGAAGGTAGAAGTTGAGGCGTGCACACGTAACATGGTTATCTTGTTGCAGGTATGTATCACCGTATTGGAGGTGCCTTGCAGCGACTCGTATTCAAGTTGCATGGAGATATAGGAAGAAACGTCTCAGTCGTGCAGATACTTCTCAATCTCACCACCCTTCCAAATAATTAACTCCGTAGCAGTGCATATTTATACATATAATTTTCATTTTGTGTTGAATTCACATTTAAATTATTGATTCTGTAGCATATATATATATATATATCCGTAAAAAATCTTGGAAGTGACACTATACACTCCCCCCTCTGGAGAGCAATGGAGATGTCTACATTTACATTTTATTGTCGAATCTATGTATATGTTCTGCACAAAATTAAAAAAGAAAAAGAAAAAGAAAAATCTATGTATATGTTATAATGGAGATAAAATGTAGAGATATACAACTACAAGAAATAGGTACCGTCATGAAACCTTATCAAACGACACGACACATAAAAATGGGTCGGGTTCTAGCGACTTGAAGTTAACATATTCCAACATAGCTTATTGCGTGTTGTATGGAAGGGGCCTGCGACGTGAAGTTTACAAATTCCCAAGAAAAAGCTAGTCATGAATCATGGCTGGGTGAGCAATGGGCATTTGAATCCGGCTAAAGGCTATTGCAGAACTCCCAAACTTGAGTGGAGTATGCTTGTTGCATGCACATACAATATTAGAATGTCTTGCATTTTGCCCTCACCATGTCCAAAAAGGTCGACTTTACGCTATTCTCTTCTCCCCAGGATGGGATTTCCATCCATACTCTATAGCACCTGCATGCCCTGTTCTATTCCCATATACAATATGAGCCTGTAGGTTTATGTGTGGCTTCAAAGAGTACCAATGCCAAGGACATACACCTGCATTAATGAGCCAACTATTTGTTGTATTGTACAGATAGCTAACTACAAACTTTGAATCATATAAGCAGATCGCTTGATCTAAATTGATACCGAAGTCGGGTGACGGGCTTAGAGTATAAGGATATTGATCAGAGAGGAGTTGAGTCGGTCGACCTCTTCATTCAAGTACATGCTTAAAAAATCTTGTGGTGCTCTATTTTTCCACGTTATTCCCATATCCTGTGCATGGGATTTTCGTCGAACGAAGTATGTGATTGTTGTTGAACAGCACCCGTTTGAGAGTTTGAAATATCCTAAGACATCTAAACGAATCAAGTGTTTGTTCATGCTTTATGAGGCTTTGGCTAAATCATTGTGTCCATTCAAGTTCTTTGGAACGAGTCCTTAATGATTATGACTCTTTTAAAATGTATCTAATAAGGTGTATAAAGGTGCTGAGAATTGAGAGGTTTTGATAGGCAATGGCAATTTGGCAAAGGTGTAAGGAAGAGGCTTGGTGGATCTTCAATTCACTTTCAAAAAGAGTTATTTTAGCGATTGTGCTATTTGTATAAAATATTAAAAGGATTAAAAAAAGAAAAAGAAAAAGAAAAATCTAGTGTCTATTAATTTATCGTTTAAGAGAGATTTTGAGATTGTGATTGGTTTTGTTAAGCTTGTAATTATTAAGGGTGACATACATGTGTGTGTGGGGCTGGGGGGTGGAAGAGGATATTGTAGTGATGATATGATTAAGTTGAGCATTGGAAATGCTAATAAAATTATTTCTTAGGCTTGGATCATTCACTCTCGTGATTTTTGGGATGCTACATCAGGACTACTAAATTTCAATTCTATGATGCATATGAAAAAAAACATGAACATATCTCTATTATTTGGAAAGAATAAGAACAAAAAATTTAATGTAAAATATGTTCACAATCCAAAATAACTAAGAAATTATTTCCTAAAACGGGGAGGAAGCTAAAATCATATATCCACATAATTATGATATTATTGAGTTGAATAATATATTAATTAGAGGTGAAAAATAATTTTTTTTATAACTTTTATTTGATGCTATTTCTAGGTTATAACCCATGGAGGATTATTCGTTGCCAGATTAATTTGATCTGTTATTAGCAATACCATAATTAATTGATTTAAAAGCTTAAACTTGTAGATATGGTATGGAACATTCTATTTATTAGTTTGCATGCATGTGTTATTTTGAGCGCAATTAGAAATCTTGAGATGAGACGTGTATCGGGCTGCACTCCTTCCATAGTTCTTGTTAGGACTTGCAGCGTGGTTTGCATTACCACTACTTCAATCGTATCTTGGTGTCTCATTTAGAATCATGGCTACAATACTTAGCATTGCACTTTTATCGATTCTTGGAGCTATGGGCCATCTAATCAGTTTTCGGGCATTTCGCAAAATAAAATTTGATGTATGAACCAAGTTTTAGCTTTTTACTATCTTTCAGTTTATGCTATGTTTCAGCTATAGAGTTATATTTATATTTTTACATGTGTGTTTCATTACTAGCATGTGTGAATAACTTATATATAAACACTTTACTTGTACAGTTTTCCAACTAACTGAATAATAAACTCTCCTATTCTCTCATTTTGCCTTTCTTCTCTTCAACATATAGAGCACTTCATCTTCTTTCTCCATCTTGATTTTCTTACTATAATTAGGGTTTACTTACATATTAATCACGCATATTTGTTTTATGTCGCTTTTATTATTATATTTTTTGAAATAGTATCATATGTTGAATAGATTTTCCTTGACACCCTTATTATCTAAGCTTTTAAAGATTTTGTTGTTGTTGTTCTTTCTTTCTTCTTTTTTTTCTTTTTTTTTTCAGGAATATTGTATAGGTGCCCCTATTTTTGGAAATTCAAGAGCTTACAGTGGACTAACAAAATTATCTAGTTGGAGATTTCATATTGTTATTCATATTTAAAATGGGAGTATTAAAGATGGATGCCATCGTCACTTCATTTAATCCGTCCATAAGATCAAATTTCTAACTTATGAGATACCAATACTTCTTTTAGAACACAATATATATATATATATATATAAGTTTTAGACCGTCATCAAGACAATCGTCTCAATAAAAAAATACAAAATTTCTTAGATTACCTATATACTCCCTTCCTGGCTCTGATACCAAAAGTCGCGCTATCTCAGGGAATGCTTATTTGAAACCTTAAGATAGAGGTTTAGACTTTGAAAAGTCATTTTTAATGACTAAAATATATGTCAGCTAAATAAAACCTATCTTCAAGTAGAGAGTAGGCCCAAATTATATAGAATAAGAATTCTAATGCGTCTTCTAAGTATTGATTATATTCAATTAAATCTTCTCCATTATTGTCTTTTGTATTTATAGACATAAAAGAGAAAACAGATCAAGACTTGATTTTATTAATGACAAAGGATAATAATCAGTGACCAAGAATGTTGATTACAGAGAAAGCAAGCCAAAGATAATTTTTATGAAAGTGCTCTAGCCAAACTATAGCACTAAACAAATATTGTAATATTTCAGCTTCTTCTTCCCAATTTTTTGGATTATATTGTTTAGACGTCTACAGGATAAGACATATGAAAATAATATTCAGCGATAATTTGAGACATAGATATGCATGCAATAATATGGTAAAACCACCATAAGCGGTAGTGCCAAGGCTAATGGGGTTTTTATGAAAATATAAAACTTGATGATAAAACTTGATGCAAATATGAGACCTTCAAAAGGCGATAATACCAGCCGATTATAGTGTTTTGATAATAAACAGAAATATGATCGAATATGACAGACAAATATAATCTCGTGGAATTACACCCAATTTAATTGGAGATTCCCCACATAAGACGTAATGTAAAAGAAGAATTAAACAGAAATTTTATTGATTAAAACTTGATTTTACAAAACATAAAATTCGAGAGCATAAATGGATATTAAAATTTCGAGAGGTAATATTGTCCTACCTCTGATAGAAAGAAGCAAACAATTATGCTTCAGAAAGTGATTGGTGGTTGGTATATATGGATGATAGAAAAGAAGGTTTGGTTGATAATTGAGATGAAAAGAGAAGAGGAAATAGAAGTGAAATGGGAGGGATATCAGAGTAAGGATGGAGAGGCTTAGAAGAAAGAGAGCTAGAAGAGAAAAGGTCTTTGATTTTCGGATGCTTTTCTCTGATTCTGAGAGTGAGTATTTATAGAGGGATTTGAATTATTGTGGTCGACAAGGTACTGTTGCGGTTAACAGGATACTGTTGCTACAGTGATGTTGTGGCCGACAAGATACTGTTGCTACAGTAATATTATGGCAGATTCTCTGATTGATTGATTTTTGGCTGATTTATTGTATTGTGCACTGTGGAACATGTGAAAATACTGTATTTCTACTTTTACAGTGCAGTATGATACAAATGATACAAGTAATACCATTACGGATCTCCTAAATCTATTCTATAGTAGTTATCTTCATTGGTATTCCCGCTGTGGTGAGATGTTGAGTCCGATTCTAAACTTGATTCTTGTATTGATTCTGATTCTTTGATATGTTCCAGTGCTTTTTTCAGAAGAATTTGCTTCGATTGATCTGGAGAATTTGCACTTGCAAGTGATGATATTAAAAATCCTCTGTTGTGATATTGCTTGTTTGCTGATGATGACGGTGGTGACTTTGCGAAATTAGTTTTGATCCAATTAAAAATTGAATTTTTCTCGCACTTATTCCATATTTTGAAGCTGTCCCACCATTTAATTTGTACATTCTGACTAAATTAATTTTGTTTGATGCTTGATCTGGCTTGTATTCGAACCACCAAGCTATGATTCATGATATTCCAAGATGTATAAAATACAAAATCTCTTTTGGAAAATTCTTTTCGTGAGGTGTAGGATTATAATGATTTAGGAAAGTATCAAATCCTTCCCTAGCATTCTGATGAATGATTTCTGACGTAGCACCAAATTGTTCCCACCAGTGATTAAACCAAGTAGGAAGATTGAAAGAAGAACAATTATAAAAAAATATTAACCAAGTATGTGTTCTTTTTGGATTCATTTGATAAAACACATTCCACCAAGCTTGCTTATAATCAAAATAATTATAAGTAGCTCGATGACTTGGTTGTGTAGAAAATGGTTCTATATTGAGTTTGGTTGCAGCGATTGAATGAACTCGCCATTCTTTCAAGCTGATTACTTTCCGTATTATAGCTATAGAATAGCTGATCATTCCCTCTTTTTCAAAATGTTTAAACCTGATTGATCCAGTTTCAATTAAAATTTTCTCATAAAACTGGATTGTTTTGTATTGATCATCTGGTACATAATAAAAATCTTTTATAAATATTTTATTTGCAAAATCAAAAGGGTCCTTTTCTGATAGGTTTTTTTCAACTGAGAAAACATATCTAGAAACAGGTTTTATAAAAAATTTTGATCTCTGATTAAAAGGGATTGTTCTAACTGGTGTTGGTGATGATATTTCTATGATTTGGAAATTCTGATTTCTTTTTTGGGTTTCTTTTGATTAAGGAACTGATTGAGGAATTTTTGGAAATGCTGGGATTTTATGTTCTGATTGTGATTGCAAAACCATTGAGATTGCATTAAGCAATCCAGGGGCTGGATCCATATCAATTAATTTGGTAAGGGCTTCTTTGGTTTGATTTTCAGAAATTGATTGAATGTTTGATGACATTGGTTTTGATGATTTTGATGAAGATTATTTTTTGATTGTTAATGGAGTACTGGATGATTTACAAACATCCAACTATGTTTTGATATTGGTTAATCATTTTCCTGATGATGAAGAAATTTTTTCTTTACCTTTATCCTTGTCTTTTTTGGGAGAATCTCCCTATAAGAATTCACGAATAAGGAAGTCAGGAAGGGAATTGGAGGATCCATTGATATGCTCAATTTCAAAATCAAATACAGAAAGAATAGATTGCCATTTGCCAAAAATCTGTTTTGGTGCAATGTTTTGAATATCTTTTAATAAGACATTTTTGGTTACTTTATAATCAATTCGCAAAAGAAATTTTTGATTTAATAAATCTCCTTGAAATTTAGAAATTGTTAGGACAAGGGCTAAGATTTCTTTTTTGATTGTTGAATAATTTGATTGACAATTATTCCAATTTTTTGATACAAATTGAACAACACATTCTTTATTATTTTGCTTTTGTTTTAGAATTTCTCCGAATCCTAAATCAGAAGCATCAATTTCTATAATTTTGGGTAATGATGGATCTGCAATATGTAAATAAGGAATTTCTTTAATCCTTTGTTTGATTAATTTGATGATGCTTGTGTGTTCATTTGACCATGGAGGAGGATTCTTTTTTAACCTCTGATATAATGGTTTGCAAATTATGTTAAGATTTGGGAAGAAATTTGCAACATAATTTAAACCACCTAAGAATCTTTGGAGTTGATTTTTATCCTTGATTTCATTGGGGAATTTTTTAGTGAATTCAATTGATCTCTGAACGGGTATTATGGTCCCATTGTGAATATCAAATCTTAAAAACCTTATTTTGGTCTGAAAGAGACTGATCTTAGTAGGCGAAGCTACTAAACCATTCTTTTTTATTATATTTATAAAGATTCTTATATGTTTAAAATGCTGATCAATATTAGATGAAAAAATTAAAACATCGTTAGTATACACTATTATGAAATTGGCATAATCATTAAAAATTTCATTCATGATTTTTTGGAATTTTGATGGAGCATTTTTCAATCCGAAAGGCATAACATTCCATGGATTGGGAATTGTATTGATTCTAAAGTTATTAATATATTCAAATTTTTTATTATCATCAGACATTTGATCAATTTTTTTAAGAATTGCTTCTTCATTATCTGTTAATACATTAATTTCTTCTTTTTCTGATTCTGATGAAGTGGAGTCCATGTCATTGACTTGGATCCCATCACTATCATTATCTGATGAGGATGATTCATTTTCACAAAATATTTGTAAGATATTCTCCATTGTTTTTTCATCTAAATCTAATTCATTAAGCTTATTGTTTATTTTACAAAAATTTGCTGTATGACAATTTTCTTACATTTATAACACCTTCGTTGTTTATATGATTTCCTTTTATAATTTTTGCTTTTAGATTTTTCATGGTTTTGTTCACTTTAAAGTTTTTTAAATGATTTTCTCCTAAAATTTCTTCGAGATCTTTTATTTGTGCATTCAGAACAATTTTGTGACTTATAAGAAGATTTTTTATTTTTTTAATCTTTTATAAACAAAAGAGGGATCATATTGTGCACAAAAATCACCAAGACTCTGGTGTTTTAGGCGCTGTTCATTTTTCAATTGTTTTTGTAATCTGATTGTATTACACAAATTGGTTCCAATTTTATTAACATATGATGCTAATTCTCCATATGACAAATTATCATAGGGAATTTCACCATTGTTTTCTTCTCTAAGTAATTTTCTAACTTGGTCATCTATTAATTTTGGTAAACCAGTTAGGAATTTTTCTTTCCAAAAAGGTTGATTACAATCATTTCTAAGAAATACTCTTTGAAAGAATATATCCTTGTACTGGCTGAATTCTCCTAATGATTTACATTTCATATTTGATAACAAATCTAGGGTTTTATCCCTAATATGAGAAGGGTCTCCTATGGAATGTTGATTGATTAAAAATATCAAAGTATTGATCATATCTTGAATTGGTTCATTATTATCATCCAGAATTCTTCTATTATTTTCATCTATTTTACATGATGTATGAATGTTGATTCTTTGTTCTTCAGTGAGATAATTATCCCACCAACCTTTTAATTGTCCTGTAAAGCCAGAAATTAAAAGGAGTGCTACTGATAATCAGTAACATTTGGAACAGTTTTATTAGTTTTTGAGAACATGATCATCTGATTAAGAACATTGAGGATTCTTTGTTCTGAGTATCCATCTATATTCCATTCATAGGTGGATCCTACAGAATATTTATTCTGATAATTATCATTCTTTTCTTCAATTAATATATCAGGAGGTGTTGCTCTCTGATAATATAATTTTTGAGGTCCTTTCCAATTGATCTTATTAATTTCATCATTGTTTATATTAGTATTTAA
The DNA here is from genome assembly GCA_024138005.1 of Lumnitzera racemosa. Taxonomy (NCBI): domain Eukaryota; kingdom Viridiplantae; phylum Streptophyta; class Magnoliopsida; order Myrtales; family Combretaceae; genus Lumnitzera; species Lumnitzera racemosa. Next base: position 72,627,671 of record JAMXBC010000003.1, read on the forward strand.
AGAAATGTTAGACATTGATTCATTATTTGATTTATCTAATGTTTCATTGTTGATTGATTCATTATCCAAAACATGAATTTTCTCTGAGGGTGTATCTTCTATTACTATACCTTTTCTGATTAAAGTTAGAGTATCTATATTTAATAAATTTATTGGTTTTGTTGATGAAGACTCTTCTTTTATTGATTTGTTTTTTAACATTCTTTTTCTATCTTCTAATGCTTTTAAAAATTCTTGACTAAGATTTTTAGGCATTTCAAAAGATTTGAACAAAGGAGTATTTTTATTGATTGAAAGTTTTTCACTTGTTTTATTGATTTCAATATTAATTGTATCTTCTATTCTATTTAATTGTTTTCCTATGGTATGTAAATGTTGATAGGTGTAATTATTTTAATTTATTATTTTCTTTATTCCTGATCCTTCTTCTTCTGTTACATTTTTAAGTGGAGTAAGACTAATTTCTGTATTTTTATGAATCATCTTTATATTACTTAATGGTGGATGATTTGATTCTATGATTTGTCCATTACTAAGTTTCCATTTAAAATAATTATCGATTACATTGACTTCCTTAGGTTTTAAATAATAATTCTCAAACCATTCAAAGAAATATATTTCAACACCTATTTCATCCATAAAATTATAATATTCATCTTTGATTTTCATTTTTATATGACCAAATGTTTTAAAATACCAATTTCTGATTTTTTTTTTTCATTTTTTGGAGAATTGAATTCATTATTTAAAAGTGATTTATTTGGTACAAATGATTTTTCTATGATATTTAACTTTGGATCGCCTATTTCTGATAATAAAGGTTCTTCATGTTCTGGTTCATTTGGTTGATAGACTGGTTGAGTTATGCCTGACCTATCATGGACAATTCCTGAAAGGGATGGATTTGGCTGCCTAACCTGCTGATTATCAGATTGATTATGGTACGGAGTGTAGATAATAGGAGGAGGATTGGGAAGATTTACTGATCTTCTAGAAGAAGATGTCATAGATCTTATTTCTAGTGATCTATTTGGCTGATCAAAGGATTTTCTATTAAATTGGATGGTGACCTTACCATCTGGGTGTTGAATTACATTTGATGGTTCAGTATGGAATACTGGCCTTTTAAGAAGTGGGTTTTCTACTTCCTAATGTTCTGGTAAATTGACTTGGGACCATTGAATCATTTTTGGGACTGATACATTAGCTTTGGTTAAGTCAGTTTGAATAAGTAGAGTCTGTCCTCTCTTATCCATTTTATATGCCTTAGAACCAAAAGCAGTTTTCATTAATTTGCAATATATTCTGTATATTACAGCCATTGGTATTGATCCTTCTACCATTCTATAATTATGTGTTTTAATTTGAAGAATTAAAGAACTCATGATTGTTTTATCTCTAAGAGCAATTGTGATATTAGGATGATACTCAAATTGAATCGGTCTACTACTAAGGCTGGTTTCAATAGTGGCATGGATTGATCTTTCATACATTAGTTCTCTAACATTTCTGAGAACCATGAAAATTGATGTATCTAAGTCTAATTTAGTAAGAGGTTTTGCTCCTACTTGAACTAAGCCTAAATGCATATAATTCCAATCTTTTGCATATCTTTTAATTGATTCTTCATTTAAAAGCTTGATTGTTGTTAAACCATCAGAAACAGGAATATCCTTTTCTTCTGTGGCTATCACATAATCATTTTTCCCAAAAAATTTCCATTTACCAATTTGATATATTTAATCGTATGATGTTTTTGGTATTTTCCATTCATCAATTGCTTTATCAAAGTCTTTTATATGTATCTCATCTTTATTATTCAACATAAATTCCTCGGATTGTTCTGTGGGAGCAAAGCTAAAAGATGACATAGATTTTCTAAGTAAATTCATATTTCCAAATGAGACTAGTTTTTCTAAATCTTATAAATCTAAATCACGAGACTAAATTTAATCTAATATTGTGATTTCCAATTTATGACCTTTATGCAACCCTTAAGCAACAAAACGGGATTTACGCTAGGCCTCAGTAGGCTTATCACAATATTAAGACTTTCTACTAAGGATTCGTCTCAAGTGATTTAGAAAATATAAGTCTTAGATCGTCACTAAGACAATCGTCTCAATAAGAAAATACAAAATTTCTTAGACTACTTATATACTCTTAGCGTGTATATATATATATATATATATATATATATATATATATATAACTTTATCATTAAACATGGAAAGAATTGACATATAAGTTAAAACCTTACAATAATAATAATAATACCATCATCATCCTTTCACTTTGCCTTTTTATCCCTACTGTTATTGAATTTGCTTGTTAGTCTTTTATTGCAAAGCAAATTAATAATTTAAAGGGGTTGAAGTACCGAGAATCATGAATTATCATCTTACCCTCCTCCAATGGTTGCATTTTGGGATTTTTACATACTTTGAGATTTTCCGTCAAATGAAAGGATAAATTACGTTAATTTATTTTTGTAAATATTTTCAGTTTCATCTACACCCCACTTTTTCAAAGCTGTACACTCAAATCCCTATTTTTCTACTTGGATGCTAATATAGCGAGAAGGCTAATGTATCATTACTACTACTATAACAGCATTATTAATAATTATATTTAAATATTATAAATATAATATATTAGTTAATTTGAATAGTAAAAAATAATGAATTTTGGAAAAACAGAAAAAGAAAAATTGTTGAATTTTTTTAAATATAGGACCCGATATATATTTTAATTAATTAATTGATAAAAATTTAAATAAGAAGAAAGAAAAACAATGATATTATAGTTGATATCCAAACATAGACACATTGACTCAAATTTCAACAAATCATTAGCATAGAATTAAATGTGCAAAACATTAAGTAGCGAAGTCATGTAATTTCTAACTCAGTAAGATTTAAACTAAAAAGCTGTTAAAGGGCAGAAGTATCATTGTTATAAAAGTCTAAGCTCAGCTAGTAAAAGTATTAAGAGAAACTTGTAGGTTATAAATAGAAGATGATCGAGCTTACAAGAGCAAAATTTCAATAATTTATAAGATATTATACCTAATACTCGAACTTGCTGAAAGCTTGAGTTATGTGCATAAAACTCTCTTAAGCATTTCGTTCTGATCCAATTTTGTAAACCTTGCCAATAAATGCATAAAATTGGGATTAAATAATGTTGATAACATTGAACTTTAGTCTAACTACATACTTTATATAGTTTGGACTATGCATAAAAAAAATGTCAACTAAATATACTACATATATATATATATTGATTTGGTAGTTTTCCTTTTTAAAGTTTTTTTATTATTTTAAAAAAAATTATTGGTTTAGTTTACATATAAAGGGTCCCATTTTTTAAAAATAAAAATTCAACATTCTTTATATTCTTATTTTTTCAAAATTTATTTTATTATACTGATGTAACAATAACACATTATCCTTCTTGTCACCTTAGTATCTAAATCTAATAAGACAAAACTAGAGGTGTAAGTATAGAGTCTTGAAAAAGTGGAGTATTGATATAATTGGGGTGATCTTATGATTGATACCTTAACTTTATTACTTTTTTTGTAATTATATACTTAAAGTTTTAACTTATCTAATTATATACTCAATTGAAAATTTAATTGTTATAGTTTATACCTTAATTAACTTTAACTTATATAATTAGTTTAGTTGGCATAGTTGCCCAAAGGGATGGCTATCTACGGCCTTTGAGCGTTCAGTCGGCTAAAGCCTACATTGCTTATAAAAAGTGAGTTAAATGGGTTGGTTCATGAGCCAAAGTCTACTTGCACACCTCTATCTTTAACTTTGGAAAGGACATAAATGATTACTTTATTTTTTTTCTTTTTCCTTTTTTATTTTCTCCATTTTTAATAGAATATATTAATTTTATTTAAATCTATATTATTAAAGCTCTTAAAGGCTTAAGTAACTTCCATCCTTAAAATTATATAACTATCCTCTATTTGCTATTATTTAACAAAAAAACTAATAATAAAATAAACTATTAAAATTATAATTAATAGTTAAATTTGTTTATTTACTTCTCTTTCTCTCTCTCTTTCCTTATCTATCTTTCTACTTACTTTTGTATGCAATTTTATCTTTCTTTCCTACTCTTTACTACATTTTTATTTTTTCCTATTAACTCCACTCCACATCTCTCTTTCACTCTTTTTGCAATGACTTACACATCTCTATATAGATAATGGGCAAATTTTCTTTATTTTTATATATCTTATATATTTCATGCATTTATTTTTTGTTTTATATCTTACTTGATGAAATACCAAAAAGATTAAAAAAAATAAAAAAACTTTGTTATGTTTATTTTTTCCCTAAAATGCATTATATGTTATGAGTAATGTAGATTAAAATTTTAGTTAAGAAATTTGTGAAAGTGAATGCTCTCGATATCGACAATAATATAATAATATATTTATCTTTTCTTTAAATGCATCATATATAATTATAGGTAATATATGATTTTAACAGTGAATATTCACCTATAGCCTATTTAGGTTAAAAGCCTTATTAAAGAAAAAGGGAATGAATAAAATGACTTTTCTAAAATCATGTATTTTTTGATTTTGATATACATCAATTTCTTTTATGAATACTAATTTTTCACTTTTTCGATATACAATATAGTAATAACATAATTATATTTTCCTTTTCCCTAAAATACATTTGTTATAAGCAATGTAGACTGATATTTTAGTTTAAAGAATATGTGAAAGTAAATGTTTTCAATATCAATAATAACATAATCATATATTTACCTTTTTCCTAAAATGCATTATGTGTAATATACAATTAATATTTTTTTTTTCCATTTCTTCAATGTGCAATGAGATAATAATATAATCACTTATTTTTTTCCCCCTAAAATACATTATTATTATAAGCAATGTAGATAAATATTTTAGTTTAAGAAATTTATGAAAGTGAATATTCTCAATATTGATAATAACATAACCATATATTCATTATTTTATTGTATTTTTATTTGCAAAATAAAATTATATGATGAAGACTTTTAGTTTTTCTAATGTAAATTACAAAAACGTATTCATAAGATTACTAGATCAATAGCTATGCTGAAATATAGACTAAGCACAATTTTTTCTTTAACCGAAGGAATATTTGTGTTCTAAAATGGAAGGCTTAAAAATATATAATAAAAATAGTTAACTTAAATGAAAACACTTTATATAATCAATAAATTCCAAAATTTTTTAAAAAATGAATATTGAAATTGAAAATTTTATTATCTAATGGAAAAAAAATGAAAAGAAAATTTTAAAGAACTTTAATTTAATTTTTTTAGCACACTTTATTTGCTAGTATATTATTTAATAATTTGTCAACGAATGTGAATGAGCCAAGTGTCCCTTATATGTAATTAATAGAAAATTAAGAAATTCAGGTTATGTGTTTGTTAATAACACAACAACAACTTAGGTCACCTCTTTGCAAAAATATAATAACAAAGGTCACATATTTGTAATTTATCCAAAAAAATCATTAGATATTATACGGTAAGTGTCTTAGGCGTATAAAACAATCAATTGGTTCATGAATTAAAACGGACCAGTATGAGCTGTGTAGAAAATTTAGTTTTATTTTCAATATAATTCGGTTTGAATTAAGTATATTGGTTTGCGGGAACGAAACCAGTGTATTAACATGTGATTCATTTTTTCTTTGATGTTAACTTTTCCAATTGCTTAAGTAATCTTAGAGTGTGTATATAAACAAATTGCTTGATTTACATTTATAACAAGGTTGAGTGACGAGTTTAGACTGTAAGGATTTTTATTAAAGCATAGTTCACCATTTCATTAAAAAGGAGTGTGTTGCTCTATGTTTCCCATGTTTTGAATTGTCAAACATACATAAAATTTTGTCTGAATGAAGTACGTAGCATTTGAATAAAGGCCCTTTGAGAGTTTCAAATGTAATATGGATAATTTTTACTTATTTAGCATTGTATGAAATAAATATTAAATAGTTATTAATTGTATAAAAAATATTACTAATTTATTAGGCTTATCTTGTATCTTCAAGAGATGCAACGTACATTTAATTATATTAATATCGTATTTTTTAAATACGACATAGATATATGTATTTATATTACATTTAAGAGATATGCATATAATTAATGTATATCGCATTTGGTAAACGCAAAATAGTTATGATAAACAAAACATTAAATCGTATTTATGAAATACGATATTTTTATTATTTTCAACAGTATTTTTCAAATATGATTTAAAATTTTCATTTATGTAATATTTTTTATCTAATTTATATTTATATAATTTTTTAAAATAGTTATTACTATGGCATCGGAACGAGTTGTCATCTGTAGAATCAAAAGTTTCTCATGTTTTACGAGGCTTCGACTAAATCATTGTGTCCATTCAAGCTATTTTGAATGAGTCTTAAACATTTTATTATTTATGGCTCAAACTAAGTATATAATTCAAAGGAATAAATTCAAATTAAAAGAATGTCTCTTTGAAGAGGCAATATGACTTGCATCCCTTGAGGTTTTTATTAAACATTGAGTTATTTTATTCATACTTTCGATTTCAAGATTTTGACAAACTTTCTTTTATTTAGATATACCAACAAATTGAAACGAGAGCATATTCGTTGTGAGTTTCGGGATTGCCTCCCATTATTTTGAAACTCAATTGCCTATTGGAAGGGATAGATTTTAATCCTTAGCAATTGTTCATGAGAGAAGGCATAAAACTACATAGGACATGGAGGTGGGCTTGTATTAAGCTTACAAAAAAGAACACGTGAGTTATTGTAAAAAGGACTTCAGAGGTGGCTTTGCCGTATATAATCCAATAATTAAGTTAGTCTGAGAATAGTCTAGATTGGGACAATTAGAGAGAGACCCTTAATCCCTTAATCTTGAGGTGCACCCTAGGACCCTTATAGGGTGCTTGTTGGGTGTCAAGGTTTGTCTCTTGAGGGTCTTCTTCTTTTGTAGCATGTAAGTTGGGCTAATGCTAAGTAAACTTGCTAACGCCTAATGGGTGAAATGTATATATAATACTATCTATCTACAATCATGTCATGTATTGTTCTTAAAGCGAAGAATTTCTCCTATGCTTGTGGTATATTATTACAAGTAAAATATGATTTCTTATGAGTAGTATCATAATTGTTTTATCTAAAAGTTTAAGTTTATAGATATAGTGTATATTATTATATTAAAATATAACGCACTCCCTTATTTATGGGTGAGACTTAATTGAGGCCGAAGGGTTTGATTTTGTTATGGTGTCGTATTATTAGTAATACTACAATTATCTTATCCAAAAGTCAAAGCTTGTAGATACGGTATATACTACTATAGTTACTATCAATACATTGGATAAGTTATTTCAATTTAACTTTCATATCGATATAGGTTTAGATATTTGCCTTAATGGTGGATCTTCTTTTAGATGTAATTTGTGAGAAGTTAAAGGCAAAAAACGTATTTTAATTTTAAAGGAAGCAAAATAATGTGTCCTAGCAATTTGGTGGAAAAGATGTTTTTTCGTTGTGCAGGGAAAGTTAGAAAACATTGAAGAGAATGGAGCCACATCTATTGAAGGTGGCGTATGAGGAAGAACTTCTTGCCTGGTGCTTTGAGAATTGCTTAGTGCATAATGATATTACTTGCACATTCTTTTGTAAGGAAATTCTTCACATATGAGACATTTGGGCATTAACACGAATTGATAACAATTTAACTGTTGCAAAAGGAAAAAATAATCAGGTTGCTTGCACCGCCTGTTGATTGGTAGAATGGTTAAATGCTTGACAAACGTTGAAACCTTTCTACTAAGAAGTCACTAGTCGCTTTATGGGATTTCCACATGGTCCCTATGCATAGGAGCCGTTCTTTCTATAACTGATTCTTGGCATTGACTAATATTACTAGCTGAACCAGTTGAATATGAGCTAAAGAATAAATTCTTGTGTAAACTAGGCATGAAAATACAATTGTGATTAGGAAATGACATTAGTAAGACCTACACCTGTTGCTAAAAGATTTCAATTCATATAAGAATTAGAATAAAATTATTCAGCGGCCAATAATGAGTAAGGCCATTGCTGTGTCTGTTATTTTATTCCTGAAAGATATTTACCTTGATCCTTCTAAACATTTTCCAACTGACAAAGGAAATTGCTAATGGAGGCTTATAAGCTTCTTGAATTTCGCCAACTTATGACATCCCATTCACATAAATACAGTAATTTACCTTAATAATGGAAAATTTCTCCTGCTATATTTATAACTTCAATCACCTATACTGTCTCTGTGAATCTATTCTGAATATCCCCTAGATTTTCCTCATGGTATGCGAGATATGCAAAATGTGTTAGCAGATAGATGATAATAACGGACTGTGTGTGAAATTTAGTTACAAAGAAAATTAGCCAGTTTTCCTAATGATAAACTGATACTGGGATTCACTGGTTGAATGGCCAATAAAGAGGGGTTCACGGACTGTCCTTATCACTTTGGTCAATATTCTGGCTTAAACTAAAGAAGTTATATTTCTACCATTATATTGAACAAGATATCAGAACAGGCTTTCACTTTCATGGTTGAATAGTATAATCTTGCTCATATCATCGAATAATGTCAATCTAATACAGACAATATTTCTACTATAATACTTTAGAATAAATAATATTTTTGGGACATGATGTAGTTTTTTACTCTGTAAATAAATGCAATTAACTTATTTTCTACAATAAAAATATCATATTGGCCGGTTCTTTTTTCGGATGATTTGCTTTCAAACTTAAAATTTAAATTATAGCAATGATGTCAGTGTAAAAGAATCAATTCTCTACCAAGAGATCTTTAGCCCCTAAATTTTCGTGGGTACTGATATATTTTTCACTTCATGAAAACATCCTTATTGTGTGATTTAATATTTGTGCAATTCTCACCAATTCATATAATTTCCTCTTATAGACTAAGTCAAGTTTTGGTTCCAAGATCGCCGTACCAAAATGAAACTACATATACATGCAATGGACTATGAATTTACGAATTTTTAGTGAAATAATTATGTCTTTGATTCAAAAGAGTGTTTTTTATTTATTTTTTTTTTATGGAATTTTTCGTTTAATGCATGGTTGGGATAAAAAAAAAAAAGTTTAATGGGGGTTTGGAAAAGTTTTTTCGAGCTGAAAAGTGACTTAGGGTTAGGGATGCCATGGGAAAACCCAATTTGCGGGAACCGTGGTGGCCCTTGCAATGCTATAATTTGGGAGATTCTCCCTCGAGGGGTACCACACCTGAGGATTGAGAATGCACGTTTGAAAGTTGAACTAGACTTAGACCTTGCTTGTGCACTTGCAGCGAAGTTCCTTGGCCGCCCAATACCTTCCCTCGCTGCCTCTGTCCCTCCTCCACTGCCGTTTGGGATTGGGAAGCTACTGTGTTGGTAGATCGAGCAATTTATGTGGGTACGACTTTACCACTAGGGCCTGATTTTGGTGGTGGGATTTCTGGGACTTAATTTTCCGTATGTATTTGCATTTCCGTTTGCTTCTGACTTCGCCTTCGGTTGAGGATTGTCTTATTTGTCACAGAACCACCAATGGGCGCAAATGTTTCCTTGTTAGATAGCCAGAATTTCGACAAACCGATGTGGTGTTAAGCGGCATGGCCCGAACCACAATTGGTAAGGCTAAAACGGTTTTTGAAGTATTGTTAATTAATTTTTGAAGGTTCTTGGCTAATTCTTGTTTGATTGGATCTAATGATTCTCTTCCGTTTTCCCTAGATGCTTGCTGAGCTGCAAGTTTTTATCTCCAACTAGTTCCTGTCCAAAGAGGTTAACTTCATCTGCTTCTGCAAGCAGCATGCCAAAGGTTGGGTTGTGGGGGCGGTGGTCGACACCATCTGGGAATCTTCTGGTGCACCACCGGCAACATTTGTGAAATGCAGCAGGCTCTTTTCTGGCTGTGTGGTGCAAGATATGCCCAATGGCTACTTCAAGGTAAGGGCAAATTCATCAATTTCCTTCTACAACTTTTTCATTCCTTGTTTTCATTTATCTAGTATTGTTTCCAGTAGGGTTTTTCTGTAGTTGAATGTTTAAAACTTTTTGGAGGACGTTAATCTGAAGAAGGGGAGAGAAAAAAGAAAAAAAAATAAAAGAAAGCCATTCTTTTCATGGTGTGTGTCCTTTTTTCATTTTGGGCATTCCAAAGATTGCATTATAATTTCTAGTTCCAGTGATTACCCACTGCATCACTTCCATGTAAGTGTGTTTTAGAATACGGTCCCTCAGTCCGTTTTTCTTGAAACTGAAACCTCTTCCTACGTTATATTTGTTTTATTTTATTCGTACGGATGCTTCTATTAATGTGTAAGTCATTTTAATAATTAATTTATCCTCAAGTTCCAACGACTGGTTTTCTTTACATTAAGTTAAATAATCTCACCGTACATTAATTTCATAGTCTCCTTTCGAAAGTAAATGCCTTATTGGATTAATAAAACAATGCACTTGATGTTCCTATTCCAATTTTGATTCTATCTCGTGAATTCCGTTTCTTATTATTTTATTCATATCAACATGTTGTAATCTACAAACATTTGATTAATAGCATTTGATGTTTCTAGCCGCATAGTGAAATTCCCCAGACTTGCACTACCATTACTAATACATTATACAATTGTTTTTTATTTTTTATTTTTCATCTATAGAAAAGAATATTTGAATCCTAATATATTCTAATTGGAGATCAACGATGATGCTACTAAACTATAATTATGATTAAGATTTAGAAAAATATTACCAAGTGTTTTATGGTATTTATTAAGATGCTTTTCATTTTTATCCCATAAAACGTTCAATTAACATTGCAATCTTTCACAAGTGTTTTTAAAGTTCAAAAAGGCTTCATATTTCAATAATACTAGACGTAAGTATTCATTATTATTTATTTATTTTTTTTGGCCCACATGAGTATTCATTATTTATATATACACATATAAACGCTATTTTATTGGAAGTATATAGTAGTAAATATATCCAAGTTATATGCAAAAAATTATCTATATAACAGTTATTTATAGTTGTAAATTGATATATGTAGCAACGCCATTTTAAAGCAGCTAATATACGTTTAAGTATATGTATATTCTAATTATTTACAAAAGTGTATTTGGCATATATGTACACTTCAGATAAAAAGCTTCTTGTTCAATGTATAACTACGTTTTAAAAACTTTCATAATTATATTGCTTATTCTATCTATACATATAAAAAAAATGTTGTATGCATAACCTTTCGAAAATTCGAAATTATAGGAACTTATAGACAAATATGTAGCGAGTAAACCCTAGATACTAAAAATATGTATATTAAAGTCGTAAACTCCATCGCCACGTGTCTATAACTAAGTGGAACATGCATATGCATATCCTATTTTTTCTAGAAAAACTCTATGGAAATCGTTCTCTACACTCGTATACTCCACACTATAAAACAATAAGAAAATGAATAAATAAAACGTGAAGTAGCAACCGCGGAAGTAGCATAGCAGTAAGCTGCTAATCGATGTAAAGTCTCTAACTCCACTATGAAAGTGCACTTCTTAAACCTACCGTATCTGCATTTAGATTTTTTTTTTATTTATAAATTAATGGTCAAAATTATTTAAATATTAATATATTGTGTGATGTTATTATAATATTATTATTATTTTTATAATCTTAATTATTGATTATGTTAGAAAAAATAATGTCATATCATAACAATTTATTTTTCCTCTTACCTAAAGTAGTAAACAATATAATAAACTAAAAATAATAAATAAACAATGAATATCAGGATTTAACATGGAGGACTCCAATCGGGGAAAAACTGCGGGACCATGCAACACAAAATTTGCTGTTATCAACAATAATGATATTATAGAATATCTATTCATTAGTTATGCTAGTGGATAAATAATTTTCACAATAAATGGTAGACATCAATAAAATCACAATATAAACTAATTCTAAAAATTGCCAAAATGCAAATTCAACTTAAACAACTAAAAAAAATTGATAAGGAGTGGTAGTAAGGATCTCCTAGAACTCCATACCCAGTAACTGAAATTTCATCCCAATGGAATTTATTAATTTATTTAGCGATTCGATGAAACTTTTCGTTTCGAATTCGTAATATGAAAACCAAGACCCTTCCAATCTCACTCGCGTCAGACATAAGCCTTTCGTTGTTTTCTTATTCTCAATTACACATGCCGTCGTCTCAAGTCCATGTACCAATAATTTTCAGTTTTCGAGCCATGCTTTCTTGCCTCTTCCCTTTCAACTCGCGGCTGCAAGTCTTTACATCAAAGACCTCCTGACTATCGCACCCCTTACAAACATATATATTATGGTTTATTAATCAATTCATGGATATGGGCTTATATGAGTTGGAATTGTGAACCCAACTTTTCCCTCCTAAAAGTCATATCGAGGGCTCTATTATATTGGTTATTTGTCAATATGCGAAAAGTTTTTCTCTAGGTAAGGCTTTATTTATCATGTATGGACTATTATCATTGCTATGGATCTTCTCTAACTTTCTTTTCTTTTTTTCCTATCATCATCACATGAACACAAGCATTACTTTATTATATAGCATATTATGTTTTCTTTGGCTTGTGACTTTCTTTTCATTACATAATTCATTTTCGTAATATTATATAAATATCATTATACTATGTTGTCTTTTTTGTGTCTTTCCTTTTCCATTTTTCTTTTTTCATGAATTTACTTTCAATTTAGCTAATTATGATTATCTTTTTATATTATATTATATGCCAATTATTAGGAACACTAGAAATGATAAATATCTTATAATTTATTTAATAAAACATTATCTAACTTACATATATTACCATATAGATATCAACTATATTTTATATGATTTGATCTATAATTTATATAGTAAATTATAGATGAATTTATATAAACATGTATAGACACACCAAACTACACCCTACCCCCATCCCCTACCCCTAGACATACCATATATTATATGTATAATTTGCAATACGTGACATCTAAAATGATAATGTTAATATGTGTTATGCATTTGTATTATCTATGATATTATGTTGAATATGCATCATCTTATGTATTTTAATTAAGACATTTAATAAATAAAAATGTCATGTGGTTTTAATGCATATGTCTAATGAAATATATATTGTGACTATATATTTTACTTGCTTATTATTTTTATTTATTTGTTATAAAACAACTATTTTTTTTTTTAATTTGACATTTTAAAGTTATACATTTTCCTTTTATATAATAATACCATGTATGGATTTGTTGATTTTGATGATGGTTTCCTTAACCATTTCGTCTTGCATTCATCCCTAAATATAAGGGAGTCATCACTAGGATTGGCAGTGTTATGATCTTAAAACGGGCCTAGTAAGATTGTCTAGAATCTTTATATTATGTGTGCTCCTATGATATGGAAAATGCTATGTAACTCAAAGATTATAAGACTATCTAATTAATCACTATGATTACAAATTTTAATTTTATTAATTTATCATAAAATATAAATAATTGTAGATATCAATAGGTTACAATCCATCAAGCTACAAAAGAGTCGATATCACCTACACATATTAGAATTCTAAAACTTAATAAGTTTGCAAAATTTTGACTAATGGATATTCATTATATAAATATTTTAAATCAACTATGCAAGCTCTTTACTATTTGTAACTCCTCATATACCATTCACTAATTGCACTCTGCACTTGGCTCTCCAGTCCCAACTTAAGGTTACTTATAAAAGAAGTGATAAGAGAACGAGCAAACTACAGCTTAATAAATTCTTTTCTTACCACTGCCATTCAAGGAAGTTATAAACATTATTATCACCCATGCAAATCTATTTATACATGAAATGAATGTAGATGCGATAAATGCAAACAACACTTTCATAAAAATCCGAAACCATGGAAGGTGTAGATTTTCATCATCTGTACGTCAATTATCTTTGTCCTTAGCTGCTGAAGTACCTCACCTTACCTTGCGTAAGGTTGCTGAGGAGTACTATCCATTTAGACAATACTCAACTATTACCCTATTCGAGAAAGAAATACCAATCAAAATAGGTGAATTTCAACTAAGGTTATTTACTACCAACAATCACATACAATGCCCCTCGAGCCTATGTAAATCCAATCAATGCCCTCTATGGGTTAAGTTATGCAAGTCCTCTCACTATAAGTCAATCGGAGATAATCTGCTAGCTTGCTTTACCATTAAAAATATCATTGGTGGTCTCCACAAGTGTATGTCGAAGTTCTAATGAAATCTTTTCAATCAAAGAAAAACATTTCCAAAAATAGTATTTTTCTCAATCCATTCAGAAATTTTGCGAAACTAACACTCTTCACATGTATACTGGTTGAGTAATAGATATACGACAAATATAATTAATTATTTTTTGTCAAATATTTATTTTTATCAATTTAATGAAGCAATTACATGGATGATAATATTTAGAGTAAACTAGTCATTCAATAGATAGTTGATAACAACTAGCAAAATAACAAGCAATTGTCAAGTATAAATGAAATAAAGATCTTATCTACTTGTCCTAATCTTTGGAGTATTGTATTAAAATCAAGTCACTTGAAATAATAATAAAACTTATATAAGTAATTGGAAAGAGGTTTCTTCAAAGTCCAAAGACGTTAGCCAATTACCTAAATCCTCTATAGATGTTCAATTTGATTGAGTCTCCAATCACATAAAACTTATTCATTTTAATTCCGATTTTAGTGTTTTTGTGGTTGTTTTCTATTGGTTTTAAACTTACTTTTTAGTGGGGAGGTACATTTTAAGAGATGGAACACGAAACTTCTATAGCATCATAGGCTTTTACAAATTTATAAGTATTTCAATTAGATTATTTTCTTTTTATTATTTAAGGGTCTTTTTCACATTTTCTTCAATACGAACATCATATAATTAACGTTAATTAAGTGTGACCCATTATTTTATTTGTTTAATTATAAGACCAGACCATCTATATGGCCACCTAATTAACCATTCAATTATCTTATCTATTTTACTCTTAGTTTTTGGTTCTTAGTTTTTCTTCAATTGCGTGTAATTTTTCATTTTAAATTCTATTTTTATGATTTTATAGTTGATTTTTGTCATTTTTTTAATGTACTTTCATGTGAAAAAGCCCATTTTAGGAGTTGACACTTGCATTTTTAGGGTTGGGCCTCAACAATTATGAATTTTATAAATTTGGGCTCATTCACTTATATTTATTTATTGTGGGCTTTTCTTCAAAAGTTTCTTAATTAGGCTTGTAAATTTATTATTGGGCCTAGAATTTGTGTGGGCCTAATTTTTATAAGTTTTATTTTCTTTGGGCTTAGCCTTTAATTTAAGATTTTCTAATGGGCCTTTTTATGTCAATTTTAGATTTTGTCCTACATTAGGTTTTTTCTTATGACAATTGAGCCTTCCTAAATATTATTTTGGCTTAAAGAATTTATTAAATTTTGAAAATTTCTAGTTCTTCTTCCTGTTGGCTTGAAACTCCCTTTATTGGCACTCAATGGGTTTTTTTTTTTCCAATTTAATAATTTATGAGTTTAATTTATTTATAAATTTTTGTTCATATTTAATTATATCAATTTTTTGTGGGTGTTTTTCTTCCTTGATCAGATTTGGATGTAGGCCTAAATGTGGGCTTATAAGTCCATTTCATCTTATTTTCCTAAATTAGTGAGTTCAAGTCTTAATTTGCTAATTAATCTATTTTACCCTATTGTAATTAACCTCAATCCTCTTATGAAGATTGTTTTACACAAAAACTTATATCATAGCCCAAAATTTCCATTTGTGTCATGTAGTTACTAGGGTGGTTTCCAATTGATTTTTTTTCCTACAATTTTTGTTAAATCAACATGTTTTTTGAATTATAGTATAATGATATTGCATAACATGTTAATATCTTCTGAAAAACACCCAAGTATACATATATATATATATCATGTATAATACATCCTAATGTTAAATTTTTAAGAAATTACTTATACACTTTATTTTTGAATGTACACACACACACATTTTTGTACACTTTTACATTGCATGTTGTTATTTTGAATAAAATCAAAGTTTTCCTAGGGGGTTACTACATATATTTTTGGATCTACATGCATATACATATACATTGTGCAAATTTTTGTTAAATCTCTAAGAAAAATAAAATACATAATATTACACATCACTTATACTACATATTCCTTTACATGAAAAGAAGAAATCTTAACTACAAGAAAATTAGCATACAGTCAACTAAGGAGTATTACAAAAGGGAGTTGAAATAAAAAATATGGAACAAAAGGAAATATAAGGAAACTGTTGTTGAAGACAAGAAAAAAAATATAAGATGTTACTCTTGGCTTTGAGCATGGAAAGGGTAGTTTTGAAGCTCTTGGTTGTTCCCTTTAACTCTTCTATATCCTCTTAATAATCTTAATACTTGTTGAAGAAATAGAAGTAGAAAATACTAAGATGTGAGTGTAATGGAATGTTGAAAATAGTGGTGAAAATGAAAGAAAATGAGAATGTCAAAGGAGGGAATGGTGTCGATTAAGGAGGTTGGGGAAATGACAGCTGTCATGAATATTGTGTAAAAAAAAAATTTATGTGTGTATGAGACTCCTAGTATTAGAGATAAAGAGAGAGAGAGAGATATTGTATGTGCTTTTATGAATTTTGAAACTATAAATGAAAATATGATAGATGAGGATTGCTTCAACTAGGCATGGAGTGGGAAGAGAGAGTGAGTTGATGTATGCGTACTTTGGTCAAATTGCTCTTGGCTCACCATAATTTAGGGAAGAAATATGGAGATGTGTTGGGAATTAAGTCACTTCATTATGATGTATTAGATAGTATAGGATTGTGTAGATGTATTATAGGATGATGGTTGGGTAAAAATATCTTGTAAATTTATACATCTACACTACCTAGTACAAAGTATAAGATGAGTACATGAAATCAAATTAATCATAGGAAATCAAATTATATATATATATATATATATATATATACTACATATACATGTGGTGCTACAACATGCATGTATCTAAGGATAAAAAAATGTAATTTTATTAATTTATTACTTTAATTGACTTAATTAATTATTATTATTTAAAATTATCTCTAATTGTTTGTTAGCAGTATTATGCGATTTCGCGTGAATATTATCATGTCATCTCGTTTACGTATCAAGTGGGTTCATGTTAGAAAAGTCCCAATCCTTAGCATGACAAGTTTATTAATTATGAATGAAAACCTAAACCTTTTTCCCAACCACATGTATCCAAGTTTGACCTATTTATGGATTAAAATGTTATAAATTAATTTCTTACTTTATAATTGATCATTTATTTTCAAAAATGTAAAATAAAGCTTTTATCAAAGTTAAAGATGTTGATTTCGTTATTTTCATATGGTTATAGTCATTGATATAGTCCTTCAAGTTGAAAAGATGAGGCATATTAATTTACACTATGGTTGTCAAACTTGTGATTCAAACTAGAATGGTTAAAGGATTTATAGAACCAGAACGTAAAATCAAAACTTAAAAATATAAGTTTATATAGCCATGTAAAATAGTTTTCAAAAGGTTATATATTTGGTTATAGTGATTACAAGAAACTTGAAATATATAGAAATAAAAAAAATTAACTTTATTCCAAAATAAGAAAAAATCAAAATCTTAATCTATAATCTAATATTTGTGGAAGAAGGATAGAAAAGTCATTGCTATTTTTTTTTCCATTATTTTGTTTGAGAAAAGCGATGGATTGAAGATAACAAATTTTTTTAGCTCATTTTGTGTTATGTATAGTATAAACTTACATATACTTATAAACTTTTCTTTTTGAGCTAAAACTTAAGTAAAGGATGAATATCTAATAAGGGACTAAGAAGGAGAGAGAAAGAGGAAGAAAATGGAGTAGGATACGAAATATTGTTTAAGTAGAAGCATAGTTATATTTATTTATTTATTTATTTTTTGTTCATTCAACTAAGATATATAGAATCAGTAAATTTAGTTAAAAATATAAGTTTCTATAAAAAAATAATTTTATACTCAAGTTACCTATAATCGTAAACTAATAGAATCATATAAGTGGAATCGTGATTTTGGTAACTATGATTCACACACTTGATAACTTAAATTATATAATACTAATACTTATAAAGCTTGGTATTTAAGCTAATTCATATACTAACCCCATATAAAAATTAATAACAATAACAACCATTAGCCTATCTTAGCTAGCTACTGAGCTTGTAAAACATGAGAGGAATGCATGATAATTAAATTTAAAAAAAGGAAGAATAATAACAATATATAGAAGTTTCTTAAGAATATGACAATTTCTAGCAATAAAACTATGAAACAAATACATAATGTAAACAAATACTCTCAAATTTACATAATAAAACCGCAACATTGCCTATTCTTGCTTGGGTTTTCACATCTTAAGCAACATGAAAATTTTCAGCAAAAAAAAAAAGAAAAAAAAAACATATACATAACATGAAATAAATCAAAATCATTTTAGATTATTTGAGGATGGAAATTTCGACAACAGCTTTTAGTCGTTTAAGATTTTTATGGTTAACTATATAATGTGAAAAGCAATACTTATAGCGAATATAAAAAATTGAAATAAGCCTATTCATCTGAGATGGGGCTTTTTGGTTTAAAATTTCATTCGAGAGAAGGAAAAAAAAAAAAATTACAGAAGAAGAATTATGGTTGAGTTCTAGCATTATGCTCTTATGTAGTTGGAATGAAGTGGGAAGGCCTTTTGGTGCCCACGTTTTGAGTAAGTGTAACTCTATTTTTGTCATCATTTTTAGTTTTGGAATTAAGAAGGAAAACTTCATAAACTTATTGATATTAAATGGATTAGCACTTTACTAAATCTGTTTAATAAATGAGTTTGGTACTTAGATATGAATCCATGCACAAATTTAACTAAGTTTGACTTAATTT
Source organism: Lumnitzera racemosa (assembly GCA_024138005.1). NCBI lineage: Eukaryota > Viridiplantae > Streptophyta > Magnoliopsida > Myrtales > Combretaceae > Lumnitzera > Lumnitzera racemosa. The sequence goes on from JAMXBC010000003.1 coordinate 72,646,807, forward strand.
TCTCTTGTATGGATTTATTTCACATACGAACTCACTTAAATTATATTATATGGTGTCCAAATCTAACGGATTACAATCCCTAGTCGTGACCCTAACCGTTTGATCATCCACCTGTTATGGTAAGCTAAAGTCATGCAAACAGCCCACTATTACTTTTGTTACGTGTTATTCGTGTAAGTATACCCTTTATAACCTATAGGAGTTTATACATACCATCATACCATCTTGAGGCTTTATCCTTGTTTGTCTAATATCATTCTAGAGTTAAAAGAAACATACTTAAGCATACAGTAAGATTAAGCTTTTCACGTAAAACTACTTTATGCTTTTCTCCTCTCTCTCTCTCTCTCTTTATTTTTCTCGTTTACTGCTATTTCCTTTTATCATTTCCTCTACATTACCATATATTAACTTTGAATCAACAAATTAATGTGTGATGAAATGGAACAAACAATATATATAATATGCTTTTCCATTCATAAAAGGAGAAAAAAAAAAAATAGTGTACTAATAAAGATGAAATAGGCAACACTTTGCGTTCAATGTCTGGTTAATCATAAAACAGAATTTTGTAGCTAGATAAATTCTAGGAGTTCCCGTAACATCATGCATGTTCATGCATATATCCTAGGCCATTTCCTTTCTGCTTTTCATGTGCAAATCACATGAAGGTGAGAGAGAGAGAGAGAGAGAGAGAGGGAACACAAATATTCCTCCGTTAAAATTAAGCATATACTCGTGCAAAAGACAAAAGTTTGAGAAAATGTGCAGGTTCTGACAACGCGTAGAAGACAATTTAAGGTATTGTACTTTGTTGGTTAAGAAACATCATATATTAATACTATTTAATAGTATCCAGCTAAACCTCTAAGATCCTGAGAGCATTATCCTCAAATTTTGTAATTGCAGTTATAGTTACGGATATCAACGCGTGCGGCCAACGTCACTTGCTTACTTGGTAGCTGGACGAGTGCTATTCCATTCAATTGACTGTGATATACAAGGATTTTCATATACAATATCTAATACCTAAGGCTGTAATGGGTTTTATAATTCATGATGTTTAACTCAATTGGTTCACGAGCTAAATCGAATTCAATTATCAATTCAAATTATTGTTACTAGAATTCAAGCAAAGTTTAGATATTATTGTTATATTAATTGTTTTTTCTTTAGAAAATAATCTGAGTTTTAATGAATTTAATTAATTTGAGGTCAAAACTCAAGTATTTGAATACCATCTCAACTCGTTTAAAACTATAACAATCAAATAGTATGTTATTTTTCAGCCTAACACATTAGCAAGGTCAATGGTTATGTACCGGGCAACATGGCATTGTCTAAATTCTAAATGTATTAAATAAATTATGTAAGATAAACTCAAATATAAATACAATGTGGAAGGGTACCGTAGAATCCAGCATCATTGCTTCCAATTTCTTGGAATCTTATTCTTCTTTCCGGCTCATTATTGTTTGGAGTCATTAGATTGTATATTTTTGTCATAAATTCCTAAATTCCCACTAGTTAGTTCTCATCAAACAGACTATCTTCTTCGATTACACGAAATCGGTGCCATGAAATAAATGTTAGGATCCTGGAACTGATTCTATAATATCGGTTATATATATATATAACAGATAAATTGTGAATCTGAGAGAGAAAAATATAGGGATAATATTGGAAAAGAATAATATTTGCTATGTCTACTTTTTTAAAGTTTAATTATGGCATTTTCTAAGAACCTAATAAAATTGTTTCACAATCATCTAACTTTGGTCAATGACTAAAAACACTCAAACTAATAAGCTGACGTGCACAGCTATCAATTAATATATTTTCCTTCTTTTTCTACTGTTCGGTCTTTGGGTCATAACAATGAATCAAACATGACCGATGTTTTTCGAAGTGCAAAAGACTTTATCTTAGCAAGTTTCCTTAGAATACCAAGTTTGATACTGTCATTAAGAAAATGATAACAGGTGTTACGAGCTAGTTGCTAAGAGATTCAAAAATAATTTTTATTTCTTCATACTTTTTTTTTTAATGAAATTTATAATCAACCTTAAAAAAGTTATCATAATATAGAATTGATAATTTAAGCTATAATTCAAACATGGTTGCATAAGAACTTGATTTTCAACAACGTTTTATCGCCACTAAACATGTATTTTAGGTAAAGGATGGATAGGATATAACTCTACCTGTATCCAATCTTATATGGTATAGATTCTTAGGTTTTGGAATTGGAATCTACCTTGTAATATCGTAGAATAATCTATATCTTGTAAAACCTATAAAGTATAGAATATCTTATGAAATCTGTAAATTTTATCTTTTCTCATATACTTTAAGTTTGTGTTATATTAAAAGAATAATCTACATGTGATATTTCATGATTTTCGTATGCCAAAATTTATGAAACTTATAGCTAAAGCTATGAAATTAATAAAAAGAAGTTTTTCTATCTTTATTATCTTAAATTTATGCGATCTTACTATTTTGCAAATGCAAAAGCATAAGAGGAAAGAATAGAAAATGTAAAGTTGAGGAGACAAATTGGGAAAGAATAAGGAAAAGAACGGAAAATGTAAAATGAGAGATCGACGTTTAGGTTGGTTATCAACTTATGGCCTTATACTCTTCTTTTTTTTTTTATTTTTTTACTAAAACATTTATTGATCGAAAGGTATAATAATATCGTTTATTATTTATTTATTAATATTATTTTATGATTTTTTCTAGCATTGATACAAGCTACCATAAAACATGTACTTATATTTTAAGATACAGATTTTACGGTATATATAGGGTAAGAAGATTTTATATACGTATCTATTATGTGGAAGAAGATTTTACAAAATCTATCTTTGGAATCTACCTTCAGACTTTTAATACTCACCTAAAATCTATCAAATCAAATATAATATGCTAATTTTGGAGTTAGATATTCGGGACTATTTTCCTAGCTTATATTTTTGACTCTTGAATAAAGCGTGCTTTTCTTTTAACTCTCAACAATCGCACTTGGAGCACCATTTAGTGGGCACTATACGTAAAACATGATATCTTTTCCCCCGTCAATTCCACAGGATATTGCCCTGTGTTACTTTTAGCTAACTGCGTCGTTTTTGTGATTTGATAAGTTTTCGTTAGGCATTACAGACAAACGTAAGCTGCAGTGTAAATGTTATAGAAACCGCAAATAGTTTTTTTTTTTTTTAACTCGATTTTCTGTTATGGAGAAAAATATATTTATGCAACTTGGGGGAAGTTATGGGATGGTATAGCTGTATGAACCACAATCATGTTTATTACAAAAATTCTCAATCCTTTTCAGGTATTCATAACATCAACCCAGAGGGACGCAAGATTATTGATATTGGATTACTGCTTGTATTCTCAAAGTCAGAGGCGTACAAATATATCATATGTGCTTACTTATGTATTGTATTATGCAGTAGTAGGTTTCGAAAATATGACAAATGAAACCTATACTACAATAATTCTTGCTAGTTTTATTGTGTTTTATGGAACTCATTGAATTATATATATATATATATATATATATAGCTTAGAAATATTATTATGTACATGTTGTACTTGATTAAATATTAACTTAAAAGATATGAAATTGTTTATACCAATTTTCACGATCCTCACAGGAACCTGCTATCTCGAATGCATTAAAAAATTATTAATGAAGGAAAGTAAAGGTGGCTGTTAGACTTTCTACCTCAGCACCCTCTCATTTTAATTTGTTGGGTCATGCAAAAGTCAAATTAATGGCTACAACCTCTCTTTCCTTGCTACCATAAGTACCAGCATTTACCATACTTTTTCCATTTCACATTTTCCTTCTCCGATCCACAACTGTTGATTATCATAATTTCCTTATCGTTATTATGAGAATTAAATGTCAGCTTTTATGGTTCCTCAAACTTAGAGCTGGATGTTGAAGAAACTCTTTAATGGATCCCCAACACGCAAACATTGTTCGGCAATCGCCCTTTTCCCAATCATTAAATGGTTTTAATGCCTTGCATCAACCACCATTTTAACTCATAAAAGTAAAGCTTTATGTAGAGAAGCAACTGCCTTTCACTCTTAGGTCAAAACCACTTGATTAGATGATCAAATGGTCTAATATTGTCGTGAATCAAGCTTGTAACGATCCCTCCTCTCCTACTCTTTGGCGGGCTCTTCCATAACATGTTGCTCGACCGGATCATGATGCCTAATAAAGGACTACGTACTGGTTGTTGGATTTTGCATGTACTTTGTCAAAATCGAGGGTTGAGAGTTGGCGTGGTGGACGTGACCTTGACCTGTGAACGAAGGATGATCCCCTATGACGTTATCATCATTGTGATCTAAGCCGGCAATACCTCTTTCTACAATAACATCCACAATATGCAGTCGATCACCTTGTTGTATTTTTCGACTTTTCATTTAGTAAGATAAAATCCACAATATGGGCAGTCAGCCATATATCCCCATCAAGATAGGAACATGTGGCAATCGTCTCTTATGCTTTGCAAGCCTTCCAAGTCCAAGATTAATTACCCTAGAAGCAAATTTCGACAAACGGATGAAGCAACAAGCCTGTGAATACCATACTGCACATATCCAAACATATGAAAAGTCACACAAAAGCCTACATAAACTAAATGTGACAAATAATGGATTAATTATTTCAATATATGTATACTGATGGTAGATAAGTATACCTATGAAGTTATAGTATAGTAAAACGGAAGTGAGTCTAAGTATCAATTCCTCATGAACTAATTATTAATTACTAGTAGTTTGCCTTATTTCTTTATTATCTAACCTAACAATTAAGTACAAATTATTAAATCACTAGATTTAAATTAAACTAATTAATCTAATCTAATAAGATAAAGAACTAATAAAATGTAAAAATAAAGAGAACAATAGAAGTTATTGAGAACTCATGAACTAATAGTATTTAAATATTGTATTTCCCCTTAGAATCTACACTACATTTAATCTTATCCTTACTATTAGATCGTAAGGATTCTCTAATATAGATAATCAGATTTGCATCACAAATTAATATAACTCTAAGTCATAAATACTAAGAATATCTTCCTCATAATAGCGTAGATCCACGTTAAGACCTTGAACAATTCTATTAAACATTGTGTTTCATTCGAAAAAGTTAAAATAGCTAATCACTTAGTCTATTCCAATCTCCTCTAATTACACAGATCTAGTTGACAATAGGATCACACAGACTCTACAAATATTGAATTAACAAATCGATTAATATTGATTCAAAGATAGTAAAGTATGGTGTAATTAGACCTCAATAGTGAAGAATCATAGATTGAATAAAAACAAAGAAATGATTTTGCATATATTCTATAATTTAATATATGAATACCAAAAAAATGAAGAATAGATTAATACATTGCAAAGAAATTAAAAAATAAAAAATAAAAGAGAAAGAGGGTTAAGAGACTACCCTCTTTCCTAAGAATTAATTGTGTATGATGATGTATGTTCTAATTTACAAAGCTTATATCCTATTTACAGTATAAGAAATCTTGAAAATATATTTTTCGATGAATCTTCGGTATATCTCTTCAATATTTCTTCTTTTTAAATCTAGCTCAAAATAAAAGATATATGGAAGCATGACATCTTTTAGACTTCAAATCTTTCTAAAAACAATACAATTTGCAAGGAACAACATGTTCACACCACGTGATTTTTCTTTGCTGAAAAATTGCAAATAAGTGAAATGAGAGGATTACACCTAAAGATCATACTTGTGATCTTAACCGTGACCTCCTTAAAGGAAAATTCTTCCTTATTTCTTTACTTTTTTGCCTATGATTTTAATTTATGGTCCTTATCCATGAGTGTGAACCTTTTCTAAGCTTCAAATTTTATCTAGATTTTCATTAAATAATCTAAAACTTAATTAAAATAATCAAGTTAATCAAATAAAACCTGAAATCAAAATGTCATGCCCCTAGACTTAAGGGCATTGCAAGCTGCCACGTGTTCTTAGAAATCTACTAACATGTCAAGCTAAACAAGCTACTAAAATCTCCAATATACGAAATAGATAACTCTACAAACTCTCATAGTAATTAATTCTTTAAAGTAACTAAATGTAACAATTAATGTCCTTATTAAATAAATTGAAAAACATAATTAAACTGTTCATGGTCATACAACCAAATAACTCATTAAGTAACAATGTCTCTTCAACTTTCCATATCTAGCACATCATATTTCATCCTCATAATAGTAATATTACTCCCTTGAATCCTCATCCAAGTAATAATAGTACACATCCTCATTTTCATCAGCCTACTTGCTCATCTAGCATTTCTATAACTGAAAAAGAAAAGGAATGAGTTGAAGCCTAGTAAGTACAAACCACAATCACATATGCATGCTTGGCAAAACACAAAGTCACATGCATTAATCCTAATAATAATAAATAACATAACCACCCGTTCACATCTCCTTAATTAATATCTATAATACAATAGAGTTAGGATTATTCGCAACTAACCTTAACTTGGAGTATCTTATGACTCTCCATATGATTCTTAAATCAGTACACTAGCATTACAGTCCCCATCTAAACTCGGCACCGGGGCACTAGTACTATAACCCCTAAACGCCACTTAAATATCTTTTAAGTTCAATGTAGATCTTTGAATGCATTTAGGATCGATCAAATTAAGGTTTAGGAAGGTTAAAAACAAGAAATGAAAAGAAAAAAAGGAAGGCATAAGATAACACTTGAGGTATATGACTTTGATCTTGGACCATGGTCTTTCATTACGGCTAAATCATTCGATCATGCTAGCGATCCTACAATATTGCATGACTATGGCTGGGGTCCAGAGCCATGGTCCTAAGTTATGGTCCTCTTAAGCAAAATTTTATTTTCCTCACTTTATTCAAAATTCTCAATAAGAGGTACACAGGTAGAATTGCGGCCATCATCTTTACCCATGCTCCTCCAATTTGTCGTTCTTCTTCTTTGTTTCGACTTTAACCTTCCCCAATCCATCACACAACGATTCTAATGCAAAAATCACTTTAAATTCACATTAGGTTTTGACTCTTTATACCATATTGACAACAAGGAACACCAATATGTGTTTTGATCCTTAAACACAAAATAAAAAAATCAATGACAAGAATAATAAATACCTTACGCTAATGTAATATCTTAGGTTTTTAAGCCAATACGATAACCCTAAGTTTTGAACCCTTAAATTTAGAGCATTGGACAAAGTTATCCATTTTAGTTCAAACTTTACAGTAAGGTTAGAAAAGTTAGAAAAAGTATTCTAATCGAGTCGATTTCTCGAAATAAGCTATATAAAAAAATTAATCTAAGAAAAAAAGGTCAATTTATCAATAAAGCCAATAATTATCGAAAACGTGAAATTCGAGCTTTGAAATATAGTGAGATATTAGAATTAAGTTATTTAACTTATAAAAATAGTAAATGAAGTTGAATTATATATAATATATATGTATTTACATAGGATATACATTATATGCGTTAAATATATATATAATAATAATAAATTATAAAAATAAGGTAAATTAATATAAAATGGTGGAAAATATTTTAAAAAACAATTCGGTGAGTCATCACAATGATATGGCAACATGGGAATAACTTGAAAACATGATTCATCACAAGATTAACAAGGGAATCATATATGGCGCCTAGTCAACATGTAAGAAAATAAGGAAATGACAAGTGTCGGCCCACTTTTTGAGATGTAAAAATTATAACACCTATAAATAGGACTTCAAACCTCAATTGTAATGTTTTAGAAACCTAGAAACACAAGAACATAATCTTATAAAATTAGGAAAAATTAGAAAAAAAAAAAGAAAATAATGAGAAAATAGGGTGAAATACGATTCCTAAGGCTACAAGCAACCTGATGAAAAGTTACTTTGAACTTAAAAATGTGGTAGAGAGAGAAAGTGGGCTGACATAGGGTGGTAGTCGGAGTACCATACATTAATGAGTCAAATTTTAATATTCGATTTTTATTAATGTACTAAAAATATCAAATTAGCTCAGAAAATTATAAAATTTGGTTTCCTTAGGTTATTTTGCATTTACTTTTATGTGGTAATTTTATTTTATTTTTTTGAAACAACATTGATTTAAGGTACTTGCTTAAGAACAGGCTTTGTTCCGATGAATTTTAAATAAACTTGTAAAAATATTAAATAATGTTATTTTAGCCAAAAAAATTTTGCATAACACTCTTATATAATGTATTAAATTTCAATATAAAGAATTTCTAAAAATCTCCAATTTTTACTATTTATTATATTTATTTTAAATAAAATTGACAGTTTTGCTGATTTATTAAAATAATTAGTCTTTGATGAACTTAATGAATAAGCCCTATATGTTTTGACTTTTGGAAGTTTAGAAGGATATTTAGAATACTCATTTTTTATCTCACACATAAAATTTTTTATTTTTCCTAATTTTTTGTAATTTTAACCTAAAATTGTTATTTTAGTAAGAATAGATAATAGCTAGTTTAATATAATTGATGACCAATAATTAAACAACATATTTTTCCGATTCTATAGGATTTTTCGTGGAATTAATTATGCTTATATACTATTTATTATGTATTTTCACTGTATAAACCTATATATTAGCTTAATATATGATATAGTAATCAGTATTAATGAGATAATTGTTGAATTTGTAAAAGATTAGTATTTTTGGGTACATAATAGATGCTGACCAGCTTAGGGAATATAGGATTTTATGATTTTTATCTTAGAACTAAAACTTATTCAAGTCAATTAAAAAGTTATGATTACATACAATTGAGTTAGTAGTAAGAAATTGTATTTTTGAGATTGTAACCATATTGATCAGTTTTGTTTCTTAAGATATATTAATAGTACTTGAAATAACGATCATGATAATATAAAATTTATTGAAATTAGATAAGAAATGAGCAAGATACAGTTAAATGAAGCTTAAAAAACGCGATAGTGAAAGCTTGTAAGAGTTTAGGTTTGACCTATAGTTAACTTAAAGATTGTGTTTATATTTTCTTAGGTGTATAAGAAAAGAAGGACCACGTCACAAAGTTTAGGATTTTACACTACTATTAAGCCTAGGCAAGTCGATCTAACTCATGCTTGGAGTAAATATATTACTACTCATAACACTGTATACTGTTTAATGTTGTGTTGATTTGATATGGCTATATCTTAAGTGAACTAATAGTGGATGCCGATGGGGTGATTTTGAATAATAATAATTATATGTTGTTAAAATTTTTATGTTGTTATGTTAGGTGTTGATATGGTGTTTACGAATAATTGTACTAATGTGGAAAGTTGAGTGATTGCTAACCTAATCTTCTAGATACTTACCTAAGTGAACCCTAAATGAGATACTAAAATTCCATTAGGAAGAGTTCGAAAACTAGATTCAAATAACTAAGTTGAATAAAACTTAAAGACTAATGGTGTTGAATGATATATTTGAGTTGTTATTGCATATAATGGTATGGCACGGTATAAAAAGAGACCTACGTATTAGAATTTTTAAAATGAGGCTTTTAAGTGATAAAGAAAAATCATGGATTTACGAAATCAGTTTTTGGAATCATATAAATTCTCATTACCTGAGTATCCCGACTATTTTGATAGTTTGATTTGGTAATATAAAGTGCGTAGTCTAATTTGGTAAAACAAAGTTAAGAGTCTTATTCCCAAGCAGCTCCTTATTGCCTTTTTGATTTGGTAAACTATAGTATGTAGTCTAATTTAGTAAAACAAAGTTGAGGATCCTATGCCTAAGTAGTTCCGAATTAGTATATTGGAAGGGCATAGGATATTGATATTGACGCATGTGACGTGCATGAGCATAGAATGTTGCATTACTAGCAACAAATGCCTGGTTGGGCTAATGTACGTATGAAGCTAAATGTACTAGTTATGATTGAAATGTTTCATTTGTGATATTGCTTATATTATATCGTATGTTATCCACTCTCACTCAACTTCAATAACTAAGGGGATAAAATATTTAATCCTTATATTAGTAGTATTATGAAGGGCCTACCACCAAGGGGGATGTATATTGAGAGCTTTAGTTGGAGTTAATGACTTTTAGATGGAACCTATACTAAGTTAGTTGGAGTTAAGGCTTGTTTTATGTTTATTGTAAATATTATGTTGTATATATAAGTTGTAGCCAAATATCTAGCTGAACTCCGGTATAATAGCCCCATTATCACATGAATAAAGTTGTCTTTTGATGAATAAGTATGTTAAGTTAAGTTTTTAATAGGTATTCATGTGTGATGGTACATCCTGTGCTATATCGGGATGTGATAGCTAAGGATTGCAAAGCAATTAATATCTATGGCACAAGATGCTGAAGCAGCATGCCTAGGAATATAGACGATTGCCACTCTTAATCCAAACAACAACACAACTTAATTTGATCAATTTACTAATGAATTCCTTATCAAATTTTAGGTTCCACCCTTTCCCTATTATGCTAATGCTGCAACACTCCTTAGTGTTAATGCTTGATTGTGGCTTTACCTTAACCTTGCTCTTGGGATTCACTTAGACAGGCAACTGGAAAACATAAGTAAAAGCAAATATCTTTAGGGTTTTGTAAAGCCTTTTTATTTTTGAGGGTAGGAAAGACCTTCTTATCTCTTAAATAACTATTATTTATTTTTATATCCTACCAACTATAGTTTTCCTTTCCTTTATTTCATTTATTTATTTAATTTTTCATGGTGTCACACAAAATATATACCAAACAAGCATAAAATTCAATAGAAAACACTTAGAAAATCTTATAAAAGAATTATAAAATCAATTATAAACATATGCATTTTTATACTCATCACATACACATCAATCTACATAATTTTAGCAACTTAAATTCAAAACTTTCATATTGCATTACCATACATCATTAAATTGTAACTTAATGTCTACAGTTGTTGCCATATATAATTTAATTTTTTCTCATAACCTATATCTTAGCTTAGCATCTATCGCTATTCCATAATTTTCATTTTTTTCATATGTTAAACTGCATTTTAGTGTTTGTTACTACTAAAAAATCTCAATTTTTTCACAACTTAAAGTACAACTTAATATTTGCTAAAATTATCTATATTGAGCTTATTAGCTATGAACCAACCATCATTGATTGAGTTAACTATAATGGTTTAAGCATATTCCAATCCACAAATTAGCAACTCTAATATAATGTTGTTCCCTCTCATTGATCATATCGAACATGATTCACTCATATAGACAATCCATTAAGTACTTGTAGTGAATTTACCTCGTAGATCTATCTACTTCCAAGATGTATATCATAACATATGCTTGTCCACAACAACATGACTAATACAACAATACAATTATCTAAATAAAAAATTTCTTACTCCATTTCCAATAACCTAATATGGGAACAACCAATAAGTAAGTAGTATAGTACTTATCGGGAATTCCTAATATGCAATTCCTTGGTCTACTGAATCCATAACATCTTATTAAGAAAAACTACAAAATTAGATTCTTAACTTATTTCGTTTTATATTATCTAGATTTCTATTCTAGCCTCATTTCTTACCAATCTGATTACTTAATTTTCATAGTTCTAAATTATATAATCTAGAGTTATTCATCATTTAGAGTCAAAATGGTTACTATAAAATAAAAGGGTTAACCTTAATGGTCAATAGTTTAGTTAGTAAGTTTGTCAACTGGTATTTCTCCCATTCAATCTAGTTCATATTTATAATATCATAATTTAATTTTAGGTTTTCTATTAACTTATCATCCATATTCTCACATAAGCCCTAATTTTTAATACTAAAAATTTCACCTTATTCAATAAGATTTGAGCTTTTGATCTTGTAATCTCAATATTCTAACTATCTTAAGACTTCGTTTCTAAATAAAATTTTTTGTTATGGGACCAATTCAAAAACCCTTATTTTAATCTATTTAATTCATTAATTTATTAACCCTACTTGTTCTAGGTTTAACTATAATTATTAATTCTTAATTCAATAAGTCTCAAATTATTCACAAATGTTTGATTAATAATGATTATCGATTATAAATATATTATTGCATTTATTACATATCTATGATTAATCATTATGCCTATTAAAAGTGAAGATTTAGGTTTTAGGCTTACTTGGTTTTAGAGAGTCTTACCTCTTCTCCCTCCCATATTTTAGCAAGAAAAACCTTGTTGGATATTGAAGCAATAAGAAGATTTAAGTTATATTTATATAGCTAAGATATAAGTCTTAAATTTAATATTGCCTCATTATTTCACTAGAATGCCACTTATAAAATATTCCTCTTTGATATTAATATTAGTTACTTGCTATGTTTTCCTCTACAAGACATGACTAACCATTAGTTTAAACTTTAGGCTCTTTCGTTTTTTTTTTTTTTTTTTCATGTGAATATTCTTTGAGTGCATATTCACTTAGGTGGAGCCACTATTCCAATTCCCTCTTATTCTATTTAAAGTTGCTATTATAGTGTTTAGTTAAATTTAAACTTTAGATATTGAATAACTATCTGGTGTGAATTTTTATTATGCAAAATATTGAATAGCAATTCATGTTTCCGCCCTTATTAATTGCTATACAATGGTTTATTTATCTTCTTTTCCATAAATGTTTCTTTTGATAGAAATGCTCTTTTTTCTTATAAACATCACTTCACCACTCCCACATAAGAGGTATAATGGATATCTTGTTTTCATTCAAATTTAATTCATGATATGTCAAAAAATCAATGTAATGAGTATGTAATAATTATTATGTTTCTATTCCATTCCTTTTGAATTACAATTCAATTCCCCTCTTGTTTTATACAATGAAGTGAATAGGTAGTGAGATAAATCAAGGACTTAAAATTTTATTGATTGGGAGATAATAGAAATAATTAACTAGGGCAAATCAAATTGATTCTCAAAAATAAATTGGATGACTTATGCATAACAAAATGGAAAGTTAAGTTAAATATAGATGCATCTAGTAAGCATGGCTAAGATTAGGTGCACAACATACTAAGATCACTATTAGACAACTAAAAAACAAGGAAGAATTTAAGTTTACAATTACTAAAACTAATCGAATCTAAGTTGATTAAACAAAGAGTTTAGGGGTAATATGAATTTTAAATGCAACCTAGATTTTTTAATAAAGAAATAAACACAATATTCAACATAATAAGGAAACATGGAAATCACAGAGAAGAGTAAGAACAAGAAGTAAAGAAAATTGTGCCAAAGTCATCCAATCTTACAAAAATCTTATCTAGCTAGACAACCATACAATTCAATCTAGTATACATATCATTCTTGCTGTTGTAATTTTGTATGATCATATCTCGTATGTTCTCACTCATTACTCCTTGATGTTCAACATCTCTAAACTTTAGTAATTTAAAATGGCGTGCTAGATATTTCATGGTCTTGGGCCTTATCAAATCTCATGAGTGAGCAATTTGACCTACTCGTCTAGCATTAAGTTAGGATAATTCCTCCATGAATCTTTAGGTACCTATAAATCTAGAAAAGCTTAGGGCCTCTTAACTTCCTTAACTTATTATTGGTTTAAGAAGGTGATCATACGGATGATAGTATATAGGTAAAATAGTTATTTAGGCACATAAGCAATCATAACCAATAAAACATCAAGCAAGTCTTAGGCATAAGTAGAGAGTAGGTAATTAAAGCTTCCTTACCTAGACTAATGCTCACTTTATAGGCCTTTAGGATATCTGGAACTTAACAATTAAGTACCTAAAAGATAATAGGACTTATAAGTATTTGGAAAAGCTAGGTTTCTCAATAATGTAGATATCTATCATAGTTTGCCTAATTTTTTACTATAACCCAATATGGTATGAAGATGGTTTAACTTATTTATTGGGGTAAATAGAAAATATACTTTTATATTTCTATATATTTGTATCTTATATATTTATTTATTTACTCTAAGGGTTTATCTTGATTATTAATTTATAGAGCCAATTAACTTAGTTATTCTACTTATTTTTTTGCTAACCTTAAATTTTTAGTTACATATAACTTTTCATTCTAACTCTACTTTTTACGATCTTATAGCTGATCTTTATCATTTTTGAATGCATTTTCACATAATGAGGTTCATTTTGAATGTTAAAACTCGCTTTTCATTATAAGCCTAAAATGTGATGAATTTAATTATTTTGGCCCCAAATTGTTTTTATTTACCAATTTAAGCTTTTCTTTATTGTTTTATGACTTAATTAATTTTTAAATTTTATATTTTAAAAATATTTTTATTTTTGGATCTATTTTGTAATAATTTCTTTATTTTACTATTTCAAGCTTAAATTACTAATTTAATACTTTTCTTATAATTGAAAATTTCTAATTAATTATTATTATTATTTTCAAAATTTGCAATTTTATTGGAAATTTTAAGAGAAGCTAACATGGAAATTTCCTATTGGTCTATGTGGCAAGTTTCTATTCTTTTAATTTTTACATTTTCCAATTTGTAATATTAATATATATACATATCTATTATTGTAATTTATTTTACATTGAAAATTAGCTCCTAATTCTCCTTTAAGGGTCATGTCCCACATGTCTACACACACACACACACATATATTCATTTGATTATTAACTTATTTTGAGGATTTAAGGTATTATTATACATATACTTGTATCTTTAGGTATGTACATGTACTTACACTTATACTATACTATATGTATACATATTTAAATCTTAGCAAAATATAGTAGTGTATATATGTATATATATATATATATATATCTCCATGTAGGCACATACATATATATTTAGACATAATACTCTTATACTTTACTTACTTGCATATATGTGTGTATTTACACTATTTCATACTATATTTTGCATATGTATATGACAAAATAAATGTACTTAATATTATGTGTATGTACATGTACTATATATATATATATATATATATAAATTGTATGTATATATGTGTGTGTATATATATATATATACATATAATTAAATGAATACCATATATAGGTACTTATAGTTAAATAGATTCAAGTATGCATATAAAATACATAAACATGAAGGAAACCAATTACACGTTTAATCACTTGCATGTACATAAAATTCTATTATTAAAGATAATAAAAACTACATCTAATTCCTATGACATATAATACTAAAATACACATGAACATAAGAAAGAAAATACACAAACTTAAAATACAAAGAAAAATTAGAATACATAAAAGGAAATCTTTGTTTGCTTTGATCTTGGAATTCTTGAGGTTAAAGCTTCCTATTTCCTTTTTCAAATTGATAGTAAGTTGGTGGTAGAATATAGGATAAATTATGAAAGTTGTAGTGGAATGGTAGTTGAAAAAACAGAAGAAAAATGGAAGAATGGAAGTCAGAAAGAGAGGGAGGTTTTTTCGATTCAATGGGGGAGGGAATGAACTAAATATGTGTGTTAAATTGACACAAAATAAAAAAATTTAGAGAGGATTATAGAGATGCTAGGTGGCTCACAACAAAAGAAAGGAAAGGAAAAAGATAAGGAAAAGAAAAAAAAGAAGAAAAGAAGGTTAAAAAGGTGAAACTAATATGTTGACTTCAATCCAAAATTTCAAATGTGATTATTTCATATAAATATGGCAACCATAATTTGGAAAGGGGAAAAAGAAGAAAAGAAAATTAAAAAGAAAAAGTAGAAGGACAAGATAAAGAAATAAATACGAAAAAAATACTTTTTGACTTTTCTTTAAATATTTTCAATTTTATAAATAATATTTAGAATAATATACGAAGTAATTAAGGAAGAAAATATGGATGTTAAATTAATATTTACTATATAATACATAAGCATAAAATATGTAATAAAATTAAATTCAAGTAATTAAATTAATATAATACTAACACACATATGAATACACATACATGAAGTCACAATAATCATATAATAATATTTGTAATTTTGTTAATTTAATTAATTTATTTATGACTATTTATGTTTACAAAAATTTATGAACTTCTCTATTCATTTGTTAGCAATTTTATCAAGGTTATCAAATTCACGATTCTATGTAAACTCGCTGGAGGGTTAATAGAATTGAAACATGAAATTGAAACATAAGTTTTTACAAATAACGTAAAATCGCTTTAAAAAAACTATAGAGATGCTTATTGTAGTTATTCAAAACTTGAAATTCATGCTGAAAATATAAAAATGAAGAGATTAAGTTCTCTTTTTATAAAAAATTCTTAATAATATGTAATTAAACATATACTAAAGAAGAACAAATAAAGTCGAAACTAAACTTTTTTCATTATTTTCTTTTGAAAAAAAAATAACGAACTAAAGAGGATCAAATATTTTAACTCATTTTAGATAACTTATGGTATAAACTAAATTATATAGTTTTTCTTATAATATTTGTTGTTGCAAGTGAAACCTGAGTGAAGGTTATGAACATAAAATAAGGGATTAAGAGAGAGAAAAAGAGGGAAAAAAAAGTAAAATATGATAGAGAAGATATTGCAATGCCTTAATAGTTGATGTCTTATAAAAGGTTAGTTATATTTATTTATTTATGTTTTAGCCTATCCGATCAAAAACATAAATTTCTACCGAATTTATATGTAAACTTGGTTAAAAACGTAAGTTTCTATATGAAAAATAGTTTATACACGAGTTAACTTGAAAAAATTTTATAAAATTGTAAACTTATAGAATCGTATGGTAGAATAGCGATTTTGACAACTATAGATTTTACACAATTATGGGTGTCAATTGATAACTGTACCCAATTAGAGCTTTATCACTCTTGAGGTAAATTTATACATTTTATAAGTTTTGAGTTTTAGGTTTTAAGTTTTTTTTATTAGGTTTGAGTTTCATCTCTTGTATTTACACACACATAGGGTTTAAGGTTTTCATACGTGATTAGGGTTTCAAATAATATATTGGTTTTCTCCTTATTCGTTTTAGGTTTCGTAATTAAAATTGTAAGTAGTTTTAAATTTATCAATTTTATTGACATAGGAAAATTATTTACAACACTAGAGTTCAACTTTATATTCAGAATGTTAAATTTGTAGGGTTTACACTTAATGTTAGTGTCAATAATGTGCTAGCTATATCGTTCATGTCTAGCCCATATATAATACTTCCATAGAGTTCTCGCTTAAATCTTCTAATTCAATCACCTTAATTCAATTATAGAATCTCATTCGAGTCTTTGATGGTTAGAGCAACTTGGTTTCTAAGATAAGATTGTAAGGCACTTGTGAATTCTTTTCAAATTTTGTAATCTCCAACTCATCAATCTCTTCAGAACCCTCCTTAGTTAAGTTTGAGTACAATAGTCTTATAGCTTTAAAATAAGTTTCATTTAGCAAATTTGTTAGTGTTAGTAGTCTATTTTCAATAAAACCATGCCTACCCATCAACCCTATATCTTTGAGAAAAGCCTAATCCGTTGTATAACCCAAATGAACACCTATAATCAAAGTTTACATTTGTAAAATTTGACTATAGCTAGATCTATTTTCTTTAATCTTCTAATTTTTGAAAGGATGACTTAAGGGCATTTTTCATATCCTTCAATGAAATATATAGGAAGCTATATAAAATGAAGAAGATGACTATAGATTGTGTTTTTACAAGATTTAAAAGAAATTATGTTTAAATTATAGCAAAGTAGTAAAAGGTGCATTAAGAGTGGTGGTTTCTATGGTAAGGGAGAAGGTTTTGGAAGAGCAGTTGTAGAAAGAGAACGTTAAGAACTTATATAGTAAGCAAGATGATTAGAGAGTATTTTGATGTACGCTAGTAGATGAGTTGATAAGGATTAAAGGAAGAGAAAAGGAACAGTAGTGGATTTGGAAATGAACAGGAATGAATATTCTAGGAAAATGGGTACGAAGAACAAGAAGGATTTTGATAGTGAATGTGGATAGATAAAACTCACCAAGACACAGACACAATCAGGAGTTTGAGCTTGAAATAGAGTTTGATTTGACTCACGAACACTAAATGTTGCTCGCGATTTCAAATGAAGGTTAGATGCAACTCGTTAATTGATTCAAATGAAGAGGTTCATCACAATCTGAGAACACGATTGATAAGAACGTGGGGACGATTAAAGAGTCTAATCACACTTGGTAATCCGGTAAATGCTAACTCAAGTATAGCCTTGCTTAAAAGAAGAAAGTTTCACTCTGTATATATATCTGTCTCTGTATATCTATCTGTTTGTATATATTAGTACAAATATTGCTATATATAGCAAGTCCTAAACTCTAGTGGAAAAACTGTAAATAAAGTACAAAGCCTTAAACTCTAAGGAATTGGCCCCATAAATAAAATAAAAAAGGAAAACATGTACAAGAATACAAAATTATGCATTTTACAGAACTCGACATATAGTTACTCGGCATGTCCTGGGAGGAGTAGTATCCGAACCGGATGAGGTTGGCAGTTAGATGTGTAGGTTCAGGAAGGGATCCTTGACGTCTTACGTAGCTTGGTCAAGACGCCAAAGAGGTTAACCTATAATTGTCGAGTCCTAGAATTAGTTGACACGAATCTCTTGATGCTGTGTCGAGTGGTTTTTTGGTCTCGAGTACTCGGTCTTATGGTTTCTTAGCACCTCGACTGACTATAGATTTGATGCTGGGTGTTTATTTTCCTTCCCCTTATCCCTTTGGCTGTAGCTTGGCATTAGCAAGCATTAATAGGCCTCAGCTTAGATATGGTTAAAGGTTGATTCCCATCATGAGCGATATTTAAAAAAATTTATTTTGGTTCTAGTGATAAAAGGTAAGAAGAAGGGAGAAAGGGCATATTTTATGGGGGCTCGATTGATATAAAGTTGGATTCAACTATTATGAACATGAACCTAACTACAGGTTCGATATTGCAGTTAAATCTATTGATCAACCTCGATCAATTAGCTATAACCAATTAGCTTAGTAGTGGTTGCAAGTTTCGTTATTTTTTGCCCTGTTTTCCTCTTTTATGCCTTGTAAAATATATATACTTGAATATGTTTTCCTTACTTTTAAATTATTGAGATTTCATGTCACATTTCATGTTTCAATTGCTTCAAAGACAAAATACTTATGATGAGTTACTTTAAATTACTCTAAGCTTCGTATAATTATAAAAAGCTTATCATTAGTGTATAATGGAAAATATTTAGTTCTAAAGCTTTAGGACTTTTGTTACTTATGGAAATATGGCACGCTAGTCTTAGAGAACAAGAAAAAAGGAGGGATTGAATTGATTGTTGCAAAATTCAATACTTAACCAACTTTTGCTTCTTGACTTTCTATACTTGATACCCATTCGAAAATTGTTCTTAATTCCTGATGTATTAGAAATATTAACAAATTCAAATCAAAGACATGTAGGTAAAAGCCAACCGATTACTTGGCAGTTTTAGCTTCTTAAGCAAATTAATGCATATAACGTGCTTCTGATCCTAAGCTCAATTACATGTAGATGATTCTTATAAATCTTGTAGCGCACAATCAATCAAGCAATTAAGCAGTATATCACAGAAAAAATAAATAAATTGCTGATAAATAAAAAGCATAGAGATTAGGAAATCAAGTAGTGACATATAGTGGTTCTACCTTATGTATCAGTTCACTCTTATAGCCTGCGGGCAAGGATAAGGTGCTCAACACCTGTGTACCATTATTTGAAGAAATCTTTTACACAAAGGTCAATAGTTTTCACGATTTTGCCCTACCTCTAAGTCTCAAGTTTATAGAATCTCTCTCTTAAGTTCTCTTAAACAATATTCCAATAATTTTTAAAGAGATTAGTAACTCTTTGAGGATTACAATAGATTTCCTTATGCTTTTACACAATTGTTCAATAAGATGAAATTCTCAACCTTTTGAGCTAGATTTCTTTTATTACATAAATGTTTGTGAGCTCAACTTAAACTGCAATATTATATAAACTTGTCTATCATTATTCTTTCTTTTTCTTTTCTTTAGCCTTTTCATTTCATTGATTACTTCTTTTTAAAATATTTGTGGCTTTCAATAATTAATTGTTTCTAATATAGTAGTAACCGTTGTATAACTAGTACATCTTCAAACTTTGTGATCTTTTTTATTTGCTATCTATGAGGTACGACTATTTATGAGATACCCTCATCTGTCATGCAATACTTAGAAGCTTGTATTTATGCGTTGTATTACATGCTTCTCAAAACTTCAATGGTATTGCATTAGCATCCCTTAGCTAGTCTAGATATATTACCTAAATATAGCTCCACGTTCCTGAGTTTTGACTTATTCTTTTTATAGTAAGGTTTTGATTACTTTGAACTTCTCAACCATCTTTTATGCTTTCGATCTTTAGGTTGAGTTCTATGCTTTTGAGAACATTTGTTTTCTGATAAGTTCTTTTCTTTTCTTCCTTCATTAGAAAATAATGTAGTTGCATCTTTTATTCTATCAACTTTTGATTGTTGTATGTTTTGAATTATCCATTACTGATAACTGTTATCTAGTTTCTCATTCTTCATGTAGCTTTTGATCTTGTCACTTTTTATCATTCAGCTTAAATACCTCTAAGGATATAACTCTACGTTTTGTACATTGGATAACTTGATTAATAATAACAAATACATTATGTCCATTTCAACATCTATTTTATTACCATCAAAATACATTTTAATTTGGGGTTTAGATAAAAAATCCTTTTATTCGGGTTCTTGCACTAATATTGTAATTAGTAAAAAATACCTTCTATTCTTTTCAACATATATTTTATTACCATCAAAATACAGTTTAATTTGGGGTTTATGACATATTCCATGTAATATTGGTTTATCCATTTTTCATAATTTAAGTGTGTGGATGTAAATATATCTTCCCTTGTTTGATAGAATAATAAATTATAGTATATGTCAGCATTCTACGATTTTCAATTTTCTCATAATCTAAATTATGATTTAGTATCTACTATTGCTAAAAGGTTATTAAGTTTTCTCATAACTTAGATTACAACTCAGTATATGATGAAATTACCTCATGTTAAGCTTTTCACTTATTAACCAACCATCATTGATCAAGTCATATACAAAGGTCTAAGTGGTGTCCTATTCCACTTACCTCTATTAATCGCTCCTCATAATGATGACCCACTAAATTATCATAGTGAACTTGACACATAAATCTATCCACTTTCAAGATATATAGTGTACCATAAACTTACCCATGGCATTTTGCATGATGCAAGACCATAATTATGTAAGTTAAATATATATTAGTCCATTTCCAAAACTACCATAAGCATAATTAAGCACAAGAAGTATAGCATTCCTTAAAATTCATGAAATCCAATCCTTTAATCTACTTAATCTATAACAAAAAATTAACAAAAATTACAAATTTAAATAATGAACTTATTTTATTTTATACTATGTAGATATTCTATTATGTCTGCCTCATATTTATCAATGAGATAAGTTAATTACCATAATTCTCAAGTTATTAAATCTAAGGATGTCAAACATTTAGAGTTAGTGGACACTACCAAATAAGAGGGTTCAATTGGAAGACCCATGGCCTAGTCAATAGCATAGTCAACAGGTCTTCAACTTGCTCGATCTCATCCTTCAATCCTATCATTATTTATATCACAATTCAATATAAGGTTTCTAATAATTTACTTATATTCTTACATAAATCCCAATTTTTTAATTTAACAATTTTACTTTATCAAAATATAGTCTAGGTTTTGATTCTATGAATTTGTTGAGCTTGAATTTTTTGGTTTTATTTTCCTTAATTTGATTAATACCAAGCCTTAACCCATTTTGATAGTAACACCTTCGATTAGAGATTAAGGAAATTTTTATTATTTCATACGTTTACAAAAATTTTGAAGTTGCTACTTGACACGCTATTTTTGTAAGCCTGACCAAGGAACAACTAGTTAAGAACAAGCTCATCTTCCTCCATCAAGAACACACCATCAACAAATTGGTGCACATCATTTATGGCTTAAGCATACATAAATGGTCAAGAGTCACACAAATAGCCAACAACCTTCCCTTCCAAATAACCCTCTTCTTGATCCTTCAACAAATTATGAAAATGAGGATCAATAACCCCTACTTTAAGACTAACCTAATAGTAGGTTTGCTCAACTCGAGGGATAGGTGGCTACTATAATATAAGAAAATCAACAACTTAGGGCAGAGGTCACCATTCTTTGACAATAGGTTGAAAATAAGCCTCCATTATCATGAAACGGTGACCAAAATAATGATAACCCCTTCCACATCGAACTTGCTTCACTAACAAGAAGCAACCATAGCAACTAAGCTCCCATAAAGCAGTCTTAGGGATTACTTGATACGTCTTAAGGTCATGCATGAGAGTATTGGAGTACATATAGATTGTCAATAGTAGGATGCAGTGGAGATGGGGTATAGGATTAGCAAATAGTAAGCAATTTAAGGGATATGACATACAAACAAACTCTATACATTATGCAGAAATACTAACTTAAGGGCACTCACACTCATTAGTAATTGTTACTAAAGGAGTCAAATAAGACTAAAAGCTTAAGAGAAAGATTCTTAAGGAAACAAGTGTGTTTAATATTCAAGATGGCAATTGGTTTTGATTATTACAAGAGTGAGGCCTTATATACTTAGAGGGTTAGTACATGTAATGAAATTACAAAGGGTAAATGATTTAAAGGAGATAGAATATATATCTTAGAATACACTAAAAGAGGCAAAATTGAGAAAAGACAAAAAGAAGGAACGTTTGAAAGATTCATCCTTGGGATCAATGTCTAGGCACTTATCGAAACTAGATTGGACTTCTTTGAAAAAAAGAAAAAAGTAAGATACTCAGGTTATGTAAGGTAGATAGTAGTTGTTAATGCTTCAAATAAGTTTACAATTGGTCGGAACATCTGAAAATGGATGAGAACCAGGTATTAGTTGGGCTGAGCTGGATGAAGCCAACTAGGATCATGGAGACTGCTTGAGCTATGCTAAAGAAGACTTGGAACACATGCAATCAGGCTAAGAATAGTTCTTGCTTGGGTGAACAATAAGTACTTGGGCCCTAGGAGATGACCAATGCCTTGGATAAAATATGGAATATTGTCCCAAGCTAATTGACTAACTATAATACATCAAACTAGGCCTTGAGCCCAGTTGCATGTGATTGATTTTTGAATTTGATACCTATCATTACCTTTATGGCAACTACTAGAAGAAACCCCCCTTACCAATTAACCAATTAGATCTCATTATTAAACACCTCATCAACATCAAAGAGTTTAAGTAGAATGACCCTTGGGATGCCTATATAATTGGGCAATCCTCTTTCTTTTAAGTGATATAAGACGAACTCCTTCTTGCTCAGATACAAATCCCATAATTGAGGCTATATTATAGGACTACCAATCTCACTACACACTTATCATAGTTATGTGCCTAAATAGAGCTCCTTAGTGTCTTTGATGTAATTGCATGTAAGGTTTTTCTTGTAAGCCTCACTAAAGCAGCCTAAACATGGTATTAAGGTCTTCTATCTAACTTAATCTCTAACTTTAAGGAAGTTACTAAAGTGTTCCACCAACACTTTGTTACTAGCAAGCAACTTAAGAAAGATAACTCGTCCATTGTACTAATTCGTTAATAACCTGATGAGATTCTTCGAGCTCACCTAGCATGATTTGTTGTTGCGATGATTGTGATTTTGCATCTTAACTTGAAGGGGAGCTTAACTTTATTACTAGGAAAGGGGGAAGCGTTATTAATTTGTTTACTCCATTACAAAGAAAAAACCCAAAAGACTTTGTTGAATTCAAAAAACGAGTGACAAAGTACATTGATTAGTAAGATGATATCCTAACATAAAGACAATTCGAGTAGTAGCCTTCAAATAAAAGAAAAGATAAAATAGATCGACAATTACTATGGATTGCCTTGGCCTTCATCTTAATGATAATAGGTTTGCTCAACTTTACAATCAGTATATACCAAAAAAGGGTAGTATTCTACCACACAAGGAATATCACAATCTCCTTAAACTATAAGATCAAATCCTATTTGATATCTGATATGGAAACAATCTTGCCTAGCTCGAACAATAGAGAAACAATCTTACATGTTAGTATTCAAACAAATATTGTGACTTCATAGAAATGACGGTTATTCAACTGTTGATATCACTCAACTAAGAAACACTTTAGACGATGCAATCTAACATGGCCATCTCTGTTAGTATGCTAATTCCAACCAACCTTAAGAACAAAGCTAAATAGAAGACGATCTACTCTTTCAGGATAAAACGTGTAAACAACTTGAGATGTCATTAACTAACCCACTAACTAATATTGAACTGACCCTATATAACAAAAGTCAACACCTTACTGACAATTTTATTGTAATAATACAATTCTAATTTCCTTTCAAATGCTACTTTATAACATTATCCCTTGTTGAAAAACCTTCTAACAATAAACAAGTGCACTATAAGCAAATTTCCCATGGTCTAAACGCTAAGCTGTCACCTAAATTGGCATACCAGCTCAACCCCTCCCCAAGTCAGCCATCTACTACTTAGCAAACTACTGCAGTGTCCACCTTTTTATTAGGCAACATAGGCGGCCACTTTAGGCCATTCCAACCTTTTCATAGGTTATACCCTTTGCTTCTTAGCAATAACCAACTTGTACCTCTAAGCAAACTATTCAACCTCTACCTTTCTACAAGGCAACAGAGGTAAGCTCTTTAGGCCATTCAAACCTTTTTACAAGTCATGCCCTTCGCTTCTTAGCAAATAATTAGCTTGTACCTTTCTATAAGTAAATAAAGTTGGACTCTTCAAACCATTTCAACCTTTTTGTAGGTCATAACCTTCTCTTCTTAACAAAAAATCACACTCTACCTTTCTATGAGGCAATAGAAGAGGCCTCTTAAGGTATTTCGACCTTTTTATAGGTTATACCTTTTACTTCTTAGTAAATAATTAGCCTTTACCTTTCTACAAGGCAATAGACGTGACCTCTTTAGGCTATTACAACCTTTTCATAAGTGATATCCTTTAATCCTAGATGAACATTCAGCCTTTACCTTTTTATAAGGTAGCAATTATAGCCCCTTTAAGTCATTTTGACCTTTTCAGGGTTGCACACTTTATTTCGGCTTAACCTCATTACAAGTTACAAAGGTGGCCTCCTTAAGCTACCTCGACCTTTATTACAAGTCAATGAGGAACCTTTACCTTTCTATAAGCTTAGGGATGGAGTTCTTTTACCTAACTTGTATATGACTAAGAATTCGTTGGTTAGGATCATATCCCACATTGGCAAATTGGGACTCTTTACTTAAAAGACTAGCTCCTAACAAGTAGATACTCCTAATAGGGAAAAGATCCTTAGTCGCCATACAGCATCTAACATATTCCACTTACTAAGCTAGTTCCTAACATGTGGATACTATAAAACAAGACACTTTACTAACCTTGCTTATATCTACCTGGAGATGTCAAAAGGTTAATTATCTTCGCATAACATGCCTTAAATATGGCCAATCATCAAATAACTAACAAAATTTGAATAAAACAATGTCATCTTACAAATGCCTAATGGCACTTACATCCCAAGGTTAGCATCATCACTAACTTAGATATGTATAACAATCCTAAATACATAAGAAAAAAATGATTAAAAGTGTAGAGGATATGAAACTCTGAACTATAAGAGGCTTGTAACCATATAAACCTTGCTTCATTAGCAACTCTATATTTAAGGGAGGACTACAAGAAGAAGAAAGACCTTTAGAATGACCTTTGGGAGGAAGAAGTCGAGCAACATCTTGCATAGGCTTAGCTGGCTTGACCTTGCTAACATCTATAGCCTCTCTTTACTCAACTTAAGTAACCATAAGCATTTTAGTACGAAAAAGACTATTCCTTATCATCCACTTAGGGAGTTAACTAAAGTTGAATTTAGGCTGTAGAATAAGCCTCTTAAATTACTCTAGATTCTCGACACCAATCCTAAAATAGAGTTCTTACAATTCGAAACTATTTTAGGTATTTGGATCTCCTACCACTCTCATCCTATGAAATCCTACAACTCTATCATGTGCTGATCCTACCCATACATTGACCCTTTTACATTTGGATGGAAGCCTTGTAGGCTATCTATTCCATTAACAATCTACCCATAGTAGGTCTAAAAAAAACTAGCTAAGCCCAAACATCGGTTTCCATAGCCCAATCTATAATAACTACTACCAATCACCTTCTAAGTCAACAGATAGCTTCCTAACTCTCTCATCAATTGCCTCTATATTCCCCTGCACATCTTCTATATTAGCTTTAGCAGTCTTCATCTACTTATACACAGCCTCCACCTTTAAGGTAATGTGCCTGCCCTCAGGTTCAATATTTGTTATTTGTCGATGAAGCTAATTGCATTCGCATGAAGCACTTTGCTTTCTCTATAGCTGACTTACATCATTTATCTCAGCTTGCAAGTTCCAATCTACGATATGAACGCCATCAAGTGCTTATATAGTAAAGAAGAGAAAGATCACTAAGGGAGAAATTCCTTGAAGGAAAACACTATGAAAACTTAGTACTTTCTATATATAAACCATAAAATAATATCTATGTTATGCCATATGTTATGCCATTTATGGACATATACATAGATTTCATTTCTATGTCTTGCCTATCCTTTGGTAACAAAATTTCTAAGAATAGGCATGTACATAGATGTGCATTCTTAAAAGTCCCATCTTCAAAATACATATCTGGTTGGGAGTAAACCTCTCTTCCTTAGTACTTTTAGACAAGGAAGACAAAGGCATGGCTCTTTCCCCTTGGTCTTCGTTAACTTCTCATCTTTCCTTGCAATAGTAAGAGAAGAAGCACCTCTACTAGAGGTAACTCTCATGGTCATTTAAAATTTTGACAACCTCCATAACTTTGGTCTTACCATAAGACCTAACTTCTTTAAGTAGAATGACTTCACTAGCTCCATCCTCTTCGACTTACTTACCAAACCCTCCTTCTTCTAGACCAAGCCCTTTTGCTAGCACTTGCCTCTTCAAGCTCTAGAACCCTATTTCATCCCCTAAACTTCATTGAAGGAGAAAATGAAGGCTTACTCTCCTAAACAACATTGCCACTTGATACTCTCAGACTAACCCAAGGATGAATAGATTTTACAACCTTAAGCTTATGACTACATCTTGAAACGATAACCCTTTGCAAGACTTCCTTTACATTCAACACCTTCAGAGCCATCTTTGTAAACAAAACATACCTATCAATTATTGAAGATGGTCAACATAATGTTGCAAAGCCAAAGGAACCCTATGAGTCACACTTCCCATTTCTCTCATTATGGGTTCCCTACCATACAATATCAACATCTAAATACATGTTTAACCTAACTATGCTTATTAGAGAAGAAGAGTTATGGATACTATAGTAGGAGAAGAGTAGACCAACTTAGGTCCTCCTACCACTACCCTAGTCAACTCCTCTTGCTCATCCATCAACCTTCAAATGGCTCTACGTTCTATTGATTTAAGCTTATTGCCCTTAACATTTTATCATTTAAACCCCGTTCTTAAGGTTGTGGACTAGGCTTACAACTACTATCAACTATACTAGTGATACTTTCCCTTCCTTAACAATGGGGATAGGGGGGTAAATAGGACCCTTAAGGATCTCTAAGATCAAAGGAAAAGGAGGATGACAATATTTTCATACCTATTTGTTGAAATCTTCATACGTTCCCATTCTTAAGGGTTTAGACTAACCTTATAGCTACTATCATAACCTAATCAAACTTTTGGAAAAAAACTTCATTAAAACCACAGAATATGAGACAAAAGACAACACAGTATTTAAGATGAAGGAAGAAGAAATGTCTAAACAAAAAAAAACAAAATAAAGATGAATATTTCAAAAGTTACAGCAAAAGATGAAGGATTTTGAAAGTAATAGAGCAATAAACAACAAACTAGAATTCTGAAGCTAAACAAGAAATTAGAGAACATTGGAAGCTAGACAAGAAACTAGAGAATATTAGAAGTTAGATAGGAAACTAGGTAAGTTCTAATGCATGAGGAATTGAAAAGCAATACTTGTTCAGAAGCTAAATTGTACTTAACAGACATATCATAAACTACTTAGCAGAAAAATAGAAGATGAAACTAATTATAGAATTCTAGGTTGAGACCCAGTATTGATGTGAAAGTATATTTTGGTAATATATGTAATCAATCATGGATGATGTAACTGCAATCAAATAAATAAATATGAATAATGTCAATGATCATTGGAAGAAAAGAAAGAGCACTTTCTAGAAAAAATAGAAGAAGAAAGTATAGATAACAAATATCATTAATAGCTAAGAAGATTAAATGACAATAGAATATAGTAAAGATTATAAGATTTTGAAGACAAGGTTAAACGTTGCATTAAAAGTTTATTTAAAGACTGGAGAACAAAAGAAGATGAGGTAACAATTGAACAAGTAATTGAAGCATTTAAAGAAAGCAAGCTAAAAAAGTTTCTTTCGAGAGTTATTGAGATAAATCAGCTAAAGTGTGAGTAAACACACTATAGTCCTTAAGTGAGCACTTAAGACTCTTTAAACTTAGTGGAGAGTTATTTGATAGAACAATGAGGAAGACTCTATGAACTTGTGAAATCTTGCTATATGCACTTAGAGGAAAGGTAGAGTCATTGGAATTGTATACCTCATTTTGATTTCTTCTGAATAGTGGAAAAGGGAGTATGGGGGATCGGATCCCTAACACTTGGTAGCACCTAATCGGTATTGGAAGAGTAGACTAACTTAGAATGAAAAACCACTATAAATTGCTCACCCGATCTTCCTATCCTTATCTTTTAATATTTAGTATTTTATATTATCTAGTTATTGAATATTTGCATTAACACGTTTGTACTAAATTAAAAAAAGCATATGATATAAAGAAAAAATTAAATTAGAAACTAATGAAGTAATAAGATAATTACTAGAAAAGATCATATTAAAAAGATAATTATTAAGCTTCATATGCAAATCTTTGATCTCAATTTATTAATTTTATGATACCTAAGGAAGTAAGAACAAGTTTAATGTTACCTGGTTAATCTTGAATAACTACAAATTAAGGATAGGTAGACATCAAAATTTAAGAGTAACAATCAATTTAACACCCCTTCCCCACCTCTCTTCTCTCCCCTACATGGGACTGACATGTATTATCAAAGCAGGTTGAATAAACAAAAGTATATGTGTATGTTTTTTTTTTTTAATACTTGATCTGAAATTTGAGCATACTTTAGTAGGAAAATTTCTTCTTACTTACAAATGGAAGGAGCATTAGAGTTTAGACAATTAGAAATTGTCAAACAAGAAAAAGATTTAGAGTAATATTGTTTTAATAAAGAAATGTATGAACTAATCAAAGATAAAAGAATCACAAAAAGGTAGAATCACATCAGCAATCAAGTTATCAATAGCAAAAATCACAAAGATGGATAAAACATGTATCATGGAAGATGACAGATATGTAGGAAAAAGTTTATGTTACTTTTGTAATGAAATAGGTGACATAGAAAAATTGTTTTCTATAAATATGGTAATGTATGGAAAAATGATATTAAATCTAAATTAATATGGGTAAAAGAAAACAAATAGAAATATCCTAAATAAAATGTCCTTTCATAAAGCGCCAAAAGGTATATTTTCAACATCTCTTTTTTTAAATCATTTCTATCTAGACATAAAGGACAAAACCATTCATCTGTTCTCTATTATACAAACATTCCTAAAATATTGAAATTCCTTTAAACCCATACACTCTATCCCAAGAATGATACCAAAAAGAGAGTTTCATAAAGGAAATTCACTAAAGAAGAATATAGTATTCAAGAATCAATCCTTGAATAGACAATAGAATAAAGTATAGTTAATTACATTAATTTCAACCTTATATGATGAAACCTAACAAAAAGTTAGATCTTATTACGATAGAGAAAGGTGTAGATAAGTTTTTCATTGCTAAAATAATTGAGGTAAATAAAGTCAACTTCAACTTTTTATTTGAATATGGATTGGATTTGAAAGGTATGTTTAAGTTTTGTAGATGGAAAAGCTTTGATGAGTTAGATAAACCAATCTATGAGACATATGTGAACAAATCCTATGAAAAGTTAAATAAGAAACCCATTACCCATTAAAATCTCTATGTTGAATATTGTTAAACGTTTTAATATTATGAATATGAAGAATCATACTCTTCTGCAAAATTGCTTGAAGAGAAAGTTACTCAAATAATTGAACAATGGAATAGATATTTCTTATGATACCAAAGAGTCATACAATAATATTTTCCCTACTTTAGGGATGATTATTTACAAAGTAGTGTATTAGATATTTTCTACCAAAATTTAAGAGTACAACTACAATAATTTTAGAGCATGATAGATGATCCTAGCCATTCTCTTAAGATATGAATATGATTATACTGAGGAAATGATTAAGCATATTCATCACATGCATGATAGAAAGAGTTCTCTTCTTGGAAGTGTAATCATGAGCATGATAGATTTCAAGGAAATTAAAATTAAAACTATCCTAGAATATTCCTCACTTTACCTTAAAATAATTAGATAAAAAATATTTTAGTATATGGATGGGAAGTAAAAGAAATGATTTACAAAACAAATAAAGATTACT
The DNA here is from genome assembly GCA_024138005.1 of Lumnitzera racemosa. Lineage (NCBI taxonomy): Eukaryota > Viridiplantae > Streptophyta > Magnoliopsida > Myrtales > Combretaceae > Lumnitzera > Lumnitzera racemosa. Next base: position 72,677,674 of record JAMXBC010000003.1, read on the forward strand.
AAAGAAGGAAAAAAAGGTTAAAAGAACTTAAAAGTAAGGAAAAGGAAACTGGAACACTAATGCTTTTAAAGGAAAGGAGAAAATTTCTAATTTTAGACTTTCCTAAAAGTTATCAAACTTCTCAAACACAAATTTCGAAAGAAATTTCTAGAGTGACTCCTAAAATACCGTATGGGAAGTTTCAATTCAAAAATTTAAAGTAGCAAAAGGAAATCTTCAAATTATTCCTATATGTAACGTTCTAGAATTTGAAGTGCTACAGTTTGTTATGTGACCTTATCATCTATTGATATGTTAGGTGTAAACTTCTCTTAAAATCTCTAAATAATTGTAATAATCTCTAGATAATTATTTCAATAAAATTCAATACTTCAGATAAATCCAAAATACCTATAAAACAAACTTTACAAGTTTTTTGGACAAATATTTATAGATCATATAATAAAATTCTAACTATTCTAATTCAACTTTATAATCTCACGATAAAATTTCAATTTACCATTCCCCATCTTAGAATTCTCGATTATCGTATCCAATTGACAATTTTGTAAATTCTAATTAAGTACTTACACTTGAAAATTTTATATGGGGTATGCTCAAGCTCAATATGAAATACAATAAACAAATGTACATGATACATAACACCACCAAGTAACATGCATTACTAGTATTAGCTAATTTAACAAATACAATTTATTATCATGATTATTAGATTGCAAACAATATAGTTTTAACATTCTAAAACTTAAGGTATCTCATGACCATTAAGCAAGTAGATAGGTAGATAGTATATATTTATTGTTATGCCCTGAAGTTGTAGAGTTGCAACAGTCCCGCCGTGTAAACCATTCTATGATTATAACTGGCCTTACAATGCTTACCATAGACATGATCTACACAAGGCGTTGACGACTCTTTGCTTTGAAGTAAACAGTTTAATTAAGAGTTTAGCTAAAGTTACAGTAATTGTCAAGAACTTTAGGTCAACATATATAATTACATGTACTTTCTACAGAACTTCCCAAGAAATTCTATATCAATGTAACAATCAGTTAATTTATATATTAGCTATCAGTCTTTCAGTCTTAAGCTACTAAGGAGACACTAAATATACATTAACTACTAGGTGAATTGATCTTTACACCTGTCACAACTCGAGGGGGCTAGTTGTGGCAGTCACCGTATACCGTATAAAGGATTACATATTGAATTTCCTTATAATCAACAACCCTTTTATACGATACACAAGGCTACAGCTATTACTAACTACCAAGAGTGCGCAATCTTAAGCAATATTATTTCATGATAAATAATAAAATTATAAAAACATAACGCATGGTCTATTTGTATAGTTTACATGTACACACACACACACACACACACACACATATATCATAGTTATTTTGTAAAAATATTTAATACTAATTATATGTATTCTTAAAAAAAATACATAATACATAACCCTTCCGTATAATATACCTATGTACATACATGGACACATACATAGCTTTATACATACATTTATAACTCAAGTTAAGCATTTATGCATATATACATGTAATAGTAATATTATATTTATAAAAATACCATACAAATACTACATTTATACATGTATATACTATATAATATACATCTATAATTGCAAAATAACTTACTTACCTATTTCTTTTAATTTTTCTTCTCCTTTTCTTCTTCTTTTCTTCCTTCTTTTTCTTCTTTTCTTCATGGTTTGGATTTCCAGAAATTTTTTTGTTTTTCCTTCTTTTGGTTTCGGTTTGTTTCACAATTTTTTTTCCAAATTTTGTTTCTTTCTCTTATTTAAACGTGCGTAGCAAATAAAATAAAAAAATAAGAAAAATTATATCATAATCTCTTCATTTATGAGGATGGGACAAAGTAATCATATGTAATTTTTCTTCCTTTATAACTTAACACTTGGCATTTTGTTTTAAAGCACGTGGGCTGCTATTTCTAATTGATTTTTCTTTATTTTGCAAGATGTGGCAACAATAGGAAAAGAAAAAAAGAAAGAAAAGAGAAAAAGAGAAAAAGAAAGAGAAAGAAAATAAAAAAAAATTAAAAATAAATAGATGTAATTTTTCTAAACATATAAATTATAACAATATTCATCATAAATAAATTTTGAAATTTTTGTGAAAATTTATCAATTTAATTGGTATCTACTACAATTATAATTTTTACAAGTTATTGTAGCGATTTTGTTAAAATTTCACATGAATGGGCGATTTAGTCAAAAATTGTAATCGACTATGATTATATCACTATCAAGTAATATTTAACTATTTTATAGGTTTATATTTATAATTTTAGGGTTTTGAACAAATTCGGATTCAATTTTGATTAATGGTGAATAAATAAGTTTTAGCATTTTAGTACATGATTTAGGGTTTTGATAAATTCTTAAGGTTTTGTTATCGGTGTTATATTTGATTTATTAAATTTTATAATCTTTTATTGTTATTAGCCTTATCGACTTATTGTACAGTTTAAGACACTCGGACTTAAATTAGGGTTCAACTACTAATTTCTTAGAATTTACATTCCCCCCCCCCCCTTCAAATAAGTACCCTAGGCTTCAAAAGAACTAACCTTTGGATAGTTGTAGAGTGGCATATTACTCGGAGTATTCAAAAATCAAGACCCGCAAAAGGATCTATACAGCTATGAGCAATTACAGCTTGGTAAGTTGAATTGGAGACTCATGAATGTATATAAATATAAACAAGATTATCAAGTAATTATTTTCATGCAATGCAACAAGCAAGTGTCACCACACAATGTAGTCTGGTTTGTTGCAAAATCAAAGAAATTTCACCCGCTTTAATCTGAGTTGAGAAGTTTTCATATTATGCAACCACTTACAACCAAACCCAGGTTTATACAATGTAGACGCTGCTCTTCCTAAGACTATCCTTCGAACCAATGCCCTCATCCTCACTACGACCTCTTCTCTTATCACTTAGTTTAGCTAAAGATGAGGAAAAGACCAATTTGCTATCTAGCGCTATCTTTTTCAAAGGTGCCGGTGTTTGGTTAGAGAATTCTAATGATCTCCTAAATATTGGGTCTTAATTTCGTGTTTTAACGTATTCGGTACACTTGAATCTTAATTAGAGTACCAGATTTATTCTTGATGTGAGGAAATTTTACATTTTTTTTATCCAATTACCTAAAATTAAATTTTGTTTCAGATTTATTATGTACTGATTTTATTATTATATTATCCAAATAAACCTAATTTTTCCATATTTATTAAAATTCTAATTCTACATATTCCTAACTTCCTATAATTACCACATAATTTCTATATTAATTACACTTAACACTCTAAAGACTAGAATTAGGTTATCACATCAAAGATTAATATCTTTAAGCATCTAATTACTTTTTAAATCAGTAATTAATCACTTAATCACCTAATTAATTCAAAATTACCCATTTTTTCATCATTTTAGGGTTAAAAAATTACTTAAAATTTTCAAAAATTAATTTAAAAAAAATGGCTTTATAACATTATTTTGTATCACTTAAGCATTCTATAGAAAAAAAATTGAGTTCCAAACTATACTCTTAGGCCTATTTATTTCTAATTCTAATCATACTCGATTTTGTCTAATTTCTTACGAACCTTATATTTATAGATATGATTAAACTTAATCACTATTTTTTCCTAAATTTATATACAATAAAACCTTAGAATAATAAATTTTATAATTTTTTGGGAAAAATAAATAATTTTAAGAAATTTTATAAAATTGAAGAAGATGTGAGACTCACTTGGTTCAATGGCTTTTTGGCCTCGAACATCAGTTTGGGTGTGTCGGCCAGTCTAGGTGGTGGGTTTGGAGTGGGGTGGTGGTGGTATGTCGGTTCCAGATGGTGGTGATGTATGGGTTTAGCTCATAAGCCTCTACTGTACTGACTTGCAAAAAAATTTTGTAGACCTTAATTTTTCCTCTTATTTTCGACTCTTCCTAATTTTTCTAGGCTTTTAACTGTCCAAATGAGTTAAGTAATTTTTTTTGCTATTTATAGAGCCTTGTAGGAATTATTATGCATTAATTAGATAAGATAATGCTTAAATCTCTTCCAATTTGCCTTTTGTGTTGCTTGTTTTTTATTGGTTAATTTTTTTTTTTGATTCTTGACCTACCACAACCAAATCTGGGTCATTCCCTATTCCTCTAATTTTTCCTTAATTATTTTACATTTTTCTTTAATTATTTAATAAGTTTCTAACTAATTTCAAGTAATTTAGGTAATTTCGCGTATTTTTATCTACACGTAAATACATGTGGAGTACAAGTAAACATTCCTAATTATTATTTTGGTTATTCTATGATTTTTAATATATACATAATCTAATTCTAGTAATTTATTAGTTATTAGATTGCATTTTTCACCTTTTTGATAACTAACAAGTAATATACTTAAAGTTTCAAAATTTTATATTTTTTTATTTTATTACTTATTTTCTTAAATTCAAGTTTACGGGGTCATTTTTACTAATATTTCTAACTATAATTTATAATTTAGGTTTGATCAGATCTTTTGACCGATCACCCTAAACTTTGTGTACGAAATTTAATCCTACGGTTACTTGGTTTATCTTTAGGGCCTACATTTATTGGTGTAGATTATACCCATCACTTAAGTAAACCTTCTTAAAATCTAGCTAAGTCATCTTAATATGGAACTTACATTAAGGATAAGTCTCATACGATCACCTGTTGCCTCATTAACCCAATTGGACCTTACCATAGAAAGGTTGAAGTATAAGTAGTACGAAATTTACAAAGTCCAAGTTTTAAATTAGTTTGGTTAAAAAACTACTCTAAATAGGCAAAACATGTAAACATATATCCCATACATAGATCACTCGCTTTTACTGAAACCAATACACCAAACTTTTAGTGCTTCATTGCAAATACATACATTAACTTAGAAATCTTCTTCAGTATTTTGCCTTTATAAATGTTAAAAACTAATAGTACATAGAATTCAAATACAATTATTCACTCAACCAAACTCTATGCACAATAATATTACCCAACACCCATACCTAAGCCCTACCTCCCCTACATACACATACACATACGTAAAAATATACACACCATCACACAATACGTGGTGTGTGTTCTCACATTGTATATACCTTATATACTTCACAACACACAGTGTATGTTCTCAAATGCCTCCATAATGTATATGGAGTGTTGCATATACATGTCATGTATATCCTCTTACTCACGCATGCCATGTAATACATTTAACACATCTAGACATCATATGTTAAACTACGCATATGCCTCCGACCATCTACACATGTACTCATAACCTAACTGTCCATTTACCATGCCACGACTATATACCTACACGTAAGGCCGAACTTATCTTGGGTTCGTCCTTCAATACCCCTAATTGGAACAAAAGATATCAATTATTCGTCTCTAAATCAAATGTTTCTTTACAAAATGAAACACCTTCAATAACACTTGCAAAAAAAAAAAAAAAAAAAATCAACAACGAATAATAGGCTTAAAAGTATCTTATCTATTCTTCGTAGGTCCTAAAAGTAACCAATAGGAGGTTGAATTAGTTACCTATAAAATTTTAAACTTTTTGTAAAACTGAATTAAATGTGCCTCCTTTGATTTCTTTAACAATTTGGCATTAAAACAATATATGAAAGATAGATCAAACAAGAAATAAAGGAGATTAAGGGTGAGAAGACCAGGCTCAAGAATTATAATGCTTGGGTCTCATACGTGCTACACTTTTTCAACTCCATTGTTAAGGACCCGATACTCTATCGGTATTATTTTACTATCTACTGTTCAATATTCCAATCAAGAGAGAAACATATATAAGTCTTATGCTCTGTCTCACTAGGCTAACTTTGTCGATTCCCAGATTTATAGAATAGTGTATCTCTCTTCTAACACAAAGCTTATCACTTGAAAGAAGAGATTTACAAAGAAAATGAGGACTAAATACAATAATCCTCAAAATGTAAGCATAAGAGAAAAACAGATTATAAAAGTATAATAAACAATATTGTCTTTAATTTAGGTTTTGAAAGCATGTCTAAATTCTTTCAAGAATTAAGTTTGCAATAGAAAGTTATAGATCAGTATATCTTGAAAATTTGAATTGCCTTCTATATCCTTTAGGTACAGCGTCTCTTTATTGATATTTTAGATAAATCTTTAACAAATCTTAACAGATTTTGAACTATCTTGAATTAGTTGTTGGAGTGCGTAATCCATTCATTTGTGGAAGCTAAATCACTCATGTTGGTTAATTCTAATTTGTACGTTAGATTGTTGGTATACTAGAGAGTAATATTTGCATGTATTCTTGTGTATATTGTAAATCCTACAAATCTAGCTTTTTGAGTATAGAACCGAATTTAGGTACGGTAGATGATTTCTCTAAGTCAACAGAGCCAATAAATTTAAAACTAATTAAAATTTTAACTCAAAACCTAAAACGAATATGAAAACCCTAACTTATTAATCGAAACCTTAGTGTATATAAAACCTAAAACCCTAAAATCAAAACTTAAAGCCTATAAATGTACTAATTTCCTATAAAAGCGATTATACCCTAATTGAGCCTAATAAACGAATGATATGCCAAAGCATGTGAAATCACTAATTAACGATTAGAGATAACTTTTAAATGTTAATAAATATAAAAGTACTATATTAATATATAAAATTAATAAAATTATTTTATAATTATTAATAATTATATAAATTAGTATTATTTGAATTTAAATATTTGAATATAATATTATTACCCGATGGCTATTTATGTGTTATATGGTTAATGTTATTTTTATGTTTAATAATTTTCTTTATAAGCATAACATATATATTTATCAATATTATTTATAGCATTAAAAATGTTATAAAAAAATTAAAAATTTTATTATATTCATTTATTACCTTATTACTCTTATTTTCTTTTCTTTCTTATATCTCATTTTTATTTTCCTTTTCCCTTACTAATTATACTCATAACATGTACATAATATCAATACTATATTAATATTATAATTTTGACTAAAATTTCAAAGTGTCATTTTTATGCAATTAAGTCAATTTATCTTTTCCTTTTCTTTTCTATTTCTTTTTCTCTTTCTCTTTCCTCTTCTTCTCATGCCATAAGCTAAGTGTCCTTTAGATTTTTCTATGTCCATCTTCAAATATCTATCATTCAAATCAACAAAAATTTGTCTTTCATCTCCATTAGTTGGATCTAAACCTCCCTCCCTTCCATTTTCATCTTCTTTTCCTCAATTTTCTCATTTTCTCTCAACACCCATTTCACTCCATCTCCAAAATCAATTCCATAATTTTACATCATACCATTTTCAAGTTAAAGGAGGATTAGGGAGCTTCAACTTCAAAACACCCAAGCTCAAGTTAATAGGTATTTCTTTAAGTATTTATAATTTCTTTTGTAAATTAGGTTATATATTTCCCTTTATGTTCATATGTATGTTTATCCATGTATTAGAAACTATAAATTAGGAAATACATGTGATTTCTCTTATGTATTATGCATATGTATTTGATAGTAAATATTATGCCTTTACTTTATTTTGTACCTAAGTATATACACATATTGAAACATATGCATATAAGTATATGTAAATATTTAGTTAAATAAACACTTGTATAGCATATGTATATATATATGCACATATACATCATATGAGCATATATATATATACAATTTATACACTAAATATATAGTATATATATACATATAAGTCAATAAATAAGAAAATACAACAAGGATATATACACATATATACATATATGCCCTTATATATAAACATACATATAGGAAATATTAAGTATTTATACATATATATGAAACCAAACATACATATATACATATATGTATATGTATATATGGAATATATCAAAATACTTTAAAAATACATTAAGAAAATATAAATATACACACACACACACACACATATATATATATATATATGTTTATAAAAGTACATAAAAATTGAGTATAAACACGTATATATATATATGTACATGTTTATAAGTACATACCCTAATAGTATACTAGAAGTATAAATACATATATATATATGTATGTATACATGTGTAGATATATGTATTATATTATTATAATATAAGTATACGTACATGGATGTATATGAGTACATATACATGCATGTATATGGGTATATATAATAATATACTAAATATAAGTATAATAAAATAATTAAGAACATATATGTAAATATGTATATGCATATAAGCACATATATATAATATATTTATTTAATACAATAATATATATAGGTATATAGGTTAGGCTGAAACCCATAAAAGAAAATAAGGCCCATATAATATTAATTAAACAATTATAATAACATATAAATATGTATAATAATAATACACAATTTAGAAAATATAAAATAAAGCTAAAATCAATAAATTGCCATGTGGACAAGTTAGAACATGCCATGTTAGCAAATTTTCTAAAATAAGTAATTGAACCGGAGATTATAAAATAATTAAAAACAAAAAAATTAATTAATTAAGAAAAATTATAATAATGAAAAAATTAATCTAATTAGTATATTCAACTATAAAGTGAAGGAATATTGAAATTAAAATAATTTAGACATAAAAATAAATTATTATAAAAATATGAAATTTAGAAAGTAATTATATCATAAATAATAAAGAAAAAACTTAAAATTGACAAATAAAACTATTTGGGTCAAAATAATTAATTTTGTAACAATTTATACCCACATTGAAAGATATGGGATTTAACGTCCAAAATGGATTATGCTATGTGAGCGTATGTCCGAAAACGATAAAAATCGACTACAAGTTCACAAATGCTAGAGTTAAAATGGAAAAGTTATATGTAATTTAAGATTTAAGGAAAACCGAGAAATATAAGTGGATTAATATAATATTTAAGTAATAGGATCTTAAACTCTAACCAAATAAAGAGCTATCTAAACACAATTAATTACAAGTGTATATATATATATATACATATATATATATATATATTTCATAGAAGAAAATCGATAAACACATACTATAAAGTGTAAATAAGACATAATTATAAGACAAAAAGTTCTTTAAAAGGTCAAAATGTTAAACGTACACTCGCTTACTTAAAAGTCAAAGTATTCTGAGGTAAATATGCTTTTATATGTAATAACGACAAATATTAATATAATACAGCAAAGATAAAAACAACTAATATTAATACTAATAATAAGAATAATAAGAATAAGATAGAATCACATACTTATAGGAAATAAATAGAATATAGGTATACATACATACAATATAATTTTAGAATAATACTACAATATAATTGAGCTAAAGCTTTTACTTATTTACATATACGATTCTAATATTTTTACCCAACTCTATTACTCTATCTAACTTATCTCGGCATACTATTATTCATCCCGCTGTATATGAGAATTATAATTAAATTATGATATAATAATATATTAATATAAAATTTATGAAAAGTGAAAAAATTTGAACTCATGTAATATTTACTAAGTTGTATATTATTACTTATACAATAATATAATATTTCTTAATCATCATGATAAATAAGTCAAGTATGCGAAATAACATAGAAAATTTTACTTAAACTTTATTACTAAAGAATCACGCTTGAACTCAATAAGAATTTATTATAAGAATGTAAAGATAAAAGATAAAAAGAAAAAGTTCCATGCAATTTAGCACTTAAGTGAAAACGGGAATCATAAGATAGGTAGTAAGCTGGTTAGGCTATCTAGCATTACATCCAGATACTCATTAGGTTTTTTTTTTATTAATATTTATTAGGAAATATTAATTAGGAAGGTAAGTTACCTATTGATTGCTAGGATTTATATCAGCTTTGGTCAAGTGAGTACTCCCGACGACTCTATATTTGTTTTGTGCTTGTGCTTAGTGTACCTAAATTTCATATATTAATAAATTGATGTTTGAGGTTTAAGAATATACATGTAATTGAATACTATTTGCTTGTTGTGTAAAATTTGGTTAAATATGGTAACTGAAGAATTAATTGTATGATTGCTCTTTGCATGATCACTTAATAAATTAATTTAATCATATTCGATTTAACTTAAATTAAATGGATAATGTATAAGCACTAACATTGCATATAATGTTCTTGTCATCACCTCATATGGGTAGTAATGAAGGGTCTTGTAAGTGTAGACACCTAATTTTTACCCTTCCATAGTCTTAATTTTTAATTTTTAATTTTCACAAAAAAAAGAAGGTCCTAATTCAAAAAGATAACAATATATATATATAATAAAAATTAACAAATAATGAAAATACCAAAAAAATAAGAAAAGGAAAAATCATAAAAATTTCATAGATTTTTAGAAAGTAATTTATATTTGGAATAATTAGTTTAAGTGTTAGTTTTAGTTTTAATTTAATTAAAAATTTTAGTTTAGGGAATCAGATAGTTTAAAATATATGTAATGGTAATGAATATTAAGATACAGGTCAGCGACCTAACGAATAAGTAGCGGAGTATTTAGGTGGATTTAGTTTGAGGTCTTGGCTTCGAGTCTTAGTAAGCACCTATGTTTTTATTTTTCTGTCTTTGTAGAAGCAAGATTTAAAATCAGATTCATATCTAATCAAATCATATGAATATTAGTTAAATCAGATTTGAATTAAATTTGAATCTAATTTAATTAACGAATCTTCCAAAATCAATGATTCCGAACTTGCGTTCGATTCCCAAATGAAATATGACGTCCGATTCACGTACACCGAAGCCAATGAAGCTCCTTCATGTTTAATTCAAAAATAAGTCCGACAAAAATGCAATTGACAATAGCAATCCACGCCCATAGTATCCTCGACCCGAAGCTCCATCATGGCCTTTTCATCCTCACGAAAAGGATTAGTTCGCACAATAGTAATCAGGTTCAGCCACAATTGTTCTCTTTCATGTCATTTATTTATTTATTACTATGTTATATCATTATATTATCTTAGATCTTTAGTTAGTCATAAGTAGTTACCTATATTAACTTAATAGGTTCTTTTAGTATTAGTCGCTATATATAGATACATATATATATATTAAGTACATTATTTTTTTATTTATTTATATGAGTATTCATTTAGTAGTAATATAGATATGCGTATATAATAGTTTTGGGAATTTTTATGATTAGGTTTTTAATTCTTCACATAGGATTTTTTTTTTATAAAAATTAATAATGAAAAACCTTTTTAAAAAAAATAGGACGTTTTAGAAAATTTTATTTAATACTCAAACAATTAGGATCCTTTTAATTTTTGAATAAACAGAATAAATTGATAATAACGTAAACTCGATCGGTTTTTCCAAAATTAAAATAAACCAACACACTAAAGGTTTTTGAAAAGAACTACGATCGTCTGATCCCAATTAGCAGGTACGTAGGCACTTTCGGGGCGACGATAAAATATGTAGAAACTTATGTCCCTCCTTTTTCTCTCTTTTGATTTTATTTATTTATTTTTTAAATATTATAATTAGAAGAATAATCCTAATTTCGGTAAATAGATAGTGGTACCCATTAGGGTTTAATAGGTTAACCCCTGAACTTGGAACCCTTTGGTTCTTCATTTAAAATTGAAATCAAAGACCGGTTGTCAAAATCGTAATCAATCCACCTAATTGATTACGGTTTCTTTTCTTTTCCCGACTTCGGTTGGGTGGCGATTCCAAAAAATTATTTTCAATAAAAAACCAGAATTTCTCAGTTTCTTTAATCGACGATTAATATTAAATGGGTTAGGGTTTAGTATTAATCAGGAAATGAGAATTAATTTTAAATAAAAGAAATAAAAAAATTAGACTCGACAGTAAGGATATGATTCCTACATGATTTGATTAGTACAGTGTAGGAGTATTGGTACAATAAGACCTTATCCTTGGCTCGCGGGTTTACTTGGTGCTAGAGAGGCTAACCATGAGTAGCTAGGGGTCGAGTCTAGAGACCGCCGTTATAGGGCGTAAGCATGGACTATGGGGACCACCTCATCGCTAAACTTGAGATTTTATATACTATTGGATTTCTTTGAAATGAAAACGTATTTCATGAAATATGAAATTTAAATATATGGTTAAAAACTTAGGTGCTAGAACTCGGTTGTAATTGATGACAACACATCTCTAACCCTTACTTCGAAGGGTGTTAAATCCGATTATGTTTGTAACACTGGTCAATTGCATATATTGTTTGGTATACTACTTGTTCATGCATTTATATGTTTGTTAATAAATTGTTTGATAACCTATTTGTTGGTATAGTATGAAGGATATCTCACTAAGCTCATGTACTTTACTCCCCAATAGTTTTCTTTTGCAGGTTAATAGATAACTGGGCGTAGGTTAAGAGCCGAGTATTAAGTACAAGTATTGTGGTACCTTAAAAGATAGAATCTAAAGATGGTTTGTATAGTTGGTTTGAAACATTACATGTAATTATTGTTCTTATACTTAGATTTTTTATTTCAATAAGCTTAAATTATAAACCTTTGCTCCCTAATCTTATTATTTGGTAGGAGATATTGATTCTCTATGGTTCTAAGGAACTGTGGAATATTGGATATATATAGTTATTTATATTTTATAATGAGTTAATAAATTTAAAATTAGAAACTGTAGCGATTAATCATTTAGAATCTTGCAATCTTTGACTTACAAAGCAATTTTCGTATCATAGGTGCTCATATGACATGAAAATTTTAGGCAATTTTACTACACCTCCTATAGGGTCTTGACATATATGCTTTGTTTCAACTCTTGTAACTATTGTTGGAGAATTTTTGGATGAGGGAAAATCCTGCAAAAGATAATGAAATGCTTGGTATTGGGATCAGTTCAGTACGGCTACTCTAATGCCTAAGTAAGTAAGGTGATTTTGTATGGAAAGTAGGTGAGTAAAAAAGTGTTTGAAAGCTCTTATAGAGTTTCTTTAAAAATATTTATAAGTAGTTGTAATGTCTAAGGCAGTTGTTGAAGTAACTGTTAAGATACGTGGAAGTTTCTTGATTTGACATATCTCTTGATATGTAGGGAGAGCAGGCGGTAATGTAATATAACCGTGCTTATGATAACCGTTCATGCCATTGACTTGAATTCAAACTAAGAATAGATTTATACTACTCAATAGAAATGTTGTATGTTATCTATCCAGAGATATGCCAAGAGATTCAACTATTCAGCACATCGATGGCTGAATGAGCGAGTATATCAAATGAGCGAAAGCTGACTATCAATAGTTACCCCCTAACTCTTATGTTCAAGTAGTCTATAAAGGGAGTTACATATATATATATATATACATATATACATATTGCACTGAAGTCTGAGTGGGGGACTGATTCTTTGGATTGATGTTGAGTAAAATGAGAAGTGGGATGGATCATATCCCAATCAAAAGGTCGCAATTTCTAAATTCTTTCCCATTTGAGAAACCAAGAAATTAGAGGAATGACATCTATCGCCTAGGTCATAATTTTGTTGCAGGCCTAATAACTATCAAAAAGTTGTTAGTCGTTAGATTTATGTTACAAAACACGTGTCATCAATTCACAATATCACCAAATCAGTGCATTATTACCATCATAGGCAGATTTGTAGTTACGAAGATAGATTGTCCATACATAAAGTACTATTTACGATCAGAATTTGTTTCTCTAGTTGCATCTTAAACTTTCATTTATTTTCTCATCTTTAAACTTAAATTCTTTAACTCTGTGTTATATCATTTTGCGTAACTATTCAAGTGTAGTTCATAAAGTTGGTCGTCGACTTATTCTCTTTGATTCCAAGGTAACAGAAACTGAGGCCACTTTTCTTCTCCCTACCTACACCACCACCACACCCCCTCCCCCCCCCTTCGGGCGGTTTGATCAATAGTATGGAGGTAATGTAAGATGAACTTACTTGGGTTAATGAGCTTCCTGTAGATAATTATCCTGCGAATAAGGAGGGGAGGTACTTGGTAAGATATCTATACAACATAATAGCTTATTCTTGCGACTCTCTAGATAGAACTGCCAGTTCTGTCAATAAAGTTCTTATCACAAAATACAATCAGTTTTGGCAAGACCTTCTTAGAATGTAGAACTTAAGGAGGTTGAGAGATGAAGGAAGGGTATGCTTCCCAAGGGAGCGTGAGTTCCATATATACCTAAAATATTTGGTTTTTGGGTTGTGCTTCCCTTTTTTGACTATTATTAATGGTTTCTTAAACTACTTCAAAGACAAGTGGTACTTCGCTGCTGTAAGACATGGGCGTAAATTCATGGATGGGTCAAAATCCAAGATTTACAAGTGGCATGATAAGTTCGTGTCAATAGTATTTAATGAGAACTTGGACTTCTAGACCCAATGGACCAAGTCGATATATAAAAAAGATATATATATATATGATGCCGAATGATGCAGCGGTAGCGAAGAGAATTCAAGAAAGGAGGAGGAACAAAATGTTCTTTTAGAACACCGAGAGAATTGTATGGCGTTACGGAAATGGAGACCCTATCTTTTTTGAAAAAGAAGGTACGCTGTTGAGTTACCACGATGTTGAATATATCTACAAGAGGAAAGCTGTTCTCAAGACTTGGGGGGAGAATTGTGGCCTTTGAGCCTTGCTCGGTACTGAAAATGTAAGTTCATCTTTATCCCCTATTAATTCATTTACTTGTATTGCAAATATGGGTACTAGTGAGTTGAATCTAGCTAAGCTACTAGCTTAGGCCAAGGCAAAAAAATCCAAGGCAGATAAGAGGGCAACTATCTCAGCAACTACCACTTAGCCTGCTATCATAAAGAAGCCAACAAAGGAGGTTATAGTAAAGCAGGTGGTAGTATAGAAGATCTCTCATCCTACTAAGAGGTGGAAGGACAATGAGAAGACAATATCGACCGAGGTTATTCATTCTGAGGAGCCTCCAGTCAAGATCATTCAAACTTCTATTGAGTTGAGGGATAATGAAAGTCGAGAGACACATCCTAGTGAGGAGGATAAAAATGCCACTGCTGCAGAAGGGTCATTACTAGTAATTGAGGTGGTGTTGAGTGCTAATAAAAGACCAAGGAAGGAACTCGCTGGCTAATCATAAACCAAGAAATCCAGGGGCTTAGACGAAAGGACAAAGGAAGCAAAGCGGTTGAAAGCTCTCGGCATCAGTAGTACCGAATTGTCCCTAATAATGAGGTCAGCAAATACTTTGTCCCTTGTTGGAGTTACCAAATTTTGGATACCGACTCAGCCTTGGGAGACAAGATGAAATCTTAGCTCCAATGGAAGGGATTATTCTTTCAAAAGATAGGGATATCGCCAAGAAGGACGTCAACAAGGTCGATGGTTGCAATAAGGCCTATATCATGGCCAAATTGTATGATGTGAGCATCCATAATCATTGCTTTTAATTATCGAATCCCACATTTCCTTTTGCAGATGAGCATCCACATTCTAACGGCTTTGGATGAGGCCGACAAAGAGGTAAAAAAGGTAATATCTTTAGTTGTATTCATATGTTATTCCCATTCATTCCTGATTGTGTTAAATGAATTTACTGTAGAAAGTTAAGGATGCATACAATGCATTGAAAGCCCAAACTACTGCTGCCAAGAATGTGATGATAAGGGTTGAGATGGAGGTGAGAAAGCTCAAAGAAGAACTTGCTACTGAGAAGTTGGCACATGACCTCGTTGCCGATGAAATCTTGAGCCTATAGGTTAAAATGGAAGAGTAGTACAAAAAGTCTGAAGGCCTAAAAGAGGAGTTGTAGAAGAAGAAAGAAGAGTATTGGGGCTTGGGCCAAACTATTTGCACG
The DNA here is from genome assembly GCA_024138005.1 of Lumnitzera racemosa. Lineage (NCBI taxonomy): Eukaryota > Viridiplantae > Streptophyta > Magnoliopsida > Myrtales > Combretaceae > Lumnitzera > Lumnitzera racemosa. The sequence continues at coordinate 72,693,591 of JAMXBC010000003.1, forward strand.
ACGAGCGATGATGAAGATAAGCTTAGGATGCAAATAAAGAAGTTGGAGACCAATAACTCGAACTTACAAAGTCGTATGGCCAAGTTGGAGGAGTTTGTGAGGAGAGGACCATCAGTTGAAGAGGCTCTCAATATAATCACTCCTAGTCGGCAATACAAGAGGCTTCTACGGAAGAAGTTGTTAGAAGGGGTCCAAGTGACAAAAAAAGAGGTCTTGAAGCTTCACCCTGATTACGATCTCTCTTGTCTTGACTTCGCTGATGTCAATGACAAAGTTAATAGTACCTACGAAGATGAAGGCGACGAGATCGGCGTCGATAGTATAAATCAAGGTAATAATGAAGCTCATGTCGAGGAAGTTGCTAGCTCTGAGACTTTAGTTACCGAAGAAACCTTGGCCACTAATCTAAAAATCACTTCTACTGAATCTGAGAATAAGCCATAGGATTTTTATTGTATTGCCACATTGCGATCTCGTGTAATCATCAATTGAAATATCTTTAAGGTAGTGGTGAGTGCTTATAGCCCTTGTTAGGCAAAAAATACTTTGCAACAGTCTCCAATACGTTTAATTTCACAGTATGTATGGTATACACGTTGCTTCACGTTCTTATCAGTTAGCATGTTTTATTTTACAAGCTAGTTATTTCTAAGCATGTTTTATTTTATATGCTTATTATTTCTTTGCATATTTTATTTCACACGCTATTTATTTCTCGGCACATTAACTTCGTATGCCCAAGTATCTCTTGGCATGTTTTATTTCACATGCCTAACTATCTCTTTGCATGTTTTAATTCACATACTCATCATTTTTATACTGTCTATTAGCCATTTGAGGCGTAGACTAGCCATATTACTTAGCCGTAAGGTTAAGTTATATTGTTTATTAACCATGTTAAGTAAGAACCTAGATTAGTTCATTTGCCATGCAGCTAAGAACTCATTAATTTGGCAATTATAAAGAAGGTAAAGATAATGAGGCCAAATATAATTCTCATGAATAAGTACTAGTCTTACAAATAAATTGGCTGTTGCTAAATGAGTGGTGATAAATATCATCTAATAGATTAATTGAAATATAATTTTAGATTCTTTGCGTTCCATGCTCGAGGGATGATAGATCCATCTAACCTTTCTAGTCGATAGGCTCCCTCACCAATGACTTTCTAGATCTTAACAGGATCCTCCCAATTCACGTTGAGCTTTCCTTAAGTCATTCCTGCTCCAATAGCTTCCATCTTGCGGAAAACTAGATCTTCAGATTGGAAAATCTTATGCTTCACTTTCTGATTGTAATACCTTACTGCTCTATACTAGTATGTCGCGACCCTAACTCTCGTAATATCTCGAATTTCATCAATAGTGTCTAGATTCACTATCAATCCAACTTGATTAAGCATAACATTGAAATTATGCATTTGGAGATTAAGTAAGACCAGTTCAATCAATAACACGACTTCCGTATGTATGCTAGCCTGAAAGGCATTTCTCTAGTTGCAGTTCTGTGGGTGGTTCAATATCCCCATAAAACATTTGGTAGTTAATAGGTCGTTCCCCTTAACTTGATACACCTTCCATCTTAGGCTATGTAGTATGATATTGTTTACGGCTTCTACTTATCCATTTGTTTAAGGATGCGCTATAGACATATAGTTGAGACGAATGCCATGCTTCTCACAAAATGTCCAAAACTTATTGTTTTCAAATTGTGGGCGTTATCCGTAATAATCATGTAAGAAACTTCGAATCTTGATATGGTGGAGCTAAAGACAAATGCTTCCATTTTCTGCACGATGAGTTTTGCTACAACCTCAGCCTCTGCCCATTTGGTAAAGTAATCTACAGCGACAATAACGAATTGTCACTAAGCGATAGACTTTAGGAAGCGTCTAAGTATATCTAACCTCCATTGGGCAAAAGGACAAGAGTTGGTTAGGCAACATAACTCAGTTGCAGGCATATGACTCAATGACTCATGCTTCTGGCACTAAGGGCAGTGCTGAACAACTTCCTTTTCATCTTCTCTCATAGTTGACCAGTAGTAATTGAGTCACAGTGCTCGTACATATAGCATCTACGCTCTTACATAGTTACTGCATACGCTAGTATGCAGCTTGGACAAAACCTTCTAGGCATCTCTTAGAGGAACGCATCAAAGTAGGTTTGTGATATTTCACGTTTATATAATTAACCATCAGTCAATGTGTAGTTCATGGCCAGGTATGCCAATCTTCACACTTCTTTTTTGTTGTTAAGGAGAACACCATCTTTTAGATAATTCATAAGGAGATCCATCCATGATTCTTCTCTCAGGCAGGGAGCCAACTCACAGCTCTACAAAAGAGTGATTAAACTTCTCTGCGGAAGAAACTCAATGAAATGTTTCTCGCTCAGCTCAAGGAATGCCATATTAGCTAACTTTGACAATTTGTTGATAGCAGTATTCCTACTTCTCAGAATTTTGTGAATGGAGACAGATAGGAATTCTTTCGCAAGCATTCGTATCACTAATAGGTACTTGGTCATCTCTTCTTCTCTTGTTGCATAACTTCTGGTGACCTGATTTACTACTAGTTAGGAATTAAAGAATCCTATGAGTTTCTCAACTTCAATTTCTTTTGCCAGTTTCAATCCAGCAATTAGAGCTTTGAACTTTGCTTCATTGTTACTGGATGGGAATTCGAATTTCAAAGTGTAATGAACTTTGACATTATGGTTCCTTGAAGAACTAAGCCTACACTACTTCCTTCACGTGTCAAAGAACCATCAAGATAAAGAAACCAAATTGGCTTCTCGGCAATTTCCAAACAATCTTCCTTACCAGTAAATTCAGCTACAAAATCTGCTAGTACTTGGGCCTTTAGTGCTGTTCTAGGTTTATATTATACACCATGGGTACTGAGTTCTAGAGCAAATTTCATCATCTTCCTCGAAGAATCAAGCCGTTGCAATACTTGCTGTACTGGCTAATTGGTAAGAATAATGATTTGGTGAGCTTCAAAATATGGCTTCAACTTTCTTGCCGAAAGAGCCACTACTAATACAAATTTTTTTATCTTTGTGTATCAAAGCTTTGGCCCATGTAGAACATGACTCACGTAGTATACGGGTTGATGCTTTTTATCGTCAATCCGAACTAGTATAGAGGAAAGAGCTCCATAGCAGACTGACAGATACAAATATAAGTTTTCTCTAGGAATGGGTGTTGAGAGTGTTGGGGGTGACATAAGAAATTCCTTGAGCTCATTGAAAACCCTTTCACAATCATCGGTCTAATTGAATTCTTTTGGATTCTTTAAAATCTTAAAGAATTCTGTATACCTTTCTACACTTCTTGATACGAATCTATTGAGGGCGGTAATTTGCTCAGTTAGTTCTTATACTTCTTTGATCGTACGAGGTGATTTCATATTCCTTACGATATCAATCTTTCTCGGATTGGCCTCGATGCTACGTTGAGCAACCATATATTCGAGAAATTTCCCTGATGTTGTGCCAAAGACGCACTTTTGTAGGTTGAGTTTCATGCTATATCTCCTCAATGTAGCAAAAGTCTCATCTAGATTGGCGAGGTGTTGATCTTCCTTCATGCTCTTCATAATCATGTTGTCCATATATACTTTGACATTTCCTTGGATCTAATATTTGAACATCTTCGTTATTAATCTCTAGTATGTTGCACCAGTCTCTTTTAGCCCAAAGAGCATCACCGTATAATAGTATGTTTCGAAATTCATAACAAAAGATGTATGGACTTCATCTACTTTGTCCATCTTGATATGATTGTAACCAAAGAAAGCATCCATAAAAGAAAGTAACGCATGTCCTGCGGTTGTGTCTACCATTTGATTGATTTTTGGCAATGAGAAACAATCTTTGGGACAAGCCTTGTTGAGATCCATGAAGTTTATGCACATTCGCCACTTGCCATTAGACTTCTTAACTAGTACACCATTTGCTAAGTTGGATAAGGCTCTTCTCGGATGAATCCTACTTTCAATAATTTTTGGACCTCTTCTTCTATTGCTGCCTGTCTCTTTAGTGTGAAATGTCTTTTTTTTCTATTGGACAATCTTCACATTTAGATCAATCTAGAACTTGTATACCATAACTTCTCTTAGAATACCTAGCATGTCCGAAGGTGACTACTCAAACACATCGCCATTGGCTTGTAGGAAGTTAATCAAACTTTGTCGAACATCTATTGACAAGGGTTTTCCTATCCTTATTGTCTTCACAAGGTCATTTCCGAAAGGAATTGCCTTGGTATCATTCTCATCATTCTCTATGCTATTAACTTACCTTTTAGATAAGTTTCAACTTAAAATACTTCATCTTGTCTCAAGGCCCTTATATATAAGGATTAGCAGATCCCCTTTGCATAAACCAACTCTTATGAAAGTGGGGAACTTACCCTTAAGATGCGCAGTTGAAGAGACAATGCTGAATAGATGTTGGCACAGCTGTCTCATTATTATGTTGTAAGGGGACCAACATTTGACAACGAGAAAGTCCACTTTATCCTTTGCAACATACTCGTCATCACCGATCTGTATCGGCAATGAAATAACTCCAACTACTTAGACAGGTTGATTATTGAAGGCATAGAGATCATACTTGTAAGATTGTAGCTGCGTTTTTATCCTTGGCCTCATTTGGTCAAAAGCATGTTGAAAAATAATATCTGTCGAACTTCTCGTGTGAACAAGAATCTTCTTGACTTTGAAGTTGGCGACTCTCGCATTAATAACAAGTGTGTCATCATGTGGCCTCTAAATGCCCTCAAAATCTTCCTCTCCGAAAGATATGGTATTGTTGATCCTGACCTTTTTGCCTTAATATTGCAAATGTAATTCTTAGCATTAATCGAGTTCGAAGAGCTCGATTGGCCTATAGAAGGTCTGCCAATAATGGTATTGATCACTCCATTGCGTACTCTACCGAAATTCACGTCTCTTACATCTTTTATGGCTATTGCTGACCGTGTGTCATTCTCTTGTTCTTCACGTCTCCTTTGAGACGATCTCTTTATATTTTTAGTATCATGCGCTAAGAACTTATACAAGTGCCCACGTTAGATTGCATCTTCAATTGCATTCTTGAGTTGACATCCCTTTTGATATGTAGGGAAAGTAGGTGGTTATGTAATATAACCGTACTTATAATAATCGTTTATACCATTAACTTGAATTCAAACTAGGAACAGATTTATGCTACTTGGCAGAAATGCCGTGTATTATCTATTCAAAGATATACTGAGAGATTAGACTATTCAGCATATCAATGGTCGAATGACCGAGTATGTTAGATGAGCGAAAGCTGACTATTAACAGTAACCATTAGAAAAAAACTTTGAATGTTTGAACTTCCTTAGGCTGATATGAATCCCTTCAAATCAAGAGCTTATCTCTGGCATAGCAAAACTTGAAATTTGAAATTTGATTACTTTGTTATTCCTTGCTGCATCCTTGCTCAAATACTTTGTAAAATATCTGCTTAAATTAAATTTGTCATTTCCACGTACTTCTAAACATTTTTTAGTAAATCAAATTTGAAATAAAAATCTGTAGTAAAGTGGATAAGATTCATCCTTATCTTAAATTCCCTTCACACAACTATCTTAATTTGAGCTTAAGATAAAGTCTAATTGAATTCCACAAAATTCCCCAATTATCTTCATAATAATTCTCCAAATATCTCATGAAAACTTTATCATTATCTGAAAAAGTATCCCCAACAAATTTGTCTACCATCACAAAATGCTTATCTAGATAAATTTGTCCCTTAAAAAGTAATTCATTTAATCCTCCTTATTCTTCGTGGATTTATGTACGTCTTAGTAAGAAGTATTGGATATATACGTAAATATATCCAATAAGTGGAGTTGGGCTTTCACACAGTTGAAAGTCCAATAAACCACTTAAATTGTACTATTTTGTAAGTTTCTTATTTTGTCCAATGTCTTCAAATTATTTTCTAATTTTTGAAATCAGAACTTAAATAAAAACTTAACTTTGCTTAAGGATCTATACACTTAATACATTAATTAAACATCTTTCTTCCTTTTTTGTTATCATCAAAACAATGATGAGAAAATTCAACACTTTGATTTCAAGAACACCCACCACTTAATCTGTACATCCCTAAATTGCTGCAAAATGCAAAATCTTTAGGGTTCTCTCATCTTTCCTCATGAAAATAAAAAATCAAAACAAGAAAATGAAGCGATTACCAAAGAACCTCAGTCATTGTGTTTTCTTAAGCTTACTTCGATCTTTGATTCTCAAATTCTCCAATCTAACTCCCTTCTTAGTTTAAGATTGTTCTTGTAGATTCTCTTGTTGTAATATGGAAAAGAAAGGTGAGAATAGTTTTCAAAAAGATGGAGAAAATCTAATTCAATGGCTTGTTATCTATTTGTAGGTAGGGTTTTACTTAACCTTAAACTTTCAAAACTGCCCCTGACTTTAAAATGTACTATTTCCATGTTATTGACTTTATACATAATTCCTTTTTATTTAATTTGATAGGGTTTTACATTCTTTCCTCTTTACAAAAACTTTTGTCCTCAAAAGTTTTCCAATTCCTAGATATCAAATTTTGATTACTCTCTAACTCAAGCTCTTATCTCTTCAAATACTCCTTACTTTGCTTCCTCTATCTTCAGTTCTATCCTACTTCCTCTTCTTATTTTACACATTTGTACTACTTCTCATTTACCTAAATAATAGAACTCCTTCTTTTCATGGTCTAATTTTCTTTTAGAATCATTCCAACTTACTAATAGTTAATCTTATCGAATTTACTATAAGCTTCTCTATCAATACTCTCATGTAACTTTCTTTTACCATAAGGTGCTCCTTAAGACCTTAACATACTTGATCAATTTGCCCTTGGACTTTAACAAATTCAATCATTTCTACTTGTTAAGATCTAGCTTTTCGTATTGAAACATTTATCTTACTATAAGATTACAATCTTAAGTTCACTATCAGCCCCTTAGAATAAATATTTTTAAGGTTCTTCATAAGACTTCTCATTTAATCGCAAAACTCTATCTGTCTCTAATAGTAATAATTTTATCATCATTATCCCTTGGTTTAGTTTGATTTGAGAAACTCAAGCTTAGTTTACTCTATTTATACCATCAAATTATAACTAAAATCTCCCAAGATAACATTTATTGATTGTACTCTTGTAATATTTATCTACAAAATTTTCTTCCATTTTCTTTATTCTATTTATTCCACAAATCCTATATTGGAAACTCGAGTCTTCTAAATTTTTCCTTTATTTAGATGTTAGATCTTTACTTAATGAATCCTAGATTTCTTAAAGTTGGTCCTTAATTTCTCTCCATATCAAATGCCTAGTAACTAACTTCTCCTATTCATTTGATGAGCTGTAATTGTATTACTTTTCAAAATCTTAAGGTCTTTAATTCCTACTTTCGATGTCTTAGCATATTCCATTTGATACCAATTTAGAGCCAACCTAAAATTTCTTGTTATGTAACTCCCTTTTAACCATGTCTAATGGAAGGAAGGATTATTGCCGTTCTTATTGTTCTATTACTATAATTATTTGCACCATACTAGTACAGCTGAATTTACTTAACCATTATCCTTACTTTTATTATTTCAAGACTTAATACACTATTTTGTCTATTTAAATTTCATTAATTCATTTATTATTTTTGCTTCTTTATTTTTATGATTATTATAATTATTAGTTTTCTTTGTTATGGTTATCGTAACAGATATTAGAAATATATCCTTAATTATATCAATTGCCTTATTTTATATAGTCGGTTATCTTTTACTTATCTGCATTTTTATGCATTTGTTGATTTGACCGTTCTTTACTGTATTTTCTTCCATTATTATTTTCTTAAGGCTTTTATTTGTTATTGTTTCAATATTATGGAACCTACATATCCTAGCATGGTTATTTGTACAAGTAAGCTTAGTGAAGTTCAACGTTTCACTAGATTAGACTACGATAGAGACATAATTGAGGACTCAACCAAACTCAACATGACACAACAAGACAAGATAAAATGACTTAATGAATATGATACGATATATACCAAAATAAGGAGGAAATGTGGATTCGTCATTCCTATCTCATAGGTATACTTACTATGCTATATATAAATATTCAATCCTCTTATTTTCTCTTTTTATTAAGTAATATAAGTTATTGTATATTTTCTTTTTTCCATCCTATATTTGTTGAACTTTTATAAAAAAAAAAGTAAATTGTTAATTATAGGTATATAATTTTATAATTATTTATATCCTTTTAGTTATTGTGTTATTGTTAAATATATAAAATTTTTATAAGACAATTTCATAAATAGCTTTTTATTATCATGGTTATTGTTGTGATAATTGTCATTATGTTGCTATTATGATTATCGTCATCATTATGTGGTTATTGTTTGTTCTTGCAATTCTTCTCATTGAGAGGGTGTAGTGAGAAAGCTAATTTACTTTTTAAGATATTCAATAATTATAATTGTTAATAGTGCTATTGGCATCGTAATGATTATTCATGGTTATTATTGTTATGTGGTAGTGTTGTTGTTATAAGGGAGACAGTCTATATGAAATTTAATTTATGCATTAAAATTTAGAAAACATTTCGTTATTTGGTCACTATTTTCTTTCAATGGTTTGGACAAATTAACGAATATATTAAGTGTTATGGTCAATATGTAGGTATCATAGTAATTTAATAATTTCACATTTTATTCTATATGGTAAATAACATTTTCATGAGAATGATTATTTATTACATTGGCATTTTCATTATTACCTTTCATTGAATTCTTCTCTTCTCTCTCTCTCTCTATCTATCTATAGTTTGTTTTGTACTAGTCCTTTATTGTTGGTTGACTAGTTTTAACGTATATTTCATGTGTTTTATTATCTTAACTTTTTGTGGCCACTCTTTTTTTTTGTTCATATTACTAATATTTATTAATTTACTATTTCATTAATTATGAGTCAACATTTGATGTTTGTCGTCAATCATTTATATATATATATATATATATCGATTATCTTTGCATAGTTAATTAAGATGATCTGTCAATTTTCTTAATTGACATTATATTAAATTCCTGAGTTAATACTCGCTAAAACTTTAGGTATTTATATTGGATTTGGATCCTCTAAAATTACTTTCTTAAAGTTTTCCCTTTAAGATACAAACATGTGTAATCAATTGTTAATATTACGAGGAAAAAGATGACTTCATGATGACATCATTTAATAATTCACAAATCAAGACAATCTTAACCATTAAATTTGTAACTTTACCTAATGTACTTTGGAGGATTCATTTCCATCTACATCCTAATTTTACAATCATTTATCATTTTTATCTAATGTGTTACTACTTTACCATTCAAAAAATCTTTTATCAAGATTTATAGACATATTAATTATACCATATCATTTCCCTTGATTATACCTTTTACTATTATTAGGGCTAATACATTTTGATGCATTTTTGAAATTACTCATTAGTACATAAGCTTTATGACTATTCTTAGTCTACATCCATTATTTCAACATTTACCTATTTCCCTTTTAATCAAAAAAAGTTTCTACGGTTTATAGTTAGGTATCTATAATCTAAAACTTATAATTGTAAGAATCTTTTGATATAAATTATAATATTATATATTATAGAAAGAAGAGAGCCAAATAATTAAAATATTTTATCTACTCTAAGATGAGTGTACATATTTTCCCTTTTTAAAATAGCTACATCCATTTCTCATATTGTTAGATAAAACGAATTCCTATAGATATCTATTTTCTCCAAAATAATTAATCAACATAGAAATCACCAACATGTGTAAATAGATAATTCCAATATTAACATCAATGTCAAATAAAATAAAAATAATTTTATATAACTGCAAATCAAAATAGTAGATTAACTCACAAGGGCATGTCTAACTCATATTCTACCCCTCTCTTTCATATCTTACCATCCTTTCCTAGGTTTTTTAAAGAATTCAAATTTATGCTCTAATACCACTCTAGTTGTAACACACCAGAACCTACAGCACTATAGTCCGTCACATGTCCCTATCATCTATTGTATGTCATGCATAAACTTTTCCTAAAACCTAAAAATAATTATTTCACTAAAATTCAATACATTAAACAAACCCAAAATAACAACAATATTAACTTTACAAATATTTACAAATCATATGATGAAACTTCAACTCTCTTAATGCAATCTTACAATCTAATAATAAAAATTATATTCACCACTCCTTATCCTGGAATTCTTGGTTATCGTATCCAATTGACAATTCTATAAATTTTAATCAAGTACTTACACTTAAAAAATTTATACGGAGTAAATCAAAATCCAATATGGAATATGAGAAACACATGCACAAATACATACCACCAACAAGTAACATGTATAACCAGTAATAACTAATATAATAAACACCATTCATTATCTTGATTATTAGTTAGCAAACAACATAGTTTCAACATCCTAAGACTTAAGGTAACTCATATCCCCTACATAAGTATATATATATATATATAAATACTATATATTTATTGGTATAGGTCTTACTCATCACCCAAGTGACCCTTCTTAAAATCTAGCTAGGTCATCTAAATACAAAACTTTTACTGAGAGTAAGTTTTATAAAATCACTAAGTGTCCTACCAATCCAATTGGGTGATGCCAAAGGGAGGACTAAGCAAAGTGCAAGAAGCAAAATTTACTAAGTTCAAGTTTGAAATTAGTCCAGTTAAACAACTACTCTAAACAGGCACAATAAGTAAACATACGTCTCATAACTGAGTCACTTGCTTTCACCAAAACCAAATGCACCAAACTTTTAGTACCTAATTACAAACAAAAACATCAACTTAGAAATCCTCTTCAATATTTCACCTTTTTAAATGTTTAAAAACTAACACTTTATAGAATATAAACACAATTATTCACTCAACTAAACCTTGTGCATAAGAACTCTACACAACACCTACACCTAAGCCTCACATGCACACATATATGCAAAATACATACATTACCGCATAGTACATGGTGTTTACTTACAACACATCTCATGTACACCCTATTTACTCTACAACACATGTTGTATGTGTTGTCACACGCCTCCATAGTGTACACGACGTATTTCATGAAATATGAAAATAAGATGGCTATGCTCGAGTTCGTGCATAGCTAAATCCATGACTAGGAAAATGATTCAACTCACGTTCATGGAGCACTTGAAATTGAGATCATATGTTTACAAGTTCATTTGTCAAACAGTTTACATCTATGCAATGCCAAGATTCTACTCTATACATAAGTTACAAACCCCACTCATAATTTTTCCATCAATAAAGTAATGGATGCCAACAAAAACTAACATAGATGAAATAATGAGACAGAATAGACAGAAAATGTATGTGAGATAAAGAAACAACCATATAATTAAAACATAATGTGAAACATGGTTGGGAATGGGGTCGTATAGTTTAGAAATAGATGAAGTTGCACTAAAGAGAAAGGATTTTGAAAGAAACATGGAAGTATCAACTGGATGGAGTAAGAAAATGACATTCTATTTTAGACTATATAATTAAAATATGGTTGGGAATGGGGTCGTATAGTTTAGAAATAGATGAAGTTGCACTAAAGAGAAAGGATTTTGAAAGAAACATGGAAGTATCAACTGAATGGAGTAAGAAAATGACATTCTATTTTAGACTATAAGGATGTATCATGAGTGCCAACATAGGTATGTTGAGCCCTGTTGGTGCATTCAAATCTAATTGTGTAGAAGTTAAATCAACATGGGCACCAAAATGGGTGTATTGAGAACCCATATATCTTATTGTATTTACCTAGTCAAACATGGGCACTACTATGGACATGTTGGTTGCTTGTCTATCTTACTATAGAAGGTGCAACTTATGTTAGTCAAATATGGGCATTGATATGGTCATGTACATCAAGGGTATGTCAGTCAATATGAGCATAATGAACTAAAAGTACTGGATTTTGTGCTTCTTCTTAACATGTTCATGTTGAAGTTCCTAATGGTTGTGCTTATCAACATGTGGTCAACATGAGCATGTTGACTCTTATATATCTTTGAAACTCCAAACATCTAGCCAAAATTTTTTTATTTAAGCTTTGAATCTCAACACTAAAAACACAAGCATAAAAGGTGATGTACAGTAGTATAATAATATATTGAATCTGCGCAGTAAAATATTTTTAATATATGATAATAACAAGTGAAAGCTAAAATCATAAAAGTTAACTCTTAAAAAGAAAACTTTTTCCTTTTTTCTAATCAAACTCGGGTTGCCTTCTCAGAAGAGCTTTGTTTAGCATCATTAGCTTAATACAGTCCATATTTCTTACTAATCAGTAGGTAGGAGTCTTGACATGCTCCCTTATATTTATTTTCATGTTGCTAAGAATAGTTCCTTGTAGCCTTTTTGAAATCAATCTTACAAGCTAACCAACCTAATTCTTTAAGTTCCAGATAAGGCAATTTCATTAACTTAGAAGCGAGCTTCAGAAGTTTGAATGAAATTGGTTAGTAGCCCCTTTAAGTTAAGTTTCTTTTTCTTGAGGTTAATGAGGCTATTAATATCAGGGTTAGTGTTTTTGAGGGAGGGAAGAGAGGTGTGCTGGTGGGTGTAAGGATTATTCCTTTGTTGATTTTGATTTCCTAAGAAAAAAATGGGGTAATTCCTTTACTAAGGGCTATAAGTATTGTTGTATGGGTTATTCTGGAATCGAGCGGCATTACTTAAGTAATCAACCTACTCTTATGGTTCTACCAAAGCCTTAGAAGCTTCAAATTCACGACTAATAAGTTATCCCCCACATATGTCACAAACCAACACTTAAGTTGTCTATTATAAAACGACCAATCCATCAATCTTCTTGCTTAAGGCTTCAAACTTAGTTGCCAAAATAGTGACCACATCAACTTCATATGCTCCTACTAGCCTGCTAGGCTTTGCTTTTTGCAAAGTTCCATTCATAACTATTCAAAGCTATCTCCTAAAGTAAAATTTAGGCTTGCTTAGGTGTCCTAGTGCTTAATGTACCTCTAGGAGCTGCATCTATCATCTACCTGGTTGATGGGTTTAGACCATTATAAAATGTTTAGACTTTTAACTAAAATAGGAGCCTATCATATGGAAACCTTCTCAATAGAATATGTTCCAAGTGTCATAAAGTATTTTGGATTCCATTTAAGCATAGGCAGAGATGCCATTCCTTAGTTTTGCAATCTTGGTAGGTGGAAAGTACTTATTTAGGAATTTCTCTGCCATTTGATTCTAAGTTATGATTGATCCCCTGGGAAGAAAATTTAGTCATTGCTTCACTTTACTCATTTGAGAGAAAGGAAAGAGCCTTAATTTTATAGCATCATCAATCACCCCATTAATCTTAAATGTATCAAAGTTCCTACAAATTAGATATATAATCATTTAGATCCTTATCTAGTAACTGGTTAAACTGATCAAACTGCTACACTATTTGAATGATATTTGGTTTGATCTCAATATTATTGGTTGCAATTGTTGGCTTAATGATGCTAGAATTGGCCCCAATAAGTGAGGATCCAGCATAATCTGATGTAGTTACTGCTAAATCTCCTATGACTTCTAAATTTTCTTCCTTAACTCATAGATGAGATCCTTGATTCAATTCTTCTAATTTTGTTTGATGGTTCATTTGAAATTTTAAAGAGTTGTTCTCTTAATTTTTGGATCTTTTTTAACTAATTTAGAACTGATAACTAAAATAAATCCACGAATTAGAAATCAAAAGAGTTCAAATAACAAGGAAAACAAATGAAGAAATAAGAAGGAAATAATGGTTAGATTAATAAAATAGAAGGTGTTCTTACTATTTTTGTCCTCTATAATGGTGCCAAAAACTTGATATTGGTCAACCATTCTATCTTAAGACTATTTAGGCAAGTATGACTATTAATACTATAATATAGTAGATATTAATATCAAGTATTGTTCTTATAGAGACTGCAATTACTTGTAATTATCCTTTCCCCCCTTATCTAATTGTCAAATTAGAGTGTGAAAATAAAATCAAGAATTACTAGTTCTTAAATTAAAAGTAAATAAAAAAAAATTAAATAACTAAGCAAAGTAGAACTTAAAATAATCAAGAATATAAGATTCAATACTTAGATATTGGATTTCCCTAGGAAAACTAATGTAATCAATATATATATATATATATCAATTTTATCAATATTTCATTAGATATGAGAATTTCTTCATTGAATTAATATCTTTTCAAGATTATCAATTCCTAACAAAGTTGATTAATTAGAATCTCTTCCTAACTAAAAACCCTAGAATTACGTTACTTGCTCTTTGAATTCTACTATTAGGCTTAACCCTAATCTAGAGGATTAATGCCATCCTATATTTAATATTGTGTGCAATTCCTTCTAATTATGCAGATTTATTTATACTTAAGATTTCTCAACTACGGTAAATAAAATCAAATTTTGAAATAACATATGAGCAATATTAATTCAAGAAACCTAAAGAACACATAATTGGATATCATTAAAATAGTGAATTAAAAAAAAATTGATTACATGGTTCTTATAGGGTTTATCAAATCTAGGTATAAAAATAAATTAAGTTGCAATCATCATGTTTAAAGATTAAAACACATCAAGGTGAGAAAACTCTTTTCAATCTTCAAATCTTGCACTTAAGATCTACAAAAATTTACCTTATTTTGCCTTTAAGAGCCCCAAAATTCTCTTTTGTTCATTTGCAAGGTGTAAACATGAACTTATCCTTCAATTCCTTTCTTATTTTGAAATTTTCAAAGTTAATCATCTTTAACATGGCCTTAACATATGCATGTACCTTCGCCATGTAACTCTTCTCAAATAAGAAGGCTTAATACAGGTACAACACAAGTTTGTTCACGTACCATGTTAACCTATATAAGCAACTTCAACATAGGCATGTTATTCAAGTAGGCAGCTTTGAAAGATATATGGCACCAATTATAGGAGTGTTGGTGACTTTATTAATTTTTCAACTCCTCCATTTCAGCTCTAAACCTGGTGACCTTTTAATAATTGTTCCTTTTGATCTAAACAATCTTTCTAGGGCTTGAAATCAAAATATAAGATAAATAAATACCAAATTCATTGAAAACTCTTATATTATCAACAAAAACACTATATAAATCATCTAATAAATATGTGTAATTAAATACTAATTAGTCAATAGTATTTGATTATGTTTTCATATTCTTTAATTGTCAAGGGAACACAATCCTACTTATTAACATAAACCTTACCTTTCTCCCTAAACTAGTGCAATTGGATGAAAATGTGGTGTTGTTTTCAATCCTAAAGCATGGACAAAGTAGTAGAAGCTATGTTAGTGTAGCTGCCATTGTTTATCATCATATAACAAGTTTTATTTTATAATTGGCATTGGGTAAAAAACAATTTATTTCTCTACATTGCATTAGCTAGTTGCTCTTCAATTAGAGGTCAACTAATAGCAAGCTACATCATTTCTCCATTTTCATTATTACTCTTTATAAGAAAAACATCATTTGGCTCATAAACCCACTTCAATCATTCAATCTTTGCATTGGGCTCTTCTTTCTCCTCTTTACTACCTCAATTTTTGGCAATTGAGTCTTAATTACCATGACTTACATGTTTAGGCACTATGATGCTAGGTATCCATAGCCTTGACATTTAATATACTCAATTTTATCCTTGAGGTACTCTACTCATGTTCCTACAATTTATTTCTACTTATGTTATCTCTCTCATAGTTCTAAGACCTTGTTTGCTTTAACTCTAGTTTTGTATGCTTTAATTCATCTTAAGCCTTTTCTTTATACCATCTTTTATCTTAGAGTGAACAATCTACTAATAAACCCTACCCCTTTTCTTTTGGTACTTACTAACTATTAATATTAACTTTACCACACTATCTAGAGAAGAGTACTACTATAGCTCCACAAAATCTACTATTGCTACTTGATGTCACTTATAATTAGTAGTGTTTCAAACACCCAAAGCATATTCACTAACTGATGTACTAACTTGCCTTAATTTTTGCAATAGTGAGAACAATTCTTATTTCTGATTCAAAAGCACTAACTTCTTCCACATTAGCCATTTCACCAAATTCCATGCAATGTTTTCTATTTCCCTATCCTGTCTCCCCTAAGTACAAATATTTTTCCATCACAATGAAGCATATTTCAAAAATTCTACGGTAACCAACTTGACTTCAGTATTTTCATTGGTACCTTATAATCAAAGAGATTATCTACTTGACTCTCTTAGTCAAAATAAATGTCTAATGATCTACGCTCATCAAATTTTAGGACTAACAATTTGAGATTCTCAAAACTCCTCACCTTCCATTTGTTATCATTCAGGAGACATCTTAAAAAATTGTCTCCCTCATCTTATTTCAACTCAATACCTTCATTACATCTCACATTCAATCTCCGGTTCTCACTTTAAATACGTACTTTCTGAGTAATAGTAATATTATGGGTCAGAGTCTATATTAATTTCTTATTCATATTCATAAAATACTACATAGCCTCTATAAGAGTAGTCATCTACCACTCTCATTTCGGATGTCTTCCATTACCATTATCACCACTTTGTCTCACACTAACTGGCATTTACAATACTCATTTTCATCCACAACCAAATACTTGCCTCTTTGCTTTTTCTTTTTCTTTTTTTTTTATCTTAATTTGCAAACCAAAGATAGAATACAGTACCTACTATAAAACAACCAAAATTCATACACTGATAGTGACTAACAATTATGATTATTATTATTTTATAATAGCCACAAATCCAAAATCTCCTACATGATCTTATCAAATTTCTACAGTTACAAATGTAAACCAACTTATTAGAATCCAATCAATACTGAAATTCAATATTAGGAGATCTGAAAAACTAACCAGTAACGTATCCATCTATAGCTGTGATACCCAATTATGATGTGACTCAGATCTGCAAGCAACCTAAGCCCTTGCAATAATGTGTAGAGTAGTGATTAGAAACATGGTTAGATGTGTTTTCTGTATATTTTTGTGTTTTTTGAATAATGGAATTGAAAATATTGAAAGGATATGGACAGTTGTTGAAAATAAACCCAATAACCAATTTAGGTGGTTGTAATTCCTAAACCAATGTCCATGATTGTTGGAATATAATAGATGTAATTAAAATAATTACATGATGTGACTTATGAGTAATTTCAAGTATATTGAATGCTAAAATCAACTATTTTAATTGATTGATAAGATTCTAAAGCAAGCAAAATTTTTATGATATTAGACCTTTTTATGAGTACGTAATTCAAAAGTGAAAAGAAAATAGGCCAAAAACTTTCTATTACAATGGGAATAAGGACTTAAAAACTCCTATAACCATAATGGCAAGATCGTAGTTAACTATAACAAGGAAAACAAATAAAATAAAGTTAGTGTGGTCAACATACCCTTAATGCAATCGTGTTCTTTGACCATATACATCTCTACCTTCAATTCGTCGAAGAACAAGATCATGATTGTGTTTATTTTTCATGTATTGCCTAATACACCTACATACATGGACGTGTTATGTGGTCATGTAACTCTCATCTTGCTTTTCCTACTCATCAAACCCATGTTGATCAACACACTCATCAATACGCTTGTATTGGTGGTTGTGTACTTCTCAACACTTCATTTTTTAGTTATTTCTTCTTTTTTATTTTGTCTTACTTTAAGCCATGAGTTTAATTTAGGCACTTTGACTCCATCTTGCCTTGAATTATGTTGGATTAATCATCAATTCCTATCATGACTACTTTTCACTCATTTTCCATCCAATTTTCTTTATGACTTCACAAAATGATGGTACAATCATAAAGATCACTCAGGATGCTTTGAATTGAGCTACAAATTGCCTCTTAGTTAATGCATTTGCTCATTGAAAAATCAAATCAAAGTTTGAAAAAGAAAATGAGAAACTAAGATTTTTGCCCTTGTATGATTTGTCAAATCCAAGCACGTTAAGCAAGAATAGAAGCTTCCATTCAATATTGGAAGGAAGAGCAACTCCTCCCTAACAACCAAAATCACTAAAAACATGCTTTTTTTCCCCCAAATTCAAAGATTACTTGAGCTGCCATTATTGCACTTATTGAGCTCTACTTAAGCTTAATGAGTATAAATAAAGCCTTATTTTCATTTTGCCCATTTGCAAATACTTAAACACATTCCAAAACACTCTTTAAATCATTTTCTCTCTCTAACTTGATCATTTTCTCTCCCACCAACACCGCTAAGTTTGTCAACCCCCAAAAACCTAAGAGCGGTATACCTTTAGCTTACAATAGACCCCTACCTAAGTCGTGTAACCCTCTCTCTTTACTCTTACTTCACTAGGTTAACCTAATGCTTGACCTAGACTTTGACTTGAATACTTGCCCTAACCAACCCCTTGACCCGACTTCGACGTAGGCACCTTTTTTCTTTTCCTTTATTTTGTTCTTTTGAACTTTTTATAAGAAAAAATATGATAATATAAGATTTTTTTTCTTCAAATAAGAAACTGTTTTTCTCATTTAAATATTTTTTTTTGAAAAAATAAAAATTAAACGAACTTTAAAAAAAAAATTATGCAAAATAATAAGCATCCCAAAGATTAGGTTCTTTTTCTAAGATCTTTCTTAAATAATACTAAATAGGTAAAAATGTAAACCCTACTAAGTTTTTGAAACAGAATGAACCAATCCATTAAAGTTTTCATAAATACCAATCTCCAGGACGATTGATATTCACTAAAAGGTATGTGGGTTCCCATTGAGCAAGTTAAAATATGAGAAGTTTTCACCCATTTGTAAATAAATAAGTTTTACCTTTCAATTAAGACTATTTTCCAAAGAAGAAGGGTGTTTTGAAAAATAAGCTCTAATTTCAAAAGGTTCATGTAGTAGTCATTTAGGTTTTAATCAATTAGCTCTCAAATGCAAGACCTCTTTTATTCAAAAATCTTTTTACAAAAATGATTTTTGTGCAAATTAATGGTAAAATTAAGATGATTTTACCCATTCAATTCTAACTTATCCTTTTTCTTGACCTTAGTCGTATAGAGGCTCCAAAATTTTCAAAATTAATGAAAAAGTTAGGTTTTCCTTAATCTTTAATCAATAGTTAGTAATGGATTATGATTTAATACCAGTTGGATTAAGGAAAATAAAATTGAAAATTATGCTCAATAATTATGTTGTATTTCTCAATGAACATTATAAAATCATTGACTCATCGAAAGTTGGTTTAGTTACATTCCATGAAGCTACTAAAAGTTCAAATCCTTGTAAGCGGATTAATACCTTAAGCCAACGAGTTCAAATCCATGAAGGACAATGATGCTTGGGATCCTCACTACAAGAAAGTATAAGACCCATTAGGTGTAAATGAGTTTTCAAAACTAAAAAGGCCTCATAAGGCAACATGGAAAGATATAAGGTGCATCTTGTTACAAAGGGTTACACTCAATATGAAGACATCGATTACAAAATTACTTTCACTCTAATTTCCTCGGAAGACTCTTCAAAGAGTATTATGGCACATTTTTATCTAAAGCTTCATCATATAGATGTTGCAATAGTATTTCTCAATGGAAATCTTAATGAAATGATTTATATGGTGTATCTATAGGGCTCTAGTATTGACATATTCTAGTAAATTATGAGATCCCACAAATTTAACAATTAGAACATTAGCTTCTAAATGTTAAGCAATAGTAAAAATTCTTTGTTTAAGCGACAATGGAGCTACTAAAACTAGTTAAAGTAACTTTATAAATTTATATTTGGAAAATGGCAGAATAAAATATTAATATAACTAAAAAGTTAACCATAGCCATACCATTTGTTGAATATTGAATATGCAAGACTTGAACTTTGATAATTAACGAGCTCTTAGTGATATATATTTTGAATAATAAAAATAATAAAATGATATGAAATAATTTTTCAAAACTATGTATTTACACTAATTATATATTTAATAAGTAGAAATATATATATGCTTGTAATTAATTAAAAACTATTAGTACCTATATAATACATCAAAATAGCTAAATATTAATAGATAACTAACAAAACAAGCATTAGGGTGTTGTACAATGTGGTGAATAAATGCGATAGCTCCAATGAGAGAAGGATAATGCTTAATTGCATAAATCACCACTTAAGGACACTTAACATGTAAAAGAAATCCCTTATCTTGGTTTAAAAAAAAAAAGATTCGTATCAACCCTACATACCATATAAGCACTACCTCCGTATTTCATAACTTTGGATAAAATAGTTAGGAAAATTAGACTAGAATTAAGAGATATCATGGAAACATGTAGAGAATTTAGGGAAAATATAGCCAAGATCTAAGTGTATAGAATTTGAGCATCAACCTAAGACCTAACATCAAATTAACAACACCTCGTAATAGAGTACTGCCCATCTAGCTAAGCCACTCCTTAAGCTGCCATTGGTCATTGAAAAGTGGTCTACTGGTAAGTGTCTAATTTATTCTTGATTTTTAATTAATTTATAAAATACTAAATCTTATGGAAAAACTCTAGAATAATTTATTCGTAAGTTATTTTGTATGTAAATTCATATATATATATATATATATATATATATATATATGAGTTGTAGTTTTCATACAAAATTAGGAGAAAACTTAAGCATATGAATATATAGTCCAAATGAGAGATTCTTAGAGTTTAAACTTAATTTATGTGCACTCATGGGCATGATGCATTTAGGCATATGGATGCATAAGTAACTGTATAAAGTATTATATGTTTATCACAAATGATTAAGTTATTGGGCCTGGTTGGTGATCAAATCAATATTTTAATAATGGGCCTTGCCATCTTATAATGTGTACATTTAATATATATATGTGTGTGTGTTGATACTGATATGTAATGTGCTCTTTCAATAGCCTAACCTGTATTTTTTGCTATTAGGGCTATGGTCTCTAGATATGTATGCACCTTTGGTATTTGATGTGGAGCCTCCATTATCTCTTCTCTTCTCTTCTCTTTTCTCTCTCTCTCTCTCTCTCTCTCTCTCTCTCCATAGTTTTTCCATCACTCAAGTGAGAGTTGGGGCTATAACAGCTAAAAAAGATCATCCATTTACATTTCAAGTTGCTATGGATCAATGAAATAAAGTGTACTTCTAGATCTTCTTCTCATATCAAATATCTTATATGTGAGATGACCCAATTTTGGATATTAAGGATTAAAGGTTTTCTTCAATATATCTATCAACATAGATTTATCAATATTAAAGATTTTCTTCAATAGATCTAAAGTTTTTCTTTAATAAATTTAGCGTTTACATAAGTTAGGTTAACTAAAGAAATGATTCGCTACTTTAATTGAGTAAATAAATCGATATGATCCAAGTTTAATGGGTATTAAAGTAATCCACTCAAAAGAAAGTTACCTTAAGGGTAATTTGAATCCATTAAGATAACCCATCAATTGTGTTATAATGTCAACATTGGACTCCTAAGAAGCTGACTTTTGAAACAATCTTCGTTATTTTTACTTTTCATCTTACAATTCTTTTTCTTATTTTTTTCAATTTTTATGTTTTATATAAAAAAGATAAAAAGAAGAAAATAAGCAGTCAAATTAAGGTGCCTATAACCATATTAAACCATAGATATATACATATGGCATGCATTGTAAGATGAATCATAATATCAAAAAGCACATAAAAGAACATCATAAGTTTATATAATGTTATTACAATGCTTTTCTCCATAGAATTAAAAATGTTTATCACTAACCCTTTTACATAGATTTCTCAAAGGAACCACAAAAGTTGTAACCAACATTATAAAGGGCGATTGGTAAAAGACATTGAACTAACCCATGACAATGATGGCCCTTCAATTCCTTAAGCATTACCTCAAAGTGTCTTAGAGTTGATGATATAGTGTAAGCATAATCATCTAGAGTTTCCCATATTTAATCATGATATAGAGCAAAGTACAAATTGTGTTAGTAGCTTCACAATTTGACCTCTTTAAGACTTGAGATTTGGCTTGTGTGAAATCCATATCCCTTATAGTGTCACTCATACCATATAGACATCTTTAGACTTACCGTTTCTATTTAGTACTGCCTTAATTAAGCTTGTAGATATATACTTTTCGATGTACATAACATCGAGCTTATGTTTGACTTAACCTTAGTATCATTGTCCTTTTGCATTCTTCTTAGCATATTAGATGTCTTCCCAACAATTATACCTTCATAATTAGTTAATTACATCAAAATTAGTCAACAAAATTTTGTTGCTACAAAATTTTCATGGAATTGATAACTTCTCTACATTTTATTAAGGGACCTTGGTGCAAATATATATCTTAGACTTTCAAATATTATAATAACTCTCAAACTTTAATAAATTGGAAAATAATCCTTATAGACTACAAATAACTTCCTTTAACTTTTACCATAATATGGAAATTGACGTGGATTCGTGGGTGAACACATGTTCCAACAATTACATAGGATGAGTTTAAATCTCAAGGTAGTCCAAAAGATAAATGGTAGTTGAATGTTTAAGTAAAACTTGTGCACAAGTATGCTTAACTTACTACACACCTCACATGAACCTAAGATTCTATTCGATATGACGCACAAATAGCTTATTAGGAGGCACTTGCCACTAACCTTCCTTTAAGGGTTAGAGAAGAGTGTAGTTCAAATTTAGAAGTTAAGTTACTTAAGAACAACCAAGGGAAGAAAAAAAGGGTAAATACTCATTAATAGATGATGTGGCTATTACAATACCCTATAATGACTATACAAAGATGAAAAATGATACAAAGCCTAAAATAATATATAATGTATTACGTAATCATAAGGATAAGACAAATCGAGCATATAACAAAAGAATATACACCTAATAATAGTATAGTATAGGACAACGTTAGAGATGCATTTTAAAAATGGTTGGTTGCTTTTTTCTAGTACAAAATAATAGAAACTATATAGATGGATTGCGCATTAGAGTCTCTTAGATAGCTTGGATCTTTATATTAGATAGCTTAGAAACACTTCAGTGGAATTGATGGTGTGATTTACTGAACTATTTAGGTCATACTAGAGGCTGGGCTCCTTATCTCAAGATATGGTAAAATGTTGGTAGGAGTTAACTATTTAAATAGGTCAGTCTTCATCAGGAGAACAATCTCTTCCTTAGAGAATTAACGAGAAAGAGCTTGGTAGGCAACCAATCCACGAGCTCAAGAGCAGGTAAAAGATCCTTGATTCCTAGAAGAAAACCTCCTTAAATTTATCAAATTATACTTTAACATCACTTATATTTTCACCTCAATGCATCATTTTAACTAAAAAAAGCAAGTATTCTTTATATTATTAATTCATTGAAACATAGGAGGTTATACTCCACATTTGAAAGTTTAGATTTGCACTACGATTACACTTAGGAGGTTATTTTCAATTCCTTCTTTAATTAATGTCACAATATCATGGTTGCATTGATGTTTTGTGTGAACTACTTATTACCATGAAATGAATGTGCTTTTATTGTGTCCATTTGTTGAATGGTGCAAGCTTTGTACCATTTTGTAGTTCAACTTTATATACTATTAAAGATACCCCATTTTTATCCATTATTTTTTAGGATTACTCCTTATAGCCAAAACTCAAATAAAGAAAAAGCATAAATAATAGAAAAATTCAAATAAAAGAAGAAAATAGGATAAACTCAAAAGTCTTAAAAGAGGAATAGAGTTTCTTCTATAGTTAAAATGGTGTTTTGGAGTGAAATAATTTTACTCCAATAAAAAAAAAAACAATTTTTAGAGTCAAAATACATATATATGGTCTAACAATTTTTAAATTTTAATTAAAAAGCACTTATTGTTAGAAAAAATAAATTAATTTTTTAGGCTCCATCTAACCTAGCCATTCTTAAAATAGTAAAAACAAAATCAATTTAAGTGAAATGTGGCTTTAAAGGGTGTTTGGACTTGAATTGATCATTTATAATAAAACCAATTTTAGTGAAAAATGGACCATAAACATACCAAATATCAAAATTTCATGAAATTGATTCAATTTTGAAAATATGTTTTAACATATGTGTATTAGAACCATTTATTGCATAAGCACAAAATCAATCTTTTTGAAAATATTGGGATCAAATCAATTTTCGACTAAAAATTAGATTTTAGCCTAAAATCAATCCAAAAGCTAAAGCTTATATTTAACTATTTTCAAGTTTAAAATGAGAAATGACTACAAGGGAGTAGTTAGACTATGTATGCATTCTTCATGAGATCATAATTTGAATCCCACTCTTATATGAGTGCACTCATAGTTTTGCTTAGGTTGAGGATATGTTATGAGAATATGGTTTAGGTTATCTTCATTTCTTGCAATAGGAGCCTCATGTATTCTGTGAACGTTCATCCAAATCAAAAAAAATATTTATCTTTTTTTTTATTTTTATTTTCAATTCTTATCACAATTTGATAAATCTAAGTATAAAAACATATATGTCTACGTAAAAGTACATTTAAAACCCTTAGAATTATTGAGTTATAAATGGATCAAGGATTGACGAAAAGGATGAATATTAACGCTTAACCCACTAAGCCCAAAACACACCATAATTTCATTTGAAATTATCTCAAATAGATTAAATTAAAAGGTTTTCAAAACCCTAACATAGAAAAACTCAATTATATTCTTCTAAATATAAGCCTTTTCTGCTAACATCGGCTAAAACCACTAATTCCAATCACTTAATCATCACTTCCCCATCTAAACACCACCATCCATTATTATCGTCACCATTATCGCTAGTATCATTACTATGATTATATATAAATTTATATATATAGTTTACTAATAAATCATGACTAAACACATATAAAATAAAATGATTCAAAAGGAGAAAACAAGAAGAAATTGTCTAATAATGTAATATATATAGCATAAACACAAAAATACATAAAGCAAGAACATGTATTTAAAATTTCGTAATTTATAGGCGAACACCTTGACCTCCTCTTGGTGGATTAATTGGAAGATGGATGTTATTGAGTATAGTGCAATATAAGGGGTCTATT
Source organism: Lumnitzera racemosa (assembly GCA_024138005.1). Lineage (NCBI taxonomy): Eukaryota > Viridiplantae > Streptophyta > Magnoliopsida > Myrtales > Combretaceae > Lumnitzera > Lumnitzera racemosa. The sequence continues at coordinate 72,718,850 of JAMXBC010000003.1, forward strand.
ATGGAGTATGCTCTCATTGAGCTGATGCAGACAAGCTAAGATTACAAGTCATAGACCATGAAGATTGTTAGAAGCAAGAAGGGAAAATTCAAAAGTTGATTAGATTCGCTTAAAGGGTAGTCTAAGAATGATCAAAAGCATCATTGGTCAGAACTAGAAGAAGTTTGAAGCTCTAACTTTTGATTCTCTATTTTGATTTTTTTTTTTTTTAGTAGAACATCAATCAACTTTAAGAGGTCATAACTTTTGGCACATGTGAGTTATGAAGCCCATAATGTGTTAATAAAAACTGATTTAGGTATATTTTAACTTATAGTAAACCACTTTGCCATCTATAATCTTTTAAGAATCAAGTTTGCTTATTTTGGCAAGATCTTAGGCCATTGATGATTTAATGTTACTTTACAAAAAGTTATATCTTTGATATTATTTATCGCTTGATTTATTGGGATATTATTTCATTTGGTTTACTTGTTTATTTTAGAGTTAATTAGAATATAAATACCCTATGAATTAATTATGTTCATCATCTTTGATATTCATGCAATTTTCTTCTAACTTGTTGTGTTTATTATGCTAAACACAACAGCATGAGCATACAATGGTGTAAGTTGTTGCAGGTGCATAAGTTACCAAGATGGTTTACATGAACAATGCAGTAAGTAAAGACAATTAAGAAGATTGTTGTGTATGCTCAAATGACTTACTTAGTCCTTGAGGTCTTAATAGTGAAGTTATTGATGTGTTCCAAATTAGAAGGTCGATGAGATTATAGTGTAGACTTATATGAACCATTCGGTCTCTAAGCTTTTTGTAGTGGAGGTGTCAATGCATATTGTATGAGGAATTTAGAAGACTATTGTTTAGGATCAAAAGTCTCACAAATTTTCAAACTCATTCTAATTAAGGTGCCAATTTGTGACCGAAAAAAAAAAAAAACCTTATGCTTTTAAAGATGTGATAATTAATAGAGATAATGGTACCAAAGCAAATCCCTCCTTATAGTTATATATACTATTCGACAATATTATTTAGTTGTGCAAACTTTTTTTGCAACCTCTAAGATTCCCTAAATACTATAATTGGTCCATAAAGAAAGGATGCCTAGTAATGAGGTTGGCATATTGGCAATGTCTACTGCATCCCATATCTAAAACTCTGACTATATTGGATTTGCACCCAATAACTTTCCAATTAACCATACGAATTCAACAATTAAGTTCATTAAGATTTTTTTTTTTTGTTCACATTTGTAACAAATTTTACATAGATGATGCATTATAGGATCTTAATTAGGTAATTGTATTATCTAGCTTTGTTAGGCATTTAATGAACTTAATTAACCATATCCCATGACTATAATTGCTTCCTTATATCAACTTGCAAATAATCATAAATGGGTTTGAATGAATACATTATCAAGATCATTAGTTATAATTTTACAAAAGGAATTTCATATAAATACATCATACTTGATAAAACAAAAATGGGTATGGTTAACATCTTAAGCCCTAAAATGAGCAAAATTAATTCATTTAGAAAGGGAAAAAAGCAGAAGAAGCCATAATTTCTTGAAAATGGTTGTTGTTGTTAATAGTGGAGAAGTAGCAAATACTAGATCACAATTTTCATTAGTCAAAGATGAAGGATGATAGGGGTGTTCCCATTCTATTTGGTTAATGAATACAAGAAAGAGAAATGTTATCACTAGTCAAAAGAGATTTTGTTTATAATATTATTTCTAATCTCTTATATTTAGGGTTAATTTTATAGTTTATACCTTATCTTTACAATTTTTTGCAATTATATACCTAAAGTTTTAATATTTCTAATTATACTTATAATTGAAAATTTACTTGTCAATGTTTACACCTTAATTAACTCTAATTCATAACAATAACCCAATCAACATAATAAATCATTAAGGTTGTTGCTTATGACTTTAGGAGGTGTCATGTGAACCCACATTAATAGAAGTGTGCAAATGAGTTTTGGCCTATGGGCTAGTTTATTTAACTCGCTTTTTAAATCGGTTTGGGTAATTTAAAAAGTGAGTTAAATGGATCCGAGTCGTTTAACCTATGGGCTAAAGTGAGTTAATTTAGGTTGGCCTGTTTAAAGCCTTACACCTTTGGTCCATAGGCTAACCCATTTTACTTACTTTTTAAGTAGGTTAGGGTAAAGACTTGTTGGCCCATTTAAAAAGCAAGCTAAATAAACTTAGCTTATTTAACACACGAGCCAAAGTAAATTAGGCATGGTTGCTTCAGTTAACTTATTTGCACATCTCTACCTATAGGTGGCCATAGGCCATCTATTGCAAAATAGGGAGTTACAGCCTACTTAAAGTATGTGGGTTACGAAACCCATTAGTAGTTAAGAGTGGTCATATAACCCCTTAAGGTTGTGGTTAGCTACCTCATTGACTTATTATGTTGATTGGACTACTATTATGAATTATAGTTGATTAAGGTATATATAATGATAACTAAATCTTCAATTAGGTGTGCAATTAGACAAATTAAAACTTCAAGTGTATAGTTGTAAAATATTGTAAAATTGAGGTTTGAATCGTGATATCACCCCCTTATATTTATAACTAACAAATGACAGATAAGGAAAATAACTAAAGAGCTTAACTAAAAAAAAGTAAAATTCCTAAAGTTAAACCTTAGTTTTGTATGTCGTAATATTAGTCACTACATGACAAAATCTCATTGTCAATTAATCTCTAATCTGACAAACCATTAATCTTTCTTTTTTTTTTTGGGTTATCTATGTCTAAGGGTTTAATATTTTATCCAATATGTGTTACTAGATTAGTGAAAAAATGTTGCAATATGTAGTAAGAAGCTATTGCAACATAGCACGGACTGCAATAAGATCTTTAAGCAACATGCAAAATAATACATAGGACTAAGTTATATGTATTTTTATGTTGTAGCAAGTCCTCATCATAGATGCCCATTAAGATAATCTTCATTTAAGGGTACTTAAAACAAGGACCTAAGCTAAAAACTTCGTCCTAGATGTTCTTAACAAATAAAGAAGAATCCTAAAATAAGTAATGGTCTTTGGCTAAGGATCTGTTCTAAGCTTTAGTCTTTCTAATATCTTTTGTTACTTCTCTGATAAGGAACATACTTGGTAATTTATGGATGTTAAAAAACCCACTTTAAGAGCCTTAGGATAATGTGAAATAGTCTTCAAAAGAAAGAGTTTCTTACATTACTAATGTGGTATTCTAAGGACCTTGTAGAGGTCTTTAGTGATCCAATATTTCATTATATTTGCCTCATTTAATATAATGCATCTAAACATATACCATATTAGAAATATAATTTACCATCATACTTATATATTATAATGCAACATCATGAGTGTATGTATTCATATTTATATATATGTAGGGTTTTTTTTTCTGTAATTACATCTTGCACAGGTGATTGTTATAGTTAGTTGATCATAAATGACGAGTGTTTCAATCAACCTTAAAGAGTTCTTGATCTAATGACATATACATGGATGTTATAAGAAGAGGCATAAAGGAAGGAACAAGCAAACTTGATATCTAATGTATGTGCGTATGATAACAAACTGAATTTTATGTTTTTGAGTAGTCTTAATTTGTTCTAAGATCACTGGTTTAAACTTTTCTTGAGACGTTTCTCGTGTTGCTCCCAAATTGAGCAATACATAGAATGTGCCAAAATGAAGGAAACAACCTCTTACTTATAGATTTTTAAGGCTAATCTCAACTATTGGACTGTCTTGAGTGAATGATTGAGATATGATATTAGTAATGGTTATTGAATCGCTCTTGATGATCTAATGGCTATGAATCATCCTTTCTTTTCATATAGATATGGGCTTTTAGAAATGGACTTGCATATTGGCTTCCAAAAAACCATAAGCTTAAAAGACACAAAAGAGACTAATTTTAATTTTAAGAACCCACAATCTATATAAAACAACCTCTTACTTGTACATTTTTTAGGCTAATCTCAACCATTGGACTATCTTGAGATAAATGATTGAGATCTAATATTACTAATGGTTATTGCATTGCTCTTAATGATCCAGCGGTCACAATTCGTCCTTTTCTTTCATATAGACATGGGCTTTTGGAAATGAGCTTACAAACTGGCTTCCATAAAACTATAGGCTTATAAGACATGAAGGAGGCTGATTTTCATTTGAAGAACCCATATTCCATATAAGCTTATGTAAGTCAACTAAAGGCTTATTATTACCAAATGAAGCCAACTAATCTTAAAATGAACTTTCTCAGGCCTATTTTTTGCACATGTAACAACTAAGTAAGGCCAAAAGTACAAAAACTAATTTAAGGGTCCTTACTCAAAGTCTTGCAAGTTTATTTTTCTAAAATATCCTTGATTCGGCCTGGTTTCATAAGCCGACTCACTAGCCCATCAAAGTAATCCATGGCATAAATTGGGTGAAGAGCCTAATTATTGAAGTAACCTTCTATATATCCTAAGTTGGTAGATTGTATTTTGCATCTCATATAATGCATATACAATAAATTTTATTATGTATATAATAAATTTCTATATTTATATTCACAATATTTAAAATGAAATACAAAGGAATGAATATATTATATATTTTTATTGATTTAAGGGGACTATATTTCACCATTCCAGTCTTATCACACCCTTAAACTAAGATAAAATTTAGATTTCACATTTGGTATGCAAGAATAATTTGAAATAGAATGGACTAAAATGAAATGGAAGGGAATTGGGACTAGAATGATAACTCGTTTCCTATATTTGAAAATACTTATGGAATAAAATAAAATAGAATGAATGTGTAATAGCAGTTGTTAAAAATATTCTTAATTATTAGATGCCATAACTAATTTAAAGGTTAAATAAATAATTTTAATTAATGAAAACTAATGACAATACAATGGAATTATTGTTTCAAAAGCAAAAAGCAAAATTGAATTTCCTTATAAAGCTAAAGTTGTCGATTGTAAAGAATCCTGATTCTACCCTTTAATAATACTTCGGAACATTAAAAATGAATATAACTCAAGTCATGATTCCAATTTAATCTATTACAGCATACTAAACGCAATATAAACACATTTCCTTAAGTTACAAAATTCCTCACAATACGCACCATAAGATTATTTCTATCCAATCTAGACCTCTGTCCTAACCACCTAAGTTAACCTTGAGATTTTAAAACCTTAACTTTATGTAAAGGTGCAATTGTTCGTCATTTTTGCTTATGCGTGAAAACTTTCTTTTTCTCCGGCCGTAAATACAACTCATGGCATTTGAATTTACCTCTTCTATTATTTGTCGCCACCAAGTCACTCATCTTATTACTCCTACCTAATTTTATATGTGAGTACTATTAAGTAAACTAGAGTCCTTACCGTTACACAACGAAAGCAACTTAAATAACTGAGACATTTACCTAACTAGTTAAATGACTCATATTTTGGATAAAAAATAAAAGAAGGGTTCAGTAAGTAGGAACTTTAAAACCAAAATTAAGATGTTTCATGAACAGTGTTCAACTTCAATAAAAATGTAAGAATTTCCCCAACATCATATGATTGCATTACATTCATTAATACAAGGATATAATTGTTGTGCAAGGAATTAAGTATACATATAACACCATTTTAGTTTGGTTGATGAAGATGTTGGTACTTAAGATTGCATCCGACATAGTAAAGAGGAAGAATAATAAATTTAAAGATGTAATTTCTACCCAAGTCTTAAGGGTTTAATGATGGGACAATAAATTTATTGAATTTCTTTTATTACTTATTTGAATGGGAAGTGCATAGGAAAGAGCTTTCACCTATAGAGCTATAGAGAAGAGTGAGATAAGGTTGGCAAGTTTTTTTTTTTTAGATATATAGAGTCTAAATGCGGCTTGATGATGCTATTTTAGGCTAATTGCATCACCATATGCTTACTAAAAAGTAGAAATAATAAGTCAAGAGTTGTGCCGTGGTCCATACAACTACTTTCAGTCGATAGGTAACTTTTCATTAGATTAGCAGTATATATAGTTAATTTTAGAAGGGTAAAAAAGAATTAGCTATTTCCTTCCCCCCACCCCATGGCAAGACCAGTGGTACATGGTTTATAAATAGTTATTCCATGAAATACTTACTACTACTAAATATGAAATTGCATTTTCATTTTAGGAATTAAAAAGTTAACTACTTAATATTTCCTATATATTTCATGCCCTACTCATAAGAATTTAGCCCATCAATCAAGGCATAAATCATACCAACAATACTCTACCATTAAAACCTAGACTTTACGCTATCCGAACTACCCAACCACGGATTTTACATATATTCCTAATCTATGCTTGTGTGATTTTAATTGTAATCAACTAATGTACCATAAATCTAAAACACCTTCTCTTTGTCCATCGAACCCTTCAAAATAAGAAAAATGTACTTACTTAAGAAAATAGTGAGAATAGCATAATGTTTCCAGTATATCAATATTGTCACAAGAATCCAAAGAAGACATATATATATATATATATATGTAAGTTAAGAATGATATGATTCCAAATGAATGCAATAGTGATATTAGGTTTGATAATAATGGGAGCATAATTATTAAAATCAAATTGAGTTTATTTAGGTTGCATTATATGAATTTCTAAGAAAATAATAATAATAATAATAATAATAATAATAATAATAAGGGGGGTAGAAAGCATAATTAGTAAAGAAAAGCTTTGGATTCTAGTAATTGTCCAAGTTAAGACAAAATAGAAATACAGTACATATGAATGAAAGGTCAGTTGAGAGCATAGGATACAACTAACTGCAAAGGATATCTTCCTTCCAGAAAGGCACATAATTTGACTTTTAGCCATGCTTTGCAGTATGAGTATGAAGTTCTAATAATGGAATGTTAGAAGAGGGTAAGTTTAGCTTTTTCCCTCTTTCAATCAGGGCCTTCATGTATAAGAAAGGATATAGTGATTAATAAGTGCCTACATTTGAGTGAGACATTTACGTTTTGTTTCCTAAAATTTAAGCTTTAGGGAAAGGAAACCTCATCTTTTTATGGGAAGCGAAAGAAAATGGGGGGGGGGGGGGGGGGTGGGGGTATATTAATTTATTATTTTCTTCTTTTAATTTTTTCTTTTTATTATTTCCTTTAGTTTTAGCTCTGGTACTTTGGTTAGATAGATGTAATATTTTTTTCCTAACTATGACTATTATATTCTAATGGTATGAATATTGGTCTTCTAATAGAATGCATCATGTTCAAATCTTTTTATCCCTAATTTGTGATTTGTAAAGCTATTGGAAAGAAAAAAAAAAACCCAAGTCCTAAACACACCCTTAAAAGTTCTAGATTTTAAATTACTAATATTTTTTATTATTTAATGTCTTTGGTTTCATGATAATTGTTCTCTAATTTTAATTGATGATACTATCAATTCTTTAAAGTAGATAAAAAGAAGAGACGTCCACTTTCCAATCAAATGAAAAATTAAATTAAAAAAAAAAGTTGATGCATCCTCCTATATGAAGATATTTTTAGTAATAATTTACCACTCTATCAATATAATTCATCTAACAAAATATTTAAATCCAATGTAATCCGATTATTCATAAGACTATTACACTTACCTATTACGATTATGAGCAATTATTGGCTCATTTATATACTAGTGAATGGTGCATCAATGATGCATGTGTTAAATTTGAAAACTTCAATCATTTTAACTAGTAAACGTCTATCGTAAGTGTTGAAAGAAAATGATATACTATTGATCATGTTTTATCTCTTCAAACTAATAATTGTCAATAGAACTGTATCATATGTAAATGTAAATAATGTTACAAATCTTTTTATAAGAGAGCTAACAAAAAATGAAGTGTTTAGTAAGAATTTCCATTTTCTAAATATTGAGTTTTAATTTTTACATGTTATCCATTTATGGAAAGAATAAACATTTCCCAAATGAACAGAAATTTCAATTATTGTGGAATTAATTTGAGCTCCATCATATTCTAATTCTTGATTAATAAAACATTCATACAAATAAATTTAATCTTAAATCCCTATCATCTTAATTAAACAATAGAACATCTATAATAACATTTTTAAATAGTTTTTATAATAAATGAGGTAGTAGAGTCTCATTCTTACTTGGAAATTTTTTAAATATAGCTTGAATTTGAAAAAAAAATGAAATTTCATCACTTATGATGATTGTTTATTCTTACCACGAAAACCTTAGCAACAATAATCATTATCAAATATTCTATGATGCTAATTAGGAAACTACCACATGTGTTAATGAATCCATACTCCATACTCATTTTTGATTAAAATTAAAACTACTAAATGACTCCATTATGTATTTATTTGGCTAAATTCCTTATATTTTAATGAAGTTGAATGATTATCCATTTCTATTTAAGAAATGGCATTCAAATGCTATAGATTTAAGTCCTTTTATATTCCCTTTATTTCTAATCATTCTTTCCAAATAATAGAAAATCTAAATTTTCCTTCCTTCCTCATTCCTCCCCTCCTTATCCAGTTGCTTTAACATAATGTTATAGTTTCAACATTAAACAATTCCTCTTGTTCCTATTAAAAGAAATGATTTTAAATAACGTTTAAATAATACTAAATATTCCCATAAAATGAAAGAATCTCAAAAAAATTGTAAATCATATTATACTCAAATGTAGTTTGAAGATAAGCAATATTAAGTGAAAAGCAAAAGGTATTAAAATAAAAACATATTATATATGATAAAAGACATTAACTAAAAACAAAAGATATTAAGATGAAAACATACCATAAATGATTAAAAAAAATGTTACACTTTTCTTTACGAATTGACCTCACCATATTCATGTAAAGCATTGAATGGACTACAAAAAGATCTAAGAAGATATGTAGTGCCAAGTTCACCAATTTCTTTACTTTATTTTCTATCTCACCTTTCATTTTAATATACATTGAAATGCATAAATATAAGGCCAAGCAAATTATGATATATTAACTAGCAAAATCACCCTCCCCCCTAAAAAAAAAATCAATAATTGCTTATAATATTATGCTTTCTATTTATTTTGGAAAAAGATGTAAAGAATTAATATGACAATGGTATTGAATATCTTCCATTGCAAACAAAAAAAAAATCAAATTACTATAAATCTAGATCATATTTAATATCTAAAAACCAAAAGAAAAAAGAAAGAAAAATCAATAATTCCATCAAGTGCCTTTATTTCTAAATCCTTATGATGGGCGCTTAGACTGTTGGTTGTTCAAAGTTATGGATTAATGCTGTTTGCTTTTAACAAATCACATATGTAGATGAAAGGGAAACCAATTACACCAAGGAAGTAGGTTAGGGTGAAGTAGGAAACAGAACATGTTGGAAGGAAGAATAAAGAATGATGGCTGTGGAGTACGTGTAGATATACAAAAATGTTTTAAAAATAGGATTTAAAATGGTGGAATCGAATTTAGGAAAGAGGGAACATTTGCTAGTTATAGAGGGAGAGAATAATTTTGCAATTACACGTATCCATGGATATTAAAAAAAGGTTGAAAAGCACAGTTTAAAATAATGTAATCGAATTATTTGATTGTAGAATTAATATAGATAGATAGATAGATAATAGAATAGTTAATAAATGAAATTATTAATACAATTAATAGTAACAATGACACTATAAACACAGTAATAATGGTAATGGTTGCAAAAGATATTATATATGAAAATAACCATTTTAACATTTTATATAATAGATGCAAAAATAATAACATTTTCATAAGCAATTTAGGAAAATTGAAAAAAGACGCTAAATTCATCTCTTTCTCTTTAATAATATAAATAATTGCACAGATAAGATGATAAATGAGCATTAAGGGACATCAAGGGTGGATATTGTCTCAAACATAGATTAATTAAAAAATCACATACATATGGATAAAATATTTAAATAAAATGTAGTTATTTCCTTATTTAATCAATAGTTAACCATCCAAACATTTTCATCAAAAAGAAAAACAAAAAGTAAAAGAAGTAATGAGTTCATATATATTAGACTAATTCTACTAAAATATACAAGTAGTCATAGAGTTATATTCCTAAAATTTACCTTTGGTTATGCTTGATTCATCCAACTTTCACTTATGGATCAATAAAATATACATTATTAGAGACAAACGAATGAAAATAAGAAAGAAGATACAAGTAATTTTTCTATAGAATTTTATATAGAAAACTCTAAAATGAAGGTAATAATAAAAAAAAAAAATATGGATGAGGGAACAAACCACTAATAATTCAATAGCACAAAGCTTACACCCACAACTTCATAAAGCAATTAATCTCATTGTAATCCTTTCTTCACTTTTCAATACACATAATAGCCATTTATGAAATTATAGTCTAAATGCTAATGCATAACTAAAAAAAAAAAATGTAATTAAATGATTGGAAAATAGGGAATAAGTTGCATTGATAAGTTTGATCGAATGTAGCCCCATCAACAACAAGACTAAACTCTAACCTTTATATTCCAACTTAATCTTACCTTTATATCTTCACCAACTTGCTTTAAGTGTAAGTTATGTAAAAAGTCTAATACAGATTCTAATACTTTTAGTAATAATCTAGTTTACACGGAGACATTTCTTGAAAATGAGTATGTACAGTCTACAAAAAGCATCTAATACAAGAATGTTAAAAGTTGTTTGTAGGGAGCATTTTAATAAAGGCCTTAACTTAATTTGATGTCAAAAACCAATTTCATAAGCTAGTTATCATACTAGAGAATTGAGCTAAATTTTATGGATGTGTTAGAAAGATTTGGTTTAAGAAGAAACATAATAGGAATTGCTAATTGAATTTGCCCACATTTAGCCTTATTTGGTATGCTTACACATGAAAGTAAGCCATAAGAAGGCCTTTTAATGTTATAATGACCCTTTAGGCTTTGTTTCACAAACCTTAGGCTTATGTTATAAGAAACCTAGGCTTCCTTCTTAAGTTTTCTCAAAAACTTGGGCTAGATTAACCAACATCCATCTAAAGCCCATGGATCACAATGGAAAAAAAGACCTTATTCTCATTCCTTGATTGTCAATGGCAATTTGATGGCTCTCATCAAAGGTTCATTACATCGTTTTGTCTCAAAATTATCTAACTATCAAGGTTAAAAGTTGAAATCTACAAATAGAGAGATCCTCTTCCTCATTTACAATATTCAAAGCATAATAAGTCTCAAATGTTGGTACTATATTAGAATTACTCCCAAATGAATTAGTATTAAATCAATTAGAAATGAATCGAGAATGATCAAGAACATTTAGTTTGATTCGTTGTCATGCACATGTTCTAGGAAACTAAGTTTGCCTATTTCTTATCCCATGCCTCTCTTTAATAATATCTCTTCATGTGCCATTAGTTGAGACTTCTCTAAATCGATCATCACTTGTCTCGTACATGATCAACCATTTGTAGCCACTCCTCCATCAAAGTGATATGGTTTTTAATAAATATAAAAGATAAGCTTAGTAAGAGCACAACCTATGATAAGGCATACTTGAAAAATTTAGTAGAATGTGTGATGATGACCTAGTCAAAACTTCACACATCGAGACATTATTCACTTTAGCTTGGTATCCATCCCTTCATATGATTGCTTTCTAAGAGTTCATCTATCTTACGAGTGCTTTCTGTTAAGTACACTTCACCTTAAGATTCAATAAATGCAAACCATTACATTGAAAGGTATCTTAATAATTATTGTTCCATCATATTTTATTTAAGAAATATCACATGCATGGCTACTTTTCATAATTTAGCAATTTATGGCAACATTTGTGATTCTTGTATATTAAGACTAAAGATGTTAAATTCCAAAATCCAGATGTTAAGTAAATTCAAGCATGATGCGGACCATGACTAAGAACAGACAAGATCGGTCATTGGATGAGTTCAAGCTTGTAGAAAGCTAAAAAAGAAAGTGATAAGGAATGTGCAAAAGGACTAATGCGAACGAAAAGTAAGCAAAAATCCACAAACTACTTTAGAGGATATAACGCATCAATAGAACTTCCAAAAACTCACGGCACAATTCGATATGACGCACAAATTGTTCCGTTGAAATTATTCGCTACCTAACCTTACTTAAGGGTTAAGATAAGAGTGATGCTAAAAATAAACATGTAATGTTTACGCAAGAAAGGAAAATACTCAAGTATATTCATAATAATCAATATGTTTATTGCAATTATAAGTATAAGGGGTATTTATACTCAAGAATTTAGGGCAACATGCCTAAAAGAGAAAAAAAAAGGGTATTTTCCAAGAAAGTAATGTATAAAATACAAAAAAGGTAAAAATGAATATTTAAGAAAAATAATAATTGGTTGTAATAAATTCTACACATAATTTTGTATATGAAACGATGATGTATTGGTGAGGTCATTAGAAAATGTAGACAAAAAAGTATGGTTAGCTAGCTTGTTGGAATAAAGTTATCTTAGTCAGTCTGGAGTCTCTCTATCTTGGCTTTTCAATAAGAGAGATGTTGAGTCATTAGTCGGTTCGGACGCGAATGAGTAATTTGCAATTTGGCGTACTTTAAAAAGATGAGCAGTTATTTGGCTCGGCAAAAAAGTATTCGATCTTGGTAAGAGTTGGTTGGAGTGGGAAAATCCGCCTTACTAGGCCTTCCAGTTCTTAAGCTCGTTGTGGGTAAATGACCCAATAGCTTAATTCTTATCATAAGCATATAACATTCCCCACTTTTACTAATGTTTTATAATCTTTTTTCCATTTTATAATAGAAGAGTCTTAAATAATCTCGTAGTAAACATTTGGTTTATATGTGACTAGTAGATGATGTACCTATATTACGTGTGTAAAAAAATATAAAAAATCTTGGACTAAAAAGTGTAGAAAATTTTCTACAATAGTCATATTAGGGATGCAACTAAAATAATGGACAAATAAAATAATAGTAACCGTATAAGTATATATAATAGAAAATGATAGCTATATAGTTAGATGTAGTAGCTAAGAATTTTCTAGGATGAGTTTGAAATCTTTTGGTAATTATCATGTGAATATATTTTATAATTAAAATTCTATGATATCAAATTATTAGTTATAAGTAGTTAAAATAAAGCTTTTTCTTTAATATAATAGATTATAGCATGGATATATGTTTAGAATTAGCTCAATATATTCCAAGAAATTAATTAACCCATGATTTTTATATTGAAACAATGAAGATTCTATTGTAATGTAAAATTGATTTAGATATAATTTTGTGAGAAACAAACACATTTATCTATATATTATACATTTTTCCCTAAAATTATGGCATCTCCTTATCATGTTTTGTTGGTGTTATTATTTTGGCATTTGTAAAATGAAGTCTTGAATCCTTTGTCCTATGGATAAATGAATTTAAACGATAGTGTTTTAGATCCTAATTCAATGGCTTGAGAGATCAAATTAACATTTTATCTTTATTTTTCCCTTCAGCATTTACTAAAGCCACATATATACATAATTTAGGATACAAATAAAAACAAAGAGACATAATAAATACAAATATAAAGGACATTCTTGAATTGTCATAAAACAGAAATAAAATCTAAAATATGGGACGGATAAAATAGAAGTAAGATACATAATGGAATAAAACCAACCCTAAAGCCAAAGGAAAGTAGAGGAGGGTGTTCCATCTTTATGCCATTTTTGTGGCATTACAATTCACAACTAGAGCAATAAGACATTTATGCCGGTAGCCAAAAGAATTCATTTCAACGTCACAAACAGGCCACAAAAACTCCTCTATCTCTCTCTTTTAAGACCTCACTGGTCCTGACAACTTACCCTTGAGCGAAAAACACCACACTCCCTCCCCTTCGTTGTATGCTTCCACTCCACTCTGCTCCACTCCAAAACACACACACAACATAAACTCACCAACAAATGTAAACCAAGACCCAAACACTCGTGCGCTTTCTCTCGCTTTAAAAAAATGCTATAAAACCCAACATTCATCAGTCAAACATTAGCATGTAGTCATGGCGATAACAATGGACTCACTATTATTATTGTTCAACTTTCAAAAAAGCATAACTTACGCCTTCTCTACTTGAAAGATCAAATTTCAGCCTTAACTCACTCCTCCAAAATCATTGCATGATCTTTGATATTTTGACCGTTTTTATTCCCTCAAACGAGAATCCAAAAATTAAAAAGAGAAAAAAAAAAACCCCCAAAAGACCATCAGTCACCGACCCCATTACACTCTACTCTTCATTTTTCATTTTATAGACTCAACAATTCTCTTCCCTTTTGATATTGAAACAGACCCAGGAAACCACTTTGCGTAGCCTTTTGTCTCCAGACACAAAGATCAAATCTTTGTTTTTGTCGTGTTTTGGAATGTTACTGGGATAAAGCAGTAGCACCTTGGTGGGTGTGGTTGTTTGCCCGGGGTGGTAAGGCTGACGATGGAGTTTGGCGGTGGAGCAAGTGGTGGCTCCGGTGGGGACCATGACGTTTCAGACCCACATAGGAGAAAGAAACGTTACCATCGTCACACTGCTCACCAGATTCAGAGACTTGAAGCGTAAGCAAAACCAAACTAAAAACTAAAAACCAGCGGGGAAAAAGAAAAAGAAAATAATATTGAAATTCTTCAACTTTTCATATTCCAACAAGAAAGTTTTATCATTTCATGTTCCCCAAGTTTTATTTTTTAGTATTTTAAATTATTCTTTGAAGTGTATAGTGAAGTAGCATTGGATTGATAACAAAGATCCGTAAAGTACAATTACTTTTTAACAATTCTGAAATATCTTTACTAATGGCATGGTACCGTCATTTTGCTTAATATGTATAAGTTGTCATGTGTTTTGTGGAGATAAAAGTACTTTCCTTGCTCTTTCCGGGGTGCATTAATTTCTTCAAACACAAACACAATCATGAAAATATTAGAATTTGTTTTATGTTCGTGTTGGAAATATTCCTCAATGTCAAAATGGTATATTTTAATTTTTATATTATTTGCGTGCAGGATTATTTATTATTTATCCTTTTTTCCTTTTATTTATTTATTTCTTTGAGTTAAGTGTTGATCGAAGTGAATGATGAATGAAGGGTGTTCAAGGATTGTCCACATCCTGATGAGAAGCAAAGGATGCAGTTAAGTAAAGAGTTGGGTTTGGCTCCACGCCAGATCAAATTTTGGTTTCAAAATAGGAGAACCCAGATGAAGGTAGTATGCGTTTCCGGTCATTATCCGGGTCAAAAATTATGATTAAGTAGGAAAAATTTAGTTCCTTTGCCTGTCAATTAATTGTGTTGTTTATGTCATTTAGGCACAGCATGAGAGGGCTGATAACTGCCATTTGAGGGCTGAGAATGATCGAATCCGATGCGAGAACATTGCAATCGGGGAAGCACTGAAGAACATCATTTGCCCCTCCTGTGGCACCCCTCCTGTGGGTGAAGATTCCTACTTTGATGAGCAGAAACTGCGAATGGAGAATGCACAATTGAAAGAAGAGGTCTTTATAAAAAATATGAGTTGAATTTTATTAAAATAATTTGGAACTTTTCATTGTCTAGTTTGCTGTCTCAGTATGATTGAATATATTCGGTTGATTTTGTAGCTTGATCGAGTTTCTAGCATTGCTGCCAAGTATATTGGGAGGCCAATTTCACAACTTCCACCCGTTCAGCCAATACATGTTTCTTCATTAGACTTATCGATGGGTGGCTTTGGTGGACATGGACTTACTGGTCCTTCACTTGATCTTGACTTGCTTCCAGGCGGTTCTTTGGCTGTGCCAAATATGCCATTTCCACAACTGGTCTTTTCGGATATTGACAAGCCCTTAATGGCAGACATAGCAGCTAATGCCTTAGAGGAGTTCCTTAGGCTTGCTCAGGCTAATGAGCCCTTATGGAGGAGGTCTCCAAATGATACGAGGGATATTCTTGACTTAGAACATTATGAACAAATGTTTCCCCGGGCAAATAGTCAATTGAAAAGTCCAAATCTTCGAATTGAGGCATCAAGAGAATCGCGTGTTGTGATCATGAATGGACTTGCATTAATAGATATGTTTATGGACGCTGTAAGTTTGCTCACTTGTTGTATCTGCATTGTGCTCTTTCTAGTAAATTTTTAACGAGTTTTTTATCTATACAATCGTGACATCACTGATTCCATTGTAGGATAAATACATGGAGCTATTTCCAACAATAGTCTCAATGGCAAAATCCATTGAGGTGATTTCATCCCCGGTTTTAAGTAGTCGCAATGCTTCCCTTCAACTGGTAAGTCCTTGGGGGAAGGAAGAAATGATTAAACTATTAATGTAGTCATCTTGAAAAAGAGTTTTTCATTCGCAAGGTGTTATGTACAGATGTATGAAGAGTTGCAAGTGTTGTCACCACTCTTACCGACTCGAGAATTCTATTTCCTTCGGTACTGCCAGCAAATTGAGCAATGCTTGTGGGCAATTGTAGATGTTTCTTATGATCTTTCTCAATACGACCAACTCGCTTTCGAGAGTGTGTCTCGGAGACTCCCTTCTGGTTGTTTGATACAAGATCTTCCTAATGGTTACTCAAAGGTTGTCTTACAAAAATCTCATTACTCACTAATTCTGAGGACGATTCTCTGCACTTTCTATGTTATATATGCCCAGTCATCTTTACACTTGAATTTTGTGATAGGTAATCTGGGTGGAACATGTGGAAATTGAAGACAGAACTTGTATCCATCGGCTTTATAGAGATCTTGCTTTCAGTGGTTTAGCATTTGGAGCTGAACGGTGGCTTGCTACCCTGGAAAGGATGTGTGAGAGGATCGCGTGTGTAATGGTGACAGGAAGCTCTACTAGGGATCTCGGTGGAGGTATTGTTCAGCTTTTAATACTGTAAATGTATATAAATTGTATAGTTGAGGGCTAAACAGTACATTTCGTATTTCAGTCATTCCATCTCTTGATGGCAAGAGAAGCATGATGAGACTTGCTCAAAGGATGATGAACAATTTTTGTGCTAGCATTAGTGCGTCCACTAACAGGCAACAACGTTGGACCACTTTATCTGGATTGAACGAGGTTGGAGTTCGAGTTGCTTTTCATAAGAGCACAGATCCTGGTCAACCCAACGGTGTGGTTCTTAGTGCAGCCACTACCATTTGGCTTCCAATATCTCCCCAGAGCATCTTCAATTTCTTCAAGGATGAAAGAACTCGACCTCAGGTAAATTTACAAATGAATTGATTTTAATGTCGTTTAGGTGGTAATATGCAATTATAGCATGATTTTAATGTCCAAGCATGTACCGGAAAACAAAAAACATTATGAATTCGAAAAATCTCATATTAGTTAGATAATTCAAATCCTACATGATCAAGATTGTAATATCATCATGGACTATGTTCTTGACTAAATATGTTTTCGCTTTATTTTAGTGCTAAAATTTGGAGTTCTGTTTAAACTGCTTGACTATCTAATCAACCCTTTCTTTCATTAGTGGGATGTTCTTTCCAATGGCAATGCAGTTCAAGAAGTTGCACATATAGCGAATGGTTCACATCCGGGAAATTGCATCTCTGTTCTTAGAGTAAGAATTCTCAAATTAAATGCCTACAATATTCGTTCTTAATATGTTTTCTTATCCGTGTAAATGCAATCTCAAATTTCTATACATGACTTTTCATTCAATTCTTTGTCATATAGGCTTATAACGCAAGTCAAAACAACATGCTAATTCTCCAAGAGAGCTGCATAGATTCATCAGGTTCACTAGTGGTCTACTGTCCAGTTGATCTACCGGCTATCAATTTAGCTATGAGCGGTGAGGACCCATCCTACATTCCTCTACTTCCATCCGGTTTCACGATATCCCCAGACGGTCGACTGGACCAAGGTGATGGGGCTTCATCCAGCTCGACTAGTGTACAAGGAAGTATGTCAAGGTCAAGTGGTTCGCTAGTCACGGTAGCATTTCAAATCCTAGTGAGTAGTTTACCATCGGCTAAATTAAACCTGGAGTCGGTAACTACTGTTAATAACCTTATAGCCACCACTGTCCAACAAATAAAGGCTGCCCTGAATTGTCCTCCTGGTTCTTGATTATATCTTTGCTCAAATGCTGCAACCGTTTTGCCTTTTTTTTTTTTTTTTTCTCTTTTTGTTTTTCACCTTGTCTGCTAGATTCTTCTGCTCCTGTTTCGTTTCTCTACCTTCTTTAATTACACATATCAGAGAAGTTACACAGAAGTCTAAATTATGCTGGTGGTATTGAATGCTGAAGAAGTGCTGGGGTTAGTTGGAAACTTTGAATGCTTCTCATCAGAATTTACTGCTGCTGCTGGTGATGTTGCTGCTGATGGTATGGTCCTGAAAGAGGTCCTCCCCCCCCACCTCCTCTCTTTTTCAGGTTCGGTTGTTTCTTTTTACCAAGCACATTGATGGAAGAGACACCGCCTCGTAAAACTTTACAGATCCCAACTCCCATTCTTGAGACTTGATTAGTTTGTGAGCCTATTGTTTATATCATAGGGGTTTTTTTTTTTGTTTTCTCCTTTTTGGGGGCATGGAAAGAAATTTTTTGGGGTTGGAAATTAATTACGAGAGATTTTATATAGTATTTGAAAGGGGAAGTCAAGAACGCACCATACAATTTTTTTTGCTTGTTATTGTCTTTTTGTTATTAATTCTTTCCATTTTTCTCTCCTTGGAATATATAGCAAAAAACAATGTTGTATGGTTCGGGAATTGACTTCTGTACATGGATTATTATTTATTTATCAAATGAGCTATCATGTCATTTCTGTACCCTTTATGTCTCTTCTCTCTGTCTCTCTCTCTCTAGGCATTTAGATATATATTCTGTGTTGAAATGTACACGTTGGGACAATTTCTAAGCTACCATGCAGGTTTCTTTAGTTAAGAACATCTCTTCTGGAAGAATTTGTTTACATTAATAATTTAAAATCTTCCTTTTTAAAAAAAGCCTCTCCACTTTATTAATAATTTTTTTTTTTCATAAAAGATTTTAATATTTGTAGATATTATTTATAGGACTCATGATACATAAATTTAAACTAACATATCACTAAAGAAAAACATAAATAAATAAATAAATTTGGCTAAAGATCCAATTTCCATCCATGAAGAATCCCAAAAAGAAGGCTTTTGGTCGTGGGTCTTATATCAAGAACTCCTGATGAGGATGCGATTTTACACGGAAAATGTGAAACTATTAAATTTACCTAACAACTTTTACACAGACGTTTGGATTCGGTAAATACCATATTTAATCAATTTTTTGTTTCGATTTATTACCTTCATTGTTTTCTAGAAAAAATTTACTCCACTTGTTGAGAAATGCAAGTGTAAATTTGATAGACAGAATACTCAACGAGTTTAACTTAAATATTTCGTAATTCCAAGTTTCGGTTGTAAAATTAAAAAAAAAAAATCACAGAAAACATTGTCCCATTTCTATCTGAATGCCTTGCATTTTGACTGTTCCTAATGAAAGATTAATCAGCTTCCTATATTACATGACATGAAATTAGAGGTGCATGCTAGGTAGATTTGCCTTGAAACTGACCTTAAATCGTTGATTCATGAGCCGGAAACTAGTTTTAAATTGTTGATTCACGGGTCGGCAGTTAATTGAACTAGGCTTGATCTTTAAAGTTACAAGTTGAGGCTAGTTCATGTGAGTTTGTAGTTTAAGGGCCTTTATACTTTTTTTTTATTTTTTTACATTTAATTTTTTACATTTCTATTAATTATTATTAATAATTTGTTACTTACTTACGTATTTCTTTTTTTTTTTTCTCTCCAAATAATTTTATATTTTATATAAATATGTAGTACAGCGTGAACGGTTCACTTTTATTTTTGATTAAATTTTTTTTCCACTTTAAAATAATTAATTTCGACTATATAAGTTTGATGGTGTTTATTTATTTATTATTTTTTAAGTTGAAGTTCAAACAAACCCGAATCGATGGTCAAACTGTTGGTTCAACTGGCAAGTTAGCTCTCCAGTTTAAGGGTCCACAAAATCGACTGTTTTTGAAGATAAAATTACCAAGAATCTTGAGATCCAGTGGTTCATCTGTCTTTAGGTTAGTCCTCATTTGGATCGGATGGATTCACAATTTTGAATTGATCCTTACATAAGTTTACCAGAAATAAGGCAAACTATTTATTTGGGTAATTAAAAAACTCGTCATGCTATATTTATGAATATTTTCACTTAAAATACAATAATCTGGAGGATAAGTTTTGATCTTTGGAAGTTGGCATCGCATTAAAAGGTCGTAGGGAAACTATGGATGTCTATATGGTCCAGCATTTCCTAGAGGCTGCGACCAATCAACTTTATTGCATTAACTTCTACATCTATATCAACAACGTTAGAACGATTAGATGTGATACCAGATTGCTATAATCATGAAGCATATCGAACAAAAAAAGATCTCAAAATTGTGGTAAACAAAAGATTAAGAAGAAAATTTATTAAAAGAAATATTGATTTGTGTCTTTTAGACACTTATTAAGATGTTAAATATGGAAAATTTTTAGGGCATCATTAATATATCCATACATTTAGTGCCTTAGCTCAGCATTTCTTATTATACTTTTCTTTCCTCGTGCAATTTCGTTATTATACTTACAAATACTATTTATACATCTCATTATCACGTAAAATCTTTAATATTTTATTTATATCTAGACGTGCACTTGAAGAAATTAGGATATGAATATGATAACAAAGTATACACTTTACAAAATATCTAATTAATTAAATGAATATTTATCATTCTTAAAAAATTGTGTTTTATTCATTTATATAACTGGGGAAATGCACAAAACAAATTCTCTTTAACTTTTTTTGCTTTTCTATTTAGGTTTTCAAACTTCCAAATTCTGTGTTCTTTCAACTTAATTTTTTAAAAGGATTTGTTAAAACTTTAAATTGATAAATAACTAGACTAAAAGGATTAATTCTGCACTTATGCTAGCACAATAGTAAGAACAGCCACAGCAACAAAAATTAACAGCTATTTACATAAAACATATTGGACGACATGATCTTCACGTTTAAAAATGTTGGAGAATTTGTGTGGGCATTCTTGAATTGGATAATTCAATTAATAAAAAAACAATAAAATTTGGAAAAACAATTTTGGTTTTTCATAATAAACAATACCGCTAGCTCAATTACATTATTTCATAGCCATAACTTGAATGATATTATAGCTTTTAGGCTATTCTATAACAAACCTTTTTTTTTTTTTTAAATTTTAAATATGCTATAGCCTTTTGAACTAAATCTTCATAATATTAAAATGCAAGCCAATATCACGTTTAAGGATAAATAATAACCAATATAGTCATAATATAATTAAATAATAAAATGAAATAACAACTGATAACATACTTAAATTATAAATAGAAACTTAAAAGGAAAAGATGTGAGACATGCTTTATCGCTTATCTAGTATTCGGCTGAAATAACCAATTACAAGGATTTCGATTATATTTGTCACACTTAATTGAACTTATTAGTGATATTTTGGGCATTAGATCTAAGGCGCTTACCATATATTGAGAAAGTGTAAAAGACCTATATACAAACTACAAGTTCTTGTGCGCATTTCAAGAAATTTTTTAAAATTTTTTTTGGGCCAATCATGTAATTTATTTAATAAGTTCTAAAAACCTATTCTGTAACGTATAATTCGCACTCCAAAGCCTATCGACGTAGCCGACCTCAAGATATGGAAGCTGTGGAGATTATCGTAGCAGCCTTTCAATTACCAGGATTCTACATCTTCCAACGATCGCGTCCATAAGAAGTTAAATATAAGCGAGCTTTCCACATCGAAAACCATACTCATAACCATATCCTAAAATTAAAAAGAGCTCTAAAACTCCTGGAGTTAAATCTTTCAGGGTTCACTTTTCAGAAAAAAACGTATATTTTTATTAGACATTCACTATCAAATATGACACTTTTGTACGAAATGCATATGCATTGCATTTGAACCAAATACATCGTATATTATGACACTTTAAGGGTACCCAAAAAATTAAAATCAGATCCAAGTATCCAGCTTTCATGCTTAACAGCGGGAATGCAGTATTTAAGATATCAGTATTTTTTTTTTCCCAAATATTTCGTCATTATTTACTGGTCTGTCAAAGCATCCACCTTATTTAATAATAAATGCCCCCCAAAGAAACGTTTATGTAATAGTAAAGATAATAATCAACACACATGGAAATTATTCACGTTCGAGAAATTAATCATCTAGCAAATCCTATAGGAATGCAATATCAAAAGCCTTTACAAAGCCAAGAAAATAAAATTATACTAATATAGAAATGTTTTTTTTTTTTAGTAGATCAGTGGGCACCAATTGCAGGGTTAAGAGGCTTCGATTGCTTTTTTTTTTTTTATAAGAATATTTTCTTGATGATCTTTTAAGTTGGTTGGGAAATTTTTGTTTATGCAACCACAAATGGTTGAAAGGCATCCACTCCACCCTTGCTTTCACTTATGGAATATGCGGCGTAAATTGTAGTGAGATTCCTGATATATATAAATTTAGATTATGTTAAGGTTTTTGGATCAGTTTAAGTATTTTCAATCAAATGGTACAATATTACTATCGATTTAGAATGTAATAGACTCGGTTTTCTCTCTTTATAAAGTTTACTATATAGAAGAAATAATTTTTAGAAGGTCTATGTCAGTGGATATACTGTTAGCTTCATTTGTTTTAAATACTAAAGTTGCATTTACATCGCCTACGAAACAAAGGAATTTTTACTCTTTTTTTTTTTTAATTTTTTTTTCCTTTTTTGAATGATCCATACGAGCGTAGACTCATCGTTTTTCCTCTCTATAGACTTATTGGCAAATAAAAGTTATAGTTAGGAAAAAAAAAAAAAAAAAAACGAGGAAAATGAGAGAGACTTTGTTATTTGGCTGTTGGATAGAGTTGTCCGACACATATTTATGAGAAATGTAACGTAACTGCAACGTAAGAAAGGAAATTAGTGAATGGCGGCAAAAGTGGGGGCTCCAATTTCCGTTTGCCTAAAACACACCACACATCGGGATATTTCAAAACAGTTTTGGTTGAACCCGCGGCTTGTTATCTTAGAATTCAAAAATATACTTCCTAATATTAATTTATCTTCCCCGAAGATGTACCTGATCTATAATTTATTACATATATAGGTGTTACAATTTTGTATCACGTTAAAATAGTTTTTTTATCCAAATAGATGAAGATAAATATTATGAGACCGTTATATCCTGATCACTAATCTCTTAATATTATTAATCATATTCAAATCCCTTTAACAGTGATATGTCGGATTACCAAACAAGCAACGGGTTTGAACTGTAGAGAAATACACATATTTATTCATTTATATTTCTAGTCAAAAGTACCTAACTTCGGATCAAAATTCAATTAAATATTCTAATTTCATTTTCATTAGAGAATAACAACACATTCTTCAATAGAGAATGGAAAAATCAGTGAGCCTAATTAGTTTAATATTTTAATTGCCATATATGCGAAAGGGTACTTTCTTTCTATCCACCAAACTCGAGTTATGCGTTTTGATGTTTGATACTTTTTTATCTTGGTATAATTGAACCGGCAAAAAGTGCTCAAGAAAAAAAAAAAAAAAAAAAAAAGAAGAATTAGCACAAGTTTTAAGCGTTTTTATAATAAGAAGCTAATAATTTACCTATTTCTCAAAAATTGCCAACTTAAAAGTTTAGAAATATGAAAATTTGCCGATTCAGCGTGCTAAGTTCAATGGCAAATGCCGCATTATCAAATCACAATGGCATTTTGTCTACTATTAAAATTCTTATTTTTCGAATCCTCAAAATCAATGCAAATTAACTGCTAATTATTTGGCTCAATTTCGAAATTTTGAATCTTTGACATGAATGTGTTAATGTATTCCAAACTTATTCACTTACTTAAGATATAACAAACTTAAATTGAGTTTGAACCAAATACATATACAGGTTCATGTATATATAATTAAGAAAAAGAATATGGCTCGATAATAAAAAATAAAAAATAAAAAGCAAAGGTATTGTAGTCTCTCTCTTTTCCTTTTAGAGAGAGGATTTTCTCTCATCGTGGGGGCGTTCCCACTTGCCTGGCGTGGTGGCCTTCTGCTGTTTTATTTATTTATTTATTTTTTATTTCGTTTCACACCTTTTTATGATCTCTGCTATTTCTTTAGACTCAAATTTTATTTTATTTTTTCTCATTTACAGTGTGATTACATCAGTACATTTGTGCATATTGCTTTTATCATCTGCATCATACTAGTGATCTAAGCACAATATTTCAGTAATGGATCTTTTTTCCTGTTTCATTGTGATTTTGTATCGTCCACACTCTGATCTAAACTCTCTCTCTTCTTCGTCTTTGCTTCCTTTCCTTTCTTTGATCTTTAGTTTGTGTCATCTTTAGTTGTTTTTTCCTTTGTCTTTGTGTTTTTGAGTGTGCTTTTGCATGCACATCCGATTTGTCCTTTTGTTTTGTTCCCTCGGATCAATTAAATGGCAGCTACTATCTCCAGTGATTCCAGTTTGATTTCCAATAAGTCTGGTAAAAATGCTCTTGATGGCCTAGATATGGACGAAAATGTGGAATCAGCATATACAAATGAGTATTTTATGGTTGCGAAGATTCACTCTAAGAAAACTCAATAAAGCAGGGGCTGTGGATGTTCTAAAGAAAGCATGGAAGGAATTCGTTGACGTACAAATTTCGGCTT
Organism: Lumnitzera racemosa; assembly: GCA_024138005.1. Classification (NCBI taxonomy): domain Eukaryota; kingdom Viridiplantae; phylum Streptophyta; class Magnoliopsida; order Myrtales; family Combretaceae; genus Lumnitzera; species Lumnitzera racemosa. The sequence goes on from JAMXBC010000003.1 coordinate 72,743,749, forward strand.
TGAATGCAAATATTTCTCTTTTTGCAAATGCAAAGGCAGAGGTGTCTTATAAAATAATTCAAGAGGAGCCTTAGGCAATCATGGGTAATTGCTCGTTTCTGGAAGAGTAGGACCCCGTGTGCATATTGAAGATGTTGCATTCAACCATCTAACTTGCTAGGTATAGATTCATGGTCTCCGATTAGGTCATTTAACTCTCACCAATTAATACAATGCCTCACGAACTCACCATTAGCAAATCCACATAATATTTCATAAGTAAACCATACGAGTCTTAACTCAGGCTACTTGTTATTAATCGATTGAATATGGTCCATTAGCTTTGTTTCAATAAGTAAGATATCACAGGCAACTGATATTGTCGTAAATCTTTCAAAAAAACTTGGTAAAGCTATAAACATCCTAGTTTATAACTTTTAGATCACAAACATATAACAGGTACATCCGGTTAATTTGACCAAATATTTATACTTATTAAATTAGTAAAGCGATCATACGGATGTTAGTATATAAAACAATCAATCGCTCAAACAAATACGCAAAGGCATAAAACAAATTATCAAGCAATTATAAAAAACAAGCAAGTAGAATTTTATTGAAACTTGCGCACCTAGCCTACTTGTCTACTTATCTTAGCCTTCGGGGTTCTTTTTGAATTAGAAATTAAGTCACTTAAAATATAATAACAAAATCTATGTAAGTAATTAAAAGAGAGTTTCTTTAAGGACCTAATAGTTCACCAAATTACCAAAGTCTGCTCTAAATCTTTAAGTACAGTTAAAACTTGTTTTTGCTATAAATTTTTCATTTTAAGTCCGTTTTTCATGTTCTTATAATTGATTTTCATCCTTTTTGAGTGTTTTATCATGTAGAGGTGTCCATTTGGTCAAATTAGACCCGCAATCTTTTGGATTGGGCCAATTAAGTTTCTTGGTCCAAGGTTGGTAATTGACTCTTAAGGGTTTTAGGCCTTGATTTTGGCTTAGGGTTAATGTTTGGGTAATGAGCTTTCTTTATGGTTTTTTAGGCCTTTATTTAAAGGTTTCAAGTGAACATTTTAGAATTATCTTTTAAAATTATTTTATTAGGCCTCAGGTTCATTTTTATAAGCTAAATTGGGCCTTTTTTCCGCTATTTTCTTAAAGTAATTTCAAGTCGAGCCTATGACGGTTCCTTCAATTGTCTTGTTAAGCTTGTTAGGTTTCTAATTTACTTACTTTACGTTACCTTAAGTACTGGTCAGATTCTCTTTTATTGAATTAAGGGCTTTGTTTTGGGCCTATTTAATGAGATTTGGGCCTAACTTTCACTTTATAACCCTTTGCCTAACTCTATGTATTCTTTTGGGCCTCAATTCATTATAGGTCTTTTATATACTTCACTTTTAGTGCATATTCAAATCTAGTGGTTATTATTGATTGGACTTTTAATCAAGTTTTTAAAGTTTAAATAACATTTTAGTCTCATCTAAGCTTTTAACCCAACTTTAGCTTGCTAAACTTTGTTAATTAATGATGTCACTAATGTAATAAATGAAAATTTGGATCTTAGTTTAGTTTCAAGAAATGGCATTAAAGGTGGTCACTATAAGGCTTCTACTATCCTTCATGTAACTTCTCGTTTTAGTACATCTTATTTAGCTCTAAAATAAGTTTTTCACCAAAGGAAGTTAATATCATCAACACCTAAGTGATGGTTATGAAGAAAACAACCACCACAACGGGTAGCATGCAAAGAAAATTGTGGTTCTTGGTGTTTTCTCAACTTCTTTTTAAGTTATCTACATAGAACTATCTTACATACCTTTAGATTACAAGTAACAACCTAACTAAGTACATAAATAAATGTACAACTATATGGCTTTAAAATGATATGTATATTTATCAAGTATTTCTAGTCCTAAACTCTTAAGATATCATAGATATAACTAGTGTAAATAAGAAACTCAAGGTAAGTGACGTTTACCTTCAGCTATTCTACACAAGTTGCAATTTTTTCACTAAAAAACAAAGTTGAAATGTTATCCTTTGGAAGCAAGTCTTTGTGAAAGAAACTAGGGGATGTAGTGGTTCAAATGGTGGTGGCTGTTTGCGATTTGGTGGCATGTCGAGGTGGCATTGGCAAAAGGCGCTAAGGTGCGTAAGGGGATCTGAAAGTACTTCTTGGTTTTCCTTCTTTCTTCCTTTGATTTTTATTTGGGGTTGTAGAGTGGGTTTTCAAGGGTTTTCTAAGAGTGAAAAACAAAGCCAAATGAGGGTTTTGAAAGGATGAAATTGTAAATCTAGAAGGTGGGATAAGATATTGCTTTAATTCGTTATAAGGGTATAAGATCAAGAGGTGGACCACTTGCTCATTGAACCCTTACTTGATTTAGCAAGGGTTTGCTTCAAAATATCCTAATTGTTTAATTAGCATTTATGTCTTGTCTCCCTGATTAATCTTATTCATTTCTTAATTAAGAAGACTAAGGTTAGTAGATGGATTAAATAGTAATGAAGCTAATTGATTGCAATTATACTTAATTAGGGAACTTAGGCCTAATTAGGGTTTTGCCATATTTTATCACTTTCATTAAGTATATTGACCTCTATTACTTTATTTGTAACAATATTTTAGTATTTAGGACTGATTAAGGTCTTTAAACATATACAGACCAGCAATTTAGGCTTTTTAAGTGATTAAAGAAATTATCTGTGATTAGTGAATAGTTTTAAGATATACTTAGGGTTTATAAGTTGACTTAAGGTTTTGGACTTCTAATTAAGGTTTTAGTTAGTCTATTGATGTTTTCTAATCGTTTAGAGTTTTCCACATATTAGGGCTTTTAGGGTTTTACATGTATGATTAAGGCTTTGGGGTTTTATTCTCTTTATGGTTTTTCAACTTATTATTTAGGGTTTATGGTCTATTATTTATGGTTAATCCATTTTATTTAGGGTTTTTGTCAATTAGATTTGGGTTTTAGATGGCTTTTTAGGGTTTTGTGGTCATCTTAGAGTTTCTTACATCTTAGAGTTTTGACTGAGGTTTCAAAGACATGATTGTGATCCTAATATTAGTTTTGAGGTTTTAAGCACATCATTACGAGTAAATTAGTGACTTCATTAATTTTTTATTTTAATTGAATTCATTTGATTGATCATTATTATTTTAAGATACCTTTGATCGTTTTTTATTGAGTTTATGAATTTTTATGAAATGCAAGTTGAATGTGGTAATATGAGGGTGTTCCTTGCATTTAAAGTTTAATTTAGGATTTCATGACTCTAGGGTTTGAGGTTTAAGATTTCTATTCAATTTGGATTTTTAATTTGTGCTCACACGTACTTAAGTTTAGGGTCTTTGTACGTGATTAAGGTTTTTCAAATTTTATCTCTATGGTTTTTAAGCATGTTTTAAGGTTTCAATTTAAAAAATTTATTTGTTTTAATTTCTTCAATCTGATTAGGCTTACGAAGTATCTATCGTTTCTTCAAATTCGACTGTAGGTCTAAAACATGAAATATGTGTGGTTTACATTATAATTCTAAGTCAATTTAGAAAATCTGAGATAATATCTTGTAAGGTCTTAGTAAGTAGAGGTGTATGATTTAGCAAGTCACACATATACATATACATACATATATATATTAGTATTTAATTAATAGAATTGGATATCATTTGGAAAACTGGATAATATAGTATAAGGAGAATAGGGGAGTATAATTTTTGTGTACCATGTTTGATGAATATAGTACTAGATACAAATTTTTGTAATTGAAAAAATTAAAATAATTAAAAAATAAATTATTCATATTATAAATTACAATAAATTGAATTATATACTCTGATTTGAGAACTTAGGATAGATTTATTTTTACAATTTAAAAGATTTTTGTACCACTAAATATATGGGATAAATTTTTTAGTTTTATTCTAGTGCCTTAATACCACATTTGGTATACCAGAATTAATGAATTGGAATTGAATCGTGATTTCGAATTCCATATTTGAAAGTATATTTAGAAGACGGTATTACAATTCCACTTTTGAAAGTGGAATTGTACTTCTATTCCTCCCAGTTAATTACTACTAATAAAAATTAATTATTTGATATTCAACTTAATTGTAACATTTAATGACTAAAGGTATTTTTAGTAATTACTATATATACACATTTAATTCAATTCCATTTCAGCACACTAAATGTGACATAAGGTATTTTTGTTTAGCAACCAGATAAATATTCAAACTAAACAATGAAGTAAAGAATTTGTCAAATATTATACTATAAAAATATGCCAACGAAACAATATCCTCTAACTTGAAGTTGCTCTCTTTAACTTATATGCGAAAAGGAAAACGATAATCTTAAACATAATGTCGTTTCTAAATGTTATAACTTTTCATCTATTTTTTCATATTTGTATTATACATATACACAATACAATTATATTTCGTGAAGCCACAGCTTTTATGTACATAATTGTAACAGTTGAGCAACATAATTATTACAATTGAAAAAGGAAGATAACTTCTTCTTTTTTTCTTTTCTTTTTTATTTTTTTTAACGTGAAAACACAGCAAAGATTATTGAATTGGACTTTTTTTTTTTTTTACCCAATTATATAAAAATAACGTTGTGGTGCGAGTCGTAGGCCGGACAAGGGTCTAGTCCACTATGTGTGTATCACGAAAGGGGAGGTGACTACACCGTGCATTGCCATTATTTACTAATATTTCGAATGGTGAGTCATTATTCTCATCTTGACTTCCTGGCCCTATTTTTAGCCCATTCTTTGCACTACGAGAGCTATTTTAGCTTTAATTTACCCAATTGGCTTCGTTCTACCACGGCCTTAACCAATTTGCTCATAGGAGAGCAAATCCACCTTTAGAATAAACCTATTCATAAGAAATAATCCTGCTTATGTCACCTGCTTTATTATACACCTAAGTTGAATGATTCCATTTAGCTTTTGAACTCATGGACCATGATATTTTATCCTATCTAGATTCATGACACCTCTATTGTGAGGTTAGCATGTTGAAGTACTCATACTAAAAGATCCCCAACCCTGTTTGTCCTCTTGTTGAACTCCAACCAAGATCATCTTTGTTAGAATTCTAGACTTCAACAGGCTTCCTTTCGCCCTCACCCATTCCTCCATCTTTGAAGACAGTCTCTTATTAAGTGGTCTAGGGTTTGCTAGTTGAAGTGTAATTATAAGGATTTTGGGCAGTTTCTTATTATAATACAACTCGTGACATAGCTACCCCATTGACAACGATGTCCTTTCTCTAATGGTTGCTCGGCTTCCTTTTAAGCTTAACTCACACAAGCTCATTTATTAATAAGAATTACAATTTTGTTAGCAGATTAGGTGACTTAGTTAGACTAGAATGTTAGATATCACTTGTCATTTGATGACAGGTTCTTCACCCTTTTGGAGTCCCCATGCAACATTTGACCATCTATTGAATTATCATATTTACTTATATTTTGAATGATGAGCCAGCTTTCTTAACCTTTCTGTTCAAGTTTGTTTTGAGCCCATCATTCTCACTGGAAGAGTTATCTTATCCTTATCATCCTTCGCATGTGTTTAAGAGGTTCGATTTATTGAATTGATTTTAACTTACCATAACCTCATCAAGAGAGCAGCATTAATTCCTAATGAGTTTATTTATGGAAGGATAAACTCACCTTCAGAGTAAACCCACTCCCAACATAAACTACTTGCCACTTGCTTTGGTATAAGCCTCAGTTGGGTACCGCAATTTGGATTGTAAACTCAGGGACTGTGACATGTGCATATTTCTGTGTGCATGTATTTATATATTGATTTATTTCATGTTATTCTTCATAATCAGGACTTAACAAAGATCAGAAAATAATGTATGTACTAGCTAGCATTTTGCAGCATATCATACCAAGAAAATGGGTTGTGGAAGCTGGTAAAATAATATGAAATAATGAAACACGAAATGTTCAGAGAATGATATCCTTATTCATTCAATATTACATGAATTCTAGTCCCTCAACAACATATGTTGATGTTCACATTTTTCCTCATATGTCTCTCTTGTCTCTTATTCTTCCGTTTTTTTTTTTTTTCCACCGCTCCTAAAGGAACCAAGTTGGCTTTTCTATTCTTATTTCAATAAAAGGACGTCTTCGTGCAACGTAAAGAAGTGTAATTAAAATTTTCATCTACCTGTTCATTTATGATGAAGAAATTTAGAAGTAAAAGAAATTAATATTTGCCAACTGCCCATTACGACCGTACAGCGACTGTATATGTGTTTGAAACAAAGCTAGAAAGGGCAATAATGCGTTCCCTTCAATAATCTTCACCATTCCTATAAGTTTCCGTCACTTTCTATTTTCTGTCAAGTGCCATGCCGAGTTGATTGGAAAACTGACCTGTAAGCAGCGACAACATGGTTGGCGCCACCATCCATGTTTTCTTGCGTGCACAAAATCTAGCAATGGATGGACGGAGAAGGACGAACGTACAGTATGTATAGTTCTTATGGTTGGACTGCATTGGTGTTGATAAAATATAATTATTGTAGAATGTACTATGTCGTATGTGTTTTGGAACTCCATATAAAAACATGTACGATTAGAATCGAAGATGTCCTTGACGACTTGGTAAATGGCTCTTGGAAGATGAATATATGGGTTAATGTCGGATTTCACAAATTAATCTTTGGTGTTTTCGCAATTTAAGAGATCAATTCTTAATTTGTTAAATTTGGTGCTCAATTGTACATTAACGTGTTGATCTTACTATCCCATGTAATTCCATTGAACTAGCTATTGATTTGAACCAACAAAAGCCCAACATATTTCCCTTTCGCCAATATATATACGTGTGTGTGCATGCATGTATATATGTATGTGTAGGTGTAAGGGCATGGATGCGAGAGTCAAGTGCATATTATGTGTTAAGTTGCACTATGTGACATTAGGGAAATGGCTTTTGCAAATATGGAATGATTATGAGAGAATTAGAGATAGAGAGAGTAATTAATCTCAACAAAGCACTAACAAGTGCAGTGATAGTTGGAGGAGCTCAATATCATTAAACTCCACAATTGATAAAAAGTAGGGTAGTCCTCTTAAAGTATTCATACATTTGATTTTTCGATACAAGAATCAACAGAGTAACGGTATTTGTACGAAAATTTTCTCTTGTCTAAATGAAGGAGGGAAATGTTTATTTATAGGAATAGGTCATTGATTTTATCTGTTAAATTGTGATGATGATCAATTGCTAGAATTAATCCCTCCCTTTTAATAGATCTTAAGTAGGTTTCTTTGCTGGGTTTAACCCCAATAGAGACCTTATTCTTAGTGTGAGCTAGTATTGAAAAAGATTGGATTAAATGGGTTGATCCAATAAACCTTATTCCAAGCCCACTATACCAAATTTTCCATAATCATCTTGAATACATAGACTTACTCTTTAATCCCTATTACTTTAGCCTAATGAGTTAAATCCAATTAATTAATGGGCTTAAAGTATAACCTTGAATTTAACCCTCTATGATATGTATATGAATATTATGTTTAGAACCTTAAAGGTATGTTAGGTCGCTTCATGTCCTCATCCTCTATTAAGTACACAGAAGATTTAGAAACCATCATCTCCTTTAGATTTTGTATCCATGACTTTTTAGTACTTCAAATGATTTAAAACAGGTCTCTGAATTGGGTGAGCTGGGAGGTCTAGTAAGTTGAAGCCCTACATGCAAACAAACTTACGATACATAATTGCAACGTACCATATAACCATGATTCACATTTCTAGTTTATTAGTTGTTTAACGTAGGGACATCATAAAACAATAACAAATACTTAGCATCTTGGGGCTAGTATCCTGATATCAATAAGTATCTTACAATTGATAATAGACAAGGAATTCCCATTCCATGATCAGCTTATTTGAGATAGTTGTTATTCTTAATGTCAAGCACAAGCAGAATAACAATTATTTGTAGCACCAAATGATAATTAATCTAATTTACTAACCCTACTAAGACAATCATATCATATAGGGTAGAAGCATCACTTGCCTACACTTGTTTTGCTAAAACTAATCCATATGTTATTCTTTTTACTCTCCAATAACACCTAGAAATTCATAAATTGCAAAACTATTTAATTATATTAAAAAACATGTATCAAATAATTTTAACTCAGTTTTGAATGTCAATGATTTGGTTAGGTTAATTATAGCTTAAGACCAAAACACAGGAATCGAAAATTAAATATTGGAAGTATGGGTTAACTAGAGATGAGTGGTATCGGAGGAACTTGGACTAGAATAGCTAGTCCAACAACCAATATGGCAATTAAATGTCACTTGGTTAAGTTGAATGGGGCTCTATCATTGGTTAAATGCTAGAGGATGATGGTTGAATAGCCCATTAGCAAAAAAAGATTAAATAAATATTACACATCATATGTTATGTACACTTATCATGTAAATACCAAAAAGATATTGACATGAATTATAATGAAAGGAATAATTATCAAATCAATCATCATAATTTGCACATATAATACATGTTAACATCTTATCAATATTTACACATCAGATGTGCATAACATATAACGTATATTATCCATTGAATCTCTTCTCCCCATTAACTTGTCAAATGTTAGGGCTTGTTTAGCTTAGTTTTGTCCTTTATCCACCTTTCGTCTTATGGTTCACATAATTTAGGATAAGATCTCAAAGGGCCTTTTTATACTAATTAAGCTTCTAAACCATCGAAGTTTCGTTTTTGTCTCATGAAAACTAGGTTTTTATGTGTTCCTAATTCTATGCCTTCTTATTAAATGCATTCTACTCATTAAATTAAAGTTTACATTTTCAATTAAATAGATTGAATCTAGAGTTTGTATGTTGGATTTTAATTTAAAAACTTAATTTGTTCTTTATCCCCTTTATTAAAATTTTTCAATTAACATCTATATTATGGTTATTGAGAAATCATTCCTAAGAATTCACATTACTAATTGTGGAGATGACTTTTTATGTTAAATTGGGGCATAAATTAAGATTAAGGTTCACTTTTGATTTCTAAGCCAAATCCTAAGTTGTGTTTGATTTAGATTTTAAATTTCATTATTTTTAAGTTATCTAAAATCAAAACCAACATCCTCAGATTGATTTTTTCCTTTAAAACTTAAAATCTGTTATGAACACTAAGGTGGTGCACCTCTTTCCTTTTGGTAAGAAGTGGTATTTTGTTGGAATAAGTTGTAGGAGAATATATGATCTCCTATATTGCTTGTGATGGATCTTGATGGTAGTAGAATTTTACCCCAGATTACAGCTCAATACATTGCTTGCCAAGCTTACCTACTTTGCCAAGGTTAGCAATGCAACCTAATTTGATGACTAAGGAAACTTTAGGCCTAGCCAATTTGATGGGCCAAAAAGCTTGGCTTACCCATTCAAGTACTTTGAGTTTGAATAATAGTGTAGACAATTTAATGTCTACCTAGCTTAACTACATAACTACCCACTCCCCTTTTCTTTTGGCATGTGCTTAAATTAAGAAGCCGCCATGTGGCCTATGATCAACAAGCTACCTATCACTATGGTTATTAGACAAACACCAATATCAATACTATAAAAACTCTCTACACTCATTTAACTTTCACTTACTTATTCACTTAACTCTCCTATATACTAACTTAGGTACTGAAGTGGTTTTGTTAGACTAGTCCTAGCACCCCCTAACCTAACTTTCTTTTGCTCTTCTAGGAACCAATTCATAACACTATTTTTGAACAATAATATTTTTGGCATCGTTTGTAGGAACCTTTCTACTTATTGCTAGATGTGATTAACCAAAAGTGGAGGTACTAATACTTTTCCCTAACATTTTTAGGAGAGGAATAGGCATCCTAATGAAGATCACTTAGCTAAATTAGAACAACTTTGCACTGATCGTCCTAAGGAAAACCAAGAATTGTCTAAGAAGAATGATGAAATTTTCAATCTTATTTGAAAAAATAGTTTGCCTAATCAGAATTAGGAGCATGGAGACAATAGTGCCGAAGACTCTGATAATTCGGTCCGTTCACTTGAATTATGAAGAAAGTAGGTCAGAGTGGTGTGTGGAACTCCAACCCTTACACTTAAAAGAATGGATAAAGGAAAACAACTGTAGCAAGCATACCATGCTAGACCATCATACGTTTATAGTTAAGAAATGTCCTTTTGTTCTAGAAATTTTGGAGGAAGTCATACTAAAACATGTCAAACTACCACAATTTGAGACGTCTAATGGAACAAAAGACTTGGAGGATTATCCTGAGTATTATCGCATTCTTACTAAATTATACGACTTGAGTGTTGCCATAGCTTATCAAGTATTTCCTTTAACCTTACAGAATGCTGTAAGTATATAGTTCAAGCACTTAAATCCAAACACTATCACATGCTTTAAGGATTTGGTAGAGGTGCTTTTGCAACACTTCCTTGATAGCAAACTCTTAGTTGAGGACTCATTTTTCCTTAACACCATTAAACAAAGATCTAATGAGTCTATCAAAGATTATCTAGCTTGGTCTATGGTTGAGATGGTTCTGATCCCAAAGTTAGACATGAGTTTTATCCTCAATGTAATGATTGACGGAATCAAGCCACATGAAAATTTCTTCAAATCTCTAGCTAAAAATAAGCCAAAGACATCATAGAATTCAAACCTAAAGCTACCTCTTACATTTAGCAAGAAGATAATATAAAAGCTCAGTTTGAGGCTAATTAGAATAGAGGTGATCGAAAAAATGATAAAAACACAAAAAGTTTGAAGGATCGACTCAGTGGATGTAATGACCAGTTCTTAAAAGGTGTTAGTGGTGAAAGGAAGAGGCCATGTATTATGATCTATTTTACTCATAGTCCCCTTAATTGTCCAATATTTGATATATTGATGGAAGCACGGAATCAGATGGTGTTGCAATGGCCTAAGCATATGAGAGGAAACCCATCGCATAAGAATTTGAATAAGTGTGGTGATTTTCATTGTGATAGAGGCCATAACATTGACGAATGTATACAACTTAAAAATGATATTAAGGATGCAATCCAGCGAACGTATTTGAGCAAGTTCCTATCTCACAATATCGAGAACATTGAACTACCATCATAGTGACAAAGAGATAAATAAGATAATGATGATCGACATCTTCAAGTTATAAGGGAGGCAAGAGAAGGAGATAATAACATTAGGGCTCTAAATGGTGTCATAAACACTATTGTTAGTAGACACTCCAATTTAGGTTAGTCTAGCCCTTCGAGCTTGATTAACTCCATGTATTATAGTTATAATGTACAGGGCAAGAAGGTGAAGGTCGAAAATTCCATCTCTTTCACAAAGAAGGATTTCAAAGTCTTAGAAAGGCCTCATAATGATGCATTGGTAATTAATGTGAGGATTGCCAACTTTGAGGTTAAGAAGATCCTTATTGACACTGAAAGTTCGGCAAATTTTATTTTTCATCATGCTTTCAATCAAATGAAGCCAAAGATTAGAGTGCAATTAAGAACCTACATTATGACTTGTATGCTTTCAACAACTAGCTTGTATAGATAACTAAAGTGATCTCTATTCTAATCTAGATTGGAGATGACAAGAATGTAATAGAAGACAAAGTAGATTTCCTTGTTGTTAAATCCTGATCTCCTTACAATATGATCATAGGTTGACTGTGCTAGCACTTATTTAGCATAGTCCTCTTAATAGCACATCTAAAGGAAAAATTCCTTGCTCCTATTGAGATTGGAGTGTGTAAGCGAGATCACCACTTAGCCAAATTGTTATATTTAAGAGTGCTTAGGCGCTAGGAAGTATTGCATATCAAGGCCAATCTAGAGAAGAAGTCTAGTAATATGGAGAATGTCAAAGAAGAAGTCAAGGAAATTCAACTTGGGGATGATCTAGATAAAACAACTAAGATAGGGAAGCCATTAGCAACAAAGATCCAACAAGACCTGATTAAGTTCCTTCAAGACAATGCTGATGTCTTCACATGGATGCCCTTAGATATGCCAGGCATCTTGAGAGAAGTCATGAATCATAAATTACAAATAGATCCCAAAGCAAAGGTTATTCAGCAAAAGAAGAGGCATTTCTCCCTTAAACAGTAGGCAACAATTGATGTGTATCGTAGCCAAGAACAGATAAGGCTAGTCGTAGGGATAGGTCTAAGCTTGTCGAAAACTTAAAAAAGGGGTGATGGGAAAATGCATGAAAATGAATGAAAAGTAAGTAAGCCCATAAACAGCTCCAAAAGATACGATGCACCAGTTGAATTTCCAAGGACTCACGATACAGCTCGTTATGATGTATAAGTTGGTCTGGTGAAGTCACTCGCCACCTAACCTTACTTAAGAGTTAGGATAAGAGTAAAGTAAGAGTAAACAGGTAATGTTTACAAGAGGAAAATATCCAGTTTATTAATGATAATCTCATTCTCTTGCAGCTATATGTACACTGGTATTTATACTTGAGAATTTAGGGAAACTTGCCTAAAAATGGAAAAGACAAAAAGGTTATTGCTCCAAAGAGGTACTATACAAAGAATACAAAAGGGTAAAAATGAATATTGAAGAAAAAAAATGATTTGTGCGGCAGATTCTACATGTAGTCTTGGATACATGATAGAGATGCATTGGTGATGCTATTGGAGGATGCAGAAAAAACAGTATGAGCTAATTGGTTAGGTGAACAGGAGTACCAAGCAGGTGTAGTTGCTGAAGATTAGTATAGGACAACTCTCGCAGCTTCTAAACAATAATGATGACAGGAAGTAGCCAGCTTGAACATGACGAAGCAGGTTCGTGAGGATTGGTTACTATCAGGGCATTCATTTAGTCAGCACACAATTTCTAAGAGGTAGGCAATCATTCAGCCCAACCTTAAGAGTTGATCAACAATAATGAGTAAGTTAGCCTTAGCAAGAGTTGGCTGTATAAGGAGGATTCACTTCACCAGCCCCTCTAGTCCTTAGGCTTAACTATGAGTTAAAGGCCTAGTAACCTGATTCCTATTATTCCTTCCAAGTTGATTTAGATTTGGGATCAAATTTGACTAGTCCTAGTTCAGTTCTCTATCAAGGTAGTATAGATTGAGGTTGGCAATGTTGAAGGTATCTCCAATCTATAGGCGTTGTCGTTGATCTTCTAGAAGATTCTAAAGGTTCCTTTAGCTTGTGTAGATAGCTTGTACCTCCTCTTGCTTAGAAACCTTTTTTGCTTAGGTGTAGCTATACTAAGTCTCTAGGCTGAAACTGTTTTGTTGTCTTACCCTTAGCCTTCTTTCACATTCGTCTAGTAGCTTGGTCTATTTATTGAGTAACTTTGTTGTAGATGTGTTGTAGGGACTGTGCTCGAGCTATCGCATCAAGGTCTTCTTACTTGGATATAAGTACATGGGTATGATTGCGGGGTAACTCGAGGTTAAAATCATAGACAACGTATCATGTATTGTTGGTTGTAAGCGAATTCTACCATAGGCAAGCAAATATCCCAATCAACTAAGTTCTTGCCCATCGTAGCTTGAAGCAGTGATCCCAGTATACAATTGACTACCTTTGTTTGGCCATCAATTTAGGGTTGACAAGAAGTATTAACTAGTAGTTTGGTCCCCATCAAACATCATAGTGTTCTTTAGAAATAGCTAAAAAAATGTAGGTCTCTATTTGATGCTATACTTCTCGACATGTTATGTAACCGAATAATCTCCTGCAAGAAAAGAGAAGCAACAGCCAAAGCATCTTTAGTCTTAGAGCAAGGCACATATTATCTTATTGAATCTATCTATGATGAAGATTATGGAATCTTTGCCTCAGGCTATTCTTGGTAATTCAAAAACAAAGTCCATAGTTAACTCAGTCAATGGTCTTGTCGGGATAGGCAAAGGCATTGCTTTCCTTTGTTTGGCTTAGCACTTGGCCCTCTTACATGTGGCATAGCCCCTAACATTCCGATGTACATCTCGCCTCATTCTTGGCTAAAAGAATCATCCACTCAGTAACTCATATGTTCTTCTCTCTCCAAAATGTTCGAATAGTCCTCCATTGTGGGCTTCCATAATCAGTAACTCTCTAAGTGAATTACTCGGCACATATAATTTCCCTCCTTAGAATAAGTATCCATCTTCCATATGATACTTGTCCACTATCATTCCATCGATACAGTGCCTAAGTATGGAGTTGAAGTGTAGATCCTTGGAGTACCGTTTCTTGATATTCACAAACCTAAACAATCTAGTTTGCAGTTTGGTCAGGATTGCATGTCTCCTTCAAAGAGTATTTACAACCACGTTGCTCTTTCCTTACTTATACTTAATGACAAAATTGAATCCCTTAGGGTTTCAACCTACTTCGCTTGTCACTTCGATAACTTTCTTTGACTTCAGAGATACTTCAAAGACTCATGTTCAGTATAGATGATAAATTCTCTCGGTAGTAGATAATGCTACCATACTTAAAGTGCTCAAATGATGCTAATAGTTCCTTTTCATACACGAAGTAGTTCAATTGAGGTCCCTTGAGCTTTTCACTATGGTAAGCGATTAATCGGCCTTCTTACATTAGGACATTACCTATTCCAATGCTTGATGTGTTACATTTCAGCTCAAAGACTTTCTTGAAGTCAGGCAAAGATAGTACATGTATAGAGGTCAATCTCTCCTTCACCTCGATAAAGCTTCTCTCCTCCTTTTCTCCTCATCTGAAGTCGGTATTCTTCTCTATCAACTTAGTAAAGGGTGCAACGAGAGTGTTGAAATTCCTTATAAATCTTCCATAGAAGGATGCTAGTCCATGGAAACTTCTTACCCTGGCACAAGTAGTTAGAGTCGACTACTGGACAATTGCTTGGATCTTCTCATCATCCACTCGTAAGCTTCTCCCACTTATTATATAGCCTAGAAACACCACTTTCTCTTGGCAAAAGCAACATTTCTTAAGATTGCCAAATAACCTCTTAGCATAGAGGACATCCAATACAATACTAAGATGTTCATAGTGACTTGGCAAGCTAGCACTGTACACCAAGATGTCATCGAAGTACACCATAACACGCTTTCCAATCAAATTTCTTAGGACATGGTTTATCAATTGCATGAAAGTGCTCGGGGCATTCAAAAAGTTGAATGGCATAATCATCTACTCATTGAGTTCATGTCGAGTTTTGAATGCAGTCCTCCACTCATCTCTCATCTTCGTGCAAATTTGATGATAGCCAAACTTCATCCAGCATATCTTCCAACCTAGAGATAGGATACCTATATTTGATTGTGGTCATGTTCATAGCTTGATTGTCAACATACATCTGCCAGGTACCATTCTTTTTTGGCACTAAGAGCGTCGTAACAGCATAAAGGCTTAGACTCTCCCTTACATACCCTCTTTCTAGTAGTTTGCTAACTTGTCAATAGAGCTTAGAAGCCTGCTCGAGACTCATTCAATAAGCTGGCTTATTTGGAAGGGCATCATTAGGTATCAAGTTAATGTAATATTCTCTGCCTCAGACAAGGAGTAACCCCTTATGTAACCATTTAAGGAACAAGTTGGCATATTCATTTAGCAACTCCCTTACTTCCAGGGGTAGTTCACCCCGCTCCTTCAACTCTAATAGTCGCCTAACTAACATGAAGGTCAGCACATCAATTCTAATAGCCTCTCAGAGCTCTGCTCTACTCATTATTAGTCTTCTTTGATCATCGAGCAACTTTTGCCTATAGTTTGTTAACTTGACTCGACGACGTTGGGTTCAACATAATCTTCCTCCCATCCTTCTCAAATATGTACATGTTCTTGTACCCATCATGCATAACCCTTCGATTGAAAAGCTACGGTTGGCCAAGCAACACATAGGATGCACACATAGGCAGTATGTCACAAAGAATCCCGTCGGAGTAATTTTCAATTGAGATCGGTAACAATACTTACCGAGTGACATTTAATGATGAGAATTAGGCTTCTAGACCACTGACTCACAGCCAAGCCCAAAGATTAGAAAGACTGGCAAGACGAATCCTCCTACTTTAGTCGACTCTTACTGATGTGGCAGTGGGTCAAAAGAACATAGTGAGTATTTATGGATTTGAGTAGGTATGATGAACAAGAAGTAAAACAAAGGTTTTTAGTGTGAATGTAGATGGATATCACGTACCAAGACACAAACATAACTAGGGGTTTGAGCTCAAAATAGGGTTCGATACAACTCACAAACACTAAATGTTGCTCGGGATTTAAACAAAGGTTAGATGCAACTCACTAATCGACTCAAGTAAGGGTTCACCACAATCTTAGGGTTAAGATTGATAAGACTATGGGAAAGATTAAAGAATTTAATTAACACTCAATAATCCGACAAAAGGAAGCTCTGCTAGCTCAAGTATAACCTTACTCGAAAAAGGAAGGTTTCACTCTCTGTATGGGAATATTCTTTACTATGTCTATACTCGATGTACTATTTTATGATTACAAACATTGCTACCTATAGCAAGTCCTAAACCCTAGTGGAAAAACTGTAAATAATGTATAAGGCATTAAACTCTAAAGAATTAGGTCCATAAATAAAATAAAGAAAACATATATAAGAATATAAAACTGTATGTTTAATAAAAGTTTGCATGTAGTCACTCGAACTGTCCTGAAAAGAGTAGGATCTAAATTGGGTGGGGTCGGTAGTTGGATGTCCAAGTTCGAGGAGGAACTTCTGAAGTCTTGTAGTGCTTAGCCGAGATACCAGAGAGGTTGGCCCATAATTGCTAAGTGATAGAATTAGTTGGCACTAGTCTCTTAATGCTGTGATGAGTGGATCTTTGTCCTCGAGTCCTCAGTCATATGGTTTCTTAACTTCTCAACAGAAGTCAAACTTAATGCTAAGTGTCTCCTTTTCTTTCCCTTAGTCTTTTGTTATTAAATTGGCTTAAACAAAACTAGATCTATCTCGGCTTGGGATTGGTCGTCCTTGGCTTGGATATGGTCAAAGGCTGATTCCCATAACCTGTTGAGGCCGAATATCTCCTTGCCGACCCGCTCTACATACCAATCTAAATGACTACCTGTCGAGAAGTGGAAGGCTAAGACAACAACCAATTTTCATTTTTACTCATGCCTGACTAATTACTTACTTAGTATCACCATCGTCAAGATGTCAAGAGAGAGACTTTGGATCGACTAAGCTACCCCTGCTCGGACAAGTAAGGTAACGGTACTTTTTGTTTGCATCTTCCAGCGGCATCATCAATACATCATCTCCACATGTATAGAATCTATTACACCAATAATTGTTTTTCTTGAATATTCATTTTTACTTTTTTTGTATCTTATACATTATTTCCTCAGGAGATGCCCTTTTTATCTTTTCCCTTTTGAGCAAGTTGCCCTAACTTATGGGAATAAATACCCTTGTATTTATAGATGCAGAAAGATTCATTAGCATTAATATACTTAAGTATTTCTTTCCTTGCGTAGACATTACCTTTTTACCCTTGGCATCACTCTTATCCTAAACCTTGAGTAAGGTTAAGTGGCAAGCAATCTTACTGGATCGATTCGTACATCATATTTAATTGTGTCGTAAGTTCTTGGAAGTTCCATTGGTGCATCATATCCTCTAGAGCAGTTCATGGGTTTTTGCCTACTTTTCATTTACATTTGTCCTTTTGCACATTCCCCCATCACTTCCTTTTTGAGCTTTCGATAAGCTTAGACCCATCCAGCGATTGGCCTTGTCTATTCTTGGTTACGGTTTGCACCATCTTGGTATCAGAGTAGAGGTTTCTCTTAAGTTGTAGTTTGTCTTCGAAGTTTTGTTTATATTCTGTTTTACGTGTGTGAAATAGAGCAAGTTACTGCGTTCATTTAATTGTTGTGTTTACTAGCTATTAATCTCTTGAAGTGTTTGTTTGAACTTTGAATTTGTGAAGAAAATGACTGACCTAAGTGTGAATGTTGGTATTAGAGATGACAATAGTAAAGTTATCCACCATGACCGATAATCTCAAAGAACTCCGAAAAGTATTAACGAGAGACTTGATGAAGTAGCTAACCTCTTAGTGGATTTAACCTGAGTAGTTCACAGGTTGGCTTAGGCTTATTAACTTACTAAAGCCATGCCAAACACCCCATAAGTTACTCAACCTGCTAGAAGTCAAAACCTAACTCAATAAGTTTGAGGTGGAGGAGTAGGCAAACAAGTAAGATGAAGGATAAACCTAAGAGAACTGGATGAAGAGGATGAGGAAAAGTATTTTGAAGAAGGAGCATCTAACCATGTAAAGCTTCAGATTTCGAGCTTCAATGAATTTGGGAGTATTGATGAATATTTAGAATCGGAAGAGAGAGTGGAGCGTGTTTTGGAATATTATCAATATGAGGATTACGAGAAAGTGAGAATTGTTACTATTGAGTTCTCTGGATATGCCATATGTGATGGAAGAATTTCTAAGCTATAAGGAGGTAAGAGGGCTACTGAAAGACTAATACTTAGCTTGAGATGAAGAGAATACTTACAAATAAGTTCGTGCTGAAAACTTATCAATAAGACACTTTTACTCGGCTTCAGAAGTTGAGATAAGGAGGTTAAACAATTGACGAGTGTGTCCAAGAATTCTAAATGCTCATGATTCGATGTGAAGTAGAGGAACCACTAACTCCAACAATCTCTAGATTCATTATTAGGTTAAGAGAAGCCATTTGAGACATTATGGAACTCTAATGATTTACCATAATGGATGAAGCCATTAGAATAGCCTAGTGAATAGAGAGGTAAAGACAGAGCCGAGTACCGATTAGGTTGTTGACTAGTCGACCTGGATAGGTGAGTCACTGAGTTTAGTCGAGTACTAAGCAAATTCAAAAGGTTGATGTTTGAGCCGAGTAGAAGGGTTAACCAAATAATGATGCGTCGACTCGAACTTATGAGAAGGGGCAATGGTCTAGTGAGAAGACAAGTTGGATTAAGTGCTTCAAATGCTAAGGGTTTGGACATATGGCTACTTGGTGCCCAAATTGAAGGATTATGGTCATTAAGGCAGACATCCTAAAGCTGAAGGTAAAAAGCACTAATGAGGAACCTGAAGAAGAGGAGAGTACTGCCGAGAAGGAAGATATCAAGAAAGAACTGATTAAGGAGGATGTGTTTGTTGAAGACTTAAATCAATTGATAATGGTTGTCCTACGCATAATGAACGTAGAACCTTCACGAGAGGAAGAACAGAGAGAGAATTTGTTTCATACCACCTATAAGGTAAATCATTAGTTGTATGTCTTCATTGTAGATAGTGGAAGTTGCACTAATGTGGTATCAGCCAATCTTATTTCAAAATTGAAGTTGTCGACTATTGTACACCTAAGGTCGTATAAGTTGCATTGGTTGAGTGAGAAAAGAGCACTACATGTCACTCAGAAAATATTACTGCAGATCACTATTGAAAATTATTCCAACCAAATTCTTTGCAACGTATTACCCATGTGCTCTTCCTACATATTGCTAAGGAGACTGTGGCTATTTGATAAGAGAGTTATACATGATTGTTATAAGAACACTTACATGTTTAAGAAGGATGGCCAAAAGATTACAATGAACCTGATGCTACTAAGAGAAATTAACAAATTACATATAAAACTTGCTTGCAGATTAAAGAAGGCTCTGGTGATAAGTAAAGTCGAGTTCTAAGAGGCCATCGATGTTGATGAGTAGACCCTTATGTTGGTCAGGTGACTACTAAAAATGAAGGAGTGGGGTGAACTATTCCTAGAAATAAAAGAGTTGTTGGATGAGTATATCAATCTATTCCTAGAACAATTACCCAAAGAGTTACCTTCAACTCAAGGCATAAAACATTGCATTGACTTGTTACTTGGCGCCACATTGCCAAATAAACCAGCCTATTGAATGAGTCTCGAACAAGCTTTTGAGCTCTAGTGTCAAGTCAATAAGTTGTTGGTGAGAGGTAATGTCAATGAAAGTCTCAGCCCCTGTGTTGTGTCGACGTTCTTTGTAAACCTTACTTTTGGCGGGCTCACAATTCGACTAAGGGTACTTCTTGAATATTGCCAATGATCAACTAAACTAAGAATAAAGTTTACATTTAAAAACGAATTTAACTTTCCAATTCAAAAGTATATTATCGATATAACCCGAACATAAAAAATTGCGAACTTTAAAGTCACCTAAAACCCTAAACCCTAAACCCTAAAGCAATTAAAGACTCGTAACCCTAAGCAATTAATTGATAATTTAATTTAAATAATTTCATTTAACTCTAGAAAATTTCATAATTTTATAGAATTAAATCATAATCTACAAAACAATTTAGGAAGCAAACCCTAAAAGAATTTCTTATAAGACAATTTTCTTATCTTCATGCCTAAGCCTTATATATGTGAATAAGTAAATCAACCAATCATCCTAATTAACTTATCAATTAAGAGTTAGAATCATTTATCAATCGATAACTTATTAAAAACTAATGATAAAACACTTTCTTTATCATACCTTAACTTATAATACATATGGACAAGATATTACATGCTTAACGTTAATAAAGTAGACAAAACAATTCTATGTCCAAAAGGAATGCCTAATGGCTGGTTCTTACATGGCTAAGAGGGGGAACATGCCTTGTCTTTCATCTATCAATCACTTTATCTTACACTCTACTATTCACCCTTTAATGCTTATATCATCTAGTCTTTTCAATTGTTGACTTTTGTACATACTACAAGACAATAAAATCAAAATTCTTAAACATACTTCTCACCCCCTTACACAACTAGCCACTCTCTCTCTCATATCCCTCGCTTTTACTTTCATTTTTCCTTTCATTTCTCTCACTTGAAAATTAACCCAAAAGTAGAAACACAAAACCCCACAAATCCTACACATTGCCACTACTAACAAAGCTTCCACACTCACGGCATTCAACTCCACTTTGTGTATTACATTTGTCAACTTCCAAACATTACTTTTAGGATCCTTAGAACATTCTTCAAACCTTACTTCAAAGGATCAAAACTCAAAGTTTCCAAAAAGGTTGCAAGAAGGAGGAAGTAAGACAAAAAGCTTAAGTAGAAACTTAGTGCTTAACCACCATACTCTTGCTTTGTGAACTAGTAAGTGTTTCTTTATATTAATAGTTTAGTATTACATATTAGGAGACCATGTTTTCTTGAGGATATGAGTATCATCAAAAGTTGATAAAACATCTAAGACTACTCTAAGAAGTAAACTCATGAAACCCTTACATGAAAGTTGAAATATGAGCATGTAAAATCGTTGCTTTGTAGAGATATTTGTTTAATACTTAGAATGAAAGATTTTAAGTTGAGAAAATCTTGAAATGATAACTTGAATGAAGAAGAAGCATGCTGGATGTGAGGGTTTGTAGGTCATTTGGATGTTATTTTCACTTCTATTAAGTTAAACATGGTCAAATTTAGACTTAGGTAAAGGAAAATCCATTACATGAAGTTTTTATGAGGAAACCAACTTTGTAAGACATAAAGTATGGTGTAGAAGCTATAATAAGTACAGGATCTACTATTTTCATGTAAAGTATAAGCTAAGTAATCATCTCATAAAAGCGAAGTCAAGTTAAGATTTAAATAAAAGTAGCTTAGGTTCATGATCTAACTCCTAAACTTAAGGAAATGATGAAACAAGTTAAAAAACTAAGTTAAAAGCCTCCACACCAAATTGACTAGATATAGAACCTTAATAAAATATACTTAAAAATATGAAAAAAGTAAGTAAAAAAAGTGAAAAGACCAACCAAGGTAAGCACGATAAGTGTATTAAGTCTACAACTTAAAATCGAGCTTAAAATTCTCAAAACGGGCCTCAAACACCATGTTGAACCCTTATTAAATTTTGACCAGCAACTTAACACAACAATAAAAGTAGTTTTAAGACCCTCAAGAAGCCCAAAAGACTTACCCTAAGCCCGACAAAGTGACTATCCTTGATTTGGATAAAAAATATGCCCATTTAATAACTTAAACCTATTTAAAAGCCCAAGAAGTTGTTAATGGCCCTAGAAGTGTAAATCAAAGTTTGGCATCTGACCTTAAGGAGTATTTTAAGCCTAGAATGAAATCTTAATCCCAATCCTAAAGGATCTCACAAGATGTCAAAAAGCCCATTAACCAAACAAAGCCCATAAACCCAAGTATGAATGTTGATACAAGTGATGACAGTAGAGTTGTCTACCATGGAAGATAGCCTCAAGGAACTCTAAGAAGCACTGACGAAAGGCTTAATGAGGTGGCTAACCTCTTAGTAGATTTAACCCGAGCTATTCACGAACTGTCTTGCCTACCCACTAAAGCCGTACAAAACACTTCTTAAGCTGCTCAACCTGTTAGAGGTTAGAACCTAGCTCAACTCATTCGAGGTCGAGGAGTTGGCGGATGAGTAAGGCGAAGGATAGACTTGAGAGAGCTTAATGAAGAGGAAGAGGAGTATTTTGAAGAAGAATGAGTAAAAGTCCCTAAACCATCTAACTATGTAAAGCTTTGAATTCTAAGTTTCAATGGGTTTGGGAATACTGATGAATATCTAAAGTTGAAAGAAAAGGCAGAGTGTATATTTGATTATTATCAGTACGAGGATTATGAGAAGGTGGGAACTACTGCTGTTGAGTTCTCTGAATATGCCACCATGTGGTGGAAGAATTTTCATGCCTTGAGGAGATAAGAGGGGTATCGAGAGATTAATACTTAGCTAGAGATGAAGAGAATCCTTATAAACAGATTCATGTCGGAAACCTATTTCTAAGACACTTTCACTTGACTTCAGGAGTTAAGACAAGGAGCTCGAACAGTTGATGAGTATGTTTAAGACTTTCAAATGCTTATGATATGTTGCAAAGTGGAGGAGCCACTAGCTCGAACGTTTCGAGATTCATTACTAGGTTAAGAAGGGACATTTGGGACATTGTGGAGCTCTAATGATTCGACACAATAGATGAAGCTATTAGGAATGCCCAGCGCATAGAGAGGAAAAGAAGGAGCCGAGCACTGGCAAGGATGCCAACTAGTTGACCCAGACATGTAAGTCACCAAGCTCAATTGAGTATAGAGCTGAGTAAAAAAGCTGACCTGATGGTGAAGTGCTAACTCGAACTTATGAGAAGGGGCAAGGGTCTGGCAGGAAGACTAGGCAGATCAAGTGCTTCAAGTGCCAGGGGTTTAGACACATAACTACTCAATGCCTGAATCAACGGACAATGGTCATCAAGGGAGACATCCTAAAGGTAGAAGTGGAGAGTATGGATGAGGAACCCAAGGAGGAGCAGGTTCTTATCGAGAAAGAAAGTGCTAAGAAAGAGCTGATTGAGGAGGATGTGTTTCCTAAGGACTTAGATCAGTTACTCATGGTTGTTCGATGCACTATGAATGTGAAACCCTCGCGAGAGGAAGAGTAGAGAGAGAATTTGTTCTATACCACCTATAAGGTGAATGATCAGATGTACACCCTCATCATGGATAGTGGAAGTTGCACCAATGTAATATTAACCGATCTTGTTTCAAAATTGAAGTTGTCGACTATTGCACATCTAAGGCCATATAAATTGCATTAGTTGAGTGAGAAAGGAGCATTACATGTCACTTGGCAAATATTGCTATTGATCACTATAGGGAATTACTCCAACCAGATTCTCTGTGACGTACTGCCCATGTACGCTTCTCACGTGTTACTAGGAAGGTTGTAGTTATTTGACAAGAGAGTTATACATGACGACTACAGGAACACTTATATGTTCAAGAAAGATGATCAGAAGATCGCATTAAACCCAATGCCATCAAGAGAAGTTCATAAGTTGTAGAAGAAACTTGCTTACGGGTCAAAGAAGGCACTAGTAATGAGTAGAGCTAAGCTACAAGAGGCCATCAATGCTAATGAGCTGACCTTCATGTTGGTTAGGCGACTACTGAAAAATGAAGGAGTAGGTTGAGTTACCCCAAGAGGTTAAGGAGTTGTTAAATGAGTACATCAACTTGTTGCCAAAGCAGTTACCTGAGGGGTTGCCCCCAACTCGAGGCATAGAGTACTATATTGACTCAGTACCAGGAACTGCACTGCCGAATAAGCTAGCTTAACCTTATCAGATGAATATCAAGCAAGCTTTTGAGCTCCGACATCAAGTCAATAAGTTATTGGAGAGAGGCTATGTAAGAGAGAGTCTCAGCCCTTATGCTATACTTGCACTTCTAATGTCGAAGAAGGATGGAACCTGGCAAATGTGTGTAGATAGCCGAGCTATGAACAAGATCACGACCAAATATAAGTATTCGATCCTGAGGCTAGAAGACATATTGGATGAATTCAATGGAGACAAGATTTTCAACAAGATTAATCTTAAGTCTAGCTACCATCAAATCTACATGAGGTCAGGAGACGAATGAAAGACTATGTTCAAGACTCGACATGGAATTTACGAATGGATGGTCATGCCCTTCGGCTTGTTGAATGCCCTAAGCACTTTCATGAGACTTATAAACCATGCACTGAGACATGTCATAGGGAAGTATGTCGTAGTGTACTTTAACAACATCCTTGTCTACAGTATTGACATGTTGAGTTACTATAAACATCTTAGAACAGTCTTAGATATCCTCTAGGCCGAGAGATTATTCGGTAATTTAAAGAAATGTTGTTTTTTCTAGGAGGAAGTGATATTCTTAGGCTATGTAGTTAGTGAAAGAGGCTTACGAGTCAATGATGAAAAGATACGAGCAATTGTCAAGTAGCCCACTCCTACTACTTGTGCCAATGTGAGAAGTTTCCATGAACTGGTATCGTTTTACAAAAGATTTATCAAGAATTTTAGCACCCTCACCGCACCACTTATCAAGTTAACAAAGAAGAACACTAACTTCCAATGGGGAGAAAGGGAGGAGAGGAGTTTTTCCAAGATAAAAGAAAGATTGACCTTCGCCCCAGTGTTAGTACTACCTGACTTTGATAAAAAAATTTAACTTGAATGCGACACATTAGGAATTGGAATAGGGGCTATCTAGATGCAGGAAGGCTGACCAATTACCTTCTACGGTGAGATGCTTTGAAGACCGTAGTTGAACTACTTCGTATATGACAAGGAACTTTTGGCATTAATCCGAGCAATGCATTTATAGCAACATTATTTACTACTGAGATAATTCGTCATATATACTAACCATAAATCACTGAGGTACCTCTGAAGTTAAACTAAGTTGTCAAAGTGGCAAGTGAGATGGGTTGAATTCCTTGAAGGATTCAATTTTGTAATAAAGCATAAGTAGGGAAAGAATAACGTAGTTGCAAATGCTCTTTTGAAGAGATACGCATTTTTATCACAATTGCAAACTAGACTGTTTAGGTTTGCAAGTAACAAAGAACAATATACTAAAGATCCACATTTTGGACCCATAATTTCGCAATGCGTCAACAGGAGGATAGTGGATGAGTATCATGTAAAGGATGGCTACTTATTTCGAGGAGGAAAATTATGCATGCCGAATTGCTCACTAAGGGAGCTACTAATTAGGGAAGCCTACAGTGGAGGTCTTTTCAAACACTTTGGAGAAAGAAAGACCTGTGAATTGTTGAATGATCAATTCTTTTAGCCAAGAATGAGGAAAGATGTGCATCGAGTGGTCAAAAGTTGTGCTGTATGTAAGATGGCTAAGTACTAAGCTGAATAAGGGAGAGTAATGCCTTTACCTGTCCCAATAATACCGTGGACGGAATTGAGCATGGACTTTGTTCTTAGACTGCCTCAAACTACCCGATGTAAAGACTTTATAATGGTTGTTGTGGATAGGTTCCATAAGATGGCACACTTCGTGCCTTGTACAAAAACTAATGATGCTTCGACTATTGCTTCTCTTTTCTTACAAGAGATTGTATGGATGCACGACATGCTAAAAAGTGTAGTTTTCGACAGAGATCCGAAGTTCTTAAGCCATTTCTTAAGAACCTTATGGCGCTAACTGGAAACCAAATTACTCTTTAATACCTCATGTTACCCCTAAACTAACGGCTAAACAAAGGTGGTTAATCTTACTTTGGGGTCATTGCTCCAAGCTGTAGTAGGCAAGAACTTAGCTGATTGGGATGTCTATCTACCTGTGGTTGAGTTTGCCTATAATCAAACAGTACATGACACCACTAAGCAAACTCCTTTTGAGGTAATCTGTGGGTTTAATTTCGAGTTGCCCTTCAACTACGCCCCTATATCAATACCTGCCCAAGAGGACCCTGACACATCGGCTAAAGCACAATCCCTTCAGCATATTTATGATAAGGTCACTCGGCACATTGACTAAGCTACTAGAAGACTGTGAGAAAAGACTAAGGGTAAAATAGCTAAACGGTTTCAATCGGGAGACTTAGTGTGGTTCACCTCAACAAGGAGTGGTTCCTGAACAAGAGGAGGAACAAATTATCTGTAAGAGCTGAAGGATCTTTCAAAATCCTCCAAAAGAGTAATGATAGTGCCTATAGGTTGGAATTACTTGAGGTCTATGGGGGGTTTTTGATACCTTCAACATTGTCGACCTCAGTCCATATCACCCTGACAGAGAATTGAATAAACACCATTCGGATTTGATCCCAAGTCCAAAATAACTAGGAGAGGATGATGGGAATTAGGCTATTGGACATCTAACCTGCAACCGAGCTCGAGGACTAAAAGGGCTAGCATGATGAATCCTTCTATTCCAACCGACCCCTACCGAAGCTGAGTACTTCCTTATCGAGCCATATGATTGCTCATTCTTCTATAGTATGCTGAATGGAGGATTACTCAGTAACACTGAACCGACTAATCAGTCAGCATCTTCCTTTCCAAGAAGCCAAGAGATAAACTCCGGATTGACTAAGCCATCCCTGCTCAGACAAGTCGTCTATTTGTACTTTTTGTTTACATCTTCTAACGACCTCACCAATGTAAGATCGCTATGTATACAATATCATGTGCAGAATCCGTTACACCAATAATTATTTTTCTTGTATATTCATTTTTACCCCTTTATATCTTGTATATTACTTCCTTAGGAAATGTCCTTTTTGTCTTTTCCTTTTTAGGCAAGTTACCCTAACTTATGGGTATAAATACTCTTGTACTTGTAGCTGGAAAGACATCATATCAGATCATTCTTGATACACTTTTTGAGTGCTTTACTTTTTGTGTAAACATTGTTTGTTTACTCTCAGCATCACTATTATCCTTTCCCTTAAGCAAGGTTAGGTGGTGAGTAACCTTACTAGATCGATTCATGCATGATATTGAATTATGCTGTGAGTCCTCGGAAGTTCCATCGGTGCATCATATCCTTTAGAGATGTTCATAGGTTTTGCTTACTATTTCATTCTTTATTCCCTTTCACACTTTCCCCATTAATCATTTTTCGAGCTATCTACAAGTTTGGACCCATCCAACAATCGACCTTGTCTGTTCTTGGTCACTGTTCACAACAGTTTCAATCAAGATTTTTAAGGTTTTCTGTTATTCGTTTTATATTCAAATTTAAAATTTCGTTTAGTTTTAAATTTATTGACTTTGTTGACTTAGGATAATTACTTATAATATTTAAATCGATTTAATACCCAAAAAGCTAAATTTGCAAGGTTTACAGAAGTACTAGTAACCTCTTTTTGTACATAAGGGTTCTCTTTTACAGTTAGCTCTTCAACAGAAGTAGGGGTTTCATCATTGACTACTTGATTGTTGTTTTTCCCTTGACCATCAGCTCCTTCCTCGCCGTTAACCTCACCATCCTCATCGTTATTATCATCATCATTATTAACGACAACAAAATCGAGATAAGAGAGCTTATAGACGAGGTGGACTTTCGGAGCCTCAACCTTAGCCAGTTGAATCCCTTCCAAAAATTTCTTGTGAAGCAACTTCTCGTATTGCTAGCTTAAAGTGACAATTAATAATGCCTCCTCCATAGAAGGTTTGGCCTTAGTAACTTGCTTTAACTCAACAACATGAGCTTCAAGTATGGAGTCCTTAATCTCTAAGTTCTTTATTTGGACCCTCAATTTGCCTTTTTCCTCACTCATCGAAGCAATTGTTTACCCCATACTCCAATGGTTTTCCTTTCTCTCCTACAGCCGATCCTTTAACTCGTTGATCTCTTTAAAGAGTTCATCATTTTTTACTTTCAAGCCTATTACCTAGTCAGTAGATAATGAATGCACCAGTTGTTCAACAGTAAGTTCTCCTTTTAACTTCTCAACCTCCATCTTAGCCTTGATCCTTACATTCTTGACCACATTAGTTTATACCTTAGAGGGGTTGTAAGCTTCATCTACCTTCTTCATCAAAATGATAAAGTGATGAGCTAGTTGGCTCCCAATCACATGTACATGCAAAGAAGATTAAACATACCTTTCTCATCTCTTCCTTAACCTCATCAATGGCCATCAAAACTTGACTACTAATCTACAAAATGATTACAAAAGGTAAGCCATCAAACAAATAATACAAGCTAAAGCAAACAACAATGATTCAAAGACTTACGTCATACAACTTGGCAACAATATGGCATTTATTAGTGCCACCAACCCTACCAATGTCTCTCCTCACAATTTCTTTATCCTTGGGAAGAATAATTCCCCCCATAGGGCTAAGGTGTTTAGGATGATGTGACTCTAGCAGGGTACATAGTAATAGCTCTCCTTAGTTTGGGGGACAAACTCGGTAAACCTGATGCCTAAGGCTTTCTCTTGGAAAGCCTTCTTAGCACCTTTATCTAAATCCTTACTTCTTTCAGATGGGGGTTCTCTAGCATGCTCTTTTCCTTTCCTCTTTTTCAGGCTTGACATACTCGTTGTCTCCATTAATGCCCAGCTGTCTACACCCTTTATTAGGATAATCTCCATAGCATCATTAGGAGCAACAATTTGATTAGACTCACCAATTGGTCTCTCCTCTATAGTATTCCTTGCTGGGGGTAGCACTTCTGTTTGAATAATTTTGGGAACATTCTCTTGCTGAGTTATCTCTTTACCTTCAAGGCAGGTAACCTCTTTCTTCTTCTCTTGAATGGCCTACTCCTTAACGACTTATTTCTTCTCCTTAGTTTAACTTGGGGTAATCTTAGCAATACATCAATCCAATATTTGTTTCTTAACCTTAGCTTAGGCCAACAACTTCTTAGGATCTATGTCACTTGCACCCATGTCTATAAAGAAGAAAAATATTACAACATAAAACTAAAAGCATAGATAACTTATAAATCTATGTTGAGCGATGCTCAATGGCAAAGGATCTCTCCCTAGAGTTATAAAGATCTACATCCTTTTTGTAGCTCAGCTAAATATGGTAAGTTGATAGAGCCTTACTTTCCTTATTAGAAAATATTAGTCTTCCTTTCTTGTAGCACTTAATAATTCTTTCAGCATCTTATAAGAACATTTTATTGCATCACCTATCTTGTATCTTTTTAATAGCAATAACATTGCCCAACAATAACTTTATTTCTTTAGTCTGGATGGGTTCTATCCACTTAGTCCAAAAATCAAGATCTATGTCAAAACTTACTAAGATGTACTTGCCATGCTATTTGTGGATATTGGATTCTAGGCCAACCATGAACTTACGGCCATGCCATACTACTATATGGAACTACCCATTGGCCTAGTGTTTAATTGCAAAAAAGAATCTGATCAACTATAGTGGAGCCCTAGCTTCAAGCTCTTTGAAAATTATTTTGAAAGTAATAAGGATCCTATATGTGTTTAGAGAAAACATACTTAGCAACACATGGAAATAATAGAAGAAGTGCTTTTGAAAAGGGGAAAAAGGAAGATGCAACCTAAACTCAAAATATTTTAAGTAAAGATGGAACCGATTCTTAGTGCACTAGTTATGAGCCATGAACTAGCTTAGGTGTTTAATGAACCTATCTATGTTAAGCCCTAATCCTCAATCATCTATTTTAGTCCAATTATATACATCAAGTTTATTTCTTTATACTTAAATTAACATTGAGTCCTACATTAACATTCATTTCAAACCCAACATCATCTTAAACCACTTCTAGCCCTTAAACCATATCACTAACATAATAATTTACAAAGTTCATCATCACTAACTTAAATGTTGGTGGCACCAATCCATGAAGAAAAATTAATCATTTTGTTTGGAAAATTCATACTTCAAGCATTCCATTTAACAGGTTTCACTACCTAATTATTGAGTTATCACTCACAATATGAAAAGCCACTTTTACAAAAAAAATCAAACATTGTTAGTGCATATATTATGTTGTAAAATTTTAATAACAAGCATCTAAAAGTATATTAGACATGCCATATGCTTAAACATCTAAGGTTTAATACAATAAACACAATACATGTACTATTTAAATTCTAAGTTACCATCTAATATAAAAGTCATTATATTAGTCATCATATAAACATGTTATCATCCCAAAATCACAAATGAAACAAGGAAAACATACATATGTAAGCATTGTGGGTGGTAGCATCATGTAAGGTGGATGAAGGTAAGATAAACATACTCTAAATCAATTACTAATCTCACCAATATTAACTAGTAGGACACTTAGATAATACTTATAAAAATCAAGCCTAAAAACTACTTGTGGATCATGGCTTAGAAGGATTTCTACAAGAATCTTAAAACAAATTTCTTAAATTCACATTAAGGCATTAAACATTACCAATCACTAAGAGTTAAGTTACTTAGCTTCAATCATCAAAAGATTACACCAACTTCTTGTCATGTACATGGTGCCACATAAGGGTTTGTATAAGACCATTTCACTACTATCAAAGGCTCTTAAACACTTTAAATCATCTTAATCATTCACATAACTTTCTAAATCCTCATATCTTGGTAAGACGTCAAAGATGTGAGATTTACCTCTAGAAGAGCTAATTTAATCACCAAATCACTTACTGGGTATCCCTTATAAGGTCTCCAAGTGATTTTTTTGAGCTTTCAAATCATTCTTTAAGGATAAATCCACTAATCACTAGGTAGATATGAAGTTTAACTTAAAAATTTAGCTAAATCTCAAAAGATTTTAAAGTTTCTTACCTCCTCAAGTAATGGACCACATATTCGATGGATAGTGAAGCTCCTTAATATTTTCCCTTGATTTAAGACATAATGAAAATTTCATTTCAAGCTTAGTTAGTAATAGGGATTAAAAAAGTTGATGCTTAAGCTTAATGACCTTGGATTTACAATTTCCTCCTACCTTAATGTTGTTAGTGCTTAAGAAAATGAAAGCAACTCATATGGTTTTAAGTGGTGGTACAAGTGTCCATTAATGAGAGCCTTATATTGCTTGAAAACCCTGCAAGGTCATGTAAGTGGTATATGATCTAAATTCCCCAAATTTTTGCAAAAAGATGCAATTAAATCCTAATTAGGTTTCAATTCATCTAATTCTTCATTGTCACTTTATTTTATAATCAAACATAGTTCAAGATGCTCATTTGTTGACTTAACCAACCTTTTGATTTCTCTTATTAAAATTAGGTATAAGGTCATTTTGCTAATTTTTTAATAATTTCCCTTAAAGACTGGATTCTCCTTTTCAAATGACTTTTGAATATATACATTGGATTTAATGATTGACCTTATGCTTTTGGGGTTATTTCAAATGGTGTCTTAACCTTGTTAGAACTTGATTCATGCTCCATTTCTAATCTCTTGAGCTATTGTCACATTTCATCTTAGGATTGTTTGACTTCTTTAAAGCAATCGTGTGATTTCAAGGCCACTAGGCTAAGTACCTTGTCTCCTAAGGGATCTTTACTCCTTTTTTCAAGATATAAGTCATCAAGGGCCCATAAGACATTTGTTACCCTGATGGCACATAAGGTTGAGCTTATAAGAGTAGAATAGAATGTCTATCTATTACACATACCTCTTATTCTTATGTTTGGTTAATAGAATGGCTATTCCATAAAATCACTATTGTTAAAAAATAAGGAATTGCAATTCCTTAATAAAATTAAGGAAATACCTACTCTTGATTTTGTATAGAATATTTCATATCTATTCATAATACCTCAAAATAACTATAAGATGCCAAGCCTAGTTTTTCACCCTCCTGATTATTTCTATAAAATTAGGTATTCTTTAAACTGATCAGTACTAAACCCTACCCGTTTAATATCAATCCTCGACTATGGTTTAAAAAAAAACCATTTATTTCAATTTGAAATTACTTTGGAGTCGCCACTTGACCAGAGTTAAGAAAAATAGTAAAGTTATAATCAATTAGATGGATTGGTTATAACTTAGCCACTAGTCTAATAATTAAAACCAATTTTTTATAAAATGGGTTTTTTTAAAACCAAAGAATCTAGATCTAGGGGTTAGAACTTTTAAACTTTTACAAGTACTATTAACTTTTCAAATTTAACCTTAATCTTTAAAAATTACCTTTTAATTTCACAAGACAAAACTCAATTTAATTACTCTAATTGGACAACTTAAGTAATATAGGAAAAAGGAAAATTAAGCTTTTTTTTTTTTATTTTTATCGTCACCACATATATGCTTACGTACTCGATATTCGGGATTAGAAGTACGTAGTTCTTTTATAAGATTTTAGTTTTTTTTTTCCTTTTTAAGACAGTTGGGTTTACATTTTTATCCATTTTGATTTATTTAAGAAAATTTCCTAAACGACCCTAAATTAGTTTTTATTTTTGGAAATTGTAATGATCATAATTTGAAAAATGGTTGACTTATTTTATTTTTGAAAAATCAATTTTTTGAGTGATAAAAAGAAATAATAATCTTTATTCCTTATATTTACATATCCTATTTTAACACTTAGTTTATTTATTACTTACTATATTTTATTTTATTTTTATTAAACTAGTAAAAATAAAATAAAGTAAAACAAAATTACTTTTTTCTTTTTTTTTTTCTTCTTTTTCTTTTCTTTTGTTTTCCTTTTTTTTTATTTGATTACATTTACATAAGTAAAATAAATAAATATATAAATAAGCAAAAAAAAAAGCTTCGGACAAATGCAGCGGTATGTGCCGATCGGACTAAGGTTGGCTACATCAGATCAGTCGAGTCGGACTCTATGAACTTCAATAGCAGTAGCAACTTGAGGGTGCAATTTAGGGTGATTCGAGGGGAATTTCTGGTGCGTGAGGGCAGATTCATATATTTTGAATTGCACTTTGGGGGGGTAGCCTGAGTACCGTTGCCTGGGTTGGTCGTTTCGCAGTTGTTGGAGGTGACGGTCAGCAGTTGTGCTTAGGTAGCATTGGAGGGAGTTGCTGGGCATGGTTGGCTGATTAAGGTAGGGGTTTTGGAGTGTACTGAGTTTGGCTATATGGTTGGTTGGTGCCTAAGGTAGTGTTTGGTGGTGGTTTGAAGTAGGGGGATTCAACGGTAGTTAGGGGTTAATGGAGGGTAGCTTAAAGGAGTTGCTAGGGGCTATGGTGGCGGTTGAAAGAGGTCAGGTTGGAAAGCCTAAGCTAAGGGGATCTTAGCCGTAGTAGTGGTTAGGCTCAGGTTTGAGTGGAGAGAGAGAATCCAAGAGAGAAAGTGTGGATTAGAGAAAGAAAACGGCTATAAGAGAGAGAGAGAGAGAGAGAGCTTAGGAGTTGATTGTGACTGGTTGTATGTGATTGTGAGCTCCCCCAACAACGTTTTATACACGAATTGATCCCAGAAACACGGAAAGCTCAAATTCGAATTTAATGAAGAATGTCTGGAAAATCTTTTTTTTTTCGATTTTTGGAGCTCAAATTGAATTTTTTTTTTTTACCAAATTTGGATGCATTATTATGTTTGATTTAAAAGTAGGCCATGTGGAGGATGAATTCGTACCATTAATTGGTGTGTTTCAGTAAGGAAAAAGCACGAAATCAGAGGCCAAAGTAACGGGGTCAAGCTATTCTTGAGAAGGAAAAAGGAGGAAAATCGAAGGGAAAATGAGAGAAAAGAGGGAAAGTGTTGACGTGGCGCTGATGTGGCGTCACGTAAGCCGTGCCGACCACTTTCGACCTACCATGTGTCATCTCGTGACACGTAGCAGTTGACGTGGCATGCCATGTGGCGCTACATTAGCAAGATCATCCAATCCGATAATGCTACGTATCAAGACATGTGGTGTAACCAAATCCTGACACATAGCAATATGCTAGTCAACAAAAAAATAAGAAAAAGGCCTCTTTGCCTTTGCTAAGATTCAAATCTAAGACCTTACACTCAATACTATTGTTATGTCCATGTGCTTAATCAATAGGCCGTTAGCATGTACCTTATCTATATGTGCAATGAGCTAGATTTAAATCTAAGCTCAAGGCCCAATTTCTAAATCTAATAATAATAATAAAAATTTACCCTAAAGAGTTATTTTCTAAAATCTTTTATTTTATTTTAATTTTTTATTTTTTGTAATTTTTTCAATTTTCTAAAATTTTATTTATTATTTTTTAGGGCTTTTTCTACACTTCCTATTTTTTGGTACTTTTCTTAAAATTTATTTTCTTTTTGTGCTTTTTCTTATTTTTGAAAATTTTTGTATTTTTATAGAATTCCTATTTTTCTAAATCTCTTCATTTTTTTTAGGTTTTCTTTAATTTTCTATTTTTTGAACTTTTTCTAATTTAGGACCTTATAACCTAATTTGAAAAATAAAAAGAGGGGAGGGGTGGGGGTCGGGGGGTTGTAGTAAAAATTAGGTGTTGTCAACTGCTCCTTTTTGTGGTAAAGGTTGAGTAAAACTTAGCCACAAACAGATACTATTTTTGCCATAAAGGTGGATTTTATCTTAAAAAGCGCTACAACTAACTAGCTATCTTAGGTCTAATCCATTGGGGATTTAGAGGATAGAAGGGTAGCGCTCTAAGAGCTAGCTAAAAGAAGGAAAGAAGAATTGAAGTCTGGCAATGCTCCAAACAAATAGAGGAAACTTGGTTGTATTCTAATGAGTTGACTAACTAAGGCGGGCAAAGCGCTCCTAAAGCTAGCCAAGACCCTAAACTAAGGTGAGATAGGTAAGCACTCCTAGAGCTGGCTAAAACCCTAAAAGAATAAGAAAACTTGGTCATGCCCCAATGAGTTAACTAACTAAGGTGGGCAAAGCACTCCTAAAGCTGGCTAAGACCCTAAAATGAAATGAGAAACTTTGTTGTACCCTAATGAGCTAACTAACTAAGGCGGGTAAAGCACTACTAAAGCTGGCTAAGGCCCTAAACTAAGGTGAGATGACTTGGTTGTGCTCTAATGAGCCGACTTGGTTGTGATCTAATGAGCTAACTAACCAAGGCAGACAAAGTGCTCCTAAAGTTGGCTAAGACCCTAAATTGATAGAAGAAACTTGGTCGTGCCCTAATGAGTTGACTAACTAAGGCAGGAGCATCTCTTGGGGACTAGTAACCCTAAATTGCTGTTAATGTTGTTCCAAAAGGAAATGATGAGGAGAAGAGCCCTATGAAACTTGGTAGATAAAGGAAAAATACCCTATGGGCTCACTTAAGAGAAACTTGGTGAAGGAAAGTGCCCTATGGATTTGTTAAGAGTATATTGGGAAGGATGAACCAAGTTAAGGTTGTGTCTTTGAAGGCTGGCTAAACACTAAATACAAAAAGTGAATACCTTATGGGTTAGTTCAAAAAAGGTTGTTGGAAGTAAAAAACTGGTCTAAATGCAAGTGCAAGATTCAAAAATCGGTATGTTAACATTGTGTAGAAATACTTACCTGGTCTTTATCGATAGCGCTCAAACTGTCAAACCTTTTTGAAAAGCCTTATCAAAAATCACTAACTCATGTTTTAGTCCCTTATTTTCAACCTGGATGTTCTTGATGTAGAACTTTTAAAACTTCATTGGCTCTTTTGGAGAAATCATGGAAATTAACCCAAAACAGGAAGCTACCCACTATTTTTGTCTCTTTAGAACTTTTATGAACCAAAAGCCTTATTCTCATCTGCCGTGATTGCTTATTCAGGTTTCACATTCTCCTGAAAAACAGACAATAAAACTCCCTATCGAGAGGGATCAATCCATAATAAAGTATTTTAAATAATTTTGTTAATTACCAATGTTGTAGATCTCATTCCTTAACTCCTCTCGTGTTTGCAGTGTATGGGTTCGATTAAATGGAGTAAAGGGAATTAGACCTTTCCATGGAGAGGGTGATTATTTGAACAACGACAACGGCCAAGGATACCAAATTTTCTTGTAGATAATGAAAATTAGACCGTAATTACGTTCAAAATGACTGGCATTTTCGTGTTTTGAGTAAAATTTCCATTAACTTCTTATGGATAGTACAATTTTACAGCGTTGGCATTTATAGGGTCTCTCAAATCTAGACCATCCATTTGGGACAAAATCAAAGCTCCTCCCGGTAATATTCGCTTCACGACATAAGGACTTCCATAATTGGGAGAAAATTTCCCTCTGGAATCTTGTACGTTGGGGAGAGCTTTCCTTAACACTAAATCTCCTTCATTGAAATTCCAGGGTTGTACCCTTTTGTTAAAGGCCCGAGCCATCCTTTATTGATAACACTGATTATGAGAAAAGGTTGTTAGTCACCTTTTATCAATTAGATTCAACTGCTTGATACGTTTCTTTGCCCAATCGACTCCGTCCAATTGACTTTCTGATAGTACCCTAAGCAATGGGATTTCAACTTCTATTGGTAACACCGCTTCAGTTTTGTATACCAAAGAGTATAGTATTGCCCTAATCGATGTTCTAATGGAAGTCTGATAGGTCATTAGTGCGAATGACAACATCTCATGCTAGTCCTTATATGTGACAGTTATTTTTTTAATGATTCTTTTGAGGTTTTTATTGGTTACTTCAATAGCCCCATTCATTTAAGGTCGATAAGGAGTAGAGTTCTTGTGAATAATTCGGAACTGTCAGCACAATTCTAACATAAGCTTATTGTTGAGATTGGTGTCGTTGTTAGTAGTGATCGTTTCTAGAGTCTAGTATCGGGCCAAGATGTCTCTCTTGATGAACTTAACTACGACCCCTTTAGTAACACTCGAGTAAGATGAAGCTTCAACCCATTTGCTGAAGTAGTCAATGGCGACTATTATGAAGCAATGCCCATTTGCTAAAGTAGTCAACGTACCCTAAGTTGTAATAAATGTTGTTGGCTTTATCTTCTTCAGACATTTGAATTTGATTATATTTGGAGAATCCATCCATGAAGAGAAAAGATGGTTTTTGACTATGTTATCGACCAAGACGTCAATATGGAGCAAGAGGAAATTATCTTTAGGGGTTGCTTGATTAAGGTCTCGAAAATCTATGCACACTCTGACTTTTCCATTCTTTTTCATAACTGGTACTATGTTGGCTACTCATTCGAGATAATCAAATACCTCAATGAAACTGACCTCTAGTAATTTTCTAACCTCTTCCTTAATCTTCAATAAGACATCTGGTCGAAACCTTCTTAACTTCTGTTTCTAGGTTTGATATTCTCTCATGTAGGTAAGCGATGGACCATGATTGATGGATTTAATCTAGGCATATCTTCATAAGACCATGCAAACACATCCTAGTATTCATATAGCAGTACGATCATTTCAACCTTTTGCTCTTCTTTTAGATTCCCTTCAATTTTCAATGTTCTAGCATTATTATCACTCTCAACACTAATTGTCTCAATTGGCTTATCAATGGAAATTTTACTCATTTCATATTTTTTCCCTCTTTCTTGCACGTCATTATGGTCATTAATATCACTCCCAACAACTAACCTAGTAAGGCTAGAGGTGATATCAATATTTTCATCACCTATTTGCGCAAGGTATCCATGGCCTTTGTTCAAAGCATTGGGTCTAAGAAAAAGAATGTAAAAGAAAAAGTATAAATAAGGAAGAAGTAAAGAGAAAAGAGACTAATCTTTATTTGGAAGAATCTTCTTTCGAGTTTAGTTATTTAGAGAACAAAGGTAATTTATTGCAAAACTCTTATAAAATACTAGATTATGATTCATCCTTTACCTTAGAGAAGACTTATTGTTATTCATAGGGATGGAGACCCAATTATTCAGCTGTTGAGGTTTGTTGAATGGGTTGGCTATTTTATCTCTACTGGAGGTATCCTCTTTGGCAGGCTCTGAATTCTAAATATTAGCTCGGATGAAACTTTTGATAATGGTAGGAAGGTCATCAGGGTATGGTACAATCTGTCACCTCTTTTGCCCTTTGCTTGTACATTTTGTAGCTCATCCATTAGAGTTGGGATGTAACCTAATCCATAGGTTCCAAACTGACCTTCTTTAAATTTCAACTTCTCCCAATTAATCATACACACCTCTTCGAACATTTGGAGCCTAAAATCTTCTTGCTCCTTAGTGCTAATATAGGGTATGGCCATTTCTTTATATATTTCATAATCCTGGTCACCCATAATCATTATAACTCATCCATTAGAGATGAACTTAACCTTTTGATGAAGACTTGAAGGTACAGCCCCTACTGAATGTATCTACGGTCTTCCTAATAACAGATTGAAGGTCCTTGGGATGCCCAAAACTTAGAATCAGATGTTGAACATTTACGGGTCAATATCGATTGGTAAGTCGATCTCCCCTATAATTTCTCTCTTAGATCTGTTAAAAGCCTAAACCATTGTTAAGCTTAGTTTAATTGCAATCATATCGATGCCTAATAGATCTAAGGTGCTGAGAGGGTAGACATTAAGTGACGAGCCATTATCGATGAGCACTCTTGTTGTGATGATGTTATTTACCCACACTATTATGAACAGAGGTTTGGTGTGCTAACTACCCTCTTTACCTAGTTCCTCGGTAGAGAAAGAAATCTAATCCATAGTAAGGACAGTGTTGGTGACAAACCTTATTCCTTCAGTTGGTATTTTGCAAGGGACTTTGACTTCCCTTAATGTTCTAAACAAAGCTTCTTGATGTAGTTCTGATGCTATTAATAAACTCATGAGGGATATCTGTGCTAGAGTTTTAGTGAGTTGATTCATTACTTCATACTCGTTAGACTTGATTATTTTGGTGAAGGCAGTCAATTCTTCTTCATGTTCAGCTTGTTCATTTTTTGGCCTTTTCAGCATAGTATTCTTTTTCAGGTCTTCCCTCGAATCATAGATTCTACTAGAGTGGGTAATCCCCCCTACAGGTGAACTTGACTACCCTTGTTTTATTGCCTGATAGTTGAGAGGGGTAGTTTTATAATTTTCGGGGGGCCACAGTCACATGGAAGGTGTACCATCTAGTTTGTGGATTTTGTGTCTCCTCTTATCTATAGAATCTATATACTTTGGGCTCTTAATTGGAACCGATCATGTTGATGGTAGGCTCTAAGTCGTCAAATATCATATTTATGATGGACCTATAGGTACGGGGTTATTGTTGACGTTCAGAACAAGAGCCTCTACAAAGTCCAATTGGACTATGTCTTCATCAATTAAATCTTGAATTTTATTTCTTAATCTCCAGCATGAGTCGGTTGAATGACCTAC
Source organism: Lumnitzera racemosa (assembly GCA_024138005.1). Lineage (NCBI taxonomy): Eukaryota > Viridiplantae > Streptophyta > Magnoliopsida > Myrtales > Combretaceae > Lumnitzera > Lumnitzera racemosa. Next base: position 72,783,253 of record JAMXBC010000003.1, read on the forward strand.
TTGCCCTAAATGGTATTGACACCTAGTATTGGGATAAAAAAACTTTGGTCTATATCTTTCACTGGGAGGTTCAAAATGAATCCAATTATCTTTTCTCAATTTTTCAAGGACTTAACTAAGGGGGACCGGTATCATGGTGAATTGTCTTAGAAACTTACTAGCTTGTGGTTGACTTTAGAATTGTTGTTGCATTAGTAGAGGTTTTATCCTGAAGGAGACTCGATTATTGGGACTGGTGTTTGAATTCACCGTGCTAATAGTTGCTTCCTTGGTTTTGCTTGTAGTAGGCCTTGTAAAAGGCGATTTTCTATCTGATGGCTCCTGTAAGTTGCCAGAAGTAATAACACTTTCAATCAGACAACCTATGGCTACTACCTTTACGAAACTGGAGGAGGCTTACCTAATCAGATGAGAAAAGTAAGGTCTTTCAAGAGTATTAATAAAAGCTAAGGTCAGTTCCTTCTCAGTTATGGGGGTAGATACTTGTGCAACTAAGGATCTCTACCTCTAGTCAGGACTCATTATGCTTTTTTCGTAAGGTGACCAAGTCCATCATGGTTAGTGCTACTTCAACATTAAATTTATACTGCTCATAAAATGCCTTAACTAGCTCATCCCATGTGCTCACTTGATTTAGATCCAATTGGGTGTACCGAGTCAAAGTAGGGCTGGTTAAGCTGTCATGAAAAGACTATGAGCTAATCATATTGTATGTACTTGCCTATCGTACGCGCATATAGCCGAGTGTATAGTTTAGGGCATCCAGTCCCATCATATTTTTTGAAGTCAAGTACTTTGAATTTTTTTGGAAAACTTTCATAATCGTAGGCAAAGAAATTTGTTATACTAACTTGCTCAAATCCATCATACTCTTCGAGCATTTTCATTTTTTCGGTGATTTATTGGGTCAGTCGCTTCTCAAGCTCTTTTAATCTATCCTAATCAGCTTCAGGCTTTGGATTGACTGAGCACAAGTAAGTATTTGGCTCAAAAGTTGAGTTACCCTTTAGAAAAACCCCTTCTATTTCAAAGGAATCGAAGGCTTGATTAGCCTTTGGGTAGGCTTCTTTCGTTTTAAGGGGTAGAGCCTCGGTATTCTTTCCATATCTAGCTTTAGAACTTTCTTCATTTGATGGAGCCATAGACTTGAGCAAAGCGATGCTATTAGAAAGAGAGCTCAGTTGATCTGCAATTTTCCCTATAGTTTGTTCCAAAGTTTGAAGCCGTAGCTCAGTAGGATCAACAAGTTCAAGGTTGACATTGTTGTTGGTATTGATATTGTCGTTTCCTTGGCTAGCCATTCTGGTTTGTGAGCGGGTTTGGATAAGACTTCTCTGGAAGATTTGATGTTTGGGAGTTATTTGAACAACCTATTTAAAATCACTTCTCAATAAGTTAGCACACGAATTAAAAGAAAAATGCATGAAAATAAAGAAATGTATGGCATACGAATGCAAAGAGATGGAACCGACTAATAACCAACAAAATGGTAATTTTTATTTTTTGTAGCTTTTAAAGTTCCCTTCTACATTAAAAGAAAATACATTCAAGAAAAACATCCCTATTCCTAACTTTTCTTTTTACGTTTGGTCGGCATTTCCTCTTTCTTACTAGACCCTATTGGTGTCTCTTTCCTCTTTCCTGAGTTAGGCTCTTCCATTTCTCCAAGTTCTTTGAGCCTCTCCTGGGTCATCTTCAATTGATGTTCCAAGGCTCAAGAACGTTGTTTAGCTTCTCGGAAGAGATCCTCCCACATGTCCCACTCTTCATAGATTACTTCCACTTAGGCTTACTTGGTCCATATAGGTCTTGATTTTAGGATTTGTTTTAGTTGGTGTGGGTTAGATGACTTTTGATGCTCATTATTGGATCTCCCTTACCTTATAGAGCTAATCATACAAATATTTTTTAGTTACTCGATGCTTGTCCACTTATCTTAGCCATTCCCCTAAATCGATGTTTGGGCTAACAATCCTTGTTTCCCATAATTGTTTGATTATCTTGAGTTTGGACATCTTTTGTAGTAAGGGAATCTAAAGGTCCTCATAATCCAAAGTCATGATATCTAATGGAGGTCTATAGACTATAACTTGGATTTCTTTGAATTATCTAATCATGTTGTTAGGGTAATAACCTGTGCATGATTTCATCCCAATTAGGAGTATTACTTGATAGTTTTTGCAAACTAAGATTACCCATTTGAAGTTACTCCATCTTGCTGTCCATGGGATATTAGTGACCTGGAAATTTCTCAACACTTCTACTTAGCAGTAAGTGGATTTTCTTTCTAGGAGATGAACCTTATCAACAAAAGAATCAATCAAATCGATGTTATGAGCAAACTTTCCTCGGATTAGATCAAGCCCATAACATTTCATGTGGCTTACGAATCAGATTGTCAATAATGCCATACTGGTCTTTAGTGCACCATCACTCTTTTCTTTCAAAATACTGAGGCTTCTTATCTGTTCTACGAAGAGGGTTGGGACATATGATTTGCCTTCAAGAAATTGGCTCACTAACTTAGTAACATTGAAATGGATGAGGAATTTTCTATTAGGGAATAGGAGAGTTCCGAATGCAGCCAGGATAAAGGCTTTAATTTTATTTTTTCCCTAGTCTTTGAGGTTACCACAAAAGATGCCCCCATTGGTTAGATTTAGGCTTAATAACGAACCAAGCTTTTAAGTTTTCCAGCTTGATGCAGTTACCATTATAACTTCCGAGGTCTTTGTTTAGTTCAACTTTTCTAATAGCCACAAGTCTTGAAAAGGCATTCACCGAATCTACTTCCAAATTTAGGGTGTATATATTTTCCAAAGAAGGGGCTTGAAGTAATTAGGTGTACTCTTCAAGCGTTAGGCTAATCAGGTGAGGTTTAACTCGAAAAGCCACTTCTTCGGGTTCCCAAAAGTTGGTTAAAGCCTTAATGAAATTAATCTCTATTTTCACTTTTGGAAGTGATAGAATAGGCCTGATCTTACTGAAGATGGTCTCTTGTTCCCTCAGATTGAAGTGTTGTAACCATTAGTCTAGGATTAGCTTAGGGCAGATAGGCTTGCTTACAAATTTTTCCCTAAAGTAAATGGAGTTGGATGAACATGCTATTTTTAGATTACAACGACAAAAAATGTTACAAGATTGTTTGACTATTATTTAAGACAATAAACCTATTTACAATAATTCTATGAAAGTTACAAGGGAAATCAAAGAAACTCTAAGCCATTTCTGTATTTTTATTTCCATCTTACTCATTTAATTGTCGATTCTAGATGTCATGAATGCATAAAGGATGAGTTCTAAAAGGTTCTTAAGCTTGTGTGACCTCACTTGTTAAAGAATACTTTTATTGATAACATCAAGCTTAAGTAGGGATGGCTTAATCAATCTCGAGCAGTAATTACACCACAACACCTGGAGTCTACACAATGGCCTCCTGTCCTAAGGTCCTAAGACGGTCCAAGTTCGATCGTATATACCATACATTTATGGTATATAAAATAAATTCTTCTTAAATTGAATAAATAAAACTAAACCTGCAAAGAAAATATTAGTACAACTTATGGCATAAATAACAAAGAAAATAAATAAATTACACTAAGGTGATTTTTAAGGATTAACTTTAATTTTGGAAGGTTGAATAGTTAACGCTCTTGACAAGTCCTAGTAGAGTCGCTAAATTGTCAAGCCTGATTTTTCACCTTCCTAGTTATTTTTATAAAATAAGGTATTTTTTAACCTGATTAATACCAAAACCCTACCTATTTAATATTGATTCTCGACTATGGTTTATAAAAAACCATTTTTTTTCAATTTGAAATCACTTTAGAGTCACCACTGAATTAGAGTTAGGAAAAATAGTGAAGTTTTAACCAATTAAGTGGATTGATTATAATTTAGCCAATAGTGTAATGATTAAAAGCAATTTTTTTATAAAACGGTTTTTAAAAACCAAAAAATCTAGATCCAGGGGTTAGAACTTTTAAACCCTTACGGGTATTATTGACTTTCCAAATTTAACCTTAATCTTTAAAAATCACCTTTTAATTTCATAAGACAAAACTCGATTTAATTACTCTAATTGGTAAACTTGAGTAATCTAGGAAAAAGGAAAATTAAGTTATTTTTTATTTTCATCGTCGTCACCTTATAGGTGCTTACGTACCCGTTATTTGGGATTAGAAGTACGTAATTCTTTTATAAAAATTTTAGTAGGTTGAGTTGATTTTTTTTTCTTAAGACGGCCGGGTTTACATTTTTATCCATTTTGATTTATTTAAGAAAATTTCCTAAAGGGCCTTAAATAGGTTTTTATTTTTGGAAATTGTAAATGATCATAATTTTAAAAAATGGTTGATTTATTTTATTCTTGAAAAATCAATTTTCTAAGTGACAAAAAGAAATAATGATCTTTGTCCCTTATATTTACTTATCCTATTTTATCACTTAGTTTATTTATTACTTACTATATTTTACTTATTTTTATTAAACTAGTAAAAATAAAATAAAGTAAAACAAAATTACTTTTTTCCTTTTTTTTCTTCTTTTTCTTTTCTTTCTTTTTACTCTCTTTTTTTATTTGATTATATTTACATAAGTAAAACAAATAAACAAACAAAAAAAAAGATTCAAACAAATGCAGCTGGATGCGCTGGTCGAACCTGGGTCAGATTGGTTGGGTTGGGTCGAGCTCTACGAACTTCAATAGTAGTAGCAGCTTAAGGGTGCAATTTAGGGTGATTCAAGGGGAATTTCTGGTAGGTAAGGGCAAATTCATGTGTTTCGGATTAGACTTTGTAGGGATAGGCTGAATGCCATGGCCTAGGTTGGTCGTTTAGCAATTGTTAGAGGTGGTAGCCTGTAGTAGTGCTTGGGTAGCGTTGGAGGGAGTTGCTAAGCATAGTTGGTCATATGGTTAGTTAGTGCCTAAGGTAGTGTTTAGTGGTGGTTCGAAGTGAAGGGATTCTACGATGGTTAGGCTTTAATGGAGGGTGGCTCGAGGAAGCTACTAGGGGCTACGACGGCGGTTGAAAGAGGTCAGGTTGGAGAGCCTAAGCTAAGGGGAGCTCGGTCGTGGTGTTAATTAGGCTCGGGTTAGAGTAGAGAGAGAGAATCCAAGAGAGAAAGTACAGTTTTGAGAGAGAAAATGATAGAGAGAGAGAGAGCTTGGGAGTTGATCGTGAACGGTTGTCCATGATTCAAACCCCCTTTTTATATACGAATTGATCCTAGAAACATGGAAAGCTTGAATTCTAATTTAATGAAGAATGTTTGGAAAATCAATTTTTTTTTTCAATTTTTAGAGCTCAAATTGAATTTGTTTTTGACCAAATTTGGACGCGTTATTGTGTTTGATTCAAAATAGGCCATGTGTAAGATGAATTGGCACCATTAATTGGTGTGTTTTAGCAAGGAAAAAGCACGAAATCGGAGGGTAAAGTGAGGGAGTCAGGTTGTTCTTAAGAAGGTAAAAGGAGGAAGGGGGGGGGGGGGGGGGGGGAATAAGGGAAAAGAGGGAAAGCGCTGACGGGGCGCTAATGTCAGTTACGCCGACCACTCTTGACCTGTTACGTGTCATCTCATAATACGTGGTAGTTGACGTGGGATGCCAAGTGGTGCCACATCAACAAGATCATCCAATCCGTCTTAACATATGGCGCAACTAGATCCTGATACGTAGTAGTGTGCTAGTCAACAAAAAATAAGAAAAAAAGCCTCCCTGCCTTTGCTAAGATTTGAACCCAAAACCTTACACTCAATGTTAATGTTATTTCCATGTGCTTAATTAATAGAACGTTGGCCTGTGCCTTGTCCATATTTGCAACTAAATTGCACATATGAACTTGATGAGCCTAGGCTAGATTTAAATCTAAGCCCAAGTTTAATGAGCTAATTTTTAAATCTAATAATTAAAAAAAAATTACCTTAAAGAGTTATTTTCTAAAATCTTTTATTTTATTTTGATTTTTCTATTTTTTTTGTAATTTTTTCAATTTTCTTAAATTTTATTTATTGTTTTTGAGGGTTTTCTACACTTCCTATTTTTTTGGTACTTTTCTTAAAATTTATTATTTTTTCGTACTTTTTCATATTTTTGAAAATTTTTGCATCTTTCTAGAATTCCTATTTTCCTAAATCTCTTCATTTTTTTTAGGTTTTATTTAATTTTCTATTTTTTGAACTTTTTCTAATTTAGGATCTTATAACTTAATCTGAAAAATAAAAAGGAGGGGCAAAAATTATGTGTCTACATAAGGAATAACTGTTACTTCTTTATTCTATTGTTAAAGAATTGCAATTCCATTTCGTAAACCAAATGTGCCTCTTAACCTTGCTTTTGAAAAGATATCAATATACATCTAGCTTCATTTCCCCCTATAATGCTACTAAAATCGATAATTCCCCTATATTTATTACTAGAAAGTGTCATTTCCTCAACATTAAAAATATCCATCACCATAAAATACAATGTTCAATTCACTATAAACAATCTTTGTACATTATTTCTTTCAACACATAAGATACATTCCGATCTTCATTATCTTCGATCTTATGGACAATACCCTAACAAATTCCCCTATCCATACTCCTTAACCTACCCACATTATCTAGCATAGTATCTTCAACAAATTGTAGATGCATACTATTACTAACTGGTCATACATTAATGAGTAAAATAATTTATGATTTCTTTCAAATTAGACTATATCCCATAGATCCTTCTCTTCTAAGTGCTACACATTGAATTGGAATGAAATACCTCATTGCTTCCTTACAATTATCATATAGCATATTAAATGGAGCTAGTAATAAATTGATAACTACACCATGCTTTTTTAAATTCCCCATTATACTGAAACATTCAAATTTCATCCTTCCTTAGTTGATTTCCCTTTACGCAAATCTACTTCCATACTTGGTTTAATAAGTAGTGATTGGCAAAATATTTGATTAGAGATTCTACAGAGATGGTAAAGGCACTTACTACTCAAGACACTTAAGCATGCTAGAACGAGATTCACCTATTCTACTACTTTTGAACATTATGGTGAGCAACATTTTGCTTTTAAAGTGATTTTACACGTTTTTTATGTGAGTTAGGAGATAGTAGTATCATGTATAAAGAAACTTGGTACTTAAGACACCTAACCATGTTAGAACTAGATTCACTTATTCTACTACTTGTGAAAATCATGTTGAGCAACATTTTGCTTTTAAAGTGATTTTACACGTTTTTTTATGTGAGCTAGGGGATAGTAGTATCATGTATAAGAAACAAATAGAGAAAGAGATGACAAGAAGATGAGACTTTTGCTAAAAGATAGAAAGGAATAAAAAAGAGAGATAGAGATTAAAAATGGAAGGATGTAAAATGAAGACAAAACGAAGAGTGAGGCATTAAGATAGAAAGTGTATATAAGAGAAAGTTAAGTTAAAGAGGGAGAAGAGAGAATATAGTGAAGGTACTAAAATGGTTAAGATAAGACATAGATTTAAGAGAGCAAGGGTCCTTATATGAGAGGATAAAGAGATAGAAGATGGGGGAGACATTATAAAAGGATAGAGAGAAGGGGAGAGGGAGAGATCATCGAATTAGTTGTAGAGAGAAAGCAAGCAAGAAAATGAGAAAATTACTATGATTTGTAAATTTACTTTATTTATTCCTATTTAACAAACTTCTAGGAATAAAAATATGAAAGTTGAGTGTAATAGCCCTTGCTTAATCCTAAATACTTAAGTATGAAGGATCCAAAAAGGCCTCTAATTTCAAAACTTCAAGCTTGATCTGTCTAATGATTAATTCAACATAACTGATTTCGATTCAAGTTTCCATATGTGTGCATGCATGTATATATATATGTATATTTGTTCTTAGGTTGTGGATTTATGGTGAAATTCTCCTATTGGTGCTTATGCTTTATGTTAGCATAAGGTAAACCATCAATGGTGGTGATTTCAGAGGTATTACCAAAATTAAGACTTTTCTTCATGGTTTTCGTATGTAACTCTTCATGGTGATGCAATCCAATCCAACTTGCTTAGTGGTCTAGATTACTTACCATTGTAAACTTTGTAAGATCTCAATAAAACTTGTTAATTACATAATCAATTACTTGTTGTGATCATGACAACATGTTATTAATTATATGAATATGAGGCTCATGCTATTATGTCGATCTAAATATTAGGTTTGTTAAAAAGAAAAATTAAAAATGCATCCACCTTTATCGAAATCCTAATGATAGTAATGTTTTTAACAAGTATATTGCTTTGAAAGTTGTAGTAACTAAGTAAACAAATTAAAAAGATGAAAATGACCATGACACTAACTATGCATTAATGTAGATGAGTTAGCTTTATAAATTGTGGAACATTTGGATAGTAAAAAATAGAAGAAGAAGAATCAAAAGCAAGTTAGAAGCAATCAGAAACTAGTCAGAGTCATTCAGAAGTTAGCTAGAAATTAATCAAAAGCAACATGGATCAGAAGTAGAAGAAGTTGGAAGCTAATCAAAAGCATTTAGATAGAAGCAATGAAAAACTAGGATTTAAACTACTTTGTCGTTTGGTGCCATTTTAAAGGTTAAACTTGCACATTTTAATGAATTACTAGACCTTTAAAGATTTTTTTCCATAAATTGGAAATTTTATACTTGTTGATATGGTTTCCTAATAGTTTTTTATGAATTTTGTAATATCCCATAAGTAACAACCAGGACATAAACATTTGAGTATTAGGACAAAGCCCTACTAGGGTCAACAATGGATTTAAGGCATTTGAAAAAGTAAACTAATTAAACTAAAAACTTATAAGAAACATAATAACTTTAATTAAGGAATTCTCATACGCTTGGAAGTTAAAAATATAATAGGATACAATCAAAGTAGTAAGGATTTACTTTATATGAGCTCCTAAAGTTGTATTTAGGGCAATTGTACCAAAATTTAGGGCTTTTGAAAAAACATATCCAATTAAGCCCAAACTTTACGACTAATAAAAAAAAAATCAGTTGAAGTGATCTAATGAAGTTAGATTTCATAAATAATAACCCAAAATCATAATTTTAGCCTTATAAGTATAATTATTTAATATAGTGCAAAAATGATCAAAACCCCTAAAACCGAGCTCAGAATGTGAAGAAGATTTAGAGATAAGTTAATTAGGCTATAGAAGAAAATAATATAGCATAATATACTATATGAGTATACACTTATTTTTATGAGTATACCTAGTATATATAATAAATATACCAATAAATTAACCTAAAATTATATAATTATGCATAATAAGCTATAAATTCACAAATAAAATAGGAAAAGTTTCTTAAAAATAAAAGCTATACTAGAAACATGATTATATGCATAAAATTACTCGTTACATGTATGATACATATAGGATAAGTACTGATATATTAATAAAATCATTAAATACTAATATAAATTACCAAAATACCTTAAATATCATCTAAAAATTATAAAAAAAAATAAGAAACAACCTATAATATGATTGAATTAAATGTGGAGCAACTTAAAATGAATAACCAATTGCAACAAAAGCAACTAGATAAAAAAATGATACCTCATACTTGTAAATTTCTTAAAAGAATAACTAAATAAATAAAAAATAATTACATAATGGCTAAAATAAAAATTCAACTAACCTAAACTACTATAAATAAGACTCTTAGGATCAAATTATATACTCTAGATATTTAGGGAATTTCAAGAAAAATTAATAAAAATTAGGGAAAAAAAAGGAAAAACAGGAGACACTACTAGACCTTTTGCATTCCCAACCCAAATGACAACTTGACAACAACCCCTACTGGCCACCACTAGTAGATCCTATGCCCTTCATCGTTGACAAAGCCCCACCAATTACCAACTACCGGAATAATGATGAATACAAGTCTCAAGTTTCTATCATATTTTTTGGAAAATATTAAATTAATTAGTAAAAATATGAAAAAAATTAATTCCTAGGTTATTTTAGATGTAACTTCATTTTGTAAATTTATTTTTGTAAAATTAAGAATATTTAATATACTTGCTTAACAAATGCGCTATTCACTCAAAATTTGAAATTCAAAATAAATACACTAAATGATGTAGTTTGTAGCTAAAATTTTTTTTTAGAATACATATGATATGTATTTAATTTCTATGTAGCCATATTTTAAATTTAGGTGTTTTTAGTATTTAATAAAAATTTTAACGTTAAAAATAGCTAGAAATAGGGTGAAATAATGAAATAAAGAGTTTTTTATTAAATTAATTTATGAAAATGACTTTTGGTGATTGATAATGATGATAAGATATCTTGAAAATAATTTTGTGTAAAAAGGATGATATTTAATTAATTAAATGAAATTTAAGGATAAAATTGTAATTATGAGCATATAGGCCATAAACCCGATAGTATAAAACCATGTACTATTTGAGTTTCCCATATTTTTAGGAGTCTGTAGAAATTTTTAGGAAATCATGTGGTGACCTAAGCTATTTATTATGAATTTATGTCGTGAAATAGCTTAAATTACAAATCAAGAGTCATTTTTAATAATAATAGACTAAAATATGATAATTATTGAAATAAAAACTATATATATACATGTTGGTCAAATTTGGTAAAAATAAATTTTTAATATATTTAATTATAGTTTTTACAACCGGAGTAGGTTATGTACATATTAGGATTGGATAATACATAAATTATTAAGTTATATTAGCAAATTATATAAAAATATAGTTCAATTACATAAAATGAGTATAATACGATAATACTTATTATAGGCACATATAAGTATATTAGAAACTCAAAATACCCCTTAAAAGTCATTTCTTAAAATAGAGTCCATAATGCGTATCGTTAAGTATATGTAAACCCAATGACACTATTTTTACTAGTATTGGACAACCCCAGATAATATAACTTATATCTCTATAATATTATGCTAGTTTATGAACTATGATAACTTAATCGTAATTGAAACGTAAATTGACTGATTAACAATGCATTTTGATATGATCAAAACAATATATTATATGTAATAGTATAACTGTGTATATTATCGATACTTAATAACTTAACTTATATAATAAAATTATATCTCATTATATAAGGAAAATAATAATATACTTTAAATATATATATATACATACTTATATATATAACTATTTAGTGAAATACAAATAGATAGAACCCTAACGTTTTCGTAACTCTTACAAAAACTAAACTTGAACTTTGTATATACATAGGGTCTTCTAGTGAATAAAGTGTTGATGACACGAATCTTCCGCATTAAGCGTCAAGACAAGTAAGTAAGATCAATGCTTCATAGCATTTTAGGATATTATTTTAGAATATCTAAAGACTTTAGTATATATTTGTTTATGATTGTAATTAGCTATTTGTATGTATACAAAATTTGTTGTGATAAGAGCTGAGCTCTATGTTATAGTAGTTCTATGAATATTATTATGCTTGAATTGTTTAAGCTTAGTTAATCACCGTAAAAATAAACCAACTCAAACTCAGCTTAACATCTAACCTGATATATATCGTAACCTACTAAGGATAATGGCTAAGATTCTCTAGCTAAACATGGACTCCTTTTGATAAGGATAGTTGAAATTGTTATTTTCTCACTCTTAGCCAAGACAAGAGAGGAGGTTGAAGCAAGATTGGGAGCCATAGTTCGAAGGTGGTCATGAGAAGAGGATGTTCTCCATTACATAAGCTTTAGTTTGATTTCGATTTGTGAGTATACAACGTCAATTTCCTCAACCCAAATTACAACGGGCACAATTTCTATAATCTCATGACAAATTGAATAATGTCGTGCAATGGTATTTGCTTATACGTGCAATGGTATTTTCTTATACATGCAATTCATCTAACCAATTTGGTTAAAAACCCTGCTTATGATGTCCTAAATGAATACTTTTGTCTCTACCCTACTTATGGAGTAAATTATCGCTCATTCCCTTATAGTTTGTTTTGCAGGTTCTGAATAAATTATAAGTACTTACCTACAACCAGAGAACTAGCATACTAAGACGAGGAGTAAGGTACAACAAGAAATGACTAGTTATTATCCTTAATATTAATTTTCTTAATTTTTAAGGAAAACTACATTGATCTCCTCAACAGCTTAGTAGTTTTCAATATACTAGTCAATACAAGAAATAATATATACCTGAACGCTTTAAAGGGGTAGAGTCGAGTATACTTAGTATAAACTAGGTCTACGATAGTAACCATAATGATAGTTTCTATCTTAAGGTGGCTCATACAGCAGGACTGTTATGACATTATTTTTTCGGGACGTAACAAATTTATTCAGTTTTCATAATAATTCTAAGGCTCTAAGCATATAAATAACATTATAAAATAGAGTAATCATCAGTTATCAATTAATACGAATTACTTTCTTTCACTTACTAATGTTTTGTCACTTTACGTTCTGTCATGTAGCTAACTATAGTAATATTTCTTCTTCTTCTTTTCTCTCTCTCTTTCTCTCTTTTACAACAATTTATTAAGGATATAATTGGAATAGGTTAAGACAACTTTTAGTATAATTAATGGCCTAGCCTATAAGATTTCTTAACGTATGTCTAATTATTAATCTATAAGAGTATAGTGTATCTAATGCTTACCAAACCTTATTAATGAGATTTAGATGGTAAATGTTAAATTACAAACTTTTATACATAAAATAGAAATTTCTCATTTTTACCTTATCGCTAATATTTTGTAAAGAAATGATATTATATGTCTTTCCTTATGTGATTAACTTAGCTGGTTTTAAAGATCTTATGTTGATTATCATCCTAAATCCTATAAGGTAAGAAACTTAAAGTTGAAATTTATCTACTTATTTGGCAAAAGAAGTTAAATGGATTGTTAATCATATTTTGATCTTAAGCTAAGTGATTTAGATAATCTTAGATCGATTAGGAGCTTAATGTTCAAGTGAATTGGTATCAAATTAAGCATTAAATTGGAAATTAGTTTGATAATAAATTAAGAGACAAAATGGACCTAATAAGCACTTCATTAGATCTCATAAGTATAATTAGGATGAAGTGGAAATTCTCTATTTTCCCATGTCATGTGAAACGACAAAATTTTAATTACTATGTCAAACTTCATTTAAGTCTCATGGTATATGATATAGATGAAGTCTTAAATTACCATTATGATTAAGCCAATTATGATCCTAACAAAGTTGAATCTTACAAATTTCTAAAAGTTTTATGTTTATTGGAAAGTTGCAATTTAAATATAAAAAGAAAAAAGTGTTGTTTCAAGCATTTAGTATGTGATTCTTTATAATAGATGGCTTAGATTAATTTGTGATTGATATAAACAAAACCTAGTGATAGAAAATTAATTTCTTAAGAACCATGACCTTAGAAGAGTTATAATGTATGGTAATACTTAGAAATATACAAAAATTGTTTAACTTCTTTGTATACTATATAATATGCATAAATTTTCATGATTCTATCTCTCTCTCTCTCCCTCTTCCCCCCTCCTCCCACTCCCTAACATGTCTAAATATATTAGTTATTAAGCACAGTTATTTCTTAGGAGTATTGTAGAAAATAGTTAACCCCTTAGCAATCATTATGTAGGAATTATTAAATCTTTTAAAGTTAGCAATTTACCATACCTTTGAGTCGAGTTTTAGATTTTATATTTTTTATCCATTCTAATTTAGATCCTAACAATCTTAGACAATTTAATGATTTTTAATGAAACCGACGTCATTCTTAAAGTGATGAATCATGACTTTATATCGGAAATCATGGAATGGACTTCATTTACTAGAGGGATAAGATATGTGTCCTAGTATCCAAACTCATTGTTATACATACTCGATTCAATCATTCAACCAATTTAAGACTAGAATGAAGATGCAAGCCCAAATAAGAAGGCAAAGGTAGACAAAGTAAAGAAAAATCATATTGATGATGAGTTTGTATATAGAGACTAGATCCTTAATATTTTATCAAACACTTTGCTTAATCCTTGAATAGGGGTTGATTCCTTGAGCATGGAATTAGAAAACATATTTTAACTCCATAGCTCAAGATTATATGTTTGGCTTCAAACTTACGTTGAATATTAAATTAATAGAAAGGCACAAGGTCTTGAAAATGGTCATGTTCATTTGACTTGTTCGCACCACAACTATAAAACCTCATAAAAATCATTGAAGGAAAATAATATAGGGAAATATTAAGGCATGGCATCAAAACAAAAAGGGAAAATTACAATGGAAGGCATCAACTCTTAGGGGCAAATTCAACTATGGGATTAATGTTTCAAAGAGTTTAAATAAGTAATCAACATTTGGAAAATTTTAAATAAGGAATCAACGTTTCATATAGTGATTTAAATAAGGAATTCATAATAGTTAATCCATAGAATTGTTTGAACTACTTTATAAAACATTTATAACTTATTTGAACTTTTCAATATGCTGATCCCTTATTTAAATTACTTTATAAAACGTTCATTCTTTATTTGAACTTTTCAAAACTTTAATCTTTTATTTAAACTTATCATCCAACATTATTTCTCTTCGTTGTAATTCTCCTAAAATAAAAAGGATTAAAGAGAAAGGGCAAAGGGGTCTTTTCATACTTTAGGTATTAAAAGTCTCTTAACCTAGAGTTTCTTATTTCTACTTTTAGTTTTCTAGTAGCCTCTCCTCTAGTAAATCAAAGGTGAGGGAAGAGAACATGTGAGATCTACAACTCTTCTCATATCCTATGTTTTGATAAGAGTAGATCAATGCTTATAGAGTATTTTGTAATCCAATAGCGAGGAAGTCAACTTGATAAGGAGAAAGTGTTATGGTCTTAGACTCAATCAAATCCTAAATCGATAAGCGATGTTTCTCGTGTTAAAAAAAAAGAATCAAGAAATATTTTCATTAATCTTAGTTGTAATTATGTTATAGTTGAATCAATTGATCAAATGTGCATCTCAAGAATCGTAAGTTTTAGATATTTGAGGTAAGATCTTTAACTCTTATTGATTATCCTATGAATTAGAGGAAACACATGTATTTCCTATGGATTTATGTATAAGGAGTGGTGAAAGAGGAATTTTTATGACATTTGATGTGTTGAAGTTGAGATCAAAAGGGTTAGAGAAAGGATGAATTGAAGATAAGAGGGTTGTTTGTTGAGGGAAGCATGACCAAGTACATGGCATACTAATTAGCATAGCCAAGTGTATGGCATGATGGTGACCATGCTATGTAGTATGGCCAAAAGTGCAAGGTGCTTATACCATATTGAAGAGCATAGCTTAGTTTGTACCTATTCTTTTTGTCTTTCATATTCTTTTTGGCATTCCATTTTACTTTTTTACTACTTTTAACCATGTATATTTACATACCTTTTTCCTAAACCAATTTCAATTATTAAAAAACCGTTCTAAATATTCTTCATCTTATGTATATGGATAGGTCAAACATTAACCATATGTTTGAATCTAGAATGATGTTAAATGTAATGTTAAAGGGTTCTCCTTAAGTTTGAAATACTAGGAACTTAAATTCAAAGACCATAGTTATAAGTTCTGATTTTAATTTTCAATCAAGTTTTGATTGTGATGAGTCTTATATAAATGTATTAGGTTTAAATTCTAGTTATGATAAGACTCATGGAATACAATTGCTTAGGATTTATGTATGAGATATGATACAAACTAATCTAAGGACTAACAAGGCTAGTCGCAAGGGTGAGCCCAAGCTTGTGGAAAGCTCGAAAAGAAGGGTGAGAATTACATGCAAACAATAATGAAAAGTAAAACAAGCAGACCCTTGATTTTCTTGAAGAATATGACACACTAAGGAACTATTGAAGACTCATAACTTAACTCGATATGACACATGAGCTGGTTCAATGAGGATACTCACTACGTAACATTACTTAAAGATTAGGCTAAGAGTAAAATAAGCAATGGAGAACAATGCTCACAAAAGGAAAAGTGTATATTCAAATAAAAAAGAATAAGATGGTTATGCAATTACATGTAAAGTAGGTATTTATATTTGAAAGATTAAGGCATCCTTCCTAAAATGGAAAGACAAAAAGGATAATGTCTAAAATAAATATGATACAAGGAATATCTAAAGGGTATAATTGAAAATATAGCAAAATAGGTATCCTGAATGGAAGATTTAGTCACAGGGGGTTCTTGGACATGTTGTAGATGATTAGCGGTTGTGCATTTGGCCAAAAGGTAGACATATGTTTGACTAATATGGGCTCTATTTAGTGATAATGCCAAGTTAAGCTAATAGATCAGCTATGTCGAGCTAATAGCTAAGATGACTCTTCCGAGGTGAACTTTGGTCGGATGTCTTCAACATAGCGATTTAAGTTGGTTGGGTATATGGTTAAATGGGTTGAGTTGCTGTCCGAATGTACCTTAGGTTAGCAACTAGAGACTAACAATAAATATAAGAGGATTTAGCTTGACCAGGGCATCAAGTTGGCAAATTACAAAACTCAAACTCCTCAGTGGTGGGGCATAAAGAAAGAACTTACCTAGCTATGCTTTCCAACCTTCGAACTTAAGCTTAGGTCAAGGGTCTAGTGGTCTAATTCTCATCAGGATACTTATTTGCTTCTTGTGATTGTTAGGCTTTGATATTGTAATCAGAATTAATTAATTAATTGTGTATGCTTGGTTAGGCTTAAGGGACTAGGAAGACCATTGATCTTGAAGTAGCACCTAGATGATGCTTACATTACGGTATCTTGTGTGGAGTCTAACATGGAAATGATCTAAGTAGATTTAAAATGTTTCTTAATTTCTATGTTATTGGGAAGAACCTAGCATCGATACTATATTGTGTGTGTGTGTGTGTGTGTGTATGTATGTGTGTGTATAATATTATGTGTATCAGGGTCATGAGTACCTCTATGTTACTTATTAAATTAGCATAAAGAAAATTAAATGGATGGGAATTGCATTTGTCTTTATTCGCGTGTAATTAGGAATTGCATGTTCATGTACATGTGTATCTACTAGGCCTCAACTCTCTCTGTATTTTTTTTTCAGGTGTAGGCACTTAAGAAGGAATTACAGAATTTGTTAAATTCAAAGATATTGAATTATGATATGCAATTGCAATAACCTAGAATCATATTATTTGATGTCATTAATTATTTTGAAGTTTATTACTCAATTATTTTAAGAGATAATTTATTTTGTGGTATTACTTAAAATTATTTAGAGATGATAGTTGCCATTCAATAAGTTAATATCAAGTTAGAGTACGTATGTATGTATGTATACATATATAAACACATACGATTTGTAGTTGACTTTGATAATATTTATCTATCTTAGGTGAGATAGTTGAAGAGGAGCATTGTACTAACGAATAAGTTTGGGAATGGATAGTAGGTCAAGAAAGTAGATACTTGTGCGCTTTGAGTAAATTTATCTTTAATCCTAACTTTGCATGCTTGGTGATGTTTGGCTTAGATGAGTTTGGTTACAAGTTTCATATGCTACTTAGTGAGTTATGTAATATTTCTTTTTATAACTATTGCTGGCTAAAACACATTTTGATATTGGATTTGATTGTTGTTATTATATTGCTTAGTGTTTATGTGGCATTTGCTGGGAGCTATGCTAACTTGGAAAAGGATGTAAAATATAACCCTACCTCCTAAGGTATTTACTTAAGTGAACCCAATACCAATGTCTTAAAACTAATAAGGAAACAAAGTAAAGGTTGGGCTAAAAAGAAAAAGAGTAAATTTGCTTAATAGATTACTTAGTGTTGCTTCGTAGATTACTTAGTGTTGCTTTGTATGCAATCTAATGCAATCATGGTATGGTACAAAAAGGACATACAAGTCAAGTTTTCAAACTAAGATTTTGCTAGGTTATGTTTTATATGAAAAGCTAAGTTTATCAAGTATACGACTTGATTTACAAAAGCTGGGTTTTTTAGTATATAAAAATTGCATTGTATCCGCTAAGCTAGCTATATGTTAGATTTTCCAACCATTTCACGTGGTTATCACTAAAATGAATTATTGCTAAGTTCCTAGATATATTATCCAGGTGCTTAGATTGAAGTTGACCAACCAAATGAGTTGCTAAGCTAGCTAATATATTAGTACCAATGCATGTCACATGCATTAGCAAAGCATACATTAGTTGCATTTCCTATTTATTAGCTTGGTGATAAACTTAATGTAATAACAGTATGTATGTTCTATGTATTTCATTGTATTGCTACTTGTTTATCCACTCTCACATAACTTACAGTAAGTTGAGAGAATAAGTTGTCTTATCCTTAGGTTTGGGAATGAGTTAACAAGGCATCAAATTACAAAGAAAGAGAAACTTCAAGGTGATAGTGGGAGATCAGTTATTTTAGAAGAAAAGGTTAGCCACAAGATACAAATCAAGATCTAAAGATGGCTCTTCAGGGAAAATACAATGTTGCATTACAAAGGATTCAGCATAGTCGTTATAGTCATAATGTGTGGACTCATAACTAATTCATATATTATATTGGAATGTATAGTTGTGATACTATGAATACAACTCACTTTTGTAAAACCTGCCACTAATGTTTGTTATATTAAATAAGAAGTGATTTGGAATCAAATGTTATAAGAAGTGGAATAGTATGTTGGATGTAGATTTCCACCTTATCCCTAACTTAGGGATGGTAGTAAAAAACCATCTTCAGGTACTAAAAGTTTAAGAAAAATTTTTAAGATACTTAAAAGGTAAGGCATTACATTTTTCTCAACTCTTCTCCCCCTTTTTGTTATTGGCAAAAGTAGGAATAAATTTATGAAGACACAAAACATAACAGTTTTCATTAATCATTAAAAGTTGGTTATACTGAAATAGAGTAAAATTTGATAAAAATTGATAATAGAAACTTAATTGATGAAACTAAAGTATAGAATTCTAATACTTGAAACAGAAATTGAAACTAAATTAGATTAAGCACAAATTTTAGATTACTTCAGACCATGAGGATAGAAGGATGATTATGGACCAGATGATGGAAGGATATAAGATAAGGGACTAGGTTTCAGTGGCCTAGTTATGACATTGTTAACTTGCTGCACACCGTCATCTGGGATGTCTACTTAGTATTCAAAATTTGAATAAAATCCTTCAAAATCTTCAACTCAATGAATAGATGATAAGAATTGGCCTTTGATCACCCCAAAAACCTCGCAAACCTGTTCTTGGCTGAAGCTAACCTACCCCACGCAAAGTCGAGTTGATGCCAAAAAGCTAGGAAAGGAAAGAAAGACAACTCAACAAAAACTCTATTTGCTGCTAAGAAGACCAGGGACTAAACAGCCAAGGTGCCAAGTCCAAAGCCTAGCTTAGCACGGTACAAAGAATCTAATACCGAGCAATCTGCAATTCAGCAATTGTGAGACGACTTCACTAAAAGCTCAACTGAGCATAACAAGACTTCAAATAATCCAACTCCAACTCAAACAGCCAGTTACCAACCTAATCTTGCTTAAACCTGACTTACCCTAGAACAACTGGGCAATCTTACATGCTAACCTTCTTGTTAAATGCACAGTTTAGCATAGTTTTGTATACTTGCAAATATTTTCCTTAACTTTAGTTGTGGATACATTTTAGGGTTTAAGTTCTTGTATATTATTTATAGTTTTGTCACTACGGTTTTAGGACTTATTATAAATAGCAAGTATTGTAACTACTAAGTAGTAGAGTTAAACATTTTTGAAGTAAGAATATACTTGATATCTTTGTAAGTTATTTAAGCTTGTGTTTAAGATTATTGAGTGTTGTTTTACTCTTTTAATCTTTCTTATGTTCTTATCAATCTTCTCCATGAGATTGTGGTAAACCCCTCATTTGAGTGAGTTAGTGAGTCATATCAAACCCTCCTTTGAAACTCAAATGTTGATTTAGTGTTCATGAGTCATATTAAACCCTATTTCGAGCTCAAACCCTAATGTACTTATGTTTTGGTGCATGATATTCATCCACATTCACATTTAAAATCCCTTTTACTTGCAATTTCCTAAGTTCCACTGAACCTAAATACCTGTTTAGGTTTTGACTAAGCTACACATAGTGCTCCAACCGACCTTCAGACCTTTGGGGCACATCAATAGATGTAAGCCTTCATGGTTCTTGGCCTTCACACCTTCCTGACCAATCTTCAAATTATATGGCTCCTACAAATTAACAAGGTTAATAAACTTTTGATCTAAGACTTTAGTTAGCTTAAATGACAAAGCTTCATACCTAGCATAAATTGCATTCTTAATGAATTCTCTATTTTCAACTAAAGAATCATTGAACTACTTAAGAGCAGCTGAAATTGATTCTTGAGAGTCATTAGTAGCAACAAATGCTTTGGGAAAAAAGTCTAATTTCATCCCTTTTGGATCTTCCTCATCAACCAGCATTTTTCCTTTCCTTTTCTTGCTCTTTGGGTCTTCATCAAAAGGTTGAACTTCATCCTTTGAAGAAATTATATCTTCTTGCGTAGTCTACATTTGTTCCTACTCTAAAGCATCAACAACAAGTTGAATGTCTTCTTGTTTAGTGTCTTTCGTCTCTTACTTCCCTTAAGGAAGTGCCAATATTTTTTTCAACATTAAACTTTTTTTCCTAAATGATGGAAGCATAAAGTGAGCTTCATCATTTTCAAACCATAAACGTTCTAACACATGAATTCTTATGCACTTCATCACAATCTTATCTACCACTTTCACATCCAAAAGGTAGGTCAAACAGTTTAATATTCTTATACTCCATCAATTTCATTGTTACTGAACCATAAGGCAAGCCTCTCGGATTGCTAAACACATGTTTGATCAACTACTTAGCAAAGTCAACAGGTTGTTTATTGACCATAGCATAAATCAAATAAGCATCTTTAATAACGGGAGATTTGAAACTTCCTTTCTTGGGTAGAACGCAACTAATCACTATCTTATGAAGCATCTAATGAGCAGCTCAAAATGCATAATCCAAGGGTTCTATAAATCAAGAACTAGAACACCATAGTTAAGCCTTAGATATATTTCTTTCCTATCTACTAAAGGATCATTGTCTACAACCACCAAACTAGGATAACCTATAGTATCCTCACTTGAGATTAAGACATCCTATCTACATATTATTGTTCTCAACACATTCCTATTAGATACATCTAGATTCTTATAAAAATTAGCAAGCATTTCTCCATATACCTCATCATTTATACAACATATACTTTTAGCACCAAGAACTTCTAAGTATTCATCTAAACAAAATCCATTCTTGATGCGCATAGTGGGCAGTAGATCTTAGAAGGAAGGATAGGTATTTGGGGTTTAAGAAGAGTACAAGGAACATGGAGTAAAATAAGGGTTTTGAGTGTGAATGTGTATGGATATCACACACCAAGACATAAACACAATCAGGAGATTAAGCGTGAAATAAGGTTCAATATGACTCATGGACACTAAACGTTACTTAGAGTTTTAAATGAGAGGTTAGATGTGACTCACTAACTCATTCAAATGAAGAGTTCACCACAATCTTAAGAACAAGATCAATCAAAACACGGGAAAGATTAAAGAGTTTGTTTAACACTCAATAATCAAGCAAAAGTAAGCTCTATGGGCTCAAGTGTGACCTTATTTGAAAGAGGAAAGTTTCACTTTAAAAAAATGATTGTCTTCATTTATATATTTTTGTCCAATATGTTATTACAAATGTTGCTATTTATAACAAATCCTAGACCCTAGTAGCAAAACTGTAAATAAAGTATAAGGCCTTAAACCCTAAAGAATTGGGCCCATGAATAAAATAAAGGTAACATGTATAAGAATATAAAACTGTGCGTTTAATGGAAGTCGGCATGCAACCATTTGGTCTGTCTTGGAAGGAATAGGATCCGAATTGGGCGGGGTTGGTAGTTGGATGTCCAGGTCCGAGGTAGAGGTCTTGAAGTCTCGCAATGCTTGGTTGAGACACCAGAAAGGTCAGCCCATAATTGTTGAGTGACTAGAAAGGTTGACCCATAATTGTCGAGAGCTAAAATTAGTCGACACTAGTCTCTTAATGCCTTATCGAGTGGATCTTTCGCCTTAAGTACTCGATTATGTGGTCTCTCAGATTTTCAGTAGATAATAGACTTAGTATCCAATGTCTCCTTTTCTTTTCTTTAGTCTTCTATTATTAGATTGGCCCCAGACTTAGGATTGGTCAGCCTCAATTTGGATATGGTCGGAGGCTGATCCCAATCAATTCTTATCAAAGAATTGAAAATCCATATAAAAACTAGTACGAAACTTGCCAACTTTCATGAGTTTCTAAAATTTTGAGTTACTTTTGACTGTTTCTTTCTTCATTTTCAGTTCTTTCTTTGGCATTCCCTTTGCCTTACCTTTACTCTTTGCAAAGAGCACTTTCTTTTTGCTTTCCTTAGCAACCTGGACCTTAACCTTCTTCCCTTTGTCCTCCTCTTTCTTTTTAGTAAAGCTACGAGTCATCCTAGATTGAGTACTAAGTTCAGGAACATCAAAAGAGATTTTTACACTACATATAGATTTCCTTCTAAGTAGAAAAGCCTTCAATGGTACTTCGTTAGAAGAAACTTCTAAGTTTACATCAATTGCTTCTTGTTGGTAAACATGGGCAAAGGTCTAATCAAACTTTAGAGGCTTTAAAGGGTATAAGGGCGAGTCTCATTGTATAGAAGGAGTAGATTTTGGTTTTCTTGTGAGGGATTAGGGTTTTGCATAGGTTCAATTTGTGGACTACCTTTAAATTGAGGGTAATTTTTCTTTGGTTCAAATTGATTAGCAGGTAAATTTACTAGGGGTTTTTGGAGATCTAGCTCTTTAGGATGATCAAGATTAGAGGTTATCTTAAATTTCTTGGTTCTTTTAGATCTTCTATGGGTTTACTACATTTTAAATGGAGAAAGAATTTGAACGTGGGGGAGAGTGGAAGTTTATTTGTGAGTTATAAGAAGAAGCAGTATGATAACTAAAAGTTAGAATGTAGGTTGGAAGGAGTAAGAGTAGAGGATGTGTTAGAAAAATTTTGAATGGTATAAAGACATGATTAACTTAACTTAAATGTTTAATAAAAAGTGGGGAAAAGAGTTTTGAAATCAACTCAAATATTATATAGCATTTATTGTTGAGATATCACACATTAACAATAACAACTCATACAAATAAATATAAGTCAAAGATGCACTATAGTACACTATAATATAAGACAATTCATACTTTAATATTTTAAACAAAGGGATTACACAAGTCAATCTCGTTTTAAATAAATTCATTCCCGTTTTTGTTTAATAGCTTAGTAAATATATAAGCAAGCTATAAATTTGTAGGTACAAACTCAACACTTATATCACCATTAGTCACATGATCACGAATAAAGTGATGCTTAATTTCATTATGTTTAGACCTTAAACGGTGAATTGGATTTTTAGCCAAGTTAATGACACTAGTGTTATCACCCTTAATTGGTATATGTTTAAATGCCAAGCCATAATCCATTAACTATTGCTTAATCTAGAGAATTTGTGTACAACACTTTCCAATAGAAACATATTCAGCTTCAACTGTTGAAATGTAATTGAATTTTGTTTCGTAGATGGCCAAGAGACCAATTTGTCACTAAGAAATTGACAAGTACTCGAAGTACTTTTTTTATCTACTTTACATCCTATATAGTCAGCATCTGAGTATCCTATTGAATCAAATTTTTGATTCATAAGATACCATATGTCTAACTTAGAAGTGCAAGAGATATACTTAAAGATATGTTTAATAGGTGCTAAACGCTTTTCTGTTGGATTAGCTTGAAATCTAGCGCAAATACATGCATTGAAAGAATATCTAGTCTAGATGTTGTCAGATAAAATAATGATCCAATTAAGTTTCTATATAGCTCTTCATCATCTTTCCTACAAGAGACATCCAAATCTAGTCTTGTGGAAGTTGACATAGGAGCTGCAACACTTTTCATACCTTTAAATCTAAATTTCTTAAGTGTCAAGCTTGAAATTTTTTTGGTTTTCATTTATTTTCCTTAATCCAATTAATATTAAACCTATCTATTTAATATTAACCTTGGACTAAGAATTAAAGAAAATTTAGGTTTTTGAAACATGTTTTAAAAAATACTTAGAGTCATCATCTAATCAAGGTTGGGAAAGAGGAAAAGTTCAAGTTAGAACTGATTGGGTAGATCAATTATAACTCGGTTACTGGATTGCGATAAAAACCAAATTGTACAAAATGATTTTAAAATCAAATATTTGGATCTAAGGGATATCTTATTAAACCCCAAAGGGTATCACTTTTGATTTTCGGAATTTAATTTTCCCTTTCAAAAATACCGTTCTAACAATGATTCTTATTCATAAATAAATAAATAAATAAAATAACATTCACGTGTGAAGAATAAGAAATTGAAATAAAATTCAAAAGGGTTGGGGGGGAGGAAGGAAAGGGAGTGGAAACAATTTTTACATATTTTAAGTCACTCCGTAGCTTCCTCCATGTGCCTACATATCTACTATTCGAAATCAAACTTTCATATTTTATTCATAAACTTTAGGTATGTTGGTTTATTTTAATTTGAGAAAGAGAATCGGGTTTAAGTTTCTTAACCTTTTTAATTTACTTTGAAAATTTCTAAAAGGGTCTTATTTTTGTTAAAAGAATGATTTTTTTTTTAATTAATAAAACGTTTTTCACTTTTTTTACTATTTTTCATTATTTTATTTTTATTTTTGGTTTTTATTTTTACTTAAAGAAAGAAAATCAAAACTAAGCTTCCTATATTGTTCTTTTTTTTCCTTCTTTCTTTCTTCTTGTTCTTTTCTTTTCTCTTTTTCAAATTTCTTTTTAATTACAATATGTTCATGAAATAAATAAATAAATAAGGATATAAAATAAATAAATAAAACAACACAATAGCAACACAATAAGGCTAAACCAAATTAGGAGTGTAGGTCAAACTTGTTAGATCAGGTCGAATCTTAGGTCAGGAGCTAAGCAATCAAGTCTCACCTTAGAGGAAGAAGAAGATGGTTCAAAGGGTCAATAAGGGAGGTTTTAATGTAATTTCTAAGCAGGGAAAGCCATTTTCATGCATTTTGTATTGGGGATAGTAGGTTTGGTGATAATGTCGTGGTGTTTGGTAATCGTTTGAGTATCGTTAGTGGTTTGGCCAAAGAGTAGTAAAGAGAGAAAGGAGGTGGTGCCTGTTATGCTTGTCGTTGGTGATGGGGCTACTATCGAGTAAGTGTTTTTGTGAGTTCCAAGTGTCATGGAGTGGTTACTTTTGCATAGGTAAGTAATTGTAGCAGTGGTTAAAGAGAGAAAGGTGGAAGAGCTTACAGTTTGGGTTAAAGTTAATGGGGATGGTGTTTGGGGTCATGACAATCAATGGGGAAGGATGGAAATGAAAGCTTTCATCATGAATAATGCATGTATATCTATATTTTTTCTTGAAAAACTTCAAGTTGAGCAAATTCTAAAGAGAGAAAATCACACATAGTACAATGAGAAAGGGCTTGTAAGTGTATGTATGAAATGAATCGACTCATTCTTGGTGTTGGGTAAGGTTTACCACACCTCTATTTATACTTTAAGAGCTCGATTTCAAGATGGAAGGCCCGCAATTGCCATGAATTCAAAGAATGTAAAAGTGCGGTTGATTGGGAAAAAAGATTCTCACTTTGGTGTTAATTCAAATCAATTTCTAATCAAAGATGTGTCCTTACTGCTTATTCTTCCTTAAAAAACACAAAGGAAGCTTCGAATTTTAATGTTGGTGCTTGAATCATGGAAATGAAATTTGGACAAAAGCAAGCATTTTCAACTTTTTACCAAACTTTAAATTGATTTTCGACCCTCTTATTGTCTAAATCAAGACAAGTTCTTATATTGGATTCGAAGTATCCCAAGCCTAGTTTGCAATTTTGCCATTAATTAAGCAAAATTACAAAGTTAGGGGGATAAAAAATGAATCGAAACATGGTTGCCCAAGATAGATACACGTGAGAAAAGAAAGGAAAGAAAGGGAAAGAGGGGTAAAGTGATATGATCAGCCTATTAATAACTGATACATGTCTACTTTTAATAAAATAAAAAAAATAAAAAGCACGCCTATGCCTTATATGAGATTTGCACCTAAGATCTATCTTACATTAATGATTCTCAGTCCATACTTATTACCATTAGGCCGTTGGTCTATACCTTATCCATATATACAATTACATTGCATATATGAGCTAGGTTAGCTTAAGATAGAATTAAATCTAAAGCCAGGCCTAACATTCAATTTTTTTTTTTTTCATTTAAGATCTAACCCAAATACTAAAGCAATTTAAAATCATATATTTTTAAAAGTTCTTCTTCTTTTATTTTTTAAAAATTTTTTGAATTTCCTTTTTTTTCTAAATTTTTTATTTTTTAAAATTTTCTAATTTTTGTATTTTTTGTACATTACGACCCTTTTTCTATTCTAAAAAAAAAAATCTAAAATTACATGAGGAAAAAAATAGGGTGTCTACATTAAGTATTTGCTTAGTGTATTTCTCTTGATGCACAAAGTTATCATCTTAAGTTTGTTTAATTTGTAATCCAAGGAAGAAATTGAGCTCCCCATTAAGGACATCTCATATTCAGCTTGCATTAGCTTAAAAAATTCTTTGCAATACTTTATATTAGTTGAAGCAAAGATTATTTCATTTACATAAATTTGCACAACTAAAATGTCAGAATCATAATATTTAAAATATAGAGTTATGTCAACTTTACCCATATGGAATCATTATTAAGTAAAAAATCACTTAGTCTTTCATACCAAGCATAAGGTGCTTATTTTAAACCATATAAATCTTTGCTAAGCCTAAAAACATACTCTTCTTTGAATAGATTCTCAAATCCAGAAGGTAGCCTAACATAAACTTCCTCCTTTATGCACCCATTTTAGAAAGCACTCTTTACATCCATCTGAAACAATTCAAAATTCTTTAAGTAAAAGCAATAATCTAATAGCTTTAAGTCTAACTATAGGTGCATAAGTCTTATCATAATCGATGCCTTCTTGTGAATAGCCTTTAGCAACTAAGCTAGCTTTATTTCTAACTATTTTGCCAATTTCGTCCAATTTATTTTTAAACACCTATTCAATTTCTATTATTGATTTATCTTTTGGTCTAGGAACGAGATCCCAAATCTAATTTCCTTGAAATTGACTTAGCTCTTCTTGTATAGTATTGATCCAGTTACTATCTCAAATAGCTTCATCAATAGAACTTGGCTCGATCTCAAAAATCATAACAAAGTGGTTTTCTATATCTTTAAAGCTTGATCATGTGCATACATTATGATCAGAATCAGGTTATTGGACTAATAACCCACAATTAAGCTTGAGACCTAAAGGGATTGGTAAGACGAATCCTCTCGTTCCAGTCAACCCTTGCCAAGGCCGAGTAGTTCCTTATCGAGGTACCCTTTGTGCCAAACCGAATAACTGCCCATCTCTCTATAGTGAGCCATATTGAAGAATACTCACTCGCACCTAAGCCATCCAATAACTTAGCATCTTCTTTGCCAAGAAGCAGAGATAGAGAGACTCCGGGGTTGACTAAGCCTCCCCTGCTCAAGTAAGCAAGCTATTTGTACTTTTTGTCAACATCTTCTAACAACCTTGTCAATGTAGCATCACCACGTATACAATATCATGTTTGGAATCCGTTGCACTAATGATTGTTTTTCTTATATATTCATTTCTACCCTTTGTACTTTGTATATTACTTCCTTAGAAAATGCCCTTTTTTGTCTTTTCCCTTTTTAGGCAAGTTGCTCTAACTTAAAGGTAAAAATATCCTTGTACTTATAGCTAGAGGGAGATTTTTCAGATTACCATTAATACATTTTTATACTTTCTTCCGTGCGTAAACACTCTATTTACTCTTGAAATCACTCTTATCCTAACCTTTGAGTAAGGCTAGGTGGCGAGTAACCTCATCGAACCGATTCATACATCATATTGAATTGTGTTGTGAGTCCTCGGAAGTTTCATTGGTACGTCATATCCTCTGGAGTTGTTCGTAGGTTTTGTTTACTTCTTCATTCGTAATTATTATTTTGTGCATTCCCTACCACTTCTATTTTGAGCTTTCTGTAAGCTTAGACCCATTCAATGACCAATCTTGTCTATTCTTGGTCACAATTCACATCATCTTGACATTAGAGCGGAGGTTTCGTATGAGCATAGTTGGTTCTCTTAGAAGTTTTGTTATACTTTGTTTGTGTGTGTAAAACAGAGCAAGTTACTATATTCATTTTAGTTGTTGTGTCTACCAGTTGTTAATTTTCTGAAGTGTTTGTTTGAACTTTGAATCTTTGGAGAAAATGACAAACTCGAGTGTGAATGTTAGTATGGGAGATGAAAATAATGGAGTTGTCCACCATGGACAACAGTCTTAAGGAACACCCAAAAGCACTAACAAAAGACTTAATGAAGTAGCTAATCTCTTAGTAGATTTAACCCAAGCTGTTTATGCATTGTCTTGCTGACTGACTGAGGCCACGCAAAACACCCCACAAGCTGCTCAACCTGTTAGAGGTTAAAACCTAGCTCGACTAGTTTGAGGCAAATGAGCAAGGCAAAGGATAAACCTGAGAGAGCTTGATAAGGAGGACAAGGAAGATTATTTTGAAGAAGAGCGCGTGTGAGTCCCTAAAGCATCTGACCATGTGAAGCTTCGGATTTGGAATTTCAATGGATCTGAGAATGCTGATGAGTATTTAGGGTGGGAAGAGAAGGTAGAGCATATTTTTTATTATTATCAATACAAGGATGATGAGAAAGTGAGAACTACTGCTGCTGATTTCTTCAGATATGCCGCCATGTGGTGAAAGAATTTCTAGGCCATGAGGAGATGAGAGGGCTACTAAGAGATTAATACTTAGCCCGAGATGAAGAGAATACTCAGAAACAGATTCGAACCGGAAACCTATCTTCAAGATACTTTCACTTGGTTTCAAGAGCTGAGATAAGGAAATCAAACTATTGGCGGGTATATGCAAGAATTTCATATGCTTATGATCCATTACGAAGTGGAGGAACCACCAGCCCAAATAGTCTTAAGATTCATTAGTAGGTTGAGATGAGACATTCAAGATTATTAGATATCTCTCATATATTTTAATGATATCAAAAAGGGTTAAAAGCTAATGAATTTTTAAGAGTACAGGCTTACACACGGTTTTTTAGAAAGTATAATTTCGCATGTTTAAGTCACATTCAAGCTTATTTAGAAGCTTCAAACTATTTGAAAATAGAATATTTTGGAGAGTCTTCAAAATGTATTACAGAAGCTCTTATAAAAAAAATTGGTATGGCTCTTCAGAAGCCTATTTAGAGACTTCTAAGAAAAGAAATTTGATACTCTTCAAAAGGTTGGTTTGGAAAAATTACATGGAATATTAATTTTAATCAGATTCGGATTATTCAAGGCCTAGCTCTACTAGATTAATTATATTAGGAAAATACATTTAATCTCGTTTCACTCAAGATGGAATCAAGATCCAGAGGGATTATTTATAAGAGAAAATATATTTAGATAAATCAAGACATACACATATCTTAGATAAGGATAAGGTTGATTCGATTTGTAAGATTTCAAATTTTGAACACAAGGCTTCTCCAAAAATAGCTAACAAAAGTTATTCATTTAAAATTCAAATAAAAGTTTATCTGGTGATTATGGATTGATGAATATCTTATCTAAACAAGATAAGGAGAACTCGTTTTGAATTTTCAAATGATCGAGATCTTCTCCCGAAAATTTCCAAAGACTATCCTTTGCCTTCTAACAGTTGGATAATTATGAAAGTGAAGATAATTTTTAGATTTTTTAGCCATTGGAAAAACTCAATATAAAAAGAGAAAGGCTTCAATACGTCAGGATACAACTCTAAAGAAATATTATCGTTGCATAAAAATTCTTGATAAGTTTTTACCTTTTGAAAAGCTTCAAAAAGTTCTTCAGATACTTCTTCAGTAAGCTACACCGAATCAAAGTTCTACAACAAGTGTTATTTCTTTCAAGTGCAAAAATATTTTAGACTTGTATATTTTTTCTCACTTATAATCTCTATACTTTATTATAGAGAAAAGATAGTTTGTACTCTATAGATCTGTATTAGCCTAGATTGAAGAGAGTCTAAATAGGCAAAGCAGAGTATTGTAAAGTCAATGTGACGAATGATTGTAAGTTATTCGTGATTTGATTTGGTGGATCAAGTGAAACGTCACTAATGAAGTAGACCAAATCCCTAGCAGTGGAGTTAAAAGAAGGTAGTAGGCAAAAGGCTGAAACTTTATAAAATCTTTGCCTCATTTTCTCCTTCCCTACTCTTTTACTTAGCAAATTTATTATTGTATGTTAAATTGTTAAATATCATTGTTCACCATTATAAGTTGTTAAGAGAGATAACAATTCACCCCCTCTCCCTCTTAATATCTTATACAGGACCAACAGAGACATTATGGAACTCTAGTGATTTGACACAATGGATAAAGCTGTTAAGATTGCCCAACAAATAAAAAGGCAAAGGAAGAGCCAATTAACAACCAAGATGCCGACTAGCTAAACCGAACAAGTAAGCCACCGAGCTCAGACGAGTACTGAGCTGAGCCAAAAGATTGATGTTCGACCGAGCAAAAAGGCCAACCTGCTGGTGAAGTGCTGACTCGTACTTATGAGAAGGGGCAAGGGTTTAGTAGGAAGACGAGCCAGATAAAGTGCTTCAAGTGCCAAGGGTTCAAACATATGGCTGCTCAGTACCCAAACTACAGGACAATGGTCATCAAAGGAAACGTCACAAAGCTAGAAGTAGACAACACTAATGAGGAACCTGAAGAAGAGGAGGTCCCTACCAAGAAAGAAAATGTTGAAAAAGAGCTAATTGAGGTGAACATATTTGCTGAGGACTTGGACAAGTTACTTATGGTTGTCCAATGCATTTTGAACATGGAACCCTCACAAGAGTAGGAGTAGAAAGATAATTTATTCCATACCACCTGTAAGGTAAATGATCAAGCGTATACCCTCATCATGAATAGTAGAAGCTGCACCAACATAGCATTAGCCAATCTTATTTCAAAACTGAGGTTGCCGACTATTGCACATCTGAGGTTGTACAAATTATACTAGTTAAGCGAGAAAGGAGCATTACATGTTACTCAGCAAATACTATTACCAATCACTATAAGGAATTACTCAAACCAACTTCTCTACGATGTGCTGCCCATGTATGCTTCTTACGTATTACTAGCTAGACCGAAGCTGTTTGATAAAAGAGTTATCCATGATTGCTACAAGAACATGTATATGTTCAAAAAGGATGATTGAAAGATCACACTAAACTTGATACCAGCGAGAGAAGTTAACAAGTTACAGACCAAACTTTCTTACAAATCGAAGAAGGCTCTAGTGATAAGTAAAGTCAAGCTCCATGAAGCCATCAATGTCAACGAGCTGACCTTTATGTTAGTCAGGTGCCGATTAGAAATGCAAGAGTAGGGTGAACTACCTTAGGAAATCAAAGAGTTACTGAAGAAGTATGTCGATCTGTTCCCTAAACAATTACCTAAGGGGTTGCCCTAAACTCGAGGCATAAAGCATTACATCAACTTAGTACCCAGCACCGTACTATTGAATAAGCCCGCTTATTGAATGAATCTTGAATAGGCTGCTAAGCTCAAATGATAAGTCAATAAGTTGCTAGAGAGAGAATATGTAAAGGAAAGTCTCAGCTCATGTATTGTACTAGCCCTTCTAGTACTGAAGAAGGATGGAACCTGGTGGATATGTGTAGACAGATACGTTGTGAATAACATTACTATTAAGTATAAGTATCCTATCTTAAGGTTAGAAGATATGCTGGATGAATTGAGTGGAGCTAAGATTTTCAGCAAAATTGATCTTAAGTCTGGCTATCATCAATTCACAGGAGGCCAAGAGACAGATAGAAGACTACGTTCAAGACTTAACATGGACTCTATGAATGGATGGTCATGCCATTCAACCTATTGAATGCCTCGAGCACTTTCATGCAATTAATGAACTATGTATTAAGACATCTAATTGGAAAGTGTGTAGTGGTGTACTTTGACAACATATTGGTCTACAGTGCTAACATACTGAATCACTACAAACATCTCTAAGAAGTATTGGATATCCTCTGTGCTAAGAGACTATTTAGCAATCTCAAAAAGTGTTGCTTTTTCTAGGAGGAAGTGGTATTCTTGGGTTACATAGTCAACGGGGGTAGCTTACGAGTACATGAAGAGAAGATCCGAGAAATTATAAAGTGGCCGACTCCTACTACTTATGCCGATGTGAGAAGTTTTCATGGACTGGCTTCGTTCAATAGACAATTCATCAAGAATTTTAGCACCCTCGTCGTACCACTTACTGAGCTAATAAAGAAAAACACCGACTTCCGATGGGGAAAAAGGGAGGAGAAGAGCTTTGCTGAGATAAAAGAGACATTGACCTTTGCCTCGATGTTGGTTCTACTTGACTTTGAAAGAATATTTGAGCTGGAATATAACATGTTAGGCATTGGAATAAGTACTGTCCTAATACAAGAAGGCCGACCCATTGCCTTCTACAGTAAAAAGCTTAGAGGACCATAGTTGAATTACCCTGTGTATGACAAAGAACTCTTGGTGTTGATCCAAGCACTGAAAGTATGGCAGTATTATCTACTTTTAAGAGAGTTTGTCATCCACACTGACCATGAATCTCTAAGGTACCTCCAAAGTCAAACGAAGCTATCAAAGCGGCAAGCATAGTAGGTTAAATTCCTTGAAAAATTCAATTTTGTAATAAAAAAGAAGCAAGGAAAGAGCAATGTAGTTCTAGATGCTCTTTCAAGAAGACATGCGCTTTTAACCAAATTGTAGGCTAAGCTATTTGGGTTTGCAAGTATCAAAGAATAGTATTCGAAGGATCCACACTTTGGACCTATAATCATGTGATGAGCTGATGGAAGAACAGTGGATGAGTATTATATGGAGGATGGTTACTTGTTCTAAGGTAAAAAATTGTGCGTACCAACCTATTCATTATGGGAACTATTGATCAATTTGGAGAAAGGACCTATGAACTGTTGAATGGTCACTTCTTCTAGCCAAGAATGAGGAGAAATGTGCATTGAATAGTCAAAAGCTGTGCTGTGTGCAAGAGGGCTAAGTGCTAAGCTAAGCAAGGGAAAGCAATGCCTTTACCTGTTCCGATGAAGCCGTGGACTAAATTGAGTATGGACTTTGTTCTTGAACTACCACAAACTACCTAAGGCAAAGATTCTATAATGGTCATTATAGATTGATTCAGCAAAATGGTACACTTCATACCCTACTCAAAAACTAACAATGTTTCGGTTATTGCTTCCCTTTTCTTGCAGGAGATTGTATGGTTACCAAGCATACTAAGAATTATAGTCTTTGACAAGGATCGAAAGTTCTTAAGCCACTTTTGAAGGACCTTATGGTGTTAAATGGGGACCGAACTACTATTTAGTACTTCCTGTCACCTATAAACTAACGGTCAAACGGAGGTAGTTAATCGCATTTTGGGATCACTACTTCGAGTAGCAATGGGAAAGAACTTGGCTAATTGGGATGCCTACTTATCAATAGTTGAGTTCACTTACAATCAAATAGTACATGGCACTACTAAGACTCCCTTTGAAGTGGTCTATGGTTTTAATCATGAGTTGCCCCTCGATCACACCCTTATACCTAAACCCACGCAAGAGGACCCTAACATGAAGGCTAAAGCATAATCCCTTCAACACATCTATGTCAAAGTCACTTGGCACATCGACCAAGCAGCCGGCATAATACAAGAGAGGACAAAGGGTAAGACAGCTAGATAATTCTAGCTAGAAGACTTGGTATGGCTACACTTCAACAAGGAATGATTCTTGAACAAGAGGAGGAACAAATTTTCTACGAGAGTTGAAGAACCTTTTAGAATCCTCTAGAAAATCAAAGATAATGCCTACAAATTGGAATTGCTCGAAGACTATGGGGTTTTTGACACCTTTAACATTGTCGACCTCAATCCATATCACCCTAATGGAGAACTGAACGAAGACTATTCCGATTTGATTCTAAATCCAAAACAACCCGGAAGGAATGATGGGAATTAAGCTACCAGACCACTAACCCACAGCTAAGCCCGAGGATTAGAGGGACTAGTAAGATGAATCCTCATGTTGCAGCCAACCCTTGTCAAGGCCGAGTACTTCCTTGCCTAGTCACCCTTTAAGCTAAGACAAATGATTGCTCATCTTTATGTAGTATGCTGAATTAAAGAATACTCACTTACGCCTAAGCCGTCCAATGACTCAGCATCTTCCTTGCCAAAAAGCCATGATAGAGAGACTCTAGGCTGACTATGCCACCCCTACTCGAGCAAGCAAGCTATCTGTACTTTTTGTTCACAACTTCTAATAGCCTCATCAATGTAGCATCATCATGTGTACAGTATTCTGTGTAGAATCCATTGTACCAATTATTGTTTTCTTTGTATATTCATTTCTATCCTTTATGCCTTATACATTACTTCTTTAGGAAATTTCATTTTTTGTCTTTTCCCTTTTTAGGCAAGTTTCCCTAACTTAAGGGTATAAATACCCTTGTATTTATAGCTAGAAGGAGATTTTTTAAATTACCATTAATACACTTTTGTATTTTCTTCCTTGCATAAATACTCTATTTACTTTTGACATCACTCTTATCTTAACCCTCAAGCAAGGCTAAATGACAAGTAATCTTACCGGACCAATTCGTACGTTATATCGAATTTTTCCCTGAGTCCTTGGAAGCTCCATTGGTACATCATATCCTCTAGATTTGTTTGTGGGTTTTGTTTACTTCTTCATTCGTAATTATCATTCTGCACATTCCCCACCACTTCCATTTCGAGCTTTCTATAAGCTTGAACCCATTCAATGACCGACCTTGTCTCTTCTTAGTCATGGTTCACATTACACTACGTTCTACATTTCCAATTACAAGTTCTTAAGGAAAAGAAGACTTGAATGTCTAAGTTTTAAAAGGAGTTAAGATCGTCTAATGTTGAGTTAAAGCTTCTAGATTTGCTTCTAACTTCAATTTTGGACCTTCTAAGTTTTATAGTAAACCTTTTAGTCTTGAATCTATTGCTTCTAACTTTTCTTCTAAGCTCGACTCTAATTGGTCGATTATCTGCAACTTTTGTTTTCTCAAATCCTATATCATCTTCATCCTGCAAACCTCTTTCTTTCACAAATTTGATATACTCTTTAACCATGTTAGTTATCTTATTAAATACTCTATAAGCCTTGTTATCCAAAGAATAACCCAAAAAGATTACCTCATTAACTCTTTCTTCAAATTTTCTTAACTTGGAACTCATTTTCCTAAGAAAACATTTACAACCAAACATATGAAAATAAGAAACAATTGGTTTCCTACTTTTATACAACTCATATGCAATTTGTTTATTAATGTTCTAATGTAAACACTATTTATAATATAGCATGCATTTGCAATAGCTTCATCCTAAAGATAATTAGCAAAAACATTATCTTCTTGCCATTTCTTATAGAATTATATTCTTACACTTTACAACTCCATTTTGTCGTAGAGTATAAGGAGTAGAAAAGTTATGTGAGATGCCATGTTGATTATAAAAACTTGCAAAATATTGATTTTTAAACCCCCTTCCATGATCAGTTTTTAAGCTAACAATGAAAGTTCCTTTTTTCATTTTGAACTCTTTTTGCTAATCTTTCAAAAGCTTTAAAGGCATTGCTTTTATGGTGTAAGAATAAGAACTACATGAATCTAGAATAATCATCAACTATTACAAATCCAAACTTACTTCCTCCTAGACTTAAAGTCCTAGTTGGACCAAACAAGTCCATATACAACAATTTTAGAGGACCCTTTTCTGAGATGACATTTTTGCTTTTATGAGATGATGTAACTAGGTTATTTTTGGAGCATGAATCACATTGCACAAATTACTTTATATGTATCCTTGGTAGTCTATTTACAAGCTTTTTTTTAGATAACTTTTCAAGCTGAGTGAAATTAACATATCTTAAACGTATATGCCATGATTTTATACTATCATGCAATGATAGCAAGAATTCTCAAATTTCACAATTAAGTGATTTGATTATATAGACAATCCTTTTTTTTTTTTTTTTGTATCCTTCAAATAGCAATTTGTCAAAAGTTTTATCAAATGCAATGCACTTATTGTTCTTAAAAAGAAGTTGATGACCTTTATCACATAATTGATTAACATTTAACAAGTAATGTGTTAAGCCTTTTATAAGCAGTACGTTCTCAATACAATAGGGAGGATAACCACTATTACCAAAACCATGTATCTTGCTTTTTCCATTATCACCAAACCTGACATAACCTTTTTCTCTCCACTCTAATGTGTGAACATTGAAGCATCTTTAGTCATATGCCTGGTACAGCCATTGTCTAGTAACTAGGTACGTTTAAGAATTGCTTCATGTTCCTCCACTCATTCAATCAATATTTAAGCATTCTTGTGAACCCAGCAAAGCTTGGGTCCATTAGAAATCAAGTTCACTACATTGTTTTTCTTAACTTAATTCTTATTGAGCTTGTAGTTCCTATAGTAACAATATATATTTATGTAACCTAGCTTATCACATATAGAGCAAGCATAAGGAGTAGAGTAAATATACCTCATTCGATTTACTTGTTCTAATTTGGAAACATCTTAAAGTAGCTTTAATACCTTCTAAGTTGATCGATGTTCCTTCTAAGTTAAATAAGATACTTCTTTAGATGGGCAATGTTGCTTTTAACATTGCTTCTATCTCGCTTAACAACATTTGCTTTACTTACTTGTATAATCTCAAGTTTTATTAAGTTTATAACTCTAACAAGTGTTGTAGTAGCAAGGCTTTTTGATGTTTTTTCCTTGAAACCAAGACCTACAATACAACTACCAGCTTTTTGACTTGGAAGAAGCTTATTCAATTTTTCATCACTTTCATTAAACTTGGCAAAAGTGTTTTTTATGGATTCTAAAAGATAATCTACTCTTATCTTAAGGTTCTTTATTTCTTCTTTCAAAAACAAATTTTCTGATGATAATGTCTCTTTATCCATAGTTAAAGACTTGTTATCATATTTTAAAATGTCACTTTCATCTACCAAAAGCTTATTTGTTTTCCTTAAAACTTCTTTTTCCCTTTTTAAGTTGAAATATCTTCTTACAACCTTAAGTTTTTCATCTTGTTTTTAGCAAAAACTTCTAACAATCTATACATTTCATCAAACATATCAACATAATCTAAGTTAAAGCTATCGATATCAAAATATACCTCAAATTCAACCATGAGATAGAGATTCAACTCCTCTTCTTCTTCTTTTGTTTCATCTGGCTCTTCTTCAGATTCATCGACTATTTTCTTAACTTTTTTTACTTAGAACATGAATGAGTCTTCTTACTAACATGTTGAATTCTTCTTCATCATTAGACTCCTCCCTGTCAAAGTCTTCTAGTTCAACTTTGGCTTTACCAACTATGGCCTTCTTCTTACTATCAACATCACTAATATGCTACAGATCTAATTCATATGCCATAAGTTTGCATCTTAACTTATTAAAGGTGAGTTTTGACAAATTCTATGCCTCTTCTATAGCAATCTTTTTTGCATCTTAATTCCTTGGAAGAATCCTTAACATCTTTTAAACCTAGTCTTAATTAGAAAATACTTTTCCAAGAGAAGCAAGTTTGTTAATAATAGTAACAAATCTATTAAATATACTCTTAATTTTCTCCCCTGGTTAGAATTGAAATTTCTCATATTCTTAAAGCAAGCTATTGATTTAAGTCTCCTTAATAGTGTTAGTTCCCTCATAAGTTTCCTCCAACTTATCCTAAACTTCCTTAGCTATCCTACAAGTAGAAACAATAGTAAACTCTAAAGGAGAAATATAGCTAATTAATAAATGCTTAGCTTATAATATCCATATCAACAACTTCCTATGCATCATAATTAGTAGCTTAAATGAATATCTTCATCATACATTTCCAATGAGAGAAGTTAAAGTCGTCAAAATATGGAGCACAACCTATTTGCATAGAACATAAACTGCCAGGAGGATCTTTTTCTCAAGATTACTTTAGGAGACTAGCTCTAATACCAAGTGTTGGTCCCTTACAAGCACTAAAGAGGAAGGTAAGTAAATTGCTTAACAATTTTTAGAATTTGATGTTGACCCATAGTTGACTTGGGGTCTATGTGTATTTTCCTAGGTGTAATAAGTAAGGAATGACCACATCGCGAAGCTTAGGATTTTACACTACTATCAAGCCTAAGTAAGTAGATATATTTGTTTTCGTGCAAGTAAACCTATGTCTACTTAACTTAGACTCAACAGTATTGTGAATTGTAATGACATATTAGATTGATTGGATACATGATTCTATTGAATGTATGTTGATTGAGTGAAATGCTTCCTTATGTATGACTAATTTATTGATATGTATTTTTGTTTGGAAAACTGGAAATTAAATGGTCTTTTAAGATGTTCACTTAAGTGAATCCTATATGAAAGAATGTATTCAAAAGTTGAGAAACAAAGCTGAAGTTGAGCTAGCCGAATTATTATGAAGTAAAACTTGAGATTTATGCTTAATATTAGGTTACTGTATTGTTTACTGCATTATGGCATAGCACAAAAGGACCTACGAGTCAAGTTTCTAAAAGCTTGAACACTGCTAAGTTGGGTTTTGAGCATATGAAATTGCATTGCTCAACTTATTATGCCTATGATATGTAGTTTTAGCTAAACCGACTATGTCTTGGATTTTCAAACCATAGTAAGTGGCATTTGTTAGGGGTCTTACTCCTAAACAGCTCCTTGTTACCCTAAATTCCTGGATATAGTATCCAAAAGGCCGAGTATGTCGACTAATTAGATGAAGAATTGGAAAAATATGAGATATCGGTACCAATGCATATCAAGTGCATGAGCTTAGCACAAATTTCCTACATAGACAGTCTGTATTGATAACTTAGGTTATGAAATTGAATATCCCTATGAGCCCTAAAAAATTTCAATAACCTAAAAGCGAATCCGATGAAGTAGTCCTTGGATAGTCCCTAAAACCACCCAAACATAATAATAAACTTAAGTAAAAGAATCGAACCTTAAGTGTTCAACCAAAACCCTAATTGATTTAACTCCTCAAAACCTAACTAAAAGAGTAAGAACCTTAAAACTTGAAAAATAATGTAATGATGGTGAAACCCTAAAATGATAAAAAAAAAACTCATTGTCACAAATAAACACTAATAGTGAGGTTAAATCGATCATTACAAGCAATCAATAACACTAATGATTCAAACCTTAACTTTTGAGCTCATACATAGATCAAATTACTATAAACGGGCACTAAACCCTAAGGAAATCCTAAGTATACGTATAGGGCATTTGGTTTAGCTAAAATATAGTACCAAAGTTCAACAAAACCCTAAACGTATCTTAAGTGCACTTAATTAACCTAATCATGCTTAATTACCATCAATTACGCTAATCAAACCCTAATCCATAACCAACCCCATTACATCTTAATTAGCTACAAGTTAAACATGACTAAGGACCACAAGACAAACACTTAATCCCCTTTTAAAATATCTTGTACCCTAAGGAGACAAGATCTTATCCAATTTAGCAAAAAGCACACATGGTACATGATCTCCATTTTATACCTTGCTCTTATTTTCCAAATCACTCACCACTTAACCCCCACCTCCCTTCACTCTCAAAAACAACCATCCTATTCCCCCTCCCTCATTTTTATTTTCTCAAACCCTAAACACATTCATAAACACTCTCAAACCATCTCAAAAATCCAAACATACAAACTTTCCTTCTTCTTCTTCTCCTTCGGCCACCACCTACATATACCACCGCTAGCCACCATAACTTCACCATCACCACTCCAAATCACTCCACACCAAGTCTCATGCCTCACATACACTCTACTCTAACCTTTAACACATACATAGCCCTTTACATATACTAAGGCTCACAGTACATAACCACAAAGGGAAACCTTCCATTCTTTACTCCAATAAGAACTTAGGCTAAAGTTTCCTTAGGTTTCTTGTAAGATAATGTTAGACACTAATATTTTCTTTGTTGAAACTTATTTTATGGCAATTTCCTAGAAGTTATAAGGTGTTCAAGAAGGGTCAACAAAGATTAGTACAAGAAAAGTGACTTTTAGTAGAAGTTATAACACTAATAGACCAAGTAGTGTAGAGTAATATAAGTTTTAGTAGAAAATCATCAAGTAGGTTGATAGGTTCCTTATTTCTCTTCCATGCCACCCCATATATGTCCTCTCACATGAGTTACTATAGTAGAAACATCATAAAAATCAAGTATTGCATGAAAATGGAAGATTGGACCCTAGGAAAAACTCATGGCTGCCACTTTCATGAACCTACCAGATCTAGAACTTCTTGTTTAGTAGCTTAATGACATGTTTAATTGGTGTTAAGTATGGTTTAGAACTTAATTAATCAAGTTAAGTAGGCTAAAGTATGGTTAAAGCCCTAAACTAGCTTAGTTAGTGATTATAGGCTTAAGAATGGTGTTAAAAACCCTAAGAACCATAATAACCAAATCTATAAATATATTTAAAGTAGGCTAAACTTAAGTCCAATGTTGGGCTTAAGTCCAAAAGACAAATGAACTTAAGCACAGGGCTCTAAGTAGTGATTTAGACAGAATAAGCCTAAAAGAACCAATTTTAGAGCCCATGTAGCTAGGTAACTAGATCTGAACCTTAGGTTAAAAGGCTTGGGAAAAGTTATTTAAAAAGCTCACAAAACCCAAAGGCCTATCCAAGATTCCCACTATAGGCTCCTTAGTGATTTAGAGCCATAAACTTAGTAAAAAGGCCCATTTAGACCCATAAGAGTATCACCAAGGCTCACTTTAAAATTTTAAAGTATTAGGAAAGAAAAAAAAACTATTTAAAATACTTAAAAGAAGAACAAAATTAATAAGTATAAAGCCCAAAGTCAAAATTTAAAAAAAAAAAAAAAAAAGCCCAAAGCCTAAAAATAGACCCAAATTTTAAAGCTACCCAACTCCTCATTTGGGCCCACGACCTTGTAAAGCCCAATCGAAAAACTTACTAACCTAGAAACTTAAAAACAACTTCACCAAATGAAAGAACATTTGAAACAATAAAAACAACTATAAGATCACTGAAAACGAAGTTAAAACAAAAAAGATATGCCCAAATCATGAAAATGACTAACTCTAGATTAGCGAGTGGTAAACCTAATTAACTAATGCTAATAGAATACTCATAGGCCTTAATTATCTTCTTTAGGGGGTGAGGAGTTTGACTTGGACACGATAGAGGATTACTGGGATTTCTAAGCATCACAGCCAAGTGAGTATACCGATCCCTACTTTGCTTGTTGTGCTTATAATTAGTGGAATACTTAATTGTATCCGATAACTAAGATTGTTACATGTTGAGGTAAACAAGAAATTGTACGTGCATGACATGATCGACCATGTTTACAAAATTTCCTAAGTCAATATGAATATTATATGCTTGTTACATTAGAACTTAGGATCTTAGAGTGTTTATACATATTGATTAGTCACCCATAAACCGGAGCTAATAAATATATGACCCCTAATTAAACTAGATCACATTGCATCTTATAACATGATATTAAGGGCATTAGCATCACACAGTAAAACAAGAGATCATACTTAATTAGATCTACATTGTATTTTATATACTGAAAATTGTTACTGTACAACGTATTTCATACGACATGTTCTTACCTTAACCTTTGGAAACTACTTGGCTCTAGGGAGTGCCGCCTTCTGCTTGAGGTCATATTGTGTCTACTGTTGAGAGTGATATTGATAGCAAGAGACTTCAAATTGGATGTGGACACCTAGATCCTAACGTATCGAAATACTTCCTAACCTGGGCAATGGTGGGCGTTAAAACTGCGCTATATACAATTACTAGTCGGCTATATATACTGTTGCATTGCATATGTTTGACCATGCATTCATACACTTGCATAATACCTTGCTTACCATTACTTGTTGTAGAGTAGAAAGGTTACTCATTAAGTAGTCGAGTTTACCCCCCTATAGTTTATTGTTATAGCAGATTTGTGGCTGGAGCCGGGCCACGAGATGCCCGAGGTTAGTGTACCAACTTTAAGTTGTAAGATGTGAAGACGCCGAGAGCTTAAGCAAACCATTCATTTATATTTGGACTCTCTTTATAAATTTCAATTACTAAGTATTGTATGTTGCTAAGTAAGCTAAACTACTCATGTTATCTTACTTCAGTATCATATGACTGCCCTAAGGGAAAGACCTTTTAGTCCCTCTTATTTAAGTTGTGTTAGTATTAATTAAATGCTATAACTTTAATTTATGTATTCTACTATTACTTAATGCTAGTTTCTACGAGAAGGTTGTAGTTTTGAATGCTTTGTGTAGTATACCAAAGGCCCCTAATTAAGGATGGTGATTGATCTTAGATCTTCATGTATTATATGGCGGTACTACCACAACTTAAGTCCCCTTCCAACTTGTGATAATCCCATAGTATTGATCCTTGTGAATTTGTATTAGGCTTGTTCTATGCCTTATTTTATCTACTCTCACTTAGCTCATAAAAAGTTGAGAAGATACTTGTGTATCCTTAAGTTATGAAAAAAATTGACTGGGCATCAACATCAACTGGAGGAAAACTTTTTGAGAGTGCATAGAATAAAGTCAGCCACTTTTGAAGAAGTCTTGTTATATTTTGATCTTAGTTCCATGAAGGATCTATACATATGAAATTAAAAAAAAAAGGGTATTGTACTTAAGTTTAGTTAAGTTTGACGGATGTACTCTATTATATAAATAAGTGTAAAGCTAAACTCTATTGTAGTACTCTTTTGTTATAAATAAAACTTTTGTTGAATGTAAATAAGTATTCCTATATGAGGTACATCCTATACTATACCAGGATTTGACAATATAATTATGTGTTATTATAAATTTTAAACTGTGCTTAGTTTCCAATTAGTCTTATCCTTAGCTTGAAAATGGCATAGCAATTCATCTCTTGGGCTCTAGTACGTTAAATGAACAAGCCCTAAGAGGTAGGGCGATGCGATAATTATAATTGAGGTTAGGATTAATTTGAGAAGTGATTTTAGTTAACATAATTTAGAAATCCTCATAGTCCAATAATAAGATTGAGATTAAATGTGGCATAGATTCTAAGGTGAATTCAATATTTGAATACTAATGTTCATGTATTCTTCATAATCTCTATTTTTCTTTCTATTTTTATGTTTTATAAGTTCTTTTAATAGATTAGATTAAATTAGGTCAATTAGTTTGATTTAGATTTGATATTTTAATACTCTATGTTTAATTGTTAAGCTAGATAATAAGAAAATAAGGGAAAGTACTAATATTTCAATAATTAGTCCATAAGGGATTAAGACTCGGGCTAAAATTTGTTTTACTGTACTATGACTTGATAGGTATAACTACCTCCAATAATATTCCAAGCAACTTAGTGCAAGAGTTATTAGTTCGGAAAGGACATGCTGGAGGCTTAGCAAACCATTTTAGAGAAAAGTAAACGAACGAGCTATTAAAGGAGCATTTCTTTAAGCTAAGGATAAAGAAGGATGTCCATTAGATACTTAAGAGGTATTTTATGTGTAAGAAGGCTAAGGGTAAAAAAGATCCCTATGAGGTATACACACCTCTACCAATACCTAGCCAGCCTTAGTCTGATCCAAGCATGAACTTTATGCTTAGAATACCTCGAACTGCCGTAGACATGATTCAACCATGATGATGGTAGATCGATTCAACAAAATGGTACATT
Source organism: Lumnitzera racemosa (assembly GCA_024138005.1). Lineage (NCBI taxonomy): Eukaryota > Viridiplantae > Streptophyta > Magnoliopsida > Myrtales > Combretaceae > Lumnitzera > Lumnitzera racemosa. The sequence continues at coordinate 72,827,319 of JAMXBC010000003.1, forward strand.
TCATGCCCTGCCAAAAGATACATGATACTGGCTAACCTTTGTGCAGCAGAATATACGTCTTCATGGAATGCATTATTTTAAATCAAGCTCTAAAGTTCACTAACTTATATTAGAAGATGCGGAGATTCAAGATAAGGTAGATGTTTACCCCCTTTTGTACCCCTAAACAAACTGATAGGCTAAAGTAGTGAACCAAAATCGGGAGACACTATTGTAAGCAATAGTGAGGAAAACCTTGCATGAATAAGACTTACGTCTACCTATTATGTAGTTCCTACCTCTTTGACTGAAGAAGAGAATGGCATTGTATACATACTCTTGAGCCATGTTTGTTGCCCTAGCTCACCATTATTTCATTTCATTTTTCTATGGGTTATAGCTACAAAGAGCATATACATGGAGCTAAGTTGACTTACTTACGTCTCATTGACCAAACAATTAAGTATACTAGGCCACCTATCATCCTCACTTTCTATAGAGAAGAGGAAAAGAAAAAGAAAAGATATAGTAATCATGCCATAAGACTTTATTCATTTGTACTTGATATTCTTTTCTTCATTTTTTTTTTTACCATAAGGTATCCTGCTTACTTAACGCTTGCACTAAGTATCTAATCAGAGTCAAACTTAAAACATACAACAAGTCTACTCACAGTTCCATCAGACAGTCACTGTTTGAGGTCATCCATGGCATCAACCCAAACCTACCCTTAAGAATGATTTCTACCCTAGATGCTAAGGAAGAAAGCCTTAAGGGAGTAAGATAAGTTGAAGAGTTCAAAAAGCTACATTAAAAGGTCATCAAGTAACTACCCTAATAAAAAGAGGTTGAAAACAGAAGAAGGAAGGCCATGAGTTACCATCTCAAAGACCAAATATAGATATTCCTCAATAAGGACATATCTCCAAGATGTAAGAACAGTACATTATCACCCTAAGCTAATGGATCATTTAGAATCTTGAAGATGACCTAACCCTGTTTATCCTAGATGATGACGAACCTAATAATTTAAGGCCAAATCTTCAACCACCCCAGAGATCTGTTAGGAATCTAACTTCTCTATCCTACTCGTTAAGCTCTAAGCCATACGAACGAAGGTTCAGTCCCCTCAGTTGAGGTCGGCTCTGAAGCTCATAGAACAAGGCTCTTAAGCAGTTGATCCACCAAAGATGAGCTAAAATTAGTTAATAGGTATGACCGACACTACAAGCCAACCTGTTTTACTCTTACTTCGATTGCCAAGTTTGAATAGCCACATGACTCTGACTAACTACACTTAAGTTACTTAGGCCTTCTAACTTGGTTGAAGAACCCCAAACAACTAAGCTCACCCAACCTAAAGTTACCCCAACCACATTCCAGGATGCTCAGGACAAATTCCAACCTATTTAAAGAGTGCCTTACTCAATTTTAAAAGCTCTTATTACCACACTAATTTGCTCGTTTCTACCAAATGTCACGCCAATGCCAATGAGACGTGTTCTAATAAGCCAGGAGTGCATATTAGGCAATGATGATTCTTTCCTTATTATTCCCTTTTTGCTTAGATTATACATGTACCAGTTTTCTATTTGATTCTACCATTTTTAGTCATGTTCTCTTTTAGGAAAGTTACCTTAATTAGTAAGTATAAAAGAGCTCAATGTAATGCAAACATCTTATCATCATCAATATTGAATATACACATCTTTATGAGGTTTTTCTTGCAACCTTGTGTTTTAAGATCTCCTTTACTATTATCTAGCTTGCTTTAGAAAGAACTAATGGCAAGTTTCCTTGCTCTACCATTTGTAAGCTACATCGAATGGTTAGAGTAAGCCTTGGTAAGTAATATTCTCAACTTTGGCTTTCACGTTTGCTAACCTTTCGCCTTCATTTTCTTCCCTATTAGAAAAAACCCATATATAACACTTGATAAGCCCTAGTGATTGACTGAGCTTCTAGGCACATCAAGCTTGTTCATACATCAACCAACACTTAAATCATTACCTACAAGCTTTAAACAAAACTTTCTCTCTCTAAAACTCCATAACATAAAACCTTCCTTTTCTCTCTAAAATAAATCAAATTAGAGAAAAAATTAGAGAAAAGTGAGCATGTATTTGAGTTCTCGAGTGTCAAAAAGTTAAAAAAAAAACAACAATCTTTGCTCCTAATTTGTTATGTAAAGCTTCGAATCTTTAAATCCTATTTAGCCATAGCTGCCCCCTTATAAACCACCATTCACCACTGCACCTAACACTAAATTGACCAGACCATGAAGCTTGTGACCCTTAAGAAGCATTAGTCTAACACCACGTTAAACGCCAACCATCGCTAGAGAAAGCCATACAAACCACATCTCTCTCTACTCCATCAATTCAATCTAACCCCTTACCAAAATCTAATTTATCCATACTCGATGACCAACTAACTCCAATCTAATTTACATAAGTGCATTCTTCTCTTTTTATTTTCTTTGTTTATTTTATCTTTTACCTTTATTTACTTATTTATTTATTTAATTCATTTAGTATCATTTGTTTAAATATTTTGACTTTTTTTTTCTTGTTCCTTTATTGGTTAGAAAACTAAAAAAGAAAAAGAAAACAAAACAACGAAAAAAACTTTCATCATTTTGATTTTCTTTTCAAAAAATGAAGGAAGGAATTTAATTGAACTTTTTCAAAATCAAAACAAATCAAGGATTATTTTCAAATTTTTCATACAAGAATTTAGGAGCTTTTCTTAAAATTTCTTAAATAAAAATAAAAAGAAAAGTAAACCTAGCCAATTTTTTTAAATAAAATTACTCTAACCGCTAAAGTTTTTATAAAAAGAAACTACAATAATTTAATTCTAACAAGCATATAAGTAAATACCTACGGGGCAACCACAAAAAAAAAATTATTTTCCTACAAAAATAAAAGAGGTATAAAAAAGATAAAAGGGTAATGAAAGAACTAAAATCTAAATTCAAAACATTAAGATGGTAATCGTTAGCATTTAATAAGTTAGCCTGCAGACCCAAATCTCTAGTTCTTTTTTGAAAAATATTTCAAAAAATGATTTACTCATAGATTAGTGACTAACTTGGGATTGTTCCACCCATTCAATTTTAGCTTACTCCTTTTCTTAACCTCAATCAAATGCTACCTCGAAATTTAACAAAAAAACCATGTTTTCCTTGATTCTTAACCAAAAGCTAGTATTAAATGAGTTTGAATTTAAGACTAACTATATTACAAAAAATTAAATTTAAAATTAGGCTCAAACCTTAGTACATATGCGATGAGAATGAGCTTGGTGCAATAGATAAGACTGTGTTATTCTATGCGTAGTACTTATATAAAGAACATTTAAGCGATGCTTACTTGATTGTGAATGTATCTAAGCAGTGATTATCTAGATTCTAGAGCTTGGGCAATACTAATGTGAAGATTTGAGTGGTACTCACATATGGAATCTAGTGCTAAACTTGAGTTTCTTAAGCATTTAAGTAAGACTTACATATTTACTAAGGAGATGGTGCTTGAATGGTGCATGGATCACCTTTGTTTGCTTGAAAACCCTATTTTATTACTTCTGTTTATCTACTTAATATTGGAACTTATCTCTTTAATGAGGCCAAAAGGGGAGAAAGATAGAGTAATGCACTAAATCATCCTATGTTTTTGTTTGCTTATGAAAACTCATTTAATTCATAAGTATCAATTTTACAAACTTTGATGGAAATTTTCCAATAAATGGGCTTTTAATTAAGGGAGGGTCATGTGTTATTTTGTTCTCATTAGAAAAGGGAAGATTATTGAATTTTGGAGTTCATTTATGCTTTTTATGAGAATAGAATAATATAATAAATCTACATGATTTATTTAGATTTCAAAAATAAATCAATAATGAACTATTGATATAAAGCAACACTCATTAGGATTTGTTAGTAAAGATTGCTGAGAACAAACAGACCTGCAAAACAAAAAAATGGATCCAACAACTCCAAAAAGATATTCAAATGAGCTTGTTGTAGAATTAGCCATTATGCTTCATGGAAATGGTATATTAAAGGAAGAAAGAGGGTAACGGTCATTTTTTTAAGAGAGCTTATAAATACATCATGCAGGGAGATATTTGAGGATTTGAGAGGAAACTCATTATATTGATCCTATTTATTATTTGATTCACTCAATTCTATAGTTTAGAGAGTAAAAGCATAATGTTAGTGTGTTTGTATTTGTGATTCTTATAAATACTATACCTCTAAGTTAAAGACTTGTAAAATTAGGTCATTAAGAACTATAAGAAATAAAGATGGTGTGAAGTCATCTTGATGTGGCATTATACGGCCATAAAGACTAAGTGACATACCATCACATATATCAAGCATGCTCTCATTATCCCTTTTTATTATTTCTTTGATGTAATTAATTGCTTATTACATGTTCTTACTTATTTTGCATCAATTTTATTAATTTATCCAACCCATTTAAAATTCTATAAGATGCGAAGCTACTTCATTTGGATCAAGCCACATGAGATCTAAACAAAGTTGAACTTTATAGGCCTTTAAAGATTTCATGTTTACTTGAAAATTACAACTTTAGATTAGAGAAAATGTACTGCTTCAAGAAGTTGGAGTGTGATTCCGCATAATAAATGGTTCAAATCAAGGAGCAATTGCAAATAACTCCCTTAAAATTTGATTTGTGCAAATTTATCCCTTCAACTCTCAATTGTTTCAAATAATCCCCCCAAACTTTATTAATTGGCAACATAAAGGATATTTCCATTTTTAATTAAAAAATCACACTATTGTCAAGATTCAAGAGGTCAAGTACACTTCGATAAGTTTGATTAAGAGCTAGGGTGGATTCCACACAAATGTCAAAGTTTAAGAGGGTCATATACAACCTACGAAGATTATTTGCCAATTTATCAAAAATTTAAGGGAGTAATTCGTAACATTTAAAAGTTTAGAGGGTAAATTGATACTTAGGTTAAAGTTTAGAAATGTTATTTTCATTTTCCCCTTAAAACAATCTATAACTAATCTAAACATAATGAAATGATAAAAAAATGATTTTTTAAAAATAATTATGGCTCTTAGAAGAGGCATAATGATGTGCCTAAGGAGCTAAATAGTAGAATACATCAATAGAAGGAATCAAGCTATCTAAGCAATAATTCCCAATTTGTAGAAAATTAAGGTTTGGATGCTATCAAGTTAGGTTGAATGCAAGTTTGCTAAATAGACTCACTAGTAAAATTACACTCACGTGTTCAATTTAGTGATATCGTATACATTAGATTGAGCAAGATCACTTACCATAATCAAAGATTGATAAAAGTGAAGGTTTGAGAGAAAGAATCATTATAAGTGTATTCAATCTAATAATCATGCCTAAAACAAAGTACAGGTACTTAAGCTAAGTGTTTAATGGCAACAACATAAATAACATGAAATAACTGAAACAACAAGGGTTAGAAGAATTGGTAAGCTAGCTTAAAGGAACATTAGCTAAATAGTCTTAGAGAAAATCTGATAGTGTTTTAAGTCGCATAGTAGTTGGACAGCTCAGGTAAGAATCAGCAGGCTAGTCTGGCTTGTTGGTTTATTTAGCTTCTAACCAACTAACTGACTAGACAGTGCCATAGGCATCAACTTGACAATGAGTTGTAGAAGTAGCTCTTATCCACCTGTTTCTCCATGCCTAAATCTAAAGTGCACATTCTAAGTACAATTTTAGACAACTACAACAAACCAAAACAGTCTTTTAGCTATTTCAAGCATACAACGAAGATAAGTCAATGAAATTCAATTCTTTGGACTCAATTGATTATCAATGATTCGCATAGTCAAGTTCTATAATCCTCTAGCTCTCACCCTTGTAATAGGTCATGAAGCTTGATTCCCATCATTTACCTTAGGCTATTTTCAATTTGCCCTGAAATCAAGCAATTAGATAATCAAGATTCCTTTAAGGATTAAACAAAACTCTTCTAACATGAACCTAAATGGTCGAAGTCGGACAATCTTCAAGAGATGGACTTATTGGGGTCAATAATATTAGTGCTTCTGTCCACTAATTATGCTTTTTAGAAATCGAATATGTTTAGATATGACAAGTGTCATCTACTACAACTATATTATTGAAAATTTTAAACATACCTAAAACATAAAAATGTTAGTGGTAGGTTATAAAGTGTTTGCTTCACCAATATGTTTGATGTGATTGCGGATTGGTACTAACAAGTAATGTCACTCTACTTTTGTTTTAAAAAAACTTAATATGTAAGGCAAGTCAACAAAAAGAACTACTCCTAGAGAAATTGCAACACGTTGAAGCATCTCATCCCATTTAGGACTTACAATCTACCTATTTCTAATCAAGTTCTCATACCTCCTTTTAATCTAACTAACCTCACTCAAAAACATGTCATTTCCGCATAAATATTCAACTCAGCCCAAACATTCATTACTAAGTAATATTATTTACCGTGGAGCATTCAAAGATACAAATCAATCTATTCCTCCACCAACAATCATAGATACAACAACTTTCAACAATAATCTTTCCAAGATCACAACAAGAAATATTAATACATATACTTATAGGTAAATTCCATTTTTTTGTTACTTCCCTTACATTGCATGCAAAGAAATTGATGCTTCTTATTAAGTATTCTTCAATGTATTTAAGACCAATACTGAAGAACTTGCTGATACCTGCAATAACTAGACAACAATATGGACTTAATGCATGCAATTCTAGTAGTAAGTAGAGTCAAACATCCTCAATAGAATGTTAGTAATACACGACAACCTATAGTTCAATATTTTCATGTTAGGATTCTTGTATGTTGTCTCAAAGCATTAGAGGCTAATGCTTAGTTATCAACATGGATTACTGCTTTGGACATTAGGTCATCTAGTGGTGAACTTCCTACACCTACTAAAGAGACATCAGGTGTAGTGTAATTTTCTTCCCGTTCATTTAGAACATATAGGTTTTCTTAAAACAGTCATATAGCACCTTTAGGTCGAAGAGCTAAGGTCATCCTAGCAAAATATATGAAACTCCTGTGGTAAGATATCACACTGAAACTCATCAATATAGTGGTCTATAATGGATATAGGTACCTTTATTTATTGTGTGACATGAAGGAATTCCTTCTCATTAAGCCAATAAAGCTCATATGAGAGGGGGTGAGATATGATAATAAGCCTCAACTTATCCACCATAGAGGTAGCAATCACATTCTTGCAACTCCCACTACCTATAACCAACATGCACTAATTCCCTTTCACCTCACAAGCTATGCAAAATAAGTTTTCTTATTGTTTATCTTTAGCCACTAAGGTAGCACTCAACACCCTCCTCAATACCATGATCATTATTTGACCATCTTGATCTTCGTATGTGCTAGCATTCTCATCCTTATAGAAATAATCAAGAGCTGCCTTAATATTGTCAATAAGTTTCTCTACCTTAGCCTCATCTTCACTATAGACATCTAACTCTAGAATTATCCCCCTAATATACGTAGCTCATTTATTAGGACACTAGGAAGCTATATGACCAAAGCTATGATTTAGCTTAATTTTCACCTAAAATTGTCCGCTCCATCAAGGCATACCTTAATGGAGGCAACTACTTTTCCTCTTGCTTCTCCCTCAAGCTTTAGTCATCTAGTGTTGTACGAATCAACTCCATCAACCCCTCTTTGGTATTCGGATCTCTATAACTGAAGGTCTAATTGACACCAAAGACTTGAGGCAAGGAAATCCTATAAGGGATACTCTTTCTCTAACTCTCTACTTTATGGGCCAATTGAAGGCATCATTAAGGGTATCAATTCATTCCAACTCTACCACGAAACCAATTTCATTGTTTAGCCTAAATACAATATGACCAACATTTTAATATTCTAGTTCTTGCACTTCACTTCGTATCTTAAGCATATCAAATTCTTAAACATATTTATATACTCATTGAACCTTATTGAAGTGTTTGCAATCACTTGTAAGTTTCCTGTTAACAATGATTAAGAACAAATCATCTCCTCAAAATGGCCTTCATCTTTCACCAAATTCTAATATTCCCTTCTTCATTCCTCATATGGCTAGCTAACAAATTCTTCCAACAAAGAGTTACGTGACCCGTTGTCAGTAATTATCGTCCATAGCTTCCTTAGTAATTATCATCTTCTCCTTCGGCATTATCATCCTCTTCTTCTACTCTATATCTACCATGGTTTCCTTGTCCTCTTACTCCTCACCTAAATTGTCTAAGTGGGTTGAATTGCACTTCTTAAGGTATGATGTTAATTGGTTCCCCTTAGGCTATGTCATTGATCGTAATGGTGAGGTTATTAACTACTTCGATGAGGGTTTGGAGATGCTAGTTGGTAAGATCGACAAGAGGGTTTCATAGTATACAATTTCCCACACCATTACCTCCATGGCCATGCTCATTTTTGTGAACACTTCCACATAACATGTTAGGTAAGTATGTAAGTGTTTAGGGCTTGGTGTTTGAAATGGGTCAAAGATGGTGTATGTGTAGGTATAACCTTAGGTAATTTTGTCCCACAATTGGTAGATAAGAGCTCAAGTGCCTTAGTACAAGCATATTAACCAACTTTTCTTCTCTACTATAACTCCAATAATCACTACAACTTAACACTACTCAATGCACTACCTAAGCTACTCAAATCACAATAACATAAATTTCACACTTGGACACAAAGACTACATGCCACATACACATAACTTCAACACCCTTCACCAACCTTTGCTTTGATACTAATAAAGATGGTATGTCTAAGGACAACCACTAAGACATCAATGGACAGTTGACCAACTAATAATTCCCACTTTATAGAAAATTAAGGTATAGATGTTACCAGGTTAGTTTGAATATAACTCTACTAGATATGATTCACTAATAAAATTACATTCACTTGTTTGATAAATTACACATACTAGATCAAGGAAGATCACTTGCCTCAATTAAGGATTGATAAGCGAAGGCTTGAGAGAAAGACTCAATAAAAGTGTATTTAATGTAATAATGACGTCTAAAAGAATATACAAGTACTTAAGCTAAGTGTTTAATGGCAGTAATGTAAATAACATGAATGAATTAAAATAAAAGGACACGAGATCTGTAAAACCGATAGGTCAATGTGAAGGTGTACCAATAAGAAGGTTTTGTGGAAAACCAAATAGTATTATGAGTTGTACAATAACTAGATGTCTTGGGTCAAGATTGACAAGCAGGTCTGGCTTGTTGGTTTGATCAACTTCTATTCCACTAACAAACCAAACAATGCTATAGGGACTAACTTGATGGTAAGTTACAAAAGTAACACCTGTCCATCTATTTATCTAAGTCTAAATCCAAAGTAGACATTCCGAGTACAATTTCATATCACTACAACCAACCAAAATAGTCCTTTAGCTATTACTAACATGTAATGAAGATAAGTTAAAGAAATTCGTCCTCTTAGATGATATCCTTAGTATGGTTTAAAAACTTAAAATATTGTTATTTAAGCTTCTAAAGTTAGTTTTATCCTAAGAGAATTCTATAGAATAGTCAATCCCTTAACAATCTTTGTTTAGAAGGTGTTAAAAGGACAATGATTTATCATATCTTTAAACTAAATTTTACATTATTTTGTTCATTCTAGTTCATTCCCTAATAGAATATTGACTTTACAAATTAAGTGCCGTTTGAATCAAATCACAAATAACCCAACCAAGTGCATAAACTAAACCCAAGCAAACAAGTACCATGAAGACTAAATTGAATCTCCAACTAAGCAAAAACCAAAACCAAAAGAGCCAAAATTAAACAAGCGTACTAATCCTTGAACTAACAATGAACTAATGATGGTTTGGTCTAAAGTTTCATAATTATTGATCCTCTAAAAAACACACATACACATACAAGAAATGAACATCTAAATATACTAGATTGATAGTTCACTATTATTTAGGTAGTTATTTTTCTAAATTTAAACTAGAAAAAAAATAAATAAAAGAGCCTTAATTGGCTGGAGGTGGCACTACTCTAACACAAGAGAGAATATCAAATGTTATCATAAAATGCTAATGAACAAAGCAAAAGCCATGTAGTGCTCTATATCATGTGTGAGAGAGTGATTACCAAATTTCATTTTATTTAAGAACATAAATCTTGTATGTCACTCTATGTCATGTATATGGCACATGTGGTACCATTTTCAAAGGGCTAAGGCATTTTTGTAGAATTATTTTATTTATCAATGAAGTTTAATCATGATAACATTGTTAATATAACTTAAACTTGATGCAGGCAAATTAGGCTTACAATATATTAAACACTTGGATCAGCAGAAATAGTGGAGGAAAAGGTTCAAAAGATATAAGGATAGGAATAAAAAGTTAATCAAAAGACAGGTACAAGCAACCAAAAACTCATAGCTTCTTCCTTTCAGTTTTAATTTAAGTCACAACTTTGAGAAGCCATAATCTTTAGCATATAGAGAGTTATGGAGACCATGATATATTAATAAAAATTTGTTTGTGTCTACTATAACCAAGAGCAAACCAATTTGCTATTTGTCACTATATCTTAACTTTATTCATTTTTCAATTTATGGGGATTTATATGTTATCTTATTTCCTTACTTATTCTGGGTTTATTAGATTATACATACCCTATGAACTAGTTGTATTTAGAATACTTCAAATTAATAAAACCTATTTTCACATATATTATGTCTATCACATTATGCATTACATTAAAAATATATAAATCTAGTTACTTCCAATTCTAAATCTCTGACTAATGACAATCATTGACAAATTTTCACGCTTCACCGTACCTTCAAATCAATGAAGAAGAAGAAGAAGAAGAAGAAGAAGAAGAAGAAAACCCCTAGTTACTCCTTATAATTCATTTAATGTTTCATGTATAGATATGAAAATATACTAGAAAAAATTTGAAAGCTATGTATGTTGATCTTATGAATGACTTATAATTCCTTAATTTGCAATAGAAGCTGCAATTCAATAGAATAATTATTTCACTAATCAAACACAAAGATAAACAAGCAATTGTTTTATCATATCTTTATGAAATCAACTAATTGTAGCATAGATTCTCAACAAAACAATTATATTTTTCCATATACATACCAAGGAAACATGTCTAATACTAAGGGGTAGGCAAACCGGTAAAATGGAAATTATACAAATTTGGTGTGTAATTAGGTTCCCGCTTCTACGAAATCATCCAATGCACGATGAACTATTATTAAGTCCTATTACATTTCCTTGACTCTCAATATAACTTAAACTGAATTGCTTCTATTGAAGGCGAGTTATATCAATGTGGACATAGATTTTAGAGTAGTTATTATCCCGAATGAGCAACAATTTAAGCATATCAATTATAATCAAAGAGAGGGGAGTTCTCCATCTCTTAGCATATCTCTACTGTTTACATACCAAAAAATAGGGCATGCCACTTCTAATTCACATTCTTAGATTGTTATACCAATACAAGGAAAGCATAAAAACATCCATATATTTTGAAATCATTCATTCAAAAGGGAGTAAGGTAACTTTGTTCAGATTCCTTCCTGGTTAACTCTTTATATTTTCAAAGAAATTGTAATAGGACCTTTTACACATGTGTTCCTTATGCCCGTCCCAACCTTATGAGGCTCACTGTTTATGACAAGCCGCTCTTAACCCATGCTTAGGACACAACCTATCTAACTATAGAAAACCTCTAATAGTTAAAAGACTTTGGATAAGGCTGAAAAACTAAGTCAAACAATCGCTTCCTATATATATGGAATACATGGGACACTATGATCTCAATCGTCAATGCCCGTCCTAAGCTTATGAGGTTCACTGTTTATGACAAGCCGCTCTTAACCCATACCTAGGACACAACCTGTCCAATTATAGAAAACCTCTAATAGTTAAAAGACTTCGGATAAGGCTGAAAAACTAAGTTAAACAATCGCTTCCTATATATATGGAATACATGGGACACTATGATCTCAATCGTCAATGCTTGTAGAAATAGCTCTGCCCATTAACTCTTTTCCAATTGCTAGTACTACTCTTCTATAAATATAAGACTATCACTTAACAATAAACTACTTATTACTCTGCGGATTTAAGCCTACTTATTACTCTCAAGCACTTATATTCTCCAAACACTCAACCAATTTAAGTATCAAAATGGTCACATCGGACAACATCCCGATATCCTCTTACTGTACTCTTTTTTGCAAACTTTTCTACTTATGTGGAATCCAATCTATATCGACAAAGATCTCGAGGTAAAGATCTCAAGACGATAGGAATGAATTTTAATGATTCTATAAGAAAAACTTTTCCTCTTAAATCCTATTCCTACTTACTCATATTTTTCTAAACATGAAAATCTATTTTTGAGTCATTTTCTTTCAATACCCAATCTCATTTACTAAAAATTGTAAGTTTGGAGTATTCTTCTATCCAAAGCACTAAATCGTTTATTAGGTTTAATTTCCTAAGAATGTTTAATCTCTTCCTTCAAAAATAACAAACGATTTAAAAAAAAAGTGTTTTAACAATTATAAAGCTACCTGCTATAACAAAATTATAAAAATATAGCAACATAACTTTTGAAAAATCGTAACCCAAAAAGTCACATTAGCCGTTCAAGATCATGAAGAGCTGAAGTCTATCTTAACCTTTTTGGTAAATTCAACTTTAGCTTTGAAATTTACCATGAATGGTTGTGTTCGATTATAATAAGAGTACATGGAAAAAGTATAAAACACTAGAAAATTCATGCTTAGATTTTGCTCAATATTCTTCCACAAAAGGGGCAAAACGTTTTCTAAAACATTGCATATTGAAGATATGACATATTTGGTAGTCGTAGACTACTTACACAATTCCAACCCCAGGAGAACTGTAACCAGAATTTTGCAGTTTTGCACCGCTACCATTTTTTTTTTTAACCCATTAGGCACGACTGGTTAATAAAACCCAAAAACAAAGAAAGAAAAAGGAGGCATAAACAAAACAAAGAAAAGAGAGGAAAAGAAAAGAAAAAGAATAAGTGCGAGACCTCAAGGTGAAGTGTCTCACATGAATTATGATGGTTTTGTAAGGCTATAGTTGTAAATATCTTGTCAATATAAACTTGAGACTTCTGAACTAAGTGGTAATACTAATTTGCAAGACTATGATTGTGAATATCTTATCAATATAAATTTGAAACTTCTGAACCAAATGGTTGAAATGGACCTATTAGTATTTATTAACTTGATTATTCACTACTTTTAGCCTAAATGTTACAATAAGAAAAGAGAAAAGGAAACCCACAATTCAACATTACTTTCTACACATGCTCCCTTGATTTTATACTTAAAAGTTCGATACCGTTAAATGTTATATATTCAATGGAATTTTACACATGAAAATTACAATGATTAAATATTATATTCAATCAAGCCTTTACTCATCATATTTATAGAGTTCGATACTGTTAAATATTATATATTCAATGGAATTTTATACATGAAAATTAAAATGATTAAATACCATATATAGTGAAGCCTTTACTCATCATATTTATAACTTCTGTCATCTTTAGAAATATCTCGTGATCAAATAGTATAATTATAAACCATGAAAACAAATAAAATTTCGGTTGAATGCAATAAGTAGCAAGCACAAACTTCAAATATATAAATTGTAAAGAAAGCATATCTTAAAGTTTAGACACTGACTTTTGCATTTACAAACAAAAATCTTAGCGTGCTAAAATTAAAGTCCACCTAATAACTTGTTCATTACAATGACGAATGCATTTTCATATTATTTAGTCCAAGTTACAATCTCCACTATCACCACCACTACCGCTAAAGATCCCACCAAAGAATGAGGATCCACCAATGGAAGAGTCTTCCTGACCACCATCATTATTAGCATCTTCATCACCAACATCACCACCATCAGTAACATTACCACCATTACCACTACTGCTACCACTGCTGCCACCACCGTCAGTACCATTATTACCACCCAACAAGTTTTGCACAAGCATTTGCCCAGCCTGATCAAAAACAGCATTAACAAAACTGTTATAAGCTTGAGAAGCCAGAGAATTGTTACCCACTTGTCCAGTTTGACCATTCGGCTGGTTCTGAACCGATCCCATGGTAGAGTCAGGCATATTATAGTTATTCATCCCTTGAGGTTGGTTGTTGTTAGGAAACGTAGTGTTTTGATATTGGTATTGATTGGCTCCTCCAACTTGCGGATAGTTCTGTGGTACGTAAATGTGAAATGTTTAGCTTAACTAAGGCATGCACCATATGTATTTTCATAGGTTATATTGCAAACATTCCATAATGATATTGATAATATAAGGATGAATCCTTAAACTCGCAAAATATGACCCCATCTTCACATTACCTTTTTGAAATACGCATTATCCCTATACCATTTTTAAAAGGATAGTGACGGTTTGAGAGTACGTGTGTATTTTCAAAAGTTATGAAAAGGTAAAAATACAACTAATAGTTTACAGAGTCAATTTATATCTAAACAATAGTTTATAAGAAATTTTTGCAATTTATCCATGTAAAAATTATGCTTTGGACGTATGATTAATTGAATATTTGTATATCTACTAAGGGTGAGCATGTGTAGGATAAATACGTATGAGGTCTCATATCTCCTGTATAAGTACCAGTTCTCAAATTTTTTAAATCAAAACATACCTTATAGTAAAACTTAAACGACCTTAGAACCTATACTATATAAAATTTATAAGTATAAGATAGCTTATGAAACTTTTAAATTTTTTCTATCTTTTCATAAATTTCATCTTCACATGTTTATTCAAATAGTAGATTCTAGTTACATGTCTTCATGTTAAAAGGCTACTTTTCAAACATTGCATAAAACTTAAATGTTAAACGGCATCCTTTACTAGCAAAACAATTAAATGGCAAATGCATAAAGGTACATACAAGAAAAGAAAATATAAGTTCTGTAGAACCAATAACAAATATTGACTCTTGAAATTTAAAGTTATTAATTTTTTATTTCGCTTATTAAGAAAAGCACATTTAAAGACAAATAAAGAATCAAGTTGAAGGTAAATATACTTTTTTTCTCATAACGGCAAAAAGTGAGTAAATTAAGATTAGCAATAACCCTTCACTTTAAGGAAGAAAAGATAAATAGCAAGAGAGAGGTAATATAAAGTTAAGTTACCAAGAGAGAGAAACAGAGAGCTTTAAGTTTAGTGTTTTTATCAGATTGGCCAATTTCTTTTTAACATAATTATAATATTATTTTTATTTTTTTAATTTTCTTGATTAAAAAGTATAAGTTTACTTTTCTTTAATTAAATTATATTATATTATTTAGTACATTTTATAGGATAGGTAATAAGTTTCTTATAACCTATACTCTAAATATTTTAGTATACATTTTTAAGGTAAGTATAGGGTGTTGAGATACCTATAATCTACCCTATAAGAGTAGGTCTTAATAAATTATCATTGAAAATCTACCTTATAACGTTTAATACTTATTTGGTAGGTATTAATATCCGTTCACTTTCTATATTTGTTTTGAAAAATATTTTTAATATTTGTTATAATCAAAACTCTATAGTTGCTTTATAGTAATTAGTAAGAGGTTACCTGTGAACAATAAACCAATGTAATACTGATTAGCAGCCTTCAAAATTATACTAATGGAGATGTGGAAAAAATTTTCTTTCTTTTGAAAATGAAAATCATTTTCTCCACTTTCCAATCACATTATTTTCCATGATGATTAATTATTGGTCGTTAGCTATGATCTATACCTTTCAAATTAGTTGACACTAAAAGCCAAACCTCTAAAATCTATACATATGTTTGATATTCTAAGGCTTTTGTTACAATAAATGGGGGAAAAGTCTCAAAAACACATTCTCCAAGAAATATATATATATATATTGTGAAAATTGTTGTACAGCAAGTACGATAAATCAGAGCTAGTAATAATGTAAAATTCTTCGGAGAGGGAAAACAAGCCACAGAAAAAGTCAAAAGTGGAACAAATTCATATGAGAAAATTTTAGGCCACGACTAACCATAAGAATAGTAAGTCGATTGTTAATATTTGGTGACGATATTCAAATAACCCGAGATCAAAATTATTTTTAGACAGATAATATACATATCGAAATGTATTATTTGGCGGCTGAGGAGGACTGGACTACTCACATCTTTAGTTTTCATCAATTCTTGGATCAACGCAATGGCAGTAGAATAAATTACATGGGATCTAATAGATTCGATTTCTACGCGCAAAAAGATTAAGATGATTAATCGACCTATTATATTCGTGGGAAACAAATTGCTTTCACAGCCCTAACGTTTATCAAAGGGACATAATTTTGCAAAAATTATGTGTACCTGAAGCTGTGGCTGAACAGCTTGAACTTGTTGCTGCTGTGGCCATTTTTGTACTTGTTGCTGGGCCTGCGGTTGAACTGGAATCTGTTGCTGTTGCTGTTGGCATGTCTGGACCTGCTGCTGTTGCTGTGGCCATGTCTGAACTTGCTGCTGTTGCTGTGGCCCTGTTTGCACCTGTTGCTGTTGCTGTGGCCATGAATGAACCTGTTGCTGGTGCTGTGGCCATGTTTGAGCCTGTTGTTGTTGCTGTGGCCGTGTCTGAACCTGCTGTTGTTGTTGTTGTTGTGGCCATGTCTGAACTTGCTGCTGTTGTTGAGGCCATATTGAAACTTGTGGCTGAGCTGGGTTTTGGACGTGTTGTGGCCATTGTTGTTGCCCTATTGCTTGCGGCCTTTGAGACTGAGCCGGAGCCTGAGCCTGAGCCGGAGCCGGAGCCTGAGCCTGAGCCTGAGCCTGAGCCTGAGTCTGAGCATGAGCTTGAGTCTGTATTAGAGTCCTGCTTGTGGCACAATCTAAATGCGCATCAAACTCACAGAACGCACACCGGTATAACCAATGATTGGCGCCTGTACTCCGACAAATATCGCACGAGAAACCTCTGGTGTCATAAGGAGGAAAAAATTCCATCTGGAGCTGGTGGTAATGCATGTGGTGACTGACTGAGAGTGGCTTCGACGCACATGTTGCATGCACATCGAAGTCACACTCGGCACAGTGGTAACTGAAGCCATTACCCAGGCAGCCACAAGCGTCGCAGTAGAAGAAGCCGGCGGAGTAGGCCGGTTTGGCGAGAAGCGTGAGGGCATGTTTGGTGTGTGAAGGGTGGGTGATTAAGGTAGGCATCTGGGAGCATGAGGCGTGGAGGGTGAAAGTGGCAATGCATTGCTTGCAGGTGTACATCCACCCGGATGAAGGAAGCTTGCAGGCGGCACATATGGATGGAGTCAGGGCGGCGCGTGGAGGATTGGTCTGCGCGTTGGAGAGTTCTAGTGTGTGAGGGTGGCTGAAGTGCTGTATGTAGAGGTCGTGATTTAGCTGACCCATCTCTCTCTCTCCCTCTCTCTTTCTCTCTATAAGAGCGAGAATACAAGTGGGAGAAGCATATGATCGGAAGAAGAAAATGAATTTAGAGGGGAGAGAAAGAGAGAGAGAGAGAGAGAGAGAGTTGACTTTTGCGAGTTGTCTGGTAAGTCAACGTTACGCGGAGTTTCATTCTTATGAAGCACTAGCACATGGGATCGACTTGTTTCTACGGCTTGAAACAGCAGTTAGTCAACTCGAACATCATTGGCCAAAACAATCGAAGATCGTACGGATTATTCGATCTTTTCAACTTAATATCTATATTAGCTGGGCAAGGGGAAAAAATAACAAAAAAAGAAAAAACTTAATCTCTAATTGAAATATAAATAACGTAACTTTGAATTAAAAACGAAACTTTTGTAGTTTCAAAAATTAAGCCCTTATTTTTTTTTCCTTCCAGTAAATAAGAAGTTTATTTATTTGACATTTTAATAACTATTTTAAAACAATCATTAAAATTCCCCTCTACTTCAGTATCTAAATTTTTTGCCCATTATTTTGTTTAACGGTTGGAAAATATGTCTATTCAAAGTGATACACTAGTATATCTTGTAGATTGCTTCAAGCAATGGGCGAAATATCAGTGGAAGTAAGATAAATGGCCCCTCATGCATCAAAAAAATAAATAAATAAATAAAAACCCCTATCATGAGTGGTTATAAAACTTTTATCATGAGAAATTTAAATTAATTTATACTCACAGTTAAGCATTCTATGTCGCATATAATCACAAATCTTTAGTTAGAGAGGGAAAATACAACGAAAAAGAAAACGGTCATGCCACTCCTTAAAGACCGAGCATTTAGGCCCTTACAATTTATCCCATGTAATTGTTAATACTATTTTTCTTATGAAAATTTGATAAAATTTTAGGGGGTAAGGATCAACAATATAATTATGTGGTGCTCCATGTCTAGACATAATTAGGGAGAGAAGCATCATTTTAATTTTGGATTGATCTCCACATCATGTTCATTGGATATTACAAATATGTATATACCAATAAAATTTGGAAATAAATGCTTAGAATATTTTATGTAAAAACCATTCAAAATTTTAAAATATCTTGTAAAATTATCAAGACATCATCTTCTTTCTTTTTACTCTCAACATCTGTCATAGATGATAATATTTTTAAAAAATAATTTTAAAAATCTAAATCGATAAAATTTTCATTTACTTAATAGAAGAATAGATAGTTTATCAAACAATTACTATATGTAATTTTTGTATAATATATATATTAAAAATTTATTAATATTTATACATATCACATATATATATATATAACATGTATAGCATGTAACATCACATATATGAATATCCACATTTTTTACTAAAAATAATTGAAATAGTTTCATTTGAAGCAAATGAGACTTTATCTACTCATACATCTGAACGGAATTATAAATAGAAAATACAATGAGCCAACTTCGGACATGCGACGGGATTAGATTCAATATTGGCTTCGTCAAGGATATACAGCTAATGAGTTTACCAAACAAATGTTAAATTATGATGGAATTTAAAATATTTAAATAAGTTATATTTAAAATGACGTAGGAAAAGCGTTTTCATGCCTCAAAAGAGACGTTGACTTGCATATCTTATATTGAAATGAGCACATATACAACGACAGATAGCTAGCTGATAAGAATTAAGACTGTTTGTTCTGAGGAAGTATTGTCTCTTTACCTTCTTTTCTTTTCCCTTCCGAAACAACATGATAATGATTCCAACAGATACGATGTGACTGGTAATGAAAGGGGATATATGTGGTTGTAAACGAGTCTAACTTGTGAGTTTTTTTTTTTAACCTAATTTAATTTTACGACTTCAATTGACAACAATAAAATTGTGATCGAGCTTAAGTTATATATCTAAACAGTTTATTGAGTTTGATTTTCATAATATTTATCCCCATTAACATTAATGAATAACTACTGCCATGAGAATTTTGTATTTTCATCGTATATCAAATTTTTAATAATTATGTTCACAAATGGATATAAGTAACATGCTTGTTCTTATACTTTCCCATGTTGCTATTAGAGCTTTTCTAGCATTCTATGAAGGTTCCTTTAAAAAATGACAACAACAAAAATTGATATTTAGAAAGGGGGTTGGTTAAGAAATAACTTTTTTTCTAGACTTGCGTCAATGTGAAATTTAGCTTTGTTTTTTTAACCATCCAAAAGTTATCCCAAGAAAATAACTTTTTTTCTTTTAATCATCAATTTATTAGTAACCATAAATAAAAGAGTTTTAACTTTTCAAAGTAATCAGAATAAAAAGAAAAACTACATATTAACAATCCCTACTAACTCACCAATCTAATCGATCTTTATTTAAATTTAAATGTTAGTTAAGTTTGTATATTAGTATTATTTTACATAAAAAAAATGTATACATTTTTCAAAAATTCAACTTCAAATTAATTTAATTGAGTCATGTTGAATTTATTAAGGGACACTTTAAGTTGGATTCAAAGTTAAAATTTTAACCTTAATCAAGTTTGAGCTAAATGACAATTTTTATTGTTAAAATAGTTGTAATTTTTTTAATTCATCATTCAATATTTTATTTGAGTAAAAAACTTTTACTTAGGCATTTGTTAAATTCGAAAGTCGCTTTGGAAACTTGTAATCCTAAGAATACCAATCTATATGTGGATATGACCACGTTCAAAGGTTAATCACTTTTTTGTCAAATCCATGTGTTCTCGTCAAATTTGTTCTAACTTCTCTTTAACACAAGCACGATGTTTCTTGATTATATAGCTGAGGAAACTTACCAAGACATGTTTCCCATGTTGACTATAATTGTTAGTCAATATCTTAACTCAACATGACTTTTTTTAAAAGTTTCTGAAATCAGCGTAAGTCTCAGGCATACATCTTAGTGTACAAACTATGTAGAGTCTACAAAGTGGTAGTTTGCTCCATCAATTTTCGTTTTTCTTCCTTCCAGAGAAAATCTTCATCGAGTCAACACATTGGAATGATAACTTGTGTTGATGAGCAGATTTATATCTCATTTTGTGTTGAATTTACATTAGCATAAAAAGTATATAATATTAAATAGACATCACAAATAATAAATTTTTTACATTATAAATGCACATTTATTATTTTTATTTTTTGTATTGTGCATTGTACTAGTTTCATGCATGTTTTGATCCTATCGGATGCTATGTGAATGAATCAGTTCAATTACAACGAGTGCATGATTGACAAACATGGATTAAAAGTAGCAAAAAATCAGCAAAAATACAATACATTCTATGAATGCACTAGGCCAAATAAAATACATGCATGATCCATAAACATGGATGAAAGTAGCTAAAAAGTATGTGCTTATACGTCTAACTGCTTAATAATTCTGCTACCTTTTTGGGACTCCTTAACATCTTGAATGCTCGAATATGCCGATATAAATTGTTCTCATATAGTAGACTCTTCCATCATTCTTTGAAGTTATTTTCCTTCCGCAGTTAATTCGACAAAATATAGATGTATAGGTTCATTATGAGTGTCAAACACGGACGTGCATCCATGTTTTCCATGAATCAAAAGCGTTAGTGTTGAATAGAATAAAGGTAAAGGTTGATTTTGATAAGTTGAAATAAGCGCTCTCAATAAGTCGAATACCAAAATCATAAACGGTGTAAAAGAGGGGTTAGGTTCGAAGCAAGGGACAGCTTGGATAAGATATATCAAGATTTAGTATCAGAGTGGACTTAAAGAAAGAATAACAAGGCCCAATCATTCATAATGGAACCTCATGAATAGAGATGCCATTGAGATAGGTTCAAAATGAGTTTTATATAAACCGAACCTGACCCAATATCCTATAATGCTTCCTAAAACCTGATAGGGTTTTTACCCTATTTCTATAACCCATCCTTATAAGGTTTTAAAAAATCCAATTAAAACTCAACTCGACCTATAATGTTAGTGAAGAATCTCAATCTATTAATTTCTAAATTTAACTCTAATATGTGGAGTTTGCTTACTTCTTTCCACGATTTATTTTTTCTTTGAGGAAAAAAATAAAAGAACGAATATTATGGAACAAAAGAAAACCGTGTCTATTTTTAACTAAGATTAATAGTTATCCTTTCTAATTTACTAAATTAAGTACAAAATAGTGACGCATCAATCGAGATACATTACATAATTTATATAGATAAATAAATGTAGTCGATTGATATAAGCCTTAAAAATGAGATTAAGGGTACTTATATATATACATATTATTATTTTAAAAAGGGTTCGAGTTTTCTATCAGATTTTTTCTAAATTTCAAAACCCGATCTGCAACCCTATAAAGTTTGAGAATTGATTCGAAAACCCTATAGAGTTTTTAACGGTTTAGACGAGCTGGAAATCCTATAATAACTTGCCTAATAGCACCCCTACCCGTGAACCCACTAATCCAAAATTTTCTAAGTAATTCCAAACTAGGTTTAATTATTTAAATCCTATCACTAATTCAAATAATTACTCTAAGCACAATTTAGTTATTGACAGTGGCCCATTACACTAATTTTCTCATCTGCAATGGGTAAATATTTTAAGAAAAGAAAATATGTGCATTATCAAGAAGATGTATAATGGTCAAAACCTAATAGTAGATTATCATACTACATATTCACTTGGGAAGCAAAAGTTTGTCATGATTGAATCCTGACTGGTAAGAAGTCATTCTATTACGGATTTGGAAAACTTAACTGACAAGTATAAATTGATCAATTGTCCAAGATAAGGGGCATCTTTTTACGTGGACCGGGCCAGGCCCAAATGGGCAATGAGCCTATCGGTCTTCTTTGAAGGCCTTACGTACTTTATAGCCCCAAGCTGAGTGAGTGTCAACTCTTAAGCATTCCGACCATAGTGTTGAAGCAATTTATGGTTTCAGGTTGTAGGTTCTTTGAATGCTCCTTTAACTTAAATCCTTCGATGCACTGATAAAAGCATGCCGATGTGGGCACGTGGCATGGTTAAATGAAGTTTTCCCTTTATTCGATTTTGTTCGGAGTAGGTTTGTGTTTATTTTATTTTAACGTTAAACGTGAAAATCCATTCCATTTGGATTCAAATTTTTCATAAGTGTCATTTTTCTCAAATTGTATTTATTACTTAAATTTACATGAAATTCTCCAATTTTTCTTCTGATCTATTTTTTCTACAATAATATTAAATTCATTTATTACAAAATTATATCTCACTTGAGCCAATAACTTTTTATCAATAGTCCACCACAAATAATAATTTCTTTGCCCATATTGTAATTACTTCGATTTTATTGCATAAATTATTAGTAAATAAAATCAATTATAACACGACTTTTTTTAGAATTAACGTTGTAGAAATAAACATAGATTATTAAATGATTGATTGTATAATAACTTATATTTAAAATGATAATTCTTTTAGCACTATTAATAAAAAAATTATACAATTATCATGAAAAGAAATTCTAGAAACTTATATTTACGTTTATTTTTCTTTTTTCTCTACTTGCGATTTTATGATCAAATATTTTTCTGATCTATTTTTGTCAAAAACAAGATTCATACAAGTTTTATATATTAATTTTATCTTTTTTTTTAAATTAACAGTTATATTTCAATTAGTATACATGCTATAAAGAAAAGGTAAAAAGTATATTCTCCTAAGCTCTTTTAAAATACATCTATCACTCTTAATTATTTTATAAAAGAGTGTTTCTATCTTATGAAATTTAAAAAAAAAAAAATTTGTTTTCATTGCAATCATTAACCAAATACATACATACATACATACATACATACATACATACATACATACATACATACATATATATATACATACACACACAAATACATATATATGTACACATAAGATGTAATATAATTGTAATAATAAGCCAATATTTTTCTCTAGGTGCTTTTAAGAGTGACTCAATTAACATAAATCCAAACTCCATACAATTTTGTGTAAATCTCTCATATGTTCACCAAATTTTCTTCAATCATGTATATGACCATCATTTCATGAAAATCCTAGTAATAGAAATGTAAGAATCTGCGTTTAAAATCTTCAAAAATTCCTCAAAGGGTACCAATAAAGGGTACCGATTAAGCATGAAATAAATGAAAGAATTATGGTATTTCTATAATGGTTTAGAATGCATTTCAAGAGAATTAGAATATAAGTGTGTTGTATGGTTTGGAATAGGATGTTAATCTACAAAACAACAAAAGTAAGGCTAAAGGAGTGCCAGACTAACTGATATGACCATTTCAATGTCTAACTTAGTAGGATAAAAGTGTATGTGAGTTATAAGATGGCAAAGAGAGTTTTGTATGGAAATTGGTTAACTATCCATAGGCAAGACTCCATAATCGTTTAGGCACAACAATTCAACTCTTAGCATATGTTCTATTAATTGTATGGACCACATCCTAATTCTACATGAGTGTAGCTGACAATTACTTAGTTTAATAACCATCAAACTATTGCACGCATATTCACAATTTGAATATTCAAACATACAGGTCGAGATTAACTGACTTAAGCCTTGAGTGCTAAACTTCTGTGTTACTTTGAACTATTTTGACCTCTTCCTTTCTAATCCAAACTCTTTTCTAGGTATTCATTCATAGTTTTGCTAATCTTAAACTTCTCTAAGGTATTCATCTTGTGGTCATCACATTGGGAGTTAGGTTTGGCCAACCTAAATAGGTCTAGGTTGTGTTTGAATCTATTGGGCTTTAGGTGAAAATCCCCCAACAATAGAGTGAAATGATTAAATTTTATTTTTCATGTCACATAGAAAATAACAAGACATAAACCTTGTTGAGTTTCCTTTAGTGAAATAGGAGTTTATAGAGTAAGAATTTTTATTGTTATTTATTTATCATCGTGTGTACATGTAAATGTATGCATATTTGAGTATATGCCTATGCGCACACGCGCTTATGCACAATAATTGGATAACAACATTAAAGTATTTATTAGTAAGTACAACTCCATGGATCTAAAGTACTTGAAATCTTAATTACAGTAGATAGGATGAAATCAAATTCCAAGAATTAGGGTATTTAGATTCACGATTTCTGTCATTATTAAATTATGGTATTTAGAGTCATGATTTCTGTCATTATACCTTAAAATCTTTGGCTCACATAAGACGATAGAAACTTATACTTCATGAAATATTATTGGACGAAACTAATAAACACCATGTCTAAAGTGAAGAAAAGAATGTCAAAATGGGCATATAATTTCTACGGTTCTACCTTTCGGTCGACTGCTCGGGAATTCATTTCCCATCCTAGCCTGAATTCGTTCTAATCCTTCTTCTCTTGAATTCTAAGTGTCTCGATGGTAATGTAGGTTAACCGTGCACTGCTTACTAGTCTTCCATCTCTTTATCTTCGATTTTGAACTTAAAAACTAGGATCTATTTGTCACAACCAGGATTTTGTTCATTCATGATTTTGCGTAAATTCTTAATTTTTAAAGCCTTTAACCGTTTTGGTCGCTAACCGAACTTTTAAATATAAACTATTAGCATTAGCTTTTATAGCCTTTAGCCTCTGGACCTTCCTCCCTTGCTTTGACTGCAAAAGCTTAATTAATTAAGCGATTATAAAGTCGAGAGAGGATCTTAATCATAGAAAAGACGCGCCATGGTTAAAAGACTATCACCTTCCTAATTTTCCTTTTAACTATGTTTCGTTCCTATTTATTTTAAGCTATTTTAAGTCTGAATAATAATGAAACAATTACGAAGAAAACTAAACGATGTGATTTGATAGAACCACACTTTAATACCGCTACTTTCAACTATCGTTTTAACCCTAAAATAGAAAAGTAATAATTTAAAATATTAGGTTATTCAATTTGATTTATCTATTAAAAAGAAATTTCTCAAATTTTGTTAAATGTTAAGTTATAATCCATTATCTTAAATGAATTATATTCCTATTAGCAAAGGGTAAATGACCATCCAATGCCTAAAATAGATCATATCATATGAATTTAAATATATCTAATGGTAAAATTCTAAGCTTTTACCTTGATTAAAAGGACGAATAAGTTAAATGTCAGTTACTAGTAGAACCATCTCATCATGGGCTAATCTGTAAACTTGACATGTTACCGTAGCCAAAAGCCTAGCATTCAATCTTTCAATTTGGACATATAGCTTATGTAAGTTCTCAATTCAACCCCTCATTGATTGAAACTGGCTGTTCTCTTGGTTTATTTTCCATTTTGAGGAATGTATTTCAATCAATAGCATAGCGTCTTGTTGCGGTTAAAAATGCGAGTTTGAGAGCCCCGTCCATTCCATTCTCCCCATATCCCATTAAGCTAGGGGGTTATATACTCCGTACATATCCACATCCCTCGTCCTGTGAACCAGTAGGTTATGGGGCGGCTGCCATTGTTTCTTTTCCCTTTTTCTATTGTTCTTTTTCTCATGTAAAATCGAGGTCTCAAAACATGTGTTTGCAAGATTTGATGGTGTAAATATTCAAAATAACAAAGGGCGCGTTTTGTCGTTTACCGGAATAATTGACATAATGATACGTTATTAGGATACTGTACTATTTGTATCATGTCTTGTAATTTAGTTGTTTTTTTTTTTTTTTGTTTATCAAATGTAATTTAGATTAAATGGTTATTTTTATATCTCTTCATTTATCAAGGAAAAATTATCTGAACCCTAAATGAAGTTTCGTTCCAGAGCGTCTAATTTATTTTGGGTTGACAATTATTCGATCATTCATTAAAATTTATGAAGATCATAAAAAATATCCGTCCAAATTAAACCGTTCGAAAAATGGCCATATAGGCATTCAATCTTCAATATTTCCGTATTTAGGCGTTGCAGCTTGATGCCCACAATTTGCCGATCAATAGATTCGTAATCATTCTTAATAACCCGTCGTTGTAATGGAGACAACGTAATATGTCGTAATAATGCGAAAAGCTCAAGTGCCAAAATACAAAAGCCTAAGTAAATGAAAATTTGAATATTATTAAACCGAAATGAAAGATACAAAAGAAACGTTTTATAGATCATACACCAAAATACAGAAAAGAAATACAAGCGACTCTTTTTTCCCCCTTCCAACGGTCTGAAATCAAGTGGCATGCAACCGTTGCCAATCTGATAGAGAAACAAAAGAAATGCTATAATCTACCGGAAATTAATATATGTGAAATTATATCCCTTTTCTTATGTGTTTTAAGTGATACAAATTGCGATAATAATAACTCTGGGAATTTCGTTAAATCCTCGTTACAGAGTGCATATAGGGGATAAGGGTTAGCCCTAATTATCTAAATGATAAAAGTTACAACGTAAACACATTGATATGGAGACTTATGTTTCCTTCCAAAATGTAAAATAGAGAATGTAAGCGATAATGCATGGGCCAAAAGATGGTGTCCAAATTCACGGCGGATCAATCCAAGGGGTTACTTTTGTCCATTTACTTTCTAATCTTTCCACATTATTCGGTTTATAAAAATTCGCATCATCTAGCATTTTTTCCATATCTAACATAATTAATACGAAAAGAACGACTATCCTCTTTATACATCACATGCTGATTCGCCCTATTGCAATTATCCCAGACCATATCAGATTCAAAGTTTCTGTAGTAGGAGTTTTAAGTGTGGATCTTGACGTGGTAGTTTTGGCCGACGTCTCTTTTTGGAAAGCGAGAATCGAGAACATCGCAATTTCACAAAATGCTCGCCAGGGTTTCTGCACCGAAGCCTAACTCTCCAGGGAGTCGCCGAGGAGCTGGAGTCGTTTGACAGCCAGGTAAGCTCTTTAAATTTGCATGTGACAGGGTACACGAGTTTGGACATCTCTTGTTCAGGCAAGAAAAACCACGACACAACGCCAACCGGATAAAATAAAGTTAAAAATTTAAAAAATATATATTAAAAAAAAAAAGAGACAAGACAGAGGAGAGAGAAAACAAAGATTACGATCTCTAAAATCTATTGGAATATCTTAAAGAAAGATCCACCTCTCGTTTAGTTTGTCTGTATTCTTAGTTTTAATGCATGGCACGTGTCAACTAATTTCAATGACACCAAAGACTTACCCTCCAAGATCATCATCCAATTTCCAACCCATAAGGTTAGGGGGGCTAACCAATTTCAATCTCCATCTAACTTGTGGCCATAAAATTTCGGAGTGCTTTTTCTTTTAGTTTTTTTTTTTTTTCCCTGTTCTATAGTTCTACTTGGAGGTACAATAACGTAATGAATCCATAAAAGGGCTGTTTCTGCATTACATGTTGAGAAGGTTTGTGGGAAAAAGAGATGAAAAACTTACCGTACAGGTTTTTTTTTTTTAAAGTGATTATAAACTTATTATTAAGATTAATATTATAACTGGCTTATTTATAAGTTAGCTTAAACTAATAAAAACGGGATGGATTGCTACATATATATAATATTTCCATCATGTGCTAAACTTTAATTGAAGCCTAATAAGTAGTCAATGTATTTGTTATGCAAAAACAGATTTTTTTTTTCTAATATTTATTGTAAAATATTATAAATCTAGATCCATGATTTTGATTTTTAAAGTTGTAGATTGTAGTAGGTTATGTAGTTTGGATAAAGCAACTTAATGTCGGAAATTGATACTAGAAAAAGTGAGATCCATACTCTTTAGATTTGATTTTGAAAGCCTAATTTAGTAACAAGTAAGATATAGTTTTTATTTACAGTTATGCCTTTATATTCTGTCTCATGAGGTGGTTTGTTGATTTACGAAGGTTACCTTTATGTCGAAAGACTTTCATAGGATCCTTAAGACGACAAACGAGTAATTTAAGGAACTCTTCGTTTTCTTCTTAAGGTTCTTAAATGGAGTTTTTAATAATGACTATTTCATATATAAATGGTTATGTTTAATAGCATTAAATGTGTCTTAGTTAAGTATTGATCTTTAGTTAAGAATTGGTAATTATTTATAAACTCAGTTTTACTCTTTAAGAACCTCCATAAGAAGGTGTTTAGTATAAAAACCTAAGCTAAGAAAAATCTCGGTTTCAAGATAGCATAAGGAAACCTTACTCCGACACTATAATGAATTTAAATCCACAATTAATTATTATAAAAGATTGAGCTTATAAATATGGGACTATCTCTTGTTAAATGACAAGTGTATCTAAAAAAAACAATGGTCTCCTGCTCCCATATCATATCATGTTAAATTAAATTCACAATTGTATCTTTTTCTATAAGAAGCTAGTGATATTGCATATATAGATCATAATATGTACAAAAGTAGGATTATCTCCTTCTATACAAAAGATGTAGAGCTACCAGCTTATAGCTTTACCCATCTTGCAAGTTCAAAGCCCCAAAGTCTTGCAGTTCTTATCTCCTTTGTATAACCAAAACAACATGAGTCTTTTCTTAACAAGTTTGAACAGAACATTGGAGGATCAACAAAATCAACACTATCTTCTTCTTCCTTTTGCATCCATCTTACAAGTGCATTAGTTATCACATTAACTTTCACTAAAATCAACTCAATCTTCCATTAACGAAGCCGAGGGAGCTTTTCTCTAAAAGCGTTGTTAACATTATGGAAAGGAAGCTTATAATTCAAATTATCCTACAAAAGGAGAACAATAGCTTAAGAGTTTATATTAATTTCAACATAGAGTAAATTTTTAACAAGTAATAAGAGAATCCTTAATGCACAAACCAAAGTTTCATAGAAAGACATCAAACCGACCAATTTTGTGATACCTCATGTGAATGGAATGCAAAGAGCCTTACATGGATTGTGAGAGATGTTTTGCAATAGTATATAAGGCCAAATAATGAATGACAAATTAAAATCGAATAAAAACTGTTAAGTTAACTGGTTGAAATAAGCTTATTAATACTTGTTGACTTAGTTATTATTTATTAGTTATTTTGCCCTAAGGTGTTACAAATGGTGTCAGAGCTCAGCCCTACTAATAGGTGTTTAATGCGAGGATGATCAAAAAGAAGGAAGATATGGTGTAATTGTAAGGTCTTGCATACTTTTTTCCACGTAAAAGCTATACGTATAATTTATAGATAAAGGATTCAAACTAGAGTAATCATGTATATGCTATATAAATAACGCACTACATATAACTTAAAAAAAGTAAAGTAAGATTGTCACCTAAAGGTAGGGAGGAAAAATAAGCAATCTCAGTATCTCAAATACACAAGTAACAAACAAGGCGACTTTACCTTATGCGTTTACCTTGTAGCTTAAGTAAATAAAATCAATTATTTACTTAAATTGTTTGTTTGATCTTAAAGAGCAAAGGCATTATGTAGCAATATTATTTCTCTATTATCTCTAAAAGTTATAAATGAGGAGGAATAGTTGAATATTTATAGGCTCTTCGGCAAAATAACGTCTGTCTGATCATCTAAGTGATCAACGAATGAGATAAAACTTGCTTAATTTATGATTATCCTAACTGAGCTAGCTAATGGGCCTAAGGCTAATAGTCTTTCTCATAAGTACATGAGCCTGCTTAAGAAAGATTTGAGGTGAACGAACTGATTTAACGATCCATGTTCTAAGCTCACCAAGCCAAATCTTTCTTAATAATCCCAAACATGAACCGAATTCCTTAGACCCTATGGCCTATCCTAAGGAGTTGAGCCCAAATAAAGAAAATAAAAATTTTTAGCCTTATATATTTTACCCCTAACCAAAATCCTTGGAAGGAGTTTAAGTATTTTGGGCATCAATTATTGCTTTTGAATAGCTAGGTCGTTACTCAATGCATACACTTCATAAAGTGTTGCATTGCTACAAAGTGTGCTCACACGATTGAAGCATTTGTTTAATTTAGTACCAGTGCTGCAAATTTATTTATTATATACCTCAATGCACAGCTTTCGACAATGTTTAATTGCACGTGTCACTTTTTGCATGTCAAGTAATATTACCCTCTATGGCAATATATTAAGTGAGTCTTCCATATCATATGAGTTTTCTTTATACAAACCAATTCCATCTCCTTCATTTGAATCCCTTATTTCATTGGAACATCCTTAGTGTGTTTAGCCCTTTCCTTTTTCCCTTTTCCAATCCTAAAATACAAAGATAGCTAACCTTGCGTCCTTCATGGACATTTGAAGACTTGTTTGCTAATTCGGATCAACAACATGCAACTTCAAGTATTTTTTTTCTTTTTTTTTTTTGAATTTCAACAACATAATTTATACCAATTTTTTGTGCATAGGCCTACTTAGACCAAAGAAATTTCTTCTTATAATTCTTTCTCGTACATGACTGCATAATAAAATACATCTTCTCCATAATAACGAGTAATATCTTCATAATATCTCATCTCCAATAACATGTAGTCAACAAAGCAATTTAAATTTATCAAATCACAATTATATCTCCAAAACTTATCCTCACAACTCCAACCATGTTAGCTGTAAATACAAGTGCAAGCCAAGGAGTCTTATTCCCATTCTAGCACCAATGATCGAACCTATGAACCAAGTTAAAAGCTTAGAGTACTACACTTTTTATGTGGATAATTATCAAGCTTTTTCTTTTTTTTTTTAATCTCATTGAATACTGATATCAATAAGAATAAGAATGCAATTTCAATATGCCTTCATTCATCTCCAACTCTTGTTCTTACTTTTCAATGTTTCTTTTCTCTATTTTATCCATTGATAAAAACATAACAAATAATCGTACAATAAGGGCTTGACAACGGCAACCAATAGTAGGTTGTGCAATCAACAATTGTAAGGGTATATTTTGATTCCAAAATAAACAATGGTGCATCACATCTCTCTTGTTCCGCTTTCTTGTTCAAACCTTTCAGTTTTTCTTGAATTGTTTAATCCTTATTCTAGTACAGGATGAAGGCAATGTATACATCTTCTTAGAGTTCTCTTCTCTTACTGGTTGTAAATTAAATGCACATGCATGATCTGCATCTCATTATGTCTTTTTCTTTTCTTAAAAAAAAAATCCTTTAATCCACCATCTATCCCTTTTGCTTTAATTTAGTTCTTCGTCAATAGCCATCTTACCAATAATTTTTGTTTTTATCTACCTTTTATAATTTTGAATGTACGGTGTCTTCTAATCATAAGCCTATAACATTGTTATTGGATTAACCCATAATTAATTAATATGCTTGGATTTGAAACTTAGATCCGAAATTCCAAGGCTATTGACTTTAAGTTTTGGGGGGCACTTGTGATCTTGCTTCAGGTTATAATCTTTGGACATATCTAACTTATCATATTTCCCAGTAGAGATGTGTCATCATATAATTGCATGAGCCCATCATCAAGAAATTATCTGGTCAATTTTAATGGCTTTAAGTTGCTATCCTATATCTTCACTTGCCATTACATAATTTTCATAATATTAACTAAATGAAGCCACATATCATGCTTTGTAAAAGTCATAAGATATCCACTTATACTGTACAAGTTTGCTTCATGTCGCTTTCTTCATCTCTGATACATGCTTAATATTTCATAAACAAAGTATCAGATATAATTTTATTTTAATTACTCAACACAAAGTAAAGCTGTCCTATTTCACATGTAGCATCAGCCTCCCTCACTCTGTTTTGTTTCTCTTTTCTTTTCTTTTCTTTTTTCAATTTGTTAAGCATAAGTTTCTTGACTCAAAGAATATATTGATTTTGCACTCTAGCAAGAAAAAAGAGAAAAAGACCAATCCATGTCGAAACACAAAAGCAATGAAGATGAAGGACTTATTAATGCATTAAGATAAATATTTACCACCAATCACGTATCTTTGGGATAAGTGGTTAAATGAGACTATTTGTAAAAATATATTCTAAGACAAAACTAATCATTGTGAAGCCCATGCAACACTTTGCACCGATGCTGATATCCAATTTATCAAGCGCGAACCTTATGTTAATTTTAGAAATACCATTGGGAAAGATTCAGTATTGCATTTTAAAATAGGAGGAGAGAGCTACCCAATTTGTATTCCTAAAGGAGCCACCCTCTAGATGGGGTGACCGGGTAGCTTACATTATAAGGAAGTCAAGGTACGTGTCTCTTTTGAAGAAGACTAGAGTCATCCATTCTATTACCACTTTTACTTAATTGTAGTTCCTACATACGAGTAGAATGGAAGTATGGTAAGCCATTATTTTTTGGTGGAGTATCCAGAGTTTCTAAAGACATTATCCATAGATATTCAGAATTCAACATTGTTACAAGCATGGTAGGACTCCTACCATTATCTGGATGTTTTGCTTCAATTGTTCTTTTCTTTTCTTTTCTTTTTTCTTTAAATACCATGTATGTCTTGTCTCGCTAACTTCTTTTCTTATTCTTAGAGGTACAATATCATAATTAATTTCCCCTAGTTAACCTTAATATCTACTTCAAGAATCAACATAGGCTAACTAGATTCTTTTGTAAGGAACTACCTTTTACGAGTAAGCTTCGAGCACAACAAGCCTTAACAGGCCTCAAGAATAGCATGCTTTACATGGAGGAGCCTTGAGCAAGAAAGCATCAAGTGCAATAGGCCTTAGCAAGCCTTAAATGTAGTAAGCATCTCGCTTAGTAAGCCTCAAATGAACTAGGTCCCAACAAGCCTCAAATGAAGTAGGTCCCAACAAGCCTCAAGCACAACGAGACTTACACACGGTAGGCCCTAATATACTTCACATGCAGCAAGCCTATTTTATGGTGAGCCTTAGTGGGACTCTAGGATCAATATCATTATATTAGTATTCTGATTCAAAATTAAGATGACTCATCCCTTATTTTCCTTCCTTAGGAAGGTATAACTTGGATAGGTATGCAAATGGATCATATCACCATAAAGCTATAGCATGTGATTTCTCCTAAAGAAGGCTAAGATCCCTGCTACCATCATTACTTTCACTCGATCGTGGTTCTCACATGAGCAAGATGGAAGCATAGCAGGCCAAGATCTATCATTACATCACTACTTCAATTAAACAGCAGTTCCTGCACAAGCGCCAAATGACAAGGCATTGCATAGGCTTAAAGCATAGAGTTCAAGATGTCAGGGCGTCACTTAAACATAAGGCATGAAAGCCAAGATGCTAAAGATGCTAGGGCATTACCTAAGCTTAAGGAATGCGAACCAAGATGCTAGGGCATCACTTAGCTTGAAGCATAAGAGTCAAGATGCTAGGGTATTGCCTAAACTTAAGGCGTAGAATTTGAGATGCCACGGCATCACTTGAGCCTTAGATGTGGAAATCAAGATTCCAAAGCATCGCCTAGGCTTTCAACATGAGAGTTGAGATGTTGGGGCATCGCTTAGGCTTAAGGCATGGGAGCTTATATGTTAGGGCATCAGCCGGGCTTTAAGTGTGAAAGGCGAGATGCCAAAGCATCACTTGGGCTTTAGGTGTGAAGGCCAGGATGCCAAGGAAAGCGTAAGAGTCAAGATGCCAAAGTGTAAGAGTTAAGATGGCAGGGCATTACTTGGGCTTGAGGCATAAAAATCGAGATGCTAGGGTGTTACATAATGAGTAAGGTATGACCTACCTTGTATTTCCCTCATATAAAAATCCAAATCTTCCCTTGCTACAAAGGAAGTCTTTAGAGTAAATATTGTAGATGCAGATGGCAAAGCGGAGGCAATATTGGAATGAGAAGTAAATCCATCCAAGATTGAGATGATAAGATTGGACAAAGGAGCAGGCACCTATGAAGATAAAGAGCTACCTAACTATACTTTGATATCCTCCATTACATGGCTTAGTAGTTGTATAGGTTCGAGAGGAGGACGGGAGTAGGTTTCATCACCTCCTCCTTGATAGAGATCTTCCTCAATAGTTAGAGGATTAACTAGTTGAGCTAGGTTAGTAGTGCCTGGCCGTACAACAATTATAAGATTTGGCAAAGCTATACCTTATTGCATAGCAGCAATAGCAGGCACTCTAGTGAAGATGCGTTAAAACTTAGCCATGAACTAGTTTAAAGCCCTCGTTACTTCCTGCATTATCTATACAGGATTTAGAGGAGCCTCAAGCACTGAATGATCCAGGCTAATATTCCCGGATAATGGGAGTTGATTATACTTAGTAAACTTAACATTAATGTCGAGCTCTTAGGATGTAGTATCAGACATGCCAATTGTTATCTTCTTAGGAGGTACCATGTTTCTGCAATTACTCTTTCCTAATGGAGTCGCCAAAATATAGATGAGAGGTTTTGACTGGAGTAGTCTCATGCATGCTACATGAGTGATGCACTATACATGGTTTCAAAGAAGTAAAGTGTAACTGTTACTTGAAGAGATGATTAGATAAAAACAAGGTAGAAAAAAGGAACAGTAATCTTAGTGTCTTAAATACATAAGTGATAGATAAAGTAGTCTTAAAAAACCTCAATCATTTACCTTATAGCTTGAGCAAATAAAATCAATTTTTTACCTAAATTGTTCATTTGATCTTTGAAAGCAGAGGATTTACGGAGCAATATTGTTTTTCTATTCTCTCTAAGAGTTCCAAATAAGGAGGAATGGCTGGTTATTTATAAGCTTTTGGGTAAAATAATATCCGTTCGATCATTTAGGTGATCAACGAATAAGATGAAACTTTCTTAATTCATGATTATCTTGATTAAGCTAGCTAATAGGCTTAAGACCAGTAGCCTTCTTCGTAAGTGTATAAGCTTGCTTGAGAAACATTAGCAATAAATGAATCGGTAATCTATTTTTCAAGCCCACTAGATTAAATCTTCTTGAATTATTCTAAACATAAATCGAATTTTTTAAATCTTATCACATAGTTTAAGAAGTCAAATTTAAATAAATAATATAATAATTTTTAACTCTGTACGTAATTTATATGGAACATAACTTGAGAATTCTGATAGCACACTTAGTCCAAGGTTCCTATCCATGAGCTGGGAGACTGGAGCTTGAATCCTTTATTCCGCAAACTATGATTTTAAATTTGAAGTTTAAAAGGTGTCTCCAAGGCACGCCACCCCTGTATCTACTTCAAAAAAAATATGTAATTGAAGGATTCTTGAATCTTTTTGTATCGATCCGAACGCTAAATCTTGTACGATCTCGTTGAATCTTCTCATAGTACTTTACAACCTTACCTTAAACATACTGAACTTTTTTATCCTCATCAAGAACCAGATTCAAATCTCTAAATCTCTTCACATCAATTATAAACCAATTATAAACATATGCACTGCTCCTCGACTTTCTTCATTCTAAATCCAAGGAAAATCGCATTCAGCCATATAGCATCAACGAGCTTTATTCTTTTTCTTTTTTCCTCATGCTTTTTGTTATCTCTTGGCAGGGCGTAAATTTAATAGAAGTCTGCAACAGGATTTACGTTGTTCTCTTCATGAGCAAAGTGGCGACCAATTTTGACCACAGTAAATTAATTAAGCCCAATGTGCCTATCGGAGTCTTGGTCGCATCTAGGGAAGCAATCGAGCAGTATTTTTTAAACTCGAACTTACCTCCATAAAATTTGTAAATTCTTGATCTTATGAGGATAGGTTTTTAT
Organism: Lumnitzera racemosa; assembly: GCA_024138005.1. Taxonomy (NCBI): domain Eukaryota; kingdom Viridiplantae; phylum Streptophyta; class Magnoliopsida; order Myrtales; family Combretaceae; genus Lumnitzera; species Lumnitzera racemosa. The sequence goes on from JAMXBC010000003.1 coordinate 72,863,425, forward strand.
AGAATTTAGATGGGATTAAAGAGAGAATAATAAGGATTAAGAGAAGAATAGAAAGGAAAAAAAAATTAAATAGAATTAAAATTATATTTATTGACTTATGTAATAATAAAATTTAATAATCAAATATATTATACAATATAAAATATGTACTTTGTATAAATTAAGAGTAGATAACTTTATTAATATATAATTTTTTTATCAAATCTTTTTAAATCTTAAAACTTTATCTTAAATCTTATAAGGTTTTGAAGGTTCGGTAGTAAATTCAATTTAAGTGAGCAATCATGGCATTTTTTCCTTTTTGTTATTGATTGGAATTCGACTCCACAACATCCCTCTTACTGGTCTCTGGATTTTGGTCCCTTTCCATTCGATTTGCATTCGGTCCTTCCACTTTTTTTATTATTTTTTTATTTTTTCCTCTTCTTTATTTCTTATTTTAATTTTACTTGCTGCTATAGCATTCTAATCCAAGTTCTTGTTACTCGAACAGATAGCCGGAAACACAATCAATGGCGACTCCACAACATGGAAACGTAGTTGCGTGGCCTGCTGTGAATTCCCTTTTTCTTTTTTTGTCTTTTATCTACTTAAATCGAAGCTCGTAGATAGCGTCTAGGCTTTTATGATTTTTTCACTTTGAGCTGGACACATTGCTTTGCTATTTTAAATGAAGGCTTGTCTTGGCTGTGCAAGAAAATTGATTCACTGGAATCCAACTTTCTTTTTATTGCTGGATTAGTAATGCTATTGTTGAAGCTCTATGATATCATGAATGGCGTGTGACTTGGATTACTTTCTAACTGCCTTGCCTTCATATTTTCACGTTTACAAATTATTGAAACCGGAATATCTCCACCTTCGACACGTGCTTAATACTTCTTGGATATTTTCATTACCAATCATCAATCGACTGGAATTACTTTGTTGGAAATAAAGCTTCCAAAGGAAGAATATCACAATATCTTCATAAGACATGTCCATAACAAAAGCCCCATCATCAAATTTCATATGCTTTATTTCTTCACTTGAAATAATTTTTATGTATATCTCTGAATTCACACACCTTTTCTTCTTTGCAGGCTAATTCTTAACATCGTTCCGTTTTAGGGCTAGGCCTCAGCATTCTAAGAGGCCTGCGGTAAACTTTGAGTGTTAACCCAAATTTCTGACATTTGACGGACCGGCGGTTAACTTTTAATTGTTAGCACAAATTCCGAAAGATTTAATTGTTTATCTTATGGACACTAACACAAGTTATTTCTTGTACATTGAGGCTGCTTAGAACTAATTCACTTTTCTTACGTACCAAAAAAAAAAAAAAAAAAAGGTTTGTTGTATTATTCATTTTAAGTTTCAAAAGAAACAAAAGTAAATCACACACTATTATGAAGTTTTAGTTCTTTTTTTTTTTTTTTAATTGTCCTCAAGTCGTAAATTAAAAACGATAAGCATCACTACAGCATAACCATCTCCAAACAAAAATCATCCATCACCATCATTGTTTGGATAATTCATTTCCTCTCTCATTGGCGAATTTTTATCGTCACAATTTCACTATATACTGTCTCAAAATAAAAAATGTTTGAGCTTGTAGATTGATATAATTTAATACTTACGCTATAATATCTCTCTAACATATGATTCTTTAACAAAATGCTCACCGCTTGAAATTCTATAGATGGTACTCAAATCTATTCTATAAGTATGAGAATAGAATTTAGTCATTAGAACAATTTACCTCTGCTTTATTTCAACCTTTCTTGGTGTAATATATTATGAATGAGGGTTTGGGGGCTTCATAAAGTGGATCCACTAATTTCATGAACATAAGCATTAATGAAGTGATAATAGTTTAGACTTGCTTCATTTCTCATTGAAATAGTATGTTTATACTGCCTCTTGTGACCTATCAATCTAAAAATAAAGAATCTTATAAGTAACTCTTGACATATGCATTACAGGAAATAAACTAAAAATATATATATATTTTTTTATTTTTCATACTATAAAATAGTCCTAACACCTATATATTGAGGTTATATGTAGGTTTTGCAATTTAGGTTGGCTTGCATGGCTTCAAGATCTAGGGGTGGCAATTCATATTAGCGGATCGTGTCCACGTTTCTACTTCCTATCAAATTCATATCCGTGAATTAAATGTGGATCACAAATAATTAAATTATAATTCAATCATGTTTATCTTATGTTATAATTGTGTCTTCTTGTTATGTGTCATATTTTCTCTTTTTAATTATGCTCATAATTGTATCATGTCATGTCTCATATTATTATTTCATATCTGCAACCACTAACCCTATGAGATCTAGTGATTCTATTGCTAGAACTTGACAATCCAAAGAAGATTCCCGCCATTATATTCGAGAATATTTCTTCCTTAATCTATTTAATGCATTTCCACTTCCACAAGTAAGTCTGTAAGTTCTTTGTGAATGTGCAAACTCTTAGCTTTGCTGGCATCTTAGAGCATTAATGGAATTTTATCTTTTTCTCCAATGAATCATTAGTAAAATTTTTCAAGGAACAGTTTGTTTGTGTACCACATATATTTTAAGATATAAGATCATTTTTCATGGGTTTCAATTGATATCCGGTTACAAAAACAAGTTTAGGTTTTTTCTATCTTAAATAAATCTATAAAGATACGAGAACTAGAAATGGCGAAGAAGTTTCTCATCAACATTTATAGGGAAGGAGAATGATAGTTCCATGTATACAGCCATTAAACAAGAAGTTGCAAAAACTTTGTTCTACCTTTAAACTATTCTATTGTAAGGATGCATAGCACCAAGAAAGCACAAGCATAAATAAGAGGACAATCTTTCCACCTAACTTTTGGCATCCTTATTAAGATAGTTATAGAATGGTACATGAAAGTAGAGAAGATCAGAAGTTTTACAGCATCACTTAATTAATCAAAATAGCATTACTATAAAACATTTCTAGCACATACATTGCTTAAATGATAAAGTACTACGCATTTTTCAAATATTGGAGTCTTTTCTCCTATAGTGCTTTAGAATTATAATGTGACGAGCATGATGTATAGTACTACTCAATGAACTTGCTAACTTACCCGATCCTAAATGGTGCTTTTTATTAGCATCAAGCTAAACATTTGGTTTCTTTGTGCTAAGGGAAGGAAACCTTTCAATAGTCACAACTTCGTACCTTGCAACAACTAATTAGGTAAAAAGGGATTTGCAGTACTTTGAACAGTACTTTTTAGAGAGAATGATCTGCATCTTTCACTCCTAAAAGGACCAAACCACTGGGGCCATCAACAAGTTGCATTTCATCTTAGATTGCTACATTGTGCTTTGTTGACGCAAAATTCTACAATCAAGAACTTATCATTTCCCCTAACAACTATTAAGGAGAAAGTAAGGAAGAGAGCAAAAGATTTTGAAGACTTCTACTACTTATAAGAGCAAAGTTAACACTTCCTTTCTAGTAAAATTATTAAGTATTTATTGAGAAAACATATTACAAATTAAGTGTATATATAGTGTTTGTGTAATAGGAGAGAAGGATATAGTTAGCTCCCTTTCTTCACTGTCTTAACATGGAAAAATGTTAATCAGCTTTAGGAATATTTGAAAAACAAAAAAAGTTTTTTTCTTTTTTTAACATTTAGATAAACAAAATAATCAATATAAAATTTTTTTGCCCATTTATGGCTTTTGTTTTACAAATCTAACACAACAGATATTATGTTAGTTTAGTCCTTTATGACTGTAAACTAAATGTTACCTTCACTCGCATGGTCCTTCTTACTTTATACTTACTAAAGTAATATAAGGTTGACGTTTCCTATTAGTAAATTGTATCCATGTCCCTATTCCATGTTGAATTCATACTAGTGTCAAAACCACTTGAAATTAAATAAAGATCATAAATAATTAGATTACATTATAATCATGTTTAATTCATGTTATATTTGTGTCACTATCTTGTTATATCCTTCTCTTTACATAACATCTCAAAGTTAACGTATAGCCTTGAAAAGGAATAAGTGTAAGCTCTACTTTTCCCTTACCATAATTGTTGCAAAAGGCTAAGTAGCCATTTAGTCTATGAATTGTGCAATGTGTGATTGGTAGTGGATCTTTTGCCATCTTATATGAAATTAACCAAGTATAGATGATGAAGCAATTTTAAAAAACAAACAAAATAAAATAGCTTACAACCAACACAAAAGCACCGAGAAAACAAGCAAGTAATAAGCCATTTCACTACTCATTAATCAATAGCTTCAATTGTTAAAGTGCTTATCTAGTAACTCCTCAAAATCTATAAAACCTATCAATCTAAAAGTAGTTAACTTACTATAACCATCTACAACATCCTATTTCTACAATTGAAATAAATAAACATAAAAAATTCATAATTTATTATTTGAATTCAAGTCTTAATAAATTTGGTGTCTAAATTGATTGGAAAGTGTAGCTTTTATTTATAAACTTTATTTAAGCAAAACTACTCCCAACTAATGTAGTTTTACGATTTTGCCACTAAGTATGCACGAATTTTTTTGTTTTTTTAGTACATCTTTCTAGCATTACAATTAGAATTTTTTTCATCAAAGCTAATATTATAACTACTTTAGTGCGATTTTTTGTCTAGATTTTTCATTTTATTAAAATTACCATTTTACCCTTATCTTGTTATTTTCCTTGTAAGTTTCATTAATGTGTTAACCTTTTTTGTTGTTTGACATTACTCTTCATAAGATATCTAAATACATTTATGCATAAATTAACATGTGATTCCAACATGCATGTTTAATAAAAGATGTGACATTATTTTATGTTTTTGCTCTTAAATATATGTTTAACTAAATGTTTTTAGTTAATTTTTTATATTATAAATGTTGGGGCTCTAATTAAAGTGCCTATGTTGTGTTGTATGAAACATAGGCTATACGTGGCATCAAAGTAGTAATGTAAAGAATGATACACAGTGGGATAATAAGAAGAGAATGACGAAGAGAAAGAATAAGTAATTTTTGAGTCACAAATGCAAAAAGTGATAGATAAGGGAGCTTAACGTATCTTGAGCATCAACCTTATAGCTTAAGAGAGAAATCAATTTATTTTTACCTAAATTTACTTGTTTAATCTTATAGAGAAGTATCGACTCCCTAATCTCTCCAAAGTTGCAAATGAAAAGGAATGGTTGGATGTTTACAAACTCTTAGGCTTACTGACATCCATTTGATCAACTTAGTGATTAACAAATAAGATGGAACTTACTTATTTTATAGTTATCTAGAATGAGCGTACTAAAAAGCTTAAAGCGAGTAGCCAGTAACCAGTAGCCTTCCTCATGAATGCATGAGCTTGTCTTAGAAATGTTAAAGAAAGACAGATCAGTACAACAATCATTATTCTAAGTCCATAAAATAAAATCTCCTTTTTCATATACAAAGTGAACTCCTTAAATATTGTTACCTAGCTTAGAGAATCAAACCCAAATAAATAATCGACTTAACCTGATATTTTGGTGAAAGTAAATCTAGCCCTTTACATATATTGTCATTTTAAATGTAATATTTACTACATCAAATATATATATATATATATATACACTTATAATATATATATATGTGTGTGTGTGTGTATTTGTGATCTAAATTACTATGAATGCATTATCACGATAGTATGAAAAGATTTGTATATAAAATTATATTACATGTATTCCATAATATAGGGATTTTGTTGTATCCTAAATAGTAACCTTAATCTAGGTAATAATTAGATACATTGAAGTATCTAATTTGTTAAAAAATTTTGTATTAAAATGAATAAAATAAAGTAAGAAAATCTTGAAGTATGCATGCCTATGTATTTTGCCTTTCGATTATTTTTTATTTTAATTTTGGAAATATTTATGTATTTATTTATTGATGTTGCTATTGTTATCGTTATTTTATTACTTGATATATTTCCAAATACATATGTATTATCTTAAAATATTTTAGATTTATGAAACCATATTTTTAGAAAATATGGCATAATTAGTTAGGTTTAGTTATGGAGACAAATGTCTTAAATAATCATAAATCAATTAATTAATTTTTTTAAAAAGTTATCGATAAGAAATTAAGGGTTTTAATGATAAATTTTCTTTCATAGTAGCTCATTTAAGAATTTAATCAATATCATGTACATGAGATTAAAATCAACTAAGTCAAGTATTAATTTTGTCATGTTTCATGGTAAGTGTTGAATGGCGATCACAATGTTTAATTTGAGATTTTTATTTAAATGTATTATTCTTCTAATCTCAAGGTGTTCAAGGCTTGTCTCAATATAGTCAAATCTAACAAAACAAGGTCAAGATAATTGTTTGGGTCTAGAGTATTTAGGAATATCATTCAAGCATTAAATCTTACAACATTTTTTAATAAAGGTTTAGGATTGTAGGAGAACTCCAGAAAGATTAAATTTCTAATTAAACATTTTTAATTTTCATAGAAGATCTCTCTTTAGAAGCCCATTATAGAAACCTTAGTTTCTATCTATAATTGTCCACTTTCTAGCCAAAATCAAACAAAATTATTGCTACCGATAGATTTCCCAACACTTATTCAACAAAAACCTATATAAATAGCAAAAAAAAAAAAGCCAAATATATGAGTTTTAATTTTTAAGGAAAAATCGTAACCCATTGTACTCGTTGAACCCACTACCATACATATAACTAAGTTAGGAATCGAGGACACCACTAGCACGAGTATACCCCTATGATGTTATGTGACACTCTTCCTTCAACGAAGATAACTGAAACGCTTTTGATGAACTTCACCAATCACCGTACATGTCTTAGGTTCATTTTGCCTACAATTTCAAATTTTTCTTTTCTTTTCCTTAATTAATTAATAAGTTACCTAACGAATTCTATGTTTAGAAAAAGAGGGAAAAATTATTAAGTATAGTTTTAGGGATTATGTAATTTTTTTCCTTTATAATTATCATTAATAGTCCCTATTTTAGGGGAAAAAATTACTACAACATTATTTTAACCTTTTTATAAAAAATATAACTAATTGAAGCATCTTTAAAAATCTTAAGGTAGAATTAACAATCTTTGTTGTATGTGACAAAAATTAAGCTTAAAATGGAATTAGGTTCCTTTTTAAACAAAAATTAAGGCCCTTGAACAACATTTAGATTTTCAAATCTTATTTTTTACCAAAAATTAGGGTTTTCTTTAAATAATATGTTTTTTTTTTTCAAAACTTAACTTTCAAATAATCAAGGAAAATAAGTACTAAATTATTTTTTAAAAATGAAAATTATGAAAAATAAAAAAAAAATTGAATATTAAAACACAAATGCTTGAAAGATTTTTGAAAAAGAAACTATAATAGCATGATTCCTTGAAATAGGTCTATAGTCATCTAATATCAAGCATCCCTAAAAAAAAATGTTCCCTTCCCCTAATAAAAATATATTTCTTTTTCTTTTTCTTTTTCTTATAAATAATTTTTTCTAAATTAGATATATCAAAATTTCAAGAAAAATATTTCAATCCCTTTTATTAGAAAATCGTACTTAGTAACTTTTAGCTCTAATTATTAATGTCCCCTGACTATTCTATTTTTTATTCAATGATATAGTTAGAATTAATCCATCAAACTATTTTTATAACTATTGCCCATCTCTCTTTTACTTTCTATTAGTTTTATTCTTGTTGTATGCTTATTCATTTATAAATATCTAGGCCTTAGTAAGCCAAACTTGTATAACAATAGGGCTTGTTTACTACTACAAAGGTAGAATAGTATGTACAACTCGATCTTATTATGCTAACAAAAGCTTGGGACCATGGCATTTAGTATGCTAATACTTTTTTATACTTGCAAGCACTAGTACGTGCAAGCATTTTTTTTTTTAGGTGCTATGATTATGATGCCCATTTATTTGTTTGCATATGTTTAGGCTAACTACATGACTTAAATTGGCCTAATTACAAAGGGAAGTTACTATTTTTGAAAATTTAGGTTCTTTTTATGTACATCTTTTAACTTGTTATAACTTTAACTAATAAAAAGAATAGTATATTCTCAATTTCTTCCTTTATACTTTTGTTGATAGCATAGATCTATAACTCCTAAAAATTTAGGAGTTAGATTTTAGGAGCTTAGCATATTAAAATTTTATTTTGAAAACTAAGTAATTTTTAAAAATTAAATTTATGTAGTAGAATAAAGAATCCTAAATAAATTATATAGAAATCCTAGGTTGATAAAGTATCAATATTCCCTTCTTATATGTGGTACAAATTATTGGAAAATTTATAAACTACTAAAGGAATGATAATCTAATTGATTGACATAAGAAATTGAAATTGATGACTATAAGAAAAAGATAACAAATGATGAAGTAATAAAAAAACCTATGCATGCCGTGACTTTAATAAGAACAAGGGGAACTTACAACTTTTGTTACGTGCTAAACTAAAAAAAAAAATGTAATGAAATATAAGAAGGCCAAAAAAAAAAATGAAAGCATTTCTCCTATCTTTACCGTGAACACATGGGATAATAAGGGAATGGTAAAGTCAAAAATACTATGTTTATCTTGTTAGAGAAGTAATGGTGAGCACCTTCCACTCTAAGCCACCTTTCTCTTCCATTACAAGCTTTAACTTCTTGGTTTATTCTTCTACTTTCCAACCAACTTTCCTTGTTCCTTCTTCATTTTCCTTACTCTTTCATTTTCATTATGGTCGTAAAAACCCCTCATTCTTGTGGTCACCCTACTCCTCCCATTCCTTATTCTATTACCATTTTTGAAGTCTTCAAAGCACCAATAAGATTATCCAAAAATCGTAAGTATTGCCACTTGTTCAAAGTTAATACACATAGATTAGTACTTTAAAGGGAAACATAAACACACATAAGTTAGTATAGTAAACTCCAACACTTCTAGATTAAGTGCACTAACTTATTATAATCACTAAATACTTGAAGTTAATCTTAGCATATTGTTATACTAGGTAAGAAAATCTTGTATTTGATTAAGAAAATATTAAGTTGAATACTTCTTTTCTTACACCTAGATTGGCACCACATACATATGTAGTTATACATATTCTTTCTTGTATTATGAACTCTAAATCACATATAATAGCATGTGTGTAAAATATCTTAAAAGTTTAGTGCTTAAGAAGTGACAAGAAGATGATGAAAATGTAGATGTGGCCATTTAGGTTTTGACCAACATATGGAATGGTAAGCTTGTTAACTTAAAAATTTGATTAAGTTAGAATACAAGACCATATTGAGGTTAGGAATATGATAAGAGACTTCTATTATCAAAATAGTTAAAATATGTAAAAATCATTAAGAGGGTGTTTAAGACACTAATTATAGTTAAGAAAATATAATTAAGATATTACGAAATTCATTAATATTTAGAGTGTTAATATACTAACTATATAAAATATAATAAGAATGAGAGATTACAAGATAATATAAGATAATTTCAAAATGGCTAAAAGCCTAATTGCATGAGTCACCTTTAAGAATCCGTAAGTAATTTATATTGACTAATTGGAAGTTAAACCGAATAATTTCTAATTAACCTTAAAGTATTATATTTTAGAAATATACATAAAAACATAATAACTATGGCCAAATTGCACCATGTATAAGAATGTGAAATAATATGATAAATATATGAGTATAAAAGAATCAATTTTGGAATCCTATAATAGTAGTAACTGATCTACATATTTTTACTGTTGACAAATTGTGCTATAGGTAGTATGGATGAATCTTTGGAATATCATGATGACTACTTTGATTGATAAAATGGATGACTGAGTACATCGATGACTATTACTCTATTCTATGATTGTACTATAGCTACATTTAAAAAAAAAAGGATAATAATTAGATGTATGGAGCATTAGGGTTATGCATGTGCTTGTTTGTCTATTGATATGATGACAAAATAACATAACTGATAGTGAAAAATAGAAATTGTTTGTTGCATATACTATAGAGAATTGACTGTTTATGAGCATTGATTGATCACCTAAAATAAATTGACCGAAGCATGTCAAAACTTAAATAAAATTTGTTATGCATGGTACACTATATGTAAATTACCACCAACTATTACATACATAACGAAAGAAAGTCCTAAGTCAAGGTTCTCTCATTTAATTGCAAACTAAATTGACTAAGAGAGTGGTCATGTAATTAAATGCGTCGAGTTCATTATGTTGTTGTGTGTAGTCAAGGAATTTTTTCCCAGGATGTTTTATTAAATAAATGATCATATAGTAACTAAGGATACGTGCTAAGAGTATCCGATAATTGGATTAGCCTAAGCACTTAGTGAACCTACAACCCTCAATCCTAAAGGGAGCATAAACCTTTGTCTTTATGTAGTTTCTAGTTGACTAAATATGATGCTGCATTCACTTGCTTGTTCATGCATTCATATGTTTTATAACTTATTTGATTTTGTTTGCAAGTAATATGATTGTTTTTTACTAAACTAGATGTAACTTACACCCTTATAGTCTTTTACAGGACCCCTATTAGGTATCTTCAAGTCGCATTATGCCTTAGGTAATGTTTGCTTAGCAACTTTGTGGATGGGATGTGAGTTTGGCAAGGCAATAAATGGAAAACTTATAGTTACATTATAGATTAATAGACTTATTATGTTTGTAATATCATTTGATGGACAATTTCTCTAATCTACATATAGATGGTGCCATGTGCCCTTTAATACTGCTTTATATAGAAGATAAATTCAATTATTGATGATTGATTACATATTCTAAAAGAAGCTAGACTTGTTACACTAATTAGACTTATTTGAAGTTAATATATTACTTATGAGGTATACTTGTTCTTGCCTATGAATGTTGCATGTATAATCAATTACCAAACTCGTCTCCGTATGTTATGTGAAGATCTAGAATTACTGGGAAAGCCAAAAGGGTTGAAAGAAATATTAGCTAAGTAGAGGAGTAGATTGTCTGCTAAATGGCAAAGAGTTATAATTGAGTTAGAAAAAGTACTCCAATGTCCCTCGACAACTACTAAAGTAATATACAAATTAAAGGTTTCATGATGGATTGTCAAGTCTTAGATAATCTAACAAAAATGGTGTTTGTTTATAGTACTATTGGGCCTATTTTGCATCCGAATTTTTTGTATATTCAAGATATTGGGTATGACCTATTTTATGTAAAGGACCGTAACGAAGATCGTGTAATACTATATGCTAAATCGATTACATGAGGTAACATCAAGAGAAGAGCCAAGAGAGAGGGAAGACAGATGATTGATATTCCTCTTTCTTTAATGAATAATAATCTACCAATTCCTCCGTTGCAAAATGTAGGTACGCCATGTTATTTTCCATCTGTGTTTCACTTAATAGGGCCTTTAGGTACCTATTGGGATAGTGTAGACAATTATAAGATTCCTATTACTTTAAATGTAGGTAATTGGGAAGGTTAGAATTGGGAAAAAGATGGGCCTTCCAATAGGACAAGAGGCAAAAAAATAAGAGAAATAACAGGGCTAGAAACATGAATACTGAATAGGAAATTTAGGAAGGAAGTGGTAATAATAGTTTTGATGAGTCTTAGGTTCCCATCATGATAGGCACACACTTTGATATCTCTTATTAGTAGAAAAGTTATGCTAATTAGTTAAGCTCCAAGAAGGATAACAGCTCCTCGAGTTATCCCTTTAAACCTTCTACAGCTGAAGAATTCAATTTGGAATTTTGTAATTAATATGAAAGTGATTATAGGCGGTCTACTACTTAGAAATGAAGAAGCAATAGTAGATTCAAAGTAAGGAAGAAGAGTGTGTAATAATTTTGTTTTAAAGACTTATGTATGTACTTAGATATATATATATATATATTTATATGTGTGTTGTGTGATCGTGTGGTAGTTGGATTCAAGAGGGACATGTAAACATTTGGTAAGTGTACAGTTATGTGTTTGTGTCTGACTCATGGTTGTGTTTGTAATGCTATTTATAGTCGTGTTTAGTGTACCAATCAATACATGATTGGAAAGGTTATGGTAGTGTAAACTATAAGATGCTATAGTGTTCTCATTTGTATGGAGTATAATGTAACTTCCCTATGAAGTATTGGTTATTGTGTTAAAAAGTTGTGTCCTTTTCCTTATGCATGGCGTGCAATTTTAGGAGATATGGGATTTGTGTGAATTTGTGTAGTTTGTTTCATTATGAATTCCTTGTTCATATGATAAAAGTTAACTAAGAATAATTAAGTGATAATTTTAAAACTTGTATGTAGTATAGCTAGAGCTAAACATTAGAGGAGGGTAAATATTCATGAAGACTTCTAAAGAGGTCTTCATGAGGAAAATATTAATCCACCTAATGTTGCTAATAGCCTCCACCAGTATTATAAAGAGAAATTTTAGAAGCTATCCAGAGGTAAATAGAAGTACTAGCCAATCTATTTTAGGGCATGAATCAAGCACCTCCACCTACACCTATTACTCCTATTCCTACTGCACCAATAGCAGTAGGCGAAGAAGCAGTACCCCCTCTAGATATGCCTGTTGTCCTAGTGCAACAACAATATCGGCCTTAGAGGAATATGGTCCTTGAATTTATTAAGTGTAATTCCTATTTTGAGGGCACTTTGGGAAACCCAAAAGAAGCTAAAGATTGGCTATCACAAATAGAAAGGTCATTTGAAGCCTTTGAGGTACCTGTACAACAAAAGTTAAATTTTGGGACACATATGCTAAAATCCAAAGCTTATTCTTGATGGGATTCCAAGAGAAGGAGTTTACCTAAACCCATAACTTGGGGAGACTTCTGAAGAGAATTTCTAATGAATTATTTCCCTAGAGGTTTGAGAGCTAAGTATAGATATGAATTAATGCATATTACTCAAGAAAATAAGACATGAACAATGTGAAAATGAATTTGATCAATTTTTGCAATTTATTGCTTAAACTTTTCGAGAATCTAATGAGTTAAAAGCTAAAGTATTCTTCTCAAGTTTGGAGCCAAATATCTAAAGGCAATTGGATAAATTTGAAGTAGTAACCTTCAGTGAATTAGTAGAAAAGGCAAGAGTCATTGAAGGTATAAAAAGAAGGGAGCAAGAAAGGCTTAGAAAGAGAAATCTTGTTTTGGAAAAGAGAAGTTCTAAAGAAATTCATGTAAATTTTAAGGGCAAGAAACCTATGTTTAAGGGAAGCACATCTAAAGAGGTGATGAGGAAACCCTTAATTTGCTGGAAATGTAATGGCAGGCTTTATCCTCGAGAGTGTCCACAACTGAAGAGAAATGTTATTTTTGTGGAGCTAAGAATCTTTGGGTATCTAATTACCCAAAGAGAACCATTACCACTTGTTTCATGTGTAAACAAGTTAGTCATCCTTCTCCTCAGTGTCCTAAATGACTAAATGCACCTGTCGCTCCAACATAACCTTTACAGATAGCTAGACCAGCTAATCGAGTTGAAAATGGTCCCATTCCTTAAGCTACAACAAGTGTCTATAATACAAAGAATACTTGGGAAGATGATTATATGGATGACTTTGTAATAAGTATGTCTTCTAACCTTATCTATAAGAAAGCTATCTTTTAGTAGTAATCTGGAGTTCGAATGATAAAATAATTTCCTAAGATTTAAGAAGTGAAGTAGATAAGTAATAAAGGTTACTAGTTGAATTGTATTATACAAGAAATATAGTGATCCATAATACTCCTATTTATACCCTATTTGATGCAGGTGCAAGTCATTGTTAAGCTACTAGGTAATTGTCAGCTGTCTATCGACAACTTTTGGAGTAAAGATTCCTAAAGATGATATAGTTTTGTCTAATGAAGTAGTGAAAGCTTATCTCTTGATTATTTCTAATATAAGGCTAGAAGCTAAGTTGATAATCCTTTCTATCAGTAAGTATGATGCGATATTGAGAATGGACTGGATGATAGAAGTTAAGGTAGTTGTTAATTGTCAAAAGAAAGAAGTTGTTTTTGAATCAAAGATGGGATGTGATGAACTACCAACCAGCAGTCTCATTACTTGCGCATGGCTCTGAGGACTACAATCCATCACCCGAAGAATTCTCTTTCGATAAACTATTGATGACAAGAAAGTTTACACAGAAGGGAGGTAGCTAAACTCCTTTAGCTCCCTGTATTGTCATATTATGATCTATACTCTCGGTAATGATGATGCCGACTATTCCCTAGCTGAGGACCTTATGCTAAGTAATCTGACTAGCTGCTACTGAGAGGTTCTTATTGAGTGACGAGTGACGAGAGACTCACTTATTGGCCAAGTAGATTTCTTTTGGCATACTACTATCTCTCTTGTCTCAGCCCCTTTATTTCCGCAACATCTTGATCCTTCTCACTTATTATGCTCAAAGAATATTCGTACAGGACCAATGTTGCACTACTACCTATCCACTTCATCTGACATTATACCACTTTTCCATTTCTATTTTTTTGTCCTTTTTACCCTTTTTTATATGTACTAGAAATCCCCTTTTTTATATACTTTCTTGTAATTTCTTTATTTGTAATGTTGCCCTATGAACTTACTATAAATAATCTCTTTTTCTTGTAAATCGAAGATAACTTACATTTTTAATATTGACTATTCTGTTCTTGTGAAACAACCTTCTCCAAGTCATCTTTCATGCACTCTTATCTAATCTTACCGAGTAGCTCAGGATTAGTGGCGAGTGAACCTTGACATCAACTTGTGTATCATATCAAGTGAGGTGTCAAGTCATATTGTGTTCGTTGGTGAGTCATATCCTCCGAGCAGCTTCACATCAACTACTGTTGCTTGTCTATAGACCATTTCCCTCTCACTTTCTTCGATATTACGGAGGACTCATTTTGGTCAGACTTTTTGCTATAGTAAACCTTAGTGATAACTATGCTCTTAGGCACACCATATAATTTCCTAGAATTAGAGCTTAAGGTTGAGACCGAGAGCTATGTAGTGATAGTCAGTCTACTGTTCGATATATTCATGTGTGTGTTGAAAACATCTGAGTGAAGTGTCTTTACTAAAGCTTTGTGTTGAGAATGTCAAATCCTAGTGTATAGGGAAAGATTAACGATGTCGAGAGTGATGCTCATGGCCGTAGTCAAGTTACTCAACAAACACTACGTACTACCAATGAGAAAATATGAGATCTTGCTGCTATTGTGGCTAACTTAGCTGTTTAAGTAAATAAGGTCTTAGAGATTAGACCGCGTGAGAGAGTAGCTGAGCAAGGCTGAGAAACGAAAGATAGGCCGAGGAGGCAAATGGATGAGTGAGCTTTGGAAGCCTTTCCAATGAACCATGCACCACCGCGACGTGTCGATAGAGTTGTAAGGAGAAGGTTAGAGTTGGACAAAGTGGAAAAGTACGAAGAAGAAGAAGACCAGTATGTTAGGATTGATGAGCATGAGTTCAAAGTGCCAAAAGGTGCCAAACATCTTAAGGTACAGATTCAAAGCTTCAACGGGTCTGGTAATGCTGATGACTACCTGGACTAGAAAGAGAAGATCGAAAAGATATTCGACCTCTATGATTATGAAGATGTTGTCCGCATTAGAGTGGCCGTGTTGGAATTTTCTGGATATGCAGCAATATGGTGGAAGAAGCTACAGAATGTTCACTTGAGGATTCGATGTGAGGTCTAAACATAGAATGAGATGAAGAGAGTTTTGAGAAGTAGGTTTGTTCCCGAACACTATGAATAAGACACTTTCCAACGACTCTAAAACTTGAGGCAACGTAACAGATCAGTGGACAACTATGCCCGAAAGGTTTAGTTGCTCATGATACAATACGATGTTGATAAGCTTGAGATACAAACTATAGCATAGTTCATCTCTAGACTATGAGCTGAGATTAGTAACACCGTAAAGCTACAGAGCCTCACAACTCTGGATGAAACCATCTGTGTGGCCTAGAAAGTTGAAAGGCAACGGTAGAACCAAGTTAGCCAAATATCGAGTAGCCGAACACTGATACCGAATAGGAGTGGCCTGCCAATATCGAGTAGCCGAACACTGATACCGAATAGGAGTGGCCTGCCGAGCCAACCAATGAATGAAATAGTTTCAAACAATTCTAAGGTGAAATGCTGAGGTCACATGCCGAGCTAACCAGACAAGGGCTAAGGTAAGAGCAAGATTGAGAAGGCTAAGATCCGAAGAGACCAAGGTCAAAGTTTAGGGAGGAAAACCCAAGAAATCAAATGTTTTAAGTATCTTGGCTATGGACACGTGGCTAGTCAATATCCAAACCATCGAGTCATGACCATAAAGGGAGACAAGCCCTAGTTTGAAGTAGAAAGTGTAAGTGAAGGAAAGGAAGAAATGGCAGCTAATTAAATGCTGGAAGAATTTGAGGAAGATCCCAATGCCGAGATAACTCCTGAAGGCAAAGTCGATTATTGCTTTATAATTCAACAATCTCTCAATACTTTTGTGGCTAACAAGAATGAGTAAAGAGAGAACCTCTTTTATACGTATTGCTGGGTGAATGGCAAGTTATGCACCGTGATCATCAATAGAGGGAGCTGTACTAATGTCATCATGCAAAGGGTAGTTAAGGCCATGAAATTGCCAACCTTTCCATACCCCAAGCCATACAAGATTCACTAGCTGAACGAGAAACGAAGACTATACGTTTCTAAGCAAGTCAGAGTGCCAATTACTATTAGTGATAGGTATAGGGACGAAGTGATTTATGATGTCCTTTCCATGTGTGCATCTCACATATTACTTGGCCGATTGTGGCTATTTGATATGAGAATGTTACATAATGGGTATAAAAGCACCTACATATTTCAAAAGAACGGAAAGAAAATTACATTGACACCTATGAGTCCTAAGGAAGTATAAAAAGCCTAGGAAAAGTTTGCTAGATCTCTACAACGAAAGTCCTTGGTGATTTCTTGAGCTCAATTTACATGAGACGTCAAGGCCGAGGACTATATGCTCCTTTTAGTCAAGAGATTCTTAGAGGTTAGGGAAGCCACGAACTTACCTGCTAAAGTGCAGCAACTACTTCAAGAATTTGCTAACCTCTTCCTTGACAAGATGTCGAAAGGTTTACCTCCCTTGAGAGGTATTGAGCATTACATCAACCTCTAACCAAGGGTTGCCTTGCCAAACTGACCCGCTTATAGGATCAATCCAGAGTAGGCCGTTGAACTGAAGAAGCAGGTAGATGAGTTGGTGGATCACGAATATGTCCATCAAAGCATAATTCTTTATGTTGTACCTACTGTACTCGTATCGAAAAAGGATAGGATATGGTGAATGTGCATTGATAGCCAAGCTATCAATAAGATCACTATCAAATATCGATACCCGATCCCATGGCTTGATGATATACTTGACGAGTTACACGGTGCCTACATCTTTTCTAAGATTGACCTGAAAAGCGACTACCACCAGATATAAATGAGACCTGAGGAAAAATGGAAGACAGCCTTCAAGAAAAGGGATGGTCTATTCGAATGGTTAGTGATGCTGTTCGAACTAACTAATACGCCGAGTACATTTATGCGGCTGATGAATCATGTACTAAGATCATTGATCAGCAAATATATTATAGTTTATTTCTATGATATTCTAGTTTATTTTTATGATATTCTAGTCTGTAATGCTGACCTCCTTAAACATGTTGAACATTTGAGATTGGTGTTTAACACACTCCACATTAAGAAATTATTTGGCAACCTGAAAAAATATGTATTCTGTCAAAGCGAGGTTATATATCTTGGATATGTTGTTTTGCCGAATGGAGTTTGAGTTGATAAGGAAAAAGTTAGAGCTATTAATAAGTAGCCTACACCGACTAGTGCTGTTGAAGTTAGGAGCTTCCATAGCTTAGCCTCGTTCTATTAGAGATTTATTCGGAACTTTAGCTCCATAACTACACCGTTGACTAAATTGACCAAGAAGAATGTTGAGTTTAATTTGACAGAAAAGGCTTAAAGGAGTTTTGAAGATGTGAATTCTAAGTTAACGCCTGCTCTAGTACTCACCCTACCAAATTTTGAGAAGGTTTTTGAGGTTGAATATGATGCATCCAGTGTCGGCGTTGGTACTGCCCTTATGCAGGAGCGTCGACCCATTGCCTACTTCAGCAAAAACTCTGAGGTGTTGCCCTGAATTACTTAGCTTACAACAAGGAATTCTATACCCTTGTCCATAGACTCCAAAACTGGTAGCATTATTTGTTGCCGAAAAAATTTATCATCTATTCAGATCATAAATCTCTTAAGCATCTTCACAGGCAACATAAGCTTTCTCAGTATCATGCCAAATGGATCGAGTTCTTAGAGACCTTTTCTTATGTCATCGAATATAAGAAGGGAAGCACCAATACAGTAGCTGACGCACTTTCTTACCGTCACACCCTCATCATAACGTTGCAAGCTAAGGTACTAGGATTCAGCACTTTACCTAATCGGTAAGAACATGACCCATATTTTAGACCCTTGGTATCTAAGTGTAGTATTGGTGGGGTTGCGGAAGGGTTCCACTTAAGTGAGGGATTCTCGATGAAGGGCAAGCAAACTTACGTGCCGAATGGTTCTGTAAGGGAGCTACTGGTTCGAGAAGCTCATGTCGGGGGTTTGGCCAGCCATTTTAAGGAAAAGAGGACGATTAAGATATTGAAGGAGCACTTTTACTAGCCTGGGATGATGAAGGATGTGCATTGAATACTTGAGACATGTTAGGTGTGTAAGTATGCAAAAAGGAGGAGAAAGCCTTATGGAGAATATATACCCTTACCAATTCTCGAGCGACCGTGGACTGATCTAAGCATGGATTTTATGCTTGGCCTTTCCCATACACCGAGAAGACATCATTCAATCATGAAGGTAGTTGACTGGTTCAACAAGATAGGCCACTTCATTTCTTGCCACAAAACTAATGATGCTTTATTCATCGTTAACCTCTTTTTGTAGGAAACTATACGACTGGATGGAGTGCTGAGGAATATTGTTTCCGACTATGATTCAAAATTCATAAGCTTCTTTTGGAAGATCTTATGGAGGAAGCTTGGCACTAAGCTCCTGTTCAATACCTCTATCACCCCTAGACAGATGGCCAAACTAAAGTAGTGAACAAAACTATTGGTAACCTCTTACGCACTACTGTTGGAAAGAACTCTCATGACTGGGATTTATGCCTGCCCATCATTGAATTTGCGTACAATCACTTAACTCACAGCTCAACCAGAACATCACCATTTGAGGTTGCTTATGGACTTAACCCGAACTTACCCTTGAATTTAATTAACAGCTCAACTACACAAGAAGAAAGTCAATTCAGCCTACAACGTGCTGAGGAGTTCTAAAGGTTACATCGGAAGATTGTTGAGCAATTGGCCAAAATTGTAGCTTAACAGAAGGAAGTGGGAAACCGTGGAAAGAGGCTAATAGTTTATACCCTTGGAGACCTTGTCTGGGTCCATCTTAATAAGGAACGCTTTCCTAGTAAAAGGACTAACAAACTATCTCCCTAAATGGATGGACCTTATAGGATCCTGAGGGGCATTAATTATAACACCTATGAGATTGAGCTACCTAAAGGTTTCGGCGTATCTACCTCCTTCAACGTCGCCAATTTGACTCCCTATGTACCTAATGATGGCAAAGACCATGCTTTGAGGGCAAATCTTTAGCAAACCCGCAAAACTAATGAACTACCAACCAACGGTCTCATTACTCACGCATCGCTCTGAGGACTGCAATCCTTTGCTTGAAGAATTCCCTCTCAACAACTTGTCGATGACGAGAAAGTTTACACTGAAAGGAGGTAGCTGAACTCCTTCAACTCCCCTTATTGTCATATTATGATCTATGCTCTCAGTAGTGATGATGCTAACCATTCCATACTCTCAACATCCGTAACCTTCTAATTACTATCTAAATCAGTAATTAATGTCTTAATCGCCTAATTAACCCAAAATTATCTAATTTTTCTATCATTTTAAGGCTAAAAATTTCAAAAATTAAATTTTAAAAAATGGCTTCATAACATTGTTCTATATCACTTAAGCATTCTACAGAAAAAATTTGAGCTCCAAAATACACTCCTAAGCCTATTTATTTATAATCCTAATCATATTCGGTTTTGCTTAATTTCTTAAGAATCCTATATTTTTAGACGTAATTACACTTAATCACTATTTTTTCCTAAATGTACATATAGTAAAACCTCATAATAATAAATTTCATAATTTTTTAGGCAAAATAAATAATTTTACAAAATTATACAAAATCGAAGCAAATGAGAGACTCACCCGGTCGGAATGCTTTTAGCCTTCCAACACCAGTCTAGGTATATTGGCCGGTCCAGGCAATGGGTCTAGAGTGGGGTGGTGGTGGCGACTTGGTCTCAAGTGGTGGTGGTGTGTAGGTTTGGCTCACTAGCCCTAACTGCACAGTTTTCCTTTCTCTTTTTTTTTTTTTTACTCTAGTTTTTCTCTTGAATTTTGATACTCCCTATTTTTTTTATTTCTAACTATCTGAAGGAGCTCTATAATTTTTTTTCCTATTTATAGAGCTTTGTGGTAATTAATGTACATTAAATTAAACAAGACATTGCCCAAATTTCTTAGTTTTTAGCTTTTATGTTGTTTAATTTTGATTGGGCAATTTTTTTTTTTCACTTCCTGACTTGCTACAACCACATCCACCTCATTCTTGATTTCTTTGATTTTTTTTTCTGATTTTTCCTTAACTAATTAATAATTTTCTTTAATTATTTAATAAGTTTTTAACCACTTTAAAAAATTTCGCGTATTTTTTATCTACACGTAAATATATGTGGGGTACATGTGAATATTCTTAATTATAATTTAGGTCATTCTATGATTTTTAGTATACATATAATCTATCTCTAGTAATTTATTAGTTATTAGATTATACTTTTCGCCTTTTCGATAATTAACAATTATTACACTTAAAATTTAAAAATTTTATAGTCTCTTATTTTATTACTTATTTTCTTAAATTCAAGTTTATGGGATCATTTTTACTAATATTTCTATCCATAGTTTATAATTTGGGTTTAATCGGATCTTTTAACCGATAGCCCTAAACTTTGTGTTCTAAGTTCAATCCTACGGTCACTTAGCTTAACTTTAAGGCTTACATATCAGGACGCAAGGGACATTTGTTAGAGAGAGAATGCACATATGTTTTTAAGAATTGCATGTGATGAATGTCAAATTTGGAAATGATGTTGTGTATTAGGATTGGGGTTTTATATATGCAGTGGAAATAGAAGACAAGAAGTTAAATATGTCTGACATATAGGTAGTGAGTGAATTCCAAGATGTGTTTCCTGATGAGTTACCATGTTTGATACTAAAGTAAGAAATTGAATTTATGTTTGATCTTTATCTTAGTACTAAACCAATTTCTAAAGCATCTTATCGAATGGGTCCTATTTAATTGAAAGAGTTGAAGTAATAGTTGCAAGAACTTCTTGATCATGGATTTATTAGACCTAGTGTTTCATCATAGGGTGTTGTTATACTGTTTGTTAAAAAGAAGGATAGCTTTAAGCAATTATGCATCAATTATCAAGATTTAAATAAAGTCACAATCAAGAACAAATATCCTCTTCCATGGATTGATGATCTTTTTTATTAACTTCAAGGAGCAAGTGTGTTTTCCAGAATCGACTTACGATCCGATTATCATCAACTTCGCATTAAACCCGAAGATAAACCTAAAATGAATTTTAGGATAAGGTATGGTCACTATGAATATTTAGCGATGCCTTTCAGGTTAACAAATGTTCCTACTACATTTATGGATTTGATGAATTGGGTGTTTCAGGACTTATTGGATAAATGTGTAATAGTGTTTATAAATGACATTTTGGTTTATTTACCTAATACAGAAAAACATGAAGAACACTTGAGATTAATGTTGCAGAGATTGAGAGAGCACAAATTGTATGCCAATTTTTCAAAGTGTGATTTTTGGTTGGATTGCATTTCCTTCCTTAGTTACATGGTATTAAGAGAAGGAATATCGGTTGATCCTAAAAAGGTTAAAGCTATCATGGAATGGAAGAGACTGAAAACAATCACTAAAGTCAGAAGTTTCTTAAGATTAGCAAGATACTACCGGAAGTTTGTTAACAAATTTTCAGAGATTGCAAGGCCTCTAACTCAATTGACACATAAAAAAGAGAAGTTTGTGTGGACTAATGAGTGAGAAAGAAGTTTTCAAGAGTTAAAGCAAAAGTTGATCTCTATGCTTATACATTTATTGCCAAATACTGAAGAACCTTTCACCATTTATAGTAATGCATCACATAATGGTTTAGGATGTGTTTTAAAGCAAAATGGTAAAGTTATTGCTTATGATTCTTGTCAATTGAGCATAATTATTCTGCTCATGACTTAGAGCTAGTGGTTGTGGTTTTTGCACTAAAATATGGCGGCATTACTTGTATGGTCAAAGAAGTGAAGTGTATATCAATCATAAGAGTTTGAAGTATTCATTTACTCAAAAAGAGCTTAACATGCAACAACGTAGATGGTTGGAATTGATTAATGATTATGATCTAGGTATCCATTACTATCCTAGTAAGGTAAACATAGTAATTGATGCCTCAAGCAGAAAGAACTATGTGGAAGTTGCTTCATTGAACAAAAAGACGTGATCAAAGAATTTAAATGGCTAAATCTAGAATTTTCCTAGTCGAACTCTTCTATAGAGTTATCTAATATGTTGTTGGAGCCAACCTTATTAAATAACATCAAGAGGGCGTAAGAAGCAAATGTTAAATTACAAAAGATTAAGCAAGAATTTTCTCAAGGTAAACTTCCCAATTTTAATATACAAATGGATGGTTCAATTTGGATGGGAAAGAAAATTTATGTACCTTAGAGTGAAGAGTTGAGGAAGGAAATACTTAGGGAAGTATGCTATTCTAAGTATATAGTACACCCTAGTGGCACAAAAATGTATAAGGATTTGAACCAAAACTTTTGATAGAAATTGATGAAATATGACGTGTCAGATTTTGTACCTAAATGTGAGACATGTCAGAGAATAAAGTTTGAAAATCAATGCCCTAATGGACTGTTGAAACCATTACGAATTCCTAAGTGGAAATGGGATCAAATTACCATGGACATTGTGTACGGGTTGCTTAAGCCTACTTCAAGGTGTGATGCAATTTGGGTAATTGTAGATCGACTCACAAAATCTGTTCACTTTTTATCTATTAATATGATGTACACCATGGAAAGATTGACCCGAATTTATATTCGAGAAATAGTTCGACTTCAAGGTATTCCAATTAGCATCGTGTCAAATCAAGACCCTCGATTTGTATCTAAGTTTTGGATGAGCATATGAAAGGCATTTGGTACAAATTTACAATTCAGCACTGCTTAACATCCGCAAATGGATGGTCAATTTGAGCAAACTATCCAAACTCTAGAAGACATGTTGTGGACATGTATGCTCGAATTCAAAGGTAATTAGGATGGTCATTTACCTATAATGGAATTTTCCTTTAATAATAGCTATCATTCCACTATTCAAATGGCTCCTTACAAAGCTCATTACGAACGAAAGTGTTGATCTTCTTTATTTTGGGACGAAGTGGAAACTTTAGTGATAAGGCCCGATCTCATTCAAGAGACAGTGGAGAAAGTGGCTATTATCAAGAAAAAGATGAAAGCTACACAAGACCAGTATAAAAGTTGGGTTGATTTAAAATGATGCTCCTTGGAGTTTGAAGTGAGAGACTACATGTATAAGTATCCATCGATTGAAGACTCAAGGGAAATTAAGTCCTAGATATGTGGGTCCTTTTAAAATACTTGAAAGAGTAGGCAAATTGGCCTATCAACTTCCATTACCACCCAATATGTCGGGAATACATAATGTGTTTCATGTTTCTATACTACAAAAACATATATCTGATCCTAACAAACTTATAGACTTAGAGCCAATTCTATTAAAGACCAATTTAACATATGAAGAATAACCTATACAGATTTTAGATTGAATTGTTGAGACATTACGAAATAAAGAGATTAATGTGTTAAGGTGTTGTAGAGAAAGCATAAGTATGAGGAAACAATTTGGGGGATAGAGGATGAAATGAGAAAGAAATATCCTCAGTTATTTGATCATTTAGGTATGCTTATAAGTTTTGTGGACAAAACTTCTATTTAGGGGGGGAGGAGATTATAACCCTTAGAAATTTAAGAGTAAGATTTTAGGAGCTTAGCATATTAAAATTTTATTTAATATACTAAGTAAGTTTTATAAATTGAATTTTCGTAGTAGAAAAAAGAACCTTGAGTAAATTATATAGAAACCCTAGTTTGATATAGTAAATAGGTTATTCATAGAATTATGAATAGAATTAATCACTAAACAATATTATCTTCTTATATATGGTGCAAATTATTGAAAAATTTATAAACTACTAAAGCAATTTATAACTCAATTGATTAACATATGTGTCAATAATTGAAATTAATGAATATAAGACAAAGATTACAAATAATGAAGTAATAAAAGACACCATGCATACCATGACTTCAATAGGAACAAGGGGAACTCACAACTTTTGTCAAATGCTAAACTAAAAATGGATGTAAAAAAATATAAGAAAGACAAAATAATGGAAGCATTTCTCTTATCTTTGCTATGAACACATGGGATAATAAGGAAATGGTAAAGTCATAAACACTACATTTGTCTTGTTGGAGAAGTGATGGTGAGCACCTTCCATTCTAAGCTACCTTTCTCTTCCATTACAAGCTTTAACTTCTTGGTTTCTTCTTCTACCTTCTAAACAACTTTCCTTCTTCCTTATTCCTTACTCTTTTGTTTCCATTATGGTCCTAAAACCCCCCATTCTTGCAGTCACCTTACTCTTCCCATTCCTTATTCCATTTCCATTTTTGAAGTCTTCAAAGCTCCAACAAGGTTATCCAAAAGTAGTAAGCATTGCCACTTGTTTAAAGTTAGTATACATAGATAACGCTTTAAATGGGAAGCATAAAGCATACATAAGTTAGTATAGAAAACTCCAACACTTATAAATTAAGTACACTAGCTTATTATAATCACTAAATACTTGATGTTGATCTTAGCATATTATTATACTAGGTAAGTAAATCTTGTATTTGATTAAGAAAATATTAAGTTGAATACTTCTTTTCTTACACCTAAATTGTCACCACATACATATGTAACTATACATATTATTTCTTGTATTATGAACCCTAAATCACATATAATAGCATGTGTGTAAGATATCTTAAAAGTTTAGTGTTTAAGAAGTGACAATAAGATGATGAAAATGTAGATGTGGCCATTTAGGGTTCCGGCCAACATATGGAATGGAGGTTTTGTGATATGAATCAATCTCTTGGACCAATTACACGTAACTGAGCTAGAAGACTCCAAGGATTCACTTAGAGAATACTAGCTTGAAGTCATATCCAAAACAGGGATTCCTATTGTAAATTGATCTCCTACCAACATGACTGTCAAATCCTCATATGTATCAGACCTGCTCCTACCTAGTAGCTATACTATGGCAGGATATCCGAGAAGACAACCCCATGACCATCTGAGCTAAGCTCCCGAGCTGACCACAAACATCTAACCCCAACTCAAGCCGACTACTATAAGCAGGATTGGCCTGGCTCATAACCTGATCTAGATCAAGTTGGCTCCTAATTGAAAGCTCTCTTTTCTCTTCCTCACCCACTTTGTACCATATTTCTAGCATCCAACCACTGAACGACACATGTCTTCTAGCACAACGTTCCAAAAGGATTCTTCCTTTTTAGTACTAACTATTCTTTATCTCTTTTACCCTTTTTAGTACATATTATGTAACATAATTGTAAAAATACCCTTTCATCTCTTCATACATGTAAAATAATCTTAGTGGATGGGTATATAAATCCTCAATTGTTTGTACGAATCAATCATTCATGTAGAAATTATTCACATTTCCTTTAAGTAATCTTAGCTTTCTCATTATCTTTCAACTTTTATTTATTTCTTTTAGTAAGGAGTAATGGTGAGTAACCCTTCAATTCGGACCAATAAGTCGCATATGGTGAATTATAGGCCAAATAAAATCAAGTGGTACATCGCATCTATTCGGTAGCTGCCTAGACTTTGCTGACTTTGCTAACTTTTCTTGTGTTTTTTTCAGTTCGCTTCATTGTGATGGTTCTCCGTATGTCCAATCCCGAAGTCGCATTAGTTTGTTAACTTAAATTTTTAATTAAGCTAGTATACAAGACCATATTGAAGTTTAAGATATGATAAGAGTCTTCTATGATAAAAATAATTAAAATATGTAAAAATCATTAAGAGGGTGATTAAGACACTAATTACAATTAAGAAAATATAATTAAGATATTAGGAAATTCATTAACATTTAGAGTACCGATACACTAACTATATAAAATATAATAAGAATGAGAGATTACAAGATAATATAAGATAATTTGAAGTTTAAGATATGATAAGAGTCTTCTATGATAAAAATAATTAAAATATGTAAAAATCATTAAGAGGGTGATTAAGACACTAATTACAATTAAGAAAATATAATTAAGATATTAGGAAATTCATTAACATTTAGAGTACCGATACACTAACTATATAAAATATAATAAGAATGAGAGATTACAAGATAATATAAGATAATTTCAAGATGAGTAAAAGCCTAATTGCATATGTTACCTTTAGGTACCCATAGGTAATTTATATTAACTAATTAGAAGTTAAATTGAACAATTTCTAATCAACCCTAAAATATTATATTTTAAAAATAGATAAGAATATAATACAACAAGAAAATTTATTAACTATGGCCAAATTGCACCATGTATAAGAAAGTGAAATAAGGAGATAACTATACAAATATAAAAAAAAAATCAATTTAGAAATCCTATGATCATAGTAGTTGATATACATATTTCCATTGTTGACAAATTATGCTAAAAGTAGTATGGATGAATCTTTGGAATATCCCGATGATTACTTTAATTGATACAAATAGACAAGTGAGTACTTCGATGGTTATTACTCTATTCTGTAATTGTACTATAGCTACATTTACTAGAAGATAATAATTAGACGTATGAGGCATTGGGGTTGTTCATGTGCTTGTTCGTCTGTTTATACAGTAACAAAGTAACATAACTAATAGTGAAAAGTAGAAATTGTTTACTGCATATATTGCACAAAATTGATTGTTTGTGAGAATTGATTGATCACTTAAAAGAAACTGAGTTAAGAATATTGAATATGTAGTTGGCTAAGAAAGTGGAAGTGTAACTAAACGACCCAAGTTAATTATGTAGTTGTAGGCATGCATATATCTAGAGGTATGTATAGCTTGGGAATTTATTCTCGAGGTATTTTATTAAACAATTAATCATATAGTAATTGAGGATACATGTTAAGACTTTGCGATAATTGGATTAGCTTAGACACTTGATGGAATTACAACCCTCAACTCTTGGTCTAAAGGGGATATAAACCTTTATCTTCATGTGGTTTCTAGTTGACTACATGTGATGCTACATTCACTTGCTTGTTCACACATTCACATGTTTTATAACTTGTTTGGTTTTATTCACGAATAATATGAGATAGTTCTCACTAAGCTAAGTATAGATTACACCCTTATAGTTTTTTACAAGGCCCCTATTGGGTATCTTTTAGGCCGTACTATACCTTGGGTAGTATATTACTTAGCAACTTTTTGGATTGAATGTGAGTTTGGCAAGGTAATAAATTGAAGACTTATAGTTACATTATAAGTTAATTGACTTATTATGTTTGTAATATCATCTAATGGATATTTCTCTAATTTACATATAGATGGTGCCATGCGCCCTTTAATACTACTTTACATAGAGGATAGATTCACTTACTAATGATTAATTACATACATTAAAAGAAACTAAACTTATTACACTAATTAAACTTATTTGAAGTAAATATATTACTTATGAAGAATACTTATTTTTGCCTGTGAATGCTGCATGTATTCTCCCCACTCTAGTAATACTTGTGTAGGGCCTTATACATTATGGTGAAGTTAGTGAAGCAACATAAGTGTTGATCACTAGTTTCTTAGTAATGTATGGCATTATGTTGTGCCTTATTACTTCTTTCGAGCATAACAAGATCCTTTTATAACTCTGACTTCAACAATTTCATATCGGTTTGCTTTTAGCTAAGGAGATTGCATTCTTGGTCCACTTCAATATTCCTAAATGGGAGATGAATTGTTTATATGCCTGATTGTAATACCCCATGGTAGTAAATTCCCGTATGAATTGTAAGGAGGATTTGCTACTAATCTTTAAAGTCATAATCATGAATACCTTATCAATATAAGTTTAGAACTTTTTGGCTAAGTGGTTAAAAAAACTCATTAGTATTTATTGGCTTCATTATTAATTGTTCTCAACTTGGAGTATTACAATTGATATCAAACCTAATCTCCGACCAGTAGGTAGATGACTTAGATTCAACTCCGATTTAGAGAAAAGGTTCAAGGATTGCAATAAGTGTCATTAAGGTGGTGATTCCTAACATACTTCCATGATTACCTATCAGTAGTAGGTGGCCTAAATAATACATCAAAAAGGGGAAGAACTTAATCCAATTGTAAAGTTTTGCAATAAGGACATCGCACATTTAGGTGGGGAGATTGTAACACCCAATGATTGAGTCTCATATAGATTATAGGAATGATTTAGTTTTTGTTTATAAGGTTATAATAGTAAATACCTTATCAATACAACTTTGAATCTTTTAGACAAGTGATTAAAAAAAAAAAACTTATTAATGTTTGTCAACTTAATTATTTACTATTTTTTATTTAGAACATTATACCGATAGACTATAACAACAAAAAATTAGAAAGACAAGGATAGCTTAAGCTTTAATATATTAACTTCGAGACTATATGCTTATAGTTACCATCCTATGATCAAATAGAAGTAGAAGCAAAAGATTGAATGAGAAATTCCAATTTGATTTCTATTAACAATATTAGAAAAATATAGCTCGTATCTTCTCTAAAATACAAGAGTAGTATTGGAAGATTGATTTAGTTTTTGAATCATGTCATTGTACAAATGAATATACCATTGGTTTAACTTTTACATTCAAGATATTAAAGGTTTAATTTTTGAAGTTTAATCATGACAGTATTCCAATATTAAAAGGAAGACTTTGTAATATTGGATCTTATTCGAGGAAAAGGGGGGAAAACACACACACACACAAAGGTACAATCATTTTATATTTCTATTGATGCGCCTTACATGTCTAAGCTCATATACACTACAAGCTAGACTTGCCCATGCACAAGTACCATTTGATTGCCACGTTTTCATGGTATAGCACTGAACAAAATATTTAGTCCAATATTTAGTTTGTACATCGGCAAAAGTTATTAGACAAATAAAAGAGTCTTAAAATAATTAATTAAAACTAAAAAATTTATACCATGTATTTGTTAGTGAAAAAAATCTATTTTATCATACAAAATAAATATATATTTGAAATTTAAAAAATGACTCTACACTTACTTTTCAAATCTAAACAATATGACCAATTATTTTTTTTTTAATTTTTTTATGTTTTTCAATAATAAAAATTCATACCAATTTCTATACACATCAAAATATATAAAAAAAGTACACTCTCCAAATCCTTTTGTATCATGCTATCTAATCTTTTTGTGCTATTCAATTCTATTTCTTAAATGCTATTTCGGACGAACAGAGAATTTAACCCATAAGAAATTGGGTTAAGATAAACATTTCATTGCGGTGGATTTTTGTGAATCGGCGAAAGAGAATCTCCATTTTGATGGGTGCTATGGGATAAGAGGGCTTGCGTTGTCTGGTGGGGTCCATATGACCGTGCACGTGGCTTCTCGTTTGTGGATAGAATAACAGAATGCACCTGAGTTGGCAATGAAAAAAAAAAAAAAAAGTGCACAAGAAAGATCCCCACATGTAGGGACCACTTGAGATCACGCCATTAATGTCATCATCAGTATTCATAGAAACCCTAACATCCCGCTCTCTCTGAATCAGGAATCGGAGCCACACAATGCACCGATTGGGCAGCCGTCTTTGTCTCTCCACCTGTGCATTTATGATTATTTGTATCCTTTCAAGTCAATTATAATAAGTGGCTACAGATATTTTACGATTTTTTTTTTTTTTTTTCAGATTTCATGTTTAATGGAAGAAAGGAAAAGAAGTCCTTATGATTCCTAAACAAGAGTGCATTGCACGTCCTGTCCACATTCTTATTCTTCAGGAATCTGGAGTAAGAATTGATATTTTATTTTCCTTGCATGATAATTTCCAAATTTGGAAAGTTTAATGTTTTTCGCATCCAAGGCAAAATCCTTGGCCCAAGTTTAAGCTTCTCACTATAATCGCCAAAACCATTTAAGAAGATGGATAATTCTTATTATAAATAATGTCATGTAAAAGTATCGATTATTAACATGTGAATTACTTAATTTTAACTTAATATTTTATATTAAAATCAGCTTAATATTTATTCAAATTCAAACTGATAACAGCCAGTTAAGTTTAAATTTAAACTATTCTAATATTTATCGAGTTAAGGTGGAATTGCAAAATATTTTAGTATTTTATTATATTATTAGAAACATCATGAGCCAAAGTATTCATAATGTGTATAATATATATTAACCTCCGATCAAGATGGGATCTATTCCTTTTGGGGGGGGGGGGGGGGGAAAGATGGGGATCTGTTCTATGATACTTTTTTCTCAAATTATGTGATTTGTATAATTGATGTTATGCCATGAGATAGGTTGTATTATTCATTATATCAATATGATGGTTACAAAGAATTATTAAATCTTTCTAAATCGTTAAATACCGGAAAACTCAATGCTAGTTATGTATAAATAACTATATTCATAGTCATAACAACAACAGGTATAATAATAACAATAATAATAATTATTATTATTGTAGTGGTCGTCTTTATACCTTTATAATTTGAAAATTATAATAAGACCAAATTGATGGTTATTTGTTATTGTTATTATCATGTAATATAGCTAAACCGTTAAAATAGTTAAACCGTTAAAATAGTTCATATCAATTTAGGAATTACAAATCAAGAAACGTGTTATGTATGGTTCACAAAATTTTAAGTTTTACCAGATATGTTTTAATGTATAAAACATTTGAGCTATTTCTTTTGGCTTTTCCTTTTTCCTTTTTCGTCGCATTCTATATCCCTACGTTTATCGTTATTATTCCATGTCCTATCAATTTTTAGACATCTTAGCTTTATAGAGATTAGCGTGTTCACACAAATTGGATAACGGGGAAGTAGAAAACAGAGCAAATTTCTCGGTGGATAACAACTTATCCAATTCTTGTTTGAAAAAAGACGACATTTAAGGGAAAAAGAAAAAAACTCTTAAAAAGAAAAGAGGAAAATTGATGGGAATAAATGAAATGCTTTGGAAGTGCAACACTTTTATCCAATTTAATTTGGTAGATATGAAAAGCATCAACCAAGGTGAAGGAATATGATTACTAAGCTTTTATTAGGACCAATAATTTAAAAAATAAATAAATGCAGATACAAAATGTTTGATTCCCTTTCTCACCTCTTATAAAATATATAATTAGTCTTAAAAAACTGAAGTAATTTACAATATTCTCTATGTCGAATCTCTAAATGGAGAGATTCTAATGTGCGAAGTAAATAGATTGTGGCCTCTTTTTCTTTTATCATCCTTTTTAAATCGTTCCCCACCCCATCCTTCAAAGAATACAACAACAGTTAGCTGGCAAAGGAGGGAAAGTATCCAATCCTAATTATCGCACTTCAAAACCGAGAGTGGAACAGCTCTACCCGTTTCTGTAACGTAGTATGAACATGTAAGGCTGAACATAACTATAAATCCACAAATAAGGTTTCGCTCATGAGTACTTTATAATCACATAATGAAGCGAAACATTGGCTAATCCATGGAACATAAAGAGTTCATATTTGAGCCAGGCAACTTAAGTCTTTAGAATAAAGAAAAATAAGAATAAAGTCTAGAAAGATAAAAGGCACTTTTCAACTTTTTTTATCAATGTAGTCAAGCCTGATATTGTCTTTCTCATTCCCAAAATACAAATCATATACTACGTCATCTCATAGATGCTATTCAAACATAACACTAGTATATGAAGCATGTAAATCCCAAAAGAGCGAGCAACAACATCATGCAAACACCATGGCAAAGTCACATTCAAACTTACAAACTAAAATGTAACAACCACCAATTAAATTATCTTATTTTTAGATTTAGTATATAGCACAATTTTGGCAACTTAAGACAAAGAGTAATAAAGGCTTCATAGCAAACATGTATACGTACGTATACATCTATAAACACCATCTCATAGCCATCTAATTTTGGGTTCATCACTGGTATTAGCTATCATTGAAATCATACATGGTAACTATTCCCCAAGGGCATCTAATTCCACCATTGTGACTTACTTGCAACTTCTTCCTAGATGATCAACCTATATTAAAGTGACTAACTAGTAAACAACCCATCTATCTATATAGAGCAATTCAATGCCTATATTAAACACAATATCACTCTAGATAGTTGGCCTTGCATGATGCTATATTTATTGGTATGTAACCACCAATTACGATGCATCCATACTCCCAATATAGGTATTCTTACACTCGGTAAAATAATTAAATGTTCTAATAGTTTTTAGGTTCATTTTAATTTATAACTCATACAACAAAACATCAAATGGTACCAATTATGCACCTAAAGTATCCTAGAGCTTTATAAAATAACCCATATGAAATTATACTCGTACAATCAAATACATAACAAGTTATTAATACCTTAAATAAATTAAAAATTCACAAATCCTACATCTACTACTTCATTTCCTAGTTAATTAATTAGCTAAGTTGATCTATTTGATTGAGTGCTAAGGGTGATTGATTATTTTCAGTTCAAGGTTGATGTTACTCCTTCCTATAAAACCCAACTGACTAAGGTGAAGATGCAATTGATCGTATGGCTTACAAAGTCAGCTAACATCACAAAAAATACCCTATAATGAACTTCAATTCTACTTCTTCACTTCTACACTCCTTCAAAATCAATTCAGTACCCCAAGACTCATAATCCCATTAGTCAATCTTAACTAGATTTCAATTTCTCAATAAACATTATATCAAATCCAGAGTAACAATTAACATTCAAATCCTAACAACACAACACTATTCAAGGAATACATAATTTATTATTAACATTAATTAAAACATATTTCTTGATCTAAATTCTAAGATTATAATTAAACCTTAAAAAAATAAATAAGACTAAAAAAGATCAAAAGGAAAGAGAAGGAGGCCCATAAATCACCATATGCACATGTCTACACATCGATTCTAAACATAGTTAATGAAAATTCTAGAATTACACTCAATTCAATATGTTGCTTCAACAATCTAACATATATTAGTTAATATTCCTAACCAAAATCATAAAACACCTAATATTTGCAAATAATTATCAAATCTCATAAAGTTTTTCCTTTTACCTACAATACCTCAATACCTACTAGCAGGTAAAACTCTATTTAGATTTATTAATTTCTTAAGTTAATAAGCAAAATCAAATTTATGTGACAAATTACCTTATGAGGGAATTTTACACTCACATATCCTTAGAAGAGAGAGATAGAATGGAGGCTAAGGGAGAGATGTAGACACCTTATTTTTGCCATCCTTATGATTTTTTCTTATCGGGCTAGGTTTGAAAATAAGTAAAAAAATGATAATAAAAAAATTGAAAAAAAATGAATGATAATAACAAAAATGTCAATTCGAGTTGAGTTAAGTCGTTTAGGATAGGATCGGACGATGGTTGAAGATATATATTCAATTTAATAAATTCCAAGTCATTAAATTGTCAAGTTTCATTAAAATATTTTTTAGTACAATGAAATATAAAACGGATTTTTATCTAATTTACATTGAGCTAAATAGATTTAAGAATTATTAAATGGGTTCACATATATATTGGGCTAAATTAAGAAAGACTAAATCGAGCCTAAATTAAAAAGCTCAAATCAATGTAGGGTTTCTAAAAACTAGATTAAATCTTCAATAAATTTAGTAAATCCAAATTGAGTATCATTATATCTTATCTTGTTAAGATTAGATCTATGTCCAAAAAAATTCAAAAGATTCAAGTGTGTGGCTTATAAATAGCAGTTTTCAATTGTAAAAATTTCAGTTTTTCACTCACGAAAACTCTAGAAACACAATCATTGCACGTCTATAGTTTCACAACCTCCTGCACATACAATCATACAACTCAAATCCCTCACATCACACTTCACGCACATAATAATATACACATCCACACACAATCCCCACACAGGCCATTCCCACGCATGTTACAACACATCTCCATGCACGAACACTCAACGCTAACCACATAATTGTAACCAATCTCCAACACTAAACCTTCTCATAACCACAATACAAAGCACCACCACCACCACCTCATTCTTCAAACACCACCATATCACCACTAAACACTATGGCATTGGTATTAAAATTAGTTTTACCAATCACTTTCACACAAAAATCGAAACTCCCATTCAATTTGGTGTTTGGAACATTTTATGAGAAGTTGGTTTGAACACTACTGTCAAAGAGAAGACTTGACTTGAATTCTCCATAACTCGAATCCAACCCATGCATAAGCCGATCGAACCCAGCTAATTAGATGGTTTTGGATTCCTTTTTCTTTTGTTTTTTTTAATGATTATTATTATTGTAGTTATTTAGTTGTTTTAATTAGTTTAGTAATGATACTTCTTTTTACAAATTTGTTTTTACTAATTTTATTTTTTAATCCAGATACTTAGTTTTAGCCTTTTTTTTTTTAGTTATTGTTAGCTTTGTTAATATTTTGTACTTTTAACATTTAGTATTAATTTTTACAAAATTGCATAATTTAGATGGTTATTTACATCAAATAAGTACTAAAGTGGTTTATTTATTTATTGTAGGTCTAAGTGTTACTTCTGATTAGTTGATTTTTGGTATGTCATCATTTTTTTAAATAATAAAAATATATTTTTGCATAGATATTGCATTTTTTAGAAATTTCACATTTGCATGAAAATTGCATATTTTAGTAAGTTGTCATAAAATTTGCATTTTTAGGAATTTATGGATTTTTCAAGAAAAAAAAAATCGTTTTGTCACTTATTTAGTTTTCATAAAATAAAAAATTTTAATTGTTGTCTTATTTATAGTTCGTGCACATTTTCCATGGTTCATGCATCTTTTTCAGTTTAGGCGTTTTATCTATAGTTCGGACATTTTTTTCATGATTTAAGTATCAGATATCTTTTCTATAGTTCAGATATCTTTTCTATAGTTTAAACTTATTTTTCATGGTTGAGGCTTATTTTCCATAGTTTAAGCATATAGTATAGGCATATTTTTTATAGTTAAGCATCTTTTTCATTGTTAAGCATCTTTTTCATTGTTAGGCAAATTGTCAATAGTAATTACATTTTTTGATAAAATAGCATGTTTTCCATGATAATTTCATAAAACTTGCATCTTTTTATCTATTTTATTTAGGTGTTTTAGGATTTTTTTTTTTAATTTTTGTCATATAGTAGTTTTTTCCAAAAAAAAAAACTTACTTGGAGTCTTTTTAAAAATTAAGTTCTCGGCTTTTTTTATTAGTTAGGAATAAAAATTAAGTTTTTTTTAGGATTTTTCTTAATAAAAATAAATTAATTAAAAAACATAAACCTAGATCAATTTTCAAAATAAAAAGAATCAACTTACTAAATTTTTTCTAAAAATAAAACTACGTTGGTTTGATCCGAGCTAGCAAGTACGTACAAGTACGTAGGTACTTCCAAAGCAACTATAAAAAATTTATAAAAAAAAATTCCTTTTTCTTGAAAATTCATAATAAAAAATCATAAGAAAGTCATTTTAATTATACTTTTGCATATCTATACATATTTTAGCAATTTTTAGAAAAATTATTAAAAAAAAAAGTAAAAGCCCTTAGTTTTTTTTTTTTATCTTTACATGATGATTTAGTCTTAATAGGTTAGCCCTGAGCTTTAATTTTCTAGTTTAATTTTTTTAAATATTTACAAACTAGTGGCTAAATTAAAGTTTTTCCACCTAAAAACCCTAATTTTATTTTTTACTAGTTTAGCGGTTAGCGACTCCAGTTTTTTTAGAATATTTTTTTTAGACTTTTTTTTTAAGAAAAATGTTTATTTAATTTAATATTAAGTAATTTATATTAAGCAGATTAGGTTTAATATAAGTTGAATTAAAAAAAAAAAACGAAATAGGGCTATACAAAAGAAGGCTAGGGTTTTTTTGTTTTTGGGAAAGGAGAGTATTAAGGAAAGTTAGGAGTATAGGATTATTAACCAATGATTTTTAGTTATAAAGAAAAAGATAAGGATAGAATTACTTATTAAAAGAAAACAAGGGGTTGGAAATTACTACACTACCATTGTTTTTAAAGTGTTTTATTTTTTTTAAGTCATTTAATCCTAAGGAAAATGTTGCCTAAGTAATTTTACCTAAGGCCTATTGAAACTCTAGGCATTTATTCCTTATCTCTTCTTAAAGTTCCCAAGTGGCAGCTCTTTTAAAGTGGTTGCTTCACTAAACATTCACGTACTCATAGTCCAACGTCTTAAAAACTAGTCCATGGTATGTATTCTCCTTATGAGATGCTCAACTCCATTCAAATTATTATTCCATTTCATCTAGTTTCTATATGAACTTCCTTAGCAAGGACAAGTGGAACAAATCATACACCCCAACTAAGGTAGCTAAGTTTCCTTAATATTTCCAAGTTTAAAACATTTGTAATGAATTTTGTTCTCTTATGTTGGTAGGAGATTTCCAGGTCATAATCTTTTATAAACTACAACGACCACCCAAGGTATATTTAGTTCCCTTTGGAATATACTTTAGGCTTTTATAATTGATATAAACCTTATACTTCTCCCCATACAGGTAGTTTCTTCATAATTATGAAGCTAGTATTATTGTTGCTAATTCTAAATCATGAGTTGGATAATTTCTCTCATAAGACATAATTATTTAGAGGCATAAGTAAACCCTCTAGTTTTTCATCAATACACAGCCCAAACCCTTATTAGAAGCATTATTGTAAATATGAGGTCTTCACTTGTGACATCCTACCATAAAAAAAAAAAAAGAGTTACAAAATAATAAAAGTAATAAAATAAAATAAAAGATGATTATGTTTTAAATAAGAGGTATTAAGGTCCTTAACAATGGTTTAATGAAGGGTAAAGTTGGAAGTATAAGAAATTCCTAACGTATCTAGTACACAAAATATTACATTTTCTTTTTCGAAGACGCGTTAGGCTTCTTATGCACTATAGAATTTGATTCCTTCTTTGCAAACTTCAGGAACCGTCAAGGTAAGTCGGTAATTCTATTAAATCTTATTGATTTTTAGTTGAAAAAGATTAAATAATTTAAATATCTTATGGTAATGTAAGAGTAATCTGCGTGAAGAAGGGGATTGCCATGCCTACACAATCATAAGGTTGTGTGTTGCTTGGCTTAAAGGAAACAAAGAAATTCTAAAGGACTGTCAAAATCAAGATAAATTATCCCTTATATTGTAAATTTTCTATTAATCTTTATTTTAATAAGCTTTTGTTAATGATTTGATGGTTAAAGTGATAAAATAATAGAAAATTATGGTGTTAATGGAGGAAATGTTGAATTTGAATAAAGGGTTTGGAGATGTGGAATTGTAAAGTATTGTTGATGAAGTTTTTTATGTAAAGTGGGGATGTTTTAAGGAATTAAGGGTGATTTGAAAATTAAGGGAAAAAAAAACATGTATTGTAGTTTAGAGATCATATTAGGTTTAGAAAGGAGGTTTAGTGGATAAAAATGTAGTCTTTCAAAGTACAGGGAAGTTAACATAGCCTATTGACATGATCATATCGATATAGAGTTATTTTAGGTAGGAAAATAGTATGTAACATGACCACAGTTATGTAACCATGTCATAGGTCGTATCTACCTAAAGAGGTTAATGAGTGACATAACCATGTCATAGGTCATATTTGCCTAGGTAGACATAAAGTGATACGATCACTCTAACACAATTATATCAAAGGTTATGTCCCATTGAGTTTGAGTTTTCTCTTTTATTTGATAGGAATAAAACTGGTATAAAAATCCAAACTTTATAATTTTTTATTTTAGTATGTAAACTTTAAATTCGTTCATTTAAGACCTTATTTTTTTAAATAAAATAAATTAGTACCTCCATTATAACAATCGTTATTATAAAATTATAAAATAATAATATAAGTATATCAATTTTTATTTTGCTTGCATTTTAGTACTCAAATTTTATTTTATTTTTTCATTTTGGTACTTCAACATTTTAAAATGAAATAAATAAGTATTCTTTATTATAACCTTCGTAAAAATGTTATAAAAAATCAATAAATAATAATAAAA
The DNA here is from genome assembly GCA_024138005.1 of Lumnitzera racemosa. Taxonomy (NCBI): domain Eukaryota; kingdom Viridiplantae; phylum Streptophyta; class Magnoliopsida; order Myrtales; family Combretaceae; genus Lumnitzera; species Lumnitzera racemosa. The sequence continues at coordinate 72,902,116 of JAMXBC010000003.1, forward strand.
TAATATAAAATATTTAAAAAGAAGAAGAAGAAAGAATGGACTCGAATCTTCAAATTTTAATGTAGATGATATATGACTTCTTTAAGCTTTTTTATCACCAAATAAAGTCATATGTATACTATATCATTATTTATCAATAATAGATAGACAAAGGGTCTTAATTTAGAACAAACAAAAAAAAATTTAGAAAAAATACAAACATGAAAAAATTTAGAGAAAATTACAAAACAAAATTTAAAAATTGAAAGTCACAAAAAAATAGAAAAAATAGAGAATTTAGGAAATTTAGAAAATAATAAAGTTTTAGATAGTTTAATAGAGTAGATTTTTAATTTAGACAAAAATAAGGAGAAAGCCGTTGGGCTTGAGTTTAGATTTGAATTTAATCTAAACTGATCTAACTCATATGTACAATTTAATTGTACAAATGAACAAAGCATAGGCGAACGATCTAACATATAAGCAATTAAGTTTGATGTTAGAGTTGACATAGAGGTTCGGAGTTCGAATCTCACCAGGCACAAAGTGCCTTTTTGTTTTTTAAAAGGAAAAGTATACATAATAATAATAAGATCATAATGTAGGACTTTTTAATAAGTATTTAATTTTAGTATTTAGTTCTTATTTATTTAAAAAAAAACACTAGAACTTAGTGCTGACCATAATTTGGTTTGCAAATTTTAAATAAGGCATGAAGCCTTAATAGGTTGGGGTACAACAAGGGGTATACCCCATTCTTTTTGAATCGCACGCATGTAATGCACATGTACATAGGGGTGTGTGGCATGTACCATGTATGTGACCTACACCCCCAAACATTCTTCTTCCTCTACAATTTTTCAACCCTCGTTTCTAGTTTTTCCCATTTCATTCAGGCTACTTCAAGTCATTTTTTGACCACTCTTATTACTTGATTTCTCCGAAATAATGGTGAAATTGTATAATGTGCATGGCCTATTTTGGAATTCACCCTAAAACTCATCCAAATTCAATCGTTTATGTAATTAAAATCGAGCTCAAAAAAAGAAAAAAATTCATTACAGGTCAAAAATGCCATCGATATGATTTTGCTAATTAATGGTTTCCTTGACGTTCTATGCATATTCAAGCTTCGTTTTGTATAAATAAAGGTTAGGAAACACACAAGAGGACACAACAATCTCTCATCAGAGCTTAATCTCGTGTTTCTCTTTCTAGCCCAAGCCATTTCCTTCTTTAAAATTCTCATTAATTAGGTTGGTCTCAAAGCAATTCATCTATTCCATTATGTTCACTACCCTTTAAAACCCCCAGATACACCACCTTCATGTCTCCAACAACCACCAGTCAAAGGAGGCAACCACCACGACAGACGGCCGAGCATAAACAACCACCAAACTACCACCATAGCCGATGGTATCAAGTCTACCCACTATTCACCAATCTGAAACCCACAAAAAACACTTTTCGTACTTCAATTGGTGGTTAGATCAAGTCGAATCGTCCTCCAATTGTCGTTGTTGCCTTCTTCATTTAGTGACTCGAGTTGACCAAGTCGATCTATACTGACCTAAAGCCGATTCAAGCCAACTCGGTCTGTTACTTTTTCTTTAATTTTATTTATATTATTTTATTTTATTTTTATTTATTACTCTTGTATTTGTAAATGTAATAAAAAAAGAGAGAGAAGAAAAAAAGAAAAAAAAATATACAGTAGCTTAGTTAATTTCTTTATTTAATTTCCCCGATTGAAACTAAAACAAGAAAAAATCATAAAAAAAAAGATAAAATAAGGGAAATAATATAAAGAAAATAATAATAATAATAAAGAAGGAAGGTGTTTTATAACTTAGAGAACCTATTTTTGACACAAAAATAAAATAAAATATAAACTAACATGTTTTCCAAATTTAGATTACTTCAAAGTTTTTAAGAAATAAAAACCCGATTAGGGCTCTTAAGAATTTTTTTTCCTTAAATAAATTAAAATGGTTAAAAACATAAACCTGATCTTTTTCAAAAATTAAAATCAACCAACCTGCTAAAGTTTTAAGGAACGAACTACATAAGTTTAATCTCGAATAGTGGGTACGTAAACACTCGTACCAATTATGGGGCAACTTAAAATATATAAAAAAAATTTTCCATCTTTTGTAAATTTAATTAACTTAGTTGCATGTGATATAATTTGTTGTTTAAAAATTGAAAACTAAAAGGGTATTATTGAAAAGTAAAATTAAATTTAGAAAGTTAGTAGTAGTACCCGTAAGAGTTTAAAAGAGTAGCCCCTGAACTCGATCTTCTGATTTTCAAAAACCCTTTTTTAGAAATTAGTTTTTCAAGTAGACCGATGGTTAGATTAAATCAGTCCACTCAATTGATTTAACCTAACCCTCTTTTTCCCGACTCTGGTCGAGTAGTGACTCTAAAAATTTTTCCAAATACATTTAAAAACCAATTTTCTTTAACTTTCAATCTATGATTAATATTTAAATGGGTTAAGGTTTAATATTGATCAGGTTATGGAAAATATAAAACTGGGAAAGACTAGGCTTGATAGCTTAGTGGCTCCATTAAGGACATCAAGAAAGCTAGTTACTTAAGACACTTTCCAAAAATAATTTTTCCTTTCAAAATACCCATGTTATTTATTTATTTGTTATAAACTTAATGTATATACTTCATTTGATTACCATATTTATTTTGCATACAATATGCATTAGGATTTGGGGGTTCATTTGTTGTATCATAGATGCAGGGTAGATGTGGTTAGACCTAAGCCATCTTAAGACCTTAGGATGAGCGTCATTGTATAAGCTTCGGTTGTAGTGGAGTGACATCAGGCAAGTGCACCTATCAGTATTAATATAGCGGATGTGAGTCCGAGTCGATCCTTCAGAAACTTCGAGTACTAATATTAACCTTAGCTTTATTATCTAACCGGAAAATTATGATGAGTTGAATGAATTAAAAATACTAAAATTAACAAACTAAACTAATTATGTGACTTGATTAAGTAATTTAGAAATCAATAAAACTAAGAACGACTTCAAGTATGCAATAACGTATTTAGGAATTATTTCCCTTAGTATTTAACATGTGACCGCTTAAAATATATTCAATTCAATTTTTATTATTCTTGACCGGAGGGATTCACAATTAAAGTTAATATCTTTCTTAAGCATATTAACCCTATTAACCCTAATCCTAAATTATTTACCGGAATCTCTTCACTTAGTAATATAATTTAGAATTGCATTAATGTACAATGAATTCCCACACAAATAATTAACTTTCCGAAAGAAACATGTATCTTATCTCTAAGTATAATGTAATTCTCTCCAGTTATGTAAAAATCTAATTATACATGTAATTTCTCAATCAACATGCATAATATCATATATTGATATTCTAGAAATATCAATTAACAATTAAACGACATAATTGAATCAAGCAAAGATAGAAACTTTATTGAGAATTATAAATCAACCCAAGAGTCACATGAAACCCCAGGTTCCATAATCCTAAATACACGAATTCTAAGCTATCATAATGAAACTAAAAACGAGTTCCATCAAAAACATAAAATAAAACATGAAAAACCCCTTTGATTGATGAAAAATCTCTTCGATCTTGAAGTCGGTGTTGTTTTCGCCTTTTTCTTCTCCTTCTCCTCAAGTCTTTTCTCTTCTCCAATGTCTCCTCTGTCTTGTGAAAACCTAATATGTCTTTTTATACTGTATTATAAGGTTTTCGTTTTCTTTACCAGATACGACCTGAGACATGACCGTATCTTCAGGTCATGTAACTTTCTAACCCTGGCAAATTTCCCTACATGGACACAGCCTAGGGACATGGTCATGTCCCAGATTGTATAACTTCAAAACTTCAAAACTTCAAAACTTCTTCATTTAAACTCCGAATTGAGTGAAACTTTATTCCTTTTCTTCGTTTTCAATCCTAGAACACGTTCAAACCTTGAAATCAAAATTTTACTAAATTAAGTATCAATTTCTTTAAAAAAAAACCAAAAATGTAAGGAAAATACTATAAAATCACCATGTGAAATATGCTTAAAATCAGAGTTATCATGGGGTAACCACTAATTAAGCTGTAATGTGACCAATGAAGGTGTTTTCTAAAAACGAATGAGGTCACAAGGCTTAAGGACCTTTTAGAACCCACCCTGACTATATATGCTTCCATTTAAGTTTAAGTTAATACAATACTCCTAAGAATTGCAACCTCACTAATTTTTGGAAGTTTTAATGCAATCAATTTTTGAAAATAACAGTAGGGTTGTAACTTAAGGAAATAATGTACTAACCCAAACAGTTCTAATCATATGTATGTTTCCACGTACGTTCATTTATTTTATTAGTAACTGATTCTTGTTTATGAAACAGTTAGGCATAAAATGGCAGATAACTAAGCGAATAATTAGAGAACCGATAGGCTACAAGACCTCTCTAGGATTCACAAGTAGCTGCTAAAGGACAAAATTTCCTATCTAAAGGAGAAACTTGAATGCTCTGAAGCTCAAAACCTGGCCTTAAGGGCTCTTTTGAGATAAGTCATTAGGGAAACCCATGAAAGGTTAGAGGACCTTAAGGCTCATCTGTGAGACTTAGTTTAGGATTTTTTTTTCTAGTTTATGTCTATAGAGCCTAGAATAAATATCAAGTTTTGAGAATCAGTGTTAGGTCGTCTTCCTTTGTTTTATGTACTTTAATTTTTCAAAACAATAAAAGTTTCTCTTCAACTTATGACTCGTCATTCCTTAAGATTCCCTATTGTAAGTAAGTACTTTAATAATCATTCATTTAACCATTTATTCTCTCTCCCTCAGGGAAATGTAAATAAATCTCATTAACTTATAAATAGAATCCTACAAAATCACCATTCTTATTGTAATTTGATTTCTCAATTTTTGTAAAGTAAAACTTTATCTTTCTCTCTTACAAAAAAAAAAAAGGAAAAAAGGGGGGTGGGGGAAAGAAAAGAAAAGTTGCTAACTGGCAAAGAATTCTTCCAATCAGATTCATGTGGCTGATGACAAGATCACCTCTTTGGAAAAGATGGTACATCAAATGGCCCAACAGTGACAGATCTTGTTCCTAGTAATCGCTACTCTCCAAGTATCTTACGATTCAAACTTGGAGAGGAGACTCTTGAATATAGAAAAAAAGGTAGCCATGGTACAAAAAAGCATTACAGACCTAGAAATGATGATAGGCCCAGTACTTAAAAGATTTTAACACCTAACGTACAATACTGATCAAATGTCGGTAAGCCCAAATAATGAAGGAAGCCCAAGAAGAAAAAAGCTAAGGAAGAGTGAGAAAAAACAAGCCCAAGGGACTTAGAGAAGACAATTCACTCAACTAAAAACCTCAATGACCCAAATCTTTCATCATCTAAAGGAAGCAAAGATTATAGCCAGTGAAGCCCTTAATCCAAATTACAAACTATATAGCTTTGACCTAGAAGCATAATGTGACTATTATATGGGTCAGAAGGGGCACTCCACTAAAAAATGCTGAAGATTAAAGAATAAGATTCAAGATCCGATAGATGCAAAGGTCATTTAGCCAAACCTACAACAAATTGGTTCGTCTTCAAGTCATAGGGATAATTCAACCGAGTCGCCTAAAGCTCCATTTCTTTTAAGTATGCTAATGCCTTCTGATAAGCTCACGGGTTATCTTAAGTACTTGGATGCTTAAGGAAGGGGTAAAGAAGAATCAAGTTGTTTTCAATAAATTCTGTTTTTAAATAGCTTTGTAACAGCTGGAATAATATAATATTATTTATTGCCTTTTCAATTGAGTGATCACAGTGTTATTAATGTTGGGGTAAATAAATCCTTCCCTAAGGAATCAGTAACTCGCTTTTAAAAGATTTAGAATAAAAAGAGGAAAACTCCATCCCACATACTAACCTCTAAAAATACTTTAAGAGTTGAGCGACATCAGAATGAGGATATTTTAGACTCATTCCTTAAAGGAAGTCAATTTTGAATTTGATATGCAGATTAAAGTAAAGTTAGGTATTCATTTTCAAATCTCGAACACAACTATCCACTGGTATACCCGTTGGACTAATTTGGAGAATTTTCAAATTTAAACCCTATTAAGAATCACCCCATAATGGGTTAATTCGAAGATTAAGGTAATTGATTAAGAGAGAAGGATATAATTGGTTTGTGTTTGCCTCAGTAACTTTAATTCAAAGACAAATTTTATTTCTAATAAGTTATCTTTCTTTGAAATAAATAAGAGACTAACTCCTTTTCAAACACCTCAAGCCTATACACTCGGAATCCATAGGTTAGGGTTTTGAATCTCTCAAAGGCAAAGACTTGGCAATATAAATATTCACTTTTTGGACCAAAGGAAAAGAGAAGAGCAAGAAATAATGGAGCAAAATGATAATTAAGGAAAGAAGGGGGAAATAAAAAAAAAAGAGAGAAAAATAATAAAAGGAAAAAAAAAGAGCTTGAAAATTAGGTATGTGAAAAAGGAAAAGCCTCGACTGAGGAAAGCTTAGAAAATGTAAGGCCCATAATTAAAGCTTAAAACGTTCCCAAGAAACACAAAGCCCCTATGCCCATTCTGAATCTCATGCCAAGCCTGAAAACATGAGCCCTACATATCCATCCCAAATCACAAGATACAAAGCCCCTTTATACTTCCTTAGTTATAAACATAAGACCTTTCCACTCACAATACCACTCTTACTTAATAAAGCTCTTCCGATCTTGAAGGATAATTTATTTTTAATAAAATTGTTTTTGAAACTAAGATAAGTATAACTCTTATTTTTCCTAAAAGTTTATCAACTTATACACCCGAGTTGAATAAGTAAATCTTTTAAAATAAAGAATTCTCATTCATCTTCTTTGAGACCCTTAGACCAAAAGTCTAAATTCATAATGTTAAACCAAAAAGGACCTAATGAATTGATCAAGGCGTATCACTTGCAAAATGGACTAGAATTTTGGGACTGTAGTCAAGAGTGAAATCTGGACCGAGAGTTTGTAAGAAAGCCTTTTTTGACTGAACTAGTCATGAGTTACCTTTTCCTTAAAAGTAAGAGTGTTTGAAATTACAAGGCCCCACCAGGCGACTCAACATCAAGGTCAGGAAGAGCATAATAGGCCCCTATAATTATTAAGGGAAGGTTTTTTACTTATTAGCAAACTCTCTAAAAAAGAGAGAGAGAGAGAGAGAAGAGAGAAAGTAAAGGCTTTTTATAAATCTTTTATCCAAGTCTATGTCGACCTAAGGAGCCAAGTTTTCAATCCATGTCACCTAATTTCAGAAAGTTAATCATAATAGTCTAGGTCATTCTTACTCTTTCCAAATGAAGGGGATTTTTCCTAATGTCTTTTTTGTCATAAATGATTTTCATCAAATTCTTTATTTGTAAATATTTTTTTAATCAGGTAGTTTTTCATACGAGTTTAGCATCTTTCATCATTATTAGGGTTCTAGCTAGCTCTTAGAGTGTTGTCCCACCTTTTAATCTTTTCGTTTTAGGATTCTAGCTGGCCTTTAAGGTATTATCCTATCTTTAATTTTTGAGATTCTAGCCAGCTCTTAGAATGCTAGCCCATCTTTTCTTCTTTTTAGAGTTCTAGTCGGCTCTTAGAGCGTTATCCCCTCTTTTAATCTCTTTTAGGGTGAACCAGCTCTTAAAGCACTATCCTGTCTTCCATCCATTCTTTTTAGAGCTCCTCTATGTTCATCAAACTCTCTTCAAGGTCTTAGTGAGCTCACTGGGTGCTATTCTTCACCAATTTGCTAAAGCAAGCCCATAGGGTGCTTCTCTTCACATATTTCTTTTAGCAAGCTTATTGAGTATTGTTCTTCAACAATTTGTTGGAGCAAGCCCATAAGGCACTTATCTTTACAGATTTCTTTTAGTAAGCTTACTAAGTACTTTTCTTCACTAATTTCTTTTGGTGAGACCATAGGGCACTTCACTTTGCCAATTTCTTTTAACAAGCCCATAGGACTCTTCTCTTCATCAATTCCTCAAGCCTATAGGATGCTTCTCTTCATCAATTCCACTTAGTAAGCCTATAGGGTGCTTCTCTTCGATAATTTCTCATAGTGAGCTTATAGGGCGCTTCTCTTTACTAGTTTCTTTTAGCCAACGAGGCGCTTCCCTTTACTAATTTCTCTCTCAACAAGCCCATAGGGCACGTCCTTATCTAATAATCTTACTTTAGCAATTCAGTAAACTCGTGGAGCTCCTCTACGTTCATCAAAGTCTTAGTGAGCCTATAGGGCATTTCCCTTTATTAATCTCTCCTTAGGGTCTTAACAAGCCCATAAGGCACTTCTTATTCATTAATCTTACTTTGGCATTTTAGCGAACCCATAGGGCACTTCCCTTTGTCCATCTCTTTAAGGTTTTGATGAGCCTATAGGGCGCTTCCTTATTCATTAATCTTACTTCAGCATTTCAAGTAAGCCCTTAGGGCGCTTCCTTTTATCATTAATTTCTCTCAAGCGAACTCATAAGACGCTTCTTTTTATCAAATCCTGTTAGTGAGCCCAAAGGGTGCTTTCTTTCATCATCAATTCCTTTTATTGAGCCCGTTAGGTGCTTTCTTTTACCAATTTCTCTCAACCAAGTCCATAGGGTGCTTCTCTTCATCAAATCCTTTCAGCAAGCCTAAAGGCTGCTTCCTTTTATCATCGATTCCTTTTAGCAAGCCCATAGGATGCTTTCCTTTACTAATTCCTCTCGAGAAGCTTAAAGGGTGCTTCATCAATTCCAATTTAGAGCTGCTAATCCCTTAAAGACACTCCCACCTAAGTTAATAAGCTTAAAAGAGCATGACTAGATTTTCTAAAATAGATTCCCATTTAGAGCTGCTAGATCCCTAGAGATACTCTTACCTAGGTTAGTAAGTTCAAAAGAGCACAACCAAATTTTTCAAATCGATTCTAATTTAGGGCTACTAGTCCCTTGAAGATAGTGTCTCTTTTGTGCTTATAGTAAATTTTTACTTAAACTTCACCACAAAAAAGAGGTAACTATAAACACTTGATTCCACCCCCCACCCTCTTTTAATTAGAATTTTTAAGGTTAGATAAAGGGTCCTAATTTAAGGGGGGGAAAAAAGAAATTTAGAAAAAAAAAATAACAAATGAAAAAAAAATTAGGGAAAATTACAAAAAGAACTGAAAAATTGAAAAGTCATAAAAACATATAAAAAATAAATGATTTAGGAAATTTAGAAAATAACAAATTTTTAGATATTTTAATAAAGTAGATTTTTAATTTAGATAAAAATAAGAAGAAGGACATTAGGTTTAGACTTATATTTAAATTTAGCATAGGTCGACCTAATCCATATGTATAATTATAGACAAAGTACACGCTAATGGCCTAACGGATAAGCACTTGAGTCTAGCATTAGAGTTGATACAGAGGTCTAGCGTTTAAATCTCACCAAGCACAAAGTGCTTTTTTCTTTTTTAAAGGAAAAGTATATATAATAATAATAATAAGATCTTAATATAGGACTTTTTTAATAAGTATTTCATTTTAGTATTTAGTTATTATTTAAAAAAAAAAACCTAAACTTGGTATGGAGCAAAATTTGGTCCGTAAATTTTAAACAGGGTATAAAGCCCTAACAGGTTGGGGTATAGCAAGAGGTATGCCCAACACGCCTCTTTCTTTTTGAATCACACATATGCATATGCCTCATACGTGACTTGCACCCCTAAACGCTCTTCTTCCTCCATAATTTTTCAACCTTTGTTTCCAGTTTCTCCCTTTTCATTCAGGCTACTTTAGGTCATTTTTTTACCACTTTTATTACACGATTTCACCGAATTAGTGGTGAAATCATGTAATATACATGACCTATTTTCTAATTCACCCCAAAACCCATCCAAATTCAATTGTTTATGTAATTAAAATTGAGCTCAAAAACGAAAAAACATTCATTACAAGTAAAAAATGCCACCAATTTAATTTTGCTAATTAATGTTTTCTTGACTTTCTAAGCATGTTTAAGTTTCGTTTAGTATAAATAGGGGTCAAGAAATACATAAGAGGACACAAAAATCTCTCACCCAAGCTTAATCTCAAGTTTCTCTCTCTAGCTCGAGCCCTTTCTCTCTCTAAAATTCTCATCAATTAGGTTGGTCCCGAAGCAGTCGTCTATTCCATCATGTTCACTACCCTTTAAAACCCCTAAATACACCACCCTCGTATCTCCTGTAACCACAACCATCGGCAACTGAGCATAAACAACCACGAAACCACCACCGTAACCTGTGGCATCAAGTCTACCTCCTTATTCACCAATCTAAAACCTACAAAAAAAACACTTTTCCTGCTTCAATTGGTGGCTAAATCAAGCCAAATCATCCTCTAACCATCATTGCTGCCTTCTTCACTTAATGACCTAAGCTAACTAAGTCAATTTGGTCTGCTACTTTTTTTTTTAATTTTATTTATATTATTTAATTTTATTTTTATTTATTACTCATGTATTTGTAAATGTAACAAAAAGAAGAGAGAAGAAAAAGAAAAGAAAAAAAGATATATTGGCTTGGTTAGTTTGTTTGTTTACTTTCCTCGATTGAAACTAAAACAAGAAAAAATCATAAATAAAATAAGGGAAATATTATAAATAAAATAATAATAAAGAAGGAAAGTATTTCATTTTTAACATTGATTAGGTTAAGGAAAATATAAAACCGGGAAAGACCAAGCTTGACAATAGATATATATATATATATCTATCTATATATAGATAGATAGATAGATAGATAGATAGATAGATAGAAAAAGATTGAAAATAGATACATAGTAACCAAATCAATTGTAGTTGAACCTGTCAGATTGGAGTAACCTACTTTTAATTTTGTGCTAATAAAAGGGTTAAAATGATGTTAATTTGAACTTATTGGTACAAAGCAAACTATAAGTCGATATGAAATTGATTTTATTGGGTTAAAGCCAAAAAAAGATTAATAAAGGATTACTTCAGTTAATATGGGCCAAATAATAATTAAGATATGAGGTTAGTTTGAAGCTAAAAGGAAATTAACAAGAGATTAATTTCATGGGTAATTTCCCATTTTTACCATTCTGTCCTATTTATTTATTATTATGGTTGTTGTCAATATTGCTTTTTTTTTGTTATTTTAATTGATGATGATAAATGACATAAGTTATTTAGAGAGTAAAAACTCTTACAGGTTATATACTGTTTGCAAAAACCATATCTACAAAAATAAAATTTCAAGAACTAAGCATATTCTCTCTCTCTTTTAAAATAAAAAATTTCAATATATTATTGTTAATTGTTATTTCATTGATTTTTTATAACATTTTTACAAAAGTTAACGTGAGAAAAATTATTTATTTGTTTAACTTTTAAAAAGATGAAGTATCAAAATGAAAAAATAAAATAAAATTTTAAGTACTAAAATAGACATAAAATGAAAGTTAATGTATTTATACTATTATCTTATCATATTATAATAACGGTCTTACAAAAGTTAACATGAAAAAAATTATTTATTTGTTTAACTTTTAAAAAATTGAAGTATCAAAATGAAAAAAAAAAGTTTAAGTACTAAAATAGAAATAAAATGAAAGTTAATGTATTTATACTATTATCTTATCATATTACAATAACGGTCATCATAATAAAGATACTAAATTCTCTCATTTAAAAGGTTGAAGTACGAAAATAAACAAATTTAAAATTTAGGTATTAAAATGAAAAAATTTGAAAGTTAAGGTACTTCTACGGGTTTTTCCTTTATCGCATCCAAAGTAAACCTCTTTAGTACCTTGTTAAGCAAAGTTAAGGATAATTAAATGGTTTATAAGTGAGTTTTAACTAAGAAAAAAAATCGCTTATTCAAGATTTTAAGAGTTTAATGTCCACCGAATAGCTTTTGAAACCTTTTCATAAATGAGAATTATCTCTCTTAATAACTTAATTTGGTGAACAATGGTACTTTAGTAATTCAATACACTAATAATACAAATAAATAACTTAAAGTAAAGGAGATAGAGAGAAAAATATCAAGCTCAGGATTTATAAAGCTCCAACGTACTGCTTTCTTCCAATTCCACTATTGAAGACTTAGTTTACTTCATCGATCCATTCCACTTGATCCACTGTATCAAAAACAAATCAAAAGAAGTTTAAAAACATTTGCCACACTTAGGCCTTCGCAGCTCTCTACTTTGCCTATCTTGGCTCTCTACAATCAAGGTTAATTACGAATTTACAGAATACAATTGAATTTCTCTCAAACAATAAATAATGTTTACAGAACAAAAGTAAAAAGAACATTATTAATCTCATATAGATTGGCATGTAAACAAAAATGAAGATAGTTGAATAAGTAGTTTTAACTCAACTCTTTGAAGAAGTCTCTAAGAAATATCCTATACTATTTCAAATAATAGAAATTGATCACGATCAGAGTGTGAAGTATATATATACATATATATATTCTTAGAATCGTACTTAATATTTTGAAATGTCTCTGCTTTTATAATGGTGTCTTCCAATAGTTAAAATGTTGATGTTTATCTTCATCTTATGTTTATCCAAACCCAACGTCCAAAACACAATTACTTAGAGAAAACCTTAGAGTTTGAATTTTAATCTGATTTAATCTTGATTAGATCTCCTTTATTGGATATACTTTTATCATCAACTTCATATAATTTTGAATTTTAAATTTGATATCCCATAATATTCAAAACCATTATTATCTTTATCCAATCTTAGATATTTTCTTATTTGTTTATTTCCAAAAATTAATTCTCTTAAAAATAATCCCTTTAGATCTTACTTTCGACTAAAGTGAAACGAGATTAAGTATATTTCCTTAATACACCCAATCTAATAGAGTTAGGCCTTATTCACTTCAAATCCGATGTTGTACTATTTTTTAGAATCACTCTTCCAGACCAACTATATGAATAACCTTCTGAAGATATCTTAGTTTACTTATCTTCAAAGTCTCTAAATAATTTTTTGAAGTATTGTATTAATTTGTCTTATATAAGCTTCAAAAACATTTTTTGAATACATTTTAAACTTGTTTCTTTTTCAAGTGATTAAAACCTTCTCAATAAGTCTCCAAACGAAAATTAATTTACAATTTTAAACATTCTAAAGAACTGTCTGAATACCTACACACTTGTTAATACATTAGCATTATTCTTTTTTTTGTTATCATCAAAATTTATGAGAGATATCTAACACTTAACTTAATCAACTATAACTTAAGTGATTTATAGATCCACCAATGGTCTTTTAGTAATTATATCTCTTAGAAATTACATTTGCTCCTACCAAAACTCGTACTTTTTAAACTTAGCAAATAATTATTTCTCCTTGAGCCACTATAACACTAATTTCAAATGCTTCTCATGTTGCTCCTCATTTTTAAAGTATAATGAGATGTCAGTGATGAAAACTTATTCGCTTATTCTCTAAAAGATCTATTCATTATGCTCTTACAAAGTTGATAATGTATTAGTAAATCTAAAGGGCATTACTAAGAGCTCATAACTTCTACAATATGTTTGAAAAGAAGATTTAAAAACATCTCCAGGCTTAATCTTAAGTTAATTGTACATCGGTCTCAAATCTATTTTTGAAAAGACCTAAGCCCTAGGCCCCCCATTCCTAACTCATCAAACTAATCATTAATTGTTGAAAAAGGGAAATTATTCTTCATGGCAACTATATTAGACTCATAATAATTGATACATAATATCATATTATTGTTTCTCCTCTCAACAAACAAGACTAGAGCTCCCCAAAGTAATGCACTTGGTCTAATAGGTTCCTTATCTAAATCTCATGCAACCGGTTCATCAATTCATTTAATTCAATAAGTGTCATTCTATAAGGTACTTTAGATATAAGGGTTGTCTCTAGATTTACTCACATATTGAACTTGATTCCTACGCTTGAATGCTAATAAGTAAATCCTTTGGAAATACTTTTAGATAATCACATAAGAGGGGAACCCATTCCAAACTAGGTGCTTGAAGTGTCCTCATTGCTATAGAAGTGTCCTTACTGCTATAGAAGCTATCACAACTTGTAGCTCTTGAACCTAAAGTTCAAAGGATGAAAAATAAAATATTATTATGAAAGCTAAGAATGTAGGGGTAGCATCGATTGCCTTCTTAACTATTATCTCATAACTAAAAGAATTCCTACCCAAAATATCAAAGTATACAACTAAATTACAATAATCAATGGTAGAGTAGAACTTTAAGAGCTAATTCACTCAAAGGATCATGTCAAACCTGGACATATCCAGCATTAACAAATTGGTCAACATTTATCTCTAAAAAAATCAATATCCACAATCTTACAAGCTTTGTTTCATACTAAACTACAACCCAATGAAATGCTTACCATCAAACTTTAGTTAAGTGAAACAACATATGCATTGTAGGTAATTGCAACGAATTCAAATATGCGTAGTAGCAAATAAAAAATAGATACTATCAAATAGAATTAAGAGCACAAGTAGTATAACATCTATATCTGAAGTGTTTGATAGGTTTAAAGTGAAGACTCAACCTTAAACTTTCAATTTGTGTCCCTTGCCTAATGGTTAAATTGCTTAAATTGAAAATTCTCTCTACCTACCTACCTCTTTACACTCATATATACGATCCCTCTCCTCTTACACTAACAAGAGAGAAAGCTATTGATGAAGTAAGATCTTGTAGTCCTTACTACAAATCTTACCTAGCATGCAAAATAAGACTAATAGCTTATTTACAAACTTTTCTTCATCAGGGCTTAATCATCTACTATATCTCTAATCACTACTTTGGGAGGCTACTCAATTTTAAAGAGAGTGAACCAAAGGTCCTACTGACTTAGGTTATATAAATGCTAACCTCTTCCTTTATACTATATCACAACATTAGTAGGTAGCTTCTTTCATAGAAATAGCTAAGACCTACAGTTGTTATATTCTTTGATCTAATAATGCCCTTACTTTAACAACTTAGCCTTATTGACTATGGCTAAGCAGTTAACTCAAATGACCTTACATTGTGCTAAAGTCTAAGCCTCAACCTAGGAGCCAACATGAAACTTTTGAGTCTTCAATTCCTCGTTAACTTTGAGAGCCTTTGGCACAAACTTTATTAGTCGATTTAATTTTGATTCACATTATTCTATTTTTGACTCCGTTACCTTATGCCAAAAAATCCAACAATCGTGCCTTAAACTATTAAGGAAAGCCTTTATGAATGAATCATCCCTAAATACTTTATAGGTCCCTTGCTTATTAATAAGCCTCTATACTTTTAAACATATGTGCTCTTTTTATTTTTGGTAATAAGGGTAGTTGCTAATTGCTCAATTAATTCTACCAAAGCTTGCCTTGATAAATATAGCTTCGTCTTTTTTACTTATATATATATATATATTTATGTATATATGATTTGTCTATATCTGGTTAGTCAAACAATTTAATCAAAATACATATTTTTATTTCACTATTAATATAATTATATCAAGTTCTTATTTATTGATCATCATCTTTGAGTTTTTTTACTCATGCATTGTTTTACAGGGGTTGCTACTTTGAAACGTTTTGTTTTTTTTTTTTTTAATCCAATAATTAAAGCTCATAAGATTACTTATTAAAATTCACATTGTATAGTAAATGCAACAACTATAGATTACAATAAAGTAGAAATTGCTTAAATTAGTTTTTTTTTTCTTTTTTTGCTTTTGGTGAAGTTGCTCAAATTAGTTAATCATTTCATACAATTAGAATCAAAGTGTTGAATGGATATGATTAAATTATTGTCAAGCATAATTCCATACCAAACAATATTTTCCTTATTCTTTTTCTAATTGTATGATCTATTGTTTCTTTGTTAGAAAATATTAAACCATTACATTTTTTAAGAGTAATGAATAATTGACTCTTTCTTTTTCTTTATAATTTTTCTAGTAAAAAGAGAGTTATCCATTCAAATTGTATGCTCTTCCAAAAGTGGGAAAAAAATGTATTACAATATTCTTGTTTTATTTAACCTATTAATAAATAGAAGTGATAAGAATCATATAATAACAAAGTTGATGTGATAAGGAGGAAGATAGAAAGAGAATTCATTTGCTCAAGATTTGAAAAATTGGTCCAAGATAAATGACTTTTAGATCTTTTAATTAGCAATGTTTTGTCTATAAGACAGATTGAAGCAACATTTTTCATGTATATGAGAATCAATAATTGCTTGATTTAGTTTTAGTATATGATACACACTTCGTTGCCTAGCATACAATTTTCATGATCATATAACAAAGATATGTGTAAAAACTTAAATTTTAGTGTAAAAATGAATTCCAGTTATTCTTTCTTCTTTTGTATGGTAATTTCTTTGATCCTTCATGATAAATATTTTGAACATAATTATGACATATTGAACTTTTCTTTTTTGTTTTTTCCTAATGTTTTTGTCTACTTGCTAAAACATATACATTAATCATGTTTATATACATATATATATATAGATATATATATTTAATTTTTTACAAATTGCAACTAGCTTTCTTTTAATTGGAAAGCATACAATGTTTGTAAACATGCAAATTTTTTTAAGTTAAATTAAATGTTGACTTAGATTTTGATAATTGCTATTTATTTTTGTAATTACTTTCCAACTAAATTATCTAGTACTTGTGAAATATAGATATATATTATATTGTTAAAATTTCAATTTTGTAGACAAGGATAATAAAAGAAAATTGTTAAAATCATTATGTTTAGAAACCCTTCAAATATAATCTTTTACGAAGAAAATCTATACTAATAAAATTACAAATCGATATTAGAATGACTATCTAAATTTAGGTTTGTTTATAGAGTTTAAATTTATTAATTTGCATATTGAAATTTATCCTTAAAATTTGAAGTCATCAAATATCATATCTTTGAAAATTTTGATTATCCAATTTATTCTTCTTATGTCCGTGTCCGGAGTGCAAGAGTGAAAGAGTGAAAATATCTATCATGTGTCCTTATTACTTGGTAATGGCATAAGAAATTCAAAATCTTCTGCTTTCTAATCTCTTATTCAAAATCTTTTATTTAGTTAAAATGTTTTAAAACAAGTTCTTGAAATAAAGGTGAACTATAATAATATGCTATGCCAAGAGCCAACAAAGGCAACGATATCGTGGATAGGTTGAAACTAAATATGGCTCTAATCTAGAATGAAGAGGAATTGAGAATAAGTAAACCATAAGTTGTTTAAAGGATATGATGCATTGGTGAATAGTTATGGATCGATTAGTCAAGTTAATATTACACATAACATGAGCTAGATTCATTACTTGCTACCATATCTTACTTAAGGGAATAGATGAGAGTTGGTAAAATAAACTTGTAATGTAAGTAAGAACAAGCTACAAAGAGAAAAGATGACTCTATTGATGATAAATGAATTGTGTGGCTACATTTTCAAAGAGTATTTATATGCAAATATTTAGGACAACTAACAAATATAAGTAATTTAGATTTACAAAAAAGGGCATTTCACCAAAATAAAAAACATTCTAGGATGAAAATGCGCTAAAGGAGCAAAGTTGCAATGTACAAAAAGGAATATTCTAGGCCTTTTTGTACAAGTATGGTTGTCAAAGGATAAGCATCTTCCCCTATGTAGATAGAATTCCTTTAAGCAAATTCATCAAAGTGGAAGTTGGATGCAACTAAAGTAAAAGCTTCGAAGAGTCCAACATTGAGCTAAAGTCAACTATCACTTCCCTTAACTTGTTGTCTAAAGTAGTTTGGTAAGCGCCTTAGACAGGTCGGCACTTGCTAGTGTTAACTTAAGATCAAGTCGCTCGAGTTTGTGGTCATGTCTACCAAGTTGTTAGTAGTACTGTCTAGATTGATGCTAAGTTAGCGCTTGTTTAATTCATCAATTCCTAGCATAATGTAAAGTCTTGGACACTCGGGAAAGTAGGGAAACTCAAACTTGAACAATAGGTTGAACTACTTAGGGGGGAGGGTAGAAGGTGAGAATTCAACATATCATACTCTTTAACTCTCTAGCTAAGGCTTGAGTGAAGGCTTTGATTGATCGATTCCTATCATATAAAGCTTATCAAGTACTTATTCTACCATAAGTATGTTCATGATGAATTGCATGTAACTCAACTTTATTAACTAACTCACAATTAACACAATTAGCATTCTTTATATTAGTTAAGGGGTTATTTTTATGAGAATAATAAGAAAAAGCAAACCTAGCATTATAGACAAATTAAATCTCGTAAATACAATGATCTTAATATTAATATCTAATATCATGACATAAAAATTGTCAAGTATTGAGTTCACTATTCCTTAAGCCATTAGTAGCCTAATCTCCCATTGAATGTCCACAATAGTGTTACATACCATCATTATGGCCCATCGAGCAACTTCATCTCAAATTTGGGACCCAAATCTACCTAGATTCTACCACATCAACAATTTACTTATCAATAAGAAAGGCAGCGTCAACACTTGATTATAGATAACTTAATTTTGGAAATTTGATTTTTTCTAATTAATCAACTCTCAACCAATAACCTACCTTAGTTATTATCTTAGACGTAAGCACAAAAAAAATCAACAATTAATTAGAGTTGGACACTATTATATTTATTTACTTAAATCTGCATTGATAACTTGCACTAATTTGTCTATAGATTGAGATTTTGTCTCCCTTTCACCATGTTGCCTACAAGTTTGCAAGTTGTGAATATCTTAACAATATTTTGAAATTATCATTTTATATGTCTTAGTCAATTCTTTAGGCAACAGTCCAATTTTAGGAATTTTTTTAATCGATTTAGTATCACAAATTAGGAGTAAGTTAAGGTTTATAATGAAATTCAAGCAAAACAAGGAGTTAAATATTAATTTATGTTGTGAATTGCTTAACCACCAAGCAAAAGTTCTTGACCATTTGGCTACGACGATTGACTACCGACTAACAGGGCTGACCGTATTAAGAAAGTACGGACCACATGGATTGCTTTTGTCTGGTTTGGTCTTATTGTTATACTTTGATATCAAGATTTCCCTAAGACAAAGTCTAAGGTTTTGGTTTAGTCCTCCGTAGTTGTTTATTAATTATAGAATTCCTTCGTTAATGGGTTCTTTTTACTGAATTATGTTCTATTATCAAGGCAAGGTTATTCAATCAAGAAAACTATTAATAAACGTTTAGATTTCAATGGTAACTACAGTTATATAACTCTTAAGAGTTTGTTTAAATTATTAAACTACTATTTTTGTTTTGATTATAATGTGATTGAACGTTATAGTGCTCCTATGGAGTCCTTCCACAAATTATAGGGCTTGGAAAAACTAATTAGCTTACTTTTAGATTATTTTATAAGAAGTTATTATAAGGACATGATCTTGATTCTTTATGAAATTAATTTCTTTTTCATTGAACAGGTTTAGGGTTTCAGGTTGCTTTAAATTAAGAGTTAAAGTTTGATTTGGTTTTGATTTTTATCTTAAAGTCAATGCTATAGGTTTTAAGAGAGTTGTTTAATCAACATGTCCTAGATTTCCTAATTAAAATATAGATTGATGTTTTCAAATTCTTAGATTTCAACATAGAATGGACTAGGGTTTTGGTTTTTTTTTTTTTTTTTTATTAAGAGAAAGTTCATATTGCATGGATTTATCTTTAGATTATTTTCTGTTTTATTGATATCACAATTGAAACAGGTAAAAAAGTTTGGTTTTGGAACTTTCAGGAAGTGAAACTCTTTCTCTATTGCTACAAGCTCTCTATTATAGGAGTAATTTGCAAAAGTGGCTAACGTCCAATTCATAGAGTTTACCATGAGGTTAAAATTTATCAACGTCTTGTGTCAAGTTTTAATTTTCATTAATATTTCCTATCAAAGGATGTTAATTATTGTTTGATTTATTAAAACTTATTAATGCTTTTTATTTCCTTATTTAAAGTCATCTCATAAGTTTTCCTTTTATTTAGAAGCTATATTTATTTTAATAATAGATTTATCCACATTTAAGTTACACTTATATATTGGTATGCGCACGATAACTTTAACATAAGCAAATCTATCTATTTAATTAAATCGGAATTCTTGATCGTTTCATTTATCATCCTCGAAATGACATCCTGAGGAAGATGGATGGAAGTAATAAATTTATAAAATTTAATAATTTTAAATCTCATACATAAAATTAAAAAGGGCTCGAAAGTTCCAATGGGAGCACTCTAGCTTGCTTCATCCCCAAACAGTGTTTAGCATTTTCGTAACTTACTTATCCGGAGGGATAAAAATATATATTTTGAAGGTAGGGCTGGCCCATAAGCGGATGATTGGCTAGCAGAGCGAGTACACAAAACATTTGTACACTCAGCGCGTGGAGTGTAATATTTAATAGGAAGACAAAAACAGTACCAGATAAAATATCTCCCAAAATAAATATATTCCCATAAAATCACGTAATTATCCTCTCAGGCTTCAATATCTTCCACAAGCCCTAATTTTGCCCAAAAACACAAACAGTTGAAAGAGTCACGAGAAAGTGACGCGTGTCAAGAAGCCGTCCATTCTCAGCCACAAGACTCTCCTTCCTTCTGGAGAATTCTCTTTCCTAAAAGTCACGCCTAAATATTTTATCCTACGTGGCACTCTCTTCTTTTATTCCCACAAGATCTTTCCATTTTCCCCACTGCTTTACACTTTACCCCTTTCTCTCTCTCTTTCTCCTCCCTTGTTCCTCTCTTCCTTCTTCCTTGGATTTGTTGCCTTCATCTGATTCCTCTGAGGGAAAGAACTTTCTGTTCGTTTCTTGGGAATTTGAGAAATTCCCGGGAAATGTTTTTATAATCCCTTGCTTTTTCTGGGGAGATTGTAGTTTCTGCTACCATTTGGTGACTTGACTTACTGGGTTCAGATTTTCCTTGTTAAAAATAAGAGAGAGAGATAGACCGTCTTGCTGGATTTTATTTCAGAGTAAGTGGAAAATCTTAGATCTCTAGTGGCTTTGAGCTTAATTATTAATGGGCTCTTATGGGATTTTGATCAAGTTTTGATTTTTGTAAATTTTTATGATGTTTCACAGGACAGTTTCCGTTAATTATTTACAATCATGACGATTGAGGTATTTTTTTTTGTTTTTATTTAGCTGTTATTAATGAGTTTATGTTTTTTTTTTTTTTTGGTGGGTGGTGATCGTCCAGAGACTTGAAACTTGTGTTTTTAATTGATTCCTTTTTTTAGCCCCCAAACTAAATGATTATATTGCAGTGTGTAAGCATAGAATTGGAATTATTGTCGATATGCTTATTTGTAAAATATTATATATCAAGTGTATGAGTTAATCTTAGTGTGTTATCTGATTTCTGTTGGACTTCAGAATTTTACTGAACTTGGTTTGCATTTGTTGCGGCTATTCAGAACTATAGCCATCAGCATAGGCCCTGAAGTGAACTCAGTTAATTGATATTTATATGTTAGGAGAAAGTACAAATTTAGTCGTAACTGTGCTCGATTCACGCTAGGTGCCACCTCGCCTTTGAATGTTCATCTGTCTCCTTCTATATGTTTAGAAGTTTGTAATTTGATTCATTATGTATGTACGGTGTTTCATGCTATATCCAGAGAAAAGCACGAGTATAATGGACTATATCCCAATGATTTAGAAATTTTCACGGTTTGATTTAAAGTTCGAAGAAATTTTGTGTTAAGTGGGCGTTGACACGAGATTTAAGATTAAATTTCTGCTTATCACCTGTATTTCCAATAGATTGTTTGATTTTTCAGAGTACAGGTGTGATGGTACTGGATTTTCACTTAATATGTTATGTATGAGTAGCTTTTATTTGGGATGGGAAGTTCAATTCACATGTTTTTTTGAATTGACAGCTTCATACAATGATTCAGCGCTTCTTGTTGCTAGCTATAAAGGTCTTTATACTCTTTCATTGTTATATGGAAATAGGAAGTGAATGATGAAATGAAATTGAATGCCCTTGCTGCGGCTGCTAATGCTTGCATTGAAGATGTTACACAACCTGAATATGCAGACCAGGCAAAAGGCTCATTCTCTTTGGGAAATGACTGCTCTCCGAAGGTTACGTTTTTTCAACAGCTCACGCTATAACATATCTAGGTAGTTTGGTTCAAACCTAATATTCATTTTGTTTAATATCCAACAGGTTCGAAAACCTTACACCATTACTAAGCAAAGAGAGAAATGGACAGAAGAGGAGCACCAGAAGTTTCTTGAAGCTCTGAAGCTTTATGGTCGTGGGTGGCGTCAGATAGAAGGTAAGGATGCTTCCTTTCCTAGCAACAGCGGTTTTTT
Source organism: Lumnitzera racemosa (assembly GCA_024138005.1). Lineage (NCBI taxonomy): Eukaryota > Viridiplantae > Streptophyta > Magnoliopsida > Myrtales > Combretaceae > Lumnitzera > Lumnitzera racemosa. Next base: position 72,924,501 of record JAMXBC010000003.1, read on the forward strand.
TTTTTTTTTTTTTTTTACTTTTTTTTACTCAATCCAGTGAAGTAAATCCTCTATCCATGCAGAATATGTAGGAACAAAAACCGCAGTCCAGATTCGAAGCCATGCACAGAAATTCTTTTCAAAGGTCATACCATATAAATTAATTTTCAACTTACATGAATGACGAATCTGGATTTGTTGCTTGTACCCATCTGGCTATGATGATCCATCTAGTCAAAACATGCTTTTGGGTCTTCAGTGTTTTCTAATGTTTCTTTGTCTTGCAGGTTGCTCGGGAATCGGATGGTGAAATCATGGGCTCAGCTAAAGCAATTGACATTCCCCCTCCAAGGCCCAAGCGGAAACCCTTGCACCCATATCCTCGTAAATGTGACAGCACACCTAGGAGAACAACCAAATCATATGAACCAGAACTGTCCCCATCTCAAAACTCATCAGTTGCAGAAAAAGATATACGATCTCCTACGTCAGTTTTCTCTTCAGTTGGTTCGAGCAGATCAAACTCTCCTAATTCAGAGAACCAAAGTCGATGCGGTTCCCCAAATTCATGTGCTGCTGTTGGTGTTGTCTGCTTGACATCCAATACATTGGTAAAAGGAGAGAATGTATGCTCTACACCAGTTGAAGTCTCTGGCGATACCACATTGGAGAAAATAGAAACGGTAGTGTGCTAGTTGTGATCATGTCTTAGCTCCTAAATACATGCTGTTCTGTCCTGACTGATATTTTTGTTCTCTCTTTATTTTTCTTAGGAACACGATGCTACTTCTAAAATCATGTCATACCCGAAGGGCACTTTGGAGACAGAAGCATCAGGCACATGTATCAAGCTTTTTGGAAGGACAGTTTTGCTGAAAGATTTTGGGACATTATCTTCTGCAGAAGAAAATACTTCTGTCTCGCCAGTTCCTATGCCATGCCACAACCACATTGGTGAAGATGACACACTACTGTCCCTAGGAAACATGTACAATAAGCACAATTCATCTTATTGTGCTTCCTTGATTAATCACTCTGTGGAAAGCCAGAAAGATGATGTTGGCTCTGCAGATTTCGTTTCTGATAGAAGTCCATTGGCATATGCCACCCCAATTAAGCCCACTGTAATCCAAGCATCACTAGGTTGTAGAGAAATAAAGAGCTTCAAGGAGTGTTTGAGGGGAACTCCCTTTTCAAGTCTCGGATTACTTATAGATGCTGAACATAGAGAGAAGATTTTAGATGCTGCACAAGAGTCGTCTGACAGCGAGACCATTGTGAGCGAGATGGGGAGAGGATTCGTGCCCTACAAAAGATGTCTAGTGGTACGAGAGTTGAAGTCGCAAGTGACATCAGAGGAGGAGCGACCAGGGCAAAGAGCTCGGGTGTGTTCTTAACCTGCCTCTAATATGTTAGATTAGCTTTGGGCTGATGGCACCAGGGAACAATTAAGAGGGGAAAGGTATTGTTTAGACCGCTCAACCTTATGGGTAGTTGAAATAGTAGTATGTGTAGATATAATTTTTTGAGGTGAGGATCGGAGGGTTAAAGCTGGATATGTGACCACGTTTAGGTGCCTGTGAGGAGAATCCTTGAGTCAAACTATTGATGCTGCCTGCCGTTACTTCTCAATAACTGGTCCTGGAGGAGGTGAATTCAAGGACTAATAAGCACCTTCCGTTTGCATCTATTACATGCATTTCCTCTGGCTTATTTATTAACTCATAATTGTAGATCTTGTTAAGTAATGATCCTTGACCCTTGGTTTATATGGTCAAAGGCCATCTTCGCATTGCAGCCTTGCATGGATGTACTCTCTTGACTCAACGTTTCTTAAGTTGTTCAGTAATGTCTGAAAATTTGCAGTTTTCCACCGTGTATCAGGGCATAAGATCATCACATTGAGTGGACAAGTTGTAATTCAAGCAGCTCATGTGAGCTTTAACTGTATATGTTAAAATGTTAAGCCCTTAAAAGTCCTTAAAAGTCCATTGGCATGACATGAATGGAATTGCTCTCTAGGATCAATTTCTTTTATAGTTGCCATAAAGGAAAACTAATCACATTATGATTATGGAGCATTAGGTGCTTTCTCCATATGGCACACAAGAATTTGTGTTTAGGTGTTGGATCATTGGGTAACATAAGGTAAAAAGTCAAGTGACTTCAACATTCGGATGGTATATTATTAAAAACGCAGGTTTTGAGTCTTGGTGTACCAAGAATAACGGTAAGCAAACGTTCATTAACTTCCAGAAGTAAAAATTCCCATAAATTTTTTGCAGGAAGCTAGAGTTACAGCTAATGCTTGAAAAATTCCTGCTATTCACTGGCATTGCAGAAGTTGCACCTTGAAGAACATCCTGTAGCGAATAATTGCTAGTACTGCTAGGCAAGCTGGAAGAGATTATCTTTATCCCTTTTTATGTAGCACGGATATGCAGGGGGATCTCATCCACTGTACATAATTCAGTGAGTCCCTCCTCGTAAATTGGGCAAGCATGTTTTGCCTCACCAAAATTGTAGCAATTGTAGCAATCCTAGCTTACAATCTTTCAGTACTGTCTTGGGTTTTGTTTAAGGCCTTGCCGTAGTTCTGATCTGGGTTTAGCAACTTCCACGAAAATGACCCTGCCATCAAGGAACTGATAAAAAATTTTGTTAGGTTTGCTACAACAGCAACGTGCATTTCTAAACAACCAAGGGCAACTGAAATTTCTTTAGCACAAGACAAGGGAAAGAGGATCGAGGATAGGAAGGCTATCCCGGGGAGCAGGACAAATGTGGCCTTCCTGTTTAATCTTTCTTGGTTACCTTTACTCAAGACTCTTTATGGATGAAATAAAAGAAAATAACGATAAAGCCAAAGCACAGCTATGCTCTTTGTATCATATATGCAAACCAATCTAGTGAATGGCATGCTGTACTCTCATAGGGCAAGAAATTGAAGGTTGATGTGTTAAAGAAGTTCACGTAATTCAGCATAATGAGAGAGATAGAGGTTCACAAATAAAATGATTGTACTAATGCTATTAACTTGGCTACATGTGTTTTTCTCCCCATCCAGACATAGGGGGTTCAAAATTACCATATTAATTATTAAGCTAAACCCATTTATTTACTTAAGTTTGACTTATTAGGTTAAGTGATAGAGTCCAATTCATGCTTATTCTGAATGAACTAATTGATGGGCTTAAGACTAATAACCCTCTTTATAAATGTATGAACCTACCTGAGAAAAGGTGCTTCTTGAATCATTCCATTAAGTATCATCTCTATGTCCTAAATCATTCCATTAAATGTCATTTTTACGTCATTACTCTAAGGTCGTGTACCGCGATACTAACATGGCTAGCATGTGACTACTTTAGTCAGAACCTCGACATCTATATTAAGTAAATGAATTTCACTAAAAAAACACCGAACAAAATTTACCAAAAATAGACTGGCCTTTCTCTTACATTCACTGGATTTACATATATGTAGCCCCCACTATATATATTGACCTCATCATTTCCCTTACCTCGAATATAGATATGAGGAGATTATTGATAAGCCATTTGTTGGTCCTCCAAAAGAATTTATGCATTGACAAATCATTTTAGGAAAGAAGGTATTTTCCTTCACATTTCGACTATACATATCCATGCAGCCCAGGGCCTTCTACCTCTCAATGAAGGTGAACTGATGAGGGAATGCCAAGTAGAAAGATGCTAGATTAATGAAAAATATCACTGCAGATATTGAGCAGTTACCTTCCCATGCATTCCCTCAATAGCTCTTTGAGATTCTTCTTCGGTAGCGTAGCGGAGGAATGCAAATCCTCTTGGTCTATTTGCAATTTTATCCATGACAAGATTGACTGTGAAACAAAAGAAGTTAGTATCTGTCCCTAAGAGTAAGAGTTTAGAAAGAATGGTTGCTCCATGGAATCTGCTTGGAGGAACAACCAAACTATGGAGACAGAGAAACATGGCAGACTGACACAGATAAACATGAAACCACAAATGAGGAAGGTCTGGTGGAATTTAGATGGTAAAAGGTTTGAACCTTCTATGAGCTGACCAAAATCTTTGAAAGCATTCCGTAAGCTCTCTTCAGTGGTTCGAAAAGAAAGTCCTGCATGTGATGGTCAAACTTATCATCATAAGGATATGGAAAATGAACTTTGAGATATGAACACCTCTTTTGATTAAATTAAAGATGTTATCATCTCTACTTGCAGTAATGCATAGCAATAGCAGCTTGGTCTTAAGCTTACTAATTAGACATAAAGAGAGAGAATGATATATGGAGGCATTGACATGTAACCTAATCTTAAGCATGAGCAAGCAGAAATGATATCAACAGATTTTTTTTTTTTTTGGTTAAACAAATGATATTAATAGTGTTTTTTAATCTCAAGCATGAGCAAGCAGAAATAATATCAACAGATTCTTAACCTGAACTAAGCAGAAATCAAGATATGGATGCCTTCCACATAGAGAAGCCCAGTGACCAAATACAGAAAGCAATTTAGTATACCTTTTACTGCTAGATCATGCTGTTTAGCACAGTCCAAAATCTTTATCCAGGTTGGATTCAAAATGTAAAAGTGGGAATTAAAGTTTCCCTCTAAACTTCTTTTTAACAAATCAATGATTGTATCAGAAAGGAGAAAATTTAAAACTGCATGAGTAGGATGGGGTGCAAAAATGAAACCCTATAGTAATACAAGAGAATTACAGAACTGCTGGAAACCAGTGTAAACCAAAATTAAGAGGATGACTTAAGCATAATATAACTTGAGAAGTGTCTCGCTAGCGCTAAAGGAGGAGAGGTGGACTGCCCACACTCACGGTATTCTGAATCCTCCAAATACAATATATAGCTGCTGAAAAGCCAATTCTCCAGGCGATTATCTTGGGATCCTTGGATGAAACAGAGGCAATGAGTCCAGAAGATACCCCTTACCATGTTGCAAAAGAAAATGGGCATGTTAAGGAATAAATTACTTCCTGTCAAACTACTCATGTAACGGAGCAATCAAAGAACAAGTAATCAAGGTTTTTGCAACCGGATGAGCATGGCAAACAGGTGAATAAGTTTGCTATACCCCAATGGTTTAACTTGTCCAGGTATGAAATCTCCTTAACCACGCAAGCCATAAAATAAAGGAATGCCTTAGGATGACTTTGTTGCACCATACTACTTTCTGGCATAAACACCTCAGTCCCTTGAGAATTAAAGAACTATTAACTGCTCTTTATCGGGGGGGGGGGGGAGATGTTGGACCTATCATGTATCCTACGTAGCTTATCAGGTCTAGACAGTGAAGGTAGGATGTTTGCTGGAATATGGAATCCTTCCCAGAATGCTAGATGAGGAAAGACCCGATTTACTTCTCATCCAAAGGTCTTGTGGGAAGTAAAAAATTAGAACAAAGTGAGATAAGACCATCTCCAACCTCCCCTAAGAAAGATGAGCAAACTGATGGCCTTAGTTTCCTCCAACTCCATATGGGCTTATGGATGCTTTTCTTGCTGCCTAAATACAAGAACCCTCAAGGAAGGCAGATTTCACCAATCCACTACTAAAATCCCTACCACAAAGGTGCCATATGTGCTTCACTTGAGCTGTCTTGTTCCACAAAGCTAGGTGGGGAATGCCTAAACCACCTTCATCAAGAGGAGAGCATACAACTCCCCAATTTAGTTTAGCTTTAGTAGAGATTATTGGCCACCCACTCCATTAAAAATTTCTCATAAGGCACATTTTTTTTTTGTTAACAACTTGCTTCAATAAGACGAAGATAGAAGACCAATATACTTGCATAGAAAAAAGCACTAATTTGATAAGTTGAACTCACCCCACAGAAGATAGAAATTTGGAGGGCCAAGAATTTAGCTAAGCTAGTATGCTTGTTGTTAGTGCATCATAATTTTGTTCACAAAATTTAGATGAAAGCAAGGGTTATGTTAGTTTGGAAAGGAAGCTGTCCTTCATGGTAACCAACTGTAGATAGGAATAAATCCCTTGAAGGGGACTGGACATTTGTAAGAACACCTAACTCTTCCCCCCATTAGCTCAAAGTCTAGATAGACTCAAAATTTGGTTTGCTTCACTAAGGTGATAGAAGGAAGGTTGCCTCAACAAAAGATTAAAAGGTCATTGGCAAAACCCAAACAAGTTAAGCATTCCTCCTTATATATCCACTCGAAAGAGAAGGATTGTTTGATAACTTTCTAAACAAACATGAGAGCTCCCATACCCAAAACAAAAAGGCAGGGAGAAAAAGTGTTACCTTGTCTAAGGCCCCTAGAGCTTGAGAAAATCCCATCAATTCACCATTAACATTAACAGAAAATTTGGGGGCTGGTAAGCGTTGTGATAAAAGAGTAGAAAAGTGAGTCATGAAATTCATGATTTTGAGGACAGCTTCAAGAAAGCTCCAGCCAAGGTTATCATAGGCTTTGTGGATATCCACTTTAAGAGTGCATCTAGAAGTGCCCTTGTTCAGGTGATAGCCATGGACAAGCCCTAGGGCCAAAATACACTATGAATGATTCTATGATCAGGAATGAAAGCCAATGGCTCTTTCCTAACAAGAGAAGAAAGCACCCCTTTTAATCTTGAGGCAAGGACTTCAGATAGTAAGCACAGAAATAAGTTTATTTATGGGCTCCATGAACAGGGAACAATTCAAATGCTTCTCAGAGCATAAATCTTTCAAAATGCTGTGTGAAGTGTGAGCAATTATCACATCACAATGCAAAAAGATGGAAAATTTAAGAGAGACATGTGGGCTTTTGGTGCAATGGTACTTGTACCGATATGAGAGGCAGGTGAGAGCAGTCGAATCCACCCTCCCCACTCATCTGAACTATATATGCATAGCTGTATATATGATGAAGAGATGATGTTTTAGAGTAAGATGTGGAAAAAAAGGATCTCTTCTATCAAATTTTCCAAGTTTGACTTGGCTTCATATGACATCAACTGAAATCCATAAAAGAAAAAAAAAAAAAAAAAAAGAATGGAGTTGATAACAAAATTACAACAGATAAATTTGAGGTGTTCTCCATTATTCAACAAAGAAGTCTTTCTCCATTATTCAACAAAGAAGTCTCTTGATTGTCTCCGATTTAGAAAATACAATATGCTCTGCAATAATGGAAGCAACTCGGTCATCCAACTCAATTTCTAGCTCCCGATGAGCTCCCCATAGCAGTCATCAAAATTGACAAGCGACGGCTTCAGATAAACAAAAAGAAAAAGGGTGAATTAAAGCAGAGACACATAAACTTATATGTTCTGGCAGTTTTTGGCCTGCAACTTGCTTATTTGCAATCGAATGCCTCGATTTGGTCAACTTTATGCATTCAAATATCTTGCCACAACATTGAGAAAATAAACCAATCCAATCAAAATATCCCTGTGTCATGTTAATCCAAGTGTCTTTTCTAATTTTATTACTGCGAAAACAACTATAATATGCAAAGTTAAAAACCAAATTGCTTGGAAGGAAAAAAAAAACAGGAAGCAAACTTTTCAAGCTGAAACACATTAGCCCATCATCCTAAACAAACTAATGCCTAACCAAACAAGATTATAACCCTCTGATTCCAAGCAAGTTTAAGAATCCACTTGATGTGCAAGAAATTAAGGCCCAACTTGGCAGTACAAGAAAATGTTACCACAAAAGGTCATGAATTGCTTCATACGCAAAGTAAGTAATAACACACTACATAGTTTCACTTTCAGGATAATTTGATACGGTAGGAAACAAAATTGCAAAAGGGTCTGAAAACAAAGAAAGAAAAATGGTTTTCGTCGTCTTTTTCCCGCTTTCACCTTCGAATAACAATATAACACACCAAAAAAAAAAAACAAAAACAAAAAAAAGTTGTAAGGGATTCGTTACAGTTTTCCACAAGAGTTATGACTCACCACTGACATAAAGCTTCTTGCTTGTACGTCTAGTAGGAGGAGGATCAGAGTCTGAAGGTGTTGTAGAACTACAAGCGAAGACAAGAGGGTTTCGACTTCCATGCCTGGGAGATAAAGAATGTAACTTTAGAGGAGGAAAAGGGAGAGAGCGACAAGTAAAGATGGTTTGAGTATGAGTTGTGGGTTCAACGTTATTGCAGTTGGAGAGAGAGAATGGAGTTGAAAATGAAAGTATGCCGCGGAGTGCCATGGAATATGTATTCACATGGGAATGGGATGTTGCAGAGAACTGTGAAAACTTTGTGGGACTGGATTGGGATTTTCTTTGCTCGATTCAGGATAAGATGTCTTGGCAAACAAAAGATTCAGGATAAGATGTTGGTCTAAGGGAACCGAATATATAAAACAAAGAGAATAGGGAGTGGGCTGGAGGATATTATGGGTATAGCCCATCCTTTGCGTTTGGGTTTAGTCTTTATGGACAGAGGGGCTCCGGCTCGGTGCTTTAATTTGTTTACGTATGCATGTAGACCAGCGTAAAGGGCTAAATGGGTCCTCAATAGCCCGTTCACAAACTAATTTCACGGTGAATCGTGACCAATCTGTCCACTAGCGATTTTGAGTCGGTTTGTGGTCCATGAACCAATTTTCGTTTTTCTTTTTCCATCTTTTTTTCCTTTTTTTAATCTAATTTGTCCTTCTTCCTTACCAACTTTTCAACCCTGTTTTTTTTTTCCTCCACTAAAGCATATATTCCAAACAAATAAAATTTAAAATATAAAGAAGTCTCTTATAATATAAAGAACTAATCTGATCAACTAGAGTGAAACGATCGGAGGAAAAATATTTTTTAGTGTATGTATCTGTTAATCAGAATTAGATTGTCGTAATTTGGTTTGGATTTTTAAAAAACTTTTAGTTTGTTTGTCAATTTTACGTTTTATGAAAAGTATTCAAGTGCACGTAACTATTTAATTTAATTTTTTTGAAGAATAATAATTTCATTTGGTTATAATTTAGAAAACCTTAAGATTATATCACTATTTTTAGGAAGACCATGCCATTTATTTATTTATTTTTAATAATTGTGAAAAGAGATTATTTGAAGTGATAAAACTTTTTCGAAAAAGACGAAAAGAAAACTTATTATGTCTCTTCTTGAGGTAGTTATTCACGTTTGTGATCAGGAGTGAAACCCGCAGCTGAGGTTGAGCTTAAGTTTCTATCAAATCGGTTTTAGTTGTTAAAGTAATCATCCTTCTCACTTGATGTCTCGCATAATTCTTGCCATTAGCAGGCCGCCTTATACTAGCCTTCTATGTAAGCACTTGCCTCAACATTAACAATAGATAAAGAGGCTCATCATTTATTGAGGATGAGACTTGTTGTACTAAACGCTTACTCAATGACAACTGTTGAAGTCGAAGCAATGAATGCTTCACGGGTGATGCGAAATAAGAGTGGTAGTCTCTTGTATGCCTCTGCCACCACTATGTATTATTAAAGTACTTAATGGAAATGTTCTCGGAAAACTTCAAATCCGTATTAGTGTAGTGTTGCATCTCAGACATTAGACCACCAGATTGTTACTTCTTCAATTTTTGTACTAGTAATTGCTTGCCCATACATAAATAATGTCACACTTTGGTAGGTGGCAAAGAAGAGACTAATGACTGGCTACCATAATGACTTTAATAGTGGTTAAGCATCTTCTCTATGTTGGCTACAGTTGTCGACACTTCCTGCTATGCTTCCAAGCTATATATGTCTTGTGAATTTGTTAGATCTTCAATGTAACTGTAATAAGTTTTCAAATATATTAGTAATAATTTTGCTTTACGATGAGGATCTAAAATAGTTGCTACAAGATAAATATGAGAAATGTTTTCATAATAAGTTAAACACTTCAGCTCCATATTGTATATACATGCATACAGGTTTAGGTCTTCACAAGTTTCCAGTAGCACGCCAAGTATGCTAATAGCTGACATAACAAACAAGTGTATATTAAGCCTGTAAACCTATGAGAATGTCAATTTCTTGCATGTTGGACATTACAAAGTCACACAGCAATTCACTGTAAGAAATTATTCTATGCAATAACTCGTAAGTTAAGTTCTAATGGTGTTGCACATCTATCTTAAATTTTCGAGGCCTCTTCTAATGCTTCATGTACAAGTTCCTTCACTTTTTGTGAAAGGACGGCTTCTTTGTTATTGTCTTAACGATGTTATTGATTGGAGTTATACTATCTTATAAAGCTATAATGTCATTCTTGATACACAAGTTAAGAATATGACATATACAACGATGCAAAAAAAACCCTCCACTAATACTGGTTGATAGTAATTTTACAGATCAGATATTGAGGCAATATTGACACTTGCATTATCAAAACCAATAAAAAAAATTTCTTCACTAATTCGTACTCATTTATGATTTTTCTAATAATTTTATAAATATTTTACGCCGTATGTCGCTCATTACATATCTTTAAAGCCAATAATCATATATTAAATTGCTAATTATTTTCTATCCAATAAACAATAACACATATGTAAGAATTATTATGAAAAGGATTTGTCTATATGTCTACTTATGTGGATACATCCATATCAAGTGAAGCGAACTTACCTACGAGCTCTCTCTTACCTTTATGGTAGAGCTCGTGCGTAGCTTAGGTTAACATGCTACGGCTAAGTTGTTGCGAGCTAGGGTTGAATATCTCTTACTTGTATCGACTCTGCCACTCTAATACACCTGTGTTAAATAATAAGTGCATGTTCGTCAGGCATTATGCCAAGTTGTACTTATGCCTCTCTTGATTATACCTTATCAGCAGTTAACCAAATGAACCACCGCCTCAGCCAATTTATTGTTGCATACTATCTATTCCTACCTCCCCAGGATACTTTGACCTCAAGTGTCTGTTATGGTTACCATATCCCTCTCATGTTTCCCAAGAGTAACTTACGTTATAGTAGTTGCAGAATGCTCTCAAGTTCCCCCTTTCATCTATGCCTTCATAGAAATGCATAGTAAAAATATCAAACTTACCGGATTTAGAGGGTTTACCTGAGCTTAAAGGTCTCAAACTGTCGAGCCTATGATGTCCCATGTGTTGCTTCTCTATTTCGAAAATAATTTCTATCTCGTCTTCCTCATCCTCGAACATACTTATAGGGTAACTCGTTCATGGTGGTTCAAATCCAACAAGTTGTGCAAGGATACTTATGCAAGGAGGTTCGAATCTAGTAAGACATTTAGTGATAGGAATCAACCCTTTAAATCGATGACGCGTAACCGAGCTAAAAGACTTTAATGACTCACTCGAAGGATACTAAATCTAATCCATAGCTGAGACTGGAATTCCTGTCTCAAGTTGGTCTTCTACTGACCTAACTATCAGATTCTTACTTTTGTCATATCTACCCATGTCCAGTAGCTATGCTTTATCTTAAAAGATGGCCTCTGAGTGCCAGCACTTTTTACTTCATCTATTTTGTATCATAGTCTTAACTTCCATTCACTACATGATACGTGTCTTTTGGCACGATCTTTTCAGAAGGATTCTTCACTTTTTCGCAATGAATAATCTTTTATCTCTTTTACCCCCTTTTAGTAAGTTTCATATAACATAATTGTAAAATATCCTTTTTGTCTTTTCATACGTACAAAGTAACCCTAGTAGATACATATATAAACCTCCACTTTCTTGTATGTAAACAATCAGCTAATTAATACAGAATTATTCACTTAAGCAACTTTAGTATTCTCGTTATCATTTAACTCTTATCTATACCCTTTAACAAGGAGTAGTATCGAGTGGTCCCCTCAGTTTGGATCAATGTATCATATTCGGCGGATTATAAACCAAGTAGGATTGAGTGGTACTTCATATTTATTCGATAGCTGCTCGAATTTTGTTAATTTTTTCTTATTTATTTTTTGTTTGCTTTGTTGTGATGCTTTTTCATATGTCCTACCCCAGAGACATATCAACTTCACTTATATCACAGCACAATTCCACTAAGGAGTTTTTGGTTCGCTTTACTATTAGTAGCTGGTGTGTTCCTTTTGTAGCTATTGTAGTGTGTTTGTGTGATAGCAAGTGTGGTTCCATTATTACTCTGTTTTTCATTGTGAGAAATGGAGCAAGTTACTCTTACTTTGTTTGAGTGACTATTAGGTATTAAAACTTGTTAGTGAATAGTCAATCTGTACAGGACATATTGTACTATATCAAATTTGAGTGTTCAAGGTATTATTAGAGACCAGAGTAGTAGTACTCAACCTAGTCATGGTCGTAATAATAGTAACACCCTAGGATCCGTCAACGATAAACTAAACAGACTCACAAACCTTGTTGAAAGTTTAGGTACAGCCATACAAGTTAACAAACAACAACCTTAGGGTATGTCGTCGTAGAATTTACCTGAGAATATTCAAGAGAGGGGTTATGGCTAAGCTAGCTAAACCTATTGCCCAATTTAAGCCCCTTAAGTTGGAGGACCTACTAGACAAAGACTGGATTTGGAGAAGATCAAGGACAGCCATATAAGTTAACAAACAACAACCTTAAGGTATGCCACCATAGAATTTACCTGAGAATATTCAAGAAAGGGGTTATGGCCAAGCTAGCTAAGCCTATCGCCCAATTTAAGCCCCTCGAGTTGGAGGAGCTACTAGATAAAGACTGGAGTTGGAGAAGATCGAGGAAGATGATGAAGAGTTGGATGTCGAAGAGTTTAGGGAAGAAGAAAAAGAAACTGACTATTACCAAGTACAGGGACGAGGACACCTAGCTCCTCGAGGACTAGATGATGTCAAGGTTTAAATTCCACCCTTTAGTGGAAGTGGATATGCCAATGAATACTTAGAGTGAGAAGAGAAGGTCGAGAAGGTATTTGACTGTTATGGGTATACAGATGCTATCAAAGTCTAGCTTGCTACATTGGAGTTTATTGGGTATGCCATAATATGGTGAAAAATTTTGAACGCAGCCAAAGTAAGGGATGGAAGACGAGGTGTTAGAACCTGGGATGAGATAAAAATGTTATTGAAAGGCAGATTTGTGCCTGAGACATACCTACAAAATACATTTGCAAAGTTGCAAGAGCTTCTCCAAAGAAGCCGATTTGTTGATAATCATGTTAAGGAGTTCTAAATGCTTATGATCTGAGCCGATGTGGAAGAACCAAAAGCCTATACTATATCGAGGTTTATTTTTGGACTCAGGTTTAAGATTTGCAAAACTGTGGAAGTGTAGAGGTTTTATACCTTAAAAAAGGCGATTAAGATGGCATAGAGGGTAGAAAAGCAGAGAAGAAATGCTCCAAGCCAACCTACTCCAACATTCTCTTGACCCCTAGTTTCGCGTTGACCTATTCAAGCTAAGCCAAGGAGGCCATACAGTGCCGAGGATAGGAATGACCAATCCGATGATAGCTGAGTGAGTTAGTAAGGCTAAACCGGTCAGATAGGTCTATCCAAGGTTAAGACGACCTCGAGAACATTTGAGAAAGGACAAACCTCCAAACAGAAGACTAGTGAGGTGAAGTGCTTTAAATCCTTAGGCTTTGGGCACATAGTTGTTGAGTGTCCAAATCGACGTGCCATGGTGCTCTAAGAAGATGTAGTGGATAGCATCGATGAGAGTGAGCCTGAGGAGGAGAAGGGTGTGCGAGACGAGGAGAAGTAATGACCTTAGTTTTGAGACGAATATTGAGCTCCCTACTGAACTTTAAGGAAGAGTAGATGGAAAATCTATTCCATACCAAATATACCATCAAGGGACAATTATGCACCATTATAGTAGATGGAGGAAATCGTATTAATATTGTTGTACAGTCCTTAGTGTAGAGATTGGGTCTGCCAACCTTAGAGCATCTCCAACCTTACAAACTACATTAGCTTTATGATAAAAGTGCTTTACACGTGACTGAACAAGTGACTGTACCATTTAGTGTTAAGAGTGTGTATCGAGACAAAGTAGTTTATAATGTCGTCCCCATAAGAGCTTCACATTTGCTACTTGGACAACCTTGGATGTTCAACTGACGTGTTACTTACAATGGTATAAGAACGCTTATGCCTTCATTAAGGATAGAAGGAAGATTGTGTTGCAACCCATGGCCCCGTCCTAAGTAAATGAGACCCATAATTAATTCACCTAAGCCCGTAAGGAGAAGACCTTAGTTATGAGCCAAAGAAAGCTCCGATCTATTGAAAAGGTTAAAGAACCCATGTTCCTATTGGTTAGGAGACTCTTGGAGATAATGGAATTAGAGAATGTTCCAGAAGAGATTTGAAGCTTGCTAAATGTGTTTTTCGACTTGTTTCCAGAAGAACTGCTTAGAGTACTACCTCAAGTCTGAAGAATAGAGTATTGTATTGATTTATAGCCTAGCATAGCCCTTCCGAACCGATCTGCATACAAAATGAACCCTGAGTAGGCTGCCGAGTTGAAAAAATAGGTGAATGAGCTTATAGATTAAGGATATGTAAGGGAGAGCATAATCCCTTATGCGGTACTAGCTCTATTGTTCCGAAGAAAGATGGCTCATGATGTATGCGTATCGATAGTTGAGTAATTAATTAGATTGCTATCAAGTACAAATATTCGATACCGAAACTCAATGATATGCTGGATGAGCTTCATGGTACCCAAATGTTTTCAAAAATTGATCTATGAAGTAGCTACTACCAAATTTGTATAAGACCAGGAGATCAGTGGAAAACTGCCTTCAAAACCAGACACGGACTCTATAAATGATTGGTTATGCCGTTCGAACTTACCAATGTACTGAGCACATTCATGAGGTTAATGAACCATGTAATGTGCCCTCTGATCGGAAGATGTGTGGTTGTATATTTTGATGACATTCTGGTATATGGTGCTAACTTGAACTGCTATGTTCAACATCTTTGTAATGTATTTGATACTTTGCAAACTAAGAAGTTGTATAGGAATGTGAAAAGTGTACGTTCTGCTATAATGAGGTGGTTTTCTTAAGGTTTACAATGCCAGGGGAAGAGATCTGAGCAGATGAGGAAAAGATTTGACTTGTTCTGGAATGGTCAATGTCGATGAATGTTGTTGATGTTTGAAGTTTTCATGGCCTAGCTTCTTTCTATAGACAATTTATTAAAAACTTTAGCACATTAGCTACCTTATTGACCAAGCTGACAAAGAAGAGTGAAGGATTCAAGTAGAATGATCGAATTGAATAGATCTTTAAAGATATCAAGGAAAAACTCACCTCGACACCTGTCCTATTATTGCCAGATTTTGATAAGCTCTTTAAATTAGAATGTGATGCATCAAGAGTTAAAATTGGTGCTGTCTTAATGCAGGGGCAATGACCTGTCGCCTACCACAGTGAGAAATTTAATGGTCCTGTCCTGAACTATTCTGTGTACGAGAAGGAGTTGTACTCCCTTTTCTGAGCCTTTACTGTTTGGCAGTACTATCTGTTACCACGAGAGTTTGTTATTTACATTGACTATGAATCATTGAAGCATCTTGGGAGTTAGAACAAGTTTTCAAAGAGATAAGCCAAGTGGTTGGAGTTTATGAAGGGGTTCTCGTACGTCATTCGGCATAAGAAAGGAATCGCAAATGTGGTCATCGACATTCTGTTACGATGGCAAACTTTGCTAATCACTTTATAGAAAAAATTATTGGGATTCTCACTCATCACTGAGCAGTATGCTACTAACCTTCACTTTGGTCCCATTGTTGAACAGTACCGAAAAGGACTAGTTGTTGGAAGATATTATCTTAAGGATGGCTATCTGTTTAAGAACTGTAAGCTATGTATTCCAAACCGCTCCACGTGTAAGCTATTGGTTAGGAAAGCTCATAGCGGAGGATTATCCGGTCATTTCGAGGAAGCCAAGACAACCAATCTATTAAGAGAAAACTTTTATTAACTTGGTTTGGCTAAAGATGTCCATAAGGTTGTTGGTTGTTGTAAAGTGTGCAAACGAGCTAAGGGAAAGAGAAAACCCTATGGAGAGTCAATGCTCTTGCCAACGCTAACCTTATCTTAAG
The DNA here is from genome assembly GCA_024138005.1 of Lumnitzera racemosa. Taxonomy (NCBI): domain Eukaryota; kingdom Viridiplantae; phylum Streptophyta; class Magnoliopsida; order Myrtales; family Combretaceae; genus Lumnitzera; species Lumnitzera racemosa. The sequence continues at coordinate 72,940,465 of JAMXBC010000003.1, forward strand.
CCAACCTCAGTATGAAATTTAACCTAGGGTTGCCTTAGACATCTAAAGGAAATGATTCTATATTTGTTATGATAGATCGCTTTAGCAAAATGGTATACTTCATCCCATACCATCGAACTAACTATGCTCTATCTATTGTTGATTTGTTTTTGCAGGAAGTTGTTCGACTACATAGGGTACCAAAGACTATTGTCTCATATCAAAATATAAAATTCTTAAGCTATTTTTGGAAGACTCTTTGGAGAAAACTTGGAACTAAACTTGTATTCAACTTCAATAGCCACCCTTAGACTGATGGCCAAATTGAAGTAGTGAAGAGGATGTTAAGTAATCTACTTAAAGATATTATGGGAAAACGCTTGAGAAATTAGGATCTATACCTACCAATTGTGGAGTTCACCTACAACTAGACTATCCACAACACCATTAGGAAGACTCCATTCAAGGTCATTTATAGCCTTAATCTAATAATTCCCCTAGAGATGGTCAGTACCCCAACAGCTGTTGAAGAGAGCCAATCTATAGCTAACTGAGCTTAAGTATTGCAAGAGCTACATGAGTTTGTAACCAAGAAGATCGCCAAATTCAATCAAAGACAACAACAAATAAGTAGCAGAAGCTGTCGAACTATTTCTTTCCAACCAGGAGACTTAGTATGGATTTACCTCAACCAAGAGTAATTCCCGTACATGAGACAGAACAAATTATCTCCTTAAGCTGATAGTCCATTTAATGTCCTAAAGAAAATTAAGCGCAATGCTTACCAAATAAAGTTGTCTGATGACTATGGTGTTTCCTTCACCTTCAATGTGTTCGATCTAATTCCACACCAACCAACAAAAAACCCTGTAAGCGCCCTAGAGGAAAGAGCAAAGACTGCTCCAAATTTGAGGTCAAATCTTTCTGATACCTAAGCAAATGATAGAAATCAATCCCTTGGACTAATCATGTGTAGTCAAGGTAAAGGACTCTAAGAACTCGCTCGGAAGATACTAACTCTAATCCATAACTAAGACGAGAATTCCTATTCTGAGCTGGTCTCCTACCAACCTAACTATTAGATCCTTACTTGTGTCAAGTCCGCCCCTATCTAATAGCGATGCTTTATCCTAGAAGATAAGCCCTGATTGCCAACACTTTCTGTTTTGTCTATTTTGTATCATAGTCCTAACTCCCATCCATTACATGACACGTGTCTTTTGGCACAATCTTTTCAGAAAGATTCTTCAATTTTTTTGTATTGAATATTTTTTATCTCTTTTACCCCCTCCCCCCTCTCTTTTAGTAAGTTTTATGTAACCTAATTGTAAAATACCTTTTTTGTTTTTTTATACATGTAAAGTAACCTTAGTAGATGAGTATATAAAACCCCACTTTCTTGTATGCAGACAATCAACTAATCAATACAAAATTATTCACTTGAGCAACCTTAGTATTCTCGTTATTATTTAACTTTTATCTATTCCCTTTAGCAAAAAGTAGTGACAAGTGACCCCTTCAATTTGGACTAATGTGTCATATCCAGTGGATTGTAGGCTAAGTAGAATTGAGTGACACGTCGTATCCATTTGATAGCTACCTGGAGTTTGCTAACTTTTTCTTATTTGTTTTTTCTTTGCTTTATTGTGATACTTCTTTGTATGTCTTACCCCGAAGATGCATCATTTAGGGACATTCATGCATGGAGGTTCAAACCTGAGAAGTGATGCGCCTCAGCAACTCATGCATTGATGTTTAACGTCAAAGCTAGGAGGTAGTGTGCCGCTATTACTCATGTGATGAGGTTCTAGATTGAAATTAGGAGGTGATGTAACTCGTTCTTCAATATTCTTAACCATATCGTATGTCCTCTACTCATTTAGGTAATACTTGTAATCTAGGTACTCTTGAACATCATCAAACTGTTGTGGCTTAAAGAACGTACTTATTCCAATGCTCTTACCCTTACCCTTACCTTTACCTTTCTTGCTATATGAGGAACCGTGCTTCTTACTGGAGAAAGTACGACACAAGAATCTTTCCATAAATCTTAAATTTTTTTTCTTAATTACTACAACAAAAATGTATGAATGAAGGACAAGAATAATATGTAAGACAACACAAAACAGAATAAAGAATCATACTCAGATGTTGGTGGTAATTGAAAGAAATATTTCTCTCACAATGTTTTACAATTAAAAAATGCGAAGGCACAATGGTTAGAGTTGGAGCTAGAGCGTTTTAATGAATTTGAGATAGAATAATGACTACTTCATGGTTGTACCCTTCAATTTATAAATAACAAGAAAGGTCTAAATGTATAGTTTAAAATTTAAAACTTTGAATTTGAATCACTCCAGACACCATAATTTTTTAATTCTACAAGCTGCATGCGCTGAAAGAGAAAGTAGAGGGAGTAAGGAGAATATCCAGGTAGGTTATTTTCCATCGAAAGAGAAAGTTGAGGGGGCAAGGGGAATAAAGGGGTTGGGTAAGGGTTTAGGGGTTTGTGGGGGGAGGGGTATTGCGGGGGAGGTGCACTGGTTTCAATACTAACCTTCCTTATTTTTTTTTTTGGGTAGCGAGCCTTAAATCACCAGGTTAGTGGTTCAAAGCTCGTCGGTTCGGGTGGTTCCACCCAAAGAACCGCCAGGCTCGGCCTAAGAGAGGGTGGGTTTACGGTTCAAAACTAACTGTTATATGAGTCTATATGGATGTAGTGTATGCTAATTTTATTTTAAATTAATTATTTTAAATAGTTCTTTTCAAATATTAATTAGGTTAATAGCGTAGAGAAGATAGATAGTTGTTGAAACACACGTGGTAACTCTACTGTAATGGTTGATGTATGTGCCCTTCAATTGATTTTTCACTTTTAGGAGAGGCGCATATAATTTATGTTCCTTTTTAACACTAAACCTACAACATCACATTAATACCAACATCTTTACCTTTATATAACATATTAGCATGTTATATAAGAGAAACACATCAAATTTGCATCAATTTAAAGAGGCTTTATCTAACAACTCACAGTTATAAGCAGTCATGAGATAAACACCAATTATTGGAATATTAAGATCTAAAATCCAAAACAATCTCTAACTTGAATTATCTCTAATTGCAAACTTCAAACTCTAACTTCAATAATCAAGGTAAACCAAAAAATAAAATTTAATCTTCAACATCAAACTATAAAATATATGAAAGTAAAAAAAAAAATCTTTATCATTTTTTGAATATGATGTGCCAAATAAAAAAACATACTGAGGTTAATTAAATCCTATGATCGACATGACATACGATAATATCTAGTAATTGCATTATAGAGAATTCGACATGAAATAAGGATCTTAAATAACTATTGTTAAATAAGTCACCAATATGACGTAGGAAAATCTAAAGGACAAGTTGTTTTCCACAATCTATTACTACATTGATAATAACAATAGAATAATAATGACTCTCAATCAATTATAGAATAAATAACATGTTTTTAATTGAATGATGAAAATACAACCAAAACCTTATATAGGCTCATAAAACCCAGGTAACTAAAATGATAAAAAAGGACTCAACTAATAAATGTTAAATTATATAAGAAGAAATATAATAAATGAAATATATGAAAATTTCTTTCTTTTTTTTTTCTTTTGGCCAAAATATATGAAAATTTCATAATACCTAAAATACTAAAAGACTTGCAATTATAAAAGATAATATAAAATAGCATAGGAAAGATGGGTGTTGTTGAAGTCATTGCGCAACAAAAGATCGATCTACCGAAGTTAGTTGTTAGTCCAATCAACCATAACTAGTTACTCGTGGTTTGGATTGAATTGATCTTCGTGCCATGGTGTCAACATCGAACGTGATCTCTTAGAAAAAGATTATAGCCTAATCTTAAGCCACAACTCCACATGGATTATATACTATGATAGTATCCTTTAAAAAACTATCATGAATAGAATATAGCAGCTCACCAAATCTTCAACTCTATTAACAATCTACACTCTTTTCGACTCGTCATGGAGCTAACCATGCTTTAAAGAATGATATTACAATAACACATTGGTCATTCATGTCATGTACTAATGGACCTTTTAAGGATATATCAATTGATACTTTACAAGTCTTTTAATAAGGAATTGGTATGGCTTATTAGGATTGGTGGTGGCATTTTAAACTGCTAGTACTTCCTACATTGAGTTGGTAACTTTTTTGTCTACTTCTAAATCCTCATTCTTATTGTAGGCTTTTCTCTCTTATATTGATTTCTTAACCACAACAAAATCATACATACATCTTAATAAGAATCAGGCTACTAGGCCTTTGACCCACAGTTGAGCCTGAGGACTGGAAGGCCTAGTAAAGCGGATTCTTTTGCTCCAGTCGAGTCTCGCCAAAGCTGAGTACTTCTTTTTCGAGTCACTTTGTATGCCAAGCCAAATAACTATCTATCTTTCTAAAGTATGTCGAGTTGTAGATTACCAAGAGAACTGCCAAACCTTTCACGATTACTCACTCACGCCTGAGCCAACTAATGACTTGACATCTCCTTTGTTGAGGAGTTAAGAGAGAGAGAGAGAGAAACCAAACTGATCCTTAGTTATCCTTGCTTAGATAAGCAACTCGACCATACACTTTTGTCTGCATCCTCCAATGACCTCGCCAATGTATCGCCACCACGTGTACAGGACTACATATAGAATCCACCACACTAATCATTATTTTTTTTTTGAATATTTATTTTTACCTTTTTGTATTTTTGTACAATACTTCTTTAGGGTAATACTCTTTTTTCCTTTTCTTTTTTAGATATGTGGCCTTAAATGCTCAGGTATAAATATTTCTTATATTTGTAACTGTAAACATCAGATTGAACATTAATACACTTGATATTTTTCTCTCGTAAATACTACTTGTTTACATTTATCTCACTCTTATTTCTTATCCTAACCCTTAAGTAAAGCTAGATGGCGAGTAATCCCACTTGACTATCTTGTGCGTCATATCAAGTTGTGTTATAAGTTCTTGAAAGTTCTATTGATGTGTTATATTCATTGGAGCTATTCGTGGGTTTTTGTTTACTTTTCATTCGCACTTGTTCTTTCGTACATTCCCTATTTTTTGCTTTTTAAGCTTTCGGTAAGTTTGGACTCATTCAATGACCGACCTTATTTGTTTTTTATAATAGTTCGCAACACATCCTTTAGGTCATGGTGGTAGAACAACAAGTTTTCCCTAAAGAACTTGTTGAATTGTGCAACACATCATGAAAAAGCTATTAAGGCTTCCCTAAATGTAGGTGACAATCATCCATAAATGCAATATCACACAAAATCTTATTCTTGTAGATAACATTGACAAAAAAACTAAACCAATGCCCATTTCATAAATCTGATGACCTTATTGTAACAAAAGATTTTATATAAGCATGAATGATTGGCAACTTCTAATCGCAAATTCTTCATCACATAATTTAAAATCAAGTTAGACGATCATCACTAATGATCCCATGACATACATGATTCTGAATGTGGACACAAGTGTGTAAGTCGTGTTTCATCATCGCATTTCAAGGGAATCAAACTTTAGTGAAAACCTTAAATTTTCTTCAATAGACTAACAAAACAAGTCACCCTACCCACATTGACTAATCAACCGATAATAATTTTTCAACCCAAAGAAGAACAACACATCCACAAAATATGCAATAGAATTTTGTGATATCTACAAATTAACTAACACAACCACAAATATATTTCAATCTCTACATCAACAACCATTGATAATAAATTAAAACAACATAGGAAAATCTAAACGACTGGCTGTTTGCCACAATCTAATACTACAATGATAATAACAATAGAATAATAACAACTGTCAATCAATTATTGAGCAAATAACATGGTTTTTTAATTAAATAAATAAAATATAACAGGCTCATAAAACTTATGTAACTACAATGACCAAAAAGGACTCAACTAATAAATACTAAATTGTATAAGAAGGAAAAAAAAAAAAACACAATGAAAGAAATATATGAAAATTTCATAATGCCTAAAATACTGAAAGACTTGCAATTATAAACGATAACATAAAGTAGCATAAGAAAGACGGATGTTGCTGAAGTAATCGTGTAACCAGTTGATCCAAGCTGGTTGCTGGTCTAATCAATCACAACTAGTCGCCCTATGGCTTGGGTTGAATCAATCTTCGTGCCATGATATCAACATCGTACTCGATCTCTTAGAAAAATACTCAACCCCAATCTTGAGCCGCAACTCCTCTTGAATTAAATACCATGACACTATCCTAATAAAACCTAACATGAATAGAATACAGTAGCTCACTAGATCTTTAACCCTATTAACATGAATAAAACTAAATTAGTATAAATAAATAATCAGCTTATGATTTTTTTTTTTAAACTAGTTTGATTTTAACGAATTCATGTTTTGACTACAGGTAGATTCTGATTTAATATTAGCCAACAAATTCTCAATGTCATAAGTCATACTACTCATACCCATAAAAAAAAAATCATAAAATTCGTTGAAAATTTAATATATATATATATATATATATTTGTTGGGTAAATCAAATGATATGAAAAGAGGAAAAAAAAAAAAAAAGACGATGCCTTGGAACGTTACAGTATATAGAGTTGAATTCAATCTCATGTAGTGATGTTATTTTATAATTAAGGTTTTCATTGATTCTATTTTATTGTAATTAATAAGGTGGTCATAGTGGCAGAAAGCATGGAATAATAAGTGGTAAGCATACAAAGAGAACGTAAAGCACTTTGCTTTTGGATTTTTCAATTTTTTTTTGGAACACGTATGATTTGTTATTTCATTAACGACATAAGCATACTGCTGTTGTTTTCTGTATAATGAAAATGATTCTTCATGTTTAATTTTTGATACTGCCATTAACAAGCACAATGAGTGCTGGAAGTTTCTAGCTTGAGGGCAGAAATAAAAGCGATTCATTATTAATTATTATTGTCGTGAATATATTCCCACATCGCTTTCTGAGAACAGTTTGCATCCTTTAAAATCTTGTACGTGAGATGCAGGGCGGGCTGATGTGATTGGTGTAGCTTAGGCTATCTCAAATGAAGAATGAATCCTGCATGCCAGGGTTTGGAACGGCATCAATTTTTTCAGTGCATTTCGACCCAATAGACCCAGACGAGTTAGTCGGGTCAAGGTCGAATCGCCCGGGTCAAATAGAAAGCGGTTTTAAACAATGAATCAGACCGTCGTTAAGGCAGGTTTCTGGTTGACGAATTAAACACGGGTCAAATAGAAATCCGGTCCAGTTTCGACCACACTGGGTCTGGCTTCTTAGGATTAGTATTGACGTATTAAACAACTAGTACTTCCCAACACTGAACTCGTAACTTTTTCATCTGCTTTCAAATCCTTGTTCTCTTTCCATATTCTTATTCTCGTCATCGGTTTTTCTCTTTACCAACCACTCTTACATTGATTTCTTTACCACAACTAAACCAGATTGACATCTTCTGGGGTCATGGTAGTAGAACAACTGGCTTTCCCTTTAAAACGAGATGTGTTTCTTGCAACACGTCATGAAATGGCTACTAAGACTTCCTTAGGTACAGGTGACAGCCATCCATAAATGTACTTAGTGTCATAGGTAGTATTGACAGAAAACTAAGCCGATACCTATTTCATAAATCTAATGACCTTATTGTAACCAACGCTTTCATATAAGCATAAATGATCGATAATTTCTAAGCGTAACTTTTTAATAATAAAATTTGAAATCAATTTATAAGATCATCACCAATGATTACACGACATGCATGACTCTAAATGTGGACACAAGTATGCAAGTCACGCCTCATCATCTCATCAATTTTATTAAAGGGAATCAAACGTTATTAAAAGCCTTAAATTTTCCTCCATAAACCAACAAAAAAAAAAGTTGTCCTTCCCACGTTGAATAATCAACCAATAATAGTTTTTCAACCCAAAGAACAATGATACATCCACAGAATATTCAATACAATTTTGCAACAACTGTAGATCGACTAATATAACCACAAATATATTCCAATCTCTACATCAACAACTAATGAGTAGCTTTTATATATATATATACTAATCTTAACTAAGTTTGATGGATGAAACAACTTTCTTAAATTTTCTCCAGCAGCCAGTGTGTCATTTCCTTGCTCCACTACGAGTATGATGTGGATTGATCTTGATAGCTTGGATTGAAACCATATGGTAGGAAGCGTTTAGGATTTCATCCCTAAATAACCATTTTGCCCCTTAAAAATAATGAAAAAAAAAAAAGGTTTGAGTATCTTTAAATCACATTATCTAGGGATAATAGGGATAATTGGAATATAAGGTTTAAAAACACGTCTAAAAGATTTAGATTTATTGCTCAATTCCAAAGACAAGGATTTTCTGTGCACATAAAATAAATATTGGACGGCGTATTTTCAGTTTACCTAAATAAATTATCTACATATTATTTTAGAAATATTAGTTTTAGGAAAACATTGGAGTTAAATATTTAATGCAATTAACACGTTATGGCTTTGTGAAACCGCCATTTAATATCTCATTTTTTTTTTTTATAAAATTCCGTTAAATACCTTTAAAATTTTATGTTATTTAATGTAAAAAAAAAATAACTATATTGGGATATTATAGTAAATTTTTAGATTATTTGTTTTAACCTAACTAAATCACCATCCTATCTTTATCTCATTTTTTCTTTTTTCAAGGAAAGCAATAACCCCTCCTATATGTAAATGTTATGGTGACATAGCAAATTTCTATTGAAAGAGGCTTAGAGAAAGTGGGTTAAGCTATGTAGACATAGAGGTTGTGTGCTCTAATGGAAGTTGAATGGAGTTGAGATTGAAGAAGGTTTCTACATGCATGTAGCAGGATCTTGGCATGGGAACATGAGCATTGTTGATGTTGTCTTGTTTTTCTTTTTTGTCTAACAATATATTATAACTTTAGAGGGAGGATTCGAACATAGTTCCAATAGGAGATAAGGGTTCACGCTATTAAGATATAATTGGTGAGTATAGTTGATGGTTAAGATTAATTTAATCACTACAACATGTCATTTGGAGGGTTTCTATAGTAACGCTAATAAAAATATGTTACTGTAACGTTACCTAATTTAAACCATTAATTTGCTAAAATATAATCTATACAGTTCATTCTATTAAAATAGCTCAACTTGTTAGCTGAATCACATATTAGTAGGTTAAATTTAATTGTAAAAAGGAAGAGGGATATTGTAAAAAGAGAGATATTTACAATTAATTATAAAAAGAGAGAGGGAAAATATGAAAAAGAATATATTACTAATTAACTAAATGGGAAAAGGAAAAGTATAAAAAGGCATATATTACTAATTAACTAAATGGGAAAAGGAATATATTGTTAATTAATTAAATGGGAAAGGAGAAGAGATAATGTAACATGTTAATCTTCTATAGCAAGTTATTTTGCCTAGCCTTGTGATAACGCTATATTGTTAGTGTTATAGTAGAAAAATCTTTAGATTTATGTATTATATATGTTGTTTACATATATATATATATATATCTTCTATCATATTAAAGGGGTTGGGATGGGTTTGGTGCCTTAGATTTATATAAAAATAACATCTTTCAATTTATGAGTAACCGCTTCATACCACTTTCGGAAGTATTTGTTAAAAATAAAAAGAACTCCTTATCCACTCGTCCCATGTCTTTGCCTTAACTATACTTTTCTATGTTATGCCTAGATCCCTCTTAAAAATTACGAACCCAAAAAATTTATTTAGTATAAACACTGATTTAGTATAATCAAGTGTTTTTTATTAACATTTATAGAGTTTTCACATGAGTGGCATTTTATTTCCAAAAAGAATTTAATGTTTTCTTGATAAATGAAATGTTATATCGTTATTTTATATGATGAGTGAACGAATGCTATCGAGATTGCTTATTTAAGCAAAGATGCGCGTAGGTATCACCGGCGAATTCTCTCACTCGAACTCGTACGACACTTAGCGTTTCTGACCACACTAAGGAAGGCTAAATCAATTTGTAACACACTTATAATGTTTAGAGAGATAAACTCTAATGCAAATAGTATTCACTCAAATAACTAGATGATTACAACTGAGGGGTTTTCCCTTATATATACAAAAGGCATCTCAAGATGGATGGCTAAAATTAATTTGATCTAACGGTTATAATTGAAATCTTGCCTACATTTACATTAAATGTATCCACTTACTCTACTTACCACATACTCTGGAACCTTTTGGAGCCTTCTAGACCTTCTAGAACATTTTGGATTATCCACCTTGGGCTTAAACGAACCTCATCAGTTTAAGCCCTTCTAAATGGGCTTGTGACATTCTCCCCAACTCATTCTAGTGACATCCTTGTCGTATTTTTTTCGTAGAACTTTTGAATCTTATCTGGAAACTGCCATAGGCCTACAGTAGGTTCCCAACTGGCCTCACTTTCTGGCTTTCCCTTTTAAATAACCATATACTGATGTCTAGGGAAGTGGCTTTGTCTTCTTACATATCTATCCGCGATAATTTCTCCAACTTCTTTGTCATACGACTCTTGAACCCCGATTGGAGCCCTTTGTGACATTATTCTTCTTAGGTCATCTTCGTTCTTATGATATGGCTTGAGTATACTAACATTGAACATTGGGTGGAATATTAATCTTGGGAGTAATTTTAACTTATAAGATACCCGTCTTACCTGTTTCACAATAGGGAATGGTCCTTCATACCACCTCATCAGTCCATTGTGTAATTGGCCTTTGGTCCACTGGATCAGGTATAACTTCTTAAGTATTTGATCTCCTACTTGATACTCCATTACTCTATTGGCTGATGCTTCTTATCTGCAACCTTTTTCATTTTCTTGATAGCCCTATCTAAGTACATTCGAGTTAAGTCTTGGCTCTCTTACCATTCTCTTGCAAATTTATATGTCGGGGGATTAGACCCTGTATACCTTAATGTTACTGTATTGGGAGTTAGTGACTGTTTCCCTAGGACAATCTCAAAAGGACTACGCCCCATTGATTCATTCTTCTATAGATTAAAAGAGAACTGTACCATATCCAATAACTTAAACCAGTCTTGCTGATTTGCACTTATGAAGTGCCTTAAGTAAAGCTCTACTAATGCATTCACCCTTTTCGTTTGTAGATGAAGACTAATAGAAAAGGTTAGCTCAAAACCAAGAAGCTTGAATAGTTCAATTTAGAATTTCCCTGCAAAACGACCATCCCGATCACTTATAATGTTTCTAAGAAAACCCTAATACTTTACTATATGCTTGAGGAACAATCAGGCTGCTTCATCAGTGGGGTACTCCTTTGTTGCTGAAATGAATGTAGCATATTTTGAGAACCTATCTACTATTACCATAATAATACCGTATCCCTCTAACTTGGGTAGGCTTATGATAAAATTCATAGAGACACTTTCCTAAGGATGCTCTAGAATAAGCAGAGGCTCTAATAGTCTAGAGGTTAGCCTTTATTCCACCTTGTCTTGTTGACATATGAGATAGGTTCTAATGTAACTCTCAACATCTTCCCTTAAATGCGGCTAAAAGTATCTTTCTTCCACCAAGGCTAGAGTTCGGTGTATTCCTGGGTGACCTGCCTATTTAGAATCATGGCATTCCTTTAGTATTTCCCTCCTTAATGGTGATGAGTAGGGAACATACACCAGTCGCCCCTTAGTGTATATTAGTCCATCCTTTTCCTAAAATCTTCTCGTTTACCTTCTTTACATGAGATTAGTAGAGCCTTAGCTAACTAGTCGGTCTCTATCCCTTTTTGAATCTTCTCTCGAAGGTTATTCTTAGGACTATTGATAGCAGCCGATTTTACCATTCGACTTAGGATATCTGTTATAGCATTCTTCTTGCCCGCCTTGTACTCTATATTGAAATTAAATTTTGCCAAGAAGATTTGCTAATAGGCTTACCTAGGAGATAGCTTCTTTTAGGTCTAGAAATAACTAGTGGTCACATTGTTAGTCTTAATCACAAATTTCGTACCAAGTAAGTAGTACCTCCAAACTTGAAGGCAATGCACCATAGCTATCATTTCTTTCTTATGTACTGGGTATCGCCTTTTCGTTTCATTCTACTTTAGACTCTTAAAGGCTATTAGGTGGTTCTTCTACATCAAATCCCCACCAATGGCATAATTACTAGCATTCGTACATACTTCAAATGATTTGTCAAAGTTAGGGAGCACAAGAACGGGCTCTTTAGTGATTGCTTCCTTTAATGTATCAAATGCCTTTTGCAGATCTTCCCTCCATTCCCATGGAACATCTTTCTTAAGGAAATCTGTTAGGGAGGTAACCATTCGAGAATATCTATAAATGAACCTTCTATAATAATTTACTAAGCCAAGAAATGACCTCAATTCAATAGGCTTAGTAGGTTCTTTTCATTCTCGAATGACTCGTGTCTTCTCTTCGTCCATTTTGATCTTCCCCTGGCTTACTATATGCCCCAACAAGGTCACTTTTTCCTTTGCAAAGACACATTTCTCTAACTTTACATACAACTCATTTTCCCTTAAGGTTAGGAAAACTACACGAAGATGTTCTATGTACTCGTCCATAGTCTTTCTATAAATCACGAATCATTCAAGTAAACCACAACAAAATGATCCAAGAAGGGCACCAATACCCTATTCATGAGAGTGTAGAAAGTAGTCAGGGTGTTTGTGAGCCTAAACGGCATAATAAGAAACTCAAATGCACCATACCTTATAACGCAAGTGGTTTTAGGCTCATCTCCATTTGCTATTCGTACTTAATGATATCTCGATCGTAGATCCAGTTTCAAAAAATATCTTGCCTCTCCCAATCAATCGAACAAGTTTGATACCAAAGGAATGGGGTATTTATTCTTCACAGTGACCTTATTCAAGGCCCTATAATCAATACACATCTGGAGAGACCCGCCATATTTTTTCTAGAAGAGAATTGGAGCCCCAAAAGGTGCCTTTGACGGTCAGATGAATTCGACTTCCAACAATTCCTTTAATTATCGCCTTAATTCTTTTAATTCTTATGAGGATATGCGATAAGGAACTACAACAAGAGCCTTTGTACTCAGTTCTAGCTTAATCACATGATTTACTTCCCTTCTTAGAGGTGGCTTCTTTGACAACTCTTTAGGCATGATGTCTTTAAATTCCTCTAGCAACTCCCCCACTTAATGTGGAATTGTGATAACTCTGATTTTAAATTTATTTCATAGGGTGATTTTATAGTATTTCCATTACATCTTTGGTTTTCTTTAAAGAAATTAATACTTAATTGAGTAAAATTTTGATTTCAAAGTTTGAACGCATTCTTGGATCGAAAACGAAGAAAAGGAATCAAGTTTCACTTAATTTCGAGTTCAAATGAATGAGTTATGAAGTTTTGAAGTTATACAGTTTAGGACACAACTGTGTCCGCAGGCTGTGTTCATCCAGGAAAATATGTTAAGTTCATAAAGTTACATAACCTAGGGACACGACTGTATCCCAGGCCGTGTTTGGTGATGAAAAAAGAAACCTTACAATACATTATAAAAAGATATACTAGGGTTTCGCACAAAGATTGGACATTCAAAAGAGAAGAGACTTGAGGAGAAGGAGGAGAAAAAGGCAAAAGCAATACCCAACTTCAAGATTGAAGAGATTTTTCATCAATAAAAGGCGTTTTTCATGTTTTATTTATTGATTTTGTTGCAATTTGTTTTTAGTTCCATTATGATAGCTTAAAATTCTTGTATTTAGGATTATGGAACCTAGGATTTCATATGACTATTGGATTGATTGATAATTTTCAATAAAGTTTCTATCTTTTCTTAATTCAATTATGTTATTTAATTGTTAATTGATATTTTTAGAATATCAATCTATGATATTATGCATGATGATTGAGAAATCACATGAATAATAAGATCTTGATATAATTGGAGAGAATTACATGTGTACTTAGAGATAAGATATATGTTTTTTTTCGAAAAGTTGTTCTTTTGTGTGGGAATTCATCATACATTAATGCGATTCTAAATTATATTACTAAGTGAAGAGATTCCGGTAAATAATTTAGGATTAAGGTTAATATGTTTGAGAAAGGTATTAACTTTAATTGTGAATCCCTCCGGTCAAGAAAAATAGAAATTGAATTGGATATATTTTAAGCGGTCACATGTTAAATACTAGGGGAAATAGTTCCTAAATATGTTATTTGCATTCTTGAAGTCGTTCTTAGTTTTATCACTTTCTAAATTGCTTAATCAAGTCTCATAATTAGGTTAGTTTGTTAATTTTAGTATTTTTAATTCATTCAACTCATCACAATTTTCCGGTTAGATAATAGAGCTAAGGTTAATATTAGTATTCGAAGTCTCTAAGGAATCGACTCAGACTCATATCCGATATATTAAAACTGATAGGTGCACTTGCCTTATATTAAATTGCCTCTTGATTTCTTGTCTCTTCCTCCCCCTTTAGAGTAACTAAATAGGTAACTTCATTCTTTTTGAGGCCCTTAGCTAATTGAATAGTAGAAAGGAATTTTATAGCATGACTGGTTTTCCTTGTGATGGGTACCATACATTGAGAGTCGGTATCAAGCACATAAATACAATTAGCACATAGAACAATAAATGCATCAATACAATCTAAGAATTCCATCCTGATCACAAATTCAAAGTTGTCTATGTGTACTACTTCGATGGTTTTCTTCCCTTTCCATCCTCCCACATAGAGCTTTATCTCCCTAGCAACTCTAATAATAGAGACTTCCTTTGAGTTTATCGTCTTAAGCCATGTCTTGGTCTGGTCTACTTTCAGTCTAAGATTACTTGCTGTTACCTCAGAGATGAAAAGATGAGATGCCCCGGTGTCAATAAGGGAATTTAATCTCTTATCAGCAACTATCACTTCAGTGTACATAAATCCCTTTTACTTCTCAATGGCTTGTGACTTCATAGCGCTAAGCAGTCGTACAGAACCCAGCTTAGCCTCATCCCCTTCATTGGAGCTCTCATTTATCATAATTGCTGCCAACCAATCTTTCTTTGGACATTCCTTAGCATAATGAGAGCCATTAGAAATAACACTTTAATTCTCGTAGCTTTCATCGTTTCCCATCCTTTCCTTCACAAGTCCTTCCCTAATCATTGTTTTTCTATTCCATCTTAGCCTTTCCTCTTGAGGAACTTCGGCTCTTTTCTGTCTCCACTCTCCCCTTCTATCTTCCCATTAGGGTCTTGTGTTCCGTTTTCTTAAACTCCATTAGGCCTTCAACAATTGCTATAACCTTAGATATGTCTTTTACTTCTCTTTGCTCTAACTCTAACTTCGCTCAAGGTTTCAAAACATCTAAAATCATCAATAGAGCATCATCTTATTTAAGGTTTGGGATCTCTAGCATTAACTTCGAGAATTCCTTCACATATTGCTTGATGTCATCCTTATGAGTTAAGTGACGTAATTTCACCTTTGTTTGTTTAGCGGCATTTTGGGATGAGAATTGCCTCTTGATTTCTTATACAAAACTAGCCCAAGTGTTGATTTCATTTGCCTCCCTATGCCACTACACCATAGTAAAATCCTTCAAATACATAGCAGCAGCACATATTTTTCTAAGGTCATCTAAGATTCCTATAACATTGAAATATTATTCTATCCCCTAGAGGAAGTTATTTACCTCTGGAGTAGATTGTGTCTTATTAAATGGTTCGGGCTTAGGCACATCAACCTTATGAGTAGGCTGGATGGTCACTTCATTTGTTACTACCGCCCAATATGCCGCTAGTTAGTTCTTAAGTTCCTCAATCTCTTGGTGCATAGATGCCATTGCAGCATCCATCTTAGCCTTATAAGCTTCTTACATAATTTCCAAACTCGTAACTCGAGTTTGGAGTACTTCATTCTTCCCTTCAATTACCTGATTATGTTGCTTAAGCTCCTCGATTGCTTGATTTAATACCCCTTGCAACTAGCCTCGAAGTTCCTCCTCTATCTCTTCAAGGTTGCCTTGTAATTCATTAAATTGTTCCTTTACTTCAGTAATACTCAACTCCATTCTGTCCATCCTATTAAGTAGGGAGTTTAGCAAGTCTCAGGAATTAGCTCTCTACTTAGTGACGTAGCGGTCATCCTGGCTATCCACCTCCTTGATCATCGAAGTGTTGTTATCTCCTCTAGATGACATCTTCTTCACACGTAATCTCTTTAACCTAGCTTTGATACTACTTATCACAGGCGAATTCCCTCACTCAAACCTGTATGGTACTTAGCGTTCTTAACTATACTAAAGAAGGTTGAGTTAGCCTGTAACATTCTTATAGTGTTGAAAGAGAGAAAGTAGAGAGAAAAACTCTAATGCAAGTAGTATTCACTTAAATAACTTGATGATTATAACTGAAGGGATCTCCCTCATATATACAAAGGCGTCTCAAGATAGATGACCAAAATCAATTTGCTCTAACGATTACAATTGAATCTTACCTACCTTTACATTAAATGCATCTACCTATCTTATCTATTACTTACTTTAGAACCTTCTAGACCTTCTAAAACATTTTGGATTATCCATCTTGGACTTAAACGAACCTTTTATTAAATGTATTTATCTACCCTACCTATCACTTACTTTGAAACCTTTTAGAACATTCTAGATTATCCACCTTAGGCTTAAATAAACGTCATGAGTTTGAGCCCTTTTGAATTGGATTGTGACACAGGACGAACTTATATATTTATGTTTTAGAGTAAAATAATATTTTAAGGGTTATATAGAACAAAAAAATAATGAAGAAAAATTATTTAAGATAGTTATACAAATATATATATATATATGCTCACCCTTCTTTAAAAAGTAATAAAATTTATAATTTTTAACACCCGTTTTGCCTAATATATATTTAAATTTGACTACACATTATAGAGATATATTCCACAAAAAAATTAATTGGTGCATATATATAAATATGTATATATTGGTACTTTTATCTTATTAGTTGATTAACATCTCTCACGCTCTTCTCCCCGGAGAGGGTCGACGCTCGATATTCCCTTCCGTTCCCTTCCCTTCGTGACACTTGTTAAAAGCCCCGAAATCTTAAAAAACGCCTTTAAAATCCCAAACCCCCATATGACGCTACTTTTTTTGTATCATCTCAATCAAACATGGCATCGCCATCACCGACTCTCAAACTGTGCACAAACATTAACACAAATACAATAACAAGTACCCTGAAAAGACCTGCTGTATTGTACCATTATCCATGTCCAGATGGTGCTTTTGCTGCTCTCGCTGCTCACCTATACTTCTCGGCCACTTCTCTTCCTGCACTTTTCTTCCCCAACCCTGTCTACAACCCCATTAAGCCTAAACACCTTCCTCTTCATGAAATCTCCGATCTTTACCTTCTTGATTTCGTCGGCCCTTCCGGTTTTGTCCAAGAAATCTCTTCCCAAGTTCCCAGGTACATAAAAAGCATAATAGATTGATATATATGATGTGTTAATGCTTGATTATAGACATTTCGGATGGGGAAACAAAGTACTATTTGCTATGTCTGTAGAGGAAATTTCGTTGTTCCATTGTTATAGGATGAAAACCTGCGGCTGTAACTTTGCGTCAGTATTTGATAACGTAAGCATTGTAATGAAGATCATGTTTGATGTATTCTAAAGGATGGCATAGGATACGGTCCCATGTCCAGACACGTATTACTGGAATTCTTACTCAATTGAACGTTGAAATTCGTATAGAGCTAATTGGACATTGTGTAAAAGTTTTAGTTTTAAGGATTATAGTTAATTCTGGTGAAATTGCTAAATTAGTAATTATGGATTGCTGTTGATAATTGTATTATCCCTTTTCTCTTATCTGGATTTGATGCTCGTATCTTTTTGTGTTTTTATGAAATGCTTGAAGTTTACTGGATTAGGTAGTGTCCTCTCAAACAAGAGTAATGGGGATGCTTAAACCTATAGTCTTTTAGCAAGATGAAGTTAGAATAGACAATAAAAACATCTTGTTCATGATGACGGTTTGGAGTACATAACATGTGATATTGTGAATAAATCAAGCAATTTGACTTTTGGGTGAATTGGTTCTCTTTGATGTGATGGTTATTTGATGTTTTTCTCTACTAGTGTAGAGTCATTATATTGGACCATCACAAGACAGCCCTTGAGATGTTGACCGATGATAGACTTCGTGTTTGTCAAAATGTTACTAAGATCATTGATATGGCGCGGAGTGGAGCCACAATTGCATTTGATTATTTTAGAGAGCTTATTCGGTGCGATAAAGTTTCTGAGTTTGATAGGATGAGAAAGTTTTTCGATTACATTGAAGATGGTGATCTTTGGAGATGGCAGTTGCCGAAAAGCAAAGCTTTTTCTAGTGGCTTGAAGGACTTGAACCTTGAGTTTGACGTTAATTTGAACCCCTCATTGTTTCAGCAGGTAATTGAAAGACTATTTTAGGCATAAAATTGTTCTTATATGAAAGATGCTGGTTGTAGAATGAATTCAAATTCAGTACTTAAATGTTTGTTTTCTTTCAGTCATGATCTTCATGTATAGCTGATGGGGAAAACACAGTGCTTTATTATTGGTTTGATAACAATTAAGTAGTCTTTTGAAGAAGTTGATGGTATACATGGAGAAGGGTTGATTAGGTAAAAGCACTTCAAATTGTTGCATTCTCTTTTTGGTGTATGCGAGAATATTTCTGAGAAGTACTTGTTGCCTTCTTTTTTTTTTTTTTAAATATTTAAGAATTATTTGATATGCTAGAATTGATTTCTTGCTTCAGTGTTGATATAGTTGAGATATTTTTATGCATAAACTTCAATTTTGCACATAAAAGAGGAAAACCATGCTATTAGAATGTGAGTCACATCAACAGCCAGGACCACATTTTCAATGCCTCTCTCTCTCTCTCTCTCTCTCTCTATATATATATATATATATATATATTTTTTTTTTCTTAATAAATTTGTATATTGTATAACTTATATTCTCTATAATTCTGGAAGATAAAATTAGCTGCTGTGATTTGTCGATTAGATGCCAGGTTGGTCTATTCCTTGAGTTTTGGCTGCTAGCTTACTAGAATTTGTGTCATTTGAACCATTAGTAGCAAGCACTTGAAAATTTGTTATTCATGCTTCAATGATGTACAAAAGCAGCACATCATATATCTTTATTCATACAAGTTATATCATTTTTTTTCCTTTAGATTAGCTGTTGCGTCTGACTGCATAGTGTTATGTCTCTGACAGTTAATTTCTTTGGATTTGGAATCTCTCATTGTCCAAGGGATGTCTAGCTTATCTCACAAGCAGAAGTTGATAGACAAAGTGCTTGAGCAGTCATATGAAATTGCACTTGCAGGTGGAGAATTTGGAACTTGTCTGGTAAGATTTATCTTTTATTCACCATGCCAAGTCTGACTGTTGACTTAATGCATATATAGATTGTCTTCTTTTGAAGTATCTAGTATTTGGACTTTCATCTTGTAATATTAGTAGTTTTGTTCTTGCGATAAGTGTAATGAATGTGTCTTCACTTAAAATGAGGGTTACATATCTTAAATAAGATAGTAACTTCACAAAGGTTATCCATTGAAGCTTATGCTTTACTTGTTAGTGCATTTCTAAAGTTCCTTGTTCTCCCGAACTTATGACTTTGTTCAGTAATGAATCAGTGATTCCAAATCTAAATTCAGTTAATCTTCTTCATATTGAAGGCTGTTGATGCAGATGCCATATCAGAGTTAAGAAGTGAACTGGGAAATCAATTAGCAGATAAGAGTCACAAGATGACACTGAGGTAATTTATATTATTCTTATTTGGTTGTAGCTTGTTAGTTTCTAATAGACGTATGTAGTTCATAGTATTTTTGAAGGCTGCTTATACTTGCAATGTATGTGAAAATCTGATCTAGGAGTCTAGGTGTATCTGCTTGTTTCTAACAGAAGCGTGGGAGTTTAATTTTGTAGATCATGATCAAGTCAAGCAGTATATGTACAATTACAATTTTGCTGTAAAAATATTAGAAGTATTCTTCTTTTCCACAAAGAACCAAGTTAACCCTTTGGTATGACAAATATTTTTTTGTTCCCATTGGTCAATTCCATGGAATAGTTTCCGATTTCCATAGCATCCAATTTGTTTCTGTTAGAATGAGAGCTTGGTAAGGATGTAAGGTAGTGGAGCAAAAAATTGCGAGTCCATGCCTCTTAATTCATTGTAATCCTAATAACTAGCAAGGGGAGAGTTCGAATTCTGCCGAATTGCATACAGTATTCCAAACTCTCATTGAAAACAAAACCACATTGTGTTCCTTTAAATTAACCAAACAAGACCTTAAGGATAGTAGACCACACACGCTACTTTTGCCGAAAGTGACTGGATATGATTTGATGTATGTCTAAGCTTGCTTTGTTAAATATCTAAAAATGGTCCCTTTTTTTCTAGACACCAGAGACAGAGAGAAATTCAAGTTGAGCTTGAAAATCTGAAAGAAATTTCCTGAACCCTTGAATTATTGAGTTTGGTCAAGGGTTCCAACTTTCATTTTACAAGAAATCTATCATCCGTGCACAGCATATACATATACATGAAGACATGCTATATATTAATATTAAATCATTCTACTGTCTTGTGAATGGAGAATTAGCCGTATAAGGTTTCTTCTGGGTACATGAATTGTTGTAGAGAGCCTGCTTCTGCAGTAAAGTTTTGTTTCTATAACCTTTTGGTTGATATGTAGCCCTAGAAAAGGGACAAATGTCTTGTTTATGTGGTAAGTCTGCTTGATAGTTACTTTTGATTCATATAAAGCCTCAGTGATTTATTATTTCATTGGAAAAATACATATTATCTCATGAACTAGGCCACATTATTACGGAGTGGAGATGTCTCATAAGGCACAGTTGAACAACAATATTGTGTTCTAAAAACCAACTATATCCTGTATATGCAAAGTTTGGGAGTACACGAGTGTCCAATTTGGCATAGACCTTCCTCTGTCATACCATGATAGTAAAAATTATGATGATTGTTGAAGAACAAATCTCCAATCCTTGCAAAAATGATTTCTGCAGAAACTAGCTTGATTCTCATGCCAACAACCTAATTTCAATGAACTTATGTTTTTTTCCATAGGGAAGTATCTTTCCTGTGGACTAGTTCTGTCTCTTAAAGAAGGTGTTTATTGTTTCTTCTGCTGCATTATTAGGGGCATTGGTGCTGTTGTGTATAGAGTTCCTGAGCTCCAGAATGATAAGTTTCTGAAAGTTAGCCTCAGAAGTATTAGCAGTGAAGACACAATGCCCATAACACAGGTAATTCACTTCATTTTTCTTGAATTATTTATTTAGGCAATAACAAGAAGGGGGGGGGGGGGGAAAAAAAATTGAAATAAATTTAATCTCTATGCAGAAATTTGGAGGTGGTGGACACCGAAATGCTGGTTCCTTCATGATAAATTCCATGGAGTTTGAGAAATGGAAGGTCTGAGATTTTACATAACCGCGGATCTAATTTTCAGGCCGTGCCCCTTCACTTCACATTGAGAAGTAGAAGAGCATCATCGCTAAAATATAATGCCACTAACAAGTCGCCCGATGAACAGAACGCCTCACATCTGTGTTGCGAGCAAAGCCATATAAATGGAAGCAGTAAAATATGTGCACGTAAATTATTTAGGTCGTCAATCATTCTTTCACCCTGTATTGGTCGTCCTCTTTCATTTCCAATGAGATGCTGCTTCTATCAAATACTTCCAGAAGCCTACGTGAATTCAACATTCTGATATGCCATTTTACTACCAAGGGTTTTAGTCGTCGCTATGCGTTTCTTGCTACTTAGCGTGTAATACGATTATACACGCCAGATAATAGCTACTAGGCAACGAGGATACTGTGTAGATGTATAACATCATACTGCGGCTAGGCTTCAAATGTTCAATGCGGTGATCGGAATGCTCACCGAGAGAATAATAGTATATGAAAATACAGTTAAATTTTCAGGATTGAGAGAAAATTATCTTAAAAGCTCAAAACTACACCGTTTTAGATTTGAAATTCGCCTTATATCAGTTTCAGTTGTTGCTAGAAAAGCTTTATTGTTTTTTATTTTATAATTTTTTTTTTATTTTTTTGGTAATTTGTCATGTGAAAATCTTGGGATTATTAAATATAACCACAATAATCTCAATTTTATGGTTAATAGTGACTTTTAATGATAATGTGGGTGGTGAAGATTGCAAATGATGGTTAGTACAAGTGATTATTTGTAATGGAAAATATCTAGAATGTGTGGGAAATTTTTTCTATGAAATAAACACGCTTGAAAATGTCTATACCCTTTTATCGAGGATGATGAGCAGCATGTGTTAGATTGTAGCACGTATATGCTCTATAATGGTGGATGATTAGGGTCCATTATTGGAGAAAATCTGGACAGTGGTTTGGGCTAATTTATGCAATTCCTAGATATGCTTTTTGGTTAGGGAAATTGCAAACACTTGACAGGCTGCTTGCATGGGGGATGGCCTCCTCCATTAGCTGCTTCTTATGCTCTGGAGGTCGTAAAGATCATTCCCACCCCTTTCTTGCATGTAGCTTCTCATCTCAGGTCTGATCGTGTGTTTGTGATAATTTAGAGTTTGAGAAATGGAAGGTAGTAAGGATTTCCTTTTATTTTTCAAAGATTCAATTACTTATAGCCGAAAGTTGTACATAAGTAAAATCTGACCCTTGTACACTAGGCACTTTGTTACGTCTTCTCTACTTATAGATAGGAGGCTTTTAAGTCATCAACTCTACTTTATCTTATATTCTATGTAAGTACCACAGTTGGCCTTCCCCTCCTAAACTCATTAACCCTTCCTCCTCTCTCGAGCCGCTACATTCTTTCTTTTGACACGGCTAAGGGAGAGGGATTACGACAGATAAAGATAGACATGTTAGTTCCCTAAAACTGCCTCTCACATCAATGATTCTAGGTTATTTATCCAATTGTAGGCCTCGGATTATTTTGACTCACAATTTTCCTTTGCTTTTTTTATTTTTTATTTTTCAAGTTTTGGTTTAAATTGGCGAAATCCTTACACATGCAATTAAGGATAGAGATTAGGGATGTTAATCAACCTAAATTAAATTGTGAATTGTGTTCTTTCTGCATTATGATTCGGTTTGGCCCTCCAACCTTATGGTGGTTCTTCATTATACTTTTTATTTCTTTGAGTCTATGCATGTCAATTTATTTTATTATATTTTTGAAGAAATGATATAAAAATAGAAGAATTTCTCATCATCCTATTTTGCTGTACAACTTTAGAATAAATATTAGAGTTTTCAACTGTTATGCATATCTAATTTCCTAATAATCAAGAAAGGATAAAAATTAGGATATAACCTAAAAACACTTGAGACCAATCTTCTCTAAATAATGTAAAACTAGAAAAAAATAGAATAGAAACAGAAAAATAACAAACTAGCAAAATAAGGAAAATTACAAGGAAAAAAAGAAGAAGAAAATACATCTCTTATACTCTCCCTCAGGCTAATGAAGTGATATCTATCATTTTCAACTTGCTTGAAATCTTTGTAAATAGTTTTCTTGCCTCTAACTTAGCAAGAATATTTGCTTCTTGGTTGAGAGAGGAAATATACTACAATTTTATTCCTCCATTCTCAATTTTTGATTTTGTGAAATTTTTTATCAAGTTGAATGTGTTTCATGCTCTCATGCTAAACTAGATTCTTCATAGTGCTT
This sequence comes from Lumnitzera racemosa, assembly GCA_024138005.1. Lineage (NCBI taxonomy): Eukaryota > Viridiplantae > Streptophyta > Magnoliopsida > Myrtales > Combretaceae > Lumnitzera > Lumnitzera racemosa. Next base: position 72,964,314 of record JAMXBC010000003.1, read on the forward strand.
AGGGCTGGTCTGCTGCCACAATATAACTATACATCCATAACTCCCACTTTTAAATCCTTCAATAATCTTTAGTTCCAAATTGCTTCATATATTCCTTGAACAATAGCTTTATCTTTAGCCTCAATGCTACTTTTGGCTACTATTAATTGTGTTTTACTCTTCCAAGTTACAACAATGCCCTAGAGCTTTGTGCAATAACTAGAATAGACAAGGTCAGGTTAGGTAAGAGAGAAGTATATTAGTATCCCAATTGACCTTTGGTATTGACCTTTATCTACTAGAGGATCTTCATTTGGTGCATAAATTTTCCAATTTTGGACCAGGGGAGTATTAATTGGTTTATAACCCCTCTTACCTGTTTCCTTTAGTAGATCTAGCATATATTTCCTTTGGTTGATGAAAATATCATGCCTACTCCTAACCATTTCCATTCCTAAAAAGAACATTAATTCCCCAAGTTCCTTAGTTTCAAATTCCTCCTTTATCTTTTTCTTTATCCGATCAATTTCTCTTACATCATCTCTTGTAATAATGATGTCATCTATATACACAATTAAAATAGATTCCAGTCTATTTGTTCTCACTTTAATAAACAATGTGTGTTCAACTTCACTTTGTTTATATCCCAATTGAGCTTACATATCTCTAAATTTAGTAAACCATGCCTCAAGAGATTGTTTCAATCAATAAAGAAATTTATTTAACTTACATACTTTACTTTTTGAAGTGAAACCTATTGGTATCTTTGTATAGATCTCCTCTTTTAGATCCCTAGTAAGAAATGTTTTTTTTTTTCATCTAATTGATGTAATTGCTAATCCAAATTTGCTGTGAGAAACAATATCAGTAGAATAGAATTTAATTTTGCTACTAAACCAAATATTTCTTCCTAATTTATGCCATATTCTTGTGTATAACGTTGAGCAACTAAATGTGCTTTATATCTCTCAATACCCCCATTAGATTTATGTTTGATATGAAAAACCCATTTACTTCCAATAGCCTTCTTCTCACTCAATAAATCTACAACCTCACAAGTTTTATTTTTATACAAAGCTCTCATTTCTTCCATAATAGCTTCTTTCCATTATGGTTTTTCTATTGCTTCCTAAATATCTCTTAGAATTACTTGCGGATCCACTTTAGCTAAATTGTTTTACAATTAGAGGATAATCTAGAACAAGTCATGCAGTTAGAAATTGGATACCTAGCATATCCCTTTGCATAACCCAACCCCCCCCCCCCCCCCCCCCCCCCCCCCCCCCCCCTTTTCTATCTCTTCTTAATGCGATTGGTAGATTATCTACCTTCTCTTCTTATGTTATAGTTTAGGGCTCATCTAGTCATCCTTAATGGTAGGCTAGACCAAAGCCACGGGGAGCTATGCTGGGTCATGCTAAGAAGATTTAAGCGGTCAGGAAGATACTCGAAAGGGGGCTAATTTGTCACATTCTCTAAAGCTGGTAAAGGTTCTAACTCAAAACAATTTTTGAATTGTTGTAGGTTATCTAAAATGACTTACTATCCACATATTCTCAAATATCTTCATTTAATGCATCTAACGTAAATTCATTTATGAACTCAAGCTATTGTGACTATGATGAATGCCTTATAGTATAGGTTAGTAGTCTAGTAAAAGACACAAACCCTCTCATTTATTAGATCTTAATGACTCCATTTGGATAGATGTGCTGAAATATGGTTTATCTTCAAACCATACAACATCAACGGTGATAGAAACCCTTTTTATAGGAGCAAGTTAGCACTTATATCCCTTTTGAGTGGAAAAATAGCCAACGAAGACAAACTTAATAGCTCTTAAATTGAGTTTGTGTTTGTTAGAGCTATTATTTAGGATAACTACTGTACAACCAAAGATTTTGGGGGAGAGAAATTTGAGAAAGTGAACTTTAGGATGACAATCCCTAAGGACATTTAAAGGTGTCCGGAAGTTTAATACTTTAGATCGAACTCTACTTTTTAGATAAGTTTGCGAAAGTTTTTAATACTTGGCAAATTTTTGATTTTTTCTTAAGAAAAAAGCAGAAATACCCAACAAACATGAGAATGATTAGCAATGAATGTTGCAAACCATTTGTGACCAGTATATGTCAAGATATAAGATGACCCCCTAAATATCACTATGAATTAAGTTAAAAGGTCTAGATGGTTTGAAAGGTTAGATGCGATAAGAATTCCTTAAGTGTTTTGCCAAGATGTACCATTTACAATGAAAATCACTAATTCTTTTACTCTTAAATAAATTAGGATACAAGTGACTTAAATATATAAAGCTTATATGTCCAAGGCATTTATGCCATAATAGTACATCCGACTCACTTGAAATCGACATAAGAGATCTAAACACCAACTTGTTCTTAACGTTACGACTTGTTCTTGAGATATAGTAGAGATCATTACTTTCTTTAGCATTGCCAATTGTCCTCCTTGAAGATAGGTCATGCAAGAAATAGTAAGTAGAAGAGAAAATCACTAAACAATTCAAATCTCTAGTTAATTATTGAGAGATAACAAATTTTATTGAAGCTTAAGAACAAAGAGAACATCAATTAGCATTCAATTTTACAAGATCACTGTGCTCTTCCCTTTAGCTGTCATACATTCACCATTAGCTACTAACAATTTTTTAGAATTATCACAAGGGATAATTGACACAAACAGCTGGATATTGTTGTACACGTGGTTAGAGGCTCCAGAAATATGGAGTACGTGAAGATTCAATGGAATGAAGGTCCAGACTTGGAGATGACTTGGGAACCAAAAGCTGCGATGATGGAGCAGTATCCATGGCTTTTCTGATTTCCAGGTTAGTAAAAGTATACAAGTTACTGTATTTAGTCAATTAAGTGTAAATTAGATGTACAGAAGTTTTGAGGATAAAATTTTTTTGAAGGGGTGTAGAATTGTAAGCCCTAAAACCAAGCCAAGTAACCGTAGGATTGAACTTAGAACCCAAGGTTTAGGGCGATCGGTTAAAGGATCCGATCAAACCCAAATTAGAAACTATTGAGCGGAATATTAGTAAAAATGACCCTGTAAACTTAAATTTAAGAAAGTAAGTAGTAAAATAGGAGACTATAAAATTTTCAAATTTTAAGCATAATAACTGCTAATTACCGAAAAGGCGAAAAGTGTCATGAAATAACTAAAAAATTACTAGAGATAAATTATATGTGTACTAAAAATTTTAGAATGACTAAAAGAATATTTAGGAATGTTCACGTGTACCCTACATGTATTTACGTGTAGATAAAAATACGCGTAATTGCTAAAATGGGCCGAAAACTAAGTAAATAATTAAAGAAAAATACAAAATAATTATAAAAAAATCAGAAAAAATCAGGATAAGATAACTGCAACAAGGTCAGGTCGTGGACTAAAAAGAAAAAAATTAACCAATAAGAATTTGACAAACTAAAAGCCTAAAATCAAGGAAATGGGGCAAAAATCCCATCAAATTAATGCACATTAATTGTCACATTTGTCTATAAATAAGGAAAAAATTCTCAGAAGTCATTTGGCTAGTTTGTGATCTGAGAAAAATCGAAACACAGCAAAAATCGAGAGAAATTCCAGAAAAAAAAAAGAAAACTGTGCAGATTAGCAAGGTGAACTAAAACCACCACCCACCACCACCTGGGACCGAACCACCACCACCACCCTACAGTAGACCCACCTCCTGGACCGGCCGACAACATTGGACCGGGTTTGGACGGCCCAAAAGCTTCGGACCAGTTAGTCATTTATTCACCCGATTTTTGTATAATTTTGTAAAATTATTTATTTTGTCCAGAAAATTATGAAACTTGTTATTCTGAGGGTTTATTGTATGTATATTTAGAGAAAAATATTGGTTTAGTTTAATTAGATCTGGAAATATAGGGTCCCTAACAAATTGGTCAAAACCGAGCATTAGTAAACCGGAAAATAAATAGGCTTAGGGATGTAGTTTGGAGTTCAAAATTTTTATGTAGGATGCTCATTTGATGTATAACAGTGCTATAAAGCCATTTTTTTAAAATTAATTTTCGAAATTTTTAAGTTAATTTTTAGCTCTAAAATGATGGTAAAATTGGGTGATTAAGGGTTAATTAAGTGATTATGATGTTAATTACTGATTTGGATCTTAATTAGAGGTTTAGGGAAGTTAATCTCTGCAGTGGAACCTTAATCCTAGCCTTTAGGTACTAAGTATGGTTAATTAGGGCAATTAGGTAAGTAATATAATAAATTAGTAATATGTGAAAATGTAAATTAATAAATCTAAAAAAAATAAGGTTATTAGATAATATTATAATTGAAATCAGAAAAATAATAAATCTGAAATAATATTTAATTTTAAGTAAATATCTTAAAATGTAAGATTTTTACACATCGAGAATAAATCCGATACCTCAATTAGGGTTAGCGTGTACCGAATAGTTAGAATACCAAAATTTCGACCTAATAGAATATTTGAATACCCAAACATAATGTGATTAATGTCACATTGGGATTCGAGCCTAATTACGACTTAGGAATTAAAACTAGAATCTAGTTTAGGAACCGAACCCCGAAATAAAATACAACAAATTATTAATACGTTGTAGGTATACATGAGGAAAATGGGTTACATTATAAATTAGAATAAGAATTCATAAAATATAAGTACTAAAAGAACCTATTTGTATTATAGGACACTCAGGAACAAATCAACTCGTAACTAGAGGATCGAGCGATTGAGCAAATTCAAGTAAGTTGGGTTATTGCTTATTGTAATAGAGTACTAGTTTCGTAGTACTCGGAGACTTAGGCTTGTATATGATTGTGATTGTAAATAGTTTGCGCATGTGCTTGATGTATCTGAATCCGTGCTGGAATTTGTACTGTGAATGACTTTGTGACTGATTGAATTGGTATGAACTTGTTGAACACCCTAACCGGCATTTAATCTCAGTCGACCCTAATAACCGAAAATGTCATGCATTGCAACCCGTTAGGGAATCATAGGACTTTCCAACCAAATACCGACCCCTTCGAAAGGGATAGCGCAGGATTGCAAAAGGTCCCTTCTTCATCCTCAGTCGAACTAAGTGACAGGAGAGGAGGTCGCGGTGGGGATGGAGTCAATGGTTCGAAGGTAGTCGCGGGAGGAGCGATGTCTCCATTGCATAAGCCTGGGTTTGGTTGTGAGCTGCTGCATAACATGGAACTCCTCAACCCGGATTGGAGCGGGTGAAATTTCTCTGATTTCACAACGGACCGGACTACGTTGTGCGATGACACTTGATTGTTGCATTGCATGAAAATAATTGTTTGATAACTCTGTTTGTGCTTGTATGCATTCATGAGTCTCCAATTCAACTTACTGGGCTTTAGTTGCTCATACCCTTATAGATCCTTTTGCAGGTTCTGATTTGTAAACACTTCAAGTACTATGCCGCCCTACAATTATCCAGATGTTAGTCTTTTTGAAGCCAGGGGTGTGAGAATCAAGTTATTTCGCAAATGTGTAACTTGACTAACCTTGTAGTTAAAGGTTGAAGACTGTTAGTTATTCTGTAAATTAGTAAACTGTAGTTATTATGTAAGACTTCCTGGGAAGCTCTGTGGACTTATTTATAATTATCTATGTTTTTATGGAACTTTGTGATCATTATCATAATTGTAGTATAATTATTACTCGAACTGTTTACTTCAAAGCGAGGAGTCGTTGACGCCTTGTGTAGATTATCTCTATGGTAGGCACTGTGAGGCCAGTTACTATCATATAATGGTTTACACGGCGGGACTGTTGCGACTTTGCGATTTCGGGGCGTAACAGTTCTCGGTTGGTATCAGAGCGTAGTTTTAGTAAACTCGCTTTGAAGCGTCATACCTTAAAAGAAATAGACATTTTAGGAATAATGAGAGTGGGTAATACTAAGTGGGCGATAAACGATTGTATAACATAAGTAACCTTAATCTTTAATATAGGAAATATTAATTGGTTTAAATATACTTACAGGGTCGAAGGGGAGAACTGATTCATAGTTGGATACGATTTGGATGGAATGGAGAAGTATCTCCTATTGATTATAGGGTTAAATTACAATGGCTACTGATGGAACTAGCTGATTGAAATATATTTAGGACAGTTGATGAGATTATCAATAAGTTTCATGATCGGATGTGCTATAGCTGGAAGGATGAGTGGGCATGGATGGAGACGAGTTTAGGCCCCCAGTATAATAGATACACCGCTATAGCAGCTTTTGAGCAGAGATGGTTGGAGAAGGAGGGAATTATAACCCTGATGATGCCCTTACGGTATTTTCCTGCTAGGTTAAAGGATGAGAGACCATACCCTGCCAGTATTGCACAAATCCCTGCTGACATCCCATACATTCCTAGACAGTACCCACCAGGGATCATTGATTAGTTTCCACAGTTTCCCGAGCCTGCTGGGGATGGTATAGAGATACCATTGAACTTTAGTCCTGAACCTGAACCTGAGATACCAGGACCACCACCAGAAAACTCACCTCCAGTTGAACCCCAAGAGGATGGAGTTCATATAAAGGAAGACCCTGAGGAGGACCTAAAAGAAGAAGAAGATCCAGAAGAAGACCCTGAAGAGGAACAGGAAAACGAGGATGAACCGAATGTAGACCTACATGCTTTGCTCATGCAGGTGATTGCAGACACCGGGATAGCTGGAGTAGGAACTGGTAATCCAATTGAGTCGGATGATGATGAAGTACAGGAGGTGATTGTGATCCCTGAGACTCCAGAGATAATATATATAGACTCTGCATTAGAGAGTGAGCATGGGGACCATTCAGTTGGAGGCCATATGGATTATGATCCCTTTGATGACGTAGCTGCTACGGATTCAGAGGAGGACTAGTTTAGTAGAATGACTGACATGTGTAGTAGGTAGATTTTTGGATATGATCCAGTAGCGATTTTGATGGAAACTGATGTATTTTAGGATCTTTTGATGTATTTGACTTTTGATGTATTTTTTTTTTACTTTTGATGTATTTTGTAGCTTCTGGATCAAGTTAGATGCACGTTGTAAGTAAGTTTGATGTAGTCAGTTGATGTAACCTTTTGTCTTGTACAGTTGTAAAGATCGAGTCTGTACAAAGTTATGTAAGGAACGATGTAATCGAGTTGTAAATTTGATGTATGTATTTTAAAGTTATCGAGTTGTATCTTTTATGTTGAAGTTGTAATAGTAATGATGTAAGGTTGAATGAAATATACAGTGAAAGTTAGATTTCAAAGTACGTTGACTCTAATACTATTGTCATTACTATTTGATATGAGTTCATATTGCAAGCATTTATTTATTTATAAATTTTCTCTAAACAAAAGTAGGGATAACTTATAGATAGATATGAATGCAAGATTATAAGTTAAACTAGTAAGTGATTATGGCTGAAACTGGAAACGGAAGTAATTAAGGAGGAACTGAAGGGAATCAAAACCCTCCACCACGAGCACCATCACTACCAAGAGAACAACATAGACAAGATTTACCTCCACCGCCTCCACAATAAAATATGCCTATTGGGCAAATACTTGCCAGTATGCATACGATGATGAGACAGCAAGGAATGTTGATTCAACATCTTATGACTGGTGGTAATGTGGGAAACAGAAGACCCCAAGAAGTTGAACAACGAATAGAGCGACCTCAAGAGGTAAATAAACTTCCTGAGTTTATAAAAGCCAACTGTTATTTTGAGGGGGAGATGGGTAGGCCAGATGTGGCTGATGACTGGTTAGCCCAAGTTGAACGGAGTTTTGAGGCTTTTAGAGTCCCTGAATCCCAAAAGTTATCTTATGGTACATTCATGTTAAAGTTAGCTGCAAGAGTATGGTGGGACTCGAAAGCAAGGCAACTTGGAAATAACATTGATTGGCAACAATTTAAGGAGGAATTCAGGAAGGAGTATTTCCCTCATAGTATCCAAAATAGAATGATAAATGATGTTTAGAGATGATAAATAGAGTAATAGAAATATTAGAAGTATAATATATACATAAAAGGTAATAATACTTAATAGGTAATAATTGAGAATATAATAAATAGGAAATATTATAATAAAAATTGATATTGTGTTAATAATAAAAACATACAATAAATCTGATGGGAAACTTGGATTTATGTAATTATATGAAAAATGTAAAAATTTCTCACATTAGGAGTAAATTCAGTATACAAATAGGGATTTAAGTGTACTGAATGGAATAAAATACTAATTAGAGTTAATAATGGTATTTAAGAGATTGGGAAGTAATGCGATTAATTTCACATTATAGGTTGAAATGAATTTTTTGGGTTGGAGTTTAAAACATTACTTAAAAATTGAACTAAAAACCTGGTTTAGAAATCGATGCGAAAACCGAACCTGAACCTAACCCCAAACCTAGAATAATTGTAAAAGACTTAATACCTAGATAATTAGGCATATTAAACCTTAAACAAAACCTACAATAAGTATTATAGGATAAAACGAACCTATAACAGTTATATGAAAAGCTGAAACCATGTTCGTGTTATAGGGATAATCGGCGATGGCCTGAGCAAATCGGACCTCGAGTGAGCGAGCGAGGAGTCGAGGTAAGTTGGGATTAATACGATGCTGTATTTTTGGAGGCTTAAGATTATGCTTGGTTGTACTTGTTAGATAGTTGAATGTGTGCATGTGCTTGATTATGGGTGATGCTATGATTCTGTTTGTTGCTTTGGCACATGTTGTATGAATTGTATGTAATGATTGATCACCCTGAACTGGACTTAATCAAATATACGACCAGTAATCATAATCGAACATGCATGGCAACCCGTTAGGGGAACTTAGGACTCTCTGACCAAATACCGACCCCTTCGGAAGGGATAGCGCAGGATTGCAAAATGGTTCCTTCTTCATCATCAGTCGAACTAAGTGACAGGAGAGGAGGTCGCGGCGAGGGTGAAGGCAGTGGTTCGAAGGTAGTCACGGGAGGAGCAAGGTCTCCATTACACAAGCCTGGGTTTGGTCGTGAGCTGTTGCATTAACGGCAACTCCTCAACCCGGATTAAAGCGAGCGTAATTTCTCTAATTTCACGATGGGCCGGACAACGTCGTGGGATGGCATTTGCTTGCACATGCATTGCACCTAATAAGTGATTGAAAACCTTGTTGTGTGTATGGTATAGTTTTAAGTCCTCCGTCCTAACTTACTGAGCTGTGGTTGCTCACATCCCTATAGACATCGTGCAGGTGCTGGCTAAGAAGCGGCAACAACTACTCTGAAGCTAGCAACTGCTGGATCCTGGGGAGTGAGGAAAAACATTGAAGAATCAAAACATGTTTTACTTTTCATTTCTGATTAATGTAATAACTGAATTATAGTGACTATATATAACTTTTCTCACTTTCTTAAATGATTTGTTTAAATTACAAATTGTCTACTTCAAAGCGGGTTAGTCGTGGGCGTCTTGTGTAGATCAGGTCTAAGATAGCGGTTGTAAGGCCAACTTCTATCTTAGGGCGGTTTACATGGCGGGGGCTGTTACGACTCTACCGCTTCGGGGCGTGACAATCCTTAGCTCCATTGAATTTATGAGGCAGGCCATTATAAGTAAATTCTCAACCTCCCATACTTTAAATTCTTTAGAGATGGTGTTTGGAGTGTTGGTGGTTCCGGTTAAGTACTTAAGTTTCCTACGGCCATGTATCACTAATTTCACTGATTGAAACCATTCTCGAAAGTTTGCTCCATTTAATTTGTACAGTATAATTTTGAGATTTTGATGATCAACTAAGGAAGTCATAGAGTTATGAGAACCACTTCTACTACCATCAGTTAAAAATGCACTAAACTAATATTTGCTTCTTGAAGATTGTAACTACCCTTTTCAAGGTAGGTTACTCATAGTAAATTAGTTTTGCTCGATATAGATCAACTAGAGCTTTGATACCATGAAAAAATGATATAAAAAAGGAAAAATTTTTCTCATTGTCTCATTTCGTTGTACAACTTTAGAATAAATATAAGAATTTCAATTGTTAAGCATATCTAATCTCCTAAAAATCAGGAACAAATGTAAGTCATGATATAACCTTATAACACATGTAACCAATCTACTTTAGATAAGATAGAATTAGAAAATAGAATAAAAATAGAAAAATAACAAACTGGCAAAACAAAGAAAAATACAGGAAAAAAAAGGAAATACATCTCCTAAAATTTTCAAAATGTCTTAAATATTCTAACCCCTTATTCAATAAGATTTATGTCTCTTGGTACATAGTCTTCTTATAAAGTGTGAAAAGGTGCTTCATGTTTTATTCTTGATGTTTATAAAGCAAAAATTCAATTTGAATGCGGTTTGCATCATTTTATGAACCGAATAATTTTTCAAGTGGCTGGGAAATGACCTTGTTAAGCAATACGGTTTCAAGCAAGTTATAAACCAAATTGCAATTTATTTACTCTTTAAAAGGTGATCGGTTTATAGATGATCGATCATGACCACATTCTAGATTATAGAGGAGAGGAAGAGGATTGCAGGTTGTAGAGGTAGGATTGACCAACAATAGTCTTGTAATAGAGGTTAGTTGAAGGGACAATAAATAAATGGGTGATTGTGACGCATGTTCTAAGTGCAAGGGATAGGTTGATGGGTGAGTGAGTGGGTAAGTGTGACTCACATTAGAACTAATACACTAGTTATACAATATTTTGCTTTAGTGAGATATCTATTGGATATAGGTTTCTTATGTTACAATGCGTACAATAGGGGTGTTAGGTCATTAATAATGGTCCACCTTTTTAAGGTTGTAAAATGTGAAGTCAAGTCAAAATTCAAAGTTTCTAATGAGTAGAGATATGGAACGATCAATTAGGGCTAGGGGATTGTAAACATAGAGTCATCCCCAAGTTCATTTGGTACTTTGCTTAATTTTGTGGATGTATATTTGTTCCAAGTTTATATGAGACTCTAGAGAGATATATTAGGTTTTATACAAGTGCATGTGCTTTTTCGTACCAGATCTATTATTTTCACATAATAAATTTCTTTTTTAATTCCCACGGTCCTTCATACAAAGTTATTATAGATTTTCCTTGGTACTACCATTTTTTTTTTCTTTGAAGGTAGTTATTTGCACTTTAACAATATATTCATCTACATATTTCGTATCAACGCCCACCGTTGAAGTTATGGACCAAGTGAGCCAAAAACATCCAATGAGGTGGCACGATAAAAGGGTAACTTGGAACAAGAAACAACGGTGTTGTCATGTTCTTTAAAACTTTCAACCAATAGCCCATGACGACATCGTCGTTGCTATATGATTAAAGCCTCAAACTGATGTAGGAACTCGTACCCACTTTAACTTAAGGATTAAAGTTTACACCCTCCAAGATATAGAATTGGTAAGATGCCTAATTGGGTCTTTCTCTTTCATGTGTTGATGTAGGTTGCAGAGGCCTATGAACCTTAAAAAAAAAAAAAAAAAAAAAAAAAAAGCAAAAGAGAGCCAAAGAGATGACATGGAGGGGTCCGTAATTAAAAAGGGGGCTCCAAATCTAAATTAAAGCAGCAAAACATGGGTGTGCCATTTGCTGAGTAGGTATTACGTAAAAAAGTAGTGTGAATAGAAAAAGAAAGTAAAAGGTATTATTAAAATCCCAAAGGATCAGCGATTGTGTTTTTGCATGCAGCTTCAATTCTTCTTCTTCTTCTTCTTGTTGGTCAAGTTTTTACCTTTTACTAAACTATTTGCACAAGTTGGGTCTTTATCATCTTTTGTCAGGAGTTTCTGGTACTCTGCGTGTCATTTGCCATCAAAGCTTCTCTCTTTTCCAGGACATTTGCTTTTTTTTTTTTTTTTTTTCTTTTTTCTTTTTTTTTTTCTAAAACTTTTCTCTTTCGCATGTTGCAAAATCTTGTTTTTACTACGCATAAAAACGTGATAAAAGCTAAGTCGAAGATGTTTTGAGTTCGAAGATATTTGCATATGCATGTGCCTTGTTCGGTAATACACTGGAAAATTTGTTGTCTCTTGTCTTTGCACTAGACGTCTAGTATATATGCTATTGCATCAATTGAATCCATATATATTTTTGATGGATCCCTATAACCAACTCCGACCATACTAATGTGCTTTCTTTTAAAATCATCTCACATTAGATATATTTAATTTATCCTTGAAGTATAAACCTACCAAAAATATCGATTCAAAATAATATTTTTTTGTTAAGACCTCATAACCTAATTAGCATGAATACTGTTTTTACTCGGGATGGAACATGTTTAAATCCTTTCTCCCCACTAGTTGTGCAATGTATTTTTAAGAAATAGAAGAATAAAATACTTTTTTTAATCAAGTTGTTCATAATTTTTTTTTTAATGTTGGGCTAAATTAATAATAGTTTTGATTTAAATTAGATTGGATTTGCTATATTTAGCTTAGCTTGGCATCTGGATAAACCAATGCTAAGCAATTCGATCAAATCTATTCAATTGATAACTTTAGTAGCTTTACACTATCAAGTTAGATTAAACGTAACCAATTTAATAGAATTTTATGGAAAAAACACTCTATTACGATTAGAGTTAGATCTATTAGTCTATTAACCGTAATAATAGATTCCATGGATTGATTGGCATATACAATTGCATAAAACTCTTAATTTGCAGATTTGCTTATATATAAGATCATTGAAGATCTCATTCCATTCCTATGGAAGTCGTGGAGAGGTATGATAATGTTTTTAAAGTTCATAAATATAGCAAATAGGGGTGGCACTTTATGTGGTTGGGCAGGATTCCTGATTGGATTTTTATCGGTGCAAAGAAATAAAATAAAATACGATAAAATTGATTTGAGATAATAAATAATTTATATTATTAAAGTGTTTGGAGTTTTAAGTAAGCATCGAGATAATACATTGATTATTTTTTACTTATTTAACTTTTTAGATAAAATTTTCATTATTAATAAATAAATTTTTTTAATATATTTGATTATAGATGTAGAATAATTTATGAATTTTAAGAAAATATAACCCTTCCTTTGTCTCTCTCTATCTTTTCAGATATTCCCACAACTTCATCCCCCCTCTCTCTCTTTCTTTCTTTTTCCTCCAATATTCCTACTATTCTTTATTCCTCTCCACATAATCTATATATCTCTCGTCTTCATCTATTATTATTTTTTATTAATATTATAATATATCAAATTATATTACATAATAGTATCTTATGTATCATGTATCACATCAATTTCATGTTTATGTATCATGAATTATGTTGACAATTATTAGCACTGGTGGTAAATTCCCTGATACTGTATTCTTGGAAGAACTTCTGAAAAATAATTATGCATGTTTTTGTTGAATCACCTAGACTAAGTGATAGCAAAATTATTCAAAAGTTTCTGACATGCCCCTCCGAAATCTTAAACAATTAAAAAGGATTTTCGACGGGCTTGCAGTCTTCTTTATTGGCTAGCGTCGTGTCATCCCGGTCAAGAGATCTAATCATTTGCAAATGCTGGTCTCGGTCTATATCGTGGTATCCTATGTAATGCCTGAGCCAATCATATTCATATCTATGTCGACTCCTGTGTTCAAATTGGACGTAAGCACGGTTTTCCCTCAGAGAAACGTGTTTTGGATCTCTTATGGTTTGGATCAAAACTTTCGACCCACTAATTTTATCAAAAGTTTGCTGTAGCGGTTGTTTCGTTCGCTAAGTGACTGAAATCGTAAAAGCCGTATTCAAAGTCGAGTTCAACGTACCAACATCTAAGGCAGTGGGAAATTATTAGTGTGATTATTTATATTCCATATGGATGAAATATAATTTTTTCATTCATAAAGTTATAATATAATATAATTGGATAAAAAAAATACTAACTGATATTTGTTGTGATCTAGTATCATCTTCTTCTTGTCCATCAAATAAATAATTTTTTGGCGGATAGATTTACGAGAGAAAATTATGAGCCTATATATAGAGTTATAGATAAATCGGAGATTATTTCTTAATTTGAGCAAAGTGTTAATTAAATTTTGTTAGGATAATTTATATTTGCTTTTATTGCTGATTTAATTCAGTTTCATTTTTACTTCAAATAAATTTTCCAAAGTATTTATATTTTGAGATTGAATTTCGGAGCACAGAGTTATTACTTGAAACAGAGTAGTTACTAGTTGGACAAATGAGAGAGTATATTATTCGGGAAAGGCATACCTATGTGAAACCTAAAGTTGTAAAGCCAATCTTATATGCCGTTTGTTGGGGGTAGGTACTTACACCCTCATGTTTGTTTAGGAGGACACGACTAGGGGGAGGGGAGGAGAGGAGGGGGGAAGAGAGGAAGAAATTGATAGGAAAGAATAAGAATAATGGAAAAGAATTATACATTCCTTTACTTGGATAAGAAAGGAAAAAAAATAATAATAATAAAGAAGGAGTTAACATGTAAATATCAAAAAATAAAATGTTTTTATTTAAGTATGATTTTACTAGGATAGTTATGTAATTTTATCGAGTAATTTTATTGAAATCCCTTTTCAATTCTCTCCAACTTAAGATAGATTAGTTCCTGTAGCCTCAAACTTTTTATCCTATTCCTTATTTCTCCAAACATGCTGAAAAATAATTTTCCCTTTTAAATCTCTCCATTCTACATGCCTTCCTCGATCCAAACATAACTTGGTATGTAATGCACACAACTATATCAAGTGATAGACCAATTATAACTAGATTGTCAAAACACTAGTCTTTAGATATATATATATATATATATATATAAGTTTTAATATTGTGATAAGCCTACTGAGGCCTAGCGTAAATCCCGCTTGTTGTTTAAGGGTTGCATAAAGGTCATAAATTGGAAATCACAATATTAAACTAAATTTAGTCTCGTGATCTAGATCTATAAGATTTAGAAAAATTAGTCTAATTTGAAAATATAAATTTACTTAGAAGATCTATGTCCTCTTCTAGATTTGCTCCTACAGAGCAATCCGAGGAATCTATGTTGAATAATCAAGATGAGATACATATAAAAGACTTTGACAAAGCAATTGATAAATAGAAAATACCAAAAATATCATATGATCAGATATATCAAATTGGTAAATGGAAAATTTTTGGAAGAAATGATTATGTGATAGCCACAGAAGAAAAGGATATTCCTGTTTCTCATGGTCTAACAACAATCAGACTTTTGAATGAAGAATCAATTAAAAAATATGCAAAAGATTGGAATTATATGCATTTAGGCTTAGTTCAAGTAGGAGCAAAATCTCTTACTAAATTAGGTTTAGATACATCAATTTTCATGGTTCTTAGAGATGCTAGAGAACTAATATATGAAAGATCAATCCATGCCACTATTGAAACTAGTCTTAGTAGTAGACTAGTTCAATTTGAGTGTCATCCAAACATTACCCTTGCCCTTAGGGACAAGACAATCATGAAATCATTAATTCTTCAAATTAAAACACATAATTATAGAATGATAGAAGGATCAATACCAATAGTTGTAATAGATAGAATATATTTCAAATTAATGAAAACAGACTTTTCCACAAAGGATTCGTCTTTAGTAATGTAGAAATACAAGCTTCATATTATCACAAAAGACAATCGTCTCAAATAAGAAAATACAAATATACTTATTACACCTATATATACTCCCTGGCTTTGATACCAGAGACGATCCCAGGTAATACTTAATAAATCTTTTAATTGATTGTTTATTGATTGAAATATATATCAGCTAAATAAAATCTTTCTCCAAGTAGAGAATAGGCCCAAATTATATAAAATAAAAATTCTACAGCGTCTTCTAAATATTGATTATATTCTATTAAATCTTCTTCGTTACTGTCTTTTGTGTTTACAGACATAATATGGAGCAAAATTTGATTTTATTAATTATAAAATAATGATTACAACAGATCAATGATCTAAGATATTGATTACAGAGAAAGCAAGCCAAAGATAATTTTTATGAAAGTGCTCTAGCCAAACTATAGCACTAAACAAATATTGTAATACTTCAGCTTCTTTTTCTTCCCAATTTTCTGGATTATAGTGTTTTGACATCTACAACATAGAACAGATTATTCATCATCTGTATAATACCAATCAGTATTGATTACGACAGTATAATGCCATTCAAGGAATTCTATTGCATTATCTAAGTACTGATAAAGATGATAATCATTGATTAATATAGAAACAGACATAAATTCAAATGTAAAATATGAATGAAACCACCACAAGCGGCAGTGCCAAGGCTAGTGGGGCTACGATGGAGATATGAGATATGAAATCACCACAGGCGGCGGTGCCAAGGCTAGTGGGGCTATGATGCAGATATGAGATATGAAACCTCCAAAGGCGGTAACACCAGCCGATTATGGGGTTTATGAAAAGATAAGAGAAAATTAAACAGATATAATCTCGTGGAATTACACCCAATTTAATTGGAGATTCCCCACACGAGATTGAATATAAGAAAAGAATCAAACGGATTTTATTGATTAAAACTGATTTTTACAAATCATATAAATACAAGAGTATAAATAGATGATTAAGAGGTATGATCAAGAAAATTATCTTCCTACCTCTGATGATAAGAAGCAAACAATTATGCTTCAGAAGGTGTTTGGATGATTGGTAAGTGTATATAGATGGTTGCTGATTGGTGAATGGTGATGAAAGAAGAAGAAGATGAAGAGACTGAAGGTGAAGGAGGAAAGTCGAAGAGGATTAGAGAGGTTTTTTGATTTCTCGGATTAAAGAAGAGGAGAATTAGCCGGGGATGCCTCTGATGTCTGAATGAAGAGGTATATATAGTGGAAATGGGCTGACAGAGTACTGTTTGGAACAATGGTATTATGGCTGACAGGGTACTATTTTGAACAGTGATTTGTGGCAGGCAAGATAGTGATAATCTTTTCTGATTGATTGATTGATTGATTGGGTTATGTACTGTGGTACCTGTGTATTTACTGTATCTCTACTTTTACAGTGCAAAATAGTACAGAAAATTTAAATGATACAATTTTCACGGATCTCCTAAATCTATGCCATAGTAGTCATCTTCATTGGTATTACCGCTGTGATGAGATGTCGAGTCCGATCTTGAATTTGATTCTTGTGCTGATTCTAATTCTTTGATATGATCTAGTGCTCTTTCCAGAATTTGCTTCAATTGATCTGGAGAATTTGCACTTATAAGAGATGATATTAAAAATCCTCTATTGTGATATTGTTTTGTTGCTGATGGAGATGGTGGTGACTTCGCAGAATTAGTCTTGATCCAATTTAAAATTGAATTTTTTTCACATTTATTCCGCATTTTGAAGCTGTCCCACCATTTGATTTTATACATTTTAACCAAATTGATTGTGTTCGAAGATTTATCTGGCTTGTATTCAAACCACCAAGCCATGACCCATGATACTCCGAGATGTATAAAATACAACATTTCTTTTGGAAAATTCTTTTCATGAGGTATAGGATTGTAATAACTTAGGAAAGTATCAAATCCTTTCTTGGCATTCTGATGAATGATTTCTGATGTAGCACCAAATTGTTCCCACTAGTGATTGAACCAAGTCAGAAGATTGAATGTTGAGCAATTGTCAAAAAATATTAACCAAGTATGCGTTCTTTTTGAATTCATTTGATAAAACACATTCCACCAGGCTTGCTTATAATCAAAATAATTATAAGTAGTTCGATGACCTGGTTGTGCAGAAAATGGTTCTATATTGAGTTTTGTAGCAGTAATTGGATGAACTCGCCATTCTTTCAAACTGATTACTTTCAGTATTCTAGCTGTAGAATAACTGATCATCCCTTCTTTTTCAAAATGTTTGAATTTGATTGATCCAGTTTCAATCAAAATTTTTCATAAAACTGGATTGTTTTGTATTGATCATATGGCACATAATAAAATTCTTTTGTAAATATTTTATTTGCAAAATCAAAAGGGTCCTTTTCTGATAAGCTTTCTTCTACTGAGAAAACATATCTAGAAACAGGCTTTATAAAAAATTTCGATCTCTGATTGAAAGGGATTGTTCCAACTGGCGTTGGTGATGATATTTCTGTGATCTATTTTGGGAACACCAATCGTCTCAAATAAGAAAATACAAATATACTTATTACACCTATATATACTCCCTGTCTCTCATACCAAAGACGTCTTACTCCATTTAAAAATGCTATTGAAGAAGAAGGATCAGGAATAAAAAAAAATAATAGATCAAAACAATTACACTGATCAACATTTACATACTATAGGAGAACAATTAAATAGAATGGAAGATACAATTAATATTGCAACTAATAAGGTAAGTGAAAAAACTTCAATCAATAAAAATACTCCTTTGTTTAAACCATTTGAAATGCCTAAAAATCCTAGTCAAGAATTTTTAAAAGCATTAGAAGATAGAAAAAGAATATTAAAAAACAAATCTATAAAAGAAGAGTCTTCGTCAACAAAACCAATAAATTTCTTAAATAAGGATACTCCAACTTTAATCAGAAAAGGTATAGTAATAGAAGATACACCCTCAGAGAAAATCCATGTTCTGGACAATGAATCAATCAATAATGGATCAATAGATGAATTAGATAGGTCAGATAATGAATCCGAATCAATTTTATATTACTTAATGGTGGATGATTTGATTTTATGATTTGTCCATCACTTAATTTCCATGTAAAACAATTATTAATAACATTGATTTCTTTAGATTTCAGATAATAATTCTCGAACCATTCAAAGAAATATATCTGAGCACCAATTTCTTCCATGAAATTATAGTATTCATTTTTTATTTTTATTTTTATATGACCAAATGTTTCAAAGTACCAATTTCTAATTTTTTCATTCTTTCGAGAATTGAAGTCTTGATTCAAAAGTATTTTATTTGGTACAAGGGATGCTTCTAAGACATTTAATTCTGGATCACCTAATTCTGAGAATGAAGGCTCTCCGTGTTCTAGCTCATTAAGTTGGTAAACTAGTTAGGTTATACCTAACCTATCGTGAACAATTCCTGAAAGGGACGAATTTTCTTGAATATTTTGTTGTCTAACCTGTTGATTATCAGTTTGATTATGGTACAGAGTGTAAATAATAGGAGGAGGATTGGGAAGATCTACTGATCTCCTCGAAGAAGATGACATAGATCTTATTTCTAGTGGTCTTCTTGGCTGATCAAATGATTTCCTATTAAACTAAATGGTAACTTTACCATCACGATGTTGTACTACATTTGATGGTTCAGTATTGTATATAGGTTTTTTAGTAAGTGGGTTTTCTACTTCCCAGTGATCTGGTAAAATGACTTGTGACCATTGAATCATTTTTGGAACTGATATATTTGCTTTTGTTAAGTCTATTTGAATAAGTAGAGTCTGACCTCTCTTATCCATTTTATATGCTTTAGATCCAAAAGCAGTTACAACTGGCATTGGTGATGATATTTCTGTGAT
This sequence comes from Lumnitzera racemosa, assembly GCA_024138005.1. Classification (NCBI taxonomy): domain Eukaryota; kingdom Viridiplantae; phylum Streptophyta; class Magnoliopsida; order Myrtales; family Combretaceae; genus Lumnitzera; species Lumnitzera racemosa. The sequence goes on from JAMXBC010000003.1 coordinate 72,983,833, forward strand.
CTGAAAATTCTAATTTCTTCTTTGGGTTTCTTTTGGCTGAGAGACAGATTGGGGAATTTCTGGTAATGCTGGAATTTTTTGTCCTGATTGTGATTGTAAGACCATTGAGATCGCATTAAGCAATCCATGAGTTGGATCCATATCAATTAATTTGGCAAGGACCTCTTGAGTTTCAGAAACTGATTGAGTGTTTGAGGATTGAGTATTTGAGGATGTTGATTTTGGTGATTTTGATGAGGATTCTTCTTTGATTGTTAATGGAGTGTTGGATGGTTTACAAACATCCAACCATGTTTTAATATTGGTTAGTCCTTTTCTTGATGATGAGGAAACCTTTTCCTTACCTTTCTCCTTGTCTTTTTTGGGAGGCATCTCCCTGCAAGAATTCACGAGTAAGGAAATCAGGAAGGGAATTGGAAGATCCATTGATATGCTCAATTTCGAAATCAAATACAGAAAGAATAGATTGCCATCTGGCAAAAATTTGTTTTGATGCGATGTTTTGAACATCTTTTAATAAAACATTTTTGGCTGCTTTACAATCAATTCTTAAAAGAAACTTTTGATTTAATAAATCTCCTTGGAATTTTGAAATTGTTAATACAATGGCTAAGATTTCTTTTTTGATTGTTGAATAATTAGATTGACAATCATTCCAATTTTTTGATATAAATTGAACAACACATTCTTTATTATTTTGCTTTTGTTTTAGAATTCCTCCGAATCCTAAATCAAAAGCATCTATTTCCACAATTTTTGGTGATGATGGATTTGCAATATGTAAACAAGGAATTTCCTTAATTCTTTGTTTAATTAATTTGATAATTTCAGTATGTTCACTAGACTAGGAGGTGGGTTCTTTTTTAATCTCTGATATAATGGTTTGCAAATTATGTTAAGATTTGGGAAAAATTCTGCAACATAATTTAAACTACCTAAAAATCTTTGAAGCTGATTTTTATCCTTGATTTCATTAGGGAATTTTCAGTAAATTCAATTGATCTTTGAATAGGTATTATGGTTCCATTATAAATATTAAATCCTAAAAATCTAATTCTGGTTTGGAAAAGACTAATTTTAGTAGGTGAAACTACTAAACCATTTCTTTTGATTATATTGATGAAAATTCTTATATGTTTAAAATGTTGATCAATATTAGATGAATATATTAAAACATCATCTATGTGTGTAATTATGAAACTGATATAATTATTGAAAATTTCATTTATGATTTTTTGAAATTCTAAAGGAGCATTTTTTAATCCAAATGGTATTACATTCCATTCGAATTGTCCAAAAGGAATAATGAAGGCAGTTTTGTACCTATCACTTTCTTCAATCTGAACTTACCAAAACCCAGATTTCATATCGAATTTTGAGAATATTCTAGCTTGAGTTAATCTGTTAAGCAAATCTTTTTTATTGGGAATCGAATATCTTATCCATTTGAGAGCAGAATTAAGAGGTTTATAATTGATTACCAATCTAGGTACGCCTCTTTCAATTTCAGCATTCTTATTTACATAAAAAGCAGAACAACTTCAAGGTGATCTACTTTTTCTGATTAATTTTTTATTGAGTAAATCATTTATTTCATTTTTACAATGATTAAGGACTTCTTGCTTCATTTGTGAAGGTCTAGCTTTCGTTGGAATACTTTTCTCATTAAAATCATTTTCATATGGGAGATCTACAATATGTGATTTCCTATCCCAAAATGCATTTAGGAGTATGGAGCAAATTGAATTTTTTATTTCTGATTCTATTTGAGAAATTTTTGATTTTATACTTTAATTGTTGAGTTGATCTTCAATTCTTTTGAATTCAAGATCATTTTTTAAGTACATTAAATGATTTTCTTTATATTGTATTAAACAATTTAATTCATCATTTTTAACTGATTTATATATTTGATTTGTGGCTTGGTTACGAATTCAAACACAATCTCTTTTTTCAGATACTGTGTTTTGATTCTATTTTTATCTATCACAAATGGTTGAATTTGATTTATAAATGGTGTTCCCAAAATGACATTTTTATTCAAATTTTTAACCAATATAAATGAGGTTTTATAAGAAGCATAATTTTTTAATATTTCAACATTTGATAATTTATATTTGATGCTTAATCCACCAAATTCAACAACAATAATAAAGCCCGAATACTTGACTTGGTGAAATTTGAAACTTAGTATTCAAAAATTGTAGAGTACCTCAATTGGAGACAAGACAATCCCTGAAAAAGCTTAAAGAACAAATAGAATTTCTTAAAACCTTGATTATGTTTGTATGCATGTCTTACATTTATGGTCAGTGTCCATTTATAATATATAACTCACTTTTTTGTAATTATTTAACTAATATGGAACAATCGAACAAATAAATCTCTATTTAATATGTTAATGCATTCTCTTAATCTTAACTAATTTTTTCTAACTAATATGCTAATATATTTGCTTGATCCATTCTTGGATCAGAACATACTATCGCCTTATCTTTTGGATTGTTTTTGAATTTTTAATTAGAATCTAGACTCCTATCGCTCTCCAACATAAAGCATAATGGAAGTATTGATAACTTGTACTAATAAGATTATCCTTACTATCTTCCCTTCCTAAGCACATTCAGTAGCTTTAAGCATTCTCTTGTAATGAGGATAGCAAAAGTAGTCTTACAATTATTTAAGAAATTGAAGTAGGAAGACATTGAGGACAATCTTAGAACATTTAAAGGGTTTCACATTCCCTTTCTTGAAACATTTAACTAGAAAAACTTTGCATATCTGTCTTTGCAAAAGCGAGATTTAAAATCGGATTCATATCTAATTAAATCATATTTTGAATAAAATTTGAATTTAGTTTAATAAGATACAATAAATACGATAGGATTTGATTTGGGCTTTATAAGAGAAAAACGACGACGGGAATCTGCTGGATCCACAATCCCTACCCTCTAACAGAAATAGCAGAATCTGAACTCGATCAGCCATCCTCCCTTTCAGCCCCAAACCCAACAAACACCACACGCAGCTGATCACAACTCTACCAAATCCTCGCCTATTAATTGATCAGCAACACCAAGAATCAGTCTTCGATTCCACGACTTCTCCATCCGCGATCAGTTATCCCTCGCATGCGACGCAGCAGATTCACGCCCAACTTGTCCAGTTTCAGCGCATACACTGTGGCAACACCAATCGTACGGCCGCACGTTACACTACAACTCCCATAGCAACACTGCTCCTCAAATACTGTAGTACCGTTTACAGCACATCCACGACCTGCAATGAACTGCACACATAACCAGCCAACGAGACCATACTGAATAAACAGAAATTGCAGCTCCAGTCCCATCCTCTTCGACGCACTACAGCAATCATCTCCTTTGCACAAATAGCCTAGATTTCCCTCCATGGCAATGACTATGCTCACCGCACCACGCTCATCGTAGTAGTGCAGACCATACGTTGTTTGTCTATGCATACACACGAATGCATCGCAGTCCGCCATTCACATCCTTTCGCCGACTGTCCTTCCGTGCAAAGTGCAATACACAACCGCAACTCCACTACATAATCGAACAAGAGAAATCTAGGTTCGATTCTTCTCTAACTGTTTATTATTATTATTGTTTTACTATTATATTATTATTATTTTATTGGTTGGTTAACATAATAAATTATGTGTATTTGAGTCTTAGGAGATTTTTTAGTAGTTTTATATGTAAAGCATATTATCTAATATGACTTTAGTTAGGTAGATAATTATTTAATAAGTAGAGATGTAGATGTACATATATATATATATATATATATATGAATATATATTAACTTAGGTGTTCTTTTTAGCATCAGTTTTCTTTATTATATAGATTAAGTGTTGATTTAAGTAAATGGTTATTTAATAGTAATTATATGGAAATAAATATATATATATATATTAGTTCCGGGATCGTTAAGATTAGTTTTTTTATATTATATATATGCATTATTATATTTTATTAGTTAATATAATGTATAATATGTTTATATGTTAGTTTAGGAGTTTTAGTATTAGTTCTTATATAAGTGTATTATATATGAATTAATTTATTTCGTTAAATAGTTATGTAGATTTGTTAGGGATTTTTTTTAGATTAGTTTTAGGGTTTTCTCATATAAAAAACTATTTTATTTTTTTTTGCATAGGTATATTTTTTAGCATTATGATTTTAGAATTTTCTCACTTAGAAAAAATTTATTTTAAAAATAAAAATAATAAAACCCCATTTTAAAATAAGACTTTTAGAGAATTTTTATAAAATAAAAGACTTAGAGAGTTAGGAACCTTTAGTTTTTATTTGGATAAACTGAATTGGTGAAAAACATAAATCTGATTAGTTTTCAAAATTAAAATTAATCAATACATTAAATTTTCGAGAAAAAACTACGATTGTCTGATCCCGACTAGTGGGTACGTAGGTATCTTCAGGGCGACGATAAAATATGTAGAAACTTATGTTCTTTTTTTTTCTTTTGATTTTATTTATTTATTTTTTTAAAATATTATAATTAGAAAATAATCCTAATTTTGGTAATAAATAGTGGTACCTGTTAGGGTTTAATAGGTTAGCCCCCGAATTCGGAACCTTCTGGTTTTTTATTAAATTTGAAATCAAAAACCGGTAGCTAAATCGTAACCAATCCACCCAATTGGTTACGGTTTCTTTTTCTTTTCCCAACTTCGGTCGGGTGGCGACTCCAAAAATTATTTTTAATAAAAAACCGGAATTTCTCAATTTCTTTAGTCGAGGATTAATATTAAATGGGTTAGGGTTTAGTATTAATCAAGAAATGAGAAATTAATTTTAAACAAAAACCGAAAAATCAGACTCGACATTAGGCTAACATTATTTGAAGGCCTTTGTTGGAAGAGGGTACAAATCTATAAAATAAATTGTAAGAGAAGATGTGGATGACGTTATGCTTAGAAGCGATAGAGTTGTAACAATCTCATCTTGTAAACCATCTTAAAATAACAATTGACCTCACAACTACTATCATAGACCTAGTTCATAGAAGATGATCACAAATAACTGGTTTTGAAGCAAATAGCTCAACACATAATTGAATATTGAATCTATAGAAGCCTTTAAATTTTACACTTAGAAAGGTCGCTTATTAGAACCTATTTACATAATACATAGGTTTTGCTATTAATATATAACCATAAACTTTACAACTAGCAATCAAAACTAGCTGCGTCACCTAAGGTAGTCCAGTTGATTTTCCAAATGACTCTATTCATAGTTATATACATTTGACTCAAAAGAAACAGAAGAAACTAATTCCAAAGGCTCTATAAAACCAACTAGTTCTTTACTTCATTCCTTACTCCCTATACCAACTGCAACTAACTCATACATTATGGTGTAATACGACATTTACTTTTTACCTGCAAAAAGATCTATTGGTATGTAAGTAATCAATTACTCAGTATGTGAGAAAGAGACATAACCATAAACGACAAGCATAAATAGAGTTACCAAACAATTAAATTGATGCAATGGAACCGAACAAATACCATGGCCAAATGTTATTTGATCTATTGTAAAGTTAAAGAAATTACGTTTACTCTAATATGGGTTTTGGAGGAGTTTCACAAGCTACGATGGCTTTATAATTAAACCTAAACTTGTGCTATAGGGACACCCTTCCTCCTACGATTACATTAGAACCAAACCCCTCAATTTTGTTCACGACCTCCGCTTTTGTTACTTAGTTCAATTAAGGGTAAGGAATGGACTATTTATGCTATCCCTTTTGAAGGGGTTGGTATTTTGCTAAAGAATCCTAATTGTCTCCTAATGGTTACAATGTATGTCTAATTAAATCTTAGGTCCATTATAAATTCTTTTCGATTAGCAGTTGCCAGAACAATTCAAACAATCCATCAACTCACATTCCAACAAAGCAAATCATAATATAGTTCAACAACTATTAAGGAACTAAGCTATCTACAAAGCATGAATAAGTATACATCTAAGCCTCAAAGTACTATAAAACAATACTCCAAAATGCGGTAAAGTAGTGATCTCAACTTACTTGGGTTACCTGCTACTCCGTTAGATGTAGTTATAAAGTGTTCCCTTGCTAGAAGTCCTTATTATGCAAATGGCGCCTTTGGTATAAATTATAAAAATTCATTAGTCCACCTATTACTCTTATATCAAGTTCATTAGCCTTAGTTTGGAATGTTGTTATATTATATCTAAGCTTTTAGGTTTTAAAATCACTTTTAGATCAATTCTTCCTTAAACTACCCTCTAATTCATCCTCTAAACTACCCTTTGAAAAATCCTCTAAATCATGTTTACCTTAAAATTCTTAGAATATCGTCTATCATATTCTCTAAGTTTAACCTAATTGCAAATCACATATAAATACCCTTCGATTTAGCTTAAAAGTTTTTCTATTTATCCTTTGATTTTGACCTATTCAATATTTTAGGGTAAATTTCCTTGGCTTCTCTCCATTATTAGCCAAAGATTATCAACCAACAACATTACTAGCCTTAGTCCATCCCATTACTTTCTAGAAACTTCATTTAATTCTTATTTACATAAAATATTATGGTTACATGTTTAAGAGATTAGTTATAAAACTCCATATCCTTGTAATCAACCACTTATACTAATCAAATCCATCCCCATATCACTATCTAGGGGTACAATCAAATCGAGTCGAACTGAATAGTATTAAGCTTAGGCTCGAGCTTGAGCTCCACTTGAAAACTCGAAACTTGAGCTTTAAATTTTAAGCTTGAGCTCGACTTGAAAATATATACAGTAAGTTCGAACTCAACTCAATCAGCTTAATTAAACTTATTCTTTTTATAAATTTTCCTTAACAATTATTAGATTTTCATATATTTAAATAAATTAAAAATATATTACAATTATACCAAACTCGATTAGGCTCATGAGTTTAACAAGCTTAGTATTTTAAAACTTAGGCTCAGCTTCATTATCATTGAATTGAATTTGAGTATAACTCGAGTCGAGTTCAAGTAACTTACAAACAGACTTAATTCATTTATACCTCTATTAGTATCCCTCATCAAATAAAACCTTAAGTCAACTAGAAACAAATTTTAAGTGAAATTTTTGAAGAAGTATAATTAAACATTAAAAATCACAATTTAATCAAAATTTAGAAGCTAAAAAATTAATAAAATATTGGGAAATAGTTTTGATCAAACTTTTTGCATAGAAACCCTTTTTATAACATAAATAGGTTACCAAAAATTCTTGGAGTAAAAACTACATTGTTAGAGTGTTTGAAAATAGCTTGGAAATAAAATTGGGTTTAGTAATTTCTTAAGGATAACACATGTGGCTACTTAATTAAAATAATATTCTTCTTAGGTTTTACATACAAAGTAATACATGAATAATTTTTCCTTGAAATTTAACGTGACTTAATATTTTTAGAATTTAATTTAAAATCGGAGTAATTTCGGAACTCATCAATGCTAGAGATTCTAATGATCGATGGTGGCCATAAAGATGTTGGACTAGCAACGCTTGGGTGGTCCTTTAAGTCATGATGATGGTTCAACGTTAGATTTTGTTGAACCTTTGAATTATAAAACTCCCAATTTCCCTCATATTTTCCTTAATATTTCCTCAAATTGCTCTTTAGCTTTTCTAGGTTACGTCTAATTTTCTTACATCTTGAATTGACTAAACTAAATTTTAAAAGTAGATAAATCTGTAGGTCTCGTGTAAGATATTGGGAGGGGAGGAGTGGGGGTGTTGGTGATTGATATCTTTTGCAAGAATGAAACTTTTTCAATTTTTAAAACAAATCCCCTCTTAATAACTTAAACGACGTGATAAGTAATTGAAGATTGATTGTTTAACTTTATGTGTAGTACAAATAATTAAAATTAGAAATCAAATAAAGTAGAGAGAAAGAAGATCGAGTGATCGATTTATAGAGTTTTGGCCTTTTGCCTATTGTTAGGAACCCGATCCTTCTCATTGGTGTCGTTCTACTAGTTTAATATTTTCACTAATAAAAAATGAATAAGAGGTTATAAGGATATTCAGCCGTTTCTTTGTCCTATCTCATTAGCTCTTCTTAAGTTAAACACAAGACTCAAAGCACTCCTTAACCTCACATACCCTCTAATACAATTCCAATAATATTTACAACGAAAATGAGACAATATAATTAAATAGTTCTTTACAATAGTCACATAAATGCAATAACAATAAAATGAGAAAACTATTTTCACTCAGTTTCTGACAATTTGCATGAGAGAATTTTTGAAATTCAATTCTGATCTCCAGTACACTCCTTTATATCTTGTGCAACTTCATCTTTAAATTGAATAAACTTTGGTGTAACAGCTAGAAATTGGTACTTCTAAGTTTTTCTTCAAGGAATTTTTATCTAAATGCAAATAGCTTTATTGTTGGAGAAATATCCCATGAAAATAGGAATTCGAACATTTGAAAATTTTGAAATTAAATGCTGTTATCTCCTGATGTATTCCACAAAGAGCTTGATCTATTTTGACCATTGTAACTTATTAATTCTAATTCACAAGCTTTAAGAATCTGTTGAGATTTAAAATTTGAAAACAAAATACAGTGCAATATGGATAAGCTTGAATAAATTTGAACATATCTTGCCAAATCAAATTTGAATTCAACACCCTTTAGTTTTTTTGAAAATGCTAAATCACTTGATTAAAAATTTTTTTGTCGTAAGACTATACTTGAGTATTAAATCATTTCTTCCTTTAGAAGGAAAATTTGCACCTTCATATGATTAAAGAAATATCTCCTATTGAAGCATAAAAAAATCTAATTCATCCTTATTTATCATGCTATAATTGGGAATTTAAATTTCATGCCTTATCCACTAAAATTCTGCAACTCAAATCTTTTTGAATTTGAAACAACAATCTTCCTTATCCAATTTTAGTTTCAACAAAATATCTTGGAATTTTTGAATTATTGTTAACAAAATAAGCTACAACCTTATCTTGAAAAACTAACAAAAATTTGCATTGAACTTTGAAATTTTCGAGCACAATTTTATCTAATAAATCCTCGTAACAAATTTGAATTTTATCTGAACTTGATATATAACACTATTGCAGAAAATTCTTTTATGGTTAATGTCCTTAATGTATTTAAAACTCGACCAACCTTGCAAAGAATATTAGAATATCTTCTTTCCAAAATATATTGATTAAACCTTAATAAAATATTCTAAGAATCTAATTCTTGAGTGTATTTAAATTAATCCAACTTTAGTAGAACAGAATTAAGCACATATGCCTAATAAAGTGGAGCTAGGCCTTCTATATATTTTTCTAACTTAACTTATATAGATTATTTAGAAAATAGCTTAGGAATAGTTGCTGATTTCAATACTGTGTACAATCTGCATTGATTTGTTCTTTTGTTGATACACTTTCTGACATACATTCTGACTAATACAATTCCAAACTTAATTTTTTTTCCTTGAATTGATTTTACTCTAAAATTGACTTGTACACTCGTTGTTCTTATTAAACACATTTTAACATTTTTTCCATTGTGGTTTCTTTTAGAATTAATCACGATATGTCTATACACTTTATAAACATATTATTGATAATTTATCACATGTTTTGTTATCATCAAAACTAATTAAAGAACTTAATAAAATCTTATATTGAAGGGTAAGAATTAATAGGAAATGTCTCATTTACTTTACATGTGTTAGCTTTAGGAGCTTTTTTCTTTTCATGTCATTATAAGTGTCATTCTCCTAATCTAATGCTCTAATAAGCTAATTTAATAGCTGCCACATTTTTTCTAACCAATGAGGACATCCTTGAGCTTATTTGTTTAGTTATATATCAATTTATTTAGCTTAATAGATATATTATTGAAGGAATCCAATGTAATAATACTTTTTTTTTTACCAATATTTATGTTGTATGTATAAAATATGATTAGTGTATATACATATTTTCTAGAGATTATTTCATACCATACCAAATCCTTATCCTTTAAGATTTTTTGTTTTTAATTATCGAAAGTGGAATCATATGTTTCCAATATTTACCAACCAATATTGCTATGATTAGCTTTTTTACTATACTCTTATTTTATTATTCCATTTTCAAATTCCAAACTCATAAGGTTATTTCGACTAATTTTTATAGGCTCATTATAAAATCTACCTTGATTGGAAAACTTTTGCAAACGCTTTAAACATAAGTGCTAAAATCTTAGTTACTAATTTGCAAGGCCTTACAGATGAAGGGTTTGAATTTACACTATTTATTTGAAGAAAGATTTGAATTCTTCAAGCATGGGTCTAAGGGTTAGGGGTGCAAATTACTCTCATTTTAGGGTCTACATCTATCTGTTATTAATGTTTTCTAATATAGTATGCGTTAGCATTGAATTTGCTGACATGGACATGATACAATATCTTACTTAGCAAATCTAGATTTTTCTGTGCATAAAGAGTACAAATCTAGAACCTTGATACATGCTTAACAAACCTAAGTCCTTATTTACATAAATCCTTTTTTGATATCAAACTTTCTTTCGCAAATGTTGAAATCAAGCATAGTATAGAATATATGCATTTTTAATTAGTTAGTTGGTAAATAATTGGTTTTATAAAGCATGAAGGTGAAAAATGTATGTTTAGAGTGGTAATATAGGACTTATTACTATGATTGAAACTTATTAACTAAATAAGTCCTATAAGGCTACTTGAAAATAGATTCTTTTTTTAGGAGACTTTAGGTATAGTCGATTATATAAAAAATCTTAAGTGTTTTTATATTAATTTATTAATACATAAGATTTCATAGTCTACATATATAATAGAATGATCACATATAGATCAAGTGAAAGCATTAGCTAGGTGCTTAGATTAACCTATTGCTTATACATTAATAATTAGTAGTGAAGATCCTTGTCATTATAGAGCAGCTAAGAGAGAACAACATATGATTGCTATGATAAAGAAGGTCATGGCACAATAAACAGGTGTAAGATTTGGTAGAACTTTCAAAAGGAAAATGCCAATAGGGTTTAGATTAGTGTATAAGAATAAGAATCACATCAAAATCACTACTCGAGCATTAGGTGTTTTTTGAATTTCTTACCTATTGTTTGAAATTGGTAAATTTCATGCCCTATCGAACTTTTAATTAACAAATTTACTATCTCACTTCAAATTGTTTTATTCTTATACATTTTATGCAATGAATATTTGCCATCTTTCTCAAGATGAATGAGGTAATGAATTGGATAAGTAAAAGTTTGATTGAATATGATATTTAGCAACTTCAAACTTTATTTATAAACTTTGACAATTAAAATTTTGAATGAGTATGACATTTAACAACTGTGTTTATAGATTCTAGCCAGTAAAGTAATTGGATCACCTAGCCATCTAAAGAGTGCAATGAGCCTATAAGATAAAGGGATTTAAGGTGAGGAGCCATCAGGGCTAAGCTGGGGTGATTTACAAAATAGACAAGGGTAAATAGAATTGCTCAGGGTTATTCGATGAGACTACTCTGATACTTAAATCAGCTTCAAGTGGTAGAGAGAATGAGAGAAGATTTAAGCAAAGGGCTTGTTAGATTATGCTAAATTACCTTTTAGAGGAGAAGGATTGGAATATTTACAGTTAAGATCTTTCAATAAACTAATAGCTTACAATCTAAGACATTTTGTCTTAGGTTTTTGGAGCTCAAGGTTGGTATGATTCCTAACATAGTTAGGGTATGATTACTTTAGGCTTATTAGCTGTCTTTTCACATTTAATGCTTTAGAGTCACCATATAGTTAGGCCATATAGACCTTCTCAAGGGACCTCCATCCAACATATTGCATTTAATGTATTGTAAGCACCATACAAATTGACACGTAGGTTTCTATCATGGGATGTATGGGTGTTGCTAAGCTATGCCAAGGGGCCTATAGAGACACTTTAGGAAAATTCATGTTGAGGTTAGCTTAAGTTTCAAGGAGTTCGGCTTATGGGTCAAAGAGGTCGACTTGAGCTTAGAGTCTTGTCTCCAAAATTGACCATCACAACAACTTAGTGTGAAATTGGAATGTTGAAGATATATTTTGAAGTTGCTTGAAAAGAAAAATGATTTATTGGTTTAGTACTCATACTTAGATTTGAAAGGTTTGTAATGATAAGTTTTAACTAAATTTGAAGTTTGATATGATTGAGTTCATGTATATTTTAGAAAAAAGGACCTAAAGAAATCTAGTTTAAATTTGCTTAAGTAGAGAAATGTAAATTGTTGTCTAAGAAAATTTATAACTCCAAATTCAATCTAGAAATTTAATAGATGAATATATACTTAAAGAATTGATTCATCCAAAAATTTTCCAACTTCTCTTTTACAAAGCAACTAGTAAATTAATAGTTAAGGTTTTTCCCAAATAAAAAGCTCATAACTAAGGTTTATGGAAGAAAAATAACTTAAAAAACTAGTAATTCAGTATTGATTACCTTGTTCGACCATATATAAAACTTCTATGCTAAAAGTAAAATATATGAAGTTTTTATGTAATATTCTATTAATATCTTTAGGATATATTGTATACAAATTTACTTCTATTTGATTGCTTCCAAACTTAAACTTAATATTGTCAAACTCAATATGGATGATTAACTTAGACATATGAGAGGGTTCAATGTTAAAGGGTAGAACATGACTCAACTGCGATTCAACTAGGGTTAAACCAAGGTTCAACCGGACTGATTTTATGGTAAGGTTAGGTTAAACTGGGTTGAACCATAGAGGTTAACCTAGGTTTGACTACACTGCTTAAACTAAACAATATTCATGATGAGTTAACTTCCTATTTGTATTTGATCTACCTTTGTCAAGTAATCAAAAAATATCCCTACAATTATTAAATTGAGAAAATGTGATATATTAGTTGAGCAATTTTTGGTAAGTATCATAATAAAGGGAGATTTATTGGTCTCATTCTCTATTTTGACGGAATCGGTCTTGCTCATTATCTCACAATTTATTTCCATATTTTAAATTTGAATCATTAAATGCATAATTTATTCAATGGTTCAGATTTAAAAGTGATTAGATCAAGGGAGAAATAGTAGGTAACATCGATTCAAAAAAAAAAAAAGGACAGTATTATAGGAAAATCCTAAAAAAAAAAAAGGATTGGGAAAAAAAAATGCCATGTGAGTTTTATATAAAATCAAGTACATTTTTTATTACTATTTTTTATAAATAAGAAAATTAGATCCAGGCAAAACCTTATAATCTAATGATATGAGCAAATAAAAAAGGGAATTGGATCCATATGTAATTACATTTTTTAATACATAGATGGTAAGATCCTATATATTAATAAATTAATATGAAATACGCTCAACATTTATGTACAGGCTACAACCATATTCTTCACTAGGACTCAAATTCAGTTAATAAGCTTTAGGCTAGTAATTGATCCCATATTACCGCCATGAGCATATTTATTTTTCCTTGATGTTTTGTAAAACCAATTATACACTAATCAATTCATTAAAAAAAAAAAAGATCTATGTTTGATATTTAAAGCTTGGAAAATAAAGCTCCGTATTGGAAAAAAGGACCTAGATGTGTATGTTTATATATAAAAAAAGACTTAGATTTATTGAACATGCATTTAAGGGTTTAGATATGTACCACTTACATAGGATTTATGTCCTAAATTTATCAAGTATACATTGAAGTGTCGGAGCTAAGTCATACATCCTATTATGTCGCATTATGTCTAGGAGTGCAAATTTGACACAAGTACGTGCCGCATTGGATAGCACTAGTGGTAAATAGATGGAGGCGCAGTACGAGAGTAATTTAGGAGCCCAAATTCTCAAAAGAATACTCGACAAATACGGTCATTTTGCACAAAAACATTAGACCATTCCTCTATGTCTTTCCTAAACTCTAACAATATGCTTCATAATAGTGAGTTTTTGTTTGACGTAGATTTACAACGTCGTATTCACATCAATAGGCTGGCTTTAATTTGGTCCTCGATGTTAAGGTGCCAGTGGTGAAAAGTGTACGGCATGTGCTTTGGAAAATCGAACATCTAGTTCCTTGGACCAAAATGAATTAGAACGGCTAAGAAGCATTTGACATGCAGCAGACAGGAGTCAACACACACCGTAAAGTAAGCTTGAGTGCTTCATGATGTTAATCTAAGATTTGATTAGAGATGGTGGACCCCGATATGAATATGACTTAGCATTTTGGACGTTCAAGGTCGCTTCGCTATCCATCAAACCCGAATACAAGACTCTTGCTAATACAGTTGTTGAATCCACTTGGATGCATCAACTCATTAAGAAAATCATCAATCTAAAACTCCATTATTCTTCATTGTATGTGTTATGACAAACTTGATACCGTCTGCCTTTCCTCCACTCATGTTCAACGTCATCAAGTAAAAACTCGTGATTATTAACCATGCACTTCGTATGCTTGTGAGGCAAAAAAAAAAAAATAATAATAATAATATGATATGTACCTTTCATTTACTTCTTGACATGTAAGGAAATTGGATAATGTAAGGTTTCACTATTTTACGTGATGTTAAGGCATTAATGAAAGATGCGCCTATTAAACCTACATTTCTCCCTAATTTCATGAGAAAGTAGCCAATGGTGATGTCCACATAGAGCAATACCCCTCTACTTAATTAAAACGTTGTTACATACTATCCTACTGATCAATTTTGTGGATAACTCCTCCAATCTCATGTTGGTGCTCACAACATAGGATTGAGGAGACACCTTACTATATGCAATGACATTTAATGATACTTTTATATTGTTCTCTACATACGTAAGATGTCCTCTGTATATTATTTATATATACACACACACATATATATATATATATATATATGTATTCCTTATCACTCTATTATTGCGATTATGTAAGATGGCCTCTAAAAGTTCAAAGCATTGCCGTAGTTATAAAGAGATATTTACCGGAGATAGATTTTCCAATAAAAAGCACAGCTATATAAAAGAAAGTAAAAAAAAAAAAAACCCTCAGAATCCGTATGAAGTGGTTAAAATTAGAAACTTTTTATTTTTATTTTTTTCAAGACTAATAAAGAAAATGATGAGTTCATGCATGTTTTTAAGTGAAATGAAGTGTACCGTAAAAATTTAAAAAATATATATTTTTTATCATTAAAAAAAAAAAAAATCGACAAAAGTAGATAAAGTGTGGATTTACTTGATTTCTTTTTAACGCCCAAACTATCATAAAAGAGAGAAAGAGGGGCAGAGACAGGCATCGGAACTGAAAAGGACAAAAATAGTTACAAATAGGAAGAGACTAAAGAATGGACTCAAGATCTCTTTTCGGCAGTGATAACTGAAGAAGCAACGAAAAGCATGCAACAGAGAGAGCTTAAGGGAAACGTATGATTGTCTTGTTGTCTGAGAATCTTCAAAAGCCGAAAGCGTTTAAAAGAAAAAAAATAAAATAAAACATAAAATATTGAGAGAGGATGAACCTTTGAATCCTCATCATATTATAAAGTGTTACATATATGCCTTGTGATGATTGCACCAAAGGCAAAGAATCTTCCGATCCTCAGCTAGAAGGAAGAAAGAAAGAAAGAAAGAAAGAAGAGAATGGCTCCAGTTGGATTACCTCCTGGTTTTCGATTTCATCCAACTGATGAAGAGCTTATCAACTACTATCTCAAGAGAAAAATAAATGGCCAAGAGATTGAACTCGATATTATTCCTGAGGTCGATCTTTATAAATGCGAGCCCTGGGAACTAGCTGGTATTTTTTTTATTTTTTATTTTGTTATATATCTTATATCATTAACACTTATCATTTATCTCTACAGATTTGTGTTGAAAATCTATTAGAAATGGTATATCACGTGAATTACTTAATAATAGGCAAGAATTATAGTATGAAACCATAATATTGAGAACAATGTTTGATTGCAAAACCTCACATGTCAAATTCCTATTAACTTGTAGTTACTACTAAGTTTTCCACATTACATGTTATTCCTAATTCCTAATGAAACATTTCATGCTATATGTTTCTTATACATGTTGTCTGGTTAATTCATGAGGGTTTTACGTATGACCATGGCAGAAAAATCATTTTTGCCAAGTAGAGATCCGGAGTGGTACTTCTTTGGACCGCGGGATAGGAAGTACCCGAACGGATTCAGAACCAATCGAGCCACTCGAGCTGGATATTGGAAGTCGACCGGAAAAGATAGAAGGGTGACCAGCCAAAATAGAGCCATTGGAATGAAGAAAACATTGGTTTACTACCTAGGTCGAGCTCCACAAGGAACTAGGACCAATTGGGTTATGCATGAGTACCGGCTTGATGACAAAGAATGTGAAGAAACCTATGGAATTCAGGTACTAATTTTAGTCATCTTTTTTAAATGCTAAATAAATTAAGCTAGTAACCAAAGTGGGGGAAAATAAAAAAAAAAAATCACATGCCGATTTTTATTACAGTATGGTTCTTTCTAATCACAACATGTTAGTTTTTCCTTTTCCTTTTTTTTTTTTTTCTGTTTAAATTATCATGCTTCACTAGAAGTTGGTAGCAATAAGTGACATTACCAATTTATGAACAAATGTGGTATAAAGCATGAGAAACATGGAGGAAAAAAAAAAAAATAAAAACATTTTGGTTCTTTATAACCACAACATATTAGTTTTCTTTAATAATCATCCTTCATAACCACAACATGTTAGTTTTGTTTAATAATCATACTTCACTAGAAGTTGATATTAAGTGATATTACAATTTATGAAGAAACGTGATATAAAACATAGAAATATAGAGAAAAAGTTATAACCGACTAAATTTAAGTCACCAATAAGGCAAATAAAATACATTCCGACTGGCTTTGGCGGTGACTTTCAAGGTAAATGAATAAATGAATTGGTAAAATTACGAATAATATGAAATATTATTTCGAGGTTCCATTTTTTAAAATAACTAGGTTTCAACTAGCTGGACTTCCAAACGCTACATACAAAATTCAAAATACTTATTATTAAGGAATATTAATAGGGTAGAATCACAATATATATATATATATATTTATTTAGATTGATTAAGTGATTATCATGAAATTATTTAAAATGTTACAACTAATGCTGAAATTAGGAGGATTTTAAGCATTTCCCAAAAGCTACGTGAATGATAACTCGATTGGAGAAATGAACACTAAAAGTTTAGGATAATATGCTGCCTTTATTGCTTGGCAGAAAATAATTTATTTCGTGTGGAAAGAGAGAGGGATCTCAGTTTCTTCTTCGTTTGATGAATTCAAGTAAAGGTTTTAGAGTAATGATTTGATCTCTTACACCTTCTTTTCCTATATGTTTTATATCATTTCACATTAACCGATATTAGTATATATCATTCTATAGTTTCAAGTTGAAGCTTTCTCCACATATAAACTTATGGAACTATGCAATCTATTATAGTACGATCCTAAGTATATAAAACATTAAGTTAAGGAATAAAAGATAGATAGTTTTTTAGACTATTGACTTAACAACTCTCTCAATTATCATGAGTGTAAGATTATAGAAAAGAATTTTAGTATTTTCTTTTTTTCCTTTATTTTTATATTTTACACAAGATCTATAGACAATTGTGCTTTTCCTATACTAAGCTTTTGTGACCTAACCACCAATTATAGTTACTTGTCATAAACAAAATAGTGTTAAATCCTTTAAGTACGTTTTGATAAGTGGATAGATTCTCTAACACAGAGATAATGGAACTTTAGGACATAATATAATATTATAATGCATCTTACGAAAGCATATATGATAAGACATCATCACTTTTTTTCTTGGTGTGTGTCTGAAGAAGCATCTGGGTCTAGCTCCCTTGCTTTTTTGCTTTGTTATCCAATAGTATCCATGCATGAGAAGACTATTCTTGGGCCGATCACATGCACGTCATTTTTATGACTTCCCGTATTGATAACTTACCAAATCAATACATATGTCCTTCTCGCTCCCTTTATCCTTGCCACTAAGAAAAGAAAAAATAAATAAATAAACCAATCTTCACATCACTATTGAATCTCATTGAATTGTGTATTTTATTCTCAAATTCTACTGATCTGTCTCAGTGGAGGACACCATAATGGAAACTACCTATCTTAACCGGAATCATATTATGATCTTATATATAATAGTATTTATAAAATAATATTTGAACTTTAAATTAAAGTTTAAGAGTTCATTCAAATTGTCTGTGGCTCATTAAAAGTCATAGTTTTATGAATTCTTGTTGACCTTTACATAATAAACATAACATTAAATAACAGTTTGAAAATTATAAAACGTTTGTATCTTAAGCAAAACATTAGGCATAATGAGATTACTCTATCTTTCGGTTTAGTTTTTTTACGAGTTATTTTATGAGCTCAAAAGCAATTATAGTAATAAGCTGTTTCATAATTGTACTGGGGGGCAACATTGAGATTATTCAATTGAAAATTCAGGAGCCGATAATTGAACTTTATCTGTAGACTTAAAAAGGAGATGTTTTCGCATAGTTCACGTATTCCAAGTGTCCTAGATAGTAAAAAACTCAGGCCCTACTCGAATCTTTGTTGGGTTTCGACATCTTATGCCAAAATTTGTTCGCTTTTCATAGGAAAATGTACTAATAGGACATGCAGGGTTCAGCCGAAGCGGATATCGTATATTACCTAAATGTCCTGTCCCACTTTAATCCCTTTATATCATGGCCGCAATTAGCTCCCAATTTCATATAGAAATGGCATGGATTAGCGGCCGAAACTGGTTCAGACGAATTTGAAAACTAACCGGATCAATGTGCCATCTGTTCAGAACCAACCCTAGCCGAACCAATAGGTGCCGCGTTGGCCTCCGGCTTGATCATTTTTTTTTCGAAATAGAAAATTGAAACCATATAGTAAAATGTGGAATTCAGTGAATCCATGAGCCTATTTCGCCCCGATAGGCCTCGATAAGTCTAAGAACCACTGATTGTGTTTAGGTTTTATTTTTAAACTCTCAAATTCGATGGTTTTTGCCAGGTTAGGGCTCGTGCCCTTATTTAAATCCACAAATTAAAAATTTATACATTAACGAGACACGTCCTCTTGATTGATTAATAACCAACACTTTTTCTAGTTTGGATATTATTGTTATGTAGCTTTACATTAATAAAATATCATTATTACAGCGATTTTAAAGTATTATCGATGGGTACTTAATACACTTTATCAAATCCATAAAAAGAAAAAGAAAAAGAAAAAAGAAGCACTTCATGTATCCCATTACTGATTACGTATTATAAATAAAAATATACATAAATAAGGAGCTTTTCTATTTAACTTCTTAACAAATATTTACCTACCATTAACATTTTAGGTTACTGGACTTTTCAACTCTTACCCCCTAGCTCTTTTGACCAAGTCAAGTATATGTATAAACTTTTGCAGTTATATTTTTTTAGCAACTATAATTGTAAAAAGAACATTGTTGCATACCAATTGGCGACTTTTATAAAAAGCTATTATGTTTTAAGTTCATCATAGCTAAGTCAGCCCCAATTATTGACTACACTCCAACAATGACTAGACAAAATATACTTTGAAGACAGATCGCTTCTTCTTCTTCTTCTTTTAATTTTTCATAATTTTTTTGGATTTCCTATGCACTCTTTTTGCAGGATTCTTGTGCGTTGTGTCGAGTGTTCAAGAAAAATGCCATAGCCTCCAACGACATAGCCCAACAAGAGCAGCAAGGATCAGAGAAGAGTGAAAGTTTCCAATTCATTCAAAGCCCTAATACGAGTATCGTAAACAATGATTATGAAGCTACATTATCTCCTAATGTTCCAATGGCATCATCTTCATCATGCATCGACGAGGATATGGATAAGGATGATTCTTGGATGAAGTTCATAACAGATGATGATGAGGCATGGTATCAATCTAATTAACTAACAATTATTAAAAGGGTTTTGATAACGAGTGTTCGGGATATTAGTTAATAATAAGTTTAAAATAGAAAATTTTCATTTTTTCAAAACCAGCTATACAAAAATGCAAGTCTATGGAAAGGTGTAAAATTTCTTTTTTAAACTGTTACTAAGTGTCCATGGAATATACATTATTATATTCATTACTCAAATATTGGGTTTGGAAGGTGTCAAAAGTAATTTCAAATTAAAGTGGTGATCAAATGATTGGTTTGATTATTGGATAATAAAGGTTGGCTTAGACCACATATGGATAACTTATATTTTATTTTCCTTTGTTAACATCCCTTTTGACCCCCTTTAATTTTTCTTCTTTTTATCCTCTTGTTCTATTGGTTTTTGGCTGGGGAAGTACAGAATGTAGCCCAAAGACAAAGGGCTTGGTTGGTTTTGGAATTGACCTACTATTTTTTGGTCATTTAAATGTTGGGAGCTTCTTGTGGACGCATGTTCTTATGACAAGTTACATTATTATTATTTCTTTTCTTTTTTTGGGCCAAATTATGACATGTTACATTATCAAAAATTAAGTTTTGACGAGTACTTGTTCAAGCTTCTCGTTGCTAACCTCTCTCTCATTTTCTATTTATGAAGTCGGCTTCTTTTAGCTACAATCTATTTATGCTTGATTTATACATCTTCTGTGTCAACTAATAGATATGTTCAATATATATTTAATAAAATATATTTATTATGTTAATCATTTCTTTTTCTTTATGCAAACATCCGATATCAAATCAGTACGAGAATGATGGACAAAACCGTCCCTACATTATGAGAAAATGATGAATTAGGATACTTTTCTTTCCTTTTTTTCTTTTTTATTACTAACAACATATTACAATAACCTACGATCACATATTCGAATTCAATTCATGAATTCAAATTCGATCTATCCAATTAAAAAGCTAATATTCATATTATTAAACAAAAATGATCTTGACGATGAATAAGACACGTAAAGAGAGGAATTCAACATACATTATTGGACCAACAAATAATTGGATCAATTATTTGAGCGCTACCTTCTCACATCTCCGGAAGAGGAGCATACGAATTTTCAATTCTCATTTTGGAACTTAAAGCATTCTTTTACAAACGAAAAGGCTTATAATAAAAGGCCTTTCACCTTTGTATGCATCGGCTGAGGGATAATTGTTTGAATGTACAGTAGAATCGATAATCTAAATGTAAAAATTAAA
The DNA here is from genome assembly GCA_024138005.1 of Lumnitzera racemosa. NCBI lineage: Eukaryota > Viridiplantae > Streptophyta > Magnoliopsida > Myrtales > Combretaceae > Lumnitzera > Lumnitzera racemosa. Next base: position 73,005,124 of record JAMXBC010000003.1, read on the forward strand.
ACAGCGTTGCTCAAAACTATTAAAACTATATAAATACATTCTGAAGTTTTAAACTTTTAAAATAATATGAACATCACAAAACAATTATAACTAATTTTTAAGCTTATTTATTATCCAATTTGACCCGTATTAAACTTCAACTAAGTCAAAATAAATTTTCAAACCATTTGATGGCCACCGAAAAAGGAAAAAAGAAAAGTTTTAAGTGTATATATTTACACAAAAGATTGACTTTTAGTATAATATTAGAGGAAAAAAATTTTAATGTTGTCATTTTAACAAGGGGTGTATGCGCGATTCCATTTTGATACTTTTAGAGGATGTTACTGTAGGTTATCCAATGCAAATATTACCTTCTTAGCTTGTGCGCAAATGGAAATCAACTAATTATAGGAATGCCATAATGTTGGATTTAGTTGATGCACCTTAAAATCCTTGAAATTAATTATTCAACCTAAGTAAAAGCTAATGTTCGATGGTTTGCTACATAGGATCTTTGAGCTAGAGTAGGTTGCTTTATATAAATGCTTTCCAACTCACTAAAGATATCCTAAGAAGTATGAATAACGAGTCGCATATATATATCGTAGAGTTTTGCAAGGTATGATTCTCCGGCATAGTTTTGTCTTCACTTCATATATCTAACCATATAATAGATGAATCTTGGCTATTGACTAAAGACATGAAGACCTAAAAAAAAGCTAGGAAAATCAGTCTACCGATTAAAATTCTCTTAAGAGCATGAATCAACATATAATTACGATTAGTTATGGGTCCGAACACATTAATAAAGAAAGTGCAATATAAACAGGTTCTTAATTAATAAGGGATCTCATTATTGGCGTGTGTGCACATAACAAACCTGAACTTAACCGATAGCAACTACTGATAGGGCATTTTGGACATAAGCCCCTTAAGCTCGATTGAACCTAATGCACCTCGTAGCCTAGGGCTTACCTCTGAGGGCCTGAGCCTTAGGCTTGAATAGACTAGGCCGAGCAAGTCCTGTAATAGTTAGAACAAGTAAGATAAGGATGAAATAGCTCTAACCCTGAATAAGTGAGACACGTCGGGCATAATGACCTCGTTATCTTACACTTGTAGGAGAAGATCTCTCTTATTAATTGATCTCCAACTGCTGGCTCCACTCCGTTTATAAATATTAGGTCATTACTCAATGGTAAGGCTTTCAATACTCTGTATACTAAGCATGCGTATTACTTTCAAGCATTCTATACTCACAAGAGCCCACCACTAACTTAAGCATTTGAGTGGCTACGTCGAATAAAACGTCCTCTCATTGTGTATTGTTTTGCAAGCTTGTTATGTGCAAAATCCAAATGACTACTGGCAAGAACCTTGAGACGATATTTAGCATTGTTTGTAGGAATAACTAAATTCCTACACTTGAAACCTTAAATACATAAAATACATACCCTGCAAACAATCCTTTTGACATAATGTCCTAGTGCGACGAGTAAAAAAATCAACACTTAGTAAACAACTGACCTGGGGCCAATTAGCCCCTCCCAAGAGCTATGTTGGAGGAGCACCTGGAGCGCATAGAACGCTTAGCTAAGGAGTATGTTGTGCAAAACAGGGTGCTTCACACTCACCTAGACAAAGCGAAGTAGCACAACGTGCAAACCCACTACCCTGAATCTCTAGATGCTCGCATTGGTCGAAATAATATCTAGCAGCAACAACAGAATGGAAAGAATCAGCAACCTGATCTGCTATTGCATCAACAGTCAGCAAGGTCTATGGTTACCTATGATTAAGCTTTAGTTGGCAATGAGCAAAAAGTTGACTCGCAAGGAGTGTAAGTTCATTCGGTTATATGGCAAGCTCACTTGGCAGACGATATCAACTTGAATGAGCTCTGTGTTATGGTAATGCAGCTATCCGAGTAGTAAGGGAGTAAGCCTTTGGCGATGCTGGGTTGGTTGCTAACAATAAGACCCTCTTTACTAGGGGTGTTTAAGATGAAGTGCTGCCCCCTAATGGAAAACTTCTACCCCTGGACTAGTATGATGGCATGGGCGACCTTAATGACCATCTTCTCCACTTCCATATACTCATGAACCTTCACGGTCATAGGAATTCTATATTGTGTAAGGTCTTCTTAGGCTCTCTAAGGAAGGCAGGTTGAACATGGTTTAACTACCTTCCTGACAATTCCATCTGCTCCTTTGATGAGCTAGCATAGAGGTTCGGCTTCCATTTCAGGTCTAGTAAGCCCTCGTCTAAGGACACATGGTCCATATACCTAATAAAGCAAGGTGAAGGTAAGTCCTTGTGTGACTATGTGGCTCGGTTTAACAACACCAAGGTTAAAATCCCTCAGCTTGATGAAGGAGTCGCTATCCATGATACTAAGCTTGATATCTGACCTTCAGGTGATTTCTTTCGATTGCTTGTAAAGAGCAAGCTACAGACCCCTGGCCGACTTTTGGAACAAAGCCCAAAAGTACATTGACCAGCAAGATAACGTTCATACCAAGTGCGACATCGACTAAAAAAGGTCTAGTGGAAAACAGGATAAGGAAAAATTGTTCGTAAAGGATCACCTTGACAATAGGATGCTGAACATATTAGAGGGGGAGAGCTCTGGGAAGAAGAAGTGTCGAGCTAAGCACAACCCTCTCCTTCCTCCCATTTTCAAGCAATATATGCCCCTAAATAGGTCCATTGCTCAAGTTTATTTCGAAGTGAAGCACCAAAACTTGCTCCAAAGGCTGTAAAAAATGCGGGGGAATCCTAGTCATATGAATTTTAACAAATATTGCTAGTTCTATGATGACCATGACCATACCACTGAAGAGTGCTTCTAGTTGAAGAACACCATTAAATATGCCATTCAACGTGGCTTCTTTAACGAATATGTAGCTCATAGGATGAATGACAACGATTCAGATGATGATGGAGACACGGCACTTCGGAGGCGATGGATCGAGGATGCCCATGCGGAGCTAAACAATGACTGTCGTAACGATCGCGCCCCCAACAGTGTCATTAATGTGATCATGGGGGATGCTATACCCTAGAAGCCAGCTGATCATTAGTACCTCGGTTAACAACCTATTAAAGGTGCTGGCCATAAGTGAGAAGGGATAAAAGCTAGACACTTCCATCTCTTTCTCCGATGAAAACCTTGTGGGGGTTGATGCACCATATCAAGATGCCTTGATGATAGGGGCGAGGATTTTAAAATTTGAGGTCTTAAAGATTATGGTGGATATTGGTAGCTCTACCGACATATGCTTCCTTTAGATATACGAGAGGATGAGGAAGAAGCTACTAATAAAGATAAAGTCGTACCACTACAATCTGATTGGTTTCAACAGAAGTATGGTTTGAGCCAAGGGCATCATTACACTAGACATGGAACTTAGTGATGAAGACTATGTGGCACAACAACCCGTAGAGTTTGTTGTGATTGATTGCCTTTCCCTTTACAATGCGTTCTTGGGAAGACCAAGCATAAACGCATTTATGGAGATTACATTTTACTTGTATTTGAAGGCCAAATTCTCGAGCTTAAATGAGGTAGGAGTTTGTAGATGTGATTAGAAGCTCTCACGAGAGCTATACGTTAGGGTAGCAAAAGGGGATGGAGTCGTTGCCTTGGAAACAAGCCTGTAGGTGAGGCCAGCTGAGAGGGATGAGCCTAGAAAAAAAATAAAAGACATCCAGATCGAAACGTCACCCGACTAGACTACAAAAGTTGGGATTGAGACTCTAGTCAAAGTGAAGGATGAAATCATTGCCCTCCTACTGGCAAATTTGGATAGGTTCGCCTAGTCCCAATCAGATATGCTTGGAATTTCCCTCGACCTAGTAACCCACAGCCTCAACATTGACATCATAGTACGGCCTGTCAAATTAAAAAAAAAAAGACATTTTTCCCCAAGACAGTAGGTTGCGATCAAGGAGGAAGTACAGAAGCTGCTTAAAGTAGGCTTCATAAGGGAGGAAAAGTACCCGACATGGTTGGCAAACGTAGTATTAGTTAAAAAGAAGAATGGGAAGTGACACATGTGTATCGATTATACCGACCTCAATAAAGCCTGCTTTAAAGATTGTTTCCTTCTCCCTAAGATCGACCAGCTTGTCAATTCTACGTTAGGACATGCTCTATTAAGCTTTATAGATGCCTTTTCAGGGTATAACCAGATCAAAATGGACTTGAAGGGTAAAGTCCATACCTCCTTCATCACCGATTACGATACATATTACTATATGATGATGTCGTTTAGACTAAAAAATGCTGGGGCTACATACTAGCAAATGGTAACAAAATTGTTCAAGCCTTAGATCAGATGTAATATGGAGGTGTACATTGATGACATGATCGTCAAGAGCCAAAATTTGGTTGATCATGTTAAGGATCTCTAAGAAGCCTTTAACCAAATGCGCACGTACGACATGAAGCTGAACTCCCAGAAGTGTATCTTCGACGTCGGCTCCGGTAAGTTCCCCGGATTTTTGGTCATACAGAGAGGTATTGAGGTCAACCCTGAGAAAATCATAGCCATAAGGGGAATGAAGCCTCCAACCTCAGTCCAAGATGTACAAAAGCTCATTGGTATGGTGGCTGCCTTGAGCAAATTTATCTCCAAGAGCATTGACAGATGTATTGAGTTCTTCAAAATCCTCAAAAATCCCAAGGGTTTTTAATGGACTTTGAAGTATGCCACTGCCTTTCAGCAGCTTCAAGACTTCCTTGCTCGTCCATTGGTCCTCTCCAAGCCTGTCCAAGAGGAGGACCTATTCTTGTCACTCTCCTCTATATTAGTCAGAGCAGAAGGAAGAGAACATAGGCCAGTATATTACGTTAGCCATATACTACATGGGATTGAGGTCAGGTATACTCGATAACTCTTATTTCAAATACATTTCATATGGTGATTTTATAGTATTTCCCTTACATATTTGGTTTTCTTTAAAGAAATTGATACTTAATTGAGTAAAATTCTGATTTCAAGGTTTGAATGCATTCTCGAATTGAAAATGAAAAAAAGGAATTAAGTTTCACTCAATTTGGAGTTCAAATGAAAGAGTTATGAATTTTTGAAGTTACATAAACAATAGGAGAAAGTGACAAATTTTGGTTAGAAAGTTACACAGTTTGGGGCACAACTGTATCCCCAGGCTGTGCTCATTTAGGAAGATTTTTTGTCTAAAGTCAGTAAGTTACACAACTTGGGGACACAACTGTGTCCTAAGTTGTGTCTGGTGACGAAGAAGGAAACTTCACAATACATTATAAAAGGACTTACTAGGGTTTCGCACATAATTTTGGACATTCAAAAGAGAAGAGAATTAAAGAGAAGGAGAAGAAAAAGGCGAAAGAAACACTCAACTTCAAGATTAAAGAGATTTTTCATCAACAAAAGGGGTTTTTCATGTTTTATTTCTTAATTTTGTTGCAATTTGTTTTTAATTTCATTATGATAGCTTAAGATTCTAGTATTTAGGATTGTGGAACCTAAAGTTTCATGTGATTATTAGATTTATTGATAATTTTCAATAAAGTTTATATCTTTTCTTGATTTAATTATGTTATTTAATTGTTAATTGATATTTCTAAGGTATCAATCTATGATATTATGCATGATGATTGAGAAATCACATATGTAATGAGATCTTGACATAATTGGAGAGAATTACATGTATACTTAGAGATAAGATACGCGTTTCTTCTGGAAAGTTATTTTTTTGTATGGGAATTCATTATACATAAATGCGATTCTTAATTATATTACTAAGTGAAGAGATTCCAGTAAATAATTTAGGATTAGGATTAATATGCTTGAGAAAAGTGTTAACTTTAATTGTGAATCCCTCCGGTCAAGAATAATAGAGATTTAGTTTGATACATTTTAAGCGGTGACATGTTAAACACTAAGGGAAATAATTCCTAAATACGTTATTTGTGTTCTTGAAGTCGTTCTTAATTTTATCATTTTCTAAATTGCTTAATCAAGTCTCATAATTAGGTTAGTTTGTTAATTTTAGTATTTTTAATTTATTCAACCCATCACAATTTTCCGGTTAGATAATAGAGCTAAGGTTAATATTAATACTCGAGGTCTTTGAGGGATCGACTCGAACTCACATCTGCTGTATTAAAACTGATAGGTGCACTTGTCTTGTATCAAGTTTTTGGTATACTTAATCAGAAAAATTCACCTTGGCCATCGTCATCACAGTCCGACAGCTGAGGCCTTATTTCCAGGTGCACCGGGTAATCGTACTCACAAATCAACTATTGTGCACCATGCTACAGAAACTTAACGCATATGGACGGATGATGAAGTACGCAATGGAATTGAGCGCGTATGGAATCCAGTACTAGCCATGAACGGCTTATAAAGTACAGGTCTTGGTCGACTTCTTAGTAGAATATACTGAAGAGAAGGAAACACCGCTAGGCGATGAAAAATTGGTGTAGAATCTCCATGTTGATAGATCATCCACTTCGAGGGGTAGAGGTATAGGTCTTATTCTAATAGGCCCACATAAGGTTACCATATGCTACGTCCTTAAGTTCGGGTTCAATTCCAACAATAACGATTCTAAATATGAAGTGCATATCGCCGGTCTTAAGCTAGCTAAGGAGATTAGCACCGAGCAGCTGTAGATATTCTCAGACTCCATATACATTGTCTAGCAGGTCTGAGGTGAATATGTGGTCAGTTATAGCACTATGGCTAGGTCCTTAGAAAAGGTGAGAGGTCTCTTAGTAGAATTCCCTTCTTAGGACATCAAGAAAATCCCTTGAATGGAAAATTCTATGGTAGACTGGCTATCGAAGCTTACTTCCACTGGCATGCAGAAGGTAGAGGTGAACGACAGTAACATCTTTATAGAATACCTGCTAAAAAAGAGCATAACTCTAAGCTCGGTTGAAGTCTTGGAAGTGGCTATAGCAGCATTAGAGTCGAGCTGGATGGAGCCTATCTGAAGCTTCTTGGAATAGGGAACACTACTACAAGATAGAAAGGAGGCAAAGAAGCTCTAGTATCATGCCACCAATTATACATTGATTGACAGTGCCTTATATCTCAAGGGAGTTAGTCTCCCCTTACTCTGATGCCTTCGAGAAGGAGAAGGACTATGCATCATGGAATAGCTGCATGTCAGAGTGTGCAGCAATCACATTCAGTCCTAAGTACTATACCTATAGGTGTTACGGCTCAGGTATTACTAGCCTACAATGAGGCAAGACGCAAAGGCTGTAGCCTAGAATTGCCTACAATACCAGAAGTACACCCCAGTTAATCATGCACCTAGCACCACTCTCTAACCCTTGATGAGCCCTTGGCCTTGGCGCAATGGGGGATTGATATCCTCGGTGCCTTCCTGAAAGCTTCTGGAGGACGGTAATTCATAATTGTCGTTGTCGATTACTTCACAAAGTGGGTGGAGGCCGAAGCTGTAGCCAAAATCATGGAGAGAAGTGTTAAGTCTTTTGTCAGAAACAATATTCTCTCCTAATTTAGAGTCCCCTTTGCTCTTGTCATAGACAACAATCGACAGTTCGATAATCCTAACTTTAGGGAGTTCTACGCTAAGCACCACATTACCTCGTACTTTACTTAGATTGCCTACCCCCAATCAAATGGACAGGTGGAGGAAACCAATTTGGTCATTTTAGATAGCTTGAAGAAGTATATGGATTGATCTCAGGGCACCTAGGTCAATGAACTGCCCAATATCTTGTAGGGGTACAAAACTACCCTTCCGCCTTGCTTTTGGGTCAGAAGCAGTCGATCCCATCAAACTTGAGCTCCCTAATATCCAGACTTGAAGTTTTGATGTGGCCTGAATAACTCATTACTGCAGGTAAACATCGATACAATCAAGGAAATCAGAGACCTTATTGTTGCTTGGGTATCCAAGTACTAACATCAAGCTGCTCGATATTATGATCAGAAGGTCAAACACAAGGAGTTCAAGGTCAGTAACATGGTGTACCGAAAACTAGAAGCTATACGTTCATGAGAAGGGTAGGGCAAACTAACCCCCCAATTGGGAAGACTCAATTAGAGTCAGGAAAGGATTGGGTAATAGAGCATATAGGCTGGAAAGATTAGATGGTGAACTCATCTTGTATACATGGAATGCCGATAATCTTTGGCTTTGTTTTGATTAGAATTCCATTATGTACAAAGTTTTTCTTTCCACTACGATGAAATAAAAGTTGTTTCACAATTGATTGTTTATCTCTCTCTTATTCCCAGTCTTTCTGCTGACATCTGAGCTTTTGAAGAGGCATATGGATAGTCAATTGGGTAGGTCAAAACGCCATCGATCTGGCCCCTTAGGGTAATCTTGGCAAAGGAAACACCCATGCATAGAGGAACCCCCCCTATTAGGTAGGTTGGAATGCCACCAACTTGACCCCCACTTTAGGGTAGCTTCGGTAAGGAAAAATACCCCTTACATAGAAGAACTCCCCCACGTTGAGTAGGTCCGAACACCACTAACCCGATCCTTACTAAGGTGACCTTGGCATAGGGAAATACCTTTTGCATAGAGGAACCCCCCTAACTATTAACCTCGGCAAGGGTCAACTCCCCTTATGCAGAAAAATTCCTAAGCAAATATATTCAAACAAAAAGAGAACAAGAGAGGACGTTTTAAAAAACATTCATCTATTCATTCATGGATTGTTTAATTATACAATAAAGGTTGGCAACTAGACCTACCTTACATTGATTTTAAAAAAAGAAAAGAGAGAGAGAAATTTGTTATCTCCTAGGATTAGTTAACTCCGGTAATTTAGAAAAGTCCAAGGCACTTATCTACTCGGAGCACTGATCCATTGGTACTTAAGGTAGCAGGCTTTGACTTAGAGTGGGGCCCGAGCAATGTGAACCAGGAACAGTAGGAAGATCGCCTTCAAATGGTTATTCTTCAAGAATTGCCTCGAGGATAGCCTCCTGTTGGGTTAGAAGCAGATGTAGAAGCACCTTAGCCCGCCCTAGTAGTAGAGGGAACGCTTGCTTCATTGTCAGTTGCCTGAGAGGACTCCCTTTCCATGTTAAGGCTTCCCTCATCTCATTAAACGTCGAGGAGTCTAAGAAATCGAGGAAGCTGAGATCCAGGTTCGGATAATGGGAGAGAACCTCCCTTTGAGTGTAACGGACGAAGTTAGTAGACAAGTCCTTTAATGCTTCTAACCACTCATTGGTGTTCCGGTAGTCAGCAACCACCTTCTTAGTGACAACATCGTTAAGGACCTGATCTCTTCCATCTCCAAAACTCTGTGTCGCAGCTCCCTGACCTACTGCTTTAAATCGACCCTCAAACTGGCCAACTCCAGCGAAGTGACCCTAATGCCTTCACACTTGGGCGCCTTCATCGCTAACTCGGTTTGTAGCCTAGCCACAAACGGCTTCAGCTCGGATTCTCTCTTTTGAGTTGGGCCTGGGCTTCGCCCTCCTCATCCAGCCTCTAAGAGAGACAAGCCTTTGTCTTTTGCTCGTGTTCTAGCAGAGCCTTCAAGTCGTAAGCCTTTTAGGCTGCTTTCTCAACTTTGTCACTCTCTCGCTCCACATCTTTAAGCCCCGCCTTAAGCTAACAATAGAGCAGCACAGGTACTTGTTAGCCTTGGTGAACTTTTTCAAGTACCTCTTACTAAAAGTCTCTACCTCTAGCAGGTACTTCTTGTGTTGACATAATGCCTCCTAAAAGCCCTTTATCCCTCTCAGGGTGGCATCGGACTTGTTCAATTGAAGCAGCACTTGACCGTGGTATTGTAAATCGAAAATGGAGCCCCGCCGTTAATATAATTAACAAGTAAAAAGCATGACAGCATAGGAGTAACAAAAACTTACTTGTTGTATCAGCGTGCTCAAGTGGCCCTTTATCTGTATGGGGTTATCCCTACCCTCTTAGGAGAGCTCTTCGAGGATAGCTTAGTTGCCTAGGGTATAAGACCCTACCGAAGCTTGGTAACTGAGCATTTGGTGTCGTAGCATTAGATCATTAGCATAGACTTCCCACTTTGGCCTAAGGAGCTTCCCCTGGACCCTCTTCATCTCTAACTAAGGGGCTTTTCTCGATAGCCAGTTGTCATAGGAAGTGTATGACATTTCTTGGAATGAGTTTGGCCCTATCCCCATTAGCTTAAAGTTGTTAAGGACTTCAAAGAATGTGTCTCCCATGTTATCGACGTTTTGATAAGGATGAGCTATCGGCTACTCATTCCACTTCCCTTTATTCAAAGGTGCCCTCGCCAGAGGCCTTTTCTTCTTCACTCTAGGACCAGGCTCTCTGGCTGTCTCGAGAGCCTTACGCTTTCAGCCAGTAACTTGAGGAAGGGTGGTTACTTGTTTAATCTCTTCCACCCACCTCCCCGTGGAGGGGAAAGCACTTGCACATTGGGCCCCTTCGCTTTGGTACCTTCATCGCCTAAGATAATGGGCTTGATAAAGGGGGTAAGGGCGGAAGCAAGCAAAGCTACACCCAAGGGCTTTACATCTACTGGCTCATCTTGGATGCCAAGGGGAATCCCTTAAGGAAGAAACTTCGGCTGTACCTTGTTAGTCTCGTTAGGCCTCGGCTTTGACCTCACTATCTTTTCCTTTAGTGGGTTTGCCTTGGTTTATGCCTAGCGCCTGCTTATTAAGTCGACTACAAGGGAATCCTTGGGGCTAAAATTTTTCCTATAAGAAACTTGATCGAAATTTAAAAAAGGAAAACAAGAACAAACTAAAAGAAACTACCACTACCATTCGTAAAACATTGCCGTAACTAGCACAACTAAGGAGCTCCTCCCATCTTACAGGCATTGGGCGAAGCACCTCGACACTAGCACAATAGACATAGGTACGTAAGAATGAACTTGTACCTTCAGCCTACTTCTCCACCACAGCTTTCTTCATGCTATGGAAGAGCTTAGAGAACGGGTATTAGAAATACCTTTCCACGGTCTCCATAGCGTTAATTTCTTAGCCATCTTTTAACGCCATAAAGGCTAGGATCTCCTGCAAAGCCTCGATGTCATTGGGACTAAGCCCCTTCTCACCTTCGGTACAGACCATCCGAGTTTACTAAGTCCAAAAATCCACCTCCTTAGGTAGTTCAATTACCACATACTCATCCTACCGGCCCTTGATTGAGTTTACAAGGTCATAAAATAGCTTCTTCTTCAGGTACGACTAAAGGTAAGGCTACCCCCTAATGCTCTTCTACATGTAGATGTGATAGAAGAGCTCAAGAATAGCCTTTATCACCAAATATTCATAGAGTGCCTAAAAAGTCTTTAATACCCTCCACCCATTAGGAGGGACCTGCAATAGACTGTAGCGATGGTAGTTAAAGAACTCCTTCTTGAAGCGACTAGAAAGAAGGCGTTGCCCAAACTCTAGGTACTAGGTACTTCTCAAAGACTGCGAAGTGCCTCTCTAATAGTAGGGCCACCCGTTTGTCCCTATTTGGCAACTTAATCTGCTATCCAAGGATTGCCTCCATAAGAAAGTTGCTGATGATCCAATTGGGGGTAAATGGACTAAGCCCAATAAGTCTTGCAATGGCTAGAATAAAAAAGATAAGGATGAAATAGCCACGTCCTGAATAAGTGGGACATGTCGGGCATAATGACCCTACTTTCCTACACTCGCAAAAGAAGATTTCTCCCGCCAATTGATCTCTAACTATCGGCTCCACTCTGTCTACAGATATCAGGTCACTATTCAACGGTAAAGCTTTCTACACTCTGCATACTAAGCCTGTGTATTATCTTCAAGTATTCTATACTCATAAGAGCTCACCGCTAATTTAAACATTAGAGTAACTACGCTGGATAACCATGTTTGGCGTCCCCTCATTATATATTGTTTTGTAAGCCCATTACATGCAGAATCCAAACGACTATTGGTAAGAATCCTGAGACAATAGTAACCTTTTTGTCATAGGTCTTGTTTGATTTTTTTTTTTTTTCATTTTATCTGTATCTGATTTGTGTTTAATTTATATATGTTTAAAATGTAGTATTTTTTGGAAAACCATCTCATATGTATCTTATCTGTTTTTATTTTATAATTATGATGAAAATGTTGATTGAAGTGTCAGAATTAAAAAATAAAAATTCATATGAAAAGATTTGAAATATATATATTTTATATGTTGTAAATGATTACTTTAATTGGAATTTTTGTAAATATAAATAAAATAAATGTAAATAAAATCAACTTTATTAAGATTTATTAGGTATTCAATTTTAAAAGATGGATATATGTAGAATTTTAATTTTATTTTTATTTTTATTTTATATCTTATTCTTATTAAATACAAAATTCAAGTAAATACCAATAAAACGAAAAAAAAACCCAACTAAACGAAGCGTATATCTATATATAATCACAAGTTCAAGCTTTCTCTAAATATATCTAATATGTGGCATAAAACGTGGAAATAAACTTATGGAAATAGTATGACCTTGAGTAGATAAAATATTAAGTGAGAGAACAAACAATGGATAGTTATATATATTAACTATTTTCACACCTCTTTCTCAATTGGGAATATTTTTCCTTGTCATCCGTCACTGTATATAAAAATTTTCTTAAAAGTTGGACACTTAAGCTGTTCCTATACCGAGCTCTTGTGACCTAATTACCAATTATATAATTACCTGTCATAAATAAAACAGTGTCAATCCTTTAGTACGTTTTCATGATTGGATGGATTCTTCAAGACGGACATATCGGAACTTTAGGATATATAATGTGTCTTATGAAAGCAAAATATTATTATAAGACATCATCACCTTTTTCCTTGTGTGTGTCTGAAGAAGCATCTGGCTATCTCCTTTGCTTTTGCTTTATAGTAACCATGCACGGAAAAATTACTACACTCTTGGGCCGACCAGGCGATCACATGCACTTGCACGTAGTTTTCACGACCACCTATATAATTGATAACTAACCTAATCAATATAATTTATGTGTGTGTATATCTATTATATATATATATATTATATATATCCTTGGCCAAAAAACCACCACCCATCGCGTTACCATTGAATCTCATTGCATTATAAATTTTATTCCCAAACCCTACAGTATGATTATCTTAGAAAATCATTTATAAAATTAACAGTTGAAATTTTATTATTAAGGTTTAATAATAAGCTGAAAATTCAGAAAATTATAAACATGGAACGATAAGCAAACATTAATTGTAAGTAATAAGTATACTCTGTCTTTCGTATTTAGTTTTTGACGAGTTTATGAGTTATTAATGAGCTTAAAAGCTATATTAAGCAGTTTCATAACCGTACCGTGGGCAATATTGAGATTATATAATTAAAAATTCAGGAGCTAATAATTGTATTTTTATATACTTTAATAAAAGATATTTTATTTATATATAAATATATTATTAAAGCATTTGAATCTTTAAATAACAGCTGAAATAATATCTTGATTATTTTTATTTATTTAACTTTTTAAATTAAATTTTAATTATTAATAAATAATTTTATATAATACATTTAATTATAAATATGGACCAATTTAAAGATTTTAAAAAAAATAACCCTTTCTATCTCTCCCTCTCTCTCTTTCCATTTTTCAATATTTCTATTACTTCCTCTTTTTCTCTCCTTTTCTTTTTGGACATTTCCATTACTCTTTATTTCTTTTCACTTCCCACTAACCTTATTTCTCTCTCTCTTCCTCATATATTATTATCTTTTATTAATATTATAATATATTTAATTATATTATATAATTTTATTAATATATATTCATGTGGCTTACGTTGCGTCAAGTGTCTGTGGTACAGAACTCACGCCCGTCAAAAATCATTCCCGCATCTTATGCTAGAATTTGTTTGCTTTTCATAGGAAAAAGGTAGGACATATCATATATTGCCTAAATGCCAATCCCACTTTAATCCCTCTATATCAGGGCAGAGAATATCTTCCTTGTTTGTTTTTCAGTGAAACGAATATTTTCCTAATTCCACATAAAAATAAGCGTGGATTGTCCACCGAAATTGGTCCGTTATCGGTTCAGAATCTGAACCCAACCCCATAGGATCTACAGGTCTAGAACTGACCCCGACCCTAAACCCATAGGAGCCACACTGGTCAGTGGACCCCAGAACCCAGCATGCTCTTTTTTATTTTTATTTTTAAATCATAAAGGAAAATGACTCTAACGAGTCTGTGACCCACGCTCCGTCCATCAACTGAATGGGCTGTGTTTAGGATTTGATTTTTAGATCCAATTTGATGGGTCTGGCGAGGTCGGGGGCTTGTGCCTATGTTTAATTTCACAAATGAGAATGTATACATTTACGACACACATCTCCTTTAATTAATTAACAACTAACACTTTTCTTGTTTTCGTTGAATATTATTATTATGTGATTTAGATTAATAAAATATCATTATTATGACAACCTTTTAGGATTCTATTAACACATACCTTATACATACACTAATTAAAATCTTTATTAATACATATATATATATATTAATAGTTATTTATATAGAGAGAGTATAATAACGAAAACAAGCATATACATGTGAAGCTTTGTAAATTTTCCAGCATCCATTGGCATTTTAAGTTATTGGACTTCTCAAATCTTCCGCTAGCTTTCTTGACCGAGTCAATTATAACCTTTTCCAGTTGTATTTGTCAGCAACCATAATTGCAAAAAGGACATTATTGCATACCAATTGGCCACTTTTATCAAAGCTATTATGTTTAAAGTTCATCACAGCTAAGTCAGCCCCAATTATTGACTACACCCCAACAAAATATACTTTGAACACATGTCTCTTCTTCTTCTTCTTCATTATTCTTTTAATTTTTGAATTTTTTTGGTATTGTTATTCACATTTTTTGCAGGATTCTTGTGCATTATGTCGTGTGTTCAAGAAAAATTCCCTAGTCTTCGACGACAAAACCCAACAAGATCAGCAAGGACAAGAGAAGAGTAAAAGTATCCAATTCGTTCAAAGACCTAATATGAGTATTGTAAACAAAATTGACTGTGATGTTGCATTATCTCCTATTCTTCCAATGGCATCATCGTCATCATGCATTGAGGAGAATATTGATAAGCATGATTCCTGGATGCTAATCATGACAGGTTGTCATCTATGGTATCCATCTAATTAACCAACAATTATTAAAAGGGTTCTCTTAACAAGTGTTTTTAACATTAGTTAATATGCTTATAATTGAAACAATTTATCTTTTCAAAATTGAATATTTAAAAAAGCAAGTGCATGAAAATGTATAAATTGTATTTCTCTTCCCCCCCCCCCCCCCTTTTCTAGACAATTGATAAGTGCTCATAGGATAAATATTAATACTTCCATCACTAATATATTTGTCTAGTAGGTGCGAAAATAATTTAAAATCAAAGTGGTGATTTGATGATTAGTTTGACTGTTGGATAATAATGGTTGGGTTATGCCATCAGTGGACTCTGTTGGTAGAGATTGAGTCAACTTAGGCTTGAACTTTATAGATATAGGCTGGTAAGACATAGTGAGAAGTATTGAAGGATAGTCCAGCATCATCGTTTCAACACTTGAGTCAAAATATCCGTGGAAGGAATGCAACAGTAAGAATGCAAGGAGGAGGGAATGAGCGAAGATCATCTTACCAATGGAGGTGAATCTCTATTAATACAAGTGAAGGCGAGATGTATATGGAAAGTTATACATATCCCACCTAGATGTATATCTTCTTCTTTTAGGCAAGATCCTTAGATCTTTCAAGGGTGACGTAGCATTTAGCTGGTGGTACAGTCAGAATAGGTCAGCATGTTCGCTCAACACCTTTTTGTCCATAGGCCGGGTTATTAGAGCAGGTCTCCAGACTTTAGGGGGCTCAAACATAATCCCAAGCTATGGATAGCCCAATTACAAGGATGAAGCTTAGAGCAAGGTTGATGAGCATGATAAATAGGTCAGGCTAGGACTCAAGCATCTCAGCTGTGGGTCAAATAGGTTAGTCTTTGCTCTTAATAAGTCCAAATGAATCTTGGAGGCCCCAATATCCAAAATAGCTTATTAATCGGCTAGACAGATTATATTTTATTTTTGTTTGTTAACATACCTCTTACCCCCAACTATATTTATTTTATTTTAAATATCCCCTTGTTTTGTTGGTTTTGAAGTTAAAAGGCCTTGGTTGGTGTTGGAATTGACTTACTATTTTTTAAACAATTTATATGTCCGGGAGATTCTTGTCGACACATAATCTTATGAGATGTTTCATTATCAAAGATTAGTTTCGGAGCGTAACTTTTCAAGCTTCTTGGAAGGAAAATTAATAGAAGCATATATCGCGCTTCTCACTCTCTTCATTTTCTATTTACAAAGTCGGTTTCTTTAATCTATAATTTATTTGTACCTGATTTACGTATATCCTGTGTCAATTAATGTATGTGTTCAATTTTTTTATTAAATATACTTTCCATGTTATCTCTTTTTATTTATCTATGTTATACAAATATCCAATTTCAAACTGATATTAAGATGGCTCAAAAAAGATGGGCAAAAATGTGCATGACGAGAAGTACAAAATAATGGGTAAAAATACGCAACTTTTAATTTAATGAATCAGGTTTCATTTCTCTCTAAATGTTGTAATAGTATTTTTTTTTTTAAAAAAAAAAGGAAAAAGAACCAGAAGAATTCAAAAATGGTAGGTGCAGGGAACAAGAAGTTTAGCTATAAGTGTTAGACCAACAATTAATTTAATTAACTGTTTGAATGATGCCCTCTCACTCCTCGTAAACAGGAGCATACAAACTTTAAATGCTGATTTAGGAATTTAAAGCCTTCTTTTCCAAACAAAGATTGAAAGACCTTTTTATGCATCGGCTACGAGATATTGTTGGAATATGCGCGGGGCTCGATAAAATTTAAATTGACAAATTAAAACAACGTTTTCAGTAAGCTATCTATATGAACATATTCCGAATTTTTAAAACATGGTACTTACACTCATAAAATAATATCTTCAACAAAAAAATTTGCCTCCAATCCAGTTCTACATAAATATTTATTCACATCAATAGACAATCGTAATTAATTTTTAAAGCCTATTAATTATCCAATTTGACCTGTATTAAATGTTAACTAAGTCAAAAAAATCCTCAAAATATTTCATAGCCGGCAAAAAATAAAATATAAAAAAAAAATCAAAGTGTATATTTATTTAAAAGATTGACTTATAGTACAATATTGGAGGAAACTTTTTCCAAAATTATCATTTTACTAGGGTATAAATATAGTATTTTAGAAATTTGACATCCATTTTAATAGTTTTATGGGATATTATTGTAGATTATCTATCAAGTTTGATTTTTCGATTTCTTTTATTTAAAAATTGATTTTCCCATTTTCCGATTAATACTAAATCCTAATCTATTTAATATCAATCTTCGATTAAAGAAATTGAGAAATTCCGGTTTTTTATTGAAAATAATTTTTGGAGTTACCACCTGACCGAAGTCGGAAAAAGAAAAAGAAACTGTGATCAATTGAGTGGATTGATTACAATTTGGCTACCGGTTTTTGATTTCAATTTTAAATGAAGAATCAGAGGGTTTTAAGTTCGGAGGCTAATCTATTAAACCCTTAACAGGTATCACTATCTATTTACCCAAATTAGGATTATTCTTCTAATTATAATATTTAAAAATAAAAAAAAAATCAAAAGAAAAAAAAACCCTAAGTTTCTACATATTTTTATCTTCACCCTGAAGATGCCAACGTACTTGTTAATCGAGATCAGACCATCGTAGTTCTTTTCGAAAACTTTAGTGTGTTGATTGATTTTAATTTTTGAAAACCGGTTGAGTTTGCGTTTTAATTGATTCGATTTAAAAAATCTAAAGGGTCCTAACTTGTGAGTATTGTTGTTTTATAAAAAACGCTCTACGATCCTATTTTTTGAAAATGGTGTTCCATTAATTTTTATTTAAAGAAAAAGGACTTTCTACGTGATCAATCCTAACAACTTAATGCTAAAAGGCCCTAAACTAATATATAAACATATATATAAATATATCATGTTATGATCCTAATCGGCTAACTAACAGAATAATAGTATGATAATAAAAATAACAATAACTAAATAAAGAAATAAAACTTAAAGAAAACCATACTTGAACTCGGTTTCGACTGTAGTATGGATTCGGTAAAACTGGATAGCAGCTCTAAAGTCCATATACAAATCAAGCTCCAACAAAGAATAGACCCGGCCGAGAACACTATTAGGCCAAGCAACTCATTACATGAGTTGACTAAAACTCCACATAGATCTAGTACCTGACTGCGGAGCTACTGTGTGGCAGTATGTGTGTTGGTCGGTAGAGAATCTGTGTGTGGCTGATCTTTGGCGGTGCTGTGGAAGCGTGGGCGGTGGCGTTACTGATTGTGGTTGAAATTGGGCACTGGATAGTGTAGTTTGGCGAAGACAGCAATGAAGTGTACTGGTGCTATTCAAACGTGGAGTAGAGATGGCTGTTTATTGTCATTGAGTTGTTTTGTTCGGTTAAGGCGAAGCAAAGCGTGGAGAAGCAGCTGTCCAACAATGGCTTAGTCGCTGTTCAGTGTGTTGGAGCTCAGCGAAAAATGTCCAACGTACTGAATAGTGGAGACGGGGTAGTTCAATGGCCATGGTCTTTCTTGTGGACAACGAAGCTTAAGGTTTGATGCTGCTGACCACTGCTGCTGCTATTGTTGTGGTGAGTCGTGCCGTTGAAAGCATTGAGTGCAAGAGAGGACGTGGCTGCTGCTGTAGTGAAACGAATTTATGTGTGCGTTGGATTATGGATGGAGTCAAGCGAGGCTGGACAGCAGCGTTCGATTGCTTTTGTGTTCAATCGTAGGCGTGGACTGTTATACGGACGTGTGTGCATGACTGTGTTTGAGCAGTGTGCGTGTCAGTGGCATTGGGGACTGGTCGTCAGTGTTGATTGGAGTCGTGGCTGCTGTCGGTGTTGGTTAGAGTTCATGGCCGTGAGAAAGGAGACAAAGTTTGGTCGGTGGATGAATATCAGAAAGGTAGTCTAGACACAAACCCATAGAGTTCTTTTCCCAAATCGCCTCTTTCTTTAGCGAAATTGTATAAGTAGGTGTACATAATGATGGTCGGCTCTGTAATGCGGAGGATTAGCAGATGTTGCTCACCCAATATGGAGTGTATTATGCTATAAATTGCAGTAGATGTCAACGTCTCTACTGTGCTCAAACTTCCATCCGTATCTTTGTGCAATTGCTCCCCGAATGCGATAACTGGAAGAACAAATGCCAAGAATATATATGTTGTTAGAGTTAGTATACCAATTCCAGAACATAAGCCATTAATCTAATCTTGCTTATAACACGATGCTCTTCCCCTTAAATCTTCTTGCTATACCTAGGAATGGAGTCCCAATGTACTCCATTTTTCGCTCAAGATGGGTCCCTTCAACGGAGATTAAAGATATGCCGGAGGATTCTTGCCAGAAATAACTTGAAGTGTATCAATGGGGATGGTTTTATTTTATATGTTGGTTTACGTGAATATGAGTGTGAAAGAGGAGGAAGATGGAGGTGTGCTCGTGGGAAGTGTTGTCCTCAGGCGTATATTTGTTGACCCGTCAGGTAACGGGGGAAGGGTACAGCTCGTGTTCTACTGTGGCTGTAGTATAGTGTGTTGAGCGTGGCGAGGACTAGCCGGACGTTTGTGTTGATGAGGGATAACAGATGAAAAAGTGGATCTTTTCTTTTTATTAGTGTGCCTATTTATATAATCCAAACCATATCGTATCGAATCGTATCTATTGTATCTGATTTGATAATAATTAAACTAGATCTAAATTAATTCAAATCCGATTTAATAAAGTCAAATTAGATCCACATGTTTTTAATTAGATATGAATCGCATTTTTTTCTCTTACCCTTGAAAATATAGAAAAATGAAAGACATAGATGCCTAGCAAGATTCAAACCTAAGACCTTAAATTAAATCCGATTGGATACTTTAATACTCATTCGTTAAGCCATTGGCCTATGACTTAACATTTAGTACAATTAAATTATACTTAAACCACGTGATTCCTTAAAATGATTATTTTTTGAGTTAAGTTAAACTAAAATGATTGATTCTAAAATAATTTACTTTCTAAAAATAAATCTAAAAATAAATCTAAAAATCTTTTTAACTTTTCCTTTTCTCATCATTTTTTGGTATTTTCATCATTTTTTATTTTTTTTATTATTTTATCTTTTGTTAAATATTTTGTTATTTTTGTTTTTGAATTAAGACCTTTTTGTTAAAAATAAAAATAAAAATTTATAAAAGAGCAAAAATTAGGTATCTACATTATCCAATCCAAATATTACCTTCTTGTGCACGAATGGAAATCAACTGATTATAAGAATGCCATGAAGTGGGATTTTAGTTGATGCACCTAAAAATCCTTGAAATTATTCAACCCAAGTAAAAGCTGGTGCCCGATGCTTTGCTTCGTAGGATTTTTGAGCTGAAGTACAGTTGCTTCATATGCTTTCCAGCTCACTAAAGATATCCTAAGGAATATATATATATATATAGCAAGTCACGGATGTCCTAATCTAAACACATCTTGTGTAGGCTGTAAGTTCCAAAATAGTACATCCTTGCAAATTATGATTCCCCGGCCTGCTTTTGTCTTCATATATCTAAAAAATATCATTCTCCTTATAGATTAATCTTGGCTGTTGACAAAAGACAAAAATATTGTTTGGTCATATTTTTATGATGCAGTAAAGAATAAATTTTTTAATTATTTGTATATATGATTGAAGTTATTGGATAAAAGAACCTTTTAAATTACTAGGTTAAAATTGAAAATTTCGTATCTTTTTTTTCGTGATAGAAAAATTCATTTCATAGTACAAAATTAATATATCTCTGAAATTCAAAATGTAACTCTTTACCTTGTTCGTAAATCATAATATTGAATTTTATTATAATTTATAATGTAAATAATTATATTTTTACTTTTATTTTTAATTATAAATATTTATTTTCAGTAATACTACATACCAAACATGGTATAAGAGGATTGTCCTATTCTCATTCAACACATATTGTCTAATTCTCTTCGTACCATTCAGCTCTACTAATCAAACTGTACCAAAAACTAAAAACGTTTTCAAGAGTTAAGTAAATTAGCCTACAAACAAACCTTCAGTTAGTGCCTAAATCATCAAGTAACTCCTTCTTATGTGATTATTTAATATAATAATAATAGCCTAATTACAATTTCTTGTATAAAGTGTATAATGTATAGTGTAATAGTTTTCAACCCTAAGCATAATGAAAGGATTGATCATCGCCTACGTACAGCGATTGTACAAACTAAATGGTAATATGACTCTTCAATTTTATGATGCAAGTGGCAACATAGGTTTGGGATTGTAACATACGAATAAAACCTACTACTACTAATAATAATAATAATAATAGATTAAGGATAATGAAATATCTTTTTTACTCTTACATTATTTATAAAAGATAACGACACATTTTTTCCCTTTCATGATATCAAAACGTATTTACCGTCCTCCCTTATCATTTCTTTCCGCCCTCCATTATATTTTTAGCAATCTTATTACGATATCATCTTCCATATGTAGAACCTTCATTGCTTGATCGATGCAACTTGCGAAACAACACCTTTTTGCAATAAAACTTAGCGAACTATAGCTGGAACAAGTCCTTAGTATGATTTCTTGGTAAGTTCAGATCGAAATTTTGGAAGTTTGTTTTCCTTCGAAGTACTAAGAAAAAGAATATTGTGTGTCTTTTTTCGTCCAATCGCGAGTTCTTGCATGTATTTGGTGTGGAATTTGCTTTCATCTACGTAAGTCAAATTCCTTGCGTAATTTTACAAATTCTTTTTTTTTTTTTTTTCTGTATTTGGTGGTTGTGTAATCATCATCGTTAGTGGTGATCATGGATTCAAGATCGTGCGATGGTACGTATAGGTTTATGGATGGCAACGGTGGGCAAGTGTCATTCATGGTTGAAAGGTTATGATTCGAAGAGGGATAGTATGGTATCTGTGCAAGTAGACTGTTACTAGCTTTGAATAATAGTCAACAACATTGATATTAATGATTGGAAAAAATAATAAATAATGATGATGATTGCCGAAGGAGGACATTGCTGAGGTTGACAAGAGGCTCACTGGAGCATAACTCCTTCGGTCATTCAAGACACTTTCACCATTTAATGCGTGTGTATGTATGTTTTTTTTTTTTTTTTTTTATAGCTATATTATATTCTATCATCTCCTATTTATATATATGAATATGGTCAGAATGTTATTTTCTTCCTCATCAACCGCTGTTCACTTTATCAAAGATGGGGTGTTGGTTACTTTATAGTCGCAAGTCCATGCATATACATCCCATTTTCTATACTATGTCATAATATAATATGTTATGTGATATTTTATAATATATTTTATTCTATTTTATTCCATAATATGTCATCTTCAATATTATAGTCTAAAATATGCTATGTAAATGTAAATATATGTATAAAAAAATATACGCTACATATATATATATGACATATGTATATAAGTAATTAAACTAAATAACATATCAATTAAGTAGTTATCATGATATTAAGTTAGAAAATATTATAGGGGATAGTAGCTAGTTTTGGACATCTTAGATTATTAGGCAGACCTCACCATGACAGGTATGTGTATACTTGGTTGCTGGGTGTGTACGTCAGGTTAGAAAATGAAAAATGGAATAAATATTATACGACCCATAAATGCTTATTGCATATGTGTCACTTAGCCTAAAGGCTCATAGTAGTAAATCCCTAGCGAGTACTCCATTGATTGATAGGTGACGTTGTCTTTGATGGAGTCCCCTATCGGCATGATATGGTAGATTTAGAGACTCATAGTATTGGGGCTTGGTGTGGCAGTTCCCAATAATGTACTATGCATTATATATATAATGCATGCTAGGATCGTCAGTTATCCCGATTTTAGGACGCAAATACTGTATTGTTTACTAGACTTAACGAACAGATAATAAACGAACACTTGTTTTATTTATTTGCATTGCACATATGTGAATTTGAATGGTTTAGCATGAACATGTGATTATTGTATATACGTACTAAGCGTTAGCTCACCCTTCGAGCATAGTTTTTTTTAGTTACAGGTTTACATGTATAAGGAGTCCTGTGTAGAGTTTGATTAGGAAGGGTAGGGGATCGACTACCTTTACTATTATGATGATTAGTAAAGATATCTTTATGACTAGTTGGTTGTTAACTTAAAATCTTATGTTAGGAAATGAATCTGTAGTTAGTAATCAAGATTTATTCTTTAAAGGAGTGTTACACTTCGGTTTTATTATTATGTTCTTTAGTATTTACGGAATGAAATTGATAACTTTATTTAAACCATTATTTGCAGACCTATGATATGAGAGTTTGGTGGATACAAGTTTTAGACACCTTATTGTGTTATTATAGGATAATGGCATGAGGCGGGTTATAATGTCTCAAGTTTTGGGGCACTACAAAGACACTTATCAAGAAAGTGAAAGACAATCAAGCTCTTAGTAAGAAGCTCACTATCGACGCGTGTATACGTAATAAACCTTAACTTAAGTTGTGGTAACCTTTTCATTATTGAAGTGGTAAACTAATATAATTTTGTATAAAGGGGAAAAAAATAGAACCTAATATAATTTTGTTTTGTACAAATTGCAAAGATGTCGATGAATGTTGACTTTGATTCATTAGCAAACAAAAAATATAGGTAGATTGAGCAATAGTTTGGACAAGATCTCTGTAGTTACCTACATAACATAATAGGTTGTTTTTGTAGTAGTAGGAAGAGATTACATAGAAGGAAGATGGCATAAGTTAGATAGAGCAGCAAGTGTGTTTAATTAAACAGCCGGTCTACATTAATAAAGGAAACAATAATTGAATGATATATTTCTTATATACACTGTCTTGTTGATTTTGAGGTTTGGTAGTTCTTTGGGAATATTTGAATGGATTTAAAACAAATCGAGACACTCGAGCTGGATATTGGAAATCAACCGGAGAAGGGTGATATGCGAAAATGAGTAGAATGTTGATGGTTGTACTCATATATTCATGATATTCTTCTTCCATTTGTCTATTAATCGGAAACTTCTTTACCATTTCAAGTTTGTTTAGTTCTATTTAATATGAAATAGTCCGTTTTTTTTTTCTTTTGTGGTAGCATAGCTTTTACATTTAGTTAGCTAAAAATATTACTTAACTAAATAAAAGATAGTCTCGAAGTCATATTAAAGATAAATAAGAAGAACGACCATAAATGTACAATTAGGTAGGCATGTATAGGTAAGGATTGTTGGGCCTTAAGATCTCTTAAAACTAAGCTACATCTTTTAAAGGCACATGGATGATATATGAATAAACCGGTAGCATAGGGACAGCATGCAGATGGTATGCTTGTGGTACATAAAATAACAAAGAATAAACATATGCATTGCTTTGTAGAAAATGAATTAAGAGAGCTCATGAGGAAGTTGATTATGAGATAAGACGTTGAAGTCCAAATATGTTTGATAATAGGAATTTTTAGTCCTTTAAGCTATTTAGAATAGGCTACTAATTAAAAAGAATAATGTTTTTCTTTAACTCCTCTAAGAGACTAATTTGGCCAACGAGAAAGACATCATTCTCTCTAATGAGTGGCCTAGTATGTATTGCTCAAAGGATTGAGAATCATTTTCTACCATAGTCCTATAAGGTGTAAATTTGCAACTTTACAATCGAAAAGTTATCAAAATGATTGAAAAATACACTAGTAAAAATCAACAATTTATAAGATCAGAGCAATTTGGCATGTGGAATGATTCGTACTATACAACGTACTTTTATATTTGGATTCTGCCCTTAGGCTTTGAACTACCTACATGGCCTAAGACGCCCAAGCATAGTTCACCATTAACCTAATCCACTTCCCAATTAAGCTTGCTCCCATGAAAGAAGACCCTCAGGAAAGATAAGTTGAATTAACACACCTTGGTAACCTAACGTTAATCCAGGTTGGCGTCCTCAAAATCTGGATCCTTCACTACTTGTCTCTATCTAGACAGTCTTTGTACTGCATAAGGGATTTGAAGCCATCATGAGAAATCTACATTGGACAAAAGAAAGAGATCCACTACCTAACTATCTCCATCCCAAGGAGGATATGCCATCAAAAGGAGATTGTAGTCCATATGGATGGATCTTAAAGACCCTCTCTAGTACATAAAACCCTTAGGATGCCCTACTGATCAGAAGAGACCCAACCTGAACTAATCTAGTTCCAATTTAGACTCCTAATCATAGCCTAGATGAGGTCTCTTTACTTTAAACTCTCTTAAGTTTGATATTAATAGTTCTATATGCCTTCTAAGGCACATATGATAAGAATTAACCTGCGAATACCTCTAAGCCAAGGCCAGCCTATCCTAAGCCAACATCAACCTACCTGAAGTTGAAGCCAACCTGTTCTAACCTGAGGTTGAATTGTTCAAAGCTGAGGCTGATAAGCTTTTGTTGAGGTCAAGCTAATACCAAAAGACTGAGAGGTAGAAAAAGAGCCTTTTGGTATCATGTTTGTCAAGAAGCTGAGAGAACATACAGTCGAGGACTTAAGGTCTAAGATCTACTCGGTACGGCATGGAGAGACTAGTGCCAACTAACCATAGTAGTCGGTAACTGTAGGACGATCTTTTAGGTATCTTGACCAAGCATTGCAAGACTTCACAGACTCCTTCTTGAGCTCAGACATCCAACTGCCGACGCTACCCAGTTTGAATCTTGCTCCTTCTAGGACAGGCCGAATAATTGCATGCCGACTTCTTTTGTTAAACATACAATTTTGTATTCTTATACATATTTTCTTTATTTTTAATTATGGGCCCATTCTTTAGGATTTAAGGTCGTGTATATTATTTACAGTTTTGCCACTAGGGTTTTAGGACTTGTTATAAATAGTAACATTTGTAATTAGCATATACATCATCAGATAGTGAAGAATATACATACAGTGATTACACTTGAAACTTTCCTCCTTTGAGTAAGGTTATTCTTGAGCTCTTAAAGCTTACAATTTTCAGATTATTGAATGTTGATTAATTTTTTAATCTTTCTTGTGTTCTTATCAATCTTAATCTTATGATTATTGTGAACCCCTTATTTGAACAAGTTAGTGAGTCATATCTAGCCTCTCATTTGAAACTCGAGTAACATTTAGTGTTTATGAGTTGTATCGAACCCTATTTTGAGCTCTATCCCTAATTGTGTTTGTGTTTTGATGCATGATATCCATGCACATTCACTGTCAAAATCCCTATTTTTCTTCCCATTCTTCATACCTACTTGAACCTCAACTACCCATTTTGGTTCCAATTCGTTGCATACATGCCGAGTTGTAACATTTTGGTATCAGAGCTGTCGGCAGACATATATATAGTATTCTTCAAAGTTTGCTTTGCCATTTGAACAACTGTTAGTTGTCGTTTTGTAGTGAGGTGTGCTATTCGTGTTTTTAGTAGTTGTAGAATTGTGCTGTTATGGAATCATATAATAGTAATTTTAGTAGTTGATTCTAGTTGTTGTGGAAGTGTTTGTCAGTAATGATAGCTACAGAAGTTGAGTAGTGGTCAATTCTGGGTTACTGTAATTGTGTTTTATTATAAATCATGTTATTCAAATTTCCTCTAAATATCACTATACGGACAAGAATGTTTAAAGATAATGTCAATAATAGTGGAGATATTCTTCGCGGAAGCTTGAGGAGATGTGTTGATAACTTGGAATATTAGATTCAGAATCTTACTGATTTTATCCAGGAGCTTACTGGTTTAGTCAAAGGTTGTAGACGTATTAGCTAAGATGGAACAAGGGAACAAATACGCACCAATAGAAGTGGCTCCAACGAGTTTAATGATGATGGACAACAACCATGAAGGGTTATCGAGCTGAGAATGAGATAAAACCAACCTGTGCCAAGAAGAAGCAATGATAGGAGTGTTGACTTTAAGGCGAATCAAGGAGCATGAAGAAGAGAGCTGAGGCTGAGATGAAATATAGCCAAGCAAAGCTCCAACACAAGTGGCTAATATGAGGTGAATTGACCAACTAGGAATACAAGGGATGAACCTAGAGCATATAGCTAAGGATTTGACAACATCAAGCTTAAACTATTGACCTTCAGTGGAAGTAGTTGATCTGAAGAGTTCCTTAATTGGGTTCCCCGAGTCAAGAAGTTGTTTGAGTGCTATGAGTGTGATGACCAAACAAAGGTTAAGTTGACTTCATTATTCCTTGTTGAATATGCAAGTCCTTGGTTAGATAAATTGATTGCTAAGCAAGATGCCAAAGGAGAAGAGCTGATAAGAACTTAGAGCCTTATGAAGAGGTTGATGAACCAACACTTTGTACTGACTTACTTTAAGCAGGAGATGCTCCATGCTTTCTAGCACTTGAGATAAGGTCGAAACACTGTTGAGAGTATTTGTAAAGTTCGAAACTCTAATGACCAGGTGTGAGATAGCTAAGCCCCAAGACAGCACTATTGTTAGGTTCTTAAGTAAACTTCGAGACGACATTGCAGACATAGTTGAACTACAACCGTTCAAATCATTAGACGGGTTGATCAATTTAGCCTTATGGGTGGAGAGACAAAGGAGAAAAAGGCACCAAAGGCTGATTAACTGACCTCAACCAGTTGGCCTTATACCTGAGAAGTATGCTGAAGGAAGGTTAGAGAAGATGGTGGAGAGATGTGAGTCTAGCTGACTTGATCAAGCTGAGACAAAGTAGGTAGAGAAAGAGAAAGTACCCAATACCAAGGTCAAAGAAGTTAAATGCTTCAAATGCTTGGGTTATGGGCATATTGCTTCTCAATGTCTAAATAAAAGGGTCATGATCTTGAAAGGTGAAAGATACAAAGCTTAAGTAGAGAGTCAAAGTAACAAGAGTTCAAATGACAAGTTAATAGAAGAAAATGTTTTTGCTGAAAATCTAGATGAACTCTTAGCAATGACGAGCTGACTTAAAAGTAGATTCTGAACAAAGGGAAAATTTATTTCATATTCGATGTTTGGTGAATGGGAAGACCTATTCCCTAATTGTTGATGGAGGAAGCTACAATAACATCATTTTTGCCGAGTTAGTAGAAAAGATGAAGATACCGACTTACCCGCACCCCCGACCTTATGAACTGAAGTGGTTTAATGACAAAGGTATGGTCCTTGTATATAAGAAGGCTTGAATAACATTTAAAGCGAGATAGTATGAGGATGACATTGACTTTAACGTGTCTCTATAAATGCCGCAAATTTACTTCTTGGTGGATCATGGGAGTATAACCGGAAAGTGATTTATGATGGCTTCCTTAACACTAACATAGTTCAGAAGGAAGGGAAGAGCTATTGCTAGACTCCCATAAGTGTTGAGGAAATCCATAGCAAATCGGCACCCATGATGAAGAGATAAGGGAAGAGAAATTTGTTTGGCATCCTGGCTCATGCTCATTTTTTAGCGTTGAAGATAAGTTCTTTTCAAACCCATGGTATTGGTAAGAATTAACCTACGACTATCTCCAAGCCGAGGCTGACCTATCCTAAGCTAATGCTGACCTGCCTAAAGCTAAAGCCAACTTGTTTTAACCCAAGGTTGAATTGTTTAAAGTCGAGATTGATTAGCTTTTGCTAACACTGAGCTAATACCAGAAGACTGAGAGGTAAAAAAAGAGCCACTTAGTATCAAGTCTGTTGTTTGTCAAGAAGCCAAGAGACTACACAACCAAGGTCTCAAGGTCTAACATCCAGTGAGCATGGTATGGAGAGATTAGTGTTGACTAACCATAGTATTTGACAATTATGGGTCAACATTTCAGGTATCTCGACTAAGCACTGCGGACTTCAAGGACTCTTTCTTGAGCTTAGACATCCAACTACCAACTCCGCCTAATTTGGATCCTACTCCTTCTAAGATAAGCCGAATGACTGCATGTCGACTTCTTTTATCAAACGCACAGTTTTGTATTCTTGTACATGTTTTCTTTATTTTTAATTGTAGGCCCATTTTTTAGGGTTTAAGGCCTTGTATATTATTTACAGTTTTATTACTAAGGTTTTGTGGTCTGCTATAAATAGCAATATTTATAATTAGCATATACATCATTAGATAGTGAAGAATATACATACAGTGATTACACTTAGAACTTTTCTCTTTTGAGTAAGGTTATTCTTAAGCTCTTAGAGTTTACATTTATCGGATTATTGAGTGTTGATTAACTCTTTAATATTTCTTGTGTTCTTATCAATCTTAACCTTAAGATTGTGGTGAACCCTTTATTTGAGCGAATTAGTGAGTCACATTTAACCTTTAATTTGAAATCTGAGTGACATTTAGTGTTCATGAGTTGTATTGAACCTTATTTTGAGCTCAATCCTTGATTGTGTTTGTATCTTTATGCGTGATATCTATATACATTCACTGTCAAAACCCCTATTTTACTTCCTATTCTTTATACCCATTTGAACCCCGACTACCCATTTTGGTTCCAATTCACTACGTACATATTGAGCTATAACAATATATAGACTTAAGTGTTCAAGATTATGTGCCAGAGCCACTTTTGTCACCCTCTTAGCTCTTGTTTTCTCTTTTGTAAGCTTAAGTCCAAGCCTAAAACTAAATAGACAAGTCTAAGAGAACTTTCAACCATCTACATTTTGGCACTCACCATTCGGTGGCCCAACCAAATACAATGCTAAACACTTGAAACACCAAAAAATCTAGTAAACAACCACAAAAAAGGCACAAATACAAACCTTCCTAGAACTTTTAACCACATACATCTAAACAAGATGGAGCTATAGGTGTCTTAAAACGACCTTATCACAAAGCTATGCTATAGTAGCAAATGACTGAAATGATGGTAGAAAACAAGCCCTTTAATGAAAAAACTCACAACTTTAGAGGACTACTCACTCCAAAACATTAAATAACTAATAAACATCAGCAACAACACATCTTGACCAAAGTAATGAGTTTCACTACATCGACTAATGCAACTGTCCTATGTAGTAGAATGTGCCAAAAGCTTCCTATCAAACAATCTAAAGCACAATCGAAAAGTCTCCTATAGACTTCAACATAAAAAAAATCAATGACATAATTAAGAAACTTACAAATGCCAAGGATTTGAAATGGCAAAGCGATCCTTGGACTACTATTTCTATCAAACGTTCTCCCTTTGTCCATGCCATATGAGAGGAAGTTCCTCCTCCCAATGTCAAGATCTCATAGATGGAGTTGTACAATGGTACAATAGACCTAATAATCCATATGACTCACTATACTTCCATCAAGGTTGTCAAAATCACAATTTCACCTAGAAATGGAATCGATAAAATTATAAGCTTATAGAATCTTATAACTAAACTCATAACTTTACTAAGAATTTTCACCTAAACAATTTTCCATACATTTTAACTAAGAAAAATCTCAAAACATCATGAATTCATAAAATCATATGTTAACTTGCTATTTCAACAATTACGACCTCTATGATGGACCTACGTGACGCTTCTAATGCTATTGCTTGCAAAGCCTTCACTTGTATGTATAAGAATGTCGCTTGTACCTAGAACCACGACCTTAAGCCAAATTTTATTAATAATTTTGACTTTAGAACCCCATATGCCAACACTCTAATAGGTAATGCGAGTTCTATTACAACAAAGGACACTTAACATAGGAATGCACATAAATCAAACATGCCATCGAAGATGCAATATAATGAGATTACCTTAAAGAATGCGTAATCAACAAGGTCAAACATGCTTTGCAACCTCCCAAAATAGGTTGACACAAAGAAAGGCTAGATGCAAGACCATCCAACACTAACGACAACACTATGAACTGACCCAGTATGGCATTATCTGAATGATAATAGGCAGGCTAGTTGTAAGAGGGTGGTCAAACTCTTAGAATAAAGCCTACCCCGATGAAAAAATTCCTAATAGGTTCTCAACATACAAAGTAAGAGCAAAAGCTCAACACTTCCATCTCCTTTATGGAGACTAATATGGAGAGGATTATTAGCCCTTATGATGATTCTCTAAGCCAAAATAGTGAACTTCAACATTTGTAAGATACCTAGCGATAATGGTATCTCTGCTCACATTATCTTTATGAAAGTATTTACCAAGATGAAAAATAAGATCATAGTTCCACCCAATCCATATCATAACAACATATATGACTTTAACCACCAGCTTATCAAAGTCGCCAACATCATCACTCTTCTCATGGAGCTTAACGACACCGAGCATATAATGGAGACCTAAACCGATTTCCTTGTCATAGACACTTGGTCACCATACAACCTTATCCTTGTTTGACTAATGCTGAACTTCAGTGACATGATCACCTCCACCAAACATCTTATGACCAAGTTCCACTACCCTATTAAGAGTTAGCATCTACAAAGGTAGCTAACAGCTATCCCATTCTTGTTACATGCAAGCACTTACCAACAAACAAATTTTCCAAGTGGAATCCAGCTTAGTTACCTAGCGAAAAAATAGAAGGGAACCAACTGAACCCACTGGAACAATATATATTAGTGATTAACTTGAGTAGACAACACATATATATACATCTATGCCTAGAAACCTTTGACGGTAGTTCATTGAGTTCCTCCGAGCCAATGCTAACATTTTTTCTTAGTCACCATTCGACATGCCTAGCATTTGGATGTGCTTCATTACACATTACCTCAACATTGACAAGGATCCCATAATCATTAAACAAAATAAATGACACTTGCGCATAGCAATAATATAGGTACAGGTACAAAAACTCGTCTAAGCAGACATCATCTTAGAAGAGCCACATCCTACGTGGCTAACCTATAATGTCTTAGTTAAGAAAGATAATGGGAAATGGTGCATGTGCATCAATTTCACAAATCTCAACAAAGCTTCTCTAAAAAAAGCTTTTTGCTTCCTTAGATAAACCAATTGGTATATTTAACCTCTAGCCATGCTTTGCTCTATTTCATAGACGCTTTGTTAGGATATAACTAGATCAAATTGGAGGAACCCAACTAGGTACACATCTCTTTCATCACCAACCTTAATACTTATTACCTCAAGAACACAGCGGCTACCTCTCAAAGGTAGGTGACCCAAATGTTTAAGCCTTAGATTGGCCACAAGTCGAGGTTTATGTTGATAACATAATCGTCAAAAGTAAACTTCTTGACCAACAACTCGTTAACTTGGACAAGACTTTCTATGCATTTAGACACTATAGCATGGAGTTTAACTCTTATGAATGTGTATTTGGATCAGTTGCAAGAAATTCCCTTGGTTACACGTGTAACAACCCGATTAAAACTACTCCCACCAAAGTATTGTTTACTTTGGCATATAATACTACATGGATTTTGTCCTTTAGTGTGACAGTTTTTTAGAAGGTCACCCATCTTGGTATTAACCTAGCCTAAGCATACTTAACTTTAGAGTTTTGACGAATTCAAAGCCTTTACACCAAAAGATAGCTTAATGATTAGAATTTTTTCATTTGGTATTTAAGGAATATTACAATCCACTCATTTTACAAAACTAACATCGTCGTTGGTTTCATTAAACAAGTCAAAGACCACTACTAGGTAGGGACTTCACCCTTTCAATTAGTAAACTGCCTTGATACCACATGTAACGACTTGATCGAAACTTTTCCCATAGAAGTATTATCCACATTAACGTGAAACGTCAAATGATTTTATCTCCTAGTGTAGCAGCTTCCCAAGAGGTCACCCATTCGAGTATTAACTTAGCTAAAGTACGCTCGACTTCGGAGTTTTGACAAACTTCAAGTCACTATATCAAAAGATATTTCGATGATTAGAGTTTTTTTATCTAGCATTTAAGGGGTATTATAATATGATCAATACACGTAATATAGAAGCCAATCCATAAAAGATCTTAGCCATATTAAACATACAACCACCAAAACAATTAAAGACATCCAACAGCTAACTAGATGAATTTTTGCACTCATTCCTTAAAGATCTAAGCAATTTCCAATAGATCGACTAGTGTTAGCAAGTCTTCAAGTAACTTAAATAGTTACTCACATCCTTGGTAATCAGCTCCAACACCCTCTCCTCCATCATATTCAGAGCCAACAAAAAGGGAACACAAATCAATTTACTGTGTTGGGCATATTCTCTAAGGATGGAGGTTGATACTCTATAGATGAGAAATTTGCTCTCACAATTGTCATCTCCACAAAAAGGCTTCATCCATATTTTGAAAAACCCCAAATAATTATCCTTATCAATAAACCTTTTCAAAAAATCTTGTAAAATTCATATGCCTTAGGTTAGATGCTCAAGTACGCTCTAGAGCTTAGTGCCTTCGGCATCTAGTACCAACTACGCGAGGCCATTAAAGCTTAAGTCCTTGATGACTTCATTGTCAAGCTCATGTTCCAAGAAGAGGTACCTTGTCCACCTAACCAACCTTTGTAGAATCTTTACATAGATGGATCCTCTACTAAGAGGAGGAAGTAAGGCGAAGCTAATGTTGAATAGAGGATGTGGAGAAAATATTCAATATGTAATGTAGAAATTTTAAAAGGACAATTTCCCAGCAAGTATATGTGTTACGTATGTAGTAATATACTAAAAAGACTAGACCAAAGCCATGGGAATTAAGACTAGCTCTTAGTTAATTAGTTCTATTTATATCCAAAATTTCCAAAATAAAAAGAATATAAAAATCTACTTCTAATTAAGGAAAAAAAATTAAAATACCAACACCTCAAATGATAAAATTGATAAATTAGCAAATTAGAATATTAGAATATGATTTTAATGATCATGATATTAAGATATACCATATTTGATTATTAGATAATTGATTTGTTTATGTTATTTCCTTTTATTACCCTTTTGAGTTATCAAAATAATGAAGTATGAAAACACCTCTTCAAAATGTGAATTACTCTAATTAGTTAGCTAAGTCTTTGTATTCCTAAAAAAGATTATTTAGTTAATTAATGTTTTATATTCTAAACCCTAATTAATTACAATTTGTAATTCCTTATTCATAATTTAATATTAATTTGTCATGAAGTTGATTGAATTAATTTTATCTTTTCAAATCTTAACGAAATTTGACGTGCATTTCACAAATTATAAAACATAATGCTCAATCAATAAAAATCAAAATCAAGAACACACAATATTCAAATATTGAATGTAAATATCATAAATCCACCAATCGAATATCCGATATAATAAAGGATGATTCGAGACTATAATAAGCACACACACAAATGATGAGGAGAAGCAAGTAATCCATTAACAAAAATAATAGAAGCAAAAGACAAACTTAGTCTTTATTAAATAATTGAAAAATCTTAATCCTTTAATCTTTGCATAAATCGTGTCACGATGTGCAGTTCCCATTTAGTTACAAAAAATAAAATTAATAAACTGCTATATGGAAAATTAAATCAAAGTCGGCGATGGAGTGGTGTCTTCGGTTCTCGTGCCGGCGGCCTCCTCCCTATCATCTGTGTTCGGTCTCCTTTCGTTTTAAAGCAAAAAAAAATATTTTTCCTTTAAAACCAATGCATTAGAAAAGCAACCTTAATTCTAATCTCTTGCACATGACTTGAATCATGACCAGGCTTTAATTTGCTTTCGAATTGGATTGGGCACTTGGATTGGCTGGCACGCGTTTGGGCTGATTCGAGGACGGCTTCAGTTGAACGATATCGCTGACATCATGTTGCGACCGTGGCCTGCATGCGCATACTCGAGACTTGAAATTGAATTGACCTTATTGTTGAATGGAGGATGGATCTTTTATGGGCTTTCTCGGATTTTTAATTTTACATATAGACTTTGATCCCCTTTTTCATCTAATATTTGCACCTTAACTATCGTTCGATTTCGCTTAATTTTCCTATAAAATACTCGTCTGAATGTAGTATAAAACTGGAATGAGATTATATAAATTTCCAAATTATGGATACGCTCTAAAAATAGATTTAGAAAATCAATTTTTAGATCTTTTTTTTTATAATATTTATCTATGTAAAATGTAGAAAATGATGCATGAAAGGGAAATTCAATATTGATCATGCATACAATCTTATAAAAACGTATTATTTAGATCCTGGGATAATGTCTAAATTTTCATCCCGATAATTATATATTTCATGGTCATTTTTGCAATTTGTGGAACTTTGGAGACTACAAGGCAAAATTCTATAAATATTGGCCTAAGCTGATAAAATTATAGGACCTCTAATTTGGTATATTTATACTTTTCTATGAATTTAAAATATGTTCTCATAAATTTTAGAGTTCACTTGATATTTATCCGTGATATCCAAGTATATAAACGAGAAACTATCAACTCCTAATGTTTACACATTTGTTTCCAATTTGTATATTGGGTTCTATGTAATCTTAAAAGTTTGATGCAATTGTCTAGATATTTTTTTTTAGTAGACACATAATCATGTTATAATATATAGTTTCAAAAACATTTTTCTTTTTTATATTTTAGTTTTTTAATCATGGTATTTAATAAAATTCAATCATATTTATTTCCCAATATATTTTACTTTTAGTTTAAATCTTTATTATAATTCAATAAATTTCTTACATTATATTTCATTGATTTATATTTTTCAATCCCTACTTATCATTTTTATTTACAAAATGGGTTGACTAACCATTGTTCTCACATTTTCCATTTATCATTTTGTTCTCTTCCTTTTGAATCTTTTTTTTTTCTCCTTTTCAAATTACTCAATTGCTAATGATTTGTTATTTTTCTTTTCTAAATGGTAACTTTAGATCATATCTTTGTTGTTATTAATGATTTGGATTAGCATTTATATTAAAATCATTAGAATCTCTTTGTAATTGTTTCTTTATTTTTTCATTGTATTAATTTTTAAATGATATATGTAAATTACATTTTAAAAGAAGTTTGCTTGAATTTATGTTTCATCAAGTCAGTCGATCCTTTTGCTTATGTATTGTTGTTGACAATTCACTTCTATTTGTTGTCATTACCATTTTGAATTTACAAAAATCCCTTTGAAGTTGAGGTTTTTATAGGAATCAAAATGTTGTATCAACAAGGAATCAAATATTACTATTGGGTTTTTGAATTAATTAAATTAAGAGCAATTTGATTTAAAGAAGGAATCTCATAGCTGTATGGGGCTCATTAATAATTTAATAACTATATTCAAGTGTAATATAGTGAAATTTTCAATTTTCTTTTCATTTTTCAATTTTTAACTTTTCATCCTTTTTGTGAATTTAGATACATTAATAATAATTTTTTTCCTTATAGGAAGAATACTTGGCCTCTAAAAGAGTACATTAGCAAACTAAATTTATACCTGATTTCATATAAGAGGAATCATATAATAGACTAACTGGCCAGTATGGTGCAATAAGAACAAGAAGAAATTTTTTTTCTTTGTGTTTCCCTTTGTGAAGATTTTGAAATTGTTAAAGAGATTATATATGTGGTTTTGTATGTTGACAATCTGAAATTCGGACCTAGAACGAAGGTCTAAGCTTTGATTATCATTTTGTAATACCCATCAATAATAGTATTGGATTTAACCAAAACTAAAAACTCCTCGTAATTCTTTTTTTCTTTTTTCTTGTTTTTTTTTTATTTTCTTTTTGAGATTGTGAGTTTATAATTCAATATATTTCATGTTAACTAATATGTATGTTTTATGTCTTTTGATGATTAGTTAAAACATCATTTGATCATTAAAAAGGAATAGAAATTGATTAAACTTTCTATTCGATTTGAATTAAGGGAGGTAAAATTTGATGATCAGAACCATTTGATTTCTCTTCTCACATACAGTAATTTTTTTTCATTTATCTATTGTATATTTTATTTCATAATTAATTGTAAGTGATTCTATATTTATTAGATAATTAGAAGCTCATGAATGTATAAAGAGCCTTTTTTATTTCATATTCACAATGATAAAAACATATTGAATTGAATGAAAATTAAGGATATTAATAATTTAGAGTTATATTACTAGGCATTGCGAAATAATAAATAGATAAGAATAAAATTTATTTGTCATCAATAATTTGAAATAGAAAGTTTTTATTACATCAAAAAGAAGAAAATCTATTATAATTATTAGAATATATGTTGCATCCTGACATAGTATAAGATATCTCATTACATAAGTAAACCTGTTATAAACAAGCTCAATTCTCAATTAAAAAAAAATAGAACTTCATTATATATTTGACGCTTAAAGGACTTTAGTTATAGGCTTTTGATTACAAATATTTACATCATTGACAAACTTAAACACTAAATTACAATTAAACTTCTAGGTCTCCATTGTACATGTTCAATGATATTTTCACTTTCAAAATAGCTTACTCTATCTAGCGCTCTCCAAAAGTCCACCCCTATTGTTAGTGATGCCCAAAAAAGTTGCGTTCTAACCTAAGGATAAGAGAAAACTTATCTTCTTAGTTACTATTGAGCTAAGTGAGATTGAAAAATATGCATAATACACCAAAGTACATAAACACTCAAGTTTCATATTCAGTTAACATCCGAGCAACAAACAAGTTAAAGCAAAATGTATGCCATTCTAATGTATGTAACATACATCTGTATCGGTATCGGTATCAATATCCTAGTCTAGCTTAGCAACTCATCCGGTTTAGTAGACAATAAATCCAAGCATCCGAATAATATATTCAAGAACTTAGCAAAATATCTCAACCTAGCAAAAACTCATGGAATGTAGTTGAAGTTTTAGTCAATGCAAAATTATATGAGCGAAACCTAGCTTTGTAACTCATCCTAGCAAAACCATAAGTTTTAAGAAAACTGACCATAGGTTGTTTTCGTGTCATGTTGTAAATGCATCAACCAATTCTCAATCAACATCAAGTATATCAACAAAGCTTAACATATTCCTTCTGTCTTTACTTTATGTTCTAAATTGGCTCTTGAAATAGCTTCTAACTCATCATAGCATAAGTCTTTATATGTTTTACTCACAATCAAGTTTAGAGTTCATCACATAAAACATTACCAACATTATACACAATATAGCATCACCAAATACTACCATCGCAAATATAGGTAATCTTTTGACAAGTACTCCATTCACGAACCAAAGCATTCACAATTCACCAAGCAAGTGTAAGTTAAGTATTTTACACAAAAATTTCCAAACATCATTTAGACAAACATTACAATCATGTGCAAAGTCAGTCGGATGTAAACCTAAACCCTATATATGCAATTTCACTTACTTGGTTAGCGATACGATCCTAATTTACTCGTTAGTAGGAATTTCCTCCTCTACTAGTTCACCTAGCAAGAGGAAGTACTCCTATAGTCATTGTTAAATACTTGATTGTTAGTAATTGGTTTGTTGTAAACTGGTTTCGATTCAATCTCTAAGTTTAATTCTTAATTAGCTTTTATAACAGCTTCTTATAACCTATCCTCTTTTACAAATCATCATTTCTTAACTAATCAATGATTTTTATAAGTTATTTGAAACTAGCAAATCCTCTAAAGTATCAATAGAGTGATTCTATAGTAACTTTCCTTAGTCGAAAATTCTTTACACAACCTTTGAGTTTTCCTAATTTAAGGCCCTTACTAAATTATCTTCTAAACTACCCTCTGACTCTATTATTCCTAAGAAAACCAATCTCTAACCAAACTTATGAATCCCTTATTTTTACATTTAACTTATAAATTGCCTCTAACCTATTCTTTAACTATAACTACTACAAAAATCTACTCCTAAAACCTCTAAGCTCTCATCTACCTTCAATTAATGTCCTAAAATTTTGTTGATTCCATCACTTTTCTTCTAAATTACAATTGTAAGATCAATTTAAAACAACAAGCAACACCCCAACAACCTTCCTTAACTTCATTACTTCCCAAACACTTACATAATACATTGTCAGTTTACTAAATTTACCTTAAATCAACATATGAAGCAAAATATGTATAAATAATTGAAAAATATATATTACTTAGTATTTGTGCTTAAAAAAATCCATAAAATACACATTATTTTCAAAAAATTATAGTGATTTTATTTTGGTCTAGAAAAATAATAAAATCCCATATTATACTATATACTCCATAATACGTATTTAAGCCCTATTTCTCTAATAAATGACTAAAAATAGGGAAATAATCATACTTAGCTTTAGATTCAAAATATTGTGCATATCTTAATATTAATAATCATCAGAAGTTAAGCTAAGTTGACTTTATACACAAAATGCATTAGAATCCCTTTATTTCCTATAATCAGCAAAACTGCTAATAAGTACTAAATAAATTACCATAAATAGTAAACATAATATTTTTCAAAAATCATTTCTACCAAAATTTATCATATATTATAAGCATGTTATATAAAATTTTTTAGCTCAAAACAACATCATTTAATATTTTATAAAAATTTGTAATGATAAGGCATGTTCTTAAGAAAGTACCCTAAATCAATATAATTTCAAGAAAATAAAATTACCACATGAAATTACCTATAAAATAACTAAGGGAAACTAAATTTCATAATTTTCTAAACTTGTTTCATATTTTTAGAAACAAATCAATTAGATAAGAAATTAAACACTCACCGATGCACAGTGCTTCGGCCACTGGGTGTGTTGGCCTACCTTGTCTATAACCCAAAAACTTAAGTCCAAAGCCCCACGATGTCAGGTTGCGCAAAATGATTCGAACCCTTAAACCCATGTTTTACTCTAAATTTTCCAAAATTTTGTTATTTTTTTTTGTTTTGATTTGGTAGAGAGGATTTCTTAAGTAATTTAGGTGACCAAAAATGATAAAGAATAAAAAATGGATCCTTTTATACCTTACCTAAGTCAGTAGAGTGGGGAAAAGCTAAATACAAGTATCAATTTAGGTTGTATTTAGGGTTAATTTGCTTGATTAGTGTCATTTATCTTTACATACTCATAATTCCAACTATCCTTATTGCAAATGAGATATGTCATGCCTAAATCCTTGAAGTCCAGGTGTTTCTAGTATTTTTTTACAATTTTCTATTAATTAATTACAATTTTTAGTAATTATTTAATATATTTATTTATCAAGTATATAATGTATATACTATATGACTATAAATTCATGTTATATATCATTTGACCCTTAAATATTATTTACAATTTAAATAATTTATCTATAATGACTCGTTACATTTCAAGACTTAAATATCAAGCTCTTGGTAATTAACAAATGAACTAGATAAAAGTACGCTTTATTGAAATTAAATATTATATATATACTATTTTGAGAAGTTGATCCTACTAGCGTTATTTCTTTAACTTTTACGACCTTTTTTTTTTAAATTTATTTCAATTCGAACCAAACTGTCTGTGTAAGCCCCACAACTAAATAATCCAAGGTTTCGATCGATTGAAAGACCAATCGAGCCTAAATTATAAAGTAAAGCTAAAAATATTAGTAAACCGATCCCATAAGTTTGAATTTAAAAAAATAAGTAATAAAATAGGAGACTACAAAATTTTTAAATTTTAAGTATATAACTCGTTATTTATCGAAAATGCGGAAAATGCAT
Source organism: Lumnitzera racemosa (assembly GCA_024138005.1). NCBI lineage: Eukaryota > Viridiplantae > Streptophyta > Magnoliopsida > Myrtales > Combretaceae > Lumnitzera > Lumnitzera racemosa. The sequence goes on from JAMXBC010000003.1 coordinate 73,045,872, forward strand.
TCCGGTACTTAACGAATTGTCAGAAATAAATTATATGTATACTAAAAATCACAAAATAACCTAAATAATATTTAGGAATATTTATTTGTACTATATATGAATTTACATGTATGTAGAAATACGCATAATTACTTAAAATACGCGTAATGTGCTAAAATAATACTAAATAATTAAATAAAATTCATAATTAATTAAGAAAAAATAAAGAAAAATCAGGAAAAATAAGGAATGATCTTTATATACGTCGTGGAAGTTGGGAAAAATAAGAAAAAAATGGGCCAATTAAATTAATATAATAGAAAAGCCAAAAATTAAGGGATAAGGCAATTGTCTTATCCAATTTAATGCACAATAATTACACTAAAGCTCTATAAATAGGAAAAAAATTTAGAAGCTCATTTGGACAGTTAAAAATCAGAAAAAATTAGGGAGAAACGAAAATTGAGAGAAAAACCAAAGAAAAGAAAAACTGTGCAGTTAGGGCTACAAAGGAGAACCCAAATCCGACAGGCAGCTAAGAGTGGACAGCCACCACCACCACATGGTGGTGGCAACGCCCAGGTGGGCCGACACACCCATGGCCACCGACGGTGGCCGAAGCCTCCCAAATCGGTGAGTTCGATTTCCAGCCCGATTTTGTGTAATTTTGTAAAAATATTAAATATTATTATAAAATTATGAAATTTGTTATTCTGGAATATTTTTGTATGTAGTTTTTAGAAAAAATATTATTTTGATGAAAATATGTCTTGTGATATAGGGCCCTTAAGAAATCGTGCGAAACCGAGCATGTTTCGGTTTAGAAATAAATGACCTTAGCAGTGTAGTTTCGGGCCCAAAATTTTTGTGTAGATTACTTAGATGATATAGAACAGTTCTATGAAGCCCGTTTTCAAAAATTAATTTTATAAACTTTTAGATAATTTTTAGGCCCTAAAATGAGGCATAAAATGGGTAATTTAGGGTTAATTAAGTAATTAAATGATTAATTACTGATTTAGTGAATAATTATATGTTTTAGGATGTTGAAATCTGATGGAGTATGATACTTCTAGCATTTAGGGTGTTACATGTAATTATTAGGTTAATTATGTAGTAAATGATTAATATAGAAAAATAGTTAACTTTAAGTTAATTTTGTAAATTAGGGAAATTAGGAGTAAAATCTGATTTAGGATGAATTTAGATATTTTGAAATGATAATTAATGTTTAGGGGTGGTAATTAAAGTGATAGAAATATTAGAAATGTATTATGTACATAATAGGCAATAATGCATAATATGTAATTTTTGAAAATATAATAAATAGAAAATATTAGGATAAAAAAATTGATATTATATAAATAATAAGGATATATAATAAATCTGATAAGAAACTTGAATTTATGTAATTATATGAAAAATGTAAAAATTTATCACATCATGAGTAAATTCGGTACATTACTAAGAATATAAGTGTACCGGATGAAATAAAATACCGACTAGGGGTACTAATGATATTTAGGAGATCGGAAAATAATGTGATTAATTTCACATTATGAGTTGAAACAAATTTCTAGGGTTGAAATATAAAACATTACTTAGAAATCGAACTAGAACCTAATTTAGAAATCGATGTGGAAACCGAACCCGAACCTAACCCCAAACCTAGAATAATTATAAAAGACTTAAGACCTAGATAATTAGGCATATTAAATCCTAAACAAAACCTAACAATAAACGTTATTGGATAAAATTAACCTATAATCATTATATGAAAACTGAAACCACGTTTGTGTTATAGGGATGATCGGCGATGGCCTGAGCAAATTGGACCTCGAGTGAGTGAGCGAGGAGTCGAGGTAAGTTGGGATTAATACGATGCTGTATTTTGGAGGCTTAAGATTATGCTTGGTTGTGCTTGTTAGATAATTGAATGTGTGCATGTGCTTGATTATGGGTGGTGCTTGATTATTGTGATGCTATGATTCTGTTTGTTGTTCTGGCATATATTGTATGAATTGTATGAAAGGATTGATAACCCTAAACTAGACTTAATCAAATATCTGACCAGTAATCATAATCGAACATGCATAGCAACTCATTAGGGGAACTTAGGACTCTCCGGCTAAATATCGACTCCTTCGGAAGGGATAGCGCAGGATTGTAAAATGGTCTCTTCTTCATCCTCAGTCGAACTAAGTGACAGGAGAGGAGGTCGCGGTGAGGGTGAAGACAGTGGTTCGAAGGTAGTTGTGGGAAGAGTAAGGTCTCCATTACACAAGCTTGGGTTTGGTCGTAAGCTGTTGCATTAACGGCAACTCTTCAACCCGAATTAGAGCGGACGCAATTTCTCTAATCTCACGACGGGCCGAACAACGTTGTGCGATGACATTTGCTTGCACATGCATTGCACCTAATAAGTGATTGAAAACCTTGTTGTGTGTATGGTATAGTTTTAAGTCCTCCGTCCTAACTTACTGAGCTGTGGTTGCTCACATCCCTATAGACGTAGTGCAGGTGCTGGCTAAGAAGCGGCAACAACTACTCTGAAGCTAGCAACTGCTGGATCCTGGGGAATGAGGAAAAATATTGAAGAATCAACACATATGTTATTACTTTTCATTTCTGAATAATGTAATAACTGAATCATAGTGATTATATATAACTTTTCTTACTTTCTTAGGTAAATGAATTATTTAAATTATAAACTGTTTACTTCAAAGCGGTTTAGTCATGGACGCCTTATGTAGATCAGGTCTAAGATAGCGGTTGTAAGGCTAACTTCTATCTTAGGATGGTTTACACGGCGGGGCTGTTACGACTCTACCGCTTTGGGGCGTGACAGTCTAAAGGCTCTAAATTGTTCCAAATGCCATAAAGTCCAAATTTAAAATTGTTAGTTTAGCGATTAAGGTACTTAATCAATGAGGGTCTAACAATATATTGCAATAAAGATATATTAATGAAATAGATATAATGAATAAAATCCCGGAACATGAAATGAATATCTTTAACAATTTGTTAATGTACATTTGTTGAAATGTTAATTACAAGATGATGAAGTATAGTGAATCACTACTAAATAGAGACATATGTTTTGCATATGATATGCAACATAAAATATGTCTATCTTATATAATCTTTCAATAATTTAATTCGTAAGTTGCTTATAATTTTCATTTTTTCAATTATGATATTTTTTTTTTTACAAATTATTTTTCTTTTAATTATTCATTATGGAAGGTGTTAAGTATGGAAATTCTATTTGATTATTATCAATACCAACTAAAGTAAAAATTTAATATTGATTCAATTTAAATATTATCAATTCAATTAAAGGTATAATTTAAGGAAATTCAGGTAGAATAAAGTATGACATTGAGTATTAATAATGTCAATTAATTGTAAGATTTAAAGTTGATTCAACTTGATGATTATCAACATAAATTAATAGTAGAACTTTGAGGAAATCTAATAACAACATAAATAAAGGTATAATAAAGAGTATCAATAATTTATGCATGTATTGTATCTAAAACTTAAATGTCAAAAGTTATTTAAGGTTGAAAGTTTTATTGCATTAAAAATATATATTTATTAGTAGATAGGTATTCGCGTTGTATGTGCCATAAAATAAATTCAATAGTACAATGAACAAAATAGTACTAAATTTTATTTAAATAATCATAATGACTTTTTTTGTGATGTAGAATAGACTATTGGGAAAGGGAAGTTATGGTACAAGTGGGAAAGTGGAGCTGAAAAATATGTGGAGAAAATGTGTATAATATGGTTAATAATAGGAGAGAGAAATAATGTGGAGAGAGAAAGTGATTGAAAAAAAAAATGTATACATGAAGTAATTAACAAATATGTCTTTATTAAATTAATTAGTAGTTGATATAAGACTTGGTTTTATTGTTATATATTATGAGATTGAAGATTGGATAGTAATTTTTGGAAAGGCCCATTACTTAAGGGTCTTCTAGATTTAATAATATAAATAAGAATTTATTATAATTAATTCATGAATATTAATAATGCACATATTAGTAGGAATTTATGAGAATTGAGATGTACAAGTAGAAGCACTAAAATGGATGAAAATATATAATATAAAACGGATTACAATTTCTCCATAACTTAAATATTATTAGGAAAAGATTATACAAAATAACACAACTCTTTATTTAACGTAATATATAAATACGAAAAAATAAATAAATAATCATGCGTAATAAACATATAATATATTTTTACAATTACATACTAGTGATTACACCATATATTTAATAATTTATGATATATAGTGCCAAAAAATGGAGAGAATAGAATATATATATATATATATATATATACACACACACGCATATATATGTAGACAACCAGCTTAATGGTTAGAAATATGGAGAAAAAAAAATCAAACACAAACGTTTTTGGTGCAACTAAAATTATGCATAAGTTTTTATCTTTCTTAAAATAGTTAACATCCTACTGAAAATCATAATTTATCCATTTTATTCTAAAACTTAGTCTATATATCTATAAAGAAGTAATAAGAAATGTATGAATTAACTAAATTATTTTATAATAGTATCAAAATTCTATAAATTGAAAAAAGTAATCTATCGACTGTTGAATATTGATTGTCTTTAAATACTTATTACCGTCAATGTTGATTTGCTTAGTTCTACAACAATGATAATAGTACATGATAACTATCTTTGGTGAAGAAAAAACATGCTAATTGTTGTTAGATGCTTAATGTAATTAATGTTGATTGGACTTTTTTTTTTAAGCACATCAACATAATTTATTATGTACAAATCATGATAATTAATTATTCATTTCCTACAATGATAAATGCATACTATCTCTTTTTGTTTTCTTTTTTTATAAATACTTTTTCAATGCATTTTATTCCTTTCAGAAAACCCATTCTATCCTAAGTTTGTTTATTTGCATAAACAATCTGTCATGTGTAAATATACAATATGTAATATTTAATATAATTGTGATATATGTTTTATATAATATAATATATATAATGTAATTTAATGTAATCATTTTTCAAACTTTTTTGATAATATACAAAACATTATATTATGTTATATTTATATTTGTTGTCTAAAAAGATTACAATCACCATTCAAACGTTTATTCATGTGTTGCATGAACTCTTTGATGTATCTTCATTAATAAATGAATTAAATATTCTAATGGATAATATTTTTCAAATAATATATAAAACATCAAATTATCCAGGCATAGAAGGGCTGTTAACCAGTTTTATATAAAATTCGAGGCATATACGTCATTTAGCGTTAACCTTGAATCTATTTCTCAACGCAAGAGTGAGAAGTATATGTGATTACTTAACAAAAGTATTTGATGTAATTATAGAACATCTGTGCTACAAGTTATGTAAATCTTAACACACCAAGCACATGATCCAAACTTAATTTCTCGAGCTTATTCGCCAGACTTTTTGCAAGAAGCCTGATTTCTAAAATTTTGGGCAACGTTTTGTTACCCTTCAATCTAAAATTCTGCCCCTTATCCTATGGATAGTCAAAAATTAAATCAGTAAAGCAATATATTTTCTTTACTTTATTAGTTTTTAATTTCCTCTAAATCATGTTCTGCACTTTAGATGGGAGATAAAGATCTAGCAAATCAAATGGAAATCAAGAAAGTTTTTAAGTCTTAAGTTAATTTTTGTATTTACTTATATGTTAAGTACATGCATCACGTCACTCGAATCTGATTTTCTCGGAATTAAAATGCCTCTTTTATTTACGCAATAGAACCCTAATACCTATATTAGAAACATTTTCTACTTCCACAATCAAGAACCCTAGTCCCTAAATCGATTGAGCCCCACTCCATATTAATTGATATGCATTTTCATCAATGAATCCTTTTTCAGACGTATCCACGAAAAAAAAAAAAAAAGAAAATGCAATTCCGCACTAGTATACAATATCATATTCGCATGTAATAGCAAAGGAAACTTGCTTCCTTGATTAAAGTTTCCATTTTAAGTGAAAACTAGTAACAATAATCTATATGACCTTTGTCAAATTACGAAATTCATTTATGATATGCAGAATCCTCAATTAAGGTAAGTATAGTATTGAATTAGAAATTTGGCTAGCCACATACAAAAAGGGATGCCCATGGGAATATGGAAAGGATTAGTACAGCAGAAGCTGTGCTCAATTAGCAAATTGATAACGCTGTGGCACAAAACTACATGCTCAAGAAATTTGGGAATAATATCAAAAACATCCAGCACCGAATATCTACCGTAGAGGAAATGGTTGACGACTCCTCAAGAAAGACACAGCCATCTTACAAAAACGATTAGAGGAAATTAAACATTCTATACACGTACCAGGAGTCTAACACCTTTTAAAATTAATCTCCTTTGTATATCAATTTATTGTTGAACCATAGGACTTGAGACTCGTAGATTTTAGCATCGTTTCGTTAATAATAAGTTTTTGTAAAAGGGATTAATCGCATTATGATTGTATAAACTATTGAATTCTTTGATTTTAATATATAAAATTGTAAAAACATGAAAAATTTGTTTACAGTTAAATAGTTGTGGAGATTGGTGGTAACAATTTCAGTCTTTAAAAACGTATATTCAATTGATTTGGGCATTAAGGTTTCTCAATAGGAAATCAAAGATAAGTTTTGAATTTGGGGATTGAATGGAATCAAGACAAGGTATTAGTTGATAAGAGTGCATCAAAGGCACTTTGTTGGAACGCTTCTCCAATAGTATTTGAACTAAGTTTGATAGAAGGTTGAAAGAAAGCTTCATGACCACTTTGTTTGAATGAACTTAAGGTGTAACGCTTTAGAGCAAAAGTAGTGAATAGCCAAACTAATAAATACTAATAGGTCCATTTTAACCACTTAGTTCCAAAGTTTCAAGTTTGTGTTGATAAAATATTTACAATCATGGTTTTATAAAATGGTGTTGCAACATCCCACAATCTACGTGAAACACTTAATCATGGGATCTCACAATCTCCCTCCCTTGAACACACGACATCTTCATTGCGAGACCTTTCAATTGGGTCCAGATCTTTCTCTTTTTTTAGTGTATGACTCGAGCTACCTACTGCCTATAGGCCATCTTGGAAGCATACAAAGAGTCACACCCTAGTAACACTTCCCATATTTCTCAGACCTCTTGTCTAAACTAGAGCTAAACTTAAATCATCTAGCTACTAGTAGGGGTCCACTTTGGTATCATTTGTAATGCCCTAGGCCAAAAGTAATGAATATCTAAGTCAACAAACATTAATTGATCCATTTCAATCACTTAGCCTCAAAGTTTCAAGTTTGTGTTAACAAAGTATTCACAATTATAGCCTTATAAACTAGTATTATAATCTCCCACAATCCATGTACGATACTTAACCATGAGATCTCACATAAGGTATCCATATAAAGAGGCTTTCTATTCGTATGAGTCAACTGTTGTCTAACTTATTTTAAATTACTCTTCGAGGCATTCGCACAAAGTCCCTTTGGAGATAAAACCTAGCACTATTTTCTTGTTTGTTTGAATAGCCTTTTGTTTCATTAGAATAATGAAGTCTCCAAAATGTACAACTTTAGGTGAATTACTTGTATGTTTTATTACATTTTTTCACTTTGTAACCCAAGAATAACCTAATAAAGCATATATTTTTATGTATTATGAAATTCATTAATTTGATCCCAATTCTTTAATCGTTGTTCTTGTCAATCCTAGATTCTATAAAATAATAAGTATTCTTACATCTTATGTGATATCAATTTTTTTTTTTTTGGCTAGATGTTATATTGATTTGAGAGAGTTGTTATTTGAATTCTCCAAATGCACAATGTCCATGAAAGTTGTCCATATCCTTATCCTATTTTAGATTTGAAAGTTTGAAAAACAAATTGATTAGTTGATTAATTGATTGTGTTTTTGGATCATATCCATATCATAGTTTGTATCACAGCCTTAGAATAAGCGAGGTGAATTTCTTTGAAGTTTTATATAGGTTACCTAATATAGGGGCTTATGGAAATTTTGAGCAATAGTGGGTATGAGGAGTTAAATTTATGTAAGCTTGTCATTGGTAGTGTTTAGTGAGAGTTTGATTTGAACCATGTATGTTTCTTGATAAATTATAAAATTTGTGAGAATACTGGAAGAGAATTTCAATAATGGTGATGCATGATGTGTTAGAGAAGTTGAAAGATACGTTACGAATGTGGAACCACAATTTAACAAATTCTCAAAATCAATACATACAAGCTTGGCTCATTTGAATGAACAAAGAGGGGCGCATATTGCTTGTACAGTGTTAAGCAAGGAGATTGGGTTGAAAAAGAGAGGCTCATGAGTTGGAAGACCAAGGTGATGGTAATTGTAAAATTGGATGTAAGGGAGTTAAAAACCACTTTACTAAAGCTATAGATGTAATTGAATTAAAAATTCTGCCATCCCATTGATATAACCAATAGAAGAGTTTCATGATTATGGCTACAAAGAACAAAAAAGGTGTGTGAATGCCATAATTCCGATGTATGTATAAAGTCTATTTAGCAACAATCAAATTTACTGAGTATGATGGTCTATGATAGGAAATTTTGAAAATATAAAACCGTAGAAACGAGAAGGAAGAGGTTAGAACTTTGCACTTAATGAAACAACTAGTTTGTGTTAGAGTATTACAAGTAGGAGATGTTTTTGAATTTCAAACATTGAAGTAAGACCAAATTAGTGTTGAGCATTATATGAAGGGATTTGAAACCTTACGGATGCGTCATGAATTGAATGTATTGTTATGGCAAACTATCGCTCAATTCATCTCCTAATTAAAGTTTGAGATTTCTAACCTAGTAAAGTCATAGCTGTACAATTTTCAAGAATGTAATTGAGTTGGTAATAAAGTTAGAGATGTAGCCTAAGAGTATCCCATTTCAATTACTAGTCACTCAATCTAAACCTATGATTTTTAGTAGGCTTCAAGTTAGGAAGGAGTACCTAGATGATAAAGCGGGTTGTGTAAAAAGGCTTAAAATGGGAGATATAACGAAATTCAAAGAGGTAATAGAAGTAGAGGGAGATTCCTCTTATATCTAATATGCAATAGTTAAAGCTATGCACATGAGTTAGGGCTTACGAACCAACCCATTTAAATTGTTTAAGAAGTGAGTTAAGATTGAATTGTTTAACTTGTTAGAAAAGCATACCAAATGAACCCAACTCGTTTAACACAAGGATTAAAGAGGGTTAGCTCGTTGTAAGTTGGTTGGTCCACTAACCCAAAGAAATTAAAAAACAAAAAAAAAAGAACGTCAAATATGCATCAATTTTTTTTTTCACATACTGTCTCATATTCCAATGGCTACTTCTCTTCATTCTTTAATTCCAGCACTACTTAATATGATACCCCGGTTGTGATCTCTCTAGTAATTTGCACAATCTATTATTTTATTTAGTCACATAATCATGCAAAGCCTTAATCTCTATCTAAAGTCACACACATTAATTGCAAACATATGCATGATAGCAAAAGAAACATGGTACTGAAGAGTTATGAGGTACAAGGAGGAGAAAACAACAGTGAATTAAGAAGCTTCTTAAGTTTAGGAGAAGCTGGCATCATAAACGCCATTCCCTTTCTCTTATTACTCCAATAATTTCTTTAGTGTAGTTTATAGAGACATGAATTCATTACTTGGTTAATATAACAGAAAGATTAATATTTCTTAAAGGGGATAAAGTTATTAGAAATATTTGAACTTTCATAATTTTTTTTAGTACCTAAACTTTAAATTTATTCATTTTACTACTTCCACTTTTAAAATGAGATAAATTAGTATTTTTATCATAACAATTGTTATAAAGAATATTTATTTATTTCATTTAAAAAAGTTGAAGTACCAAAATAAAATAAAAAATAAATTTTGAGTACCAAAATGAAAATAAAATAAAATTTAATGTACTTATTATATTTATTATTATTATTATTATTATTATTATTATTATTATTATTATTATTATTATTATTATTATTATTATTATTATTATTATTATTATTATTATTATTATTATTATTATTATTATTATTATTATACCATTTTATAATAAATGCCGTTATAACAAAGATACAAATTTGTCTCATTTAAAAAGTTTGAATACTAAAATGAACGACTTTAAAGCTTTAGCAATAAAATAAAAATATATGAAAGTTCAAATACTCGTGTGAGCTTTATCTTTATCATAAAGCGATAATATAGAAAATTTTAAATGAAAAAAATAAAATTTATGTTTGGTTGTAGATCGACCCATATAACTTATTAAAATGTATAATTGGGTGAAATGGGTTGTTTAGCCTATTTAACCTACCAAAATGCATAAATGAGTTAAATGTGCCGAGTTGGTGGATTGACCCATTTAATCCACCGGCGTGTTTAGATTAGGCTAAGCTAATAAATTGTGGTCCATTTAATACAAGGGTTACAATCGATTGGCTCGTTTAACAAAAGGGATAAAGTGGATCGGGCCACTTTAGCCTATTTAACACACTTGCAATGCTCTCATGGTAGTGTGAGTAAAGACAACCAACAAGAAAAAGCAATAAACTAATGGTGTCTCAAATACCTTAGTTTTATGAACTTTGTTAATAGTGTTTGAGTTGCAAAGTTTTGATGTGTTGATCCCAGTGAACAATCAAGAGAGGGAAGGTTTGAATTGATTGTTATTTTAATTTCCAAACACTTAAAATGTTTCCTACTTCTCAAGTTCAAGATTACCATGAAACAACAAACCTATTGTTATGTTTTGATGTATCAAAAACTTATAAGTTTAATTTAAATATTCTCTTTATCAAGGCCAAGTATACAGTTCCCACAACTCTAGCTTACCTCCTTCTCCCTTCCATAGAAGTAATAGCAAATATACAAAGTCTCTTGCTATATTCTCTTAAATAGCAGCCTACTAAATTTTAAAGAGTTTAATAACTCTTACGAAGACTACAATGAGATTTCTCACACTTTCACTCAAAAATCATAATTGTTAATAGATAAAAAATATTCACTCATATAATATTTTTACCATAATATACTTTTTCATATCTTTTGTATCTCATATGTGTTGTGTTTTCTGTTCTTTGGATCTTTAGGCTTTATATAGTCTTTAAATTCTAACGTTTGAATGTTGTATTTTTAGTATTATCTGTTGTCTTCAAAATAATAATCTTCTTCTTATTTTGTCTTAGATTCTCCTTTGTTATCACTTGAAATTATTCTATATTTATTATCTTGACTATGTTCTTAAGTTCTTCTTAAATATGAAATTTCTCATCTTACAATATTGTATTCTTAATTTGAATTGGATTCCTTGGATTTATCAAATTTATTACTCATATATATCTTTTCCTTGATATTAGGTCTTGATTTGTAATTGCCATAATATTTTCTTTCCTTTATGCTTTGCTTCTACTTTGACTGTTAGCTTCTATTATAGTAAATTTTGAATTACCATCTATCTTTAACTTATATTGCTTTTGAACTTGAGTAACTTTTGAACTTGTATAGCTTATAAAATTCTACTTCTACACTTGTCTTTTTCTCTCATCTTTAAAAGTATCTTCCTATTTTGTTCAAACCTTTCTTTTCTTCCCTAATCATTATTCATTTCATTTTCTTTCTTTCTATGGTGAGATTCTCTCAATGAAGTTCTATCATTTTTTTTTTCATATATGTGCTTCTAGTTTTGAACTTCATTGTTATTCGGGTTTTGAACATCTTTGGTTCTTATTAGTTCTTTTGTCTTCTACATAACTTCTTTAGACATATCAAATATTCTTTTCATATAATTCTTTTCTATATACTAAGTAGCTTGATTAGAAACATTAAGTACGTATATTTAGTTATCATTAAAATGTCTTTCATGGAGGCTCCAACATGATGGCTAAAAGTAGTGAATCTAACATTGATGTTTACAAGAGGATAAGTAAGAGGAATAGTTAGATCACATAGGTAATATTAACGAGGGGATAAAGGAGTTTGACATAGATTATGATGGAATGGTAAATGAGAGTGGGAGTTGATAGCGATGGTAATTCAATATATATTGAGCATCTAATCAATAGTTAAGAAACAGTGGAAGGGGAATGATGTGTGCTTTCAAGAAAAATGAGACTTGAAAACTTATAATACTTCCAACTCATTGGCTGTAGATGGGTTTATGAAATGAAAGTCCATTTATAAATCCCAAAATGGCATTAGTCAATTAATTGACTATGTTTGGTATTTGAATCAATGTACGCTATTCAAATTAAAGTATACCCTATTATACTTATATGTGACTATAAGTAGATTGAATTGAGCTTATGCAATGCATGTGTTTGACTTTGATTATTAGATGGGTACCTAAGGTTACAACATATGGTATTTTAAGCATTTTACTTATTTCATTTTTTCAAAGTGTTTACGACATGATTTTTTAACTAATGATGAGGTATAAATAAGGTGAATCTATGATCTTAAGTAGGGTAAGCATTGCAATTACATTAGGTAATGCCCAATTACCTAAATAGGGTTAATTTCTTTTTGCTTTACATTTGATTGGACAATGATGCATGAATAACATATACATGTACCTACGTTGCACTTAGATTGGTTACTAAATCTACTTGATGTTGTGTTATAGTACCTCTTTATGGATTGTTCTTTATTCACTCCCTTATGGTTAACTTTGTTGGTTAGCACCGCCATAATGTCAAGGATCCATTTACTTTCATTATGGTAGTTGGTCATATAGGTATATCTTAACCATGAGTGTAATCCTAGATACTTTTATTTCATCTAATTAAGGGGTTGTATGTCTTACGGTGTAATGTGTATGCACTTGGAAAGAAGATGCTTTTAACTTGTACTTTTATTTACTCTTGGTTCAAATTCATTCTAGCTCTTGGTTAATTCCCATATCGAGTTGAATTTTTTATTATGGAATTTTATGCCAACATATGATGATAAGGATCCGAGATGGCAGTTGGACTTGAACAACCACACAGTGCACATACACCTTAGGATAGGTACTTAGACTTGATAGATATGGGTTGGAACAGGTAAGAAAGAGGGCCTGAATGCAAATATAGATGGATATTACACACCAAGATAAAAACACAATCAGGGTTTAAGCTTGAAATAGGGTTCAATGTAACGCATGAACACTAAATCAACACTCAGGTACAAATGCAAATGCAACTCACTAACTCGCCCAAGTGAAAGGTTCACTATAATCTTTTGAAAAAGATTGATAAGAACACAAAAAAGATTAAAGAGCAAACAAGACTCAATAATCATTAAGTAAGCTCATGGCTTACAAGAAGACTTCTCTAAAAAGCTATTTTCAATATTGAAGATGATAAGATGATAAACTGTACTAAACGGTGCATTTAACAACAAGGCCGACATGCAAGGTATCTAAGCTATTTTAGGGTTAGTCAAGTTCATGCTAGATCAAGTCAGCAGTTGGATGTTTGAGTTGAAGTTAAAGTCCTTAAAGTCTTGTTGTGCTTTGCTGAGTTTCTATTGAGGTTGGCCCATGGTTGCTGAACTCGAGTATTGGTTGGTACTAGATCTATGGTTCCAAGCTAAGCTAGCCTCTAGACTTGATACCTCAATTACTTAGTCCTAAGCCTTCTCAAAGGTTGATAGAGCTATTGTTGTCTTGTTTTCCTTCCTCTTCTTAGCCTTCTAGCATTAGCTCAGCTTTGAGTTACATAGATCGACCTTGGCTTAGACTAAGTCGGTTGTGGCCTAAAGGTGGCCATAGGCCGATTCCTATCATAGCCTATACTTATAGAATATTTATCTCGTATCTTTATGTATTTATTATGTATTTAGTCACAATTGTTAGTTTCCTTTCTATATTTAGGGAAGTAGTTTTTCTTTTTTGTGATAATTATATATATTAAGATATTAAGTTACTAGGAAGATTTCTATTTGTATTCCTTTTGATAATAGGATATCTATAAGTTTCTTTTTATGTACTTTCGATAGTTGGATACTTTCTTACTTATAAATAAGTCATACTATGTAATATGAATTATATTGGAAGATTATGAATTATTGAGAAGCTTATTATTCATAGTATTTGTGTTTATTACGCTAAACATTGCATCGGTTAATATGAGAGCAAGGATGGGAATTGGTAGTAATGGTCATTGTCTTCACGATGGTTTTCAAGAGAGTCCTGGTTCTAGCGAGGGTGGATAGGGGGTGAAATTGCGACTATGTTGCAATGTTTAGAGCAACATCTAAACTAACAAATAGATTACAGATTCCAATGTCTTAAGGAGCCCCATTAAGAGATTGCAAAATGTCTCAATGTTCTAAAGTTGATGCACACAAAAGACAACATGACAATAGAAAGGATAGGGGTTGACATAGTTTGTTATAACCCTATTAGTAGACCTACACCTCTTCATAGAAAATACACCCATGATGATGAAAAAAATGACTTTAAAGATGGAGATATATTTGAATTATACAAATTTAATTGTCAATAACCTTAGGAATATAGAAGGAGAGATGCATATAGATGAGTTGATAGGCACTTTAAGAAATTCCGATTACAGGTAAATATAAATTATTTTAATGGAAGCTTAGGTGCAAAATAATTTTTAGATTAGATTTTGGTAGGTAGCTTATAAGTTGAAAGGTAGAGCATTAACATGGTGAAAAAGAACTCAATCTAGGAGAGATCAAGAAGAAATGGACCTATTATAACATGGTATATGATGAAATATGCGTTAGAGAATGAGTTCTTATGCTTAGATCATGAGCAAATCTCATTCCAATGAAATCGTCATTATTAACAAAAGAATAGGCTAATGTCGAAAGTGGTTTCAAGGGAAAGCAAAAGTAGTTAAGGGATCGAGATGAAGAAAATTTCAGAAACTACTACTCCAATCAAAAGTCAGAGATAATTATAAGTGGTAGCAACTATTTAAATTATCAGGAATATCTAATGATCACTCAGAAAAAATTGCCTCTAGACATGGTTAAGGTCAATAAGAATTCTAATTTCATAAATGAAGAAGGTGGTGAAGTTTATTGTGAGCCAAATGGTGATGAGGACAAAGAATATGAACATGAGGTAAGGAAGAGGTTGAATTTTCCAACACCTCACATGAGGTTATTGGAAAAGGTAGAAATTTGAAGGAAGTAGAGGTCAAAAAAGAGGTCACAAAGGAACCTACATGCAATGTTTAAAATATTTTTCAAGCTATAGAAGAGAAGAACAAAGTAATAATGGAGAGTACAACTATAAACTTAAATAAGAGCTAGGACTATCATAATGAGCCAAGTTTTCCTAGTGAAGAAACTCTATTATTGACTCAAGAGAGATGAGTGGAGATGGCACTAACAAGTTAAAGCCTATTTTTCTCTTTATAGGTCAAATAGTTAGTGGACATGATTTTCAAAGATATATCACTTTGGAAGTATATTTCCATTCAAGCTATGAATTCCAAATTGATGGATTCTATGTTGATTGAGAACTACTTTGTAATTATTCCATTTGTTGTCAATATCATAGATCTATTTAGTTTTTATCTTGTAGTTGTGAGACATATATTCCTAGTGCAATTATGAGAAGCTTGCATTTAGAGGGGATGCTATAATGCATTATGATAGATGTTGCATTGGTAATATACATCAAAAGTCTCTTTCTTGGTCTAATATAACAAGAGATATGATGGAGTTTACTAGGAATAAAAAATATTTTTAACTATTTGCACATTCATAAGCTACAATCAAGGATGATTGATTTTATTGATTTACTAAAGCATGGATCTTGTAAACATATGGGTTGCTCATTTATGATTCTTGTTTTGGTGGTGAAGAAAGTGTGTGAAATGTTAGTAGAGGACATGTGATATACCTTAGAGCTAAGTTATCACAAAGGCAAGTATTACATTAGCATAAATTACTAAAATGGGCACCTTAAACAAATTGGAAGGAGTACTAAGAAGAATATACACAAAAAGGATAAATTCATAATGTACAGAGTGAGGATATTCTAGTTCCATCCCTATTGGTATGGTTGTTAGAGGATGCGTGTCTTCATTTGAGTGGGTGTAAGTCCCTTGATAGTTTAGTTAAGCTGAAGTCTTGGAGAAGATGAGCTAAAGCTTCTAAAAGACTTGGCATTGGAAGTTTGGTGATCATTTCTTGTGGATAATTCCTTAGATTACATCGATAGTCAGGAACAAATAATCAAGTAGCTGCATAGCTCAACTTTCAATAGTACTAATTTTGGATCACATTGGTTAGACTCTTAATCGAGTCTCCTGAGTTGATTGTAGAACTACTTAGGGTTGTGCTAGATTAGCATCCTGTTAGTTCTTCAGTCTTAAACCATGTTCTCTAACCTATAGGCTTAAGCTCGAGTTAGGGGTCCAATTAGCCAATTCCTATCATCCCCTCTTTAGTTGATTAGGATTTAGGATCAAATTTGAATTGTTTCCCTATTAGTCATCTTCTTCTAGGTGATATGAACTTAAGTTGGCAATATTGAATGTGTTGAGCACTCCATAATCTTCAAGTAACTTTAGTTGAGATGCATTATCATTAATCTTCTAGAGTATCTTGAACGTTCCTTCAGCTCGAGCAAAAAGTTCACTCTTTCTTTTGCTTGAGAACCTATCTTAGCTCAAGTGTAACCAAACTAAGTCACCAGGATAGAATTACCTCCTTCTTCCTCCTTGTTGTTTCTACTCTAGCCTTTATGTAGCTTGGTCCAACTACTCTACTGCCTTCTAGTAGATCTTATGGAGGGCTTGAGCTTCATCTCTTGCTTTTGGATCATCTTGGTTGAGTGTGGGCACTGGTAGGTGATTAAGGGGTAGCTCAAGATTGAAACTATACACTAACTTGAAGGGCAATTTACTTTTGATGCTATAAACTAACCAATTGTAAGAAAACTCAATTGTGCGTAAACATACATCACAATTGGTTAGGTTTCTTCCCACGGATACTCATAGCAAAGAACCTAAATTTCGATTGACAATTTCTATTTGGCTATCAGTTCATGAGTAACATAATGTGCTAAAGAGTAGCTATGTTCCTAATCGACGCTAAAGAGCCTTTAAAAAGTAGTTCAAAAACTTCATGTCTCTATTGGATACTATACTCCTTGATACACAATGCAACTTGATAATTCTTGCTAAAAGAGAAAAGAAATAATCGAAGTATCAGTAGTCTTACTCTAGGGCACAAAAATGTGCCATCTTGTTGAATTTGTTTATGACAACCATTATAGTCTTTACTTCGGGCCGTTCTAAGAAGACCGAAAGCAACGTTCATGGTCAACTCAACCTAGGGTTGGGCCGAGATAAGTAGAGGTATAGCTCTTCCTTACTCAGCTTAGCTTAGTTCCTTGCTCTTCTATAGATTGTACACCTTTCTAGTACATAGTGAACATCCCATCTCATCTTAGGCCTAAAAAACCGAATATTTAACAACTTAAAAATCCTCTTCTCTTAGAAGTGTCCGGAGAATCCTCCACAATGGGCTTCTCTCATCAACAATTCTCTTACCAAACGAGTCAACACACAAAGTTTGCTTCCTTGAAACAAGTATCTTACATCTACATGATAATTGTCCATAATCCATCCTTCTTTATACTAGCATAGATCGAACTAAAGTGAGGTTCTTGGGAGTACTTCTCCTTAATACTAGCGAAACCAAGCAATTGGGTCTAAAGGTTAGAAAGGAGGGTATGCCTCCTAGATAAGGCATCGTTGACCACATTGGCTTTCCTACACTTATACTTTACAACAAAAGCAAATCCCTCCAAGAACTCTACCTATTTAGCTTATTACCTTGAAAGTTTTGGTTAGCTTCTCAAGTATCTCAAAGACTCATAATTGGTGTAGATAACAAATTGTTTAGGTAAAAGGTAGTGTTGCCAAACACGAAGAGCTTGGATCAATGCATAGAGTTCTTTCTCATACATTGATTCAGTCAACTAGGTTCTTCTAAGCTTTTCACTATGGTATGTAATAGGTCGTCCTTCTTGCATTAAGACAGCACCAATGCTAACTCCTGAAGCATCACATTCTAGCTTAAAAACCTTCTCAAAATCTAGTATAGCCAAAACCGGGATAAAGGTCAACTTGTCCTTTACCTAAGCAAAACTCTTCTCTTCCTTTTCTCCCCATTTGAACTCTATATTCTTCTTCGTTAGTTTGGTAAGAGTTGCAACAATTGTGCTAAAGTCTCAGATAAACCTTTAATAAAAGGAAGCCAAACCATGAAAACTTCTAACCTTAATATAGGAAGTCAGATTTGGCCATTTCACAATAGCCTAGATCTTCTCTTCATCTACCCATAAGCTTCCTTTACTTACAACATATCTTAGGAAAAACACCTCTTCCTGGCAAAAACAATATTTCTTCAGGTTGCTAAACATTTTGTTGGCTCTAAGTATGTTAAACACAGCTTAAAATGACCCAAGTGGCTCAATAGGTTGAAGCTATAGATCAATATGTCATCAATATACACTACCAACAAACTTCTTGATTTGATTTCGGGGTATAGGGTTCATCAACCTCATGAAGGTGATAGGGGTGTTGAATAGGCCGAATGGCATCACCAACAACTTATACAAACCATGATGGGTCTTAACCCTATCTTCCTGATGTAGGCAAGTATACTTATCAGTTTCTAATATAGTGCATTAAGTCTAAGTGTCGATCCTTTAAGGACTTTGACTACTAGTAACCACTAGGTCTCTATTATCTAACCAGCAAATTAAAATTCAAGAAATGTAAAGAAGTGAATCTAAATTATTGCTAAAACTAATTTAAAGATTAACTAAGACGCAATTCAAGAATTAGCAAGAAAACAATTCAGTTGAAAATTAATTCAAGATTCAATATTATACCTAGATCTTGCTTCCCCTAGATTTAACATGTAATTTTCCTAAAGATACTCTAATTTATTCTTTAATCTTTCTTAACCGAGAGAATTCTCTATTCACTTTCTCATGTTAATTAACCTTAATCTTAGAAATTACCTATTTGAATGTCTTTTCAATAGCATAACCTAAGAATGTATTATTGAACAATGAATTCTCTACGCTTTAATTTAAAATTTTGAAAGAATCTTGCAAATCGTCTCTAATCTTGCAAAAATTCTCATCAACTATGCCTAGATCTAATTTTGTAAGAAATTTCTCGATTCTCCTATAAGATATCAAACTTTAGATTATTATCTATGGAAATAAAACCTAAATCTTAAAGCAAATATAGTTGAATTAAGAAAATAATAAAGAACTAAATTAATCAAATACTAATCATATCACTTGAGTAGATCTGGGTTCTACAAGACCTAAATATAAAAAATCTACTCACTATACATTGTAAAATAGGAATCTAAAAACAAAGAGTAGAAAAGAATAGAAAGAAACATCATGAAATCCAAACAAAATTAAATCTTGAAATCTTCTGTTCTCCTCGTTTTCTTGATTGTTCTTGACTTCAAAAACTCTCTAAAAGTTATGCCAAAAAGTTCTTCTCCAAATAAACCCTAACAAGGTTTTATATATGAAGAGTTAAAAAAAAATATCTTAGTTAGATAAGACACAATCGAGAGCACAATTGTATCTTTTGGTCATGTACTTAACTGTACCTCAAGTTTATCTTCTTTTTTTTTTTTTAAAAAAAAAAAAAACTAAAAACAATACAACTGACAAAATGATCATGTCTTTTGGTCATGTCGTATGCTGTAACAGTAAAAATTCAGCTCCAATTTTGCTTAGAAACGATACAGTCGTGTCGTTCAGTTGTATTGATCTTTAAACCTTCATAACTTGCTCATTTTAGCTCCAATTTGAAAGAAATTTGTTTCTATCTTCTTGTTTTCTCATATAGATCATTTCAAAACCTAAAAAATAAAATTTTACTCAATTAAGTATTATTATCTAAAAATAAACTTAAATTTCAAGGAAAATCATAAAACATCACTATATAAAATACGTGTAATTAGGAACTCATTAAACTTCCATACAGTTAAGAATTCACTTGTCCTTAAGCAAATAAATCAAAGAAAATTTAGAACAAGAATTCTTAAGTTAAAAACCATCATTGCTTAGGAAATCGACTAAAAATTACACTTAACCCGAAAAGATTTAACTTGCAAATCTAATCAATTTTCTTTAAATAACTTTCTGAACTCTTATACTCAATCTTTTTTTCCAATGTCCAAATGACACAAAGTGCCATGGTTCACAAGCTAATCTATGTAAATTAAAGTTTAATCAGATCATTTAATTAAGGATTCTGTACTTAAGATCAAATTTAACATCTTGCCGATCAAGAAAGAGTCATAAAAATTTTAAACCTACTTAGCTAAAATGTATACAACCCTCTCTTCAGTCTCGCTAAGCGCTATAATTCAAAATAAATACATATTACATCCATTCATCCTCTACTCCTCTCCCTGGTTCATGCTTTCGTTAGAAGACTTCAAATTCACTGAATTTATATTATTAATTAAGCGTATTATTCAAGGACAATTGTATTGGCAATAAGAAAGGATCTTGCTATTTTAATGGACTAAGATTGATCCATACCAACCTAGCCCATATATTGGTAGCTGGAAAGAACCTTACATTTTTAAGGGAACAAAGTCGATCCATACCAATTCATTCTTTAAGCTTATTTTGACATTAGTAGTGGAATTCAACCTCGCTCTTTTGATGGATCAAGGTGAATTCTTACCAATTTTGCCTCTTTTTTATTTTTTTCATTTTTATATTATATCACTTTCTAGCTCCAACTATTTCAACTTTTTTAGGGTTTCTTGAAAGACAAATTTCATTTGTTTGTTTACTAAGGATTATAAGGCTCTAAAGTCATCTAAGAGGAAAGTATACATTACAGTAAACTTCGAAAATAATCATGACTGACTCATAATAGTGATGTTGCTCTAATTCTATGTCCTTAAAATCCTGGGCTAAATAACTCGTAACTTCACTCTACAAAGATTTTACTTATCAACTCTAGCAAAGTGTAAATCAAATATTAAAGATCAATATTCAAATTACATTCAACTCAATGGAAGTTATCAATTTCCAAATAATTGCTAGTGAATAAAACAACAAAAATTAGGTTAAATGTAAAAAAATCGGTCTCCTAAGTAAGCAAAATTTTCTATAAGTTTCTATATCTCCTTCCCTACACTTAAAACTGTACGTTGTCCCTAATGTACAAATTAAGTCACATAATGGAAAATATATTGATAAAAAAAATTATACGTAAGGCGATATGAAAGTGGAAAAGAAATACTGATACTCCCCTGAAAATTTGAGTAGCACAAATCATCATCAATGTAGGAAGTCTGAGTTTGAAGTAGTCTAAATCAAACGTAGTCTCTATATGAGCTTTAAAGTTCCAAGACATCGACTTCATAATCCTCTTAATCGAAGGCATCATCCATGAAATCATTCGCGTCTTCGTCTTATTCTTCCTCCTCTTCTTCTTCATCCACTTCCTCTTCCAAACTTAAAGCTTAGTTCATATTGCCATGATCTTATTCAAAAGAAAAAAAAAATTCAAGTCACTATTTTGTTAACCAAAAGTTTTCACACACTTAAAACAAAGAACTGTACTAAAACCATGATCAAGTGTTGAAGAAATGAGACTATAACTCATTTAGGAATTTTCTCAAATACTTAGTATGCATGCAAAATGTAGTTTTATTCTTGAGAAATCCTTTAAGTAATCCTCACAACTATTGTTACACAATAGATTCCAAGCAAACTTAAACTCTTAATTCCTCAATGACATGAACCAATAGCATTTATATGTTGATTAAACACTAAAGCCCTAAGTACTAAAATGAAGCACAAGGCATATAAAGCAAGGAAGTTCAGTATTTCAACTCAAACACACAAGAATCATACGCCTATAGTAATATGCTGTAAATGATACAATTGTATCATAACCTGTGTCTTTCAAAACCTAATTATAGCACCTATTCAAGAACACGGTCATGTTCATCATGCACATCACTACCCATCTCTCAAAACAAACAAAATTCATGAACACATACTGAAAATTATCAACATGCATTCAAATTCTAACTACTCTATCATGCATAAGAGTGCAATCTAAGTAAATTTTAAAGAAAAATTAAAGAAAAAGAGAAATCAAGAACTTACCTAGATTTAAATCCTAAGTGATGGGTTGTGAATCAAAGATGAAAAGTGCAGACGTATTTGCTATTGTATTTAGTATGAGTGAGAGAGTAGAGAGAAAGAGAGGATCATGTGTGCATTTGTGTGATGAGAAGTGAGATAGAGCTAAAGGAGATGCATACATATATATTGCGAATGACACAACCTGAGACATAACTGTATCTCACGGTCATGTATCTTTCTATGGCGTAGCCAAGAATGTACCCTTGTACTGACACGATTAGAGACATAACCATGTCTCTAGACTGTATATCCTTCTATGGACCAATCATAAAAGTCACTTAGAATTCACACAGTCTAGGATATGACTATATCCTATCACCGTATACTACACTGTTTTTTTTAACTAAATTTTATTATTTTTATTTTAATTTATGCATGCCAAATAAAAATGTAAGAAATGAAAAATAAAAGAAACTTAGGGAAACAAAAGTACAGAAAAAAAAATCGAATCAAAGAAAGTTAATGCAAAAAGTAAACTAAAAGGAAAACTTATTATGGTGCACTTATGAATTTTGAAAATTCATTTAACTTCCGGGGCGTTACCTTAGAAACCCTACAAGGGACACTATCCCCTTAACTCCTGCTCATTAACCAACTAGTGGGACCGCTGTATGCGTAGCATAACATCAAAGTGAACTTAACCTTGAAATGAAAAATAAATGTGTCAAAATGCTAAAATAAACAATGAAAATTGCTAACATAACCTATCGGCTTGGGTTACCTCCCAAGAGCACTATGTTTAACATCAATAGCTCGACAAGATGAGAAAAATGAACTTACTTTCATTCGAGTGGAGATGGATCTCCATCCTTACCTCACTTTTGAACCTTCTAAACAAGGTTTGAGTTACTTTTTTTCCATTGGTATAGCAAATTCTCTTGTCTAGTTGCATAACTTCTACTGAGTTTCTACTTATCATGCCACTCGTCAAACTCATGTTGCTCGAGTCTCTTCTTTTTATCCGCTTTTCACTTAGATGGAGTGGTTATCGGTAGCTTTGAGATCCTTACAACAAAAGTATGTTATAAACAATCTTCTTAGTGTTTCTACTCTAAGACTAGTGGTTTTACTTTGGGAGGCTCTAACTTTCCTTCATTTAGTCTACAAAATGGTTCAATCCCTATCTTCACCACATTAGGTTCATTAGCTCCCAACTGAGCTACAACTTTTGATTAACCAAGGGTTTTCACCATTTCTCCATCTCCCATTTCTAAGCAATCATTCAATGGTTCTTTGACAAGTGTTTCCTACATGCATTTAGCAATAACAACATTAGAAGTATCACCATCATAGCTTGTTTCCTCTAAGTCAAGGGACTTGTGTATTGAATCTGGACTTTAGAAAATAATTTCCTCATCTCTAACCCTTAAGATGAGCTTATGCTCGCTAACATCAAATACAGTCCTAATAGTAACTAGAAAGGTAGAGGAAGGGTTTACCTAGGGTTAATGTTACCTCGAGATCCTCATCTATATCGAGGATAAAAAAATCTATAGGGAAAATGAATTTATCAACTCGCGCTAGAACATCTTCAATAATGCCTCTAGGGTACATGATGGACCTATCGGCTAATTAAATATATACGCTTCTTGGTTTAGGTTCTCCTAACCTTAGCTTTTTAAACAACTTAAATGGAATCAAGTTAATATTAGCTCCTAGATCTACCAAAGCATTATCTACAGACAAGTTTCCAAGTACACAAGAAAGAGTAAAACTCCTTGGATCTTCTAATTTCGTTGGCAGCTTCTTTTAAAGTAGTGCAAAGTGTTCCTTGTTCAGTATGACAGTTAAAAGATCCTCTAACTTCCTCTTATTCGATAGAAGATCCTTGAGGAACTTCACTTACTTTGGCATCTACAATAAAACATTAACAAGAGATAAGTTCTAGTGAATTTATTTAAAAAGATCAAGGAATTTTTCAAATTGCTTGGTTAAATCAGGGTAGTTTTGCTTAAGGTATTGCGAATACGAAATAGGTGACTTGTACTCCTTCACTTTTGGTGGTTTTGAACTTTCTTTACCCTTAACCTCCACTTCTTTCTCAGTTACTTCCTTATCCTCCTTCTTCTCAACTTGCAATTTGGCCAATCTGATTCTCCAAGTTATGGGTGGAAGCTTCTTGGTTCCTTAAAGAGGCCTCTGTTTGTTATATTTGAGCCTCATTGATTGAATATATTTTTCAAGAGGCTTTCCAACTTCTTTAAGGCAAGTAGGGGTGTTGCTTGTTGTTGAAATTCGGATGAGGGAAAATTTGGTTTTTGCTAAGGCTGATTCTTTATCTATCATTATTAGCCTTAACCCTGATTTTGACCTCCTTACGATAAGTTGGGGTGGTTTCTCTACCCTGAGTTGTTAGTGTTACTGTAAGGATTATATTGGGGTCTTGTAGGTTTCCCTAAAAAATCAACATGTTCTGTCTGCTCATAGCCTACAATCCCCTCTTGGCTAAACTTGTTGTGGTTGAATTGTGGTTGTTATGAAAAGAAGGATTCAATTTTCTTACTCAAGATCTCCACCTGAATAGCTACAGACTGTATAACATTAAGGTCAAGTACACTTGCAACTTTTTGCTTCCCTATGGGATTCTCCTACTAATAATTATTCATAACCATACCTTTTATCAAAGCTTAGACTTCGTCGAGCATCTTGGTATTAAGTGTACCTCCAGTTGCTGCGTCCATCATTTACCTTATAAAAGGGTTGATACCATTGTGGAATGTTTGCATTTCCATCCAAAGAGGGAGCCCATGATGTGGACACCACCTTAACAAGTCTTTAAAGCACTTCCATTTGTCGTATAAGGTCTCACTCTCTATCTAGGCAAAAGATGAGATGTTGGCTCTAAGCTTTGCAGTTTTCGTGGGTAGAAAATATTTCTCTAAAAATTTTTCCGCCAATGCATTCTAGGTTGTAATTGAATTCCTTGGCAAGGAATTCAACCACTACTTAGCTTAACCGAGTAAGGAAAATGGAAAGAGGTGTAGCCAGATAGCATCATCAATTGCTCCATTAATCTTGAAAGTATTACATATTTCCAAAAACTGGAAATATGTGCATTGGGTACTTCATCTTGGAGGTTGTCAAATTGTACAAACTACTGCACCATCTAAATCATGTTTAGCTTAATCTTGAAGCTATTAGCTACAACAGTTGGCCGATTGATGCAGGATTAGGCACCGATTAATGACCGTCGAGAGTAGTCCAACATGGTCTGATTATGTTCCCTGTTATTAGTATGCTCTTATGATCAGATTCTTATTTTTCCACTTAATCCTTAACTTTGCCTTCTAGCAACTCCACTTCGTCTTTCAATCTAATAGGAGATCCTTAGTTTATCGCCTCTATTGTTTCTTTAATAGATAATTGCGTCAAATTGCGTAAAGCTATCCTCTCAATCTTAGGATCAATTATAATCAAATCCCTTGACTGGCATCTTGTCATGCACTATACCAAGGAAAATAGAAAATTTATTTAAAGATCACACCTAGAAATAAAAAAAATCAAGAAAAAGAAAAAATGGTTAGATTAATTAATCTACTAGGTTTCTTACTATCAAAAGTCCCTAACAATAGTACCAAAAACTTGATGTAGCCAAGTGCACCTATCAGTTTATAATATAGTGGATTAAGTCTAAATGTTAATCCCTTAGGAACTCTGACTACTAATACTTACTAGGTCTCTATTATCTAACCGACAAATTAAATTTCAAGAAACGTAGAAAAGTGAATCTAAATTATTGCTAAAACTAATTTAAAAATTAACTAAGATGCAATTCAAGAATTAACAAGAAAACAATTCAAAATAAAATTGATTCAAGATTCAATGTCGTACCTATATCTTGCTTCATCTAGATTTAACATGTGATTTTCCTAAAGACAATCTAATTTTTTTTTAATCTTTCTTGATTGAGAAAATTCTCTACTAAAGTTAATCACTTTCTCAAGCCAATTAATCATAACCCTAAAATTACCTATTAAAAAAGAATACAAGACCTAAATATCAAAAATCTACTCACTACAAATCACAAAATAGGAATCTAAAGACAAAGAGTAGAAAAGAATAGAAAGAAACATCATGAAATTTAAACCTCTTGGCTTAAAAAACTCCCCAAAAATCATGCCAAAAAGTTCTTCTACCAAATAAACCCTAACAAGGCTTTACATATGAAGAGCTAAAAAAAATAGGTCAGTTGGATAAGACACGATCAAGGACACAACCATGTCTTTTGGTCATGTACTTAACTGTGCTTCAAGTTTGTCTCCTTCTTCTTTTTTTTTTTTAAAAAAAAAAAAACTGGAAATCACATGACCAATGACATGATCGTGTCTTTTGGTCTTATCCTAGGTTATAACAGTAAAAAATCGGCTCCAATTTTGCCTGGAAACTATACAATCATGTCGTTTAGTTGTATTGATCTTCAAATCTTCAAAACTTGCTCATTTTAGCTCCGATTTGAGTGAAATTTATTTCTATCTTCTTGTTTTCTCATGTAGATTGCTTAAAAACCTAGAAAACAAAATTTTACTCAATTAAGTATTATTATCTAAAAATAAACCCAAATTTCAAGGAAAATCATTAAATAAAATATGTGCAATTAGGAACTCATCACTTCCATTCGTCACATAGCCTCATTCTGATTTGGTGGTAGCCAAATTTGAGGTCGATCTTACCAAAAACATAGGTAACCCAACATGTCATCAAGTTGGGGAATGGGATACCGATACATGATTGTAATTTTGTTGACAACTTAGTTGTCCACCATATCTTCGAAGTCCCATCTTCCTTTAGCATAAGCATTGTATGGATTGCACATGGGCCTATTGCACTTCAACCTACCAAAATGTCAAGTTGTATTCGGAGCTAGGATGTCCCCTAACCTATTCCCAAACAAGTCAATAATATTGAGGTCATCAAAAGGCTCGAGTTCTCTTGAGGCCTCTACCTTCAACTCTAAGCACCATCCCTGCCCCAACACTCTGAGCACCAGCTTTGCTTGAGCACTATCTGAGTAAGCACTGACTTGATCCAACTCAGGTTGGCTAAATCACCCAGTCCGTCCACTGTATATGTTGAGTCATACTTATTTTCCCAAGAGTAACTAGATTTGTTTTTTCTCCCTTTTATCAAAGCAACAAAGCAAAAACCTACACGTGTTCACCTAGCACATGATCTAAGGACATTCTCTTACAGATTCTTTTTATATATTTATCAATTTTACCTTTTTTTAATATATACTAGGACTTTCTTGTACATTATTTTATAACTTGCCCCTTTTGTCTTTTCCTATGTATAATCCTAGAGAGGCAAGTATATAAGCCTTTTCTTCTTATACACAGACACAACACTTGACATATATTGAATTCATATATTTCCCTTTAAGAGCACATCTCTTCTTCTAAATCTTATCTATTCTCTTTAATAAGGAATAGTCGCTAGTGACACTAATCAATACTTATACATCATATCAAGTAGAGAGTAGGCCATGTTGGGTTCATTGGCACATCACATCCAACAAGCTACTTGTAGGCTTTGCCAACCTTATTTTCATGTTTGTTTTCGTTATGGTGCTTCTCTATATGTCTTAACCCCAAAGATGTATCAACTTCACTGGTATCAAAGTACGGCTCTAACAAGTATGTGAAGTTGTAATGGAGTTTTATGTGTTTAAGTTGTTGTTAGTAGCTGTTGTATTCTCCCATAACCACTACAATGATAGTGTATGTTGTAGTTGTGAGTGTATGGTTGAACTAATGTCAATGGGAATGTAATTATCATGAAGTTGGAGTGAATAGTGGAATGGTGGTTTGCATAGTATTTGTAGTGCTCTATTCTCCCTTGATTTCGATTGTGAAAACAAAGCAAGTTGTGTTTCTAAGGCTGATGAGTATTGGACTATAAGAGCATATCTACAGTGCTTTAGGTAGTAGTTGGAGTGTATGTTGCTAAGCTAGTCGGTTAAAGTAGGTTTTGAAGTAGGTTTTTGTGTGACTCTTGCTGTTTTAGCTAAAGAATTAGTGTTTGTTAGTGAAGATGTCAAATTCTAATATTCATGGTACTATTGGAGAAAACAAAAGAGGTACTTAAGTTGGCTAAGGCCACCAAGGAAGCTATACCCTGAGGTCAATTGAGGATAAGCTCGATAGACTCACTAACTTGGTAGAGAGTTTGGTAATTGCTATGAGAGATATTAGGCAACCTCTTCGAGATGAGTGGCAATAAGTTTGAGCTGATGATGTACACGACCAAGATCATGGCTACCACAGCTGAACGAATCACCCAATTTGACCTTTTCGAGTTAGAGAAGTGGATAGACCTGCTCGATAAAGGCTAGAAATGGAAGAGATTGACGAAGAGATTGGGGAAGATGAAGAGGAGTATTATGAAGTCGAAAAGTGAGGATGTCGAGCCCTTCGAGGATTTACCAATGTTAAGGTCCAAATTTCGACCTTTGCAGGTAATAGAAACGTAAATGAGTATTTGGATTAGGAAGAGAAGGTTGAAATAGTGTTTGAATATTATGGGTATGCCAAGGAAGTGAAGGTCCAACTCACTGTCCTTGAGTTCTCTAGTTACATTGCTATGTGGTAGAAAAATTTGAATGTGACCCGAATAGGAGACGAATCTCAAGGTATGCAAACTTAGGAAGATATGAAAAGGTTGTTGAGAGATAGATTTATTCCTATGTCATACTAGCAAGATACTTTCACAAAGTTACAAGTGCTTCACTAGGGAAACGAAACTGTTGATGAGTATGTCAAAGAATTTCAAATGCTGATGGTCCGAGATAATGTAGATGAGCATGAAGCTCATACTATATCGAAATTCATTTATGGACTCAGGTATGAGATTCGCAACAATGTAAAAGTATAGAGGTTCCATACATTAGAAGAGGCCATTAAAATTGTTTAAAGCTTTGAGAAACAAAGGAGAAGTACTCCATTCTGACCTAGTCTAAGTACTTCTCAAACTATTCCCTTATGCTGAGTTAGTCGATTAGAGTAAAGAAGGTCAACTTAAGCAAATGAGGCACTTGATCAACCTATTGATGGTTGAGGTGACCTATAGACCCAACTTGTTGATAAGCTAGTCAAGAGGAGATACGAGAAAGGACAGTCCCCTAGTTGTAAGACGAGTGAGGTGAAGTGTTTCAAGTGTTTCGGTTATGGAGACATAGCTACCCAGTGTCCTAACCGACGTGTTATGGTCCTCTACGGTAAGAAATAGGAAACACTAATGAGAGTGAAGCCAAAAAAGAAGAGAAGGAGGCAAGAAGAGCTAAAGTAGAGAATGAAGAAGAAACCTATGTCTATGATAACCAGGAAGAATTGATGACCTTGGTATTGAGGTAACTATTGAACCCAATGCCAAGCTGTAAAGAAGATGAACAAGAGAACCTGTTCCACACTAAGTGTATGGTTAAGGGACAATTACGTATAATTACAGTAGATGGTGGAAGTTGCAAGAATGTAGCTGTGTAGTCCCTAGTACAAAAATTAGGTCTACCAACCTTTAGGCATCCCTGACCTTACAAAATGCACTCGTTGCATCATATGGGAGCTTTACACATGATTGAATAAGTGATTGTAACATTTTTAATTGGGAGCATCTATAAGGATAAGGTAGCTTGTGATGTTGTCCTCGTAGGAGCTTTACACTTATTATTATGTAGACTATGGTTGTTTGACCAACATATTATATACGAAAACTATAAGAACACTTATGCCTTTACTAAGGACAGCAAGAAGATTCTGTTATAGCCCATGACGCTAAGTTAGGTGAATGAAACTCGTAATGAGCTCACCCAAGCTAGAAAGAAGAAAGCCAAAGTAATGAGTCGAAGAAAGCTCTCAACTATTAAGAAGGCTGATGAGCCTATGTTTTTGCTAATTAGAAGATTATTAGAGTTGATAAACTTAGATAATATACTAGAGGAGGTCGGGAGGTTGGTTGATGAATTTTCTAACCTTTTCCTAAATGACCTACCTCAAGGACTACCTTTAGTTTGCAACGTTGAGTACTGTACTAATCTTTACCTGGTGCTACCCTGCCTAAGAGACTTGCTTACAAAATGAATCCTGAGCATGCTGCTAAGCTAAAAAAGCAAGTGGATGAGCTCATAAAGTGAGTGTATGTGAGGGAGAGTATGAGCCTTATGTTATGCATACCCTACTCATCCCCAAGAAAGATGACTCATGGTATATGAGCATCAATAGCCCAGCTATCAATCGAATCATTGTCAAGTATAGATATCCTATATCAAGACTTAATGACATGGTAGATGAGCTTCATGGTACTAAAGTGTTTTCGAAGATTGCTTTGCGAAGTGGCTACATCAAATTCGCTTGAGACCTGGTGATGAGTAGAAGACTACATTCAAGATAAGTCATAGTCTCTAAGAGTACATTTGGACTTACTAATGCACCAAACACATTCGCGAGACTCATAAACCATGTAATGAGACTGTTGATCAAAACATGCATAGTCATGTACTTTGATGACATACTCATGTATAGCTCTAATCTAGCTAGAACTCTTCCTGTTGGACGAAATGATAAAAGAATACCCGGAAACACATCTACAAACGCTTCGTCTAGGAATCCATAAAGAAACGATCCAATTGATCAAAATGCACAATAAGGAGCATATCCACACGGTTTTGCACTTATCGACAAATATAATCTGTTTCATTATTTTAAGTGGTTATTCTATTCTAGCTAATGAAGAACTTGTTATTCTGAACTCTTGGGTTCAAGAATTCCTATATAACTTAAGTGACACAATAAAAGCTTTTTCTATTCTTTTATTAACTGATTTATGTATCGGATTCCATTCGCCCCATGGGTGGGAACTAATGATTGGCTATGTCTACAAAGATTTTGGATTTGCTCATAATGAGCAAATTATATCTGGTCTTGTTTCCACTTTTCCAGTCATTCTAGATACAATTTTAAAATATTGGATCTTTCGTTATTTAAATCGTGTATCGCCATCACTTGTAGTGATTTATCATTCAATGAATGACTAGAGCATCTTCGAGCTATTTTTGATATACTTTGTGCTAAGAAAATATTCAAAAATCTAAAGTAGTACATATTTTACCGATGTGAAGTTATCTTTCTTGGTTATGCGGTGTCAAGAGATGGAATCAAAGTTGATGAGGGAAAAGTTTAAGTTGTCTTGGAGTAGCCTACACCGAACAATGTTATCTAGGTTTGAAGCTTTCATGGCCTTACTTCTTTTTACATAAGTTTAATCAAGAAATTCAATACCATTGCCTCTCCCTTATTGGAGTAACAAAGAAAAGTAAAGGATTCCATTGGAATGAATGAGTTGAGAAGACCTTGGATGAGATCAAGGAGAAACTGACCTTTTCTCCTATCATTGAAGTGTGATGCTTGAGGTGTTGACATCAATGCAGTCCTAATGCAAGAGCGCTACCCTATTGCTTGCTACAACAAGAAGCATAGTAGTGTCGTGATGGGGTGAATACCACTTTAATAGGTAAATGTACCTAGTTGAGTTATAGTATAGATTAAAACAAATGCTGAATCCAAATGTCAATACTATGAGGAACTAGTTATGTAAGTATATCTAATTATTTTTAGCAATAATGCCCATAAATTATTCAATTACCTAATTTCTTACAATAGAAGATTTAATAGATTAAACTAAAGATAGAAACTAAAGATTACAATGAAATAAAAAATTAAACTAGCAATAGAAATAAATAAATTAAAACAATTAACTAACAACATTTTCCATACTAATTCTTTATTGTTATTTACTTCCTAGTTTTAGGGGATCCAATCTTTATTGCTTTATTGAACCATGGAGATTCTTAATCCTATTCCTATGGAAATCAAATTCTAAATTAATTGGACTCATGTCTCTAGCTAATTCCTAACCCTTAAATTGTTTCTACTCGAATTGCTTCTAAATGGAATGTTCCAAGATTGCATGAAGAACTTGGATCCCACTATTAAGTTGACATAATTTGGAAAGATTCAATACCTAATCTCTTAGCGTACTCAATCTCTTCTAATTACACTTGTCTGTTTACTACAAGCCTCGAGACTCTACAGTAAACTCATATATCAAATTAACAATCAGGATAATATTAATTCAATCACAATAAAATTGATATAATCAGATCATAATAAGCAAAATCATAGATTGAATTTCATAAATAAAGACCACCTTTTAAATATAGGGTTTAACAACGATTTATTAAGTTATTCAAAGAAAGACATGGAAACTAAAAGAAAAGAAAAGTAATGGAGAAGCCCCCTTATAATTTTAAAACCTACAAACTAATGCTCAAGGGGCTCTCTTTGTAATCCTAGGTTTAAGAGGTTATTTATAAGCAATGCACCTAAGATTACAAAGAAAATCTAACAAAAATAGAAGATTGGAAATCATAATAACGCCATACCTAAGGTACACAATCATGGTTGTTGGACATAGTCTTGCTCTTTATACGAAACTTCAAAATTCAAAAGAAATTCTTTATGAGAGGTTCACGTGTAGGGACTACGGGCGTGGTCTTCGATCGTGATCTCTATTAGGCATTTGTTCTTACTCTAAATTTCTTTGCTTCACTCTTTTATCCATACTTTTACTCCAATTAAGCTTGAAATCACCTAAGAACCCTTCAAAACTTCTTAAAGTACTCTTAGAGTCCCTAAAAACAATAAATAAATAAATAAATAAAGCTTAAAATAACACAAAATCAATAAGAATAAAGTCTAAATCAGCTTGAAATAACCATAGAAAATATATGTTAATTTTGTGTCATCATGCCGCCCCGAATTACTTTGTGTATGAGAAAGAGTTGTACTCTCTCTTCTAAGCTCTTACAGTATGACATCATTACTAACTACCTCAAGAGTTTGTAATCTACACAAACCATAAGTCCTTCACGCACCTTAGAAGCCAAAACAAGCTCTCCAAGAGATAAGTTAAGTAGCTAAAGTTTGTGGAAGGTTTTTCCTCTATAATTAAGCACAAGAAGTGACACGGCATGCCAAGAGCAGACAAGGGTGACCATATTGAAGTGGGTTCAAGCTTATAGAAAGCTTGAAATACAAGGATGGAAATGTGTGAGGATAAAGAAACAAACAAGCAAATATCAATCCACTCCAAGGATATTATGCATTAGGGAACTACTGGGGCCTCACAAAGTGAACTTATAATGAACAAGCTAACTCAATGAGGGTACTCGCTATCTGGCTTTGCTTGAGGGTTAGGATAAGAATGAAATAAGCAAGAAAACAAAGAGCAATGCTCACGAAAAGAGAAATATATTCGATATTAGATGATGTTGCAGCTACATATTACAAATGGGTACTTATACTCGAAAAGTGAGGGCATCCTACCTAAAAATGGAAAAGACAAAAAGGATATTACCTATAAGAAGTAATGTACAAGAAATAATAAAGGGTACAAATGAAAAATAAAAAAAATTAGTGATTGGTGTGACAAATACTTTCATATGGAGGTCAAACACGTAGCAATTGGTTATTAGGCTACTTCAGGCAGAAATAGACAAATTGTACAGTCAAGCTATGAGTTGCTGAATAGAGGTGCTGAGTAAACTTGGGGACCTTCTGAAGAGATGTTATCTTAGAGGTGTCCTAGGGTTCTTGGCATAAGTACTGCTGAGCTAGTGATTAGTATTTGTAGAATGGAGTTAACTTCAGGACTAACCAAGCAGTTAGAGGAATGTAAGTCGGGTCGGCATATGATGGTTGATAGAACTAAAACAGCTTGGCTTGGCAAATGAAATTGTTCGGTAATGAAGTTCAGCTCGGCCTCGATTAAGGCTAGTTGAGGCAAGAGAATCCACTTTGTTAGTCTTTTAAGACTTTAAGCTTAAGCTTAAGTCAAGAGTCCAATTGTCTAATTCCCATCATCCCTTTTAGGTTATTTTGGATTTGGGATCAAATCTAGTTGGTCTTCAGTCAATTCTCCTTTAGGTCAATAGGTATTAAGTTCAACAACATTGAAAGTGTTAGAAACTCCATAGTCTTCAGGTAGTTCCAATTGATAGTCATTATCATTGATCCTCTAGAGTATTCTAAAAGGACCTTCAACTCAGGCAGACAACTTACTTTTTCTTCTCCTTGCTCAAGTATAGCCATACTAAATCACTAGGCTAATAGTGCACTATCCTACTTCCTTTGCTCTTCTCTCTCAACTTATTGGCCAATTTGGTCAATTTACCAGGCAACCTTTAGGTAAATTTGCTATAGAGACTATTCTTGAGATCTTATGTCAAGGTTTTTTTGCTCAGGCATAGATATTAGAGCGTAATCAAGGGGTAGCTTTGGGTTGACGCAATAGATGACTTCGAAGGGTATTTGTTTGGTGGTGTCATGTATTGTACAGTTATAAGCAAATTCCACCATAAGCAAACAAACATCCTAATTAGCTAAGTTCTTCCTTACTGCAGCTTAAAGCAGTGACCCTAAAGTATGGTTGACTACCTTTGTTTAGCCATCCGTTTGGAGGTGACAAGAAATAATAAAGAGTAGTTTAGTCCCCATACAATGCTAGAGCCCTCTAGAAATGACTTAGAAACTTTAGATCTCTATCTGATACCATACTCCTCGGTATACCATGTAAGTGAACAATCTCCTGCAAAAAGAGAAAAGCACCAGCCAAAGTATCGTTAGTTTTGAAGTAGCACATAAAGTGTATCATCTTACCGAATCTATCCACAATTACCATAACAAAGTCTTTACCTCAGGTAGTTCATGATAAACTAAGTACAAAATCCATGCTCAACTCAATCTAAGATTTAGACGAGATAAGTAAAGGCATTGCTTTCCTTTATTCAACTCAGCATTTGGCCTACTTGCAAGTAACAAAATTCTCAACAATCTGATGTACATCTTATTATATCTTAAGCCAAAAGAATCTTTCATTCAACAACTCATATGTTTGCCTCTCCCCAAAATGTCCAGAGAGCCTACCACAATGAGCTTCTTTAACAAGTAATTCTCTCAAAGACTAGGTCGGCGCACATAGCTTGCTTTCCCAGAATAGACACCCATCTTCCACTTGATAGTCATCCATTGTTCTTCCTTTAGAACATCATCCAAATATAGGACCAAAATGGGGTTCTTGAGCATATTGTTCTTTAATGCTAGTAAATCCTAAGAGTCTTGTCTGTAGTTTGGTCAAAAGAACATCTCAGTGTGATAAGGCATCTGTAACTACATGAGTCTTACCTTGTTTGTTTTTTATCATAAAGTTAAATCCTTCTAAGAATTTAACCCATTATGCTTGCCTCTTTAATAATTTGGTCTAACTTTTGAGGTACCTTAAGGACTCATGATCTATATAAATGACAAATCCCCTTGGCAATAGATAATGTTACCACACTTGAAGTGCTCAAATAAGGCTAGGAGCTCCTTATCATATCTTAAGTATTTTAAACAGGGTCCTTTCAACTTTTCACTATGATAGGTTACAAGTTGACCTTCTTACATTAAGACAACGCTTATGCCTATACCAGATGCATCACACTAAAGCGAAAAAATCTTCTCAAAGTCAAGTAAAGCCAATACAAAAATGCAAAGGTCAATCTTTCCTTGATCTTAATAAAGCTTCTCTCTTCCTTCTCTCCCTACCTAAAATCTATGTTCTTCTTTGTCTGCTCTGTAAGGGGTGTAACAATGGTACTAAAACCCTTAATGAATCTTCAGTAAAAGGATGCTAATTTGTGGACACTTTTCACTTTGGTACAAGTGGTTAGGGTCTGTCATTCGACAATCGCTCGAACCTTTAAGCCTCCTCCTCTAACTACATAACCTAGAAAAATGACCTCCTCATGGTAAAAACAACACTTCTTTATATTACCTAACAATCTTTTTGCTAGAAGAACATCAAAGACTGCTCAAAGATGTTCAATATGGCTAGTCAGGTTAGTATATATATGAAGATGTCATCAAAGTAAACAACAACAAATTTCCTAATTAGATTTCTCAAAACATGATTCATCAATCTCATAATAGTGTTCGGAGAGTTTTATAGTCCAAAAGGCACAACCATGCACTCGTACAAGCCATGTTGAGCCTTAAAAGTAGTTTTCCATTCATCCCTTTGTTTCAGTCGAATCTAGCGGTATCTTGACTTCAGTTCAACCTTACTAAATACTCTAGCAGCACTTAGTTCGTCCAGCATGTTGTCTAGCCTTGGAATGAGGTACCTATATTTGATTGTGATCTTATTCATAGCTCTTTTATCCATACACATTCGCTAAGTACCATCCTTCTTTGGTACAAGTAATGTAAGTATAGTATAGGAGCTAAGACTTTCTCTTACGTATCCTTTCTCTAACAATTCATTGACTTACCTCTAAAGCTCAACAACTTGTTCAGGGTTTGTTTGATAAGCTGGTTAGTTCAACAGGACAACATCGAGTATTAAGTCAATACAATGCTTTATACCGTAGAAAGGGGTTAACTCTTCTAGTAGCTGATCCAAAAATAAGTCTACATACTCATCCAACGGTTCCTTAATCTTTGAGGGTAGTTCAACTTGCTCCTTTAATTCTAATAGTCATCCAACCAATAGAAAGGTCGACATGTCAGCTTTAATAGCTTCTTTGAGCTTGACTCGACTTAGAATTAAAGCCTTCTTAGATCCTCGAGCAAGTTTAACTTGCCGCTTATTAACTTGGCTTGGCTTTATAGGGTTCAAGGCAATCTTTCTACCATCTTTCTCAAATACATATGTATTCCTGAAGCTACTACGAATAACCCTCCAATAAAAAAGACAAGGTCTACCTAGCAACATGAGACGCACACATGGGCAACATACCACAAAGAATTTCATCAGATTAATTTCTAATAGAGATCAACAATAACACTTGCTAAGTGACATGCGGGGCTTTCTTCTTATTTAGCCAATGTAACTTATATGGCCTCAGGTGTAATATGGTCGGCAATTTGAGTTTCTTAACCAGGACATTAGACACTACATTAGTGCAACTTCTACTGTCTACTATGAGCACACAAGCCTACTTATTCACCTTATAAGTGATGTGAAATAAGTTATCTCTCCACTTCTCCTTCGTAGAGGATTCTATACTCATCACATAGTAGACAACCAAAGTTAATTTGTCTAGATCCTCAGCAAATACGTTCTCTTCAATAAGCTCATTTTTCTAGGTGGTATTCTCCTCAAGAGCAACCTCTTCCTCGGGCTCCTCATAAGTACTATCCACATCGAGTTTCAAAATATCTCCTTTGATAATCAGAGTTCTTTGGTTTGGACATTGCCTAGCCATGTGTCCAAACCTTTGACACTTAAAGCACTTGATCTAAATCATCTTCATACCAAATGCTTGTCCCTTCTTATAAGTTCTTAGCTGCACTTCACCTTCAATTGGTTAGCTTTTCTATTCAGCTTTGACATTTGATCTTCTACTTAGCTTAGCAAAATGCTGAGCTAGGTTACTTCCTTGAGTAAGTCGGCTTAACTGGATTGGTTCGCTCATTGGAAGTCAGCTTAGCCTATTCATCCTCTGTCTTTCCACTCACTAAGCTATCTTTATAGTTTCGTCCAATTCAGTAAACTATTGAAGCGCCATGACATCTCGAATGTCGCCTCTCAATCTAATGAGAAATCTAGTTACTGCTTAGGATGATGGTTCATCCACTTCACATCAAATCATAAGTATTTGAAACTCTTGAACATACTCATCAATAGTTCACCTTCTCTCAATTCTTGAAGTTGAGCAAAAGTATCTCGTACATAAGTATTCGGCACAAATTTGTTTCTAAGTATCCTCTTCATCTCAGTCCGAGTGCTTACTTCCCTATATCCTTCTCATCTCTTCGTAATTTGGAAGTTCTTCTACTACATCGTGGCATATCCTGAGAACTCTATAGTAGCAATCCTCATTTTCTCGCGATCTTCATGCTGGTAATAATCAAAAACATGATCTATCTTCTCTTCCCTATCTAGATAGTCATTAGTGTTTCTAGAACCATTGAAGCTTGAAATCTAAAGCTTTATATGGTTGGTAGCTTAATGTACTTGAGCTTGCTTCTCTTTCTCATTATACTCTTCTTCTCCTTCTTCACCCATATCACCTAAGTTAATTCTTCTTCGCATATGTCCTCCTACTCCTCCACCTCGATCTGATTGAGCTAGGATTTATCCTCTCATAGGTCAAGTGACTTGAAGAGTATTTTACATAGCCTCGGTAGGTTAAAAGGCCAATGCATGGACAACTCAAGTAAGATCAACTATAAGTTAGCCATCTCATCAATTTACTCATATGTACTTCTAAGGGTGTTATAGGGTTGTCGTCTATTGTGGACAACACTGCTATTATCATCTTTAATACCAGCATTAACACTTAAATCTGTCATCTTCTCAACAAAGCTCAGTAAACAAAGTTAGAATCCAAGAAACAACAGATACTATCCTCTTAAGCTAAACAACTCACACACATATGTTTCTACACGAAAGTTCAAACTAACTATGATCACAACAACTACTTTAAGGAATAATAGACCCAATGGAAACTTGCTCTATTTTCGTATGCACAAAATAGATTATAACAAGCATACACAACAGCAAACTACTACGCTCTCTTCTAACTCTAATACCTATAGTTAACTCTAGCTCAACTATAGCAAACTCTATTGCAACCAATACTACACACTACATAGTAATAATCACAACTGAATAACAACTT
Organism: Lumnitzera racemosa; assembly: GCA_024138005.1. Classification (NCBI taxonomy): domain Eukaryota; kingdom Viridiplantae; phylum Streptophyta; class Magnoliopsida; order Myrtales; family Combretaceae; genus Lumnitzera; species Lumnitzera racemosa. The sequence continues at coordinate 73,084,850 of JAMXBC010000003.1, forward strand.
ACCCATTATGAACCTTCGCTCTGATACTAAGATGATATACTATGTTAGGAGCCGATAAGGGTGACCATATCAAGGTGGGTCTAAGCTTATAGAAAGCTTAAAATATGAGGATGGAAATGAGTGAGGACAAAGAAACAAACAAGCAAACATTGATCCACTTCAAGGATATTATGCACTAGGAAACTACCAAGGACTTATAGAGTGAACTCGATATGACGCACGAGTTAACTCAATGAGGGTACTCACCACCTAGTCTTACTTAAGGGTTAAGATAAGAGTGAAATAAGCAAGCAAATAGAGAGCAATGTTCATAAAAAGAGAAATATATTCAATATCAAATGATGTTGCGCCTACATATTACAAAAGGGTATTTATTCCCAAAAAGTTAGGGCATCTTACCTAAAAATGGAAAAGACAAAAAGGGTATTGTCTGTAAGAAGTAATGTATAAAGAATAATAAATGGTACAAATGAAAAATCAAATAAATTAGTAATTGGTGTGTCAAATCCTTTCATGTAGGGGTCAGATATGTAGGGATTGGTTATTAGGTTGCTTCTAGTAAAAACAAACAAATTGTACAATCAGGCTGGGAGTTGCTAACCTAAGAGCCCTTTCGAGGAGATGTTGTCTTGGATGTGTCCTAAAGCTTTTAGTATAAGTATTACCAAGCTAGTAGTTGGTATTAGTATAGCAAAGCTGACTTTAGGACTGGCTAAGCAGTTAGAGGACTGTGAGCTAAGTTGACATACAATGGTTAATAAAACTGAAACAACTCAACTCGATAGATGAAATTGTTCAGCAATGAAGATCAACTTGGCCCCGAATGGGGTTGGCTAAAGCGAGAGAATTCATTTCATTAGTCCTTCAAGACCTCGAGCTTAAGCTCGGGTCAAGGTTCCAATTATCTTATTCCCATTAAGAAGGGTACACTCCATGTGTCCAAATAGGTGCTCTTACTTATCTCCATTAGGAAATACTCTAATGAAATCCACTGTGATGTTTTGGCCATATGTACATCACATGTGTTGATAATCTAACTTGGTTGTTAGATCGAAGGGGTCATACATGATGGATATAGGAACACCTATTCGTTTGAGAAGGAAGGTAATGCGTCTTCGGGGTTAGGACACATAGAGAAGAATTGCAATGAAAACAAACATGAAAATAAGGTTAGCAAAACCTACAAGTAGCTTATTGGATATGACATACCAATAAGCTCAATGTAACCTAATCTCAACTTGATATGATGCATAAGTATTGATTAATTTCACTCGCCACTATTCCTCACTAAAGGGAATAGATAAGAGTTAGAAGAAAAGATGTGCTGCCAACGGGAAATATTGGAATTCAATATATGGCAAGTGTTGTGCCTATGTACAAGAAGAAGAAGCTTATATACCAACCTCTCTAGGGTTATACATAAAGGGCCAAGTTATAAAATAATGTACAAGAAAGTTTGACCATATACTAAAAAGGGTAAAATTGACAAATATGTAAACAGAATTTGTTAGAGAATGTCCTCAGATCATGTGCTAGGCGAACATGTGCCAACTGTTGCTTGGTTACTCTAACAAAAGGGAGAAAGAACAAATGTGGCTGCTCCTAAGAAAATAAGTATAGCTCAATAGGTTTAGAGGACAGTCTAGGTTTAAGGTAGCTCAATGCTTAGACAATGCTCCACCAAAGTTGGTGCTCAGAGTACTCGGGTAAGGATGGTGCTCTATGCTTAAGGTAAGGGCCTTAAGAGACCTTGAGCCTTTTGATGACCTTGGTATTACTAACCCATTTGGGAACAAGTCGGGGAGACATCCTGTCTATGACTACAGCTTGGTGTTCTTGTCTATTGAAATGCAATAGGCCTTGGACATTGATGGATACCTCATCCTTCAAAAGCTCTCGAGCTAGAATATGTCGAGTGAGTCCTTGTAGTCCTTTAGCTTGACTTCAGGTGAAGGGTCCAAGATGTTGATTCCTATCTTCTTCTTGAGGGTAAGGAAGATTTGACCTCAAATTTGTGAGGTCTTCTTCGGTTGGCTCTTATTCTCTAGTAGGATTAAGTTAATGGGGCATAAGGTTGGACAGATGGAATGTAGAAGACATACAATAGCCTTAGGCAGCTCAATTTAGTAAGTATTATGGTTAATCTTCTTCAATACCTCGAATGGTCTATTGGCTTAGGGAGATAACTTGTTCTTTCTAAGATGCAAGAATCTTTCTTGGTTGGGGTAAATTCATACTAGATCACCTAGGTTTAAGGAAATTGCTTGGCAGCCATGATTACCAATCTCTTGCTACAATACATTGAACTTAGAAATCTATTTGGCTATGTACTGGTGTAGTTCATATAGCTTTTGGGCTCAGTCTACTCTAGACTAGATATCTTTGAAAGTTGCATGGGTGTAGACCAAGTTAAGGGGAAATGGTTAAGTTGAGGCCATAAGCTTCCTCGAAAGGGGTCTTTCTAGTGGTGATAGTTTACTTGTAAGCGAACTCTATGACAGGTACGCATAGGTCCCAATCCTTCATGTTATTGCCCATAATAGGTAGGATTAATGTCCCTAGAGTCTTGTTCACCACCTTAGTTTAACCGTTAGTCTAAGGATGGCTACTGGAGTTGAATATGAGTTTGGTGCCAAGTCTTCTCCACAGGGTCTTCTAGAAGTAGCTAAGAAATTTTGTGTCCCAATCTGATATGACGAACTTGATAACACCATGTAATAGGACAATCTACTACAAATACAAATTAGCAATATATAAAGTATTTTGGTGACATGGGGTGAAAGTTGCCTTTTTGTTGAAGCAATCCACAACTATAAGGATCAAGTCCCTTCCTTTAGATGTTTAGGGCTACCTTAGGACAAAGTCTATACTGAGGTCGACCCAAGGTGTGGTTAGTGTAGGTAGAGGCATATATTTTCCGTATGGCTCTCTTCGTCCCTTTGTTCACTTGCATACATCACAACTATCGATGACCTTGTGGACATCCTAGCCATACCAAGCTAGTAGAAGTTCTCTTTCAAGAGGTCAGTTTTCTTAGTTTCACTAAAGTATACAAGTAAACCTCTACAATCAACTTCTTTAACCAATAACTCACTTATGGAATAGCTCGGATACACTATTGAACCTAGGGTTCATTTTTTGATTTTGATGAAAACAAAACCAAAGTTTATATTAATTAATCTATGATATTGAATTAATTAGAAATTAAGCTTTAACTTGGAAAACATTCAATTATCAATCAATTATTCATGTATTAGAGACTATTGGACCTAATTTATGATATTGAATTTATGTAAGAAACTATATTGGATTTGTGCTTATATTGTTTGTTGTATATTGCAAAGAACAAGGGAAGTTTACTGTTGGTATTATAAGAGTTAGCCTACTGGTGCCCGAATAACTTGCTTACCTAATAGGAATTAAAGCACCAGACCTTTGACCTGAGCCCAAGCTTAAGAGCTTGAGATTATGGCTAAGTGAGTTCTCCTGTGCCAACCTACACTAGATGAGTTCATGCTGCTTCAATCTATGAGTCTATTGCTTTGTCAAGTCGAACCCTCTTGTGCTTATCAATAGTTAGTAACTGCCAACCTGAGACATACTCGGACAATAACTCAACCCACTCAATCACTAGCTTGGACAACCTAAATATGAATTGCTCTGAGCATGTCCAAGCTAAACTTACCTTGGAAGAATCTCCAGTCCTGCTCCATACCTCTAGTCGACCATCACTAGCTTGACTATACAATTTTTTAGTTTCAACTAGAAATTCTCCTATTAACTGACAGCCACGTATTGAAATAATCACATGATAGAATCCTCAATACAAAAAGGATGCTTTTCTTAAATTTCTCTTTATGCCCTTTTCCATTTGTTGCACATTGCTTATTTAGGACTTTACCCTTTTTATCATTTCCATTTATAGTTGTTACCCTAATATTTCAAGTATAAATACCCTTCGAAAATGTAGCCACAACATCTTACACATGAGATATTGAATATACTACATTGTCTCTTTCCATGAGCATTCCTCCTTTCTTACTTCACTCTTATCCTAACCCTTAAGCAAGGTTAGGTGGTGAGTACCTTCATTAGACCAGCTCATGAGTCATATAAAGTTAAGCCATGAGTTGCTGATAATTCCCAAGTGTGTCATATCTTTAGAGTGAATTGTGGTTTCACTTGTTTGATTCTCTGTTAACATGTAACTCTACCTTAGCTTTTCAAGCTTTCAACAAGCTTAGACCCACCCCCTCATAACCAGCCTTGTTAATCCTTGGTTTAGTTTGTATCATGTTGGTATCAAAGCGGAGGCTCTTTGGGTAAGTTGTGTTTGAGCTTTCTTGTGGCTAGTGTTTGTTGTGGTAATGTGTTGTAGTTGTGTACAGGTTAACTATAAGTGTTTGAGTAAGTAAGAAGGCATAGTATTTTACTAGCGTCGTATACTCTATTTTGCTCTATTTCGAACATACGAAAATAGAGCAAGTTTGAACTGGATTTGTTGTTCTTCGAAAGTGGTTATTATGTTGATAGTTAGCTTGAAATTTTGTTTGGAGAAGAGAGTGTGTGAGTTGTTTAACTTAAGAGGGCAATGTGAGTTGCTTTATAGATTCTAAGTTTGTTTACTGAGTTTTATCAAGAGTATGATGGATCCAAATTTTAACGTTGGTATTAGAGATGACAATAGTAGTGTTATCCACCATGAACGATAGCCCTTGAACACCCTTAGAAGCACAAATGAGCAAATTGATGAAATAGCTAACTTTATAGCCAATTTGAGCAAAGTTGTTCATGCATTAGCCTTTTGACCTACCGAGACCGTACAAAACAGTCCGCAAGCTATACGACCTACAAGAGGACATATCCCAACTTGATAAGCTCAAGGTAGAGGAGTAGGAAGATGAGTACAAAGGAGAATCAACTTAGGTGAGGTAGATGATGAGGATGAAGAAGAAGGGTATATTGAAGAGGACTTCGAATTGCCAACCATGTGAAGCTTCAATGATTTTGGAAATGTAGATGACTATTTAGATTAAGAAGAGAAGGTTGAACATGTTTTTTATTATGATGGGAATCAAGCTGCTGGACCCCTGACTTATAGCCATGCCCAAGGACTAGAGGGACTAGTTCGATGAATCCTTCTACTCCAGTCGACCCCTACTAAGGCCAAGGCCGAATACTTCCTTATCAAGTCACCCTTCATGCTGAGCCGTATGACTGCCCATCTTTCTATAGTATGCCGAATTAACGATTACTCTCTTGCGTTCGAGTCGACCAATTACTCGATATCTTCCTTTCTAAGAAGCCGAAAAAGAGAGACTCTAGACTGACAAAGCCATCCCTACTTAGACAAACTAGTTGTCCATACTTTTTATAACAACCTCGCCAATGTAGCGTCACCACATATACAGTATCATGTATAGAATCCATTACTAATTATTGTTTTTTTCTTGTATATTCATTTTTACCCTTTTATATCTTGTACATTACTTCCTTAGGGAGTGCCCTTTTTGTCTTTTCTTTTTTTTTTTTGGTAAGTTGCCCTAACTTATAGAATAAATACCCTTGTACTTGTAGCTAGAAAGCAGCAAATCATTCTTAATACACTTTTGAGTACTTTTCTTCTTTGTGTAAACATTGTTTGTTTATTCTCAACATCACTCTTATCCTTTCCCTTAAGTAAGGTTAAATGGCAAGTAACCTCACCAGACCAATTCATGTGTCATATCGAATAGTGTCATAAGTCCTTGGAAGTTCTATTAGTGCATTATATCCTCTAGAATTGTTTATAGGTTTTGCTTACTATTTCATTCTTCATTTTTCCCTTTCACACTTTCCCCATTAATCTTTTTTCAAGCTTTCTGCAAGCTTGGACTCATCCAGTGACTGGCTTTGTCTGTTCCTAGTCACTGTTCGTAATATTAACCAATATGAAGATTATGAGAAAATGAGGACTACTGTTGTAAAGTTCTCAAATTATGCCACGACATAGTACAAGAACTTCCAAATTATGAGAAGACAAGAAGGATATGGGGAAGTAAACACTTGGTAAGATGAAGAGGATACATAAGAATAGATTTGTCCAAATACATATCTGCTAGATACTTTTGCTCGACTTCAAGAGTTGAGGTAAGGAAGTTGAACTTTTAATGAAAATATTGAAGAGTTCTAAGTACTTATGATTCAATGCGAAGTGGATGAACCATCAGTCCAAACAATCTCCAGGTTTCTCATTGGACTGAGAAGTGACATCTGAGATATCGTACAGAACTGTAACAGTTTGCTAAGTTAGACAAGGCTATAAGAATAGCCTAGTGAATGGAAAGACAGAGAAGGAATAAGCCAAATCAACCACCAATGGGTTGACCTGGTCAATTAAGCCGATTCGTTCAAGGAAGTTACTGAACTCAATAAGGTGCCAAGTCAAGTAGAAAGATAAATGTCAAAGTAGAATAGAAGAGTCGACTCGATGATAGAGAGGTACAACTGAGAACTTATGAGAAAGGACAAGGATCTAGGAGGAAGACAACCTATATCAAGTACTTTAAGTGTCTAGGGTTCGAGTACATAGTCACCTAATGTCCAAACAAAAGAACTATGATCATTAAGGGAAATGTCCCAAAGGTTGAAATGGAAAGTACTAATGAGGAGCCTGAGGAGGAGGTTGTCCCCAAGAAGGATACCACCCAAGAGGATGAGCTTATTGAAGAGAATGTATTTGTTAAGGATTTAGACAAACTAACTTTGGCTGTCTAACATGCAATAAGTATAGAACCCTCTACTAAAGAGAAGCAAAGAGAGAATCTATTCCACATCACGTGTAAGGTAAATGAGCAAATGTGTGCACTCATAGTATGCAATGAAATCTACACAAATGCAGTGTTTGCTGACTTGGTTAAGAAGCTCAAATTGCTGACCATATCACATCCAAGCCCTTATAAACTACACTAACTAAATGAGAAGAGAGCATTGCATGTCAATTAGCAAGTGTTATTTCCAATCTCCATTAGAAACTATTCTAACAAAATTCTTTGTGATGTTCCACCCACATGTGCTTCTCATGTGTTGCTAGGCCAATCTTGGCTTTTTTACCGAAGGGCTACGCATGATGGGTTTAGGAACACATATGTATTTAAAAGGGATGGGAGGAAAATTACCCTAATCCCCATAATCTCAAGTCAAGTGAGTAAATTACAAGCCAAATTGGCTCAAAGGCTTTAGTATGGAGTAAAGCAAAATTCAAAACAACGATCAAATCTGACCTGCCGACTTTCCTATTGGTTAAGAGGCTACTAGAATTGAAGGATCAAATGAAGCTACCAAAGGAAGTCTAGAAGTTGTTCGATGAATATTTTAACTTGTTTCCTAAGCAGTTGCCTAAGAGATTACCACCATTTCAAGGTATTGAGCACTGCATTGACTTGGTTCAACCTAGTGCTGCACTATTAAAGAAGCCTACCTATAGAATGAATCCTAGGCAAGTTGTAGAGCTCCAGAGGCAAGTCAATAAGCTATTAGAGAAAAGATATGTAAGAGAGAGTCTTAACTCCTACACTGTGCCTACATTGCATATGCCGAAGAAAGATGGCACTTAGCATATGTATGTAGATAGTAGGGCTATCAACAAGATTATGATCAAGTATAGAAACCTCATTCTGAGGCTAAACAATATGTTTGATAAATTGAGTGGTGCAAAAGTATTTAATATGATCAACCTAAAGTCAAGGTTCCACCAGATTCAAATGAAAGCAAGGGGATGAATGGAAAACTGCTTTTTAAGACCTAATATGGCCTATACGAGTGGATGGTCATGCCATTTGGGTTATCAAATGCCCCAAGTACTTTTATGAGTTGATGATTTATGTTCCAAGAGACTTTATTAAGTAGTTTGTCATTGTCTATTTCGACAACATCCTTATCTGCAGTACCAACTTGGTAAGTCATATTGACCATCCTTGAGCTATTTTCGAAATCCTCTAATTAGAGAAATTGCTCAAAAACATGAAGAAGTGTTGTTTCTATCAAGAAGAGGTGATCTTCCTAGGTTATGTAGTTAGTAGAGGAGGATTAAGAGCTGATGAAGAAAAAGTTTGAGCCATTGTTTAGTGGCCAACCCCAACTTCGTGTACGAAGGTGAGGAGTTTCTATGGATTGGCATCATTCTAGCGACACTTTATCCAAGGATTCAGTACTATAGTAGCTTGACTAAGCTAACAAAGAAGAATGTAGAGTTCAAGTGGGGAGAAAAAGAAGAGAGAAGTTTGGACGAGGTGAAAGTTACGTTGACCTTTTCCCCCATCTTGGCCTTACTAAACTTTGAGAAAGTTTTTAAGCTTAAATGCAATGTATTAGGTATCAGCATTGGAACTATACTGATGCAAGAAGGTTGACCTGTTACTTATCATAGTAAGAAGCTTAGAGGAGCACAACTAAGCTATTCTTTATATGACAAAGAACTTTTAGCCTTAATCCAATTGCATATGGTAACATTATTTTTTACCAAAAGAATTTTTCATATACATAGATCATGAACCTTTGAGGTACCTATGGAGCTAATTAAAACTTTCTAAACACCAAGCTTGATGGATTGAATTTCTAGAAGGATTTAATTTCATCATCAAATACAAGCAAGGTAAGAATAACATAGTTATCGATGCTTTGTCAAGAAGACATGTTCTTCTTACTGAGTTACAAACCGAACTATTAGGGTTTGTAAACATTAAAAAACAGTATCAACATGATTCTCACTTTGGTCCAATATATAAACGCTATGAAGATGGGAGAATACAGGATGAATTCCATGTAGAAGATGGTCATTTGTTCTGAGGTAGCAAATTGTGTATGCCGACCTATTCAGATAGGGAGCTACTGGTAAGAGAAGCCTACAGTAGAAGACTCTTTAGGCATTTTGGAGATTAAATGACGTATGACCTACTGAATGAAAAGTTCTTATGGCAAAAAATGAAACGTAATGTGCATCGTGTGATTAAGGGATGCAGTATCTGTAAGAAAGCAAAAAGCCGACCTGAACAAGGAAAGGTTATGCCTCTACCTATTTTGACTACACCATAGGCTAACTTGAGTATGGAGTTTGTCTTAAAATTACCCTAAACTACTCAAGGCAAAGACTCTATAATGATTATCGTAAATAGGTTCAGCAAAATGGCACATTTTGTGCCCTACACCAAAACTAATGATGCTTTAGCTATTTCTTCTTTGTTTTTGCAGGAAATAGTTCGCTTACATGAAGTACCAAGGAGTGTGGTATCAAACAAAGACCCAAAATTCTTGAGCCATTTCTAGAGAACTCTTTGGTGTCGGATGGGAACCAAACTACTAATCAGCATCTCTTCCCATCCATAAACCTACAGCCAGACAAAGGTTGTTAACTATACCCTAGGATCATTTCCTTGAGCTACAGTAGGAAAGAACTTAATTGGCTAGGACTTCTACCTACTTATAGTAAAGTTTGCTTATAACAGAACAATATACGCCACTACTGAACATACCTCATTTGAAGTTATCTATGGTTTCAACCTCAAGCTGCCCCTTAATTATGCCCTAATACCCTCAACTAACCAAGAAGATCCAAAAGCAAGAGCTCAATCCCTCCAGCAAATCTACCAATAAGTCACCCAGCATATTGACCAAGCTACTAGGAAGTTAAAAGAGAAAGGCAAAGATAGAAAGACAAAGTAGTTTCAGTTCGAAGATCAAGTATAGCTACACTTGAGCAAAGAGAGATTTCTTAATAAGAGGAAGAATAAGTTGCCTACTAAAGTTGAAGGACCATTCAAGTAGTCCAAAAGATAAACAATAAAGCATGCCAGCTAGAACTATAAAAAAACTTTGGAGTATCTGATGTGTTTAATGTTGCTAACCTTAGCCTTTACTAATCTTAGGAGGGCTTAGATGAAGACCAGCTAGATTTGATCCCAAATCCCAATTAACCTAGCAAGGATGATAGGAATTAGAGCACCAGAACTCTTACCCTAGCCCGAGCTCAAGGACTTAAGAGTATGGCTAAGCAAGTTCTCCTGTACTAACCTACGCTAGATGAGTCCAAGCTACTTTAATCAATAAGTCTGCTACCTTATTCAAGTCGAACCCTTTTGTACTTATCAATAGTTACTGACTACTAACCTAAGACACACTTGAACAACAACTTCATCCATTTGATCACTAGCTTGACCAACCTAAATATGAATTGCTCTAAGCATGTCTAAGCTGAACTCACTTCGGAAGAATCTCCAATCATGCTCAGCACCTCTACTCAACTGTAGTTAGCTCAATCACATAATTTATCTATTTCAACCACAAATTCACACACCAATCGACAACCATATGTTGAAGCAATCACATGACAGAATCCTCCGTACAAGATGGATGCTTTTCTTAAATTTCTCTTTATGCCCTTTTCCATTCGCTATACATTACTTATTTAAGACTTTACCCTTTTTAGTCATTTCCATTTATAGTTGTTACCCTAATATTTCAAGTATAAATTCCCATCGGAAATGTAGCCACAACATCTTACACATGACATATTGAAAATATTGCATTATCTCTTTCCGTTAGCATTCCTCTTTGCTTACGTCACTCTTATCATAATCCTTAAGCAAGGCTACATGGCAAGTACCCTCATTAGACTAGCTCATGCATCATACCGAGTTGAGCTGTAAGTCCTTCATAATTCTTAGGTGCATCATATCTTAGAGCAGATCATGGTTTTGCTTGTTTGATTCTCTATTATCGTGCAACTCTACCGTAGCTTTTCAAGCTTTCAACAAGCATAGACTTACACCTTCATAATCGGCCTTGTCAATGCATGGCTTAGTTTGTATCATTGCCAGCAAAAGAAAGTTGAGTGAAGTGAAAATTAAGTCTATCAGCTTGCTGGTAATATGAGGAACCGACTTGCTATTATGGAGGCTTAAATAGCAATTTAAGTTTGGTTTTACTCTACAAGCTAGTTGAATAGTGTTCTAAGGCGATGTTCAAGCTAGTGGTGATTATGGCCAACCAACTTGACAGTAAGGTGATGATATGGATTCGCGGATGAATACACGAACCCAATATCATATGTAATTGAAAGGGTAGGTCCGAGCCTCAAGATGGCTCGAAAAATAAATGATAATCGAGGTTGAACAAGGGTTACCATGCATCGATGATGGATGTAATGCACCAATATCTCACACGAGCTCAGGTCACACTTGATATAATGCACAAGTATAGCCGAAGGTCACTCACCACTAATTTACGCTTAATGGGATACATAAGAGTAGCTCAAGAATAAGCAAAAGGACACTTAGCCCAAGAGGGAATAAAAGCTCAATGTATTCTCTCTATGATTCTTCTTTTGGCTATTACAATATGGCAGTATTTATAGTACCCAATTAGGGTAAGTCTTAAATTATAGAAAATTACGAAAATGGATCGCTACTTACTAAACAAAAAGGAGAAAAAATTATAGGGGAAGCATGAAATCATTCTAAAAGAACATCCTTTATCAAAAAGGATAGTATGGATGTCAAAAGGGTCAACGCATGCGCATTTGATGTCAGAAAGGACAGGGCACACGCATTTCACTCAGTTCATGATTCCAATAATACTATGAGCCGAGTAGGGGTGGGCCTTTGATCAAGTCTGGTCAACATCGGTAGTTTGGTACTCTGATTGCTGGGGTTGAACAAGGGTTAGCTCAGGGACAACTCATATTCGAGTCAGCCTCGAATGGTTGACTCCTGACAATTGTTAGCTCGGGCCTCAATACTGTAAAGATAACTATTTTCCTGATTCAGTGCTTGGACTGGGGTATTGTGCAAAGGTTGACTCCGTATGTTGGCTGATCACCTTAGTAGCTTCTTAGATAATATGGAGAGTAAAGTTTCTCAGCAAATCGAACTGGGGTAAACACTACTCCTCGATGCTTAACTCACCTCGGATAGCTTGGTAAACCATCTGAGAAAGCCTTTGGGCTCGAGAGTAAGTGATTGGTCCTTGATCCTTATTAGGTAAAGTACCAACCTGATGATAGGGTGAAGTATTCAACTAGTTGTTGGAGTATTTAGTGCATTATAACGGGAAGACTTTAAGGAGTTAGTATAAATACTCAACAAACTGGCTAAGGAAAATTAAGAGCTGATCTTTAACTGTAGTATTCCAACATTTTCTTAAACTCTTATTATCTATCATTCTCATTGCCTCTTGTACCTTATTTTGCTAATATTTAAAGAGATTTGAAGTGTAATGCTTGTGTGCTATAGTTGTAAAGTACTGAAAGTTAAAAAGTACTACAGTAGTGATCCTTAAGTTTAAGCTTTGTGTAAGAGCTAAGTTTGTCATTTGTATTGTGAGTTTAAAGTAAGAAACTTGTATAATCAAGTTTTTATGCATAATTCTTACAGCTAAAATTGAGAAATTAATAAAGTAGTGTGAAGTTCTTGGTTAGAAGCATTATATGTTCATAGAGAGTACAGGGCGGTCCAAACTCCATATTAAATTCGGGTTTGATCTTCTCTAATCTTCTCTATTCCTATCTCTTTTAATTTCCATACTTATTATTATTATTTTATCATTATCTTAATTATACTCATTATTACATTAATCATTTAGTTTCAAAAAGAGGTTCAAATTTGTTCTTAAAACCTAATCAACCCTCTCTTGAGTTTTAGCCTAGTATTACATATACAACCTTCTCTCGTTGAATAGATTTCATCTTGTATATAGTAACCTCAAACGGCAATTCCTTCTTGGCACTTCTTAATAATAGGACTAAAGCATGGGTCCTAAGCATACTATTCGGTAATAAGGGAAAATCTCAATAACCTACTTCATAAAGTGGTTAGCAAAACTTGTTGACAAGATAGAGCATCAGCGACCACATTAGCACTACCCTTCTTGATGGGAATCAGACAATTGGACCCTTAACCCAAGCCTTAGCTCGAGGTTTTAAAGGACTAAAGCGAATTCTCTCACTCCAGCTAACCCTAGCCGAGGTGAAGCTAATCCTCACTACCGAACAATTTCATCTACCGAGTTAAGTTGTTTTAGCTCTATCAACCATTGTATATCAACCTAACTCACATTCCTCTAATTGCTTAGCCAGTCATGAAGTCAACTCTACTCTACCAGTACCAATCACTAGCTTGACAGTACTTGTACCAAGAACCCTAGGATACATTTAAGACAACATCTCCTTAGAAGGGCCCTTAGGTTTGCTCAACACCTCTACTTAGCGACTCCTAGCCTAACTATACAATTTATCTGTTTCTGCTAGAAGCAGCCTAATAACTAATCGCCACATATCCAACCCTCATGTGAAAGGATTTGTTGTACCCATCACTAATTTCTTCAATTTTTCATTTATAACCTTTATTATTCCATGTGCATTACTTCTTTTAGAAAATATCCTTTTTGTCTTTTTTCATTTTAGGTAGGATACTCTAACTTTTCAAGTATAAATACCCTTTTTGAATATGTAGCCACAACATCATTTGAGTTAATATCACTCCTACATGTTAAAAGCAACATGCACAATTAAATGGTGCTACAAGCTTGTGCACTAAGGCATATGATAAATAAAGTTGCAGCGCTAGCTCTAGATGAGGTTTTCAACTATGTAAGCACACTTATCAATAATGCAAATAGTTCATAGTGCTCATGTACAAAGTAGCGACCTAACTATTCAAAGTAAGTAATTGATGTCCAAAATACTTAGACTCCATCTAAGGATTTTGGTCAAGGGGCAAAATGTAGAGGATTAAAATGATTTATGGGCTTTAACTCCATTAATAATCTGAGCTTAACTCTTTAGGTTAAGGTGACAGATCCTAAAGAGTCTAGTCCATTTTGGGATGACTTAGGGAGATGTGGCATGGTAGACTCGAAGTAAGGACCATTGAATTGGCCAGTCCGTTCTCAACCTTTCTTAGAGAAGCTCATGTACATATAAGGCTTGCCATGGGCTTAGACTCAATGGAAGCCCATGAAGAATTCATCAACAAGAGGGGTCATCTCAGCCGTCGATTGTCATAGTAAGCGTATGGACATCATCAATGGCTTAACTCTATAAATACTCTAAGGCTCCTCTTCGTTTGGAAGAATTCAACTATTCATAGAAATGGCGTCATGCTATCACACTACTATTGTAAAAAACCAAACAGAGTTCAAAATGAACAACAAATCGCCTCTACTTGTCATGCATGCATTCGAAGCTCCTTGAAACTGCTTACTCCTCCTCCCTGCCTCTTCCTCTCCAAGTCATCACTTATGTGTCATTTTACATCACTCCTCAAAGGCCACGTGTAGCACGACACTCATGCTGTACACACGTGACCACTACAACCAAATTCTCTCATCTACAGTATATAAACAAAGGCTTTACTTGTAACCTACCCATCTTATAATGTACAACTTACTAAAGAGAAGGAAAACAAGATATAATATGCAAATAGTTACATGGTTAAATCCCTAAGTTTAGTGTTTACTAAATAACAATTGAAGAATTTATATATATGTACATTTTCTGTACTTATCACCTATAACATTATTTTATAATATCTTAGAAAGGATTGACATTGGTCAACTGTACTACAATAGAAATAACATGCAAGTTACTCATATGACTTAACAAAAAACGAACATATAAAATTATTGATTATATTACAAGGTGTTACACATTAACATATTATGGTACACACAATTACTTGTGATAAGATAATATTATACAATCTCATTCTCATAATAGTATATTTATTTACATGATTCAAAATATTGTGCAATATGTTAGTATATAATTGATTAAACAATGGTGATATAATATATTAATACTTTATGTTACATGGGATTTCTACAGTTCGAATATACTTTATCAACTAATAAATTAAAAATGAGATAGTGTATACTAGTGAATTAATTGACTATAGGTCTGACTTGTTAAGATAGATAGATAGATAGATATTATATATATATATATATTGTAAACCCTACAAATTTAGCCAATTGTAAATAGAATTGAACTCTAGTACTGTAGATAACTTCATAAGTCATCAAGGCCGAGCAAAACAAAAATTTTATTAAATTATGAATTTGAATATATTATCAGTAATAAAAACCCTAGGAATTTGATTGAAACTTAAATCGCATGTAAAAACTCTAAATTCTATATACGCGTAAATACCCAAATTCGAATTAGAACTTGACGAAAATCCTAAAACTATAACTTTAAGCTTATAAAATGGATAAATATAACCTAATAGTAATAAAACCTTAGTCAATTATAATTATCAATTAATACGCGTAATCACATAAAATTATTAACAAACACGTTGAGATAACTCATAAATATTATAAATATAACAGATAACAATTAAATTAACATTTTTTTATAAAATTTCAATATTATTTTATAAATACTAAATTTATAATTTTTGTACTTAGAAAAATCTAATATTTTTATTTTTCCTCCTTTTCCTTTCTTTTTTTTTTTCTTTTTCTTTCATTTCCAGATTTTTCCTTATTCCTCCACATCCCACAATTTTGAAGTTTTCGATGGACAAGTGTTACACAATTGATTTTACCATGTGATAGTTATGTGGTTGAAAACAAAAGGATAAGATTCTTGTCTAATTACATTAATTAATATATCATGTTTTGATTTACTTCCTACTTTTCTTTTGTTCTTAACCATATCAATTGCTGCTATTTTCATTTGATTATCACGTCTGGAACACAAGAGAAAAAGAAGAAAACAAAACAAACAAAGAAACAGTTTTAGCTCTATTTTTTTTCCTCTTTTAACTATGCCATTTTTTTTTTCTTATTTGCCTTTGGACTTCAATTTCAACAAGAAAACTAAAAGGAAGAAGAAAAGCTTGGGGAATTACTTCTTCAAGATACTTCAAAGAGGAAAAAGGATCCTTATCGGTTCTATTTTATCCAATTTACTAAAGAAATTAGGTAGGTAATATATATAATATATTTATTTTATATTAATCTTCTCTATTTATTCTTGTGCATACTTATATTTTATAGTATGTATACGTAATATTAGTATTTCTTTGTTTATGTATGTTCATATATATATATATATTTATATTCAAGTATATTCATATTTATATCATACATGTTACAATAATTTTTGTAAATAGTTAGTTATGTTTATGTAGATATATACATATATGTATGCATAGATATATATATATATATACCTAGTATTTTAATGATGAAGTAAATATGTATGGGTGTATAGTATATATTCATATACTTGGTATTTTTATTATATAGTATACTATAGTTATATTTAGATTTTTATAATTTTTATTACATGTATATAAATATATTAAGTCACCAAAATTATATGTATATATTTATGTAGGTATAAAATACAAAAATACTAATTTAGGGTGTATATTCGGTGTACATATATATGTGTATAATACTATGTATACTAAGTATTTTAATATATACAAATATATATCTTTGGATGTGATGCATATGTATATGTATTTATGTATAATACTATGTATATCAAGTATTTTAGTATATATATATACATGTAATATAATCATATATGTTTGTGTATGTATAAAATACAATTACATGTATGTATATATATATATACTCATATGTATAGTATACATAATATATATAAAGTTATTTTATCATAGTATATAAATATATTATAAGTATAAAAATACGTATATGAATAGTATTATATAGGTAGAAATATGGGTATATTTGAATAGTATATACATAATATACTATAATATTAATTTAGTAAATAAAGTAAATTAGTAAATATGAGTATATATATATATATATATACCGTAACTTTGAAAAAATTATAAGAAATAACCAATTTATAAAATTTAGCAAAATATAATAATAAATATTATATATTTATGTATGACGTAAAAATACAAAGAAAAGTTTAAAATAATATTTCATAATTATTTAAGTCAAAATAATGAATTTTGTAATATTTTTACGTTATAGTCGAAATTGCAGGTTATAATATTCAAAACGGACCCCGTTACGAGAAAGTACAATCGAAAACAATCAAAATGGACTATAAGTTTATAAGAATCCGAATTAAATTAAAAAAGTTATACATAATTAGCGGAAAAACTCAAATCGAGCAATTCATAAGAATTGATAACTAATTTAAGTAATTAGTACCAAATATAGGAATAACTTAGTTATTTATCTCAAATACTTATTACTTTCTTATTCCCTAACTGTCGGGTGATCTCAATACAGATACTAACTTACCAAGTAGACTATTACGACTATTAATAGACTCAATGATCGAGTATTTCCAATGACTTTATACTTATTTTGTGCTTATAATTATTGTACTTAAAGTAAATATTAATAACTTGATGCATGGAGGTTCGGGTTATGCATGTGCCGAAATATTAGTTGTGTTTTATGTTGTAAAATATAATAGCTGAATAATTGGCTGCTTGATTTATTACTACATTATTGAATGGCTTGTTAATATTGGTTGATCGTCTCATAAATTGACTTAATCATATTCAACTTAACTAAAATTAAATGGATCATGCATAAACACGAACATTGCATATAATGTTCCGACCATCACCTTACACGGTTAGTAATGAAGGGCTATAGAGGGATAGATTCCTATATGATTTAATTAGTATAGTATAAGAGTATTTGTATAAAAAGAACTTACCCTTGGTTCGCGGGTTTACTTGGCGCTAGAGATGTTCCCCGTGAGTGGCTGGGAGTCATGTCTGGAGACCACCGTTGTAGGGTATAAGTGTGGACTATAGGGGCCACCTCACCACTAGACTTAGGATTTTGTATAACATTGGATTTCCTTGAAATGAAATTGTATTTCATAAAATATAGAATTTAAATTATTGGTTCAAAACCCCAAGTGTTAAAGCCTAGTTGTAATTAGTACCGACATATCTCCAACCCTTACTTTGGAAGACGTTAAATCTGATATTGTATGTAATACCAGTCAACTACATATATATCGTTTGACATATTGCTTGGTCATGCATTCATATTTTTTATAATAAATTATTTGATAACCTGCTTACTAATATAGTATGAGAGATAACTCACTAAGCTAGTATAGTTTACTCTCTAACAGTTTTCTCTAGTAGGTTGCTAGATAATCGAGTATGAGTTAAGAGCTAAGTGTTGAATATTAGCATCAAGGTGCTTAAAAGTTAGAATCTAAGGATAGACTGTGTAAACGGTTTGAATTATTACATATAATTTTTAATACTATATTTAAATTTTATGACTTTTATAAGTTTAAGTTTTAGAACTTTACTAACT
Source organism: Lumnitzera racemosa (assembly GCA_024138005.1). Taxonomy (NCBI): domain Eukaryota; kingdom Viridiplantae; phylum Streptophyta; class Magnoliopsida; order Myrtales; family Combretaceae; genus Lumnitzera; species Lumnitzera racemosa. Next base: position 73,103,171 of record JAMXBC010000003.1, read on the forward strand.
TATCTTAGTACTTGATAGAGGATATCAATTCTCTACAGTTATGATGGACTGTAAAATATCATATATTCATAAACACTTATATGTTATAGTAAGTTAATTAAATTAAGAATCGAAAATTTTAGTGATTAATTATTTAGACTCTTGCAATCTTTTAACTTGTAAAACAATTTTCGTATTATGGATGCACAAGTAATATAAAAATTTTAAGTAATCCTATTAGGCCCCCCTTAAAGTCATGACATATATATATATATATATATATATTGCAAACACTTTTCTTGGTTTTAATTATAATCTATTAATAAAATTTAAAAGGACTTATTACCTACAAAGTTAAAAATCCTATAACTAAAGTATTTATGAATTGAAGTTAAAAAATACTCTATAAAGATGTAACAATCTGTGATTATTGTTTAATAGTTTCATTGCAATGATAATTAACATAAACTAGAAAAAATAATATATTACAATAATCTGTGAACATGATAACTTATATTTGAAAGTGGTAGTCAACATTATACATTATTGTTGCATAAAAGTATTTATAAAAATTTCAAATTTTAAAACATACAACATAATTCGTTTAACGATAACAAGACAATTTTAAATGTAGTCAAGCAATGTAATGAATTAACTAATATTTGTAATTTAATCAAGTTAATATGCATAAATGTGTAATACCTATATCAAGAATTGATGCCTTTTAGTGAAGAGACTATTACTAAGTAAATACTTATATGTTTAATTGACAATCCTACATTATTTAAAAGACTATATTAGTTTGGAAATCTTAATTTCAATTTAGAATGTTTAAATTTTTTATAAGGATCGTAAGAATTTGTTTTTGTAAGGAAGCTAACAATTATAAACTTTCTTTTGGGTAAAGGATATACTTCATTAAAAACACACATCTTAAGTACCACGAGTTCATACAACCAAACACCTCAAAATAACAATTAACCTAACTATCTAACATTGCAACCTGAGCGCCACAACAAAACATCACTCTAATCTATGCTAGAGTCCAATATAATAGAATTAACTACCAAAAAAAAAAAAAAAGGGAAACAAATTATTTGTCTGTGTTTTTAGGCCTTCATTTGCAAAGGCATCTGCTAATTGGTTCGCATCACAAGCAATCCTATAAAACTTGATATTAGGAATTTTATAGATTTAAATAATGATATAAAGGAATATTTATTGTTATTGCTATTATTATTTTATAGTAGAAACATCATAGAGACAAACACAATTTATAATAAAGGACAAGCTATAATTCTTTTTGTTTATACTAATAGTTATTTATCATACTGATCACTTAAATAGTTACAACAAGTAATAATAATAATTTAGGGGGAGGAGGGAGGTGGGTGTTGTTGTTTCAGTCAATGATTTGATTTAATGGAAGGTATTAGAAAACTATAATCAATTTGAAAACATTAATTATATGCAAATATTGACTCATTGGAAGATCTTAATCCAATGTGGAAAATCCATGCTTTGATTTTGAAATCTAAATCGATTGAAAAAAAAAATGAATTGAATTAGAGTACCAAAATCAAATTGAATTAAAACCCCACATCTTAAATTGATCAAGAAATAAAACCATTATGTTGTTTGAGGACTAAAAACTAATAACTAAATAATAACAGAAAGTGCTGAATGAATTATGAAAATTGTAGTTTTGTAGAAGAACTATAAATAGATCTCGAAAAAGATCACGAAATTTATTTTAAAATCCTTCTATATGTTTCTATTTTTTTTTCTCTTAAATGAAACTATCATATATAAATAAAAGAAACTTTTTATATAAGAATACATATGTATTAATGAAAACAAAGAAAATTTACAAGCAGTTATTAATTATTCCAATGCTTATTTTAATACAAATTTATTGACTAAGTAGAACAAACAAGTAATAAAATAGCAATAAAAAGAATAGAAATCAATAATTAAAGAAATTAAAAACAAACAACTACAAGTTAACATAAAGAGGACAAGTTGGTCTAACATGCTCTAGCTATTGTTGATTATAAGTCCTAAATGTAAGTCTTGTAACTGTACGATCTAACTTACTATATAAAGTTTAAGACGATTAACTAAAGGATCCAATCAAGCCTAAATTATAAAATAAAGCTAAAAAAATTACTAAAAGTGATCTCTTAAATTTGAATTTAAAAAAATAAGTAATAAAATAATAGAATATTATAATATCAAATTTTAAGTATATTACCCATTATTTATCAAAAATACATAAAATGAATTCCGATAACTAACGAATCGCTAGAGATAAATTATATGTACACTAAAAATCATAGAATAACATAAATAATATTTAAGAGTATTCTCATATACTCCAAATGTATTTATACGGAGGAAAAAATACTCGAAATTACTTGAAGTGCTTGAAAATTATTAGAAAATTGCCAAATAATTAAATAAAATTATAAATAAATAATTAAAGAAGTAGGGAATTGTCTATAATTGAGTCATGGAAAATCAGGGAAGAAGAGAAAAAAATTAGCCAATTAAATTAACATACTTAAAAAGTCAATTTGGAAGAGATTAAGCTCTTGTCAAGTCAAAATGAATGCACCAAAATTTCCTAAGACCTCTATAAATAGGCTAAAATTTTCAAAAGCTCCTTTGGATAGTTGTTAGAGTATAAAAAATAAGGAGGGTTGAAATAAGAGAGTTAAGGTTAATTTTCAAAAATTTACAAAAAAATTGTGTAGTAAGGGCAATTAGACCGAACCTACGACCCACCACCAAATGGAATCGAACCACCACCACCACCATACCCCATACCCAGCCGCCTGAACCGGCCAACACACCCTAGACTGCTGTTGGTAGTTGGGAGTTCAAAAGTTCAGCGAGTCTAAATTCCAATCGATTTTGTATAATTTATTAAAATTATTAATTTTATCTAAAAAAATGTGAATTTTGTTATTATGGTGTTTCATTATATGTAGATTTAGGGAAAAATATTGATTAGGTTTAATTACATCGAAAAATATAAGATGCTTAAGAAATCATGCAAAACTAAACATGTTTCAAATTAGAAATAAATAGACTTAGAAGTATAGTTTTAGAGTCAAAATTTATGTAGATTACTTAGGTAATATAAAATAGTGTCACAAAGCCCTTTTTAAGAAATTAATTTTTGAAATTTTTAAGTGATTTTTTTTGCCCTTCAAATAATTATATAATTAAGGGTTTGGGGGGTTAATTAATAATTAAATGAATAATTACCGATTAAGTATATAATTAGGGATTTTAAGATGTTCATATTTGATGCAGTACAATAATTGTGGTTTTTAGGGTATTAGAAGTGATTTTTAGGAGTATTATGTAGTAAATATAAGTAATTTTGATAATATGTAAAATTGGAATTTTGGTAAATATAAAATATTAAGTTAAAATGGATAATATAGTAATAATATTAATACGTATTAAATCTGGTACAAAACATAAATTTAGGTTAATTATATGAAAAATATAAAATTTTCTCACGTCGAAAATAAATTCAGTACACTAATAAGGATTAAAGTGTATCAAGTATAATAGAATACTGATTTAGGATCAAAAGTGATAATTAAGATGCTCAAGTCATCCTTGATGATTTCCCATTCCTTCCCTGTCGAGCCGCCTCTCTTCGCCATTCGAAGTACTACCTATGCCTTCCCTTTCTATAACATACCCAGGCGCCCTCCTTTCCAATCACTCAGAAAAAATCAATACCAATCAAATCAAAGCCCTATCCTTGTAAAGCTTCGTCTGTTATTTTTCCGGCCCAGGGGAGTTTACTCGACCCATTCCCCAATCTCCCACACTGCTCAAGTAAGTTTGCAACTCCGTCTGAGGACCTCCTTCCCTTCTGCCCACTCTCCGTTCACACGGTTCTCAAAGCAGAGGAAGGAGGGTGGGCAGCAGGTACCACGAGCCCTCTGTCCCACACATCTATCCAGAAGCAAGTGTAGCTCACCGGTTCCACCGAATGTTCCTATCTTTCGGCAAAGATCGTGTGAGTGTGCAGTTATGCTTCGGATGCTTCGCCATAGAATAATGTGATTAATTTCACATAAGTATTCAGATCGCATTTTTAAGATTTATGTATAATACTTGTAAGCAGAGCTGATTTAAAACCTGAATCAGAACCAAATTCTGAAACCGAACCTTAAACTAACCTATGATGAATCAATAATAACTAATATATATATATATATATATATAGGAAGAATTAAGCTAAATCATAACCTAGAATATATATAGATATATATATATATTATCAAGAGATAAATACTAAAGAGCATATTTATATTATAGGACATACTGAGACAAGTCAACCTGTGAATAGTTAAGTGAGTAACCAAAGATTCCAAGTAAATTGAGTTTAATACATCATCATATTTTGGAGTACTATATTAAAGTACTCGGAGGCTTAAGATTGTATTTGATTGTGTTTGTGAGTAGCTATGTACGCATGTACTTGGGTATCTGATTTCACGTTGAATTCTATGTTATGTTGGGTGATTGATATGAATGGAATGGTGTCAAATTGTTCAATCACCCTAACCATAATTAATCATAATCAACCTACATACCCTAATTAGACATGCATTGCAACCCTTTAGGGGATCATTGGGATTCTCCAACCAAACACTGATACTTTCGAAAAAGATAGCGCTAGAAAGTATAAGAGTCTTTTCCTCATCTTCAGCCAAACTAAGTAATAAGAGAGGAGGTCACAGTGAGAATGAAGGCATTGATTCGAAGGATAGTCTTGGGAGGAGGTGATGAGAACTATGACTAAAAACAGATAAGGCTAGTCGTTGGATGAGTTTAAGCTTGCAGAAAGCTCGAAAAGGGTAAATAGGGAAAGGTATGAAAAGGGTAAGAAATGAAGAATGAAAAACATTAAGCAAACCCACAAAAAGATCCAGAGGATATGATGTATCAATGGAACTTCTGAAGACCCACAGCACAATTCGATATGACGCATGAATTGGTCTAATGAAGTTACTCACCACCTAACCTTGCTTAAAGGAAAAGATAAGAGTGATGCCGAGAGTAAATAAGCAGTGTTTACCCAAAGAAGAAAGTACTCAAGTGTATTGAAGGTAATCTAACGATCTTACAACTACAAGTACAGGGGTATTTATACCCGCAAACTAGGGTAACTTGCCTAAAGAGGAAAAGACAAAAAGGACATTTCCTAAAGGGGTAATGTACATGTTACAAAGGGAAAAAACGAATATACATGGAAAATAATCATTGATGATACGGATTCTACATGTGATACTATACACATGGCGAGGCGGCATTGGCGAGGTCGTTAAGAGATACAAACAAAAAGTGCGAATAGATAAATTTATCCGAGCAAGAATGGCCTAGTCAGTCTGGTCTCTCTCTATCGGCTTCTCGGCAAGGAAAAAGCCGAGTAATTGGTCGACTCGGCAATAGAAAGCAATCGTCAACTTGGCATACCATACAATAATGGGTAGTCATACGGTACGACATTACTGGTGACTCGGCAAGGAGGTAGTCAACCTCGACAAGGGTTGGTTAGAACATAAGGATTAGTCGTACCAGCCCCTCTAATCCTCGAGCTCAGCTACGAGTCAGGGGCCTCGTAACTTGATTACCATCATTCCTTCTAGGTTGTTTTAGATTTGAGATCTAATCCAGATGGTGTTCACTCAGTTCTTCGTCAAAGTGATATGGACTAAGGTCAGCGATGTTGAAGGCGTTAGAAACCCTATAGTCCACAAGCAGTTCCAACCTGTAGGCGTTATCGCTAATTTTCTGGAGGATTCTAAAAGGTCCTTCTGCTCTTGCAAATATTTTGTTTTTCCTTTTGTTCGGGAACCGTTCCTTCCTGAGGTATAGCCATACTAAGTCTCCCAACTAAAATTGTTTGGGTAACTGACCCTTGATCTTTTCATACATTCTTCTAGCAGCCTAGTTGATGTGCCAAGTAACCTTGTCATAGATATGCTGAAGGGATTATGCTCTGGCCAAGGCATCGAGGTCCTCTTGTACCGGTGCTGGTGCGGGTATAGGGGCATGGTCGAGGGGTAACTCGAGATTGAATCCATAAACCACTTCGAAGGGGGTCTGCTTGGTGGTGTCATGTACAATTCGGTTATAAGCAAACTCAACCACTAGTAGGCAGATGTCCCAATCAGCCAAGTTCTTGCCTACTGCAGCTCGGAGTAATAAACCTAAAGTACGATTAACTATCTCTATTTAGCCATCGGTTTGGGGGTGACATGAGGTACTGAAGAGTAATTTGGTTCCCAGCCGACACCACAAGGTTGGCACTTATCCTTTTTTCAGTCCATGGCCTCGTTAGAACAAGTAAGGGTATTGCTTTCCCTTGTTTGGCTTGGCAGTTAGCCTTTTTTCACATAGCATAGCTTTTGACCACTCGGTACACATCTCTTTACATTCTCGGCCAAAAGAATCAACCATTCAATAGTTCACAAGTCCTTCTCTCACCAAAGTGCCTGGAGAATTCTCCACTATGGGCCTCCCTAATTAGTAATTCCCGTAGGGAACAAGTTAGCACATACAATTTCCCTCCTCAAAACAGATATCCATCCTATACATAATACCCGTCCACTGTTCTCCCATCCATGCATCTTGAAATTATTGGTTTAAAGTGTAGATCCTCGGAGTACTGTTCTTTAATACTTGCAAAACCAAAAAGTCTAGTCTACAGTTCTGACAAGAGCGCATGCCTCCTTAAAAGAGCATCTGCAACTACGTTACTCTTTCCTTGCTTGTATTTAATCATAAAATTTAATCCTTTAAGGAATACAACCCATCTCGCCCACCGCCTAAATAGCTTGGTCTAACTTCGGAGGTACCGCAGTGACTCGTGGTTAGTGTATATGACAAATTCTTTCAGCAGTAGATAATGTTGCCTACTTGCAGTGCGCGGATTAGTGCCAAGAGCTCTTTGTCATACACGAAGTAATTTAACTAGGGTCCTCGAAGCTTCTCACTGTAAAAGGCAATTGATTGGCCTTCCTGCATCAAGACAGTGCCTATTCTAATGCTTAATGCATCATACTCTAGCTTAAAAATTTTGTTGAAGTTAGGTAGCACTAAAGCCAGGGCGGAGGTCAACATCTTCTTAATCTCAACAAAACTCCTCTCCTCCCTTTCTCCCCATCGAAAGTTGGCATTTTTCTTTTTTAATTCAGTAAGTGGTGCAACGAAGATGTTGAAGTTCCTGATGAACTTTCAGTAAAATGAAGCTAGTCCATGGAAACTTCTCATGTCGGCATAAGTAGGAAGGGTTGGTCATTCAACAATTGCTTGGATCTTCTCATCATCGACTCACAAGCCTCCTCCACTGACTATATAGCCTAAGAATACCACTTCTTCCTGGTAGAAGTAACATTTCTTCAAACTGTTGAATAGTCTCTCAACACAAAGGATATCTAGGACTGTTCTGATGTGTTCACAGTGGCTTGGCATGTTGGCACTGTAGATCAGGATGTCATCGAAGTACACCATGACATGCTTTGCAATGAGATGTCTCAGCACATGATTCATAAGTCTTATGAAGGTTCTCAGGGCATTCGATAAGCCAAAAGGCATGACTATCCACTCGTAAAGTCCATGTCAAGTCTTGAATGCATTCTTCCATTAGTCTCCTAGCTTCATGCAAATTTGATGGTAACCAGATTTGAGATTAATCTTGCTAAAAATTTTGGGTCCACTCAGTTCATCAAACATGTCTTCTAGCCTCGGGATCGGATACCTGTATTTGATCATGATTTTGTTCATGGCTCGGCTGTCAACACACATCCACAAGGTTCCATCCTTCTTCGGCACTAGAAGTGCAGGCACAGTACAAGGGCTAAAACTCTCTCTCACATATCCTCTTTTCAATAACTCATTGACTTGATGTTGAAGCTCAGAAGCGTACTTGAGATTCATGCGATAAGCTAGCTTGTCCGGTAGTGTAGTGCCAGGTACTAAGTCAATGCAGTGCTCTATGCCTTAGGTCGGAGGCAACCCTTTTGGCAACTGTTCTAGGAAAAGGTCAACATATTCATCCAACAGTTCCTTCACCTCTTGGGGTAATTCATTCCACTTCTTTATTTCGAGTAGTCGCCTAACCAACAAGAACGTTAGCTCATTAGCATTGATGGCTTCTCAGAGCTTGGCTCTACTCATCACCAAAGCCTTCTCCGATTTGTGAGCAAGTTTTGTTTGTAACTTGTGAACTTCTCTCAGCGGTATCGGATTTAGCGTGATCTACTAACCATCCTTCTTAAGCATGTAAGTATTCCTGTAAATTTCGTAGATGACTCTCCTATCAAATAGCCACGGTCTTCCTAATAACACGTGGGACGTGTAAGGTTCCCTTTTCACTCAACCAATGCAACTTGTGCTGCTTCAGGTGTACAACAGTCGGCAACCTCAGTTTTGAAACAAGGTCGGTTAACGCCACATTAGTGTAGCTCCCACTATCCATGATGAAGGCGTACGTCTGATCATTTACCTTACAAGTGATATGAAATAAGTTCTCTCTCTACTCCTCCTCTCATAAGGGTTCCACACTCATAGTGCGTTGGACAACCATGAGAAGCTGGTCCAAGTCCTCAGCATACACATTTTCCTCAATCAATTCTTTCTCGGCATTTTCATCCTCAGCAAGAACCTCCTCCTCAGGTTCCTCATCCGTACTCTCTACGTCTAACTTCAAGATATCTCCTTTGATGACCATTATCCTTTGGTTTAGGCATTAAGTAGCCATATGTCCGAACCCTTAACACTTAAAGCACTTATTTTGGCTGGTCTTCCTACCAAACCCTTGCCCCTTCTCATACGTTTAGGTCAATGCTATATCTTCAGGTTGGCTTTTTTACTTGGTTTGATACTCAGCAAAGTCCGATGACTTGCCTGTCTAGGTTAGCTAGTCATCATTCTGGTTGTTACTAGGCTCCTTCTCTGTTTTTCTACTCGTTGGGTAATCTTAACAGCTTCATCCACTGTATCAAATCTTTAGAGCTCCATAATGTCTCGGATGTCTCCTCTTAACCCAATAACAAACCTTAAGACTGTTCGGGTAAGTGGTTCCTCCACTTTGTATCTTATCATAATCATTTGGAATTCTTGAACATATTCATCAACAATCCAGCCTCCTTGTCTCAACTGCTAAAGCCAAGTGAATGCATCTTGGAGATAAGTTTCCGGCACGAATCAGTTTTTGACCACTCTCTTCATCTCGAGCCAAGTGTTAATCTCTCGGTACCCCTCTCATTTTCTCATGGTCTAAAAATTCTTCCACCACATGGCGGCATATCTAGAGAATTCAATAGCAACAGTCCTCACTTTCTCATAATCCTCATATTGATAGTAATCAAATACACGCTCTACCTTTTCTTCTCAATCCAGATACTTGTCAGCATTCCCAAATCCATTGAAACTCGGAATCTGAAGCATCACATGGTCGGATGCTCTAGGGACCTATATATACTCCTCTTCAAAATACTCTTCTCCCTCCTTATTTAGCTCTCTCAAATCTATCCTTTTCTTTACTGGTCCACCAACTCCTCCACTTCAAACTGATCGAGCTGGGTTCTAACCTCTAACAGGTTGAGCAGCTTATGGAGTGTTTTACGCGATCTCAATAGGTCAACAAGACAGGGCATGAACGGCTCGGGTCAAATCTACTAAGAGGTTAGCTACTTCATCAAGTTTCTCATCAATACTATTAGGAGTTCCTTGAGATTGTCACCCATGGTGGACAACTCCACTGCCATCACCAGCATTAACATTCATACTTGGATCTATCATTTTTCCTCACAGATTTAAATTCAAACAAACACTTTAGAAAGTAAATAACTAACAACATAGTAGTTAAATGAACACAGTAACTTACTCTATTTCGCACACACAAAACAGAGTACAACGGAATTTAAGAAGAACTAACTATAGCTTATACAAAACCTCCACTTTGATACCAAGATGATGCGAACCATAACCAAAAACAAACAAGACCGGTCAATGGATGGGTTCAAGCTTACAGAAAGCTCGAAAAGGGTAAATAGGGAAAGGTATGAAAAGGTAAGAAATAAAGAATGAAAAACACTAAGTAAACCCGCGAACAGCTCTAAAGGATATGACGAACCAATGGAACTTTCGAGGACTTATTGCACAATTTGATATGACTACAAATTGGTCCGATGAGATTACTCACCACTTAACCTTGCTTAAGGGAAAAGATAAGAGTGATGCTGAGAGTAAATAAGCAATGTTTATGCAAGGAAGAAAGTACTCAAGTATATTAAAGGTAATCTGATAATCTTATAACTACAAGTATAGGGGTATTTATACCCGCAAACTAAGGCAACTTGCCTAAAGGAGAAAAGACAAAAATGACATTTCCTAAAGAGGCAATGTACATGTTACAAAGGGCCAAAAATGAATATATAAGGAAAATAATCATTAATACGACAAATCTACATGTAATACTGTATACGTAGTGAGGCAGCATTGGCGGGGTTGTTAGGAGATGCAGACAAAAAGTACAAACAGATAGGTTTGTCCAAACAGGGATGGCCTAGTCAGTCCAGTCTCTCTCTCTTGGCTTTTCGGCAAGGAAGAGGTCAAGTAATTGGTTGACTCGGCAATAGAGAGCAATCGTTAACTCAGCATACCACATAATAATGGGCGGTCATACAACACGGCATTAATAGTGACTCAGCAAGGAGGTACTTGGCCTCAGCCTTAACCTTGGCCGGGGTTGGTTGGAACATAAAGATTCGTTTTGCCAGCCCCTCTATTCCTTGAGCTCAACTATGGGTTAAGGGCTTCATAACTTGATTCCTATCAGGAGCAATATCTCCATTACACAAATTTAGGTTTATTTGTGAGTTGTTGCATTAACAGAAACTCCTCAACCTAGATTAGAGCGGGTGAAATTACTTTAATTTCATAACGGATCGGATCATGTCATGTGACAACACTTGCTTATTGCATTGCATATGATTAATTGTCTAATAACCTTGTTTATGCTTGTTATACTTTCATAAGTCTCCAACCTAAATTTAATGAGTTATGGTTGCTCTATTTAGATTCTCTTACAAGTTTTAACTTCTAATTACTATGTCGCGATACAATTATCCAGAGTTTAGTTCTCCTTTGAAGCTATGGGGAATGAGGATCAAATGGCTATATCATCAAGCCTTTTTCATGTCTTGACAGTACTTTAGGTATATGAACTGATGTGTGAGATGTAAGTTAGCCAATTACTGTAATATGTCTAATTTTCTGAGATTTTAAGACAATATGGATGTAAATATATATATGTATATATGAATAATGGTTCTAACTTTTTATGTAAATTATAACTTAAAATTTAATTGAACTGTTTACTTCAAAATAAAAAGTCATGGATGCCTTATGTAAATTAAATCTATAGGAGGGACTATGAGATCGGTTACTATCATAGATTGGTTTACACAACGGGATTGTTGCGACTCTGTAACTTCGGGGCATAATATTTGCTGCTACATGTGCATCGATCGAAGCTAAAGGTGGTGATCCTCTTATTCATAGCACCAACTAACGATGGGGGAATCCCATGGCGAGGGTTTTCAAGAAAAGTAGTAAGGACTCTAACATAAGCAATGAACAAGTCTCAATTTTAATCCAATTTCTATGTGTTCTCCAAAAGAATTTTGAGGCCATTTGATGTTTAGTGGATGTGAAATCAATTTGATCCAAAAACCACTAGAAAAATGAAAAAATATAGAGAGAGAATTTACATTATTCTAGGGTTCGAATTCTAAAGATAGAAACTTTCAATTTCTTTTTATTCTATGTGTGTTTTTTTTTTTAATCTAGATTTCCTCTCCCCAATTATCCTCAAGACATCCCTATTTATAGAAGGGAAAGTTTCATGCATTATGGATGCTAGAAAATCAACGATTGAATAATTATTCTAGACAAGTTTCTTCCGTAACTTAATGTGATTCTAGAAGCATTTAAGTTACTAAATTCATCATTTCATATTCCTTTAGTTTTTAGGAACTCAATTCAAGCTCAAAAATGAAGTTTTTGGAGATTGAATGGAGCTCCAATGGTAGCTTGGTGCTATGCTCTTCCCTCTTTATTAAGATGTTAAAGACAATGGGAAGAAGAAGATACGTGTGCATATGCATTACATCTGATTTTTTTATGGGAAAATGAATAAAAATAAGGGGATAAAGCTCCTATAAGCACTTAAACTTTTTAAAATTTTTATTTTGGTACCTATACTTATCAAATTTTCATTTTAGTATCTAGACCATTTAAAGTGCATTACATTGTGATTGCAAATAGATGTTAAATGTGCTCACATGGAATAAATCTAATAAAAACAAACAAAATAAAAAAAAATTGTCCTTAGCTTTATCATTATTAACCCTTTGGCACACTTTGATTTTGTTCTTTGGATCTTTTTAGCTTTTTTTTTTTGTTAACATTTAGTCTTTTCTTTACCTAATCCCTTTTGAGTTTATTTCTCATTTTCTTTACCGCTATTATCTTGTAGAAATCATTCGTACGCTTGATTGCTGTAAAACACTTTGGAATATAAGTGTAACACTCCAAAACCTGGGTAATTACATCCTGTCACGTATCCTTATAGGCTAATGACACATTAGGCATCTAAAGTCAACTTATTACATCTCCGCATACTTCAACTTTCATCAATCACCTGTGATAACTCCAATACAATAATTCAAGGATGTTTGAACCATCCTTAATCCATCATTAATTACATAATGATCAACACCTGAATTACTTTATTCAATTAAAGTAAAGTTAAATCTAATATTCAAATACAACTGTCTCAAGGAACCTTGTACTATAACTCAAGCATCTAAGATTCACCAAATATGAAAATTTAATAGCTACCAAAAACTTAGTAAGAGAAGTCTCAAGTGACTTTTCATGATCCAATTTACGAAATAAAAGTAAATGACAACTTCCTGGAAACCTGTTCCTACATCTAAAGATAGAAACTTTCATAATCCCCACAACTTATTCCTACATCTAAAAATAAGAATCCCTAAGGGGTGTGAGCAAAAAGTCCAATACAGCGTAACAGGAAAATACAGTGATGTACATTCACATGGTAATGCACAAGCATACACATTAACTAAATCAATGTAACTAAATGCAACAACCACAATTTATTATATTTATTTAGATCAATCAAGCAACACAATTCTAGCATTCTGGAACTTATAATTCACGACTTCGGCATATAATATATATATACATAAGTATTGGTATTAAGTCCTTTCCTAATACCCTAAGAACTAAGGATCACCTAATCTACCCAAATCATTTTAAAGTTAGACTCCAATCAAGACACCATCATACTAAGATAATTGAGGTGCCACCCCAAGGTTTGGTCTTCCTAGTCCCTTGGGCCTAACCAAGTATACGCAACATGAATTATTTAGTCTAAATATGCATTAGACTCATTTTAACCATTACTAAGCCTATGCATACACAACCAGAATACAAACCCCTTACTTGATTGAAGTGTTTGTTCAGAATCCGAATTAAGCACCTCACAACCTGTTCATATAAGATCAATACACTTATTTAGTTTCTAATTCCATCTAATACCATCTTTTAACTCAAAAACTCAATACTCACTCACTTGCAACTCATCACTTTAAGGTCCTAAGATTGCCAAGAGGAAAAGTTGACTTATAAGATGTTTCGAATGAAGATTCATGTCTAGAAAAGCATGGGAAAGGGTTAAGGACAGGAAGACATGCTTAGAAAACATTAAAAAAAAAAAAAAACCCCACCCCAAAGAAACGTCATTGCAATAAATAGGGGTCATGGTCGAAAAGGAGCAGTCTACTCCTAGCATCCAGAAGCTAAAGGGGATGACATCTGGATGCTACATCTCCTGCAACACCACCACTTTTTGCCCTTTTTATGTATCACCATTCCCAATTCGCCATCCCATCAAAAATACAACTCCACACCACTTTAAAACACCAATCAAAACATCTCTATAACCAAATTCTTATCCCAACTCAACCATTCAATTCATAACTCAATGAAACAACATGTACGAGGTATATGATTAGATTCTTACCTTTAGAGATCCTATAATAGTGCTTCCACCATCAAGAACACATTGTGGAGACTCCTAAAACACAACTTAGAATTTGTTTTAGCCATTACCCTATGGAGAAAAATGAACTCTTTGAATGAATTCGATCAAAACTTATGACAAAAGGGGTTGTTTACAACCTTACCTCAATTTCTCCACCTAAAACGCAATTGTATCACCAAAGATCCATCAAAAAACTTTCACAAATTTGTTTTTCTCACTGCCTTGGCTAGGGAAACGAATTTTTAATAGAAAGCCATTGAAATTCTTTAATAAAATGATGCTTCCAATCCTTACCATAGTTCTCCAAATCCCAATCTTGCTACAACCTGATGAAATGCCCTCCTTGCTTTAAAGATAGTACAAAACCCTAAGTTAAAGTGGTGTGATGTAGAGAAATAGTGAAAAAGGGTTTCCTTAACCCTATGTGGCCTATTTATACCTAGGGTTGTAGGAACTTCCTTATACCCAAATTGCTCTCCATAACTTTTAGTTAATATCAATTAGTGTCTTTATTGTAAAACACCCTTTTATTTTTCATTTTCTTTTTATTTGAGCTTTACAAACCCTCCCCCACCACCAACCCCCCCCCCCCCTTTCACCCACCCACAATAAAACTTTTGTCTTTGAAAGTTAAAAATTTACATACCTTGCTCTTGAAACAACTCTAAGTACTTCTTTCTCATTTCTTCTTCTAACTGTTAAGTTGCTTCCTTTTCTAAATGACCTACCCACTAAACTTTAACAATGGGCATCCACCTTCTTCTTAGTTCTTGAACCTTTATGTTTGTGATCTTTATAGGAGCTCCATAGCAACAAGTCTTGTTGCAACTTTAAGGTCTCCAAGTCCATTACTTATATCCGATGCTGTTTTGTCTCCTACTTTGAATTGGGTTTCCACTTTCTCAATATAGACACATGAAAGACATTATGGATCCCATCTAATTTATGAGGAAGCTCCAGTCTGTATGCCATATTCCCAATTCTTTCTATAACTTTGAAGGGTCTAATGTATCTTAGAGATAATCTGCCTCTTGGCTTGAATTTGAAAATTCCTTTAACTGGAGATACTGTCAACAAAACTTCATCTCTTACTTGAAACTGCATCAAGCGTCTCTATTTATTACATAGCTCTTCTGACAGCTTTGTGCGGTTTTCATTTTCTACCTAATCAATACCACCTTGTCCACTATCTCCTATACTAACTCTGAACACAAAACTTGTCCTTCTCCAACCTTGTCCCAATGAATGGGCAATTTGCACTTCCTACCATATAAGACTTCATAAAAGGCCATTTGAATGGTTAATTGATAGTTATGTTATAAGTGAACTCAATTAAAGGTAGGCAATCGTCCCTATGGCCACCAAAATCAAGTACACATGCCAATAGAAAATCCTCAAGTATTTGTATAGTTCTCTTTGATTGCCCATTAGTTTGAGGATAAAAGGCGGTACTGAACTGTGACTTCGAACCCAAGGCCTTATATAGACTTCTATAAAACCAACCAACAAATCATGTGTCCCTGTTTAACATAGTCTTTACCAGGTACTCCGTACAACCTTACTACTTCCTCAATATATAACTTAGCCAGCTTCTCCAATAAGTAGCTAATGTTAATAAGGATGAAGTAAGCTAATTGCATTAGTCGGTCCATGATCACCCAAATTGCATCATGTTTACTTAAAAGTCTATCGTAAGCCTGTCACAAAATCCATGGTGACCTATTTCCATTTCCACTCAGGAATTAATGGCAACTGTAATTCACTTGCCTATCTCTAATGCTTGATTCTAATATGCTGACAAGTTTGGCATCTCGATACATACTCTACAATCTCCCTCTTCATATTATTCCACCAATAGTACGCCTTTTGGTCTCTATACATCTTTATGCTACCTAAGTGTATTGTGTATCCCGAGTAATGTGCCTCTTTTAACGATTCACTCTTCAACTCTAACATTGCTAGTACACATAACCGACCCTTATACCTTAGCACTCCATCGGCATCCACTGTGAACTTTAGTACCTTTCCTACTTCCATCTTCCTTTTTATCTCCTATATACCCTCATCTTCAACTTAAGCCATTTTAATCTTGTCTACTATCGTAGGTTAAATCCAAATATTTGCTAGCCTCATACCTACTTCTCTTGTCAAAATCTCTAAATCTAGTCTCTTGTGTCCTCTACTAACAGCCTCTGCATCGTTATTAATCTAGCTAGATTCCCTTGTTGTTTCTTACTCAAAGCATTAACCTTGACATTAGCTTTCCCTAGGGGGTATTGTATGTCCAAGTCAGAATTTTTTATCAACTTTAGCTACCTTCTCTACTTGATATTTGAGTCTCGCTGTATGAAAAAGTACTTCAAACTCGTATGGTCGATATATACCTTACACATTTTCCTTACCAAGTCATGCCTGTATAGTTTCAAGGCATAGACCACTTCTACTAAGTCATGGATAAGGTAGTTTTTCTCATAAGGCTTAAGTTAGCGCAATGCATAAGCTATCACCCAACTATCCTGCATCAACACACACCCTAGTCCTTGAATCGAGGCATCATTATAAGTCACAAACTCCTCTCCACTGCAAGGTAAGGACAATACTAGAGCAGTCACAAGTCTCTCTTTCAGTTCCTAAAAACTTTGCTCACATCTGTCATCCCAGTCAAACTCCACCCCTTTTTGAGTCAACCGAATCAAGGGCGTTACCAACCTAGAGAATCCTTCCACAAACTTTTTATAATACCTTATAAGCCATAGAAAGCTTCTTATCTTGGTTATTGCTTTTAGTCTTAGCTATTCCACTACAACTTTTATCTTCTCAAGATCTACTAATATACCCTCACTTTTGACAATGTCACCTAAGAAGGCCACTTGATCTAACCAAAACTTACACTTGTTAAATTTAGTATGTAACTTCTCAGCTCTGAGTTTACTCAATATAATCCTCAAATGTTGCTCATGCTCTTCTTTAATTTTAGAGTATATGTGAATATCATCTATAAAAACCACTACAAATTTATCTAGATACTTTCAAAATACTTAGTTCATGAGGTCTATAAACGTTACAAGCACATTAGTGAGCCAACAACATGACTAGGAACTCGTATAGCCCATATCTAGTTCAAAATACTGTTTTCTCCACATCTTTTACTTTCACTTTCAGTTAATAGTAACATGACCTTAAGTCTATGTTTAAGAATACCTGTACCCCTTACAATTGGTCAAACAGGTCGTCAATTCGAGAAAGTGGGTACTTGTTCTTAATTGTCACTTGATTCGAATCTCTATAGTCTACACGCAATCCAATGTCCTGTGTTTCTTCTTCACAAAAAGAATCGAAGCTCCCTAACAAGATGAACTCTGTCTTATGAAACACTTATCTTGTAGCTCTTGCAATTCTTTCTTCAACTTAATAAGTTTAGTAAGTTCCATTTTATACACCAGTTTTCATATAGGTTTGGCATCTAATACCAAGTCTATTTTAGCTTCTAACCTTCTACCTAATACTAAAAAGGTACCTCCCCTAGAGGCTTAAAAGTGATCACCATATTGTAACAGTCAATAGTTGCATGGTGTCATGCCAATCAATATATACCCAAGATTATGTCAAAGTCTAACATGTCTAATACTAGCAAGTCAACTAGTAAAATCCTTCCTTCTACAACAATCTCTACATCTCAACATATTTTACTCCGAGCAATTTCACTCCCCAATGGTATATTCACAAGGGAGAGTCCATAAATTCAATACGTAATACAAAAGCATTCACCATAGGTTCAACAATACAAGAATAGGATGCTCCAATATCAAATAAAACATGTACGTTCTGGTTAAAAATAGTAAGTGTACCTACTAAAGTATCCACCTTAGAAGTCTCCTAACTCTAACTCTGTTGTTGAAGCACAAAGACCTAGGCCGATGCTCTCTAACGAGGTCCTGGCTGGGGTCGAGCAACTTTGGCAGTGTTTTGAGTAATAGCAAGCTGAGTAATCTAAATAGGTTATTTCCCTATTTCTTTACATTCTACTACTCGATAACCTCTTTGGTTACATTTGAGGCAAAAACCTTAATGAATTAGAGTTGACTCTTTACCATCCTTGCTATCATGTCCGGTCTTACCACATAAGAAGCAGGCACCCTGAGTCCATTTACACTTTAAAATGCCATGTAGCCCATAGCAGCAAGTGCACTTAGGTTATATAAGCATAGGTAATCGAGTTGGCATTAGGGTTGGCCACATCATCAACCTAGGCGGTACAAATGGTGGTTTGTTGCCCTCTCTGATCATAATGCTCAGTATAAGTCTCTTAAATCTTCCTGGTGGTCCATAGCTAGGCATAAGCCTCTTACGTACGACCTCCTTTTCTCTGCAGGCCAGTAGCTCCTCTTTTCTTTTCATGTCTTGCTCTACGCTTCTAGCCTACTCAACTATCTCAACATAAGTGCCCTTGAACCCTACCATTCTTTCCTATAGCTCATGCTCTAACCTAAAGGTAGACAATTTAGTAAGTGACCTCTCATCTCTCCTAATCAACTCAAGCGGTTCAACTTCACATTATACTCTAACACTATTAGATAACCCTACTATAAGGTCTGGTAGGCAAGCTTCATCTACTCCCTAGTACTATCAAGGAAAAACTTATCATAAAACAATTACTTAAACCTTTTCCCAGGGGATAGGACTGGCTGCAGTCTTATTAGTCCTAGGAGCATTTTCCTACCACTAGGCTATAGAACCCTTTAGAAAGTGGCATAGGTTACCTTTTTATTCACGTGTACATTTACCATGGCAAAAGAGTTCTCTACTTCAGTGATCCACTCTTCAGCTCCGATAGGATCATTCGACTTAGGGTAGAAATCATGGGTGATCTTCATAAACAGGTCAAAGATATTCCCACTAGTATAACCACCTGTACCAGCGTCCATGGCAGCTTACCTCTCTTGTCTCTAAATCTCAACGTTCACCCTAATCACCTATATGTCCCTCTATATCCACTACTACTACTACACTAGCACCCCAATCATCGTATTCATGGAATTCAAAACCTAGACAGCCATCACAATGTTTAATCCTTGATCCTAATCATACTAAGGTTAAGTTTAGTTTGGGGTTGGCATGCCTTAAGGAGGGTAGGTCTGTTTTTGGCCTTAAGTTTGCTAGGCCTAGGTCTGACTAGAGGTAGGTTGGACTTGGGCTGGTAGTGGAGGTCTCTATCTTTGAGGTGGCATGCCTATCTCATTCTGATTTGGTAAATGGATGCGGTTTGAGTTAGTATCCCCGCAAGACCACAACTTTCTATCATTTTCGTAAACCACCATTCTTAATTCGTCATCCCATCAAAAATACAACTCTACACCACTTAAAAACACTAACCAAAACATTTCTATAACCAAATTCTTATCCTAACTCAACCATTCAATTCATAACTTAATGAAACAATACGTATAAGGTATACAATCAGATTCTTACCTTTAGAGAGCCGATAATAGCACTTTCACCACCGAGAACACGTTGTAAAGACTCCCAAAACACAGCTTCGGATTCATTTTAGTGACTACCTTATGGAGAAAAATGAACTCTTTGAATGAATTTGATCAAAACTTATGACAAAAGGGGTTGTTTACAACCTTACCTCAATTTCTCCACCTAAAACGCAATTGCATCACCAAAGATCTATCGAAAAACTTTCACAAATTTGTTTTTCTCACTGCCTTAGCTAAGAAAACGAATTTTTAATAGAAAGCCATTGAAATTCTTTAATAAAATGATACTTCCAATCCTAATCGTAGTTCTCTGAATCCTGATCTTACTGCAGCTTGATGAAATCCTGTCCTTACTTTGTGGATCATGCAAAATCCTAAGTTAAAGTTCTGTGCAATGTAGAGAGAGTGAAAAAGTGTTTTCTAAACCCTATGTGGCCTATTTATACCTAGGGTTATAGGAAATTCCTTATACCTACCTCATAGTGTACCCCCTACCCTCCTACCTACCCTCCATCCCCCAAACTTTCAGTTAATAATAGTTGGTGTCCTTTTTGTAAAATGTCCTTTTATTTTTCATTTTTCTTTTATTATTTTCTTTTTATTCAGGTTTCACAATAAGATTTTAGTATATAATTATTTCATGGAAGGATGTATATATGAAGTAGAGAGCCCTTTGTCATTCAACTTGTAGTAAGAGGACATATTTTCATGTCTTTATGAGCATTTTGGTTAATGGAATCATTAGTAGGCTAATTGCTACCATAAGATTCAAAAGGAAAAATATAAATTAGATAAAAGGGGTGAAGAGAGCTAGGGACCGGAAGCCAAATGTTTGATCCGCTAAGTTGTTATTGTAATAATAGGAAAATACCCTTATATCTCTATTAAATTTATATATTTTGTCTTTATTGATATAGAAGAACAAACTAGCAAAGAGTTTAAAGGCCATGCTTAAAGGTTATAATTGTTTGAACTTATGCTCTAGTATACACATTGTTCTCATGCTTCAACTACTTTTCCTTTGAGCCATCACTTCTAATGGACTGGTCATTGTTACTAACATTACTAATGTGTAAATTTGAGAGAATGCTTTCAATTAATTCCTAGCTTCAACTGTCTATTGAATGTAAAAACAGCCTTAAGCACCTTTTTATGTTTGTTTTTATCCACTTAATGTCATTAATTGTTGAGATGAACCTGCTATCTCCCATTAATTTGCATAAACTAGTTGAAGTATCATTAGATTTGAAAGAATGTTTAGTAAAGGATATTATGTTAGAGAAATTAGCAAAGCATCTAATTGTGTGCCAAAAGCTTTTTCCTTATTACGTTGGCTGTTTGTTTTGGATGAAAGTTTATGTCAACACCAACTAAGAGAGAGAAATGTCACCTCAACAAACATTAACATCTATTACTTCTCAAACTAACAGAGATAGTAATATGATGCAATTTAAAGATTTTAAGGTCTGAAATAAAAATTTAATAAGTGTAAGTTCTCAAATGAAAATTTTAAAAAGTTTAAATACTTGAATGGGCTTTATCCCACAAAATAAGAATCAATAATTTGAAATCTTAACTCTTTGCTTAAAGGAAGATTTAAACCCTTTACACCTACCATGCTATTCAAAAGCATATTCACAAAACCAACATACCATCTCAACAATTAATGAACTTAAAATTTACTTAAGCCTAATGAAATCTTCAGCCAAATTAACCAAAAATAAAATTTAGGCTTTAAATTAACTTAAGCCAGTTAATTTTCAAAATTAGGCCTAAAATGACTTAAAAGATTTATTATCATTTTAAAATGAAACTCTTTTTAGTTGGAAACTCAATTGTACACCAATTTAATATACAATAGGCCCGATAATCTATTTTTACTCAATAAATTTAAAATCTTTATTTTATTTTTTAAATTCTTGTTTTTTGGCTTATTTCAAGTTTTTTGTAATTTTAAAGATTTTTCTTTTGGTTCTTTTCATCTATTTTCCCTCTTCTTCTTCTTTTTTTTTTTTTTTTGCAAATTTTCTATTGTGCTTCTTCTTCTTTTTTTTTTTAATTTCATTGGACTTAATGAAAAATTTGATGCTAATCTAATTTTTCATTCATTTTTTTGGTCTTTTCCATATTTTTCTTTTGTATTTTCCTTAAAGGTAAGGGGCAAAAATGAGGAATCAATGTAAAGCCTACTTTTAGAGGGCCTAAGACTCAATTAAGAGTACTTTCTGAATGTTCCTAAAGATCAACTAAACTAAAAAACTTAAATTTATATTTAGAAACGAATTAAATTTTTACAATTTAAAAGCCAATTATCGAGAAAACCTGAGCTTGAAGAACTACAAGCTCTAAAGCTACTTAAAACCGTAAACCTTAAAGCCATTAAGGAATTTTAACCCTAAATAATTAATCGATAATTTAATTTTAATAATTTCATCCAACTTTAGTGAATTTCACAATTTTATGAAAATCAAATCATAAATTACAAAACAATGTAGGATAGAAATCCTAAAACAATTTTCTATAAGGCTATGTCCTTATCTTCATGTATAAGCCTTACACATAAATAAGTAGACCAACCAATCACCTTAGATAACTTATCAATTGAGAGTTGGAATCAATTATCAATTGATAACTTATCAAAAACTAGTGATAAGACAATTTCCTTATCACCTCTTCACTTATACAAAATATGGACAATTTTTCACAAGAATTAATAAGCTTTACTTTAATAAAGGAGACAAGACCACTCCATAGCATGCAAGGACATAAAATGGCAGATCTAAAAAGAGGAGAAAGGGGGGCCATGCATTGGTCATTCACCCATCAATCACTTTCTCTTACACATCACTATTCATCCCTTAATGCTTACATCATCAAGAGTTGCAATTGTTGACTTTATGTAAGCTACAAGACAATACATCCAAGACATTTAAACACTCCTTCTCTCTCCATTTCTAACCGGCCATACTCTTCCCCATTTCTTTCACTTTCAATTTCACTTTCACTTTATCATTCTCTCTTTTGAAACAAACATAAAAAGGGGAAATAACCTTACCCCACAAAATCAATTTTTCTCCCATTTGAAAGCTTCAACTCACGGCATTTTTTTTCCCTTTGCACTTGCGCCATTTTCTTTCATCATTTAAGACATTTAAGACCATTAGAATCTTCCATAAACCCCTTTTCAAAAGACCAAAAGATTCGGGTTTCAAAAGGTAAGCAAAATGGAGGAAGCAAAGTTAAAGGCTTAAGAGGAACCTTAGTGCACAACCACCAAACTTTGCGTTAAGGACGAGTAAGTATTTCTTGTGATGTGTGGGTTGATATTTATGTTAGGAGACTTAGATTTCTTGAAGATGCAAGAAAGGTTTAAGTTGTTAGAATGTCCCAAAATCGTTTTAAGAAACCAACCACAAAACCCTTGCATGAAGTTGAAATATGAGCATGTAAAGTTGGTATTTTGTGAAGACATTTGTTTAATGTTTTGAATGAAAGATTTTAAGCTAAGGAAACCTTGAAATGAGAACTTTAATGGAGGATATGCATGCTGGACGTGAGGGTTCCATGACCATTTGAATGTTGATTTTGTTTCCATTTAGTTAAACATGCTCAAATCTAGATTTAAGTTAAGGAAAAATCCATCACATGAAGTTTTATGAAGAAACCAACTTTGTATGACATGAGCCATGATATGGGAGTTGTATTAAGTATGAGATCTTTTATTTCTTTATGTGGAACATGAGTTAAAGGATCATTTGATTGAAGGAAACTTAAGTTAAGATTTGTACACAAGTAGTTAAGTGCATAATCTACCCCCTAAACTTAAGGAAATGATGAAACAAGTTGAAAAACCAAGTGAGGACCCCTTAGGACTAACATGAACAGATCTGGAACATAGGAAAATGAGGCCTAAAAATATGATAAAAGTAAAAGAACAAAGTGAAAAGATTAACTAAAGCAAGTATAGCGAGCATAAAAAGCCTAAAACCCAAAACCGAGCTTAAAACTCCCAAAACAAGCCTAAAACTCTAGGATGGGCCTTCAACAAAAATCTGATCAGCACCTTAAAGTACCAAGAAAGGTTGTTTGGAAGCCCATAATAAATCCACATAGGGCCCCATAAGCTCACCAAAGTCATAAACCTTAGTTTGAACTAAAAACAAGCCCATTTGACAACTTAAGCTCACTAAAGGGCCCAAGAAGTGGTTGTTAGCCTTAGGAATATAAATCAAAGTTGTAAATCTGATCTCAAGGAGTATTTTAAGCTTAGGATAAAATCTAAAGACCAAGCCCAAAGGATTCCTCAAGCTATCAAAAGCCCATTTACCAAACAAGGCCCAAAAACACTCCAATACATGAGGAACGCTACTATTCTGACCCATGGACATAATTTCATGCCTCATTTCGAAAATCTAACCTTACCACGTTAAAGTACACTCGAAAACGATGAAGATTGACTATAAGATCATAAAAATCGGATTTAAAACGAAAAAGTTATACGCGATTGAACTTTAGGTAAAAACCGGAAAAATTCCGAGAACTAGCTAAGAATATAACTTAAGGAAAATTTACATAGTTTCTTAAGTTTGCTTCAATTCCTTATAAAAATTATTTCAATGATCAGGGGACACTGTTTTCGGAGACGACTTGCCTCCGGACTACTTTGATTGAACCACATGGCAGAGTGAGTAAATTCCCGATGACTCTTTACTTGATTGTGCTTGTAAAGTAGATGCACCTAATCTTATATTTATAAATTTGGATGCTTGTGGGATATGGGAGATGCATGTGTATAAAATTATGGATGAATGTGATGACTTGTTAATTATATATAATAATGGGAATTGTTTGCATGAATATATACTTGTGAATTGTATGGAATGAAATTGGTTGATCACCCTGAAAATCAAGTTAATCACTTATATGATTAAGAACTCAAAATGAATCATGCATCCCCCATATTGCATACGGGTAACACCGACTGCTGCTTCACGCAGAAGATGGGAAGGGACTCACAGGAATACGAGTTTCCTACAGGATTGGGCACTAGCTATGCCATCATATATATTGAGTCTCTGACCTAAGCTGATGGGCTTACTAGGCGCTTGGAGACGCCAACCGTCGGCGAGGGGCCGAGTCTTGTGGCTTCTGCTTAGGGCGTGTGTTTATGGACTGCGGGGGCCACCACACCGCTAGACTTGGGATTTTTAAAGGATATGATTTGATTTTGATAAAGGAAGTATATATATATGTATATATGTAGAGTTTTGTTTTGGTATGAGCACGATAGTGAAAATGAAATAAAACCCAAGGTCTAGAACCTGGATTTTGATTTGGGTCGGTTAATTATCTCCAAACCCCGACTTCAGGGGGCGAAATTCTGAGTCGTATGCAGTTCCTAGGTCACTGCATGCGTTGTATGGCATACTGTTTGTTCATGCATTCATATGATTGTGCATCTAATAAATTTCTGCCTTGTGGTACTGATGAGGGTATTTATCTCACTAAGCGTAAGCTTATTCCCCTATAGATTTCTGTTGGTGCAGGAGAACCTCTTCGTCAATCCGGGCCGAGGCATGCCCGTGGTAAGTTTCGGGTAAAGACGGGTTGGAGCGATCAGAGAGCGAAGAGGACATTTTGTAATAGATTATAGATATTTAGATACTTTATATATATTTATGCATAACTTAGATTTTATGTAGTTCCGTTATGAATTGCATTCGTTTGTAATATTGTTTTGGTGTGGTTCTCACGAGCCCACACAATTAGTTAATTTATAATATAGAAGTAATTTTAGTTAAATTGCTCTATATTACTTGTCTATGAGCCTAGTGGTAACATAGAGTGGAAGGAGCCTTGTGTGTCGTATGAAAGGCCTATGATCAGCAAGGGGGTTGATAATAGACCTTTATACGGTACACGGCGACCTATCACGACAACGATACTGTTGGGTCGTTATAATCAACACATAAACACCAAAACTCTCCCTCAAAAATCTCTACTCTAATACCAAGATAATATGCCTAGACTAAGTTATCACAATGGATTACTGTAGTAAGGGAAGTGGGTCCTCCAAGATATCAAAGAAAATAAAGTCAGATAGAGTTTAGCAAACGCAATTTGTAAGGATATGACACACAAAACAAACACTATATAACCTAATATCTACTTTGATATGACTTATAGAAGGTTATTCACCATAATCCTTCCTAAAAGGATTAATAAGAGTTGTGAGTAAGATGAACTTGCAATAAAAAAAAACACAAATTACTGAACGAAAAAGGAATTCTATTAATGATGTCTGATTGTGGCTGATTTATAAATGGGTATTTATACTCGAAATTCTAGGGAAACTATTACATTAGCATTAATTACTAAAATGGGTGCCTTACACAAAGTGCAAAGAGCATTAAGAAGAATATACACAAAAAGGACAAATTCATAATGTACATAGTGGGAAATTCTAGTTCCATCCATACTGGTATGGTTGTCAGAGGACATGTGTCTTCATTTGAGTAGGTATGAGTCCCTCAGTAGTTTAGTCAAGCTGAAATCTTAGAGAAGCTAAGTTAAAGCTTCTAAATGGTTTAGCAATGGAAGTCTGGCAATCATTTCCCATGGATAATTCCCTAAAGTAGGTTGATAGTCAGGGACAAGTCAATAAGTAGTTGAACAACCCAGCTTTCGGTAAGACTAGCTTGAGATCACATCAAATAGACTCTTAGTTACAACTGCTAAGTTGATTATGAAGCTACTTGAGGTCGTACTAGGTTAATGTCTTATAAGTTCCTCGATCTCCAGCACCGTGTAACACTTGGGACATGCAAAGAACTAGAGAAGCTTGAGATTGAGTAAGAGGTTAGACTCTTCTATGGTAAGTCAAAGGATGAGAATCCTTCTAACCATATTCTCTAACCCATAAGCTCAAGCTCAGGTCAAGGGTCTAGTTGGCCAATTCCAATCAACATGTGCTTTGATGGATGTTTATTCTAAAGTGACATGATACATGTTGCAAGTTATGCACTAGAGATAGTTCATCATGGAAGGTTAAAATTTTATAGTGTCACAAACTTATACTATTCCAACTTGTGAGCAAGATGAATTTTTCTAGAATAATAAAGGATTATTGTTGATCATTGTCCCATTATAAGAGCTTCGCTTGATTATAAGGGATTAATTGATAAAATACATCACGAATGGAAAGAAACTAAGTCTTACTTGAAGAATATGTACATGAGGCCATGGAATGTGTGGTTTGGTCTATTGATTGCTTCAGTTCAAGAGATGTAATAACTATTGAATGAGTAGATGACCCTAAAATTAATGCTATCATATCATGGGAGTTATAAAACTAGAGGAGATTTACATAATACATATTGTAGAAAATAGTAGTAGAGCCTGAGCCTAACCATGAGATGACTAAATCTTTTTATTTCACTTTTTGTGAGTTCTACAGATTTTTATTTTATACCGGTAGAGATGCAAGATTAATTCAAGTTGTTGTAGTTCATAGGGATTGATTTCCTTTTTAAGTGGGGTTTTAAGTGGGGGATAGTGATATCTGTAGTGAGAAAGTAAAACATAACTATTTACCCTACACTATCCATTGAAATGTTGAAAATGAGAACCACACTTGATGCCATCATGAAGAAACTTATGAATTGTGAGTTTCCAACGATATCTTGCATCCAATTCTGATACTAAGTTCTAATTTTGATTTTAAGAGTTTCCATTTATATTATTTTTATTGATCAAAGTTATTAGTTGTCTTAGGATATCGTTTATAGTTAATTATTTCTTTTAGGGAAGTCAAGATTTGATCTGATTGTACTTTAATTCTTAAATATACACAATATTTTTATGTCCTTGCTCTAAAGTCCATAGGAATAATTATAAAAGATATTGATAGCTACTTATGTAATAGGCATTTAGTTTAGCAAAAAGAAAAAAAAACGAGTTAATAGGCATTTTTGAAAGACATTATGCAGTTTCCTTACCAAGACATTAAATGGTGGGAATCAAAAGTTAGATTAAGGCCAAAGACAGGAAGAAAGAAGGTGCGTCTGACTTTGCTTCCGATTATTACTCATTCCGATTCATTCCAACCTCTAGTTGATTCCAATATCTCATTCAACTTCTGATTATGGAATTCTACTCCAGCATATATTCTACTAATGGAATATTTACTCTGAATCTTTATGTAGTTATAATGGATTTAGCATATTTTGAAAAGCAATTTTATTTAAGATAATTATAAATTCCAAGATATTAGGTTACTAGGAAGATTTCTTTCTGTATTTAGATATTATAATATCAATGAAATTTTTTTATGTACTTTACATAATTGTTAGAATTCTTTCTTACTTTTAAATAGGCTATATTATGTCATATGAATTATGATCGAAGATTGTGGATTATTTAAAATTTTATTTTTCACATGTACTGCGTATTTCATGCTTCATGTTGCATCAAAAGTTTAATTAGATACAGTATTTAGTAATTTAAAACCATGTGTGAAATTTATAATACTGAAAAAAAATGCATAGTTGAAATTTAATTATTTAAAACCACGTGTAAAATTTATAATATTTGGAAAAAATGCATAATTGAACTGCTGACTTTGATATTATCAATAACGTAAGATCAAAATCAAGGAAGCGTATATCTGTATATTGGGTCATGTCAAACAAGAAATAATCATAAAGTAATAAAATGCAGAGAATATAATAAGCTCATTCTAATGTCAAAAATCATGGTGTCAAATCAAAAGGATTGCACCCAATTGAAATTTCCAATCTCAAGAAATAATATCCACAAGAAAGAGCAACGTCACACCCATTTTCAAGTATATTTCTTTTACAAGAAAAGAAAAAAAAAATCAATAATCTAATGTTGTTAAATTCATATTAATTTGTATAGTTCTAATTTGAATCCGGTGTAATTCCTTAGTTGAACAAGGATTTTTTTTTTTTTTTTTACCCTTCTACTTGTTCAAATCAATAAGGCAGATCAAATTTAATAATATTTGTAAAAGCCATAAAAATTAATGAAGATATGACGATGATAGCGTCGTTGTGCTGGAAATTAATATATGATTGGAGATAATGACTACGCCGGTGTACTTTTCTTTGGAGCGAACTCCATGGTCCACTTTCTCAAAAGCTTAGGTAGAAAACTACAATTAAACAGAAAACAATGGAATGAGTTGTTTTTGTTAATATTAATTATAGGTCTCCTGACACCCATAACGTTACAACACACACATGAAACTAATAAGGTCAATCCGGTGGCGGCATACGTTAATATACACAATATATTTACATTAGTCAAATTGATGGAAAGTTTTTAATCAAAATCTAGATGTTGAAATTCACAAACTAATATCATCGTCCCACTTGCTTCGTCTGTCATCTATTTCTTTGTTCCCTCTAATTCTCTATCTTTCTCTTTCCCTCTCTCCCTCTCTCTCCCTCTCTATCTATGTTAGAAAATCCATTAAATCAGCCAAATTAATAAAAATTAATAAATAAATAACAAGTACCCATCTTCTCACTCTTCTCTCTAAACTGCTAAATTCGGGGCCATTGGGTGAGACAAACATACCATGTGATTGTAAAGTCTAAACAAACGAAAGGTGAGGATTTCAAGGGTTCTTTTTGAGGAAGGGAGAGTTTAGTGTCGCGTAAAGAGAAAAATGAAGGATCCGTCGTCGGCAGCCGTGGAAGGTGGTTCTAGCGACGGAAAACAGGCGGATTCGGGTGGCAACAACTGGCCTTACCTCAGTAGATATCTGAGGATGATACTTTTGTTTGGTGGTCTTGCGGTTTCGTGTTTGCTCCTACTCAGTGCTGCCAATCCTACGCAGTTCTTGCCAAAATCTTACTATGCTATCTATTCGAATCCCCAGGTAAGAATTAAGATTTAAATTCTTTTTTTTTTTTAATTTATTCATGGGATTTCGTTCGTTTGCTGAATATTTTTCATGTGATATGGTTCTTTTCTTCTTCTTCTTCTTCTTTTTTTTTTTTTTTTCCTTTCCCCTTGTGTCTTGCTCTGTGGTTGTGGTCTATTCTGTTTTCGTGGCCTAATTGTGAATTGTGACGTGATGTTGCTTTCCCTGTTTTCCTCTTTTACGGGTTTACTTCGGGGCATTTGTTATCGAAAGTTTCATTACCTGTGCTTTCTTTATTGAATACCATAAGTCAATCCATTCATAATCCTTAACAATCTCATCCACCGGTTGATTTATTGATCTTATTAAAACGTAATAAGAAAATTTTTTACCCTTATAAATTTTCTACAGTAAAATATAGATTAACATTTTATTGTTGCCTCATTGGTCGTTTTGCTACTTGTTATTGATTTTCAATACAAGGTAAGAATATCCCTTTCAGAGTTGGCTGGCTAAAGGAATAAGTATCATTCTTCAATTCAAAAGTTCTTTCTTATAACAAATATTGCTTTATCCACGATGTGAGTTTATTTAATTTAGATAATATCATTTTGCTTTAGTGATATTGTTTTAATTAATAATATATATCTATTTTGTCTTACGGTATATCAGATTGATTGGCCGCCTTATTTTTAATTATGAAACCGTATTCTCTTTAATATCTAGAAAAACTCATCATGTTATAAGAGCTTCGATTATAATAATGTAATATCCCTAAATTAGATTTACAACGTAATTTCGCTTTTTGTCTGCATTGGTGGGACAGAGATTAACCTTAACACCCTTAGAGGATAAAGGGAACAGGAATATGGAAGCTTCCGTCTCCAAAAGTCATCGGGGTGGGGGGTGGGTTATAAGATTCTAACGGACGCAACCAATGCCCAAAACGTTAAAACCATGTCCTTCTAGTTAGCCGTTCACGGTCATACGGTACATTTACAACGTTTGGGTTGGGTAATTTTGCTATCTACGGTTAGGATTTTTTTAATAGAACCAATCACATCTTTCATTTAATCTTTAATTTCATATTTATTAAATCTCATCAAATAAAAAATGAGACTGATTCCTACAAAAACATGAATGAGACCATCTCACGGTTTTGAATGTTTGACATGCTTATTTACATATTTGAAATCGTAATATAAACTTACATATCATAATTGATTATAACCTTCACACCAAGTTTAATTAATTATTATAGATTAATTGAGTTGAGAGATATAAAATAAAAAGTAGAATGTAAAAAACTTATTTTTTAAATAGTCAAACCAAAAAAAAAAATTATATTATTAAGAAAACCCGTTATATTTTAAGTGAATTTGGTACATAAATTACTCAAAAAAGATTGAAGATTAATTTTTTGTGAACAATTCACTGTTTACATTTTATATTTTCATTTGCTATGTCCTTGAGCAAGAAAATTTTATTGTGAGAAAACCTTCGAGAAAATCGTGCAATTAAAGTATTAACATTAATTTGGATCAAAGTTAACTAAATTATAGCAGTCAGGAATATTTTAAGTCATTCTTAAGCATGTGAACGGTCAACTTCAAATAAATGCTGCCTTTATTATTTACCTCATATAAGGTCGTATCTTTTTCTTTTTTCTTTTTTCTTTTTTTTTTTCCTCTTGTTGCCTAGCGCATAGGAGTAGGGACACCAGCAAGAAATAATAAAACCTTGACAAAGACCAAGACCAAGACCAAATACCAAGTCCAAGGCATGACAATGGTACAATAGCAATTAATTCATCAAAATCCCCCAAAAGAAAATGTATACACTAGTTTTAAGGTTCTTTTGTTTCATCTGATAATTAGGTATCCGAGTAAGTTGATGATAATAAATCCATACACGTTTAGAGAACTTTTAAAGAAATTGAATTTTTTTATCTTCCTTTCTGTAGACACCAAATATGGACCTTAAAAACAATACATCAACCATTGAGGTAAAAACCCGAGGAATCATGCGGAAGAAAAGAAAAAAAGAATGACTAATATAAACCGTCGACAACAATATTCTCGAACAAACTTGTAAATTCAACAAATTTAATCTATCGATTTACATTACTCGTCAAAACTACTGTTGGTTAAAGAGAAAAAACGAAGAATACTATTAACTTGATTTGAACTTTCATATATTCCTTGTGGAACTAGAATTTTGGCCGCGAATTTAGCGGCATGTGACCCGTCGAAACTCAAATCAATAATGAAATTTAATTAATCCAACGGAAGTGTGTCTGTCAGTTTGTCAATTCATGCGTACAAGGGACTACCATAAACATATGTCACTCTTGCAATTATGAGTTTGTGATATTGATGAGCTGTAAATTATTTTAAAAATATCCATTATCTATAGTACCCTATAGATACCAATTCGTCAAATTTAAACTTCGTTTTCTAAGCTTTTATCAAACATATCCTATTAGCATGATAAAAATAATATTTGGAAAAGATAGATATTGCATGTAATCTTATATAGCTAGAAGGATTAAGTTACCGCCTCCACCAAACTGTAATCTAGATCCATAGGTCCAAAGGCATTCGACCAACCAGACTCTTGGATTACGCGGATCTGACTCGGATCACCCATAGCAATTAACAAAAAAAAAAAAAATTTAAAATTATAAGTAAAATACTTACTTGAATAATATTGAAATTTTAAACCATTTAAATAGAAATTAAAAAAAAAAACATTATATCTCATTTACAGCGTTTAATGTCTTGTTAATGACATCATTGAAAATAATTACATTTTAAGAGCTTGACTGCTTGATATTTGTAGAGCTTCACTAAAAGGAAGTTTTTGTTACATAGCAATGGTGGGATTAATATTGACTTTTTGCTTTGGAACTTCTTTTCAAAAACTTTTATCCCATGTTGGATGCAGTTTTGGATAAATAAATATAAATCTTATTCAACTTACTTAGAAAATTGAATAAAAAGTAAAAACTATATGGTTTTTGGACCATGGTTCCTTTTTTCCTTCAATTTTAAAATTTAAGATTTTCTGAAGGAATTTTTTTTTTAATTTTTAAAATATTAGTTGACTTCATTTTGTCCTAATAAACCTATTACCGCATTAGGTTGGTGGAGGAGTAATTATCCTAAGAAATTGCTATTGCTGTGAAACAAGAAATTGTCATGTTATTCATCTTATTATTTATTTTTATTTTATTAAATCTAAATCATTAAACTCACAGTTTATCAAATAATTCAAATTTAAAATAATACAAATTAAAAATAAGATAAATAACGAAACAATTGCCTTAATTCTTTTTAATATGTTTTCATATTTATTCATAAGACCTTAATAGGCTAACAAGTATTTTTTTTTTTTTTTTAACAATTACAATTTAATTCTTATCTTATTCTACTCTGCAAATCAAATGTGCTCTATATCCGGTAACTTTTTAAGAAATGTGTACATAACTTGTAAAAATGATCCTTTCCTTCGGTGAAAATTGTAAAAATTATCTTTAAAGCACCACAAATGATAACAATTTTTTATTTTTTTTATTTTTTTTTACTTGAAGAACCTTTTAGAGTCATTAGTATAATTTTTTATAGTTGTGAGAAAATGAAATTACATTTTTCAAAGTTTACTCGAGTGGTAAATTTGGAGTTTTCTTCTGTTATTTAATTTCGTATGATATGATAATATCTGATTCACGGCCATATTGACGGAAACAGCGAGGAAAGAGGAGGAATAATTTATTCGGAGATTACGATGTCGGAACTTCGAAACAATTCAAGTGCGGACAGGATGATCCTCTTTGTCCCGTCCTCCTTTTGTGTGGTTGCGACTCAATTTCTGTTTCTATTTTAATCCATTCAGAATCAAACCATATCGCATGATTCATTCACTTTTGTTTTTAACTTCCTTTTGAAGACATACCCTTTTCTTACACACACACACACACATACATATATATATATATATATATATATGAGACACGTGAATGGTTCAAAATTTGTATCTTGTTGACCTAAGTAAACGAACAAGATTCTTCTGATCGGATTTCGCCGGCCTGTATAAGGGGTCTCGTCTCACCCATTATTTGATTAAAGAACAAAGAATCATAATCTGTCAGCTTTTGTAGTACTTACTTTTTACTTCTTCTTTTTTCCCGATCGAGTTCGTGTTAATCGTCTGCTTCTTAGATAAACTCGGACGAAAGCAACACTTCAAATGGGTGGGCCCAATTGGTAAAACCCATGAATTCTTAGGCTGCTTTTTATGTTTAATCCTTTCCTCCGATCCATCAAAATTATCGCAACGAAATAAATGAAGTCAATATTAATCAAACTCTTATGTATTAGCCGATGATAATACGACAAGATTCCTCGGTCATGAATGGCAGGTAAACTTGGACAGAGTCCTAAAAGCAGCAGCCATGGAAGACAACAAAACTATAATCTTAACAACATTGAATGATGCTTGGGCAGAAGCAGGTTCCATATTTGATGTCTTCCTTAAAAGCTTCGACATTGGGAATGGAACGGCCAAGCTTCTGAACCATCTAGTGGTTGTAGCACTTGACCAAAAGGCATATGATCGATGTGTAGCCATACACCCACATTGTTATTCACTCAAGACTAGAGGAGCGGATTTTTCCAGCGAGGCGGATTTCATGAGCTCAGATTACTTGCATATGATGTGGAGGAGGATAGATTTCCTAAGACTAGTTCTTGAAAAAGGATACAATTTCGTGTTCACGGTATGTTCCATCTTCCTATTTCTGGCCCTTTTGAATAACTACAGCATCTAAATGATGATGAGCTAATGCTTCTATCTATTACTATCTTTTAACCTTCATATTATTGGACGAAATTGGACAGGACACCGATATAGTATGGCTTCGAGATCCATTCCCGCACTTCTACCCAGATGGGGATTTTCAAATTGCATGTGATTACTACAATGGAAACCCTTCTGCTGTAAATAATGCTCCGAATGGTGGTTTCAACTTCGTGAGATCTAACAAAAGGACCATCGAATTTTACAAGTTCTGGTACCGATCAAGAACAAAATACCCACGTGAACATGACCAAGATGTACTTAATAGGATCAAGTCGCACGAGTATATTAGCAAAATTGGACTGCAAATGAGGTTCCTTGACACGGCTCTGTTTGGTGGATTCTGTCAGCTTAGCGGTGATTTCAACCGCATCTGCACAATGCATGCCAACTGCTGCGTCGGTCTAGATAACAAGATTAATGATCTAACTCTTGTTCTTGAGGACTGGAAAAAATATACTTCCTCTAATTCCACAACAAGCCAATCCCTGCCGTGGAGAGTTCCTCGGGATTGCAGGTACACCAACTTCACTGCACCTAAACCATGCACAAGCAATTTTTCGACAAATATTTTAAAAAAACGGGGCTTCATGATCCAATCGTCAATTATCAACATTTTATAGCTATCTCAATAGTTGGATGGCTAATCACATATCCAATCAACTAATTCTTAAATCTTCTTCATGGCTAATGATCTCTTGTCGATTCTAATTAAAGATTATTAATTTTTCTTTTTCTTTTTCTTTTTTTTTCTGTTTTGGCCATTCAATCAGTCATTCACTTGGGCGGCCTCACTCCCATCATAAGAGTAAACATGGTCATCGTTAATATCTATTCCCCCAAGATGTACAAAGGAAAACGGCATACTATAAGGTAAATGTAATTGGATTTTGTTTTGGCTTTCATTCAAGTGTAACTTTTGGGAACAGCTTCATAGTTTTCCCTCAGAATTTTGTTAAATTGTCTCGTGAGCTACTCTGGAATCGATCACAATGCCATTAGTGGAGATCACAAAGAGAAGCTTAGCAAACATTATTCAAATCCGGTGTGGACCCAAATGAATAAAACTACTGCAGTGAGCCACACAACGGAGCGCCATTTCTGACATGTTCAAGGGAATCGACATTTGACTACTTTTTCAACTGAACTTCAAAAATAAAATTTGTGATTGTATGATTATAGGTATCTGGTCTGGTCACCATGTACCACTTATGCAAATATGAACTTATCTAAATGTGGATAACAAAGCAAGCCCATGAATCAGTGCTCAAATAACGAAATAGTTCATAATCTGTATCAAAAAGTATTTTAAGGAATATACATAAGATTTTCTCTATGTACCCCATGCTTCGCGGTACCTATTAAAAACTTTAAAAAAAAAAATCATGCTGCTCAAGGAATTGGTTTTTCCATTGCCCATATATACAGTTCATGCGCGAGAAGAGGCATCAAGTTAAAACAAAATAAGCTTACAGGCAAAGATTCCAGAGTCCATCTGCTCTTTCTCAAAATTTGGCAGAGCCCCAGCATGTGGAAATATCACCAAAAGCTTAAGTAGAACAAAACGGTGGAAGATCATTACAACTTGGCAAAAGCACGTAGATTCATGACTATATGAGCAACAAAAAGATTGTTTAAGCTTGAGTTAATCTTTAAAAGTGCATAGATACTAAGCCTATCGATTGCCTCTACGAATAGAGACATTCAGCACTATGTCTTCCATTTCAACAAGCTCAAAAACGCAGATGTCTCCAGCCCGTAGAGAGTTGTCCCTCATAAAGTCCAGCCACCCGGCAGATAGTACACTCGTACGTTTTTTGAAGAAAGCTTTGACATCCCACAATCTATCACCAACTTTAAGCTTCAAAATCTGCTCCTTTTTTCTCAAATATCGCCTTGCAAAGCTTAATTCTACAGCCTGCAACACAAATGGGAGTTTTTATGCATTGCTCATTTTAAAAGAGCAAAACCCTATCACATGATCTTACCACAGTGGAACGCTTCACATAACATGCTGTCAAGGTGACCTTGAAGAAAGGATACTCCGAATACAAATTTGTCACATTTTCACGCTTAAGATCAGCTTTAGAATCCACAGGACACGAGGACTTCTTAGATGTTTTTACTGCACAGCTTTTATCATTGTCTCGCTTTATACGCTTGGCTGCACAATGAAAAGATAATGTAAAAGATATTCTTCATTCAGAAAGCTTCTATCTAATTCATAATGCACAAGTGAAAGTTGAATTCTTCTACCTTCATATTCACGACTGGTACAAGAGTTCATCTTACGCTTGAAACACTTCGTCGATCCACTTCTTGTAGCTGGTGATATAGAGAAGCAAAATATTAGTACTACGTCCCAAGATCAAGGGGTGTTAGATAGGGAGAAGCATAAGATTTATTTCACCAACCACATGAAGGACCAGAATTCATATTCTCCGTGGCTCTCAAGATAGAAACCTGGAAATAAACTATAGCAATTCTAATTAACTTGAAGACGCAAGTATAGCCTGTAAACAGATTATTATCCTGCACAAATTCCTTCCAACCCCTTTGTATCCTCACTTCCATCGCATCCTCCCTCGGAATGAACTTGCATTGGACAGTCCAATATCTGTCAGCCTGAGTGAAAAGCTTCACGAAACAATCTTTTGGACCGAGATGTTTCTTCATAAATGGACCTGGGATATTCTGTCGGTTTACAACAAAGCAATAAAGAAATTAGTTGGAACAAGAGGAATTAGGACTTTCCTCTTTCGTTTGGATGAGTTCTGATTTAAATCAATGAAATGCACAAATCCATCTTCGTATTTAACTGAGCTCACCAGAGAGTAGTTAGGGTAGAGGTGACTTGGGCGGATAACAACTAAAAATGATGGTTCAGAGTTGTCTTTCTCTGAGAGTTTAGATGTACAAGCCCCTCCATTTGCCTTTCCAGAGTCACCTGGGACGAGATTGAACCAAAAAAGGAGAAGCTTAGCTCAGTACAAATCAGTAATGAGCTTCCTCAACATGCATTCTCCGGACTAAAAAGGACTCCATTTGATGGGTCTCAACATACATGCTATGGAGTGGTATGTAATAAATACATCTTAAAAAAAAAAAAAAAATTAATTAAAAAAAAGATCATTCCATATCTATAAACGTAAAATTTTAGATCATGCGTTTAGTGTAGCTAATCTCAACATTCATATTTCTCGTTCATCTTGTATAAATTTGAAGTTTTTAAACCTACCAAATGGAATCTAGAAATTTATATGGTATAATTTGGGATCCCATGTACCAAATGCAACTATAAATATTCCTCCATAGTATGTACAGAGATAAATGCACAAGAAAAAACATACATACATTCCACATCCTAAATACTTTCTTTTGACCAACGTCCTAAATCCTCGTACATACACATAATATGTGCACATAGCAAGCAGAAACTAACCCATGGATGCTGCTAACTTTGGCTTTGCACATTCTGTTTTGGATTTTGGAACCTTGCCAATTCTAGCTTGACAGTTTCTAGGCCTATAACTTGAAGCAACATTTTCCCAGACGTCGAGATCCTCCGAAATCTCAAAATCCGGTTCCGTCTTAGGAGAGAACAGCCCATGATTGACATTATCCTCCTCTTTGTTACAACAGGGTTTAACAGGATACCTAATCTCACAATCACTCCTGTCAAAAACGGCAACATCGAACTTCGAACTCCCACTATAGGTAAAAACTAACAAGTACCCATGTTTGATATCATAGAACTCTACAAACTCAAGCCAGCCATTATGGAACCACATGTTGTCGTTCCCATCACCTTTCAAGCCCACTTTCCATACATTACCACATGGGACTTTCAAGTACACAACTCCACCAGAAGACCATAACTCTGTTCCATGCTGTGCCACAAACTTCCTAGGAATATCCTGCACCAACAAAAAACTAGTTAAGAAAGTATATAAACAACAAAATGCATGAAGATGAATATGTAAAGATAAAAATGGATAGGTAGACATTTAAGAGTGAGTCTTACAAGCTTTCCACTGTCTTTAGGTAGTAGTTTGAAGAAACGGGGAGCACTGGACTCAAAGTAGTAATTGCCATCTACATTCCCCACATTTGGAGACATGTTCATTACTTTGGAACACAAGTGAAAAAATAGATGGAACCAGTGCAAGTAGGAGCTTTTTCTTCTTCTGAAACGTACAGCCACAAGAGCCAAAGAAAAAGGGAGGGAAAAGGTCGAGTCCTTCGAAGTGCTTGCTTTCAGTGTTCATAGGACTACGAAGGAGGGCATGAGTAGACATGTACCTGCTCATGCAGAAGAGTACTAAATTAGCAGTAAATTAAATCAACGGAGAGTGATATTTTCAAAGAGTCAAATCGTAGAAATGGGAAGTCTTACCTACCATCGAGAGTACTTCCTTCTCTACTGCACTCGGCTTGGCGTCTACGTGGACTCAGGCCTAGGTGCAATAGAACTTAACGAAGAAGTAACACGAAAGATAGATAAGATAAATAAGACCCTATATTTTTCGTACAGGGATCATGTAACACATTAGATGCGATAACAGTTGTGATCTCCAAATAGAGTCAATAAAGTTTATTCTTCCAGTGAATCAAAATGACCAGTAAATTAACGTCATGAAATTCTAAACAAAAATTTACTAATCATCTATCTTAATTTAAATATCAATCTCACAATGAAATTTTAGTCTCCAGTCTCGATACTAATAATCTAATGACCGAATCTAAAAATCAACAAATTGTAAAATTTCTACTCAAATAATTATAATTGAAAAATATCATCAAATGAGTTGACTTTATAATTTCAACCAAGTTTATTCTTTAAATAAATCAAAATGACCATTGACTAAATGTCATGAAATTTTGAATAAAAATTTAATAATTATAAAATAAAACTTTAACTATCTTAATTCAACAATCAACCTCATAATCGAAAGTCTAATCGCTACTCCCCATATTAGTAATTTGATGTCCGAATCTAAAAATTGACAAACTTTATAATTTCTATTTAAGTACTTACAATTGAAAAATATTATCGAATGAATAGAAACACATATACATAATCAAGCAGACAAAAAGTACAGATTTACATATATACACGAGATAAGTATCCACATCAAATGGAACAAATACCAATTCATTAACTATATTTTAATCTAAAAGTAATATAAAGATATTCACAACCTTAAAACATCTATATAATATTGGTAATGGGTCCTACCAACACCTTAAAAACCACATAATACAAATCTACCTTGATCATTTCCATATGGGACTCCATTTAAGACATTACCGCATAAGAATCATCGAAGTGTCACCTTAAGATCACTAGTCCTCCTAGTCCCTTAATACAATGCACAAAATTTAAAGTCAAATTATTTATTAACTCTAATTAAACTCGCTAACCTAACAATCACAAACAACAAACAAGTATCTCACACTTGGTTTAGCAACATAGTAAGCAACCTAAAAAGTCACACAAATATAACTTATCTATAGTAACCTATTTTCATATCGCAATCTATTATCTTATCCTTAACTAATCATTCTCTAGCTTAATTCTAATGATATAAACTAGGGTGTAACTAAGAAGTTCTTAACAATTTTTCAATATACCTAATTATCCAAATAAATTTAGATTTAGTTTATTTATTAGTTTGATAGTATTTAAGAAAAAAAATAGAAAGAATTTATTTAATATATTAAAATATGGTTAAATAATACATGCAACCCAAGATATACGACACGTAATAAGCATATATGCCATGTTCTCCGAAAAAACAAATAGCATTT
This sequence comes from Lumnitzera racemosa, assembly GCA_024138005.1. Lineage (NCBI taxonomy): Eukaryota > Viridiplantae > Streptophyta > Magnoliopsida > Myrtales > Combretaceae > Lumnitzera > Lumnitzera racemosa. Next base: position 73,143,366 of record JAMXBC010000003.1, read on the forward strand.
ATCCACTTATTAGACATGTCATGCTCTCCTTTGTATACGGCGTATATACATTCAACACACCCCCACTTAACAACTCTCATTTACTTCGCCCCCCTACCCCCACCCCTAATAAAACTTCCATCCTCAAAAGTTATCTTACTCCTAAATCTTAAACTTGATCATTATACTATACTTGAACTTATTTGATAACTTGTCTCCCCAAGATCCACTCTAAAATGCTTACAGCTTTGATGAACTTCTCCATTGTTGACCAAAAATTTGCACTAAAATCTCTACAAACTTACTTCCCCCTTATTGGCCATCTTTACTCTCATTATATTATCTTATTAAAATTCCCACTTATCTTTAAGATTAACACTTAATATTCTATATCCTATAACTTTTAGCCCTCCAATTGCCACCTACTAAATTTCATTCACATCCTTAATCCATTCCATTCTTCCTCTCATTGAGTTACACATTTGTGATTACTTTTTGTACACTCATAAGACAAGAGTCCTTCTTTCCATCGTTTATTAGAATTAATCTAACTTACTAAATTGCTTTAGTCTTCTTGTTTCGCTATAAGTTTCCTTACCAAATGGTTCTATATAATTTTTCTTTCACTACATGTTAATCCTTTTTACCTTAACATATTTGACGACTTTACCCCTTAAAATCTATCTTTTGTATTTAAGCATTTGTCCTATTATAACATTAAACTATTAAGTCCCTTATTAATCTCTTAAATTAAATACTTTTGGGTTATCCATAAATCTCACACTTTAATTGTAAATCTTTACTAATATCCAATACCAAAATTATGCTACCTTTATCCCTTAAACTACTTTGGCTTAAGGGCCCGAAATTGAATTACTTTCCTAATACCACCACGTTATAACTATTATCTCTTGAAATAGTATTTTTAGTTTTGTTCCCCAGCAATTCAATTTATAAAATCCCCCTTCATTTTATAGACTTTAATCTTCAATTATAATCCTTAAATTTACCAATAGCTATTCTCATAATTTTCTATAAACTAGTTGCCTAAAAACTAAAGTCCCTTCTATATATCCATTTATATTTGAACTCAGCTTATGGTCTATAACAACCACTTCTATCAAAATTACTTCTTAGTAACATTAATTCATATAATTCCATCTCATATCTCTACTGCATTGGAGTATTACTATGTCTATCTTCACTTTCTTATTAATTCTAATCTTTATCCACTTACAATCCGAATTACAACACTATCCACACCTTTATTTTAATAACTAAAACATTAGTGCATCTCATTCCTACACTTGAAATTTCAATCTTCCCTATCCATAACACAACAACATTTTAACAAGCTTCATTTTTAACTCCATCCTTGACTTTTAACAAATTGGAAGTATAGCACACTAATAAGAAAAGCCAACCATTTAGTTTAGTAAATTCTTACATTAATCTACAACTTTATGGTTAGAATTGGGAAGCAAACTCTTCTACCTTTCTCACTTATCATCTCTTGTCAATAACACCAGCTTACAAATTCTTACGTTTCCATTCTTTTACTACCGCTACTACCTTTTACTCCTAAGCCAAATTATTTCCTTACTTATCTTAAGCCCATTTTTTATTATTAAGTGGTTAATGTCATCATTATGCATACATAATCACATGTTTGAAAATGTTATATTACCTCAGTTATTATATTCACAAGTTATGCTCTTGTTATCACATTAGTCACTATTACTTATGTTTCCTTAATAGCTTATGTTGATAGGGCTTTTTAGCCTTAGTTATAAAGCCTTAGGCTTAAGTGTTTAGGCATGCTCCAGATCCCCCCAACATCCTCAAGGTCAAAGTCTTAGTCCCCCTTTCGATAGGTCTACCTGTACAAGCCCTTAAAAATGGGTTAGCTCAAACTCAAAGATGAACGAACAATCAATGTGTTGACTACCCATGCAATACACTCGATGGACTTGAGTGTTGGTCCAATCTTAGCCAACAAAAGAAACTAGAAGCCTCTAATGAAGTCTTAAGGTGCTCGAGTCCTTAGCACTTAGGTCGGCAACTAAGCCCATAACCTAGTAAATCCACTTCAACCACAAGACCCTAAGCACATGGTAGGTACTTGGCACTTAGGTTAAAGAACACTATGTCGGAGGCTACTCTACTTATCTTCCTTCTCTCTCCTCATTAAATGCTACGTAATAAGCTATTGTACTACCTAAGAGCTAGCCATCCAAGTTATGATGGCTATTGATGGGGATTTACCTCCAATCACCCCAAAACCTCGCAAACCTATATCTAGCCAAGGTCGACTTATTCTACTCAAGACTAAGTTGATGCCAAAAGGTCAAGAAAGGAAAGAAAGATAGCTTGGCAACAGCTCTGTTAGCTGTTGAGAAGACTAGGGACCAAACAGTCGAGGTCCTGAGTTCAAAGCTTAGCTCAGTACAATACGGGGAATATAGTAACAAGCAATCCATTAGTTCAACAATTGTGAGCCAACATCATTGGAAGCTTAGCCTAACACATCAAGACTTCAAGGAATCTAACTCTAGTTCAGACAACCATCTACCAACATAATCTTGCTCGAACTCAACCTACCTCAGAACAACTCGAATATCCTATACACTAACCTTCTTATTAAACATTCCGTTTAGTATAGTTTTGTATACTTGTAAATATTTTCTTTAACTTTAGTTGTAGGTTTACTTTAGGGTTTAAGACCTTGTATATTAGTTACAATTTTTCCACTAAGATTTTAAGACTTACTATAAAAAGCAATTATTGTAATTGGTAGTAAACATAGTTGAACATTTTAAAATAAGAATATACTTGATATCTTCATGAGCTGTTTAAGCTTATGTCTTGTATTATTTAGTGTTGTTTCACCCTTTAATCTTTCTTGTATTCTTATCGATCTTCTTCTTAAGATTGTAGTGAACTCTTCATTTAAGCAAGTTAGTGAGTCATATCTAATCACTCATTTGAAATCTAAGTGTTAATTTAGTATTCGTGAGGTTTATTGAACCTTATTTCAAGCTCGAACTCGATTATGCTCGTGTTTTAGTGCGTGATATCCATTCACATTCACACACAAAATCCTTTTTACTTACTATTTCCTAAGTTCTACTAAACCTGAATACCCATTTAGGGTTTTGATTGAGCTATGAATAGTGCTCCAGCTAACCTTAAAACATTGGGGCATATCATCTATCCTTATTAATGGGACAATCTCGCTTCCTAAGGTTCACCAACCAGTAGAAAGGAGTTGTCTTTTCTCATGCTAAGCATGCCTCCATACCCTGATTGCGCATGAGCTAATCCTCATCTAACGTATGTCCCTAGTAGGTAAACTTCATACCATATAAGGATCCCTCTCCTAAGCACTTCTTATACACTTGTGACACTCAAACACTCTCTTTTTCTTCCCTTCAAAACTCTCCTTAAATACTAAATAAGGTTTTCTTATAGGTTCACCATCGCACATAGACTTAGGGAAAGGTGAAGTTTGACCCATCGGTTCATTGAATGAACCTAAACTCATGAGCCATAGGCTTAAACCGTAGGCTGGCTCGCTAGGCTTGGCAGATTGGTATGGTTTAGTATGCTTAACTCGTCGAACTAATGAGTCCAAGCCAAATTCGAAGGACCAATGGTTCAAACCGCTAACTTCAACCTTGAAAAAAAAAATGTAAGTTTAGATAAATTAAATGTAAGTATTTGCTTCAATTAAAGTATAAGATCAAATTAAATATATATTATTACATATATTTATAAGTTGATATGGAAATGAAATAATTTATACGAGTCTATAGAAAAAAGAATTACTAAAATTCATATATTTTAATGTTGGTAAAGATAAATAGTTATAACATAAAATATATTACTTTGACTACCAAAGGAGTTTGGTTATAAAATATCATAATTTTCATACAATCTTGTCTAGCATTTAAGAGAGCAACTACTTTTGTAAGTTAATATATTTTAATGATTTACAAAATTGTAAATGTATTTATAATTTAATATCATTAAAAGTCATAAGGAAAATATTTATGTTGTATATAAAACGATAAGTGTATTATATAGTTGATAGATGATGTGTCTTTACAATATTAGTCTCACTTCTACATAAATTATATTATTTTTTAAAGTTTCCTCTAAAATAATGAAAGATGACAATGAATATTATCCATCACAAGTCTAGTCTTACATTGATTATATTAGCGAACTTTTCTTAAGATATTGCCTATAAGAAAAAAAAAAAAAAGCTCCCTTGCTCGATTAACCAATGGTAGATATACAATAATAACCGTGCATTGTTGAAAGCATAAATTATTAACTCGTGCCCAGTAATTAATAAGGTGAATTTCATCTCGTGAAATAATCAAAATTTTAAATTTTTATGATATATTATAGGTTTTTTTTTTCAAATTAAAAGTAAAGATAAAATAATGTAATTTTTCAATTGAAAATGCAAATGAAAAAAGTTAGCTCAACTCATTGAATCTTCAGGCTAAGTAAATAGGTCTAAAATTGGCCCTAGCCGGGTTAGTACTAAATAAAACACATAGCGACCTGTAAGCTTAGCAATTTTAGGTTAATTTTGAACCGATCTAAGGTTTAGTCAGACAAGGTGTCGAACCACTAAAAGATCATCAAAAAACATTCTTAATAATATACATTATCACCAATTACATATATTTTATTTTGTTTAACTAAATTTTTCTTATAATTATTTAGTCATCTCTTGTTATCTTATTGGTGTTACCATTTCTCATCCTTTTTTAATAATTACTTATTTTCTATCTATTAATTTCTTATTATCACATTCACTTCTAACTTTAATTTAAATGCTGCGATTCTTAATTTAATCATCATTTAGCTAATTTAACTTTTAAGGAACTTATGCCTCATATAATCAAATACAAGTACATTTAAATAAGGTTGATGAATACTAACATGACTACTCATCTTGACAAAAACGTGAACAATAACTTAACTTAAGTCATCAAGACAAACTCGATTTTACACTGCTAAAATGATGCACGAGAATTCACACAACATGCCATGTTATAGGTTAAATAAATATAAAAAGGAAATCTATCAGTTCCATTATAATGTACAAATACCAAAATATTCATATAATAATGATTTACATACTTTAATCTTGTTCTCTTACGCTAGATACTTCCATAACATATAAGTTTTTAAATTCATCATTCTTGTCTATTGATGCATTACTACTAATTATTATGTGGTTTGGTAAAAGGAAAAGTACATTGTGTTTATTACATGTTTTGACCAAATATATTGCGTATACATGATTATTAAATGTACACAACATGTTTTTTTTGCTTATGGAATGTACATAGCCTATACTTCTGATTATGGAATATACAAAGCATGTACTTTTGTTTACATGGCGTATATTGCACATTGAAGACCTTCGGTATGTATATGATGGATTTAAGCCATGCAATTGTTGTTTGGTTCTCTTTTTCTTATCTAATTTTAATTATGACTCTTTGAAGTTTCATATCTATAAGGGTTGAGGTTATTTTATTTCTTATTTATGTATTCATAAATTTTATCATATATCTTTTTATTTCATCAATCATGAATTTATTAAGTTGTTGAATGTTGTTAGTCATATGTAAGTGGAAGCATGCATAACAATATTGTGATATTCCAACTTGATTCTTGTTATTGTTACTGCTATTGCTATTATGATTGTCTTAGGCAAACTATACTCAATCTAAGTTAATATATGTCTTAATTGGTAATAAGCCTATTAAACGAATAAGTTTATTAGTTTCCTTCATGTTCTTTATTAGAACTTCTTACAAGTCATTTTCCTAATCTTACAATAGAAGAAAGAAAAATAACAAAGAAAGAGCAAGTAATAACAATAGAAGAACAAAAGTGAAATTTGTAAAACTAAAATGAAAGGAAATAATAGGGAACAGTGAAATAACATATTCATATCTAGAAAATAGGAAATAGGAATAGCAATAGTAACAAGCAAAACTCATTAATGCTAAAAACAATACCTAGCCCTAAGCAACCCTTACTAATCTCATGACATTGAACTTGGCCTTACACTACTACTCTTCTTATATCTCATGATAACATTATAATTGTAATACCTTAAAACCCGGAGTGTTATAGCTCATCGCGTGTCTTTATCATCTATCGACACATCAACCAATACTAAAAACCTCCAAAATATCTATTGTAATCTCTAAATAGTTTCGATAAAATTTTATTCTTCTAATAAATCAAAATTACCACTAAATAAATGTCATGAAATTTTGAACAAAAATTTACTAATTATAAAATGAAACGTTAACTATCATAATTCAAAGATCAATCTCATAATCAAAATTCTAATTGTCACTTCCCATCCTAGTAATTTAACGGTCGAATCTAAAAATTGACACATTCTGTAACTTCTACTCAAATACCTACACCTAAAAAATATTACTAGATGAGTTGAAGTTGGGTATGGAATACATAAATACATACGTATGATTAAAGTAATAACACATTCACACATACACATGGGACGAGAATCTGCATTAAATGGGACCACCACCACTTCATTGACTATATTTTAATTTGACAAAAGATATAGAGGTGCTCACAATCTCAGCTCACATCAATATATAATACTATATAATATTGATGATGAATCCTTCCCAACATCTAAGGAACTAAGTAAAACTTAGATTTACTTAGATAAAGGACGAGCCAAAGGGGCCATGTTGCCTTGCCCCTACCCCTGCCCCTCGCCACCCTAACCCTACCCCATCACCACTCCCTACCACCACCAAAAACAAAAAAAAAAAAGTTAAGTTATAGACCATTCCATAACAAATAATTGGCTAGTTTATTCATTTTCTTTTATGTCGCCTTAAATCCTTTTATTTGAACCTCTAGAAAATACAAACAGCCTCGCTTTTAATTTCCTTTTGTCTTTTCTCTAAGCTAATTGCTAGGCTTACTTCTTGGAAAATCTACTACACATTAATCTTAATTCTTTTACCTCTATACAATGTAAAACCTACTTACACAAATTAATAATAAAATCTATTGTGTCTTGCAAAACCAACAACCACTGGTTAATAAGTCAAGCGAAATCATATTTACTATCTTTGACTTTTTCTTGAAACTCCATCTTCTAATTAAATAACATTTTTGTTAAAAGAAGGGGTATTAATTTGAAATATATGAATGTCTTTCCAAGTTCCAACAATATCAATGTATAAATTAAAAAAAAAAAGTCTATAAGTATTTTATTTCTTATTTATGGTAGTTATAACTATTTATTTTGCACATGTTTTAAAAGGGAAAAGAAAAATTACTGGTTTATTCTTAAAAAAAAAAATTGTCTTAGTAATGTCAGTTGCCAATGACTCTCGAATAATCATTATAGATAGTCTTATTTTAAGATAATATATGAAGACAATCTTTTTACTAATGATAAAAACGAAAGCCTTTTCCATTTGAAAAGTAAAATTCATAATATTTGTAACTTATTTTGAATATAATAATAATAATTTAATCTATCTAATTTATTGGCAAGAAAATCATTTTTTTTTTAAATTGATTTACTCTTTTTTCATTTATTGACATTATGAAGCTAATGCTCCTCATAATTAGAATTTAAAAGCCTATGTAGCATTTGACTTACATCACTATATCAATCTAGCCTCTAGTTTACCATTTGATTCAGTTAATTTTGACCATGTAGTCTACAATATAACAATGGATTGCTCTTTTTTCTACCATAAATATCACGAAGAACAAGTTAAGAACTAAGATAGAGAATGAATTCTCACTGGTTAGAAAGAAATATTACTATAAAAATTGACATAGGTTTTATTACGAATGAATTTTATGATAGAAAAGAGGATTTTTTTTTATTAATTTTTGGTATGGTAGATGATATTAGTTTTATGCCCCTTCCTAACCTCCCTAGTGCCAAATCTTTAACCTTACATCCGTCTTAACCCAGATCATTTCTTGGTAGGACTTTAGTTAAGACACCTTCATGCAAGAATCATTGTAGTGCCACGTTTAAATCACTTGTTCTCCTAGTCCTTTAGGCTCAATCAAGCGTATGCAACACATAAAAATTAGTTAAGTTTAGTTGAATTTGTTAGCCTAGTAATCATAAATAACAAACAAGAATCTTGTATGTAGTTTAACAACGTCAAAAGCAACCTTAAGTCAACTTTTATTTTTGAATGGATCACACAAAAATAACTTATCTTAAGTAATCTATTTTCATATCACAATATATTATCCCATTCTAACTAATCCTTTTCTAGTATATAAATTAAGTTATACCTAAGGTATCCTTAACTGCTTCTTAATGTACTTAATTATCAAAATAATTAGATTTATTTATATATTAGTTTAATGGTATTTAAGAAAATATATAAAAAGAATTATTTAATAAATTAAAATAAGATGAAAGAATACACGTAATCTAAAATAAATATATGTAACAAGCATACATGACATGTTGTCCAAAACAACACATTGTGTATGTCTACTTCTTAGATACAACGTGCTTTCCCTTGTATACCTTCAACACGTTGTACACTTTCATTTTATCATCTTTGCTTTGCTTTTTTTTTTTTTAATTGCCTCAAACCACTAATCTAGCTCCGTCTACTAATTCAATCAACCAAAACAACACCTCTTGACAAGATTAATCTTAACACCTCCATATCTAAAATTCTCTCCTTTTTTATTCTATCAAGTCTATCCATCCTTAACAGTGAAAAACACTCAAGTGTATTTTCTCAATACATCAAAACTAAGAATATAACATCATTACTAGCAAGGTTTGAATGTACCTTATTTGAGACTTTGATCAACATCAAAGCTTTGTGCACCTCAATTCTACAACATTGAACAACCTAAACTCTAATTTATTTTCAGAACTCAAAGATTCCATACAAATAGAAATCATGTCTTGCTTTTCTATATGCATAGCTTTTATCTGACAATAAAATTCTCCTGTAGTTTAAACTTTGAGAATGACAAATAGGTTATAATAAGATATTTATAGATAAGGTTTTGGGTCTTTTCTCTTTCTCAGAATTGCCCCAAACTTGATAAGTCTCATTTATTTAGGTGCCCTTTATCTATAAAACCACTTAATTTGATGAAAATGTAAGATTTTACAAAATATTAGAAAAAGAAATATTTCTATTTATTTTCTTCATTTTACATCGAAATAAAGCTTAAACTTACAATTCCATAATTTTTCTATCTCTTACTTTCATTTTTCTTTTTGTCATAAATTTCCCTCTGTTTCCACTTATTTAAAAGTTGCTGAGCACAACGTGAGAGTTTTAGCATAGAGTTGAACTATGAGAGTTTGAGAATGAAATTGTAAGTTCAAATTCAACTAAGTGGCACTCAATCAAGCTCGCATTAATTTAAAAATAATTTTCTTTGAATAAAATAATATTGATGATTACATTTAACTTAAACTTAATATAAGCTCAACCAAACATGCAAGTCTTTAAGACAAATACCACGATTCACAAACTTACTACTCAACTCAAACCTAGAGTAACTCCATCTTAAGCTCAATGTGACTTTGATTCAATCAAACTAAAGTGGATTGCAAATAATTTGACTCTCTGAAGATATGTTTATGTAGTTGTATTTGATATTAACATTAAACCTCTTATATAGGAAAAGCAAGGAAGATGAAGGAATGATTTAGGAACAAAAGAAAATAATGTGATTCCGTAATTTGGAAAGGAAGAAATTTAGAGGGAAGGAAAATACAAAAGAATAAAATTCTTAGGATCTACACTTTTTACCATTCAATTATGAGTGGGTATAAAGAAAAAATAAAGTTCAAGTTCTAATAGCAGTTTGTTTTTAACTTATTGATTCCTCAATGATAATATAATAATTGAATATTTAAAAGTACTTTTAATTATTATTTTAAACCCTCCCCTTATTCTTTTATTGCCTTTTCTCTCTATCGTATACTAATAAATTTTTGCTAACAATATATCTACAAAAATTAAAAGCTTAAAACATAACACAATTAATGATTTAAACTCTATTCATGATTGATGATTTAAGAAAAAAGTAAAATAAAAATTCATAAGTAAGTGAAAAAAAAAAAGAGAGATACATATACACATATATAAGCATATAAAAACTGAATGCATTTATTTTTATAATTGGAGTTTGTGTATTGTTTATTAGTTCTTCCATATGCAAAACTCATAAAACTTATAACAAAACATGCACAACTTGTAATAAAACCTACGATATCAAAAAGCAATAATTTTTTTTAATCTTTATTATTTCATTATATGATAGTAAATAAAACTTATAGCAAATTGGAATGAAATATCACATAAGAGAGCTTTAGGTTAGGATTTATATTCCTTTTATGGAAAATGTAATAGACTATTTTAATTTTCTTGATCGAAAAAATAAAATTCTCTTTCATTCATTTCATATATATTATATTATTTAATAAATTGTACAAGATAGGTTCTGGATACCTTAGACCTTGTATTTTATGTACTTTAAAGTATAAGATAAGTATGGAGTATGGAGACACCATACCTATACCCTACTTTGTGGAAGCAAATTCTAAAAAGTGCTATTGGGAACTTACTTAACTCTTAATACTCACTTAAAATCTCTCCAGTCAAGTGGATACGAGTGGTTACTCTATTCAACAATGTTACCTACTCACTTTTATCAATAATATTGTTAATCATGGGTTTATTCCGAACATCATAGCATAAAGAAAAAAACTTTAGAAAAGTGAGATAATGTTATCTAAATTGACATATTATCTAGAAAGGGAAAATAAAAATGCCTCTAATAGACTAAAATTTCACCACTTCATCTTCTTTTATTTTCAGTTATCAATCACTAAAAACAAAATAAAGACAAAAATGGAAAAAAAAAAATTAAGACTTATCGTATACTTTTGCAAATGACATAAGGCCATTGAATTTACAAAATTATTGGAAGCTTTTAATATTTTAATAGCCAACTATATGGAAGCAAAAAGCTTGCCATTTATCATTTTTTACTACTTTCAAATAGCATGGCTATGAAAGGTGCATCATCTTGTCAATTAAAAGCCAGCATATTCAACTATCTAACACAAATCAAATGTAAGCATAAAGATCTACCTACTGTGGGTGTGAGGGTTTAAATGTGAAGTTCATGTGCGTACTGTGTGTTAATCACACTATATATGACTAGGGAAATGACTCAAGTGACTCGTACTGAATGACCTAGAGAGGAGTATAAGGAAGAGGAGTAGGAAATCTCGATAAGGCTCTAACGCTTCAGTCATAGGTGGAGTAGCTCAAAGGGTATCAAACCCTACTAATGGTGAAGAAAGGGGTTATGTTTCTAGAGGTATTTGAGTGTTTCATCTTTTACGGCAATAATTTAGCAAAGTAACAACATTAGTGCTAATTCTCTCTAGTTCAAATGAAGAAAGGAAAAGGGTGTTTAAAGAGAATGGCTCATAATATCACCTGTCGAATCTCGATGACGATCAAAGGCTAGAATTAATCCCTTCCTTTTAATGGACTTAAGATGGGCCTCCTTTATGAGCTTAGACCTAAATGGCCTTACCCTAGTAATGCTAGCCAAGTTAAGAAAGATTAGATCGGATAGATTGATCTAACGAACCTTACTCCAAACCCATAATGTCAAATCTCCCTTGATTATCCCTATTGTATATAGGCTCAGCTCTTTAGGCCCAATTACTTTAGCCCGAAAAGTCAATCCCATGTTACTTATTAGGCTTAAGGCCCATGGATTAAATTTAGTCCTCTACATTTTGACTAAAGTCCTTCAGACGGAGTCTAAAGGGTTTAGGTATCAAATAAGCCTTTCAGCTAACCATAATTCCACCTAGTGCGCGTGCACTTTAAAGCAGTTACACCGCTATTGGTGCATTTAATTTACTATGTATACATATATATATATATATATTGGAGATTCACAAGATAGAGGCCTAGTATAGTGTCACATGGCATTACGAGAACTTTTCTTAGTGTACAATTCTACAACACTATTCAATCCGCTATCGCTCGAGCTATTCAAAGTTGTATTGCCTCTAAGACTAGAATGGGGTTGTAGCATTCACCAAGAATTTATTGAAACTTCGAATCTTCTATAATAGATCTTGTGAGCTAAATTGCCTTCGTTTGATTTGTGTAAAGGGTTTGAGTTATATTTGAAGCACCTCCCAATGTTGACAATGGCGTTTTGATGATAAGAGCCTTTATCGTTGCCTTAATTAATTTTGAGATTCAATAATGTCCATGCATAGCTTCTTCTTGTAACTACCTATTGATTTACAACTCGAAGTCATGCTTTGAGATATTACTCATGGAATTAACTTTAAATCCTTGTTGCCTAATTGAATTGCTTTATTGAAGGTCACGTTGCTATTGACATAAACTAGTTTCTCCCTTTTTCAATTTGAGCTACTTGATTTGTCCCTTCTAGTCCAATTTCATGTCTATCTTTCATTAGTTCATCATGATAGTTTAAGATTCTTGTATTTAGGACTATAGAACCTAGGGTTTTATGTGACTGTTGGATTTATTAATGATTTTCAATAAAGTTTCTATCTTTTTTTATTTAATTATGTGTTTTTATTGTTAAATAATATTTCTATGATATCAATCTATGATATTATGCATGCTGATTAAGAAATCATATAGGTAATAAGATCTTAACAGAATTGGAGATAATTACATGTGTACTTAGAGATAAGATACATGATTCTTCTGGAAAGCTATTATTTTTGTATGGGAATTCATTGTACATTAATGCAATTCTAAATTATATTACTGAGTGATGAGATTCTGATAAATAATTTAGGATTAGGGTTAATATACTTAAAAAAGGTGTTAACTTCAATTATGAATTCCTCCAGTCAAGAATAATAGAGATAAAATTGGATAGATTTTTAGTGGTCACATATTAAGCACTAGGGGAAATAATTCCTAAATACGTTATTTTCCTTCTTAAAGTCGTTCTTAATTTTATCGCTTCCCAAATTGCTTAGTTAAGTCTTATAATTAAATTAGTTTGTTAATTTTATTATTTTTAATTCATTCAATCCATTACAATTTTCCAGTTATATAATAGAATTAAGGTTAGTATTAGTACTCGAGATCTCTAAGGGATCGACTTGAACTCACAACCACTATATTAAAACTGATAGGTGCACTTACCTCGTATTAAGTTTCTTGCACCATTGCCCGAGAACTCAATATTAACAACACTAATCGCTTTATTACTTTAACCATTTTTTTTTCTCTTTTGTTTTCATTGTTTTTTTTGTAATTACTTTGAGCTGCAATTGATTCTATTTTTATTGCCCTTGTAATGCATGACATGAAGCAACCCAAAAGATTTGATAGAACTTAATCTTAAAATCGAGAGAACTATCTTTCAAAATTTGAGATTGCGACCTAGATAAACTGTGTCTACCAAAGAAAATAGGTCAATTGTTAAGGTTAAGGAAGAGGGTAAAGAGGCCAACACTCAATTCATCAATAAAAAAGATCTACTACATATGGCTTACAACGATAATGAAGTAAACCGGACTATGTCCGACTATTCAAGGCCTATACTTACAGAAGCTGACTCTAATGTCACAAGGCCGACTGTCATGACTAACAACTTCCAAATTACACCCAACATCATATAAATGGTGCAACAATATGTTCAATTTAACGGTATCCAAGATGAAGATCCTAATGCTCACATGTCTAGCTTTCTAGAGATTTGTGATACATTTAAAATTAACGGAGCCACGAATGATGCTATCCGACTACAGCTTTTTCCTTTTACCTTGAGGGGTAGAGCAAAGCAATGGTTGAACTACCTATCGTAGAACTCAATCACAACTTGAAATGAATTGGCAGAGAAATTTTTGTAGAAGTATTTTCCACTTGTGAAGACCACCAAACTTCGGAACAACATTTCTTTCTTTGCCAAATTAGAAGTCGAGACTCTATATGATACTTGGGTACGGTTCAAAGATTTGCTTAGGAGGTGCCTAAACTATGGCCTCCCACTATGGATGCAAATTCAAACCTTTTACAATAGTCTCAATTTATCTACAAGATAGATGATTGATGCATTTGCAGGAGATACATTGAACATAAAGACACTTAAACAAGTACAAAACTTAATTGAAGGAATAGCAATGAACAATTATCAATGGGAAAGCAGTAAAGTTAGGCAAAAGGTTACGGGAATTTATGAAATGGACTTGACCACTGCTTTGGTAGCTAAGGTAAATCTATTAAGTAAGAAGATTGATGCACTCTCTATTAGCCCTCAACAAATACAACCGGATGTAAGAAACTTTGGCATGCAGGGTTACGGAGAACAAGAACAAATAGAATAGGTAGATTATCTAGGAAATCCACTAAAGCAACAAAAAAACCCCTATAGCAAAACTTATAATCCAGGATGGAGGAATCATCCCAATTTCTCATGGGGAAATCAAAACCAAGGCTAGTAGATGACCAACTTTGGCCTACTTAGATTTCAAAGACCATTACCACCTCCCCTTCCTCAAGCAAAAAAGTCCGATTTAGAAGATATTCTCACTAAATATATTCAAGGAAATAAGGCTTGGTTATCCAACATTGAATCATCGTTGAGGAATCAAGAAGCTTCCAACCGTAACCTTGAGAACCAAATTGGTCAACTTACGAAGCTAATCTTTGAAAGACCACAGGGAACACTGCTATGAAATATAGAAACCAATCCAAAGGAACATGTTAAGGTAGTGACACTTCAAAGTGAGAAGGAGTTGCATGTTGAGAAGAAGGTTAATGAGGAGACTAATAAAAGCAATGAGGATGTAAAAGCCAAGGAAGACTTAGAGTCATCTAAGGCAAAGGAATACTAACCACGCATCCCATATCCCCAAAGACTCAAGCAAGATCGCAATGACCAATAATTCAATAAGTTCCTTGACCTCTTTAAAAAATTACATATTAACTTACCTCTCATTAATGCTTTGTCATAGATGTCAAAGTACGCTAAGTTCTTGAAAGATTTGTTATCCAATAAGAGGAAGCTTGAGGAGCCTTCAACAATCACATTGAGTGAAGAATGTTTAGCAATCGTACAAAACAAGTTACCTAAGAAGCTGAAAGACCCAGGAAGTTTTACAATTCCTTATCATATTGGTAACTTGTTAGTTGACAAAGCTTTAGTTGATTTAGGTACTAGCATCAATTTGATGCCCTATAAATTTTTCAAGCAGTTAGGATTAGGGGAACCAAAACCCATATGCATGAGCTTGCATTTAGCTGATATATTTGTAATATATCCTAGAGGCATTATTGATTATGTATTCGTCCAAGTGGGTAAATTTATTTTTCCAATTAACTTTGTGATATTGGACATGGATAAAGATTTTGAGTTGCCCCTTATCCTAGGTAGACCATTCTTAGCTATTGCTAGAGCTATTATTGATGTTAGTGATGGCAAGCTCATTCTCAAAGTAAGAGACAAAGAGATCATGTTTAAAATTTCAGAGGCTATGAAAAAGTCTGTTGATCAAGATGATACTTGATATCTTTTGGATGTTACTGACACTTTCATTTTAAGTTATATGCACGAAGTTCTTTCTAAGGATCCGCTAGAGGGTTGCTTGCAATTAAGCATGGAAGAAGCTCCAGAAGATCTTATTCAATCCGAGTTTGTAGCCCAACTGGAGGCAAATAAACCTACCTCTATTGAGAAAGGGTTTAAAGAGATTGAAAAAATGAAGGAAGCACAGTTAAAACCTTCGATTGAGAAGCCACCAGTATTGGAGTTAAAGCCATTGCCTGATTACTTGGAATACATCTTCTTAGAGAAGGACTCCAAATTACCGGTAATTTTAGTAGCTAATTTAGAAAAAGAATAGAGAGAAAGGTTACTAAAAGTACTCAAGGAGCATAAGAGGGCCATTACTTAGAAACCATCCGATATTCAAGATATCAATCCCTCCTTTTGTACTCATAAGATTTTGATTGAAGAAAACCATAAGCTGGTTGTACAACCCCAAAGACGCTTGAATCCGAACATGAAAGAGGTAGTAAAAAAGGAAGATATCAAACTCCTTAATGTAGGCATGATATATTCTATCTCTGATAGCTCATGGGTGAGTCCGATGCAAGTAGTTCCAAAAAAAGGTAGGATGACAATAGTTCCTAATGAAAAGAACGAATTGATCTCAATGAGAATGGTAACAAGTTGGTGTATATGTATTGATTATAGAAAGTTAAATGATGCTACATGTAAGGACCATTTTCCCTTACGTTTTGTTAATTAAATGATAGAATGATTAGTTGGACATATGTTTTATTGTTTTCTAGATAGCTTATCTGATTATTTTCAAATACCTATTGCACCTGAAGATCAAGAGAAGACTACCTTCACTTGTCCTTATGGCACCTTTACTTACCGAAGAATGCTTTTTAGTCTTTGCAATGCACCTGCTACATTCCAGTAGAGCATGATAGCCATTTTTGATGATTTGATTGAGAACATAATGGAGGTATTTATGGATGATTTTTCAATTTTTAGCAACTCATTTGACCATTGTTTGAATAATTTGGACAGGGTACTAACCAAGTTTAAAGAGACCAATCTTGCACTCAATTGGGAGAAGTACCGACTTCATGGTATAAGAGGGTATTATGTTGGGTCATAAGATCTCATATCAAGGAATTGGGGTTGATATTACCAAAGTGGACATTATTGTGAGGCTACCATCTCCAACTTCGGTTAATGCCATGAGAAGCTTTTTAGGGTATGCAGGTTTTTATAAGCAATTTACTAAAAACTTCTCGAAAATTGCGTACCCTTTGACCAGGTTATTAGAGAAAGATCTACCATATGTTTTCTCTCAAGATTGTTTGAAGGCTTTCAATATCCATAAAGAGAAACTTACCAATGCCCCAATCATGGTAAAACCCAATTGGGCACTTCCCTTTGAACTTATATGCAATGCAAGTGATTACGTAGTAGGGGCAATATTGGGGCAAAGACGGGATAAGCACTTTTAACCAATTTACTATGCTAGCAAAACTTTCACTAATGCTCGCAAAACTCTCACTAATGCTCAAGAAAACTACACTACCACAGAAAAAGAGTTGCTAACAATTGTTTTTGCCTTTGATAAGTTTCACTCTTATTTGATTCTATCTAAAGTGATTATTTATACTGATCATTCTGCTCTTAGGTACTTGTTAGCAAAACCAAATGTAAAGCCAAGGTTGATTAGGTGGATCTTATTGCTACAAGGGTTTGATGTGGAGATCAAAGACAAAAAAGGTACTAAGAATTTAGTAACAAATCACCTATCTAGATTGGAGAATCCAAACTTGGAAATGTTCGAAGAGAATGAGATCAAGGATGAGTTCTGATAAGGAATCAAATAGAAACAACAGCGAATCTAGAACGAAAGAACAGGAATGGGTATTCAAAAGATAATGGGTACGAAGAACAGGAAGGTTTTGATGATGAATATGAATAGATATAACTTACCAAAACATAAACACAATAAGGGGTTTGAGCTTTAAATAGAGTTCGATATGACTCACAAACACTAAATGTTGCTCGGGGTTTCAAATGAAGGTTAGATGCAACTTAATAACCAATTCAAATAAAGGGGGTTCACCACAATCTGAGAACAAGATTGATAAGAACACGGGGATGATTAAAGAGTATAATCAACACTCAACAAATGCTTACTCAAGTATAGCCTTGCTCGAAAGAGGAAAGTTTCACTCTCTGTATATATTTCCATATATCTATGTGTCTATCTATATCTCTACAAATGTTGCTATTGATAGCAAGTCCTAAACCCTAGTAACAAAACTATAAATAATGTATAAGACCTTAAACCCTAAAGAATTGGGCCTATAAATAAAATGGAGGAAAACATATACAAGAATATAAAACTGTGTATTTTACAAGACTCGGCATGCAGTCATTCGGTATGTCTTGAAAGGAGTAGTATTCGAACTGGATGGGGTTAGAAATTGGATGTCCAGGTCTAAGGAAGGGTCCCTGATGTCTCGAGTATCTTAACCAAGACACCAGAAAGGTCGGCCCACAATTGCCGAGTCATAGAATCAATCGACACAAGTCTCTCTCTAATGTGCCAAGTGGTTCTTTGGTTCCGATTACTCAATTGTATGATCTTTTGACACATCAGCTGACAACAGACCTGATGCCGAGTGTTCATCTTCCTTCCTCTCGTCCTTTTGGCTGCAGTTCGACCTCGACAAGCATTAATAGGCCTTGGCTTGGATGTGGTTAAAGGTTAATTCTGACCAAGTTCCCTTAGGAGTGACTCTATGCCATCAACCAGGTAAGTGATATGGAAATACCTTGGTTTGCAGATATCACCAATTTTTTAACTACTAGGATTATACCAAAAGGACTTTCACACTAGCAAAAAAAGAAAATTTTTCTGATGTGAAGCATTTATTTTTAGGATGATCCTTACCTGTTTAAAATATATATAAATCATGTTATTAGGAGGTGTGTAGCACACCTCAAAAGATGGAAAATTTTGAGCCACTATCATTCGAGGCATACGGGTGGGCATCATAATGCCAATAGGACAGCTCATAAGGTCTTAGAGGCTGGATTTTATTAGCTTATCTTATTCAAATATGCCCAGAAATACGTTGAAATTCGTGATCATTATCAACGAGTGGGGAATATATCTCGTAGGGATGAAATGCCAAAAAAAAACCCATCTTCGAGGTTGAGGTACTCGATGTGTGGGGGATCGATTTTATAGGCCCTTTCCCGAACTCTAATGGCAATAAATACATCGTATAGCTATTGACTATGTCTCTAAGTAGGTAAAAGCTAAAGCTCTACACACTAATGATGCTAGGGTAGTAAAAAAATTCTTGAAAGGCTTATTTTCTCGATTTGGTACTCTTAAGATAATTATAAGTGATAGGGGAATACACTTTTGTAACGCCCAACTCAAGTAAGTGTTGAAACGTTATGGTATCACACATAGAATAACCACCCTATACTACCCCCAAAGTAGTGGTTAAGTGGAAGTTGTTAACCAAGATCTTAAGCAAATTCTTGAAAAAACCGTAAAGCACCATATGAAAGATTGGTTAAAAAAGTTAGATGATGCTTTATGGGCAAACAGAACCGCTTACGAAATCCCACTAGGAACTACACCCTACCTACTTGTATATGGGAAGGCTTGTCATTTTCTAGTAAAGATAAACATAAGGCCTATTGGGCAATTAAAAGTACTAATGTTGATTCTGAGCGTGTAAGTACTCACAAGAAGCTTCAATTGAATGAGTTAGAGGAATGGCGAGTGAAAGCATATGAGAACTCAAAATTATACAAAGAAAGGGCCAAGAAGTAACACGATTAGTGAATCAAACAAGGTCAACAATTTAAAGAAGGCGATCATGGCCTTTTGTATAATTCTTGCTTTCATTTATTCCTGGGTAAGTTGAAATCTAAGTGGTCTGGACCATTTACAATTACATAAGTTTTCATGTATGGGACTGTTGAAGTTACACACTCGGAGAAAGGCACATTTAAGGTAAATGGGCAACGATTGAAGTCATATTTGGGTAGAAATTTGGAGCACAATAGATGGGGAGGAATTCTAGCTCCACTTGACAAAACAATCACAAGCTCCAATCCTATCCCGGTGAGCTATCGACGTTAACTATAGCACTTCATGGGAGGTAACCCATGCCTAACTCTTCTTTTATTTGTGTTTTGCTTTAATATTCTTTGATTTCACTTTAGTTCTTTTAGTTCATTCCATTTTATTTTTTTTATATAACTTTGCCTTACTTTTTTTATTTATTTTTTTTTCTTATTTAAATTTTAGTCATAGGTTTAAGTTCACTTTTATGTTGCACTACGCATACAGTAGTCTTGCTAGTCGGTTAGTAGGCAAGGGTCAAGGGGACAGCGCCCCCTGTAAGGTTTCCAGGGCAGCACCCCGGAAACTAAACAAAATTCCAAAATTGATAAGTACAACATAATAAGCTTTACTTTTTAGTTTAATTTTTTGCATTAGATTTTTTAAACTTATTTTCTAGTTTTAATACTTTTATTTCTTTAAGTTTATTTTTTTCTTTTTACATTTAAATTCATGAACTTAGGTTAAGCATAAAAAAAAAAAAAGAACAAAAAGTTACACGGGCATGGGATAAGATTATATCCTAACCCGTGTCTACCTAAGCCCCTTCAACGGACAGCAAGCATAGAAAGTTATATGAGCGTAGGATACGATTGTGTCTTAGCTCGTATTCACCTAGGAACATACATACAAAACAAAAAAGTTATATAGGCTTGGGATACGGTTGTGTCCCAGCCCGTGTTCACCCAGCACCTACACGATATATATACGCACTACACAATACTTTTAAAACACAAACACTCATAGGTATAAATACAAAATCACTCTACCTTTCATCTTCTCTCGACCTTCTTCTCACACTCTACTTTTCATCAACTAATATCTTCATCAAATCCAACACAATCCAAGTAAGTTCATCTCACACTCTTTTTTTTTTTTATGACCTCTCTTGTTCATGCTTTGTTTTCATCATTGTTTATGCATGCTTAGGTGAAATAAATTTAGTGCTTTTGTGACTTTGAACACAAATCTTGTTTGAGAACTTGCTTAGTTTTTATTCATTCATGATAAACATGCATATTTGCCTGATGGTACAAGACATGATTATGTTTGTCACAAATGGTACCCATGAATAGAGCTTCTATATTCCCTTGCGTTAATAGATTTACATGCTTTTGTGATGCCCATTGTTGCTAGATATTACTTTCTAATCTATCAAATATGAATTTGGCTTCCAAATTCAATGTCAACTACTCAATTAAGTCATTTAAGGTTAGAATTGTTAAGAGTGATTTTGGGACATTTAAAGTTTTTGAAGTATTGGGAAGCCTTCATCTAAAGAAGATTGTAATATAAAGAGTCTAATGTATAACTAGTTGGATGAATTTGCTAGCCATTTCTTTTAACTCAACTAGTTTTGTGGATGCACTCTACATGTTTGTTCAAATGTCCCAATGAGATTTCTTTTAATATCCATCACTTCTACTCCTTTATGAATCTCTCTTAGTTTGAATTAAGTGTAGGAAAGATGAGCATCTCTGATTTGGTGTGGTGTTTCTTCTTAGGTACCGAATGGAAAATCGCGTAAAGCTCACTATTCGAAGAAAATCCAAGTATGTGGTGTCATCTTCCATGCAAGAAGGTGCCATTGTTGAATCATTGGCCACTTTCCTTCCAATAGAGCACACAATGCTCTAATTCAAAGAGGAATACTAATTGACTCGCTATAGCTTACTTAAGAACTAGCCATTTAGTGAAACACTTCGTTTAGATTGGGATGTTCTCGCCCAACTAGAGCTAACAAATGAAATGAAGGAACTGTTAAAAGGAACCATTTAGGAGGATTCTTATCTCTTGAATCTCTGGTTTATAAGGAGTTGACATTGGAGTTCTAATGTGCATATAAACTTGATAGAGAGAGTATTAATAGATAGGCTCCAAAAACAAAGTTCATTTCACTTTGAATGGCAAGCCTTTCTATACAACAATAGCTCAATTGGGAAAGTATCTTGGTCTCTTTAAGGATAAATTCACACAAATGGAATAGTTCTAACACTTAACATATCATTTTTCATGTGGAATAACACTAGGGAAGTTGTGTGCTGGTGATGCTTATGATGGAATAGCTCATATTGCTGATGGTGATGCTTATGATCTAGCAGTAAGTAAGGCCTCTCAATTGGTCAAACCCGAATATTGCGTTCTTTACTGGCTCTTTGCACATACATTGACCAGAAGAGGTTAAAGCACCAGTGTGGTTTCTAACAAGGATTGCCTCTACCTGTATAGTGTTATTCATAAGCACCTAATCAATCTAACCACTGAGCCAGCTAAACTTTTCCACTATTAAGCAACCACTACAAGGAAGAAGGGGCATATTTATTGTGGCCCCTAAGGTTGTAGTTTGGCCCTCCTTTACTTTCACTACTTAAGTTACTTTTATGCGACTTAACTCATTGTGACTCATAAACCTTTTACCAATGGGACGTCAAGTTAGACACACACAGACTACCTCTAGAAGACAAACGCCTTTAGTAAGCTCTGAGGAAAAATTTGATATCTTGATGTCTGAGATTCACTATATCCGAGAAAGTATGGATAAACTTTATATCCACCAAGACAATTGGAAAAATTTCATAAGATGAAAGAATCAAATGTAGATGTGAGGACAGTAAGAGTGAAGAGGAGAATGATATTGCCGTAGTGAAGAGGACGATGGGGGTAGTGAAGAGGACGATGAGGGTAGTGAAGAAGAAGATGATGAAGAAATGGCGAATGCACCATCTAATGGGGATGATGGAGATGGGGATTGCAATCCCTCTTCTTAGTTGATTTTCCTGTGTTTTTAGTTGGCAAGGGCGTGTGCAATTGGACATATAATGACGATGGCCTCCTAATTACGAACTTCTCCACATGCTTTTCGACTATGAGGGAAGTATTAGTTTCTTTTTCCATACATGTATTCCCTTTTCCCTATGATATTTTGAAATTGTTTCATATCTTGTTATTGTACTTTCTTAGTCGTACATTGAGGACAATGTATGTTATTAAGACGAGAGGGGATATATATAAATTTATTACTATTTAAGAGACCAATTATTCACATTTGACTCAATTAATTTTTAAGAGGTGATTAATAAGTGATAGAATTTGAAGTGTTGGGCCAAATCAACTATTTCATCTTGATCATTATTAATCTTATTATATTTTACTAGAATTGATTAGTCAAATCTTTGGAAGGCAAAGTTACGAGTTATTTAGCTCAGGACTCTAGGACTTAAGATTGGAACAAAATCAGTAGTTGAGAGTTAGTCATGGTTATTTTTAAATTTATTTTACTATATATCTTTCTCTTGGAAACTTTTTTAGCCCTATAATTCTTAGGAAACAAACAAATGAAATTCTTCCTTTGAAAAACCTCTGAAAAATTGCAATGATTAGAGGTAGAAAGTAATAACAAGTGTATGAATAGTTAAATAAAAAAAATTGGTAAGGATTCATCTTAATTCATCAGAAGAGTGAGATTGAGTCTCAATGCCAACACCAATGAAAAAAAAAAAATTGGTATGAATCAGCCTTGGTCTATTAGAAGAGTAAGATTCCTTCTCGCTACTAATATGAAGGATAAATTGGTATGGATCGATCTTGATCTATTCGAATAGTGAGATTTTTTCCTTCTACCAACATAATTGTCCATTAAAGGTAATTATGCTTAAATAAAGAAAAATTAAAAACCTCCCAACAAAAGTATGAACTAGGGAGATGATTAGAGGATGAGTGGATGTAAAATGTATTTGTTTTAGATTATGACACTTGGCGAGATTGAAGAAAGAATTGTATACACTTTAGTCAAATGAACAAAATTTTTATGACTCTTTCCCAGTTGGTGAGATGTTAAATCCAATTTTTAGTTTAGGAATCTTTAGTTAAATGACTGGAGTAAATTTTGACTTCCATAAATTAACTAATAAACTCTAGTATTAAGTATTGTTGGAGTATTCGAATATAGTCAAGTGAAATTATGACATTATTAAGGGTGAAAATGATTGACTTTATTATTGCAAGTTAATTGAAAATGATTTTCTTAGTTTTCTTCGAGTCAAGTGTATTCTTTACCGGTTTCCTAAGTAGTGATAAATTTTATTTAGCGTTTCTTGTCTCAACGTTTTGTTTTGATTTATTTGCTGGACAAGCAAATGCTCAAGTATGAGAAGTTTAATAACTATTATTTTAAATACACTTCATATGATGATTTTATAGTATTTCTCTTATATATATATTTTAAAAAAATTGATACTTAATTAAGTAAAATTTTGATTTCAAAGTTTGAACGCATTCTCAAATTGAAAACGAAGAAAAGAAATCAAGTTTTACTCAATTCAGAGTTCAAATGAATGAGTTATGAAGTTTTAAAGTTACATAAAAAATATGAGAAAGTAGTAATTTTTTGTCAGAAAGTTACGCAATCTGGGACACAATTATGTCCCCAGGCTATGTCTATGCAGAATGATTTTTATGCTAAGGTCAATAAGTTACATAATTTGGGGACACAACTCTATCTCAGGCTGTGTTTGGTAACAAAAAAAAGAAACTCATAATATATTATATAAGGACTTAAAGGGTTTTGCAAAAGACTTTTGGACATTTAAAAAAGAAGATACTTGAAGAGAAGGAGGAGAGAAGGGCGGAAGCAATACTTAACTTTAAGATTGAAAAGATTTTTCATCAACAAAAGGGGGTTTTCATGTTTTATTTATTGATTTTGTTGCAATTTGCTTTTAATTTCATCATGATAGTTTAAGATTCTTATATTTAGAATTGTGGAACCTAGAGTTTTATGTGACTATTGAATTTATTAATAATTTTCAATAAAGTTTCTATCTTCCTTGATTCAATTATGTATTTTTATTGTTAAATGATATTTTTAGGATATCAATCTATAATATTATGCATGATAATTGAAAAATCATATAGGTAATGAGATCTTGATATAATTTGAGAGTATTATATGTGTATTTAGAGATAAGATACATGATTCTTCTAAAAATTTATTATTTTTGTATAAGAATTTATTGTACATTAATGCGATTTTAAATTATATTACTAAGTGAAAAGATTTTGGTAAATAATTTAGGATTAGGGTTAATTTGTTTGAGGAAGGTGTTAACTTCAATTATGAATCTCTCCGGTCAAGAATAATAGAGATGGAATTCGATAAATTTTTAGTAGTCACATGTTAAATACTAGGAAAAACAATTCCGAAATACATTATTTATCTTCTTGAAGTTGTTCTTAATTTTATTGCTTTCTAAATTGCTTAATCAAGTCTCATAATTAGATTAGTTTGTTAATTTTAGTATTTTTAATTCATTTAACTCATCATAATTTTTCGGTTAGATAATAGAGTTAAGATTAGTATTAGTACTCGAAGTCTATGAAAAATCGACTTGAACTCACATCCGTTATATTAAAAAATTGATAGGTACACTTGACTCGCATCAGGCAACAAGTAGCAACATTAGTGAAATAAGTTGTGCAAGCAACAGTCATTGAAGGCAGATGGAACCACCCAAAGTCCCAGATGTGATGCTGGCGATGTTTCGTCTATTGTGAAGGTGGGTAGTTGTTGAAGGCAAATGAGATCATCCGGAGTTATAAACACAGAAACAATGGTGTTTCATTGGTTGTGAAGGTTGGAGAAACCACTTGGAGCCTTGAAAGTAGTGTCAATGGTGAGTTCCGTCCAGTAGAAGGCTTGAAGACCGGTCAAGTTAAGAGCTATGATGGATCTGTGGCTGGGCTTAGAGAAGTAGGAGGTAGATTGAAGCCAGTTCTATAGTAGTATTGAAGAGTTAAAATCTTCGGAAGCTCTGGTTTGAGTTCTTAAAAAAAAAAAAAAACGGTACGTATCATTGCTTCGTCCTTCGGTTGGGGTCGAGATTTGTCTTACGTAATTGGAATGTTCAATACTAAAGCAGTTGTTTTGTTGGTAGCCATGTGTCGCTTCCTTTAGAGGGTCATAGATTCTCATTGGACAAACTTTGTGCATTCTGGAGGTTGCACCCCTTATTACCCTGCATTTTGGTTGAAGTGCATCAAGTTCGGAAGCTTAAGCAGCTGCAGGCCAGTGACCTTTACTTTCCTTCATTCTAAGTTGCTAACATTCTTCTTTTATCTTGATGTTGACCTCTGTTATGTTATTCCTCAACAAAAGTCGGTGAAAGCTTGGTGAAACGGCCTAAAACACATAGCTGACGACGGAGGAGAAAGAGCCAAGAGTTGTTGAGAAAACAAAAATAAGACTAGAGGTTTCCCCTTGGTGGTCTCTACAAATCTGTTGTGTTAGCACCCAAATCTGTGAGATAGTAGATTTCCTTTAGATGCCTTACTCTATGTTAATCTGGTGAGAATGACCATAGTCTTGCACTTATAAATCCAGAATCTGGTTTGTTCTTCTTGTGGATAATTACTTCATAATCATGCTTGACCCTGCCCTTGTAATTACATTCCTTCCTCTATTACTTTCTGTGTGTGCTCTGTTGGGTAACCTATGTGCATATCTCTATTTGGGGATTTTTCTTGGAGCATTGCATACATATTTTCCATGTAAAGGCTGGCTTTAGATTAATCCATGCCCCTCAAACATTAAATCCTACGGCACTAGACCTTCTCCAGCCGATCCACAAGACCACTAGCTGAACCACAATTGTAGTTGTTCCATGTCCAAATTCGTTCTTATGACTTTAGCTTTTATATGCCATCCCAAACCTTGTAAAGATGCTAAAGAGTCGAGTATGGCTGTTTTTGTTATTAATCCTAAGCCTCTTACAAATCTCCATATAAGTCCCCGTGATCCTACAGCATCAATTAAGTCAAAAAAAAAAAACTAGACACTCAGCGGGGAGTTCTACGACCTGGTCAATAATTTGAAATCTCCTTCTAAACATTATCTGCTCTTTATCCTTTTCACTTATCGTCAAGTTTGGCATCGAATTTGTCCGCAATACTAGCATCCTTTAACCAACCAATAATAGCCCTCCAAGCTCTAATCATAATTTCGAGTAGCCCCTCAAACATGGATGAGCTACTGCAAGTCTAACTTCAATTTGGTCATGCATTTTACTCAACAGTCGAACGTCCAAGCCTGCCATCGTTCAGCATGGTCTACAATTGTAAGTTGCCTCTTCTCTTTCCATTGGCCACTTTGCATTCGTAATCTCCTCTATCCGTCTCAAACCGATAAACCCGATGCATGATACCTAAATAAATAAGTTCTATGTTTTTTTGAAAACAGAGCATGAGAGTCAGGTCTGTTAATAGCATAGTCAGATTTAAACTTTCATCAGTTTATCTCCATGTACCCGTTTTGACAATAGTTCGAAATAAGAATAATCCTAGATCCAATATCTCTTTTACAAAGTCTCGATCAAACATTTCTGAGACCACTCCATCTGAAGCTTTAATGTTACCAGCCTTTGAATACATCTTGATCAATGCATTACCAACGAGAGTGTGATCTTTAAAACCAGATTTTTGCACTTTTGCATGTAAAGTGTCTCCAAGTCTCAGGGAGGACATACCGGCACAACAATTAAGCACTACGGCAAAAGTATAGTCATTTGGTTGAATATCTGCATTCTCCATCACTATCTTTGTTTTCTCTTTTCCTTTACTTCTTCTCCTTCTTCTCTTTTTTTTTTTTTTTTTTTTTATTTCAACTTCGCATCCAGGCACTGACTTTTACCAACCATGGCCTCGCACAGCTTATATAAAAAGTCGAAGAAACATATATCAAAACACCAAATTCAGACAGTTTAAAAGATTAGGGAAAGAGAGAAAACTAGTTAACATGATTTAGCTGCTCCGTCTTCGATCAAATCGAGACATCGCACCTCTACACCAGGACCTTGACTCCACTGCCATCGTTGGTCAAAGAAACACCCAATGGCTTTCAAGGATAATTTAAACTCCCCTTTAGACCATCAATATAAAACATAATCCTAAGACCCTTTAAGTTCACATTACCCGTGGAATCCATTTGCTTGAGTCATTAAACGGTGGAGTCCATAGTCGAAAATCGATGCATTCATATCAGAACCATCAAATAGCACATTGGTTGCCTTGAGATTACATTGCGGAATAGCTTAGTCAAAATGGAGATAGCTCAGGCCACGTGCTACATCATTCGCTATTTTGAGCTTTCCCCTTTCTTCCTGCCATGTGAAATAGGGTTATGATGGCCTCAAAAATATTGTCACCATGCATGTGTGAGTCATCTAAGCGAAACGTGTATACACGTGGGAGACGCTTTGGATTAAATTTATTAAAGTTACTAATCTTACCTGCCATGTGAATCCATCCATTTAGCTGATTTTTGTCGCTTTAAAATACGATCGAATGTCATCGTCAAATAGCAAATGAGCCATTTTAAAATTTACTCCTTTGACCCGAATTGGTTCCAATTTTCCCACGTCAATGTCATACTCAATGAGTCCACTTAAAGAGACATCAACCCATACCCTTATCAATGAATAACAGGTAAAGGCTTTACAGGATGTGCTTTGTCGCGATCAACCGTGGGAGCATATTGAGCATGGCCAGATATTTTAGCACTTTCGGTCCTTGTTTGAGAGATGTCTCTGAGCAAATGGATATCCAAGATAGTCAATAAGTTCTATACAGCATGGTTTGGTGTAAACAATCGTAAACACTCAAGGAAAATATGACTTTCAATTTTTATAAGATAAGCTCAAACCTAATCCACTCTTTTTAAGTATATCAATAAGTTAACTGAGCCAAGTGAATAATAATAACACCAACCTTTTCATTTTATGACCAAACATAATAGAATGAATTGGGCCGTTATGATGCTCTACATAACTCAACCAAGCTAGACATAAGTAACTCCTTTTTGTAATTGTAAAAGGTTTGCACTGCTTTCCTCCCTTTATCTTACAAAATTGTATCTAGCTGATAAATTCTTCCAGTCAAGATTGTTGTCCATTCATGATGGGATAAGCCATGGCATGTGGTCAATGCATGGCTTTGTTAGCTAAAATTGTCGTTGACACTATGTAATGGTGTTGAGTGTTATTTCATCCCTTATTGCTGCTACAGTTAAATGAATTTGAATTTTCACATGAACATCCACTCTTCATTGAAGTAACTGTAGGAGCCCCCTTATTTTCTTTCAATGTTGCTTTACTTCTCACTATTCGATCTAGATATTTTAACATGCTTCATGGACTTTTAAGTTGTTCCCTTTGTCTTGTAAGAATACTTTAGCCATTATGGGAGCTAGCACTTTACTCTATTCCCTCCCTTTTTTCTGAAGTTAATTGCTACTTATCTTCATGGAGCTACGATCCTCAAAGTGGAGAGAGGGAATAGGCTTCGAATCTTTCGATAAAGAAAAAAATAGGTGTGAAGCTTCTTCTTCCTTTTTTTTTTTTAATCTTATCACGAACTGAGAACGGTTTAGTCATGATAAATACTATATACTGTATGAAAAATCCCTGATTAGTTATCCTTCCAATAAAAAATTCTTCACATAATATATAAGGTTCTATAACATACTAGCTTCCTAAAAACATATAGATTCAAATAATATCATCACATAACATATTTATATAACATTTAAATTACAAAGTTTACAATAAGTAGTAATTTAGTACATTTATGTATATATTATTGACAAAATAAAAAGTACATAAGTAAAAGTCTATATAATTAGTTCTCTCAATACACTGAATGGCTCGCTTTTGCTCAGGTCCCTAAGCTAACTTTTGACATCCCCCGGTCAACCTCAATGAATAAGCCATTCTGTGCAAATGTCTAAGGGGGTGTAAACCTAAGCTTAGTGAGCAAAACTCTCAGCCACACCACAAGCAAGTTATAAATGTATTATATTCACGTATATGAACGGATGAACAAATAGAATGCCAAATAGTACGTATAGTTAATTAGTTACTATACGTAACTTAGATTTAACGCCTTCCGAAATCACGGTTGAAGTATACATAGTACCAGTCAAATTCGGCTATTATACTAAAACTTACTTTACTATGGAATTCTACGTTCCATATTTAAATCAACAATTCCTTTATTCTCATAAAAACTAATTTCTAATATAATTGTGAGTGAGCCCCTACAGTCTACACTTACCCCTAAACGAAAGCCTCTGGATTTAACTCTTAGCCAAACGGTTAGCACCTCTAATACTTAATATTCTTGCTGACCAAGGTAAGGTCATTTTGTATAAGTGCACCATACAAAACAAATAAATTTATAATAACAACTCCTGAATGGTCTCTCGCTATCTCTGTGTAATGTAACGGACAGAATTTAGGTCAATGCGATGCATGTCAATGCATGTATCAGTTTCTTTTTATTAGCCGAGTATAATTAAGTCCAATTATATTATGACAAAACAATATCACATACACTCACCATTTATATTACTACGCAACAACAATTTGTTATTCATATTTAAGGTAAATTCACAAATCAGCACACAATAGCACACACAGGCATTTCCCAACCCTATACAACATTCAATTAACATAATCGCTTAAGTTCATTAGCTACAATCACTTACAAGAATGAAATCATAGGGTAAATACTCACTCGATCATAACAACTCGCTCTAGTCGTAGTAATCAATCGAAAGATCCTCACTTGTGTTAAGATCACCTGATCATTACGAGATAACAACGATGATAAGTAATTGAATTAACTAATGATTCCTCGTATCTAATTCTACTTAAATTACTATCAATTTTTATTCGATTGAACCATATCACTAATTGTATGTAACTTTTTTATTCTATCTTCGATATTTACGATCTTATAATCGTTCTTCATCGTTTTCAAACGCACGTTTACACAGTGATGTCCATTTTAGACATTAAGACTCGTATTTTACTATATGGGCTAAATTTATTGGAATTTTAATTATTGAAGCTTAAATATTCTTATTAGCTAGTTTTATATCCTATTTTAATAGTTAATGATTTCATTAGCCATTAAATTCTTAGATGATCATACATTGGTATTACTAATTTATATGCTTAATTAAGTCTAATTCAATTTAAGAAACGTATTAGGGGCTTAAAGGTGTTTTGGTCTATATGTATATATATATATATATATATATTATCTTATTATATCATCTTATATTTTATTATTTTATATATTCATGTCATCACTTCTATCATCAATCGCTAGGACATATGTTATTACTTACATATGTCCATACTTATCCTTATATATTTATGTACCTTATACATATGTTACGTATATATTCATACTTCTAATATACTAGTATGTATACTTGTGTACTTATATGTATACTAGTACATATATCCATATATACATACAGTAACATACATATTTTTATATGTATTTTCATATACATAGTATACTCTCTTAAGAAAGCTTCACAAATTTCATATTTTTGTACTTTAAGGGCTTATTTAGTAAAGTATATGTATGTATAGTTAGTATACTCTTCCTTTTTTGTTATGTACATAAAGGATACTCATGTATAAGAGTATTCATATATAAGAATATCCATACATGTATTTATCAAATATATTCTTGTATACACATGCTTAAGCATATGTATATGTGTTTCTCTTCCAATTATTTAAGGATTTCCTATACTTAGACTAAGCATCTCACTAAACCCTTACACACACACTTCTTATGTATTCACTTATTGCATATACATAGGTATTTTTACATATATACTTAAGTATTTCTATACTTCTAAACATGAATATGAAGCTTTTTACCTTCAACAATACATATGTACATATTATACAAAGTTTATACACTAAGCTAACTTATACATCTAACTACTAAATAAGATGGAAAATCACATAATGACATACCTTTTTCTCCTTTCTAATATGAAAAGGAAGACAAGTATATATGATATGATGGTTTATTTTAGTAATTAAAATTACCAAAAGTAAAGTTGAAAAAGTACGAGAAGAAGAGAGTAAGGGGGGTCACGGTTTTAAGTGAAGGAGAAAAGAGCTTTGTTTTGTGTTGTTGTTGTATTTAAAAAAATGAAGACAAGTAAGGTCTAAGTGGGCAAGAAGTAGACGGCAAAGGAGGGGTAAAATTGGAAAAAAAGAATTATGTAGAAAGTTAAGGAAAAGGAAGAAATCTCTAGATGACAATGACTATTTGTTGACTTTTCAACATGTTGACTTAGTTAAATATTTAGGATTACATGTAATTTAAGTGTACATAATGAAGTAATTAAGGAAAATTGGAAAGAAAATTAAGGAAATGAAAGGAAATATAGAGTTTATTGAAATAATTAGTAAGAATAGGTAATAAGATCTTCATTTAGGTATTTATATCCTATATACATTATTTAATATGGTACTTAGTGTAATTATCATGAAAAAAAAGTCATTTAGGATACTAATACCTATTATATGTAATATAAGCATCAACTAAACACTTAACTCTTTATAATACTAACTTAGTTATATAATTAGAAGATGGATGCGATCTAGGAAGCGATCTCTAATACAATATCCTAATTTCTAATGGATTACTTTAGTATTATACGTATTTATGAATGATTGAAAGTTATATTTGATCTTTTACTAATAATTTTGTAAGATATTAAGGATATATTGTCAATTAGGGTTTTAAAGTAAGTTATGATGAAATAGTACTTTTATATTCTTAAAGTTATAGTTTTAAGGTTTCATCACTTTTGAGTACAATCTCTAGTGTTTATATATATATTTAGAGTATAAAAATTCTATATGCGATTGAATCTTCAGTTATTATTTTAGGGTTTTTTTTTCGTTAACTAGCTTTATCAACTCTTAGGAATATCTAACACTCTTGAGTCTACTTTAGATGTTAAGTAAAAAAAAATTTAGGGGTTTGCAAATCTCTCTACTAAAACTTAGCTTCCATCCTTCAAAGTAGCCTTATAAATAGTCCCATAAGTACTCTTCCCTATTATCTCAGCAACTTGTATGCAAAATATCATCGGTTGTGAAAAATTATTGGCCTAGTAACTACACACAATAGTTTGGGCTTCCTTTAAAAATTCCATATTATCTTTTCCATACCCATGCGAGCAGCTTTATATTGAAATGTTCAGCTTAGTTCAGTTTTGCCATTGGAATTTCTTTGCACTTATAATGATTTCAATCATGTCTTGTTCCTTATTGAAAGCATTATGTATATAATTGTCTTAAAGTCAAGTAACATAATGAAAATTCATCCAAAAGTGGCACATAAAGTAGCCACTACATATCAAGGATCAATAGATAGATGCATCTTATTCAATTCTGACTTGAAATTTGCAAACAGTAAACACTTTGCCTTTGTTTTTGTTAACTCCTTTCATTGTGATACTAATTATTCTTTATTTACCATGTGTTGCAGGTAGTAAAGGCATCAAGTCATCTCATTTCTCTTCTCTTCCCTCAAGTGGTAAGAACCACATTTAGTGTTGCTACATCTTTTAAGAATCAAGTTAAAGATGGGCAAAGATTCTAATAAGGGCAAGTCATGTAGTAGTAAGACTAAGAAGAAGAAGGAGAATGATGAGCTATCATTTTTGGTGGTCAAGTGCCTAAGATTCCTTTACGTTGGGATAAGTAGACGGATGTGACTATTTCAAAGGATAGTTTTTGAGTTGAAATGAGGAAACAAAATACATGTACACAACCACATTCAGATGGTCCATTACACTTCATTAAGCAAGAACTGAAGCCAAGCAAAAGGGAGCCCTTAGAAGGAAGCTCTATATTACGGTTGAGGAATGAAAGGAAAAAACTTCCATTATCTGACAATCAATTTCTATACCCTTGGTGGCCTATAAAAGGATGGGTGCAATGGGTGGACTATATCCTGAATGATTTAAGGTATGCAGGCAAATTGTTGAAAGCAAATGTCTTTCTCCCGATATTTATTTCCTCAAAGTTGATTGGCAAGGTAAACGATGTGAGCTTATGGAAGGCCTTTATTGCTCACTGGAGTATTCAATCCTATACTTTCATAACCTAATGGGGCAAGATCACCCCAACCCTAAAAGACGTAGTTATATTGTTGCAACTTCGTAACTTAGCATCGATTAATATTGCAAAAGCTTCTATACTCGAAGGGCATTAAGAAACACTAATGGCCTTCGAGGATGACTTAAAAGTGGCCATCAATATTAAGAAGGAAGCTACATACTCTTAATCGCTTAAGCACTTTTTTAAGGAAAATGGGACAAGGAAAGAAGGTCCTCACTTTCAATGCAAGTAAGCACCCATATATTTCGCAACCTTATCATTGTTCATGCTTAAACAATTAGTCATATTCAACTCATGCATTCTCTTATTTCCTTGTAGGTATGAGCTCGGGGCATTCTTAGCTTACTTGATTTCTTTGTACATATTTCCTGGCGTTTCAGAAGATAGAGTTAGCCTGTGGTTCTTCCATCTAACTATTCGTATTGCTTGTGGAGAGAGATTTGCTTTAGTTCCTTTCTATCTGGGTTCTTTCTACCGATGTTTGGATCTTTATTATGAAGCTTTGGTGCTCTCTAAAGGACGTTATGTAGTGGTATCTCATGCAGACTTAGTATTCTTAAAATTGTTCCTTTGAGCACTATAGAAGACATTTTAATAGACTTGTAAAGAAACCAAATCCTCCAAAGCCTTGGGCCTGAGCGTAAGTTGATAGGAAGCCAGAATTGAAGTTGTTCGAGATCATTGATAACGAAAAGGAATTCACCTTTTGTCCGTTCACTAAAAGAATAAGTAGGTTCAAATGGTTTGAAGGGTTCTACCCCTTAAGATCATAAAGATTGGTGACTTTGGTGGATGCCTACGATAAAATTACTGCTACTGATGCTAAATTCATACTATGGTGTACAACTGGGGGCATCCCCTCATTATATGATTAGGAGGGGCCTTCTGGCCGTTTTCTAGAGAAGAAAGTCATGCTTTATCCTCCTCATCAAGTTGTGCACCAGCTAGGGTATGATCAGGATGTTCCCCATCAAATAAAGATTAATGAAGACTTTGACAAATTTTGTGAAGACTTGCATCCTAGTAGCTTTAAGAATATCCAATCGGAGGTGAGACTGTTGTATTTCCCTTCTATTGACCGTTCTGGAGTCACTTTTACTGGATGGCTGACATATTAGGGCAACTACTTAGAGCATTTTAAGAAGTATGTGTCTACAACCATAAAGAATGACATTCCCGAAATAATCCCTCGTAAGTACGATTTTTATCTACATCTTCCGAAGGATGAAGAGAAGTCTTCTAAGAGTAGACAAGAGAAAACATAAGGTAGTGACCTTCTCCTACTTGTCATAAGGTAAGCAAAAAGCAATAGCACCTTTGAGGTATAACATTTCTTCCTTAGGGACCTCCCTTTTTTTTCATTTTTTTTTTACTTATAACTTTTTACTCTCTATTATTTATTTTATTATTATTATTTTTTTTTGCTTACATGTATCCTTTACACACTCTCTTTTCAGATGTAAAAGATTGCAATCATGTATCAATTAAGCAAACACCAAGCAAGCTAAGCTCTGATCGAAGGACTTCTAATGTATTGAATGATTTTGGCTCATCAAAATCTACTCTTACCATGATTCTCCCTTTCCTAAACCGATATGGTTTGGATAAGGTATCTCAATCTAGAGGCCATCATAGCACCATCGAAACTAGAAGTCAAAACATAAGGGTTATGTTATTTGATTTGGAGTACTCTACCGAGTAAGATAACACTGACATCATGAGTGAAGATATTGAGAGGGGACTCTTCAGAGCAAGATGAAGACAATGACACGAGAGAAGGTTCCCCAAGGCTTACAAGTGGCCAAGAGGGTAGTGATAGTGAAGAAATGGATCCCGTACCTCAAAATGATAATAAAACCCATGGTCAATCGTAGCTTCCTGAAGACTTTGAGGATACAGACAAATTTGATGACCACGAGGAAGGGGAAATCTAAGCATATGCTAACATCTTGATGCATGTAAGTCTTTATGGTGATGAAGTAAACATTAAGAGTAAGAATGCCATTACAGATGCAAAAGGGGTAAATGATTTCCTTGTTCCTTTAATCGATACCACCTTACCTGAGGCAAGCTCTAAAGTCCTCCCTCCTTCAGAGACTAGAATATTACAAACTCAGAAGATACCACCTCTTTTCATGGCTTCACCATACATTATAACCTCCTAGCACCAATGAAGCACTTACATAGGATGGAGGGAGATTTTTGGATGGGATTCATCTGTTTGCGTTCTAATGTGACTACTCATGTCTTGGGCAAACCATAGCGCCATTTGATGAAGCTTGGAGCTTATTGTTTATAGAGAATCTTAAACTTTTGATTAGTAGTGTCATTGCAGCATATGCTTTCAAGTTGAAGCTTAACAAAAAGGAGATTATTGCAAATAAGGCTCAAAAAGTATTGGGTAGTTGAGACATTGAGGAAAGATGTGAGCTACTTAAAGCCGAACTTGCAAAGGCGGAACTTGAGAGAGAAGAGCGTCTTGGAGGTATAGATCTTGATTCTACTATAGCATCTAGTGTCAAGTCTTGATAGTGTTGCTCTTACTTTCTTTACATTTTTTTTTTTTTACACAAGCCATATGGCTTTGTTGAACCTCATATATATTGTTTAACTTCTCACTTTTTTAAGATCCCTTAGTTGTTAACATGTATTCACTTTTATGTGGGACATTGTGAGCTAACATGAGTTATCTATTGACTTAGCCAGCACTTAAGAATTCACATCATCATGCGCTTAGAAAAATATTGCATTTCCTTAGTAGCAATTTATAGGATAAAAGATGATAATGAAACATATGATCCACAAATGCATTGGAAGCGTATTCTCATTTGTAAACAAGGATTCAAATATATGATCTAATAATATGGAGATATTGATTGCAACAAGGAATATTAGTTCCATTAGACAATCATGTCATTAGTTAAGGAGGCATTACCCACTGCTTAACTATTTTGACATGATCCACAAATGCATTCTTATATCATGTGAGCTATTATCTTATTTGATAGAGCATCATATAGTGCGATTAGGAGTTAAAGCTTCAACCGATCAGCAACTCATAGGATAAATGCATATAATGCACTTGGAAAATAGATCTCTTACCAAGTAGTAGTATTATAAATATCAATACTTTGTTTTCAAGTTTCTTTTGATGTATAGTGCATAAAAGGGGAAATAGAAGAAATAAATATGCAAAATAGGCTCATGCAACTCGAGCTGTAAGTTTCATTCTTTTAACTTTACTACAATTTCCCTTTTACATATGGAATTTTTTGATATATTGAAAGTTGACAAGAGCAGTAATAGCATCCGTCTTGGGATTCTTAAGTTTGCAATATTCACTTTCGCGCACTTCCTCAATTATGAAAGGTCCTTCCCACTTAGGTGTAAACTTGGTCACCGAAGTACCTTGGCATACATAGCTGTACGAAGTATGATGTCACCCTACTGGAAATGATCTCTTTCTCACTAAATGATCATATGTCACTCCAAGTCTATGCTGATAGTTGATAAGATTGTGTTTGGTGATATCACATCTTTCATCTAACGCTTCCAAATCCATCATTCATGTCAGGTTCGAGTTTGGCATTTATGGCTAACCTAACAGATAAGATCAAGACTTCTATAGGAACTATTGCTTCAGCCCCATATACCAAAGAGAAAGGAGTTGCTTGTGTCAACCTTCGTTTAGATGTCTCATAGGCCTAGAGCTCTAACGATAGCTTATCATGCCATTCCTTATGATTATCATGAACCATACAACTAAGTATCTTCAATAAGCTCTTATTGGTGGCCTCAACTTATCCATTTCCTTTTAGGTAGTAAGGCGTAGACTTAGCATGATCAATATTATAGGAAGCTAGTAGTTGATGAACATGCGAATTGATGAAAAGAGTACTGTTGTCAAGTAAAATACACCATCCCCTTGATGATGGATGCATATATCCAATAAGATCAAATGCCTACATGTGAAAAGGCTAAGGAGTTATAATACTGTGTAGTGTGACTATAGGAGCATGAATGGCATCGCCATGCTACTAATAGACAACACACTTCTTAGTGAAATTGAAAGCATAAACTTCCATCGTTAGCCAATAGCATCCTTTATTAGGAAGGTAATAATATAGCTTCTTTCCTCCTTGGTGTTCTTCGCATTCTCCAGCATATACCTCAATCAAAATTGTTTCTATTTTAGGAGGAGCTATGCACTTTAGAGGCTTTCCCATAAATGATACTCTGTAAAGCTCATCTTCATACATAAGATATTTCCTGGCCTTTCACTTTATGAGTTTAGCATCCGTAATATTTGTTGGTAGCACATTGTTTCTCAAGTAATCAATATATGGGCACCTCTAATCTCCAACATTAGATACAAAATTGCACTCACTCTGGTTAGGGAGCTCAAAACATTTGGGGTAATATAATTGCACTTAAAGTGCGTCTTTAGTCATTGATAGCTAATAATAGCTTATACATTAAATACGATGATACGGTGGTAGTCCTTCCTCCCTATACCAGATATGGTGATACTTGTCTAACTTGAGATGAGCTTCTTTAGAACCAACACATCGAGACAAAACACCTTCTAAACCCTTATAATATAACGTTCCATTAATTTTGATGAAATTCTTTAAGGTTGAAATAGAAGCTGCACTAGGGTTCGCTAATTATTCCATAAGTGGGATGCGCCAATCGTCCTATAGGTCCTCATCCTCATCAACAAAATTCAAAGTCATACACGATATGGATTTCTTGACTACTTGAACATTCACTTTATCACTTACATCTTGAATTAGAATTTTAGATGCTAATGTAGCCAATGCAGCCAATATATCAGCATATCTATTTGTTGATCGAGTCGTATGTTCATATTGCATAGAGTTAAGTTTTCTGACCACAGCCTATACTGTAGCCCTTTAAGGTGCAAGTGTAGGTTCCTTCAAGCCAAATTCACTTGTGGCTTATGTAATAATCAAATTTGAATCACTTCAAATATATAAAATGACATGCTCCGAGTTCTCGTATAGACAATAAACCAAGTAATAATGTCTTGTATTTAGCTTCATTATTGGTGCATTGAAAATCAAGTTTAAATGCCAAAGGTATCTTTTGACCTTTAGGTGAGGTTAACATGATTCCAGCTCCCCAACCTTGATTTCCTATAGAACCATCAAATTGAAGCATCCATTCATCATCCACTTCAACCATCAAAGAATCTTCATGAAACTCAGCTAGTATTGTATCTATAATTGAGCCCTTTTGAGCATTTAGGAGGTATGCTAACAAATCAGCTAAGGCTTATGACTTGATGGTTTTAAGAGATTGTACCGAAATGTCAAATTCTCTAAGGAGTAGCCACTTAGCAACTTGTCATGATAAAGCTCATCGTGACAATCAATACTTGATTAGATTTGAGCGAGTTAACAAATTGATTTTATGTACAAAGAAGTAGTATTGTAATTTCCACATGGCAAATACCAGCGCAAGACAATGCTTCTCGCAAGTTGGGTAACTGACCTTACTCCCTTGAAGGGTTCGACTCAAATAGTACACAGGTCGCTCTTAACCATCTACCTCTTGCACGAGTAAAGCTCAGATGGACCTACTAGTAAAAGTAAGATACAAGATTAATGCAATTCTTTTACGGGCATAGTCATCGTCTGAGGGAAGGTTAAGATTGTTTTGATCTTTTGAATTGCCTCCTCATGGACTTGTTTCTATTCAAATGAAATTCCTTTTTTCAACATCAATTCCTTTTCCATAAAAGTTTTTAGTTCCTTTAGAGTGTCAGGGGATAGCATTGATTTTATAGCTTGTACTTTTGTAGTATCAACATCAATTCCTTTTTTTATGAACAATAAACCCTATAAGGTTCCCTAAAGACACTCCAAAGACACATTTGAGAGGGTTCATGCAAAGCTTATATAGCCAATACCATTCAAAAACCCTTTACAAATGAACTAGGTGATCAAGTGCCCTTCTAGACTTAATGACTATGTCATCAACATAATCTTCCATAAAATCATACATTATGTTATGAAACAAAGTGGTCATTGCTCTTTGATATGTAGTGCCCACATTCTTAAGTCTAAATAGCATGATGGTGTAATAAAAGTTGCCAACTGGTGTATGAAAAGTTATACACTCTACGTCCCTAACTGCCATCTTGATTTGATTATACCCATTAAAGCAATCCATAAATGAGAACAACTCATGACCTGCGATTGCATCTATTAAGGTATCAACGTTTGGTAAGGGGAAATCATCCCTTATTCAAATCCCAGAAATCTATACTTACTCTTATCTATTCATTCTTCTTTCTTACAGGATTAATATTAGCGAGCCAAGTAAGATGTTTAATTAGCCTTATGAATTTAGCTCAAAACAATTTCTTTACCTTTTGCATGATCTGCATTTCAATCTCAAGACGAAAAACTCTTTATCGTTGCTTTACGGATGTAACTCCTAGAGCAATATTCAGTCTGTGTACTACAAGGTTGGGATTTAATCCCGGCATTTCTTCATTGGTCTATGTAAACACATCTTTATACTCTTTCAACAACTTAATAATATGAACCTTTATTTCTTGTAGAAGGCTATTGCTTACAATGATTGGTTGTCGTAACTCCTTTATTTACGCTAGATCCAATTCTTCTATCTCCTCAGCTTGAGGCTTCATTTGGTCTTGTAGCTGTTGTGAGGTGCGTTAGATTTCTTGCATTGGTATGGGATTTGAAGAAGAAAGATATACCTACTCAGACTCCTCAAATCATCATAAGCGATACACCCTTCTTTCATCTTCTCCAATGAAGCTTTCAATTCCCTTAGCCTACTTGTTCTACTTCCTTCCCCTACAACATTTGCGTATCCTTCTCGTCTTTGCTAACCTTCTTGAACTTCTTCCCATGTAGGCAATGAGACACCAAATGGCTTGGCTATCACAATTTCACCTTCCTCAGCAAATTCATTAAAGTAAGTCAATGCAATAAAGTATGATTCATGTTGCTCAAAAGGATTCTTGGTAGCTATATTGAACACATCCTTCACTTTCCAATGACCCTTGATACATTAGTGCAATGTCGATAGGATTAAGTTGTGATTGTGTAGCTACTTCCTATCGATAAGTAGATGGTATTAAACTGTCACATCGATCACATGAAAGGTAATGGTACCATGGATAAGCCCAACCTTGAGATCAACATTAACATGCCCAAGAGAATCTGTAGGGGCATGGGTAAATCCGTTTATTATAATAGGCTGCTTAACCAACCATCGAGCGTCAATTCCAACAGCCTTAAAAGTACTCATTGGCATGATATATAGCGAAAAACCATTATCAATGAATGTTCTCTTGACTGGGCACCCGTTAAGCACACCTTCCACATATAAGGGATGATCGTAATTGAAATTCTTCACATAAATGTCTATATTAGTAAATGAAATCACATTTTCGTATGCCATAGCCATCCTCTTTATAGGTTGCGCTTTACTACACTCCGTGTATTAACTCTTAAAGATCTGTATGAGTGCAGTTATTACCGCAAGTCGAGCTTTCTCGTTGAACCCAAAGAGATCAAAGAAATTCCTAAAGTTAGCTGCCTTTAACAATACTACAATGATAAGGAGGTGTTCGTCATCTTAAGCTTCAATCGACTTTCCTTTGTCCTCATGACTTTTAGTAGCTTAAGCATCAATCACTTCAGTTGTAATGGGATCATGGCTAATGGCATTGATAGCACCCCTTCAGTCATTGTAGGTAGGAAGTGAATCATTTCTAACATCATTATTATCGACAGTCAACTCACTACGTACAACTCGATCATTGACTATTTTCTTTAAAGTGAAACAATCTTTAGTTACGTGACCAATA
This sequence comes from Lumnitzera racemosa, assembly GCA_024138005.1. Classification (NCBI taxonomy): domain Eukaryota; kingdom Viridiplantae; phylum Streptophyta; class Magnoliopsida; order Myrtales; family Combretaceae; genus Lumnitzera; species Lumnitzera racemosa. The sequence goes on from JAMXBC010000003.1 coordinate 73,184,968, forward strand.
CTTCGATGAAATCTACAATACTTGAAATCATTCTTTTCTTCATTTGTAGGGAGGTGCTCGACTCTAAAAAGCTTGATATTTTCATCATAGAGCCACTGGTTAAGCATTTGATGCACTTTAGCCATGGGACAAGAATATGTCAAAGATGGCCTAGAGTTAGTAGATTTATCAACAAAAATTCCTTAGATACAAATCTTGACCAACTCCCTTTCATCACAAACATCTTGTTTATCTAGCAAATGCTCCCAGAAGCATTTGATATAATCCATGCGATCTTCTTTGGATATTTTACGGATCATTCCCATGTCAGTAAGGGTATCTCTTTCTTCAGTAAAGAAAAACTTCTTTAAGAACATCTTACATATACTACCCTACGAATCTACTAACCTTATAGGGAGATTAACAGACTAGGTGTATGCCTTTTCAATGAAAGGCTTAGAAAATTCTTTCAATTTTAGATCGTCATTTAGACCATATTCTTCGAGTGTCTCAATAAATTTTAACAAATGTTCCTTGGTACTTCCTTTCTTGCCATTAAATAACATGAACTTCGAATTGACATAATCCTTAGGATACAGCTTTGCAGCAATGCATTGGTGATATGAAAGCTTCAGCTCTAGTATCCCAATTGTAGATTTCGCTTATGTCCAAATCTTCTTTGGTCACAAATGGACCTCTCTAAGTGGATGCTTCTGCCCTCAATGACATTGTAAGAGCAGGCTGCTTGGGCGTAAGATTCATAAGTGTAGATCTTATAGACATGGGATTCATTGGTGTTGGTTACATGGAGTTAACAATCGTGACACTTAGTATAGAACATAAGGATGACGAGCCTCTAATCTGAACTCCTTAGTTCCTTACTTCAGGTAATGAATCTTGTGTAGTTATAGGTTCTACAACATTTTGCTATTCCTCAACTCTATGAGTGACATGCTCGTTGAAAATAGGAAGGTTGGGTGAAGTGTGCTGTTGTACTACATTAGAAGGATCTAAGGAAGTTGCTCCTTATTGTGCAATAGCAAAGGCAACCAAAGCAGGCACATATTAGGCGAACATTGTCATGAGTTCACTTAAGGTCTAATTAGTCTCTCATAGTTCATACATCAATTGTGCAAGGACACCTTCTTGTATGCCATCTCCTTGATTAGTGTCTTCAGCTAGAGGTAGATTTTGGTCATGGGTCACGATAGTAACGTCTTGCTCTTGATTAATTTCATCAATAGGATTAAGTTGTCTTTGCTTTAGAGGTACCATGATGTAAGTATCAAGTCTTCCCTCCCCAGTAGAGTCACCAGAAAATGTGGGTGTAAGGGTTTGAATGTGAAGGTCATGTATGTGCTGCGTAGTAATCGCGCTACACATGACTAAGAAAATAACTCATACCAAGTGACCAAGAGAGAAGTGTAGAGAAGAGGAGTAGAAGATCTCAATAAAGCTCCAACACTTCAGTGATAGGTGGAAAAGCTCAAAGGGCATCAAACCCCACTAATGATGAAGAACAGGGTTGTGTTTCTAGAGGTATTTGAGTATTTAATCTTTTACGGCCAGAATTCAACAGAGTACTAGTGTTAGTGCCAATTCTCTCTTGTCCAAATGAAAGAAGAAGAGGAGTATTTATAGAAAATATCCCTTGATCTCATCTATTGGATCTTGATAACAATCAAGGGCTAGAATTAATCTTTTCCTTTTAATGGACTTCAGATGGGCTTCCTTTATGAGCTTAGGCCCAAATAGCCTTCTCCAATTAGTACGAGTCAAGTTAAAAAAGATTGGATCAGATAGATTAATTCAACGGACCTTACTCCAAGCCCACCATACTAAATCTCTCTTAATCATTCCAATTATATACGGGCTTAACTCTTTGAGCCCTATCACTTTAACTTAAAGAGTCGATCCCATGTTACTTATTAGGCTCAAGGCCCATTGATTGAATTTACCCCTCTACACCTACCAGAATTTGATTCTGAGAATAACCATCATTATTGAAATTTCGACATTTAAAAATTTAACAAAAATGATTAGATATATATGTGTGTATGTACATGTATGTATGTATTTAGTTTTCACTTTTGAGACTATAGTGTAAACCACCCGGACAATCAAAGTGGAAAAAAAAAAAAAAGGATTTTGATCACATATATACTTGAGTTGCATTCAGCCAACAAGCCCACAAAAGCCACCGGCAAAGTAAATGAGAAAAGGAGACCAAACCATCTGTAGAATTAACATACACTAAGCATGCACAGACAAATTTTACATCAAAAACATGCTAAGCATTACTGGGAAAGAAAAGCAAGCAGATATTATTGCATTCTGCAAAACTAAAAGAACAAGTTTGCCTAAGAAAATTTTTCATTTAGACTAAAAAAGCCCAAATTCAGCATCTTGAATCTCCAATAGCTTATTTTTTCAGAAGATTATGACAAAAATGCCCGTCAATTCTCTCTGTGAACCTCCTCTTTCTTTGGGATACTGTCATTTATACCAAAGCTCCAAATCTGGTTAAAACAACTGTTGGAATAATTTCATGCGTAAAAAGCCTCGAAACATTTGACAGTATACTTGCGGAGTTCATCAGTCAAGAAAATTTCTCTGCCCTTTCCATGTTTTTGGCAGGAAGTTTTCCTAGCAAAATGTTTGCAGTCATAAAAGCAATAGGATGCATCCTGGCAGATTCAATCGGTCTAGCTATCATAACTTCCTGTATAAGTAAAGTACCGAAGGAATATATATAAGACTTCTCTACGCACCCCCATGTTTCATGGTACCTATAAAAAAAATAGATAAATTCATGCTGCTTAAGGAATCGGTTTTTCCATTGTCTGTTCATATATTTCATGCATGAGAACAGGCATCAAGTTAAATCAAGATAAGGTTATAGGCAAGGCCTCCATAGTCCATCCACTCTTTCTCAAAATTTAGCAGAGCCCCAAGAAGTCGAAATATCACCTATAACTTAAGCAGGACTGAACCACAGCAATTACCCTATCGGATTTAGAACCGCCGGTTTATTTGATATTTACCACCTGTAACAAGTAGTAATGAACAAAATACAGATTATGTTCTAACACATGTAGTTCAATAATTTCTGCATTTCAATTGAAGACATTGATTCGGTTGGGGTGTGCATTTTTTCCCTAGGGAGAACAAAACAGTGGAAGATCATCATTACAACTTGGCAAAAGCACGTAGAGTGATGACAGTATGAGCAATGAAAAGATTGTTTAAGCTTAAGTTGATCATTAAAAGTCCAGAGGTACTAAGCCTATCGATTGCCTCTGAGAATGGAGACATTCAGCAATATGTCTTCCATTTCAATAAGCTCAAAAATGCAGATGTCTCCAGCCCACGGAGCATTATCCCTCATAAAGTCCAGCCAACCGGCAGATAGTACACTCTTATGTTTTCTGAAGAAAGCTTTGACATCCCACAATTTACACCAAGTTTAAAATTCAAAATCTGCTCCTCTTTTTTAAATTATTTCCTTGCAAAACTTAATTCTACGACCTGCAACACAAATGGGAGATTTTATTCATTGCTCATTTTAGGTAGCAAAACTCTATTACATGGTCTTACCATAGTGGAGAGCTTCAGATAACGTGCTGTCAGGATGGCCTTGAAGAAAGGGTACCCTGAATAGAAATTTATCAAATTTTCACGCTTAAGATCAGCTTTAGAAACCACAGGACAGCAGGGCTTCAAAGGTTTTTCTCCTGCACAGCTTCTATTGTTGTCTCGCTTTATATGCTTTGCTACACAATGAAAAGATTATGTAAAAGATATCCTTTACTCAGAATGCTTCTGTCTAATTCGTGATCAGATTGAAATTTGCACAAGTGAAGGTTGAATTCTTCTACCTTCATAATCATGACTGGTACAAGAGCTTATCTTACGCTTGAAACACTTAAGTCGATGCACTTCTTGTAGCTGGTCATATAGAGAAGCAAAATTTTAGAACTAGGTCCCAAGATCAGGGGGTGTTAGATAGGAAGAAGCATAAGATTTATTTCACTTACTATAGGAAGGACCAGAATTCATATTTTCCTTGGCTCTCAAGATAGAAACCTGGAAATAAACTAGAGCACTTCTAATTAACTTGAAGATGCAAGTATCGCCTGTAACCAGATTATTACCCTGCACAAATTCCTTCCGACCCGTTTGTATCTTTGCTTCCATTGCATTATCTTCCGAAATGAACTTGCACTGGACAGTCCAATATCAGTCAACTTGAGTGCAAAGCTTCACAAAACAATCTTACAGACCGAGATGTTTCTTCATAAATTCACCAGGGACATTCTGTCAATTCACCACAAAGCAAAAAAGAAATTAGTTTGAACAAGAGGAATTAGGATTTCCATATTTTGTTTGGATGAATTTTAATTTTAATCGATAAATTGCATATATCCATGTTTGTATTTAGCTAAGTTCACCAGAGAGTAGCTATGGCATAGATAACTTGGGCTCATAACAACTGAAAATGATGGATTAGATTTGCCTCTTTGTCGAAGTACAGATGTACAAGCCCCCCTATTTGCCTTTCCAAAGTCACCTGGGAAAAGATTGAACCAAAAGAGAGAAGTTTAGATATACAAACGCAAAGACAAGTAGGGGGAGTTCTCGAATTCCAGCAAGAAATCGATCAGGAGCCCTAGAGAACAGCGAAGAAATAGTTATGTGCGTGAGGCTAAAACTTTTGTTTTTCTTTTTCTGTTTTTCCAAATCTGTTACAAGCTCTTGAACCTATTTATACTTATTCTATTTATTCTAATCAGGCTAACCTCTAACAATATGCCAGCTGTACATGACGTGGACTGCCACATAGATAAATAACAACCTATAACTAACTAACTTTGCTGAAGTGAATAAAACTGAAACTTTGCATTCTGCTTGTCGCCCATCATATTCTTCATGGGGAGTTGATGAGACGACATTGCTTCCATGTCTCAAATCATAGAACTTTAAAAACTCAAGCCACCCATTGTGGAGCCACATGTCGTTGTTTCCATCCCTTTCCAAGCCTACTTTCCAGACAGCACCGCATGGGACTTTCAAGTATACGACTTCACCAGAAGATAGTAACTCTGCTCCATGTTGTCTCACAAGCTTCTTAGGAACATCCTGCACCATATCATCCTCGAATGCATGAAAATGACGAACATGCGTAAAGTAATAACAGAAAACTAGACATCTAAGGCCAGTCTTACGAGCTTTCGACTTTCTTGAGGTACTACTTTGAAGAATCGGGGAGCCTTGGGCTCGAAATAATTATTACCATCCAGATTCTCCATTTTGTAAAGACATGTTCATTGCTTCGAAGCGCAAGTGAAAGATGGTAGTGTAAAGTGCGGCTTTACGTTGGGATAATAGAGGGAAGAAATTCTGAGTCCTTTTGAGTTGTCCTGCTTCGGTTTTAAAAAGAGGGGATGTGTGAGCATGTACTCGTTTATACGGTAGAGTAAGTACTTCAATTGACAGCAAATCAATAAATGCGGCCTCCTATACTGAAGAAACCCTTCAAATGGAAATAATCAGATCCCTGTCTCTATCACGATTTCAGCCGGTAATACCAGAGTTGGCTGGCTCTAGTTTTTCCAATTTCAGCTAAGGTGTAGTTTTATGGACTATGGAGAGATAAGCCAGGTAAGAATAAATAGAACTTCAAGAAGTATGAGTTTTTGTCACCACCTGCAGGTATACATAGAGTGTAAGCATAAATAAAATATTGATATAAATATTAATATTAATAATAATAATAAAAAAAAAGGTTTATGGATGATAAAATATTAGAGCTTTTATTTATTCTTTTTCATCGCGTAGCAATATAAGTCACTTGAATCATTTTTCCTTTTCATGCATTTTAAATTCAAATCACACCATGTCAACTAGGAATCAAGTGTATTCGGAAAAAATTACATATTTTTCAACGGTAGGTGTGTGAAACCCTCCAAACACCATTTGATACCCAAGAAGAAACGCTTTCTAGGAACTTACAAAGTCAAAGATCCTAATATCCTTTGAAAATTATCAGCTTCCGGGACCTGGTTAACTCTTTTGTCTTGTAGGAGCGTAAGTGATAGAAAATACAATGACCTGCTATGGTAATTTTGGTGACAGATGGATGCGGTTAACGTTTTTCTAATCTGTTTCTTTTCCTTCCTTCAAAATTGCTGCATCTCTTCTGGAGTTTGGGGGATGATACAAGAGATTGAAAAAGCATAACTCACACGGGGTTATTGAAACCATATAACTATTATTAAGCTAGAACCAAAATCATTTATCTTAATTTACGCTTGTTGTTTATTATTATATCTAATGCAAAGGGAAATTACATGTACCAGTTTTCAATTTTCTTTTGTGTTTTTTACATATTTGTATTATTTTAGTTAGATAATATGAGTAGCACCTTTTTTACTTTGCTAGTCTAGGTTTTTTCTAAATTTTATTTTATTATTTTTTGCTACCATTACAATTATTAGGAATGAAGAAATCAAACTGATACATCCTAATAGAACTTCGCATGTTCTTTTAAGATGCATAACTTTGAGTTTTCATGCTTTGTCACTTGATGTGCAAGGTTATTATTTTTGGTAGTTATATATAAAGTCTAACAAAATCAATATTTTATTGGAGCTATCATGTTTAAATGCTTTCTTTTGAGCTCTTATTCTTTAATGGAAGAGTCGTACTTTTGCACGGCACTAAAATTATTTTAAGGATGAGTGCTTATAGGGTGAGTAAAATATAATACCTTACTCACACCTTACTTATATCTTATCCTATATATAAAGCTTCTAAAATTTATATATTCGAAACCGATTCTGTGACACATTAGAATCATCATGTATCCTATAACTTATAATTCTATAGGGTATAGAGTACCATGTATAACATGTATAATTTTACTTTATCTTCCTTCAAAACATAGAGCAAACACATAATCAATATCAAACTTATAACTGCACTAATAGATCAAATAGTAATAATATAAAAGATTTATTATATTTGTAATACATAGAATTGTAAAAATAAGAAACTTTAGTGGGTAAAATAAAAAATATCCCTACAATTAGAAGTATTTAACTCTTGATTAGGTCATGCTATTTTTTTTTATCTTTTCTTTTCAAATCATCAAAATAAAAGTCTTATCAAATCATAAAATTGTTATATATAGAAAACAAAAACCATATATTAAGTAGCTTTAATAAAATACATTGGACGATAAGATAAGAATTAAGATATTTTTAATACCTTGCTAGATTAAGTTTAGTAAAAGATGAAGAAAGCAATGTAAAAGCTAAGAAAAGGGAAGGTTGTACTAAAAAAATAAAAGAAGAAGAAGAAGAGAGAGGGATAAGATAGTGAATATAAAAGTATGTAGTCTTAGAGTTTTATTATAGATTGGACTTTTGTTGTTGTTTTCTTTAAAGTTAAAAAAATGTATAGTATTAGTTCTTTATTTATTGATATTATTCAATTATTATTATAAAGTAGTTATAATATATCCTAAAATCTGTATACTTTATATTTTAAATATAGGTTTTCAAGAGAGTACTAAGTACCTTGACGTTATATACATACCAAGTACCCTAACTTCACACCCATACTCTTCTTTATGGAAGCAAGTTGCAGGAAATTGTTACCCAAAACGTACATTGTGACCCTCTTTTCTTACCCGAAACCTATCTAGTGAAGTAAGGTTTAGGTAAGTACTCTATATGATAGAGTTAACTGCTCAAGCTTAGGTTATTTAACTAAGAAGAGAATTGAAGCAAGTTGGCAAAGTGGAAAGGCATGAAAGTCAACCTATATAATTAAAAAGAAAAAGTAACACTAGCAAAAATGTAAAATACTTAGTACTTTTTCTATAATTAGCGATCTTACATTATAGTTATTATGATACAATCAAGCATTAGATACATGCGTTGCATGGATGCATGCATATATTTTAGTTATATCACAAATAGATATCTTATATTTGTTTTATGTGTATATAACTTTATCTTTTTTATGAAGAATTTAAACCTCAAATATTTTAAAAAATGATGTATATAGACCCCGATATGAGCATTTTATGATTCATTTTGTACATTTTCTATTTTAGTTTTTTCATCACTTTATTTAAGATCAAAATAGTGAAAATGAGAGTCTAAAAGCATTTTTTTTTTTTAAAAAAAAAAAGGCCTTTAAGGTCTAAACACTCGCTTTCAAAGATAAAGGATTAGGTGCTCATAAAACAAATGAGAGAATTACAATGAAAGAGTTCAACAGTTAGAGATAAGTTCAAACAAGAAGTCATCGTTTCGAAAAATTTAAATAAAATATTACTGTTTTATAAAGTGATTCAAATAAAACATCAACATTTCGAAAAGTTCAAATAAGTAGTTCAAACAATTTACGGATTGGATATTATGAATATTTTTGTCTGAACCGTTTAGTGAAACGTTAATTTCTTATTTGAACTTTTAGAAATATTGATATGTTAGTTGAACTTACCCCTAAATGTTAATTCCTTCTATTATAATTCTCTTTAAAGGAAATACAAGAAGAGCATATTTGCAATTTACCATATATGTAGTGAATGTGTTTATAAAAGGGAAAAATATAAAAAAAGTCATCAATGTTTGCCTTATTTTTTATTTCAGTCTTAACGTTTGAAATTTTTCATTTGAGTTTTTAACATTTGTAAAAAAATTGCAAATGAGTCCTTTACATTATTTATGCCGTTAGTAGTGATATGTGGCGCAATCTAATTCATTTAAATAATTAATTTAATTAAATAAATCAATAATATGTTATTTAAAAAATTATTAAAAAATCATAAAAATGAAAAAAAAAATCTAGAAACTTAAATTAATAAAATAATTAAGAAATCTAAAATAATTAAATATGTAAGGACATAAATAAATAATATAGAATTAGGAAAAAAATACAAAATGGTAGCTATTCCGGCTACCCCCTACCTTTGGGTAGTTGGAACAGCCACTAGCCATAAAGTAGGTTGTGACCCACTAGTGGCTTAGACGACTGCCCAAAAAACGAAAAAAGAATTAAGGCAAAAACCCAATCAAGTTAAAGTTAAGTTTCCTTTTTACTACTAGTATGTCGCATAACCCACCATTTGAAGTAAGTCATGATTTAGTTTACTATTAAGTCAAAATTTGGTCACCATTTACTTTAAGTGACTAGATTTTTAATTTTTATACCCCTATAGTTTTTCTTTTGTTTTTTTTTTAAGTTTTATTAATTTATTTCAAAAGAAATATTAATATATACGTATATAAGTATATATATTTATCACTAAATATATTATCTTAGTAATTTTTTTAATTTTCACATTTTTTTCATTTTTCCAATTTTTTTAGGTTTTCGTTATTTCTATTTTTAATTCCTTAATTAATTTTCAATATTTTACTAAATTATTTATTTATAAAAGTACATGGATCAATATAATGTTGTCAAGAGAATTATAATAAAGGGGATCAACATTTGGGAGTAAGTTCAAATAAAGAATTAACGTTTTGAAAAATTCAAATAAGGGATTAATGTTTTACAAAGTGGTTCAAATAATGGATCAACGTTTCATAAAGTAGTTTAAATAATTTTATGAATCCGTTATTATGAATCCCTTATTTGAATTACTTTGTGAAACGTTAATTGTTTATATGAATTTTTCAAAACTTTAATCTTTTATTTGAACTTTTTGAATCATTAATCTTTTATTCAAACTTACACCCAAATATTGATCCCATCCATTGTAATTTTCTCAAATGTTGTCAAATGTCATATGTAAATGTAGTTTAATGTTGTTAGTTAAAAGGACTAATTTACAATCTTTTATGAACTTTGAGGATTTAAATGAAAATTTTGAAATGTTAGGGATTAAAATAGAAAAGAGGTAAACGTTAAGGATTTTTTTTATTCTTTTTTTCTATATTATATATATGTTATATTACATGTTTAACACGATAGACTATTAAATGCATTAGAAGTTGTATATTTACATACATTTCCTATAAGCTATTATATATGATATATATAGAAGTTATAATCAAATGTACAATGTGTTAACAATCAAAATTTGATTTAGGCTTCGACACCCAAAAAGAGATTTAGAGGCTCAACTAAAGTAGCCCAACCCAGCAAATAGGAAGGTGCTCACCCCCAAGCACCTTGAAATATATCCTTACCCTATTCGTTAGAGCAATGATATGAGACCATAGTTACTTAATAGGGATATAAGTTAGGGCATTTGATATGATTTAGGCTTTTCGAGAAATCTTATCCGAATTGAATCGAATTGAATCAATTTCAACATGTGGTTAAAAAAGTTAGGAAAAAAAATTAGTAAGGTTTATTTTCAAGAATAAAGTATATAAAATAATTAATTTCAACAAAACATAATTTTATCAGTATTGTTTGATATTTATCGAAAACTCAAAATTTGTGCTTCAAAGCATAATGAACCATCAAAGATAAATTATTTAATTTATAAAAATAATATTTTGGAGTCAAGTAGTATGTAGTGTAATTATATAAGTATACTATAGACACTATATGTATATAAGACGTACATATATTAATGTAATATGCTAAATAATAGATAAAACTTGTAACACTTGGAATCAAGCATTCGGAGAGGGGATAGCCAAATCAAGTAGAAGTTGACCTAAGTAAAATACATTGAATCATAAGAAGCTAACACTTGAAAAGGGGAAAAGGAAAGAAAAAAATTACTTACAAACCTTACTGACCCAATTGTTTATAAAAAGGGATTTAGAGTGAGATTTCACTTATTTGGTAACATTAAGATAGAATAAACAATCTCAAAAATCCTTAATTGAGTGAAATACAAAAATTAGAAAAAAAAAAGAATAGGGAAAAATATTGGAAAATATAAGGGATTTATGGTTCTTATAGCTACGTAAGACCTGACAACAAGTGGGGGTTAAGCAATAGGTGGTAAGGGAAGGTATTCCGACACACTATGGTAGTTAGGAGTTCGTTCGCCGGTGAGTCTAATTTCTACACTCAATTTTCATTTAATTATTGAAAATGCTAAATTAATTCAAAAAATTATGAAAAATTGTTTCTTAGAGTTAATTTTAGTTTTTGTTAAAATAATGATGATTTATAGTACAACTTAAGAAAGTATTATGTTCTAACGAATTTTAAATTAATTTTTAAAAATATTAAATAGTATTATTTTAAGTTAAAAAATTTTATACAATACACTTATATTATTACTAAATTGCAATATAAAAAATTTAAAAAAATATTTATGTTTACTATTTATTATAATTTATTTGGCTATTGCTAGTAGTTTTTCAAATTAAGAGGAATAATCAGTTTTTGAAATAATTTATGGTTAGAATCAACATGTAATGATTTATGATGATTAGTAATGCTAGTAAATATGTTATTTTTTTATCTTAGAGACTAGCGTAATTATTTATTTATTTTTAGCAAAATTGAGCTAAAACTAGTATTTTTGAAATGATATCTATATTGTGTTAATATAGTATTTTCCATGTTCAAAACTTAACAAGTATGATTTTATAAATTCAACATATTTTTCATGGATATAATTGAGTATGTACACTTATTATTAAGAAATTTCTTACTATTTGCGTATATTTCATTAAATACAATAAATCAAGTAATTAATATTGTCAACACTGTAAAGAGGAGAGTCATAGCTAGTATTACATTCGATATGTCCTTTATTGGTCCTAAGTTAGGTTGATTGAGATATGAGAATTATATAAGTAAATATAGTAATTTGGCTAAATCGGAGGAAATATCAGAGAAAAGATTAGAGGATGTATATAGTGGCTTTACTATAAATTGGGTTATAAACCAAATCAGGATATGAGAGTAAGATTCTTAATTAGTTAGAATTGTGAATATATGTCCATAGTATTCGTTTGGAAATTTTGGAATTAGTTCGATTCAAAAGATAATTTAAAGGATAGTTAAGGGGATAAATCAAAAGGTCAATTAGAGGAGGTCCTAAATGAATATTTTCTAAGAGAACAATCTCAAGTCCTAGATCTTAAGCATCGGTAAGTTATAAAAAAGATGGAAACAACTGAAAATAAATATCATGTTAATGACTAACCATGGAGCCATCAACAAGCCCTAGTAAGTAGATACATATGTAAAGAGTTAATCTACATCAACTTAATAAGGAGTGAGTTTTTCTTATTTGTAGCTATTATGATTGTTTGTGTAATGATTAAACTTGTTGTGTGATGAGCTCTATGATGTTTTGTTTTATGTATCTAATGTTAGCTAAAACGTAATATCATGATGTGCTATTTTTTATCCGAAGTTGCACTGACTTAGATAAAAGTTAGGTACTAATCCTACCTCTTAAGGTGGTCACTTAAGTAAACTCAACATTGAGATGTTAGCAATCGAAAAGGAAAATGGAAAAAGTTAAAGATCTAGCTTAAAAGTTATATAGATAAGCTTGCTTGCATTGGTTGGTGATTAGCTGAGAAGTGATTGATGCACTTAAGGCATGGCATGAAGAAGACCTATGGGTCATATTTTCAAAACTTATAATTGTACTGGGAAAAGTTTTAATTGAAATGTTGGGTTTTCATGCATATAAGTTTGCATTAACCAATGATCTTAACCATGCTCTAGGGTTCGCTATAATGAATTATTGCTAGGTTCCTAGATATAATATCTAGATGTCCGAATTAAAGCTGACTAACAGAATGAGTGCTAAGCTGAGCTAGGATACTAGTATCGATGCGTTTCACGTGCATTAGCATGGCGTACCAATGTTGCACTTACGTCTGTTTGGCAAGTTGTATATCTTAATGTGATAACTATTATGCAAAGCAGTATATTTGGTTGTATTGCTACTTATCCATCCACTCTTACTCAATTCACAATAAGTTGAGGAGATAAAGTATTTTTATCCTCAGATTAAGAAATAGGTGCTAAGCACCATCATAAGTAGGGGAAAAAAACTTTTAAGAGCACTAGTGAAGTTAGTAGTCTTTGGAAAAGTTGAAGTTTTACTAACCAAGTATAATATGGATAAAGGTGCTTAATTTTGATAAACAAAGTTTACAACTTTTAGTCTTTTGGATCTATAAATATTATACATGTTTGTGGCTCCATAGTCTAAAGCTAAACTCTTTTAAAGCGCTAAATGGATAATGTATGGTTTATTATCAAAATCATTTACAATTAAAGTAGGTAGCATGTGTGGTGTTACATTTTGTACTATTTCGAGGTGTAATAATAGAACAACTAGAAGTTTCTTAGCTTCAAACACCCTGCTCTTGTCAATACCCTATCCTTAGTAGGGTTTGGAAGCTAAAACACATTTAATGTGATGAGATGATCTAATAGCAGGATATAAATAAGCCCATCATTAGGCTATCACATCAAGACCTATGCCGTACTTAACGAGACTTGCTAGCTAATAACTCTTATTTTAAATATACTCTACATAGTAATTTTATAGCATTTCCTTTATTTTTTTATTTTTTTAAAGAAATTAATACTTAATTGAGTAAAATTTTGATTTCAAGATTTGAACGCGTTTTGAGATTGAAAACAAAGAAAAGGAATCAAGTTTTACTCAATTTGAAATTTAAATTAATGAGTTATGAAGTTTTAAACTAATACAACTTAAGGATACAACTGTATCCCTAGGTTGTGTCCATATAGTAGGAGAAAGTACCAATTTTTTGTTAGAAAACACAACCTAGGGACACAATTGTGTTCTTAGGCTGTGTCCCACTCAAGATAATTTTAGAGCCTAAAATTAGTGAGTTATGAAACTTAGATAGACAATTGTGTCTCAGGCTATGTATGGTGATGAAAAAGGAAATTTCCTAATATATTATACAAGAACTTGTAAGGGTTTTAGACATCACTTTTCATATTCAACATAGAAGAAACTTGAAGAAAAGAAAGAGAAAAAGGTGAAGCATCACCCAACTTCAAGATTAAGGAGATTTCTTATCAACAAAAGGGGTTTTTCATATTTTACTTTTTGATTTTGCTGCAATTTTCTTCTAATTTTATCATGATAGTTTAAGATTCCTATATTTAGGATTGTGGATCTAGGGTTTCATGTAACTATTAAATTTATTGAAAATTTTCAATAAAATTTCTATTTTTCTTGATCAATTGTGTGTTTTTATTGTTAATTGATATTTCTAAGATATCAATTTATAATATTATGCATGATGATTGAAAAATGACATAGGTAATGAGATTTAGAAATAATTAAAGAGAGTCACATGTGTACTTAGAGATAAGATGCATGATTCTTTTAGAAAGTTGTTATTTTTGCGTAGAAATTCATTGTATATTAATGCAATTCTGAATTATATTACTAAGTAAAGAAATTTCAATAAATAATTTAAGGTTAAGGTTAATATGACTGAGAAAGGTGTTAAATTCAATTGCAAATCCTTTCGATCGAGAAAAATAGAGATGAAATTGGATATATTTTAAGTAGTCACATGTTAAACACTAGGGGAAATATATTTCAAATTGCACCTAATATCATACAAATGGTACAACAATATGTTTAGTTTGACGGCCTCTAAGATGAAGATCCTAATGCTCATATCTTTAGCTTTCTAGAGATTTGTGATACATTTAAAATCAATAGAACTATGAATGACACTATCTGATTATAGTTATTTTCTTTTTTCCTTGAGGGGTAAAGTAAAGCAGTGGTTGAATTCCCTACCACGGAACTTAATCACAATTTGGAATGAATTGGCAGAGAAATTTTTGGAGAAGTATTTTCCACTTGTGAAGAGCACCAAACTTCGAAAAGACATTTCTTGTTTTGCTCAATTGGAAGCTAAGACTCTATATGATACTTGGGAGCAGTTCAAGGACTTGCTTAAGGTGCCCACATTGTGGCCTCCCACTTTGGATGCAAATTTAAACCTTTTATAATAGTCTCAATTTATCTACGAGATAAATGATTGATGCATCTGTAGGAGATATCTTAAACATAAAGACACCTAAGCAACTATAAAACTTGATTGAAGGAATGGTGATGAACAATTATCAATGGGAAAGCACTAGAGTCAAATAAAAGGTTGCGAGAATTTATGATGTCAATTTGACTATAACTCTAGTAGCTAAGGTGGATCTATTGAGCAAGAAGATTGACACACTCTTTATTGGCCCTCAACAAGACAACTGGATGTAAGTAATTTTGGCAAGTAAGGCTATGGAGCACTAAAACAACTGAAATGAGTGGATTACCTAAAAAATCCACCCAGGCAACAAAATAACCCCTACAGCAACACCTATAATCCTAAGTGGAGGAATTATCCCAATTTCTCATGGAGAAATCAAAACCAAGTCCAAAAGAAAACCAAGAACCTAGTCCAAAAGAAGACCAACTTTGGTTTACCTGGATTTTAAAGACCATTACCACCTCCCCCTTCTTAAGTGAAGAAGTCTAATTTAGAAAAAACTTCTTACTAAATATATTCATGGTAATGAGACCCGACTATCCAACATTGAATCATCGTTGAAAAATCAAGAGGCTTTCAATTGTAATCTTGAGAACCAAATTAGTCAACTTGCAAATATGATCTCTAAAAGGCAATAAAGGACACTCTAAGGGAACACCAAGGTCAACTTTAGGGAACATGTTAATGCAGTGACTTTGAGAAGTGGTAGAGAGCGACGAGTTGAGAAGAAGGACAGTAGGGAAGTAGCTGAGAAAAAAGTGGAAGTCAAGGACAATGAAGATGTAGAGCTACTAAAATCAAAAGAAAGTATAGAATCACCAAAAGTAAAAGAATACAAGCCTTTCATCCCTTACCCATAGCACCTCAAGCAAAAATATATTGATCAGAATAAGGAATTTGGTAAGCTCTTCTATCTTTTCAAACAATTACATATTAACTTACCTCTTGTTAACGTTATCTTGCAAATGCCAAAGTATGCGAAGTTTTTAAAAAATCTTCTATCGAACAGGAGGAAGTTGAAGGAGTTTACAATTGTTACACTGAACAAGAAATGTTCGGCACTTCTCTAAAAAAAGTTGCCACAAAAATTAAAAGATCTAGAGAGTTTTGCTATTCCTTGTATACTTGGTAATTTGTTAGTAGATAATGCTTTGGTAGAGTTAGAAGCTAGTATAAATTTAATACCGTATAAATTGTTCAAAAAGCTAGAGTTAGGTGCCCCTAAACCAACATGCATGAGTCTTCAATTAGCTGATAAGTTTATCACATACCTTATAGGCATCATAGATGATGTTTTAGTATAAATAGAGAAATTCATCTTTCTTGTAAATTTTGTTATACTCGATATTGATGAGGATATTAAAGTGCCAATTATTTTAGGTTGACTCTTCCTAACTATTGCTAAGGCTGTTTTTTATATTAGTGAGCATAAGCTTATATTAAGGGTCAGGGATGATGAAATAGTTTTTAAAATTCCAGAGGGAATGAACAAATTTCTTGACTTAGAGGACACATATCATAAGGTTGGTGCCATTGATGTCGTTATATCTACATGTATGTAGGAAATGCTCACTAAAGATTCCTTGGGCTATTACTTGCAAAAGGGAGATGAAAATATGGTGACCAACCCCAATCATGCGGAAGTGGTAGCTTAAATAGAAGTTCAAAAACCTATTGTAGACAAGAAAGAGGTTGAACTACTCCATGAGCCAAAGGATTTTAGGTTAAGATCTTCCAAAGAGAAGCCACCTATGTTAGAACATACAAGCACTCTTCACTCTCTCTTCTTCTCACATTCCACTTTTCATTAACTAATTTTTTTTTCATCAAATCTAACACAATCCAAGAATTTTCATCTCATACTCTATTTTTTTTTTTCCTTTTCTTTTTGCCATCTCTTGTTCATGCTTTGATTTCATCATTGTTCATACATGCTTAGGTGAAAGAAATTTAGGGTTTTTGTGACTTTAAACAAAAATCATGTCTAAGAACTTATTTAGTTCTATTTTTTTAATGATAAATATGCATATTTGTCCCATATCTTAAGACATGGTTGTGTCTTTCATAAATGGTGCCCATGACAATAGCTTTTAGATTTCCTTGTATTGATGGATTTATATGCTTTTGTGATACACATTGTTGTTAGTTATTACTCTGTAATCTATCAAACACGAATTTAGCCTACAATTTAATGTCAATTACTCTATTAAGCAACTTAAGGTTAGAAGTGATGAGAGTAATTTTGGGACATTTAGAGTCTTTAAAGTGTTAGAAAGCCTTCATCTCATGAAGATTGTAATATAAAGAGTCAAATGTATAACTAGTCGAATGATTTTGCTATCTATTTCTTTTTACTCAACTAGTTTTGTAGGTACACTCTACATGTTTGTTTAAATGTATTAATGAGATTTCTTCTAATATCCATCACCTTTACCCATTCATGAATCTCTCTTAGTTTGAAATAAACGTTAAGAATATGAGCATCTTTGATTTGGTGTTAAGTTTCTTCTCAAGTACTCAATGGAAAATCACGGAAAGCTAACTGTTAAGAGGAAATCTAAGTATACAACATCATCTTCTACACAAGAAGGTGCCATTGTTGGACCATTGGCCACTTTCCCACCGATGGAGCACCCAGTGCTGCAATTCAAAGAGAATACCAATCAACTTACTATAGCTTACTTAAGAACAAGTCATTTAGCGAAACACTTTGTTTTGATTGGGATGTCATCGCTCAACTAGAGCTAACAAATGAAATGAAGGAACTATTGGAAGGAATCATTTAGAAGCAATTCTTATCTCTTCAAGCTTAGTTTATAAGGAGCTAACATTAGACTTCTTATGCACATATCAACTAGATGGAGAAGGTATTGGTAACATGGGCCCAAAATGCAAATTCCATTTCACTTTAAATGGTAAGCTTTTCTATACAACAATAGCTCAATTGGGCAAGTATCTTAGTCTTTATGAGGAAAGATTCACACGAACAAAAGAGTTCTAGTGCTTAACTTGTTGTTTTTCGCGTAGAGTGATACCCAAGAAGTTTTTGGATGGAATTACTGATAGCGATGCTTATGATTCAGCAGTTAGCAAAGCCTCTCAATTGGTTAAACCCGAATATCATGTTGTTCACTGGCTTTTTGCACATACGTTGACTTGTTGAGGCTAAAGAACCAGTGTGGTTTTCAACAAGGATTACCTCTACTTGTACAGTGTTATTCATAAGTACCTAATTAATCTAGCCATTGAGCTAACTAAACTTTTCTGCCACCAAGCAACCACTATAAGGAAGAATGGGCATATTTGTTGTGGCCCATTACTAGTGTAGGCTACGTAGACTAAGGTTGTAGTTTGGCCCTCCCTTACCTTTGTTGCTCAAGTCACTTCTTTGCAACTTAACTCCTTTTGACTTATGAACCTTTTACCAACGAGACATCAAGGTAAACAAGCACAACCCACCTCCAGAGGACAAGCAACTTCAGCAAGCTCCAAGGATAAAATTAATATCTTGATGTTTGAAATTTGCTATATCCAAGATAGTGTGGATAAACTTCACATCCATCAAGACAAATTGGCAAAATTTCTCAAAACGAAAGCATCAGATGTAGATGATGAGGAAGAAGAGGAGGAAGAGGAGGGTAGTGATGAGGGAAAAGAGGAGGAAGATGAGGGTGGTGAAGAAGAAAACGAGGGAAATGGCAAGGGGGACGATGAAGAAATGGTAAATGCACCAATTGATGAGGATGATAGAGATAGAGATTATGATCCCTCTTCTTAGTTTATTTTTCTATATTTGTAATATTTGGTTGACATCTTTATTATGCTTTACCTGCATAGTTAAACTTTTCCGTTATTTTCTTTTCATTTTTATTTATTTTTCTTTTCTTTTCACTTCTTTCGTTTTTCTTCAACATTAGTTAGTTAGCAAAGGTATGCACATATTAGATATATAACAACAATGGACTCCTAAATATGGACTTTTCTACATGCTCTTCGACTGGTAAGGAAGTGTTAGCTCTTTTTTATTGATTTTTTTAATTTCCTTTTTTCCTTTGATGTTTTGTAATTGTTTCATATCTTGCTATTGTGCTTAATCATTATTGATCTTATTATACTTTACCAGAATTGATTAGTGAAATCTTTTGAAGGCAAAGTTAGTAGTTATTTAGCTCGAGACTCTAGGACTTGAGTTTGGAGCAATATCACTAGTTGAGAGTTAGTCATGATTATTTTGAAATTTACTTTAACGTATATCTTTTTCTTGGAAAGTTTTAGAGCCTTATAATCTTTAGCAAACAAACAAATGAATTTCCTCTTTTGAGAAATCGTCGAAAAATCGCAATGATTAGAGATAGAAAATAATAATAAGTACATAAATAGTTAAATAAAAAGAAAAAAATTGGTAAGGATTCTCCTTAACGTGTCAGAAGAATGAGGTTGAATCCCAATGCCAATACCAATACCAATACAAGCGTAATATATATATATATATATGGATCAGTCTTGGTCCCTAAAAAAAGCAAGATTTTTTCCCATTACCAATGCAAGGGCTAAGTTGGTATAGATTGGTCTTAATTCGTTAGAAGAGCAACATCCTTTACTATTACCAACATAACCATCATTTAAAATTAATTCTGCTTAAATAAAGCAAATTTAAAAACCTCTCAATAAAAGCATGAACTAGGAAGATGATCAAAGGATCAATGGATGTAAAATGTGTTTATTCTAGATTATGGCGTTTAGCGAGATTAAAGAGAGAATTGTATACACTTTAGTCAAATTGACAAAATTTTTATGACTCTTTACCGGCTAACAAAATATTAAATTCAAATTTGAGTTTAGGGATCCTTGGTTAAATAACTTTAGTAAACTTTGACTTGCATAAATTAATTAGTGAATTCAAGTATCAAGTATTGTTGGAGCATTCAAATATGGTCGGGTGAAATTACGAAATTGTTAGGGGCAAAATTGATTGACTTTATTATTGCAAGGTAATTATAAATGATTTCCTAGTTTTCTTCGAGTCAAGTTTATTTGTTCACCAGTTTTCTAAGTAGTAAGAAATTTTATTTAGCATTTCTTGTTCCAAAATTTTTGTTTTTGATTTATTTGTTTAGGAACATGCAAATACTCAAGTGTGGAGAAGTTTGATGACTTTTATTTCAAATACACTCTACATAGTGATTTTATAACATCTTCCTTATATATTTTTTATTGTTTTTAAAGAAATTGATGCTTAATTGAGTAAAACTTTGATTTTAAGGTTTGAATGCGTTCTCGAATTGAAAAAAAAGAAAAAAAATCAAGTTTCACTTAATTGGGAGTTCAAATGAATGAGTTATAAAGTTACACAATCTAGGGACGTCATGTTTGTACAATAGGAGAAAGTGACAATTTTTTATCAAAAAGTTACACAATCTATGGCAATTTTTTATCAAAAAGTTACACAATCGATGGACACAATTGCATTCCTAAGCTGTTTCCTACCCATGATGATTTTAGAGCCTAAAATCAGTGATTTACACAACCTAAGGACACAACTGTATCCCAGGTTGCGTGTAGTGTTGAAAAAGAAAATTTCCTAATGTATTATATAAAGACTTGTAAGAGTTTTGGATATCATTTTTCACATTCAACATAGAAGAAACTTGAAGAGAAGAAAGCGAAAAAAGCGAAAGTATCACTCAACTTCAAAATTAAAGAGATTTCTCATCAAGAAAATGGATTTTTCATGTTTAACTTTTTTATTTTACTATAATTTGCTTCTAATTCCATTCTTGTATTTCCTTTCCTTTCAAATACTTCAGCAATTGGTTTAGTATGATACCAATAAAATATTGCGAGGCAACAATTTCTTTTTGCTTTGTATTCCTCCATGCAAAAGGTTGATACAATATTCTCACTATATAAAACTTCAACTAGCATATTACGATACAAAAAATTCAGCTGCTTTACATGGTACATCAATTCACTTTTTACTTTGTGACTTTTCCATTTGTTTTATAAGACATTTCCATTTTGTTCAACCTCAACTTTTAGACTTTAGTTTAGCAAGATTGCACAAGAAAATGTAACTTGATTGTTTAATTGTGAATTTTTATAGAGGAGTAAATTTTTATATGTAAATACTATCAAAACAATATTGGTATAATTTTAACAAAGGAAATTTAGGTTGTTTCGTCTCTGAATATTGGCTAATAGAGATTTAAGTAAAATTGGGCTTCACGTGACTAAATAAGCTTATAAGACAAAGAATAATGAGGGGTGCCAGAGTGTAGTCTAATATGGTCACTTCAATACTTAAATCAGTTTAGTATGTGGAGAGAGTAAGAGTACTCGGATGCAAAAGTGGGCTCTAGTATGTAAAGCATCAAGTAGTTTACTATCAGGTGATAGTTTTGCATTTATGGAAGAGTTAAGTCAGCAGTTGAAGAAAAGTTAGTGAACAGAAGCCATGTCCACAAGTATTAGACAATGGAGCCACAATGTCTAAAGTGGTCTATAAATATAGGAGGTAATTATTGACTTAGTCATCTACCCTTATTTATATTCTTCTAGCCATTGGTGACCATTGTAATTGGACAAGCTATATGATGTACCTGAGTTGAGGTTGACCATAAGGGGAAGGTTGAGTCTTTAAGGGGCACAGTCTATGCCGTAAGCCTTATCAAGTTAATACAGGCTTGAGAGGTCTACGTCCAAAAGGCCTTATTAACAGATAAATACTAAAACTACTAAACGAATTATTTAGAACATAGATAGCATTAGTATTTCTAGATATCTTTCTAGTTATTTAAAGTATTCGTTGGTATTATTTTCATTTGTTTTCCTTACTTTCCTAATAAAACTTAGAGAGAGTAATTAGCATTTTTTCCTTACTGTTTTGTTTTGCATTTTCAATATTTCAATCAGAGATAGTAAGAGATTAGTAGCTATGGTTACCGAACTATTTCTTTTTAGCCAAAAGACTTAGTATAGATTTACCTCAACCGAGAGAGATTCCCGTACTTAAAACAAAGCAAACTATCTCCTTAAGCCAACAACCTATTTAAGATCCTGATTAAATATAATTTGTATTACCTCATTAAATTATCTTAAAAAATTAAGAAAAATAATTCATTAGATGGTTTGTTGTAGATTAATACCAATTGCCCATTAAAGATGAATACTACTTTATAAGTCATTCATGGTTCTCTCAAGTAGTTAAAGTTAGTTAAATAGCAAAAGTTCATGAATTTATGCCATTTTTTTTTTCACAAAGGAATAGTTTGAATTGGAATGCATTAAAACGAAATAGAATAAGGAGTAGAATGATAAATCCATTCCTACGTTTGAAGATGGCTATGGAGTGAAATGGAATGTAATGTAATAATATTAAATGCATATATAAAATTATTTATCAAAATTACTATTAATTATTATATGTTATAATTTTTTTTCAACTTATAACAGTAATTTTAGTTATTCATAATTAATGAAGTAGGAACGGAAAGGTAGATTTTTTGCTGGAATTGTTAATTCCATAGAATTATGATTTTGACTGCAAAATATACTTTCAAATATAGGGAATGGGAATTGAACCTATAATTGTAATTCCATTCTGGTCATTCCTACATGTTGTATTTCGTCTCTCAATTTTGTATTTAATATTATGTTCATGAAATCAATGATTCCAGCTTTAAGATGTACTTCCAAATATGACAAGCGAGAATGGAACCCAGAATTACGATTTCATTCCCACATACCAAACGTGACATATTGATGGAATCCTTTGTATTCAGTCTCTCAATTTTGTTGTTTAATATGTTCGTACTCTCGTCTTAATGAGAGAGTGGGATTTGATACATAATAAGATTTATCTATATAGATAATATACCAAAATTGTTATAAAAAAATGTGCATGTATTGCCTATGCACATATATCATTTTATGTTATTAAAAAGCAAATTAGCTTTTAGTATCTTATATTATTAAAAAAATGATTTTATTTATCCTTTTATTCTAAAGCCTCCCATAAACCTCCTTTGTTTTCGTTTTTCATCATTTGTTTTAATACACCAATATAACGACCATTTACAAAGCGAGTACCAAAAAAATAAATGCACGCAAATTATTAATTAACATTTATGTTTTCCTCCCTTCAAAATTTTGTTTATTTGATTAATATTTTAATATAATATTTTTTTAATTCCTAATAATTTTGTATACTATATTTAATCTATGATTCTCATTGAAAATTTGATCACATAAATGAAATTGCTAGGTAAATTTTTTCAATGAACAACATTAACTAATTTTAAAGAAAAAAAAATAAAGTTATTTTAATTACCAAAAAAATTGTTAACAAAATGCCCCATACTTAAATAAAGATAGTAATCTATCAAGGCACCAAAGAATATATCTTTTAGCAAAACATATCACGAAGATAGAGGAAATATTAATATGATAATTCAATGTTAGTTTTCCGTTCATTACTCATGCTATGATAATCATTGATTTTTGCTTTTTATTTGCTTCTTTATTTTGATAGAGAATTTCAATGATTTAATTAGATTACGGGCACTAAAAACTTCATTGACTAATTAACAAATGGTTGTTGCTATTAGTTAAGAGCTTTCCGCTTTTCTTTTCGGTCTTTCTCAAGATTTTATCTTTAGAGAATCAAAATTATTGTAACTTTTGCATTGTATTGATTCATGGGCTTGCTTTGTCATCCACGTTTAGACTAATTCAATGCCATGTTGTCTCAATGTCCTGTCCGATGATATCGAAAAGTTTAAGCTTAAGCTAATAATAGATAGAAGCGCAGTTTTATCTCTAGACGCTGTCGTTAATCGTGTTTCTCTGGCATACATTTCGAAGCATGTATGCACTATTGATACAGCCAGAACACATAAAAACACCATGGTCTCTGAGTTATACAATATTTTCATCAAGGTAAATCGAATATTAGATTTCGAAGTTTACTTCACCTAAGTTTCTATTTTAATGAACACTTGTTCTCCTTATTATTGCATTTCATTAAATTAGAAATGTAACTAAAAGTACAAAAGATGCTCCTGTTTGGTACCTCTAACTGTATTTTTATCGTAGAAAAATGTAATTTGACAATAATTTGCTTAGCTTTTTTAATCTTAATATATTTTAAAAATTCAACATTGCACTGTTATGTATAAAGCTTATACTAAGCTTAATTGTTTTATTCATTCTTTATTTATTATCTCTAAGAAAACAGGCTATTTGGATACCAAAGAGGGTTCTTTTCTTTTAATATTACAAAAGAAAATTCATAATTGTTATTTAAATCAAATATATGATATTAATCTAATTTAATATTAAATTAGTTGCTTATTATACGATATAGGATAAAAACGCAAGAAAGAAAAAGAAAAAAACATAGCTTAGTTTTCACATATTCACTTTTTACATATATGTATTGTGTTTGGTCGCATAATTGGAGTTTTGCGCCTTTTCACATTGTGTATATATGTTATTTTATTTATTATTTGCTTTTTTTCACAACTTTTTAACTTTGAATACCTGTTTTGTTATAGATGAATAAAATAAAGTTGCAAGAAGACCTCAGTAGTTATTGCTTTGTCCATTTGACCATTTAGAGTTGTCATTATTTTGTCTCATTAGCCGAAGAATTTTGAAGAGTAAAGGTCGAATAGCTAAAAATGTACTAAAAATTATAAAATCCATATTTATTTTAAATACATAATCATATTAATGTAATATGTCTTAAATTAAATATTATTAAATTTTATATAATTAATTCATTATGTGGTTCTATTATATGTTAGAGTACATTTCAAATAAAATACCACTTCTTATACCTATAGTGTCACTTTTTACATTTACATAGCTGAGCTTTATCCATTTGTCATTATTAATCAGTGAATATGTGTCAGTTTATATATTGGTTTACAATATTCATTTAATAGTACCGTTAACAAAATAAATACGTTTTTATCGTACTCTATTATATAAATAAATATAATGTTCATTGATAAACTTATGAAATTTTGTTTTTCAAATGATAATTGCTTTGCATTTTATAATAAGAAGTTTATGTTTGGAGGGAAAGATATTGAAGGAAAAAAAAAAAGAGAAAAATAAATTTGGACAAATGTAAATGGAAAAAAAGAAGCAAACTATTTTCTTTTGTCAATAAACCTTGGTTGGCTCACGAAAGGCTTTGGTATTATGAACGCTTTTTAAGTACTATGCAGTAAAATTGTATCATATCTGGAGGTTTTTGTTTAGATATTTACCATCATAATAAGATCATATCCTCAAATTCTCCG
The DNA here is from genome assembly GCA_024138005.1 of Lumnitzera racemosa. Taxonomy (NCBI): domain Eukaryota; kingdom Viridiplantae; phylum Streptophyta; class Magnoliopsida; order Myrtales; family Combretaceae; genus Lumnitzera; species Lumnitzera racemosa. The sequence goes on from JAMXBC010000003.1 coordinate 73,210,250, forward strand.
AACGGACAACAGAATGCAATCGGAAGCGGTTTCCATATCTATTTCCATTATCTCTCTCTCTGTCTGGCCGTCCGGTATGGCTGTATGGAAATTCTTCAGTAACTGTATATGATTATCCTTGATTCTTTGCCTTCAATTTCAGTTTTGAGTTTCAATTTCAATGTTCTTGTAGCTGCTAGTTTGTGAATTTCTTTACTTTTTTAATCGGCCTAAACATGTTGCAACACCAAGTTGTACAATCACCTGCACGATTGGGTCTAACAAACCCTAATTCACCTTCTCTTTCAAACCCTAACCCTAGCCCTCACCCTAATACACCTCCCAAATTCACTTCCACCCCCACCACTTCTACCACCTCCCAGCAATCCCTTCCTACTACTACAACCACCACCACCACCACCACCACCACCTCTTCCACCCTACTCTCTCTCCTCCCACCTCTCCCCAGGGCCCAATCCCTCCTCCTCCAAATGGCTTCTTTAACCTCCAAGCTCTTCGAAGTCGCGCCGAACCGCTCCTTTTGGCTCAATTCCTTCCGCGGTAACCTACCCACGTTTTTATCTCCCCAGACACAACCACTTCCACAGCCTGTAACCGAACAGACCCCGTCCTCGACCAAGGAAATTATCTCCCTGTTTACTTCCCTTCAAACCCAGCTCTTCGAGGTTGTAGCTGAACTCCAGGAAATTCTCGAACTTCAGGATGCAAGGCAGAAGATTGCCCGTGAGATTCGATCTCAGGATTCTGCATTGCTGTCTTTTGCTAATAAACTAAAAGAGGCTGAGCGCGTACTTGATATCCTCGTGGATGATTACACGGATTATATGCGGCCCAAGAGGTCGAAAGCGGATAATGGAATGGATGAGACAACTGTTGCTTCTCAGTTGAACCTTTCGGATGTTATATCGTATGCACATCGGATTAGCTACACAACATTTGCACCTCCTGAATTTGGAGCTGGGCAGGCTCCTCTCCGTGGAGCGCTCCCTCCGGCCCCACAAGAGGAGCAAATGCGAGCTTCTCAACTGTACAATTTTGCTGATCTCGATGTCGGTTTGCCTAAAACGGTGGATAGTAAGGAGAAAACAGTTGAGCCCATCATTGAACCACAGCAATTGGCAGATACTGACCCTCTTGCCAATCTGGCAGCAATTCAGGGTCTACTTCCACCGAATGTCACCGTACCTTCAGGTTGGAAACCTGGGATGCCGGTGGAACTGCCGAAAGATTTGCCTGTTCCACCTCCTGGATGGAAGCCTGGGGATCCTGTTCCTTTACCACCATTGGAAAGTCTTCCTACAAAGGAGCAACAATTACGGCCTTTCATACCTCAGCCTTTGCATAAGGAACCTGAGACGATACAAGTTCGGCATGTTGACCTTGAGCTTCCTGATAATTTTGATGACAGTAGCGACTATAGCAGTGACGAAGGGAGCTCAGAAGAAGAAGATTGATGTCAGCAATATGCAAAAAGTAATGGTAATGATCTTTCTTTTAGTTAGCAAACACTTCACTGTTCATGCTTGTTAACCAATATTTGCTATGCAAAAATGAGAAGTGTTGTCTTGAATATGGTTAATGCTCAATCTGTTTAGTTGGCAGCCCAGTGGGATAAGACTTCGTTCCAAAAGCCAGTCAAAACACACTCAAGGATGATGCAAAACAAAATCATAAAATCACTAAAAAAATATGGTTAAGCAACTAGAGGTCATCACAAGTTGACACCTTAGGACCTGAACCTTTGTCTACCCTTCTTCTGATATTGGTAAAATGGAAAAATTCTATTGAATGAATCTACTGGTATAATGGTAATTGTTAAATATTCTGGTTCTAAGGTAGCTCTGGTAAAAGTTTTTCTTCTTTAATTAAGTTAATTTTCTGTATGAAATTTTTGGTGGTATTGAAAATAGTGCAATGAGGTGTTATGTGGATGAGCATATGCTGTGGAAGAATGATATCCCTATTTTATCAGTTATGGGGATGATGGTGTCTGTATATTCCCTTAAGCAGTGAGGAGCCGATTCTGCTTTCAATTTAAAGAATGTGGAGCTGGAATAGCTTCTTTTGTGATATAAATTACAAAAGCAAGAAGTAGCAGAGGTGGATGCAGTAGAGTTTTTAACTGGCGGGTGCTTTTGGAACTGCATTAGACTCCTGCTAAATCTTAACAGATTGTTAATTCATGTTTTATTAGTTTTTGCACATTGATAACTAAAGACACAATCAAAAGCATTAATTTGGGACATAGCTGAGTCATTTCTTTCTCAAGGCACATTTGAATGTTAACTGAGGATTAGATGTAGATTGAGACAACCTGGCTTGGTGCTCTCTGGTGTAAGGATACTGTGACAAGAGATTTCACCTAATTGTAGAAGGACCAAAAATATAGGGTAATGCAGGTGATAATGGAACACAGTAGATACTGTTGCCTCTCTAGTTATGCTTGAGCGAGTCATCAGTTTGCTGCTTATTCATTAGCAATTTATTTCCTAGTGGGGTTTAGTTCATTTTTATTTTATTATAACAGAATAAATTTACAGTAGTTCATGGATATTTTGTGCTGTTCAAACTCTTACTCAGTTTTTTTCTCTAAGCTGCCAATTGAAGGATCTATTTGATTTGTAGGTGAGTGGCTCTATACTGTCAGTAGAGCATGGAAATACACAGGCTAAATCTGTACTCTCTCTCCCCCTCACAGTCCAGATTTCCCTGCTAGTCAGCTCAAAAAAGGAATTTGTTTTTCTTAAGAATAAACACATCACAGTTGGCTCCATATTATAGCAAGGTGAATCTTCTGTCTTTTGGTCTCTGGCTTGATGGTCTCTTTTTTACTGTATGTTTAAATCGTAGGGGCGTTCACTCGGAATCTGCTTATGCCAATAGTGTATGCATGTTATATCAATGTTCCCTCGGGGAACGTTCTCATAGGCTATAGAGCTACAATATTACATTCAATTTGACATAGATGAAGTTGACCCCGTGTGCAATATTTTAGTTGCTTGAGAGCTTGATGGAAGGTTTATGCTGAAAGATTGGAGATATCTCTATCTGTACAAGATATAATGAAATGCAATGTTGCATGGTTAGATGCGTTTGTTCTTTCTGGTTCTTCATAATTAGATGAAAGGCAAAAATAGAGCAGTATCAAACATTTATCATTTGACACTGATTTATGGAGATAACAGTGGAGACACCAGCAGGAGTATGAACTTTGTCCTCTTTTGATCCTGTAAATGAAGTATTTCATAAGAGATATTTCTTGGGTTCATGAATCTTCTTACAAGACACTGTTTCAGTTACTGGTGAATTTGCAATTTGAAGATTTCCAAACTCTCAGTTAGTCAGGTCATGGCTAATGACTAATGAGAATATAAGTCAGTCTGCTCATCTTTTGAAGAAACTAGTCTTAATAGTCTAATTTTGGATAGTACTCTCGATAGTCTAATTTTCATAAAAGGCAGCCCTTATGGTAGTAGCCTATGAAAAAAGGACTAAAAAATGGGGAGGATTGGTTACCTATTAGAATTATATATGCGGTCCGTATAGGAAAATAGGATTTGCATGCACTTATGCAGTCTTCGATATCTTGAGTGTTAAAAAGTGAATAGAAGATGTGCTAATGCTGTGAGCATCCAATGTTCTGTGTTTTAAAATATGTCTCAATTCTTAACTTTTAATAATCACGGAGATTCACTATGAACTCAAAAGCCTATAATTAAATCTGGATGGTGTGTAATATAAAATGAACTAAACCTGAAAAATGTAGATATGGTATGTTGCTTTGACCTATAACGCAAGTAGCAATTTCTCTCTCGAAAAGTTATTACCAGTTCTGTCCTTCCATTTGATTTTGACTTTATATGTATTGAAAAATTACACCCCTTATGTCAAAATTTTAGCAGTACAAGAATATTAGTCCTGCTTGACACTATTTCTCCTTAATGTTGACAATATTCCATGATTTAATAGGGTTTCTATCTATATTTGCAATGCCCCTATGGCCAACCTGCACTCTCTTGAAAGCTAGCAGCCAAACCAGGTTGCATTATGATCTAAAACCAATCATTCATGCTTTTTAAGTCTGGCTTGGCTTTTGTGGCTTGGCACTAACCAGACTGCAATCCACTAACCACACTGCAATGATATGTCAATGCGGCACGAGTTCAAGGAAGCTCCTAAAATTACAATAAGATCCTTGTACCAAAAGCCTCTGCTTACTACCTCCCACAAGTATCAAAAAGCTCAAAGCCATATCTTTCTTGATATGATCCAAACTCTGGGCTGGGATTGGCTCAACGAAGAACTCCTGAAACAGTCCTCTTCAGGATACTTATCTTTCTTGATAAGATCCATACTCTGGCTGGGATCGGTGAAACGAAGTACTCCTGAAACAGCCTACTTCAGGATGCTTAGCCGCCACGAAAATGACCCCAATGTTCCATTCATATCCTGCTTAGAAGCAAAATCCTTCAGAGCTTTATTATTGGATAGAAAGTTCTTCATAGTAACACAAACATTTGATTCACTGAAAATACAGAGATTGAATTATATATCATTCAAGTGAAGCACATCTCTTCTAACGCTAATTATCCATAATGATCAATATCATTAATGGCCAAAAAGGATAAGCAAGATGCAAAACTAAAACTTGATGAAATCACTCTTCTTTGATGGTTGATAACACTGAAAAAGAATCATTATTAGCTTTGTTTTACATCTAGAACTTGCTTGGTCTTAAGAGGTTGTTCATGTCCTTGCTTATACATCCCAATTTGGAAACGCAAATTCTTTACCATTGTTGATAATTTTTTATAATAATATTAAGCTGCTTTAGTGAAGTCAATATTAATGCCATCATACACCAAGGATCTTCAGAGCAAACATCTGAAGGAGAGCAAGTCTTAGAATCAATGAATCACCATCTCTCAGATCCAATTAAAACAAGATCTGAATCCAGATTGCCATCCAGTGCTTTCCTGCTCTTATTAATTGCTTCAAGTCATTTCTTCCATTTAGATGGTGCCAAAGCAGTTGCCCTCTTGGATGGATCAAGCAGAAGCAAGTTAGAAATACCTCCATCCAACTGGAAAAGGGAAAGATCATTAATTTTGTCTTCAAAGATGGGGATGATATTGTCATAAAGATCGCAAGGCAAGTTGCCATTTGTTTAGAGAAACGTTTTGACTTTTGACTACCTGAAGTATAGAGGGAAAAAGGGCATGTAGCAGCTTATCTGTACCAAGGGCTTAAACTGCACTTTCAACTTTCGAAATGCATGCCCATTAATAGTAGGAGAAATCTGGACAAGAATATCAGAAAATCTTTCATCTTCCCTCAACCATTCAGCATGTAAAAGAGCATTTTAAGATGGCCCAATGTAGTGCTCTAGTTAAGGTAAATTGCTTCAAGACACCACCAGGTTTGTTGAAATGGAATGACAAAGGAACAAACAGGGCTTAGCTATTATCAAAACAAAGTATCACTATATTCTGTTTCTGCAGGATATTGGTAATTCATTTTGGCATATTCTTGAATTCGCTAAGAAGGGATTCTGTGAAAAGCTGCTTAATGTATATAGGGCTTGTGTAGGCGAGTCTTCAACAGGACTTGAATGTAGTTTTCTCCATGACAAATCAGTGTCATCCAGGTGATGCTCAAGATCTGTTATTAGTACCTGTAAGTTGCAACCCGTTCCAGGCCTTCTTTTCTTTCAAAGGAGTCCAGTATGGATTTCTTAACATGACGAGTGTGAGCTTCATCTTCATCATTAAACCAAAGAAAAGGCATTCCCCTTACTATCCTAAATCGATTCAAATTTCCATAGTTAATTATCTTCCTAGCCAAAGCAGATTTAGGCAGTGTGGGGATAAATGAGCCAAACCTATTGATGAGTTCAATTCAGGTTCGATTCAACAATAATGATGAAGTTTTCATGATATTTAACTCGAAAAAAACACAACCTTAATTGATCTAGTTAAGCTCAAGATCCAATTCTAAGCTTAATCAAGTATCGAAACAAAGAAAAGCAGCTATGACAAAGGAACAGACGGGGGTTCATGATATTTATCATGTTAAACTGTGATGCATCTGACCATGAACTTTTAGTAGCTATGCCCAAACCGTTGAATTATGTGAATATGCAGAGGCATTATTAGTAAAAGAAGCTCTGCAGGTATCGGAAAATAAGCAATGAAAGGCCACCATTGTTGCGATGGATTTGCTCCTCGCACCTCTGCATGGAAGTGTGTCTTAGAGAGCAAAACTGGTCATTGAAGCGATTCTGGTTTTATAATCTTGTTCTTCGTGTTTTTTGAAGTTGTTTAATTAATGAAAAAGTTGATTCGTATATTAATTGGATTGCCTCAACGAAGCTTTGCTTCTTCAGAGTTTTTTTAGCCATCAATACGACCTGTGCGTAAAAAGGGGTGAGCTAGGACTACATAACACTAACTCGCTTGATTCATTAAATTGGTAAGTATTTCATTCATTTAATGAAAATCCTTTTGTTTTTTAGCTTAGAAAATATTCCAGAGTCAACGGCTACTCGGTTCATTAAGGTAGCAGATAAATCAATGCTAATTTCATTCTTTAAAGTAATAATTCTTCCATTCACTACGTCATTTCCTGTAAGAGTAAATATTCCATCAATTAATCCATAAAGCAGCAAATTGCTGCAATTGGTGATGCTCGACGATTAGTAGTAGCCCAGGGTGGGTTGGGTGCTTGATAAAAGCTCACATAACAAGCTCTGGCATTGCTTCAATTTAAAGCAAAAACGATGAAGAGTATAAACAAAAGAAAGTAAAACGAAACGATCAGTTAAATCAATGGGAACTTGACTTAGTGTCTTGCCAAACCTAATTTAGGCTCGCTGGTCAGGATTCCACGGAGAGAATTTCAAATCTCTCCTGTTTTGTGTAAATTGGTCGAAACTAAATGCTTTCGCGTGTGTTGTGTCTGATATTTATGGTTAGTTTACAAATACTTTGCTTGCAAATTAATTTTAAAGCTGGCCAAATATTACACATGCCCATTTATTATATCGTGCCCCCCTTTTAGTGTGGCTCAAACTTGATTTTGTTTAGTATTCATGGAATTTAATCATGCAATTAGTTCTTTAATGTTTCCTTCTTCAATTTTTTTTTTTTTAATTGAAAGAGCGTGTCCCTTATTGGATACATCGGATACATCTTTTATTTCGTTTTTAATGGAGCTTCCGGAGCGTTCCAAAAGGAGGAGGAAAAGGAGGGATGCATGTTGAACATACGCAGCATAGAAAATTAAAAGGGGGCACGAGTATACCTTTAGCATTTCAAATTTATTGATATGAATTTGAAAGGGATTCGGCTTCACGCAAATTAGGTAGCTTGCAAAAGAAAGCACAATGAAAGACTATCGAGTTGTTTTCGGTGTAATCACTCGATGCTTAAGTTACTTCTCCGTAGGAATACTCAAAAATATTATGTAAACTCACAAAGTATCAAGTGTTTTACTTTTTAGCGTTGGCTTTATATTTATAAAGGAATTGAGTCAGTATTTGAAGATGAATTAGTAGATAGAGCTACATCCGTAAATATTGCAAAGTGAGGAAACAAGGTCCGATGTAATTTGCAAATATAGGAGTTAGTTATTTAAAGTTCTCTAATCGTTAAAAGGTTCTTATAACTTGATAAACAGTATTCAAGGTTTAGGTCAAAAAAAGGCTTATCATAGGGACAAGCCTAAAAAGCCTACATGCAGAAGATTCTATCAAAACAAACTCCTAAACAATGCCCTAGCTAACAAACTAGGAAAACCAAATAACAACTTGGGCCAATTAGGCTTAAAAGCAATTTTGGGCCAATGACCGACCCAAGCCTCTCGATTCTCACAAAATTGATTTTTATGTGCAATTAATTAATGTAATGCGTTGTACACATATATGAAAAATGATTTTCTAAATTTATTCAATTCAGACGAAACTACGGGCTCCAATTCACCCGCATTCTGGCTTATATTAAAATTTGACAAAAATGATTCAAATCTTTCATAAGATGCAAACTACGGCCATGAAAATATTTGTATACTTTTTATTTTTAATATTGCTTTGAAAAGAAAACAATTTGCTTCACGTTAAACAAAATTTAGCACGCTTTCTCAATACCTTTACCACAATATGCATAACACGTGATAACAACATAACACAATTGCAAAAATTGCAGGACCTTAAAAAGAAAAGCAATCAATACATATGAAATCGTAGCCTTAAGAGGGATAATAATGAGGTTAGAGCAGTATCCCATAGAAATTTATGCCTTTCCATTGCCATTTTCCAAGTACTTAAGTTTCTCCTCATCGGTCATGAAAGCCGTGATCGGAAATGATTTCCCGATCCCCACGGGCGTGTTGAAATTGATCTTCTTGCCAGCAGGATCGTTGATGCTCATTTCCGTTATCGGCACCCACACGAATTGCTTGCTCTTAACGCCAGTCATCTTCTTCATCTTGAATTTCTCCACATAAGCCGTAACCTCAGTCGCATAGAACACCCTAGTATTGGTGTTCACGAAGAAATGCTCGTACGGAGCCTTCTGTTTCATCCAAACGAACCCGGTCTCTTTGACCCATCCACATTCCTCTAGATCCTTGAGTGGTAAGACACCCTGAGGAAAACCCAGGCCTTCCAGGAGTTGTAATGAGTGGCGATAGCACTCTTCCGCGCCATACACGATCTCCGCCCCGGCACGGTCATCCACTTGTGAATCTTTGTTGGCCATTATCGTATTGTTGGGACGATGGAGCAGATGGATCGATGTTTTGTAATGGTGGGAGAAATGTGGCGTTGTATTTAAGGTGGACGTATTAGTTGTTGGTAGGAAGTTGAACTAAAACATTTAGGAAGGCCGATGTACTAGAGATTCGGTTACCTAACAGCAATTTGGTGGCGCTGACTGCAGGGCTGACAGAAGCGAGAAACGTTTCAATGTCGTTTACCTGAAACAAAGGAGAAAACAGTTGAGCCAAAATCATCAAACCAAACCACAGCAATTGGAAGATGCTAACCATCTTGCCGATTTGGTAGCCATTCAGGGTCTACCCTTTCTTCTTCTTCGTCTTCTTCTTCTTCTTCTGGTATTGGTGAAATGGAAAAATTCTAGAGAATCGATCTACCGGCTTAATGTTAATTCTTAAAAACTCTGATTATACGGTAGCTATTGGTAGAAGTTTTTCTTCTTAAATCTAAAAAACACAATCAAATAGCATCAATCTGGGACATAGCAGATTCATCTCTTTCTTAAGGCGAATTTCAGAATTTGCAGTCTAATTTTTGTTAGCTCAGATGAGTGGATCCTCTAGCACCATTACTTGGTAGTTTGTCTTGCTAGTTAGGTTGTCACAACATTAGAGTGTGGATACTCTGTTGTATCACTGGAGGTATGTAGACATGTCTTGGAATGTTTTTTACGCCTATGGGAACATTTTATTTCCATGAATCGTTTAGGTAAAGAGTAATGATAATATCTTGAACAGCCTGATACGATATGATAGTCCCCTTGAATTTTTGCTTAAGTGGAATGCTGATAATAGTATTATTTGTAAAAGAGTCGGCATTTTATGTTTGCCATTATTTCATAAAAACTGCGCTCTTTTTCTTTTCTTTTTTTTTTTTTTCCAACTTTTTTCTATCATTTGCTATTGTATGAGCCAAGATTAAAATTTATATGTATGCTATCTTCATTTTTTTTTTTTTTTTTGGGGGGGGGGAGGATAATTTGAAACTTTTTTTAGGTAATTAACTCTTCAATATCTTAAGTGTTTTTAAAAGAATGGAAGATGTGCTAATTCTATGTATATCTAGCGTTTCGTGTTTTAAAAAAAGTGCAGCTTTTAACAATCACAAATATTTAATATAAATTTACGAAAACGTATAATTAAATCTAGATGACATGACATGACATGTAATACCAGTCTAACTATAACCTCAAAAATATAGATATCATGTGCAATGTTATCAAACTCATATTGATCCACACAGTTCAATTCCAATTCAATACTCTGTTGAATTTGATTTTTCTTTAATTTTTTATTATCTTATATGTTTGAGTAGACCACCCAATCCAAATCCCACAACACCGATCATATGTTGCTTTGACCTATCATGTAAATTGTAAGTAGCAATCCACTCTCGAAAAGTTATTGTAGTACTTCCATTTGAATCGACTTGCATGTTTCGAAAAAATTCACCACCAGCGAGCATACATCGATTTGTCGTTCAGTCATTGCAAATCATCCGTACATGTAGTACCATATGTGTTCTCAAGGATTAGTATGTAATCTATGGATGTTTCTTCTCTTTAACGATATTTGACGATATGCCATGGTTGTGTAACCTTTAAAACCATTTCACCAGCCAAGATCCTTCTATATATCCAATTATCCAATTACTTGGAGAATCCAACTAGCCACTTGTCTTCATTTTGATAAATCCGGGATCAAGTTGAGTAATCTTAGCTTTTCTATACGATTAAGCATGCTTAACCAAAGATTAAGTAATGAATATGTATTATATCTATTTAACGCATTTTCCTTTAATATGACGAACTTGGCTACTTTAATAGGGTTTCCCATCTATCAAGGCAATGCTCCGCCGAGTGTCCACCTGCACTGGCTGAATCGTCGTCTAAAGCCAAATCAGAATTCTGGTCTAACAAAACTGAATAATGCTTCTCCGTCTGGTTTCCATGGCATGGCACCTGCTAGACCAAAATGCACCTCCAGAAGACAATAAAATTTCAGTCAGAGCTCTAAGGGTTGCACACCAGCCCTTCTTCTCTGCAATGCAAACGGTCAAACTGCATGGTTATAAATCCACCTATTGCACACTGACGAATCAATTTCTCCCATCACCATCGAGCATATGCCATTTCTGTTCTCTTTATATAGGACACACCATTATGCTTCAATCTTGCAGTAGAATCACAATCCTCATCCAATGTGAGTAGCCTGTAATTTCCTTTCATCAAAAAAGTCTAAGGAATTTGTCTGGTGTTGGCTAAGCAAGTATCTACACCTATCTAAAGGTAGGGGCTTGACATGCCCCAAATCCTCTTGAAAGAGAACTCTGATAACATGGTAAAAGGAAAACCAGCTAAAAATCATGGCATCTGAATACAAGATGGAAACCTGATAAGTAACAGTTACAAGAGCGTTCCTGTATGATGCAGTTACCATTGCCTATCTGCTCCTGTGGAAATGCTGCTTCAACACCATTTCACTTTCAGCCTTTGAATGAAATCACTTTTGTAAAGGGCTACACAGAATATTCTAATAATTGGCTCACATATGCAATCTAGTCAAGTTACTTGAAAGAACTTGATGAGCCTTGGTTCTAGACAATTTATGTTAGCACAGGCACCTTTTTGTTTACCAAAAGATGGCTCAAAATGGCCTCCACACCCTTTCAACATATGAATACTTTCTGCTAATTCGTATGATGTACAGACTGCAGGTAGTTTTGATGGTGAATGAACCAAAGGACAAAAATCCGCCTATCCTAAAGATAATTCCAAAATGAATATTCTAAATGCCTCACTGTTCTTACCATAGAAACACAAACTTCCACCAGTACCTGAAATCAGCTTCTCACTTGTTTCAACTGTTGTTACGAGTGGGATCAAGTGAACAAAAACGTTTGACTCGAGATGAACCAATGAAAAGCGCAACTTCATATCTAGCATTTGTAGTTAACCAGCTTGCACTTCCATATCTCTGTAAATGTGCCACTTTTCGTATCTCTCATGGCCAGGCAATACTGGTCTAATTCGGGGAGCCATCATGCAACTTGAACAGCAACATCCACGGAAATTGTCAACACAATCCATGCAGCACCTGGAAGATGATAGATAAATTAAAATTATTATTAAAGCATGAATAAGAAATGAAATAAATCCATGGACTGGGCAAAAGTCCAACAACCAGATCATAAATTTAAACCCCATTTTCCCTTCCCTTTCAACCCAGCAATATTTATCATATTAAAAAAAAAAAAAAAAAATTCAGGTGATACATTCAACAAATGCTAAATTCCAAGTTTCAACATCATTTAGCAATAGCCAGGATATGGCCAGTTCAGATTGTTCTTCAGAAACGGATGGCTTGATAATAGTTGAGTAAATATTCAAAAAACACCCAGTTAAGCCACAAAGAACGGGGCCAGTGCACAGTAGCCCATGAAGGCCCAATGCAAGGGAGAAAGGCTACAAACACATATAAACAACTTCTCTTCATATCATTGACAGAAAAGCCTCTAGAGAGGAAATCTAAAAACATGTGCAAATATTTATTATTTAAATTAATTGCGACAGACCTACTCATGAGCAGTATCTGATCCCCACCAAGCACCCATGGATAGATTCCAAGAGGATTAACAGAAGAATGTTTAAGAATTTTTATTGATTTTCGTCTATAAAATGGAGATAAAAGAAACCCTAATCCCATAAAAGGGCCATGAGTAAGAGCTCACAAGAATACATGAGCATTAGCTCACCAATCAAACAAACTGTTTATCTAAAGAATATCTAGAATAATCTATCACTAACTCTCTCTCCCAATTTATACTAACTAGTCAAGTGACTATTATTAGTAAATGGATGCCACATAAGCACCTTTCCCTACTAATACAAACCACATAAACAATAAACGAACTAACACATGCTCTACAGATACTTGAACACGTACTAATACACACATGCACATTAGGTCATATCCATTCCACCCCTCTCAAGAATGTCCTTGTCCTCGAGGACAGAATGTAGTGAGAGAAAGAAAACCATTGACCAACTCCTTGACTAACAGACTGTGGTGTTGGATGCAAGTAATCAGTTTCGTGATCTCATGCCTGGACATAACCCAAACCATTTTGGTGTTCTTCACCAAAATCTTCACCCTCGAAGATTTATTAGGACACTTGTGACGAGGAGAGTAAGGTTGATCATATTTAAAACAAAGTCCCTTAGCTGATTTGTCATGAAACTCAACATTAGTAAGCTGCTTTTGGCTGTGGGACTTCTTCCAGCCATCCTTGTGTTGGTGATGTTGTGGAAGGGCAGTAGAGGAGGCCGTAACAGTGATCTCAAGCTTCAAGCCAGCATGAGCGGAATATAAGGGCATAGTGCTCCAAGGAGACGAATGCACAAGCCCAGGATACTCCGAAGTAGGGAATAGCGGCTACAGAATAGGTGCCCAACTATTAGAGATGGCAGGACGAGGCTGATGACATAAAGGCTTAGGACTAGGCTATCCAACACCATGATCAGTAGGCGAAACAAGAAAAATACCATAAGCAAATTCCCTTTCAGCTTTCTTTGCTAACTCCACCGCCATATCCAAGGAACTTGGAATGAGAGTATCTAATCTCACTTGAATTTCTTCCCACAATCCACCTAAGAAAGAGCCAACTCGTTGAGAATTTGTCATTGGTGGAGCTTATGACACCAAAATTTCAAACTCCTCAATGAATTGTTCAACAAAATCAACTTAGCAAAGTTGAGAGAGGCATTTATAAAGATTTGCCACTGAAAGGCCACCAAAATGGCACATCAACTCCTCTTTCGACACCGACCAAGTGAAATTAAGTACTCGTTATTGAAGAAATTGTAGCCAATGTACAGCTTGGCCACGCATACACGGGGAAGCTAACATAACTTTGCATCCATTACTAGTATGAGTGACCACAAAGTAATGTTCAATCAAGGTGAGCCAATGAGCAGGATCAAAACCATCGAAAAGAGGGAAATCTAAGCTTGGATTTGATGTAGTTTGTCCACTCCATGACATCAGTGATCGTTGAGTGTAATGGTGGTTAGTAGAGAATTGCCAAGAGGTAGTGCAGATCTAGAAGGTGTACTACTACTAAAATTCTATTCATGGAGAATCTGAGATTGAATTCCAATTGGAACTTTACTACTCAATTTTGAATTCAACAAAACGTCACTTGGAAAGTCAGTTTTTGAACTATATAATTTCAATGCATTCGCCAACATATCTTGGATTGACTTCAACGAGTCTTGAACCGAAGCAACATTACTACGTATGGCAGCTACTTGATTTAACAATTCTTTTTTATCGCGATCCATTATAGCGACATGAAGCTTAACTTTAGTGAAGTCCTATTGCAGCTCCATTGAGTTCTCCAATTCGTCAACATGAGATTCCAATCGACTCATGGTTGTAGAAGTCGAATACAAGAAACTCTAATTTGGATAAGGATCCAGGAAAGAAAGTGAGTAGTAATGAGTTTGCGCCAATTGATAGATTTCAAGAGGATTAACAGAAGAATGTTAAAATTTTTATTTATTTTTGTGTATAAAATGGAAATACAAGAAACCCCAATCTCATAAAAGGGCCATGAGCAAGAGCTCACAAGAAGACACGACCATTAGCTTACCAATGTAACAAACTGTTTATCTAAAGAATATCTAGAATAATCTCTCACTAACTGTCTCCCTCTTTATACTAACTAGTAAAGTGACTATTATTAGTAAATGAATACCACATAAGCACCTTTCCCTACTAATACAGATCACATACACACTAAACACACAAGTAACACATATTCTACACATACTACTACACAAATACACATTGGGTCATATCACCCATTCTTGCAACCACAACAAAGGAAGAGATTATATAACATTTCAGTGGTAAAACTATACATGGGAAAGGAACTTACAGAAAAAGCAGGTTGCAGTCAAGATTAGCACAATTTCGATGCCTTAATTCATGGACAAGTGAACTACAAATGTAGCACTTTGAAAATTTATCATGCTCAGAAATTTGCGGTGGCCTATGTGCATCAGCCTTGGCCTCAGGGTTGTATGCAGATGGGGGAAGAGAAAGTCGTGAGTCAAAGACGAACAAGTTGCCAACCCATTCTAAGGGACCTTCATTCTCAAGATAGTGAGAAACACCTCCCTTCAACGTATATAGATTCTTGTAACCCTTTTTCCTGCACTACAAAGAAACTAAGTATGAAATGGAGTTTTTTTTTTATACTAAAAAAAAAAAATCCCCTCTGTGGTAGTTATCCACATTATCAGCTTTTTTTTTATTCATTTTCTTCCTACAGGAAATCACACAAATAGGGACAAGTGTAACTTAAAAAATAGATCTCATTATCTACTGCTAGGAAACTTATATTGATTAGACTGATGAAGAAAATCTGTATGTTACAACATGAAAAATCTAATTAAGGTGCACAGTACTCTAATTGGAACTCCAGAAACTAGTTCAACCAGCATATCCCTGGAGTTGGCCCTCCAAAAAAAAAAAAAAAAAAAGCAGAAGAATAAACAATATCCAGTTCTCAAAAGAATGAAAAATATTTGGCATTTCTTAAGTCAAAATCTAAAGGAAAAAATGCAGTAATATGTATGAAGTTTCCTATGTCATGCATTTAACATGAATAGATGAAATAACGCTATACTATAGATAGTTTTTAGTAGATGAGTTCCCAGAAACACAATTTTACTTCTTTCTCTGAAATTAGTATAAAGGGCATTCCATTTGAAACTGATCCAAGGGAGAAAACACAAAAAATAATACGATAAAAGAGAGAGAAAGAAAGTACTTGAATGTACCAAATGCACCTATACAGGAAGATATTACCTTAAGACAGTAGAGTAGATGTCACAGCGAATTCCGCCAGTACAGTACATCAATACATCTGTTTTCTCTTTGTCAACACCTGCCAGCGGATCTGGACTTATGACCTGGACAGTATAAAATGGAGTTTGCATATGATGCGTAACAGAAATTTCACCAACATGCCAACAATGTGTCACACAAAATCTCATGAAAAATATACACAGCTTAGATACAAGAATTCCTTTTCAAATGATAAAATTAATATTAAAAAAAAAAATCAAAGGATGAACTTATAAGGTTGTCAAAGACATCAAGTTTCCCCATTCTTTTTTGCATCTACCAAAAGATAAAAGGAATTATACATCTTCATAAGCATGTGGAGGCACAGCTGCAAGTTCTCATTTATTTTATTATTCTTATTTTGAAACAACCCATGTGGTGGGCCAAATCAATCAGAAAGTGAGGAGCTCCTAGAAGCAGCAAAGATACACAAAATCTTATATTGAAAGCCCCTAATCACTCCACAATATGTCAGTGCAGCACAACTTCAAGGAAGCTCCTAAAAATATGACAGATCCTTATACCGAAAGCCCCTATTCACTACCCAAGTGTCAAAAAGCTCAAAGCCATATCTATCTTGATAAAATCCATACCTTTGACTGGAATTGACCAAACGAAGTACTCCTGAAACAGTCCACTTCAGGACGTTTAGCCCCACAAAAATGACCAATATCCCATTCATATCCTGCTAAAAAAAACGTCCTTCAGAGGTTTAATATTTAAGGATAAAAAGTATCTACATAATAACACCAAGTGATTATCTGAAAATACAGAGATATTGGATCATATCATACAAGCGAAACACATTCTACTAACACCAACTATCCATAATGAACATCATTAGTGACCAAAAAAAGATTAGCAAGATGAAAATTAAAATTTCCAACTTGACAAAATCACCCTTCTCTGATAGTTGACAACACTAAAAGAGAGTTGTTATTGCTTTCTTTTACATCTAGAACTTGCTTAGTCTAAGTTATCACCCATATCCTTGTTTATACATCACAATTTGCAATGCAAATTCTTTATGAGTGCTGTCTGATAATAATATTAAGCTGCTTGAGTGAAGTCAACACTGATGTAATCATACACCAAGGATTTTCAAAGCAAACATCTAAAGGAGCAAATCCTAGAATCAAGAAATCACCATTTCTTATATCCAACAAAACAAGATCAGAATCCAGATTGCCATCCAATTCATTCCTGCTCTTATTAACTGCTTCAAGTCGTTTCTTCCATTCAGATGGTGCCAAAGGGGTTGCCCTCGTGGATGGATCAAGCAGAGGCAAGTTAGAAATATCTCCATCCAACTGGAAGGGGAAAAGGTCATTAATTTTGTCTTCAAAGCTGAGGATGATACTGTCATAAAGATCACAAACCAAGTTGCCAATTGTGTAGGGAAACATTTTGACTAGTATAAAGGAAAAGAGGGCATGGTGTATCTAACCTGTACCAAGGGCTTAAACTTCATTTTCAACTTTGGAAATGCATGCCCATTAATAGCAGGAGAAATCTGGACAAGAATATCAGAGAATCTTTCGTCTTCCCTTAACCATTCAGCATATGAAAGAGCATCTGCATATGGCCCACTGTACTGCATAAAGGTGGAAAACAGGATGCTCAGACAGATGGGAGATAAATATAACCTAATATAAGATGCAAGTACCTGTTTCCTTGCTACTCTGATTCTTATATAATCCTACTACAGAAGTGCCATTACCACTAATCTAAATCGATGTGATAAATAATAAAGGCAACATCTTATCACTATGTTACTGCTCATTAGAGACTCAAAGAAAAACCCACCCAAAAGTTTCTCTAATAAACAATTATTGAAGCCTCACTAACAGACCATGTGAATAATATCCAATAGTATAAGAATCAGAATGGTTTGTTAAAATGGAATGATCGACAAAGGAACAAACAGAGCTTAGCTATCATCAAAACACAGAACTGTTGTAGTCTATTTCTGCTGGATATTGGCAATTCCTTTTTGGCATATTCTTGAACTCTTTAGGAAGGGATTCTGTGAAAAGCTGCTAATGTAGGGCTAGCTTAGATGAGTCTTCAACAGGACTTAAATATAGTTTTCTCCATAACTAATCAGTGTCATCCAGGTGTTGTTCAAGACCTGTTATTATTGCCTATAAGTTGTAATTCATCAATCACGATGCCTCCATTCCAGGCCTTCGCTCGCTTCTTCCAAAGGAGACTGGTCTTAATTTCTTAACATGAAAAGCATGAGCTTTATTAAATAAAACAAAAGGATTCCCTTCACCATCCTTAACTGATTGAAATATCCATAATTAGTTATCTTCCCATCCTAGCCAAGTAGCTTCAATTAAAGGCATGGATGAGCCAAATCTACTGTTGAGTTACTCAAGTTCAACATGTTCACTCAAATCGATTCAATGAGCTTCATGATATTTAGCTCAACTAACTCACGAGCCTAAGAAAAGATTCCTCCATTGCACTTAAGTAGTAAAAGTTCCTTAGAAATTTTTCTCTTCTTTCCAGTTAGCCAAACCAGGATTTAATTTGTTTGCCTCCTATGTGCAGCTGAGGGTCTCCCTTACTCTTGTTAGTTGTTACTTTCCTGGAGATATTGTCAAGATGTGATTTATCAAGCTTTCTTAAGTGGGATTTAAGAGCTTTGAGCTTGGTTACTGTTCTAAACATGACAGCCTTAAACATAACTTCATTTGCGATGTCTAAAATCTGGGTGATCCTTCCAAAAGCCAAAATATTCAATAAAGTTCTTTCGCACCACTTGGTTGAGATCAAGATGGACTAAAAGTGAGCTGTGACCAGAGATGCCTGGCACAAAACTTAGGACTTCGAAAGCTGAGAATTCCTCCATCCATGCATTATTAACAAAGGCACCATTTAAGCATCAGAGTATAGGATTAAGAAGGCTTCAGTTGCATCAAGTATGAAGGAGATCATTAGCTCTAGCATCATCAACTTCAATGTCATAACATACTACATTGAATTGCTGCATTCCTTGAGATGACTTCATTTCCACCACATCTTTCTTCCAAAGTTCTACATTCATTAAAACCACCAATGATGAGCAAATCTTCTCTAATATAATTTATTAGCCTCATAAGATCACTCCATAGGCTTTTTTTCCAAGTTTCAGCATTAACAATAGTGACATACAACAGCTTGCTCTCCCTCAGGAGACAAGTACAATGCATGAGTTGGTTGTTGATCATCAACACCTGGACATCCCACGTAGCAGGCCGCCAACCCACCAAAATGCAACCATTAGGGTGTGGTTCAAGCTTTTAAGAAGGAAGAGTCCAAGTCCAAACCGAATTGAGATTTTGAATCCTCATTTTCATTCCCAAAATATCAATAAGGGAGATACTATAGTCCACATAGAAATTGCAAAGTTTGCTGCACATTCAGGGATTATTCAATCCCCAAGGATTCCATGTTGCTAACATAATTATTTACAGGGGACAAAGTCAATAGAATAGAGCTTCAATACCGAGGGGATCCAGAAGATCTGCCTCATTTTTCCCAAGCTCTCTTTTTCCTTGACTTTTTCTTTCTCTTAATAGTGCGCCAAGCTGCTGCTTCTTGAACAAGGGTAGAAGTAGGAGAAGAGTAGCCATCAAGAGGAGCTTCATCTAATTGTGTTTCCTTCACATCTGAAGGAGAAGAGGAGTTTGGTTCGATAGCCACAGTCTCCAAGACAATTAGAGGATGAGTTAATTGGTTTGGCAACAGGATACTATGAGGAATCTTCAAGAGAACAGAATGGGGTGAACTCAATGCTATTGCACTTAGATTTCTCCACAATCGTAAGCTTAGCTAGCCTCTGCCAAGGGCAACAGGCACCATGGATTTGATAGGACCCTCAATCACCTCTTTGATTGCCATGCCTTTGTTCAAAATAAGAGCAACCAAAGGACTAGATTCGATGACCTATGCTAACCTTGATCCTCAACAGCATCAAAATCTTTACCTTCTGTTACCTTACATCACCTGCAACCTCCTCCACACCCTCACCTACAACCGCATCCACCTTCACAACAAACTGATCCCTATCAGGGCATTTACCATCACTATGACCAAAGATGTAACATTTAGTGCAAAGGTGGGTAAGAATATGATACTTAACATCAACTTTAGAGATTGAGCCATCAGCACATTCAATATCAAACTCTTTGAGGAGTTCTCCATCAGCTTCCATCTCCACCAAAGCCCAAGCATGCAGACTCATTCATTGGTAGTTGCGAAAATATATATTTGTAGGGGCTTGCCAAGAGTACTAATGGAATAACTGACTCCTCCATCTTCTTCAATTCCCTACAAAAAGGAAATTTCAAAAACAAGTTGTGTTGCTACTTTGAGGACTACTCATAGAAAATGCTCCACTTGTTGATATTAGCTAACGGCTCAACTACCTAATTAGCAGGATAGTAATTTGCATCCATGACCAGGTTTGTTGCCAACAAAGAAATAAAGGATACAATTTGTTTATTGGCAAAAGACAAAGCTCCAAAACCTAAAAGGTATAGGGGTAGCTCCTTCCTGGATGCATGGGACATTGTAGGAAATGAAGCTTGTTTGGCTATTAAGGATTTCTTCTCTAGGAGTAGCCTTCTTAGAGAGGTAAACTCTCTACTCATCTCCATGTTGTGCCTAAAGTTGAAAATCCCTCCTCTTTTCAACTTTTGGCCTATAGTACGTTGTAATACTTGTACAATTGTAGCTCTGAAATCCTTGCCAATTGACTAAAGTCTATTTTTCCATCCTTTGTAGTAAGGAGTAAACAGCGTTTATCAAAGAAAGGAGGATTGTGGACAATATTTTAGTGGCACAAAAGCTTCTTTAGGGTTACCATAAGAGTAATGATGGACTTAGATATGTTCTCTTAAGTAAATCTTATGAAGGCTTATGATAATGTACAATAGAGGTCCTTAAAGCAATGGTTATGTGTACTTGGCTTTTCATTTTAATTTGTTAATCAGATTATAGTATATATTTCTACCCCTAGGTTTTCTATTAATATCAATGGAGAGTTGGTAAGTTATTTCTCTTCTTCTAGAGGTCTACGCCAAGGGGACTCATTATCTCCCTACTTACTCATACTTATCATGGAACTTCTCTCTTTCTTGTTAAGAGAGCAAAGCACTAAAGAGGGTTCTACTTCCATCAGTACTGCAAAAGGGACACACTCATGTTTTGCATATAATGTGCTAATCTTTGTAAAAGGGGATAAGCAATCAGCAAGGATGGTAAAAGAGTGTCTTGATGAATTCCTTGTTTTATCTGGCTGAAAGTGAATCTTTCTAAAAGTCAAGTTTTTCTTAATGATGTATGTGATTCGATATAGACTAAGATTATTGCAGCTTTGGGCTTCTCTATAAGCACCTTTCCAATTCACTACCTGAGGATGCCAATATCATCCATGAGAATCTTCAAATATATGCTATGACCCTTGACAATAGATTGTCCTCAGGAATCAATCATTGGACTAGCGAGGCTCTTTCCAATACTCGTTGTATTTGACTATTCAAGAGCATTTTCTTTTCTCTTCTTTCTTTAGGTAAGGTCAATTTTTTTTTTTTTTTTGGTTTTTTCATTAATAAGTGAACAATGCAACGAAAGGGGAAGAATAAAATTTAAAAAACAAAAAAAGACAATCATAATGCCTTCAAGCATGATACAAAGATAACAATACAAAGTAACCTGAAAAAACAGTCAAACCACCCTTAAGGGTGAAACAAGTACAAGATCAAGAAGTCACTAGAGCAAAACAAAGAGGCAACTAGATTACACCACTAGCTGACACTCTAAGTCCTTATTATTTGTCTACCCTCTTCATCTTCTTTTTCTTCTTCATGGCACGAGCAGCTTGAGAAGACATTTTTCAAGCTTGACACCACAATGAAACAAATACAAAATCAAGAAGTCATCAATTTTCTTTTTAGGTATAATGGTCTTCCATCTTCATTCTCCCTAGAAGTATTATAAACATGATCGAAACCAAACACGAGTGCTCTTCCTTTGGAATGGAAATGATGAGAACAAGGCCAAGGCAAAAGTGAAATGGGCTAATGTGTGCAAACCTAAATCTAAAGGAAGCCTAGAGATTATAGACTTGCATTTCTGGAATCAACTCAAACAAAGCTGGGTGTTATGCATGGACAATGGTGACTCATTATGGCTAGTTCGCTCGAAAATGAGCTCCTTAGGAGCCAGAACATTTGGCATGTTAATATACCTAGAGAGGCATTGTGGGCATGGAGGAAGAATTTGCAAACTAAAAATCTCGCAGCACAGCTTTCAAAGTGGGAAATCAGAGATGGAAATTGAATATCCTTTTGATGTGACGCATGGCACCCTAGTGGTCCCTTAGTGGAGTGGCTTGGAGAGGGGGTCAACCTTATGGTTGGCTTGCCTAAGGAAACAAGGTCGCTTTCTTTTATTGAAGGAAATGTTTGGGACTGGCCTGATGGTGATTTTTGGACTGAAATCAGAATGGGTTTGGGGAATATCAAGCCTCATGCTAATCTTTCAGACAAGCTAGTTTGGAAAGAAAAACACACTAAAGTGTGTCCATCGGAATGCTTATCTCTTAGTTAGGGAAAGAGGTCCTACAGTAGCTTGGTACTCCAGAATTTGGAATAAAACACTCTAAGGCATGCCTTCATTCTTGGGTTGATTGCCCAAGAGAAGCTCTACACTATGGATAAGTTGTTGGGATGGCGTGTGATTTCCTCTAATTGTTGCCTTTTATGTGGAAGAGAAGAAGAGACAATACTCATCTACTCCTAAAATGTAGCTTTGCTGCTTGGATTTGGTGAAAAATAGAGAACTCCTTGCTGTGGTCTATTCAACCACCATCAGAAGCCAACTCATTGGCTGACCTGCTCGTGCAAAGTGATTACACTTTGAGTCCCTCTTGTATAGCTGGTGTTTTCTTACTTATAGAAGGAATGGAATGGCCATCGTGTTGAGAATCTTCTTCAATCTGAGGATGCCATTTTGAGTACCATTTTTCTTGCATTTTGTGGCTAGTTCTCTCATTTTGTTTACATTTTCTGTTAACTCAGGGGGCACTTTTGTGTTTTTATAGATGTTTTATCGATTTAGGCATCCTTTTGTTTTTATTGATGTTTAGCTCAATGTTATTGGTTTCTTGTGTGCTCCTTGTTTTTTAGTATATGCCCTTTTTTATAAAAATTACAAATATATCTCATCTTACCACACACACACACTAAAAAAGATAAAGCACACGAACCTAATCAATCTAGTTAAGCTCAAGCTCGAATTCTAAACTCAATTGAGTTCAAGTCCAACTCAAGCATTGAAATTTCAAGTCCAAATCAAACTCAATCTTACCAATGTATTGTTTCAACATGACTCATTTACAGCCTTAGCTTCAATTTCCAATGTATCACATACTCACCAATATCAAAAGGTAGGTGGATCCTAAAACATATATAAAAAAGGCACTACAAACGGAAATAGCAGGTTGCACCAATTCATTTTTGTTTCTCAACTCTCTCCCTCGTCCAACATATAAACTGAGGAAATAGAGAATGCAACAGCAAAATTGCAACATAAGTATTTTATTATGGTACATTAGTGTGGTTTTGGAAATTATGTTATTTTTCAATAATGGCGTATGACATTATGATGCATTGCGTCTGAGAGAGCTTCCTATGGAATTAACATTCTTTTCAAGAAACCATTTAAAGAGTTAAAATCAATATATTGACATCATAGCATCCATTTCTAATTTCTACACATCAAAGGTGATTTGCAGATAGCACAAAGTTAAGGT
The DNA here is from genome assembly GCA_024138005.1 of Lumnitzera racemosa. Lineage (NCBI taxonomy): Eukaryota > Viridiplantae > Streptophyta > Magnoliopsida > Myrtales > Combretaceae > Lumnitzera > Lumnitzera racemosa. The sequence continues at coordinate 73,233,744 of JAMXBC010000003.1, forward strand.
AACTATGTGCAGAGTTGATTCCACTTGGCGGAAGATGTTGATTGAGGTTACCTGCGCATTGATCCCATGCTCATTAACATATATCCTTCCGTGTATATCAAGACCCTAATCACAACATAAAGCCATACATTAGGACTGTCAATTTATAAAAACAACAATGATAATAACACTTTAATTAAATAAACAAAGAAAAAATGTGCCAGCAGCTTTATAGCTATTGAAATTAAGTTTGACTATTCTAATATTAAAATATTTAAAATATGTTCCCAATTCCCATATATCTCCTGCAATTGCCATGCACCAAAAATAAAGAAGCCACACAAGTGGTGACTTTCAACCCAAGCTTAATAAAACTTGAATAAAAGAGTAGGATTTCAGAGAGCATTTATGTAAGGGTTCTCTTTCATGATAAGATTTCAGCTCTCATTTTTAAGTGTGTTCCAATTGAGAAATATATGGAATCAATTAGAAATCAAAGACAACCTTTATTCTATAATCAAGCCAATTCACATGGATTATATGTGTTGGGTGGATTTGGAGACCATTTGAAACCAAATATATTCAATCCTTATCATGAAAAGAGATGATCCAGCATGACACATTGTCAGGAAATTATATGCAATGGGTTGATTATGTGCCTCGTTGTGGCAATAGTCTCATTTCTAGGAGGAATCCATGCATTGTAAGAGAAGTCAATGAAACGACATTGATTAAAATCCTATATTTTCAAATGGAGAGTGAGAAAAATTCTCATAATTTCTTGGATTCACGGACCCTATTCAATTTGGTGGGATCTTAAATTTACGTTTTTTTTACCGCCAAGAATGTTTTATATAAGTCATAAACCTCCAATCTTGAGTATTCCACTTTCACGCAATTCAAATGGTTCATAAAGCGACCTACATTTCAAGATCAAAGTGAGTAGTACTAGTACTATTCGTGGAAGTGGTACTCATACGTGTATTAACAATCACAGATGTGGTAAAAAGAAGCAATCTAAATTTGACCAGGTTTCTTCCCAGAAATGATAAATCTCATGCAAATAATTGCCACCAAATTATACCCTAAGGATTTAGTCAGAGTGTCTAGCATTTGAAAATGTGTCTCGATAAGGAATTGTACCCGTGCACTTTTTGAAGGCTAAAAAAAACAAGCTTTTGCAATTGAAAAGGTGCAGACTTCTCTGTTGCCTTCTTCACTTAATGAACAAGCTTCGTATGCCTATGAAATGAAATTTTAGTAAAGTATACCTTTAAGAATAGGAGATGCTTTGCAACTTCAGCTTGCGGATTCTCTATAAACACGAAGTAATAAAAATTCACAACAATGAAATCTCCGCCTCCGCCCCATCGAAACAAAGAGTTATTGAATTCATCAATTCCGCCACCGCATTTGGAAGTGTTTCTTCTCTGAATCCTTCGCTCTTCGGATAGAAAAACGGGGATGAAGGATCTCGTGCGGCGAAACTGGAGGTCTCTATGAATCGAAACGCGGTTGCTGTTGAGGATGATGGTAGGTTCGGAAGGGAGCGGGGTAACGGAGAGAGTAAGCGTTGTTGAGAGAGTAGAAAGGATTCTCATCTGGATTCCGAGATAACAATGGGTTGGGCTGTGGAGAAGGAAGAAGAAGATTACTGGTTGGAGTTAGTGAGTGGCTTGAGCGGAGAAGTACGTGGGAATAGAAATGGATATTACTAAAAATAAAGAAAAGAAAAGAAAAAAAAAGAATTAAAAAAAAAAAAGTGTTTCAAAGCCGTTCTAAGTTGTTGCTTAGTATGTTCCACGAGTTCAAGTTTTTAAACATGGATCGAGTTTAATATTTCTTAGATCCTTTTAATATTGATCGTTTGAAAAAAAACTATAAAAAATTATACTCTTTTATTGTCTTTCATGAAAATTAGCTTTTTATTATCACAAGTAAAACTATAATTTGAAAACACTTTGATAGATAGGTAAAGGTAAAACATTTTTCCATCATTCCTACAAAATAAACTACATCAATGTAAAACGTATAATTTTAATTATTTAAATACTATCGTAAAATCTCATCCAATTTTTCAATATACTTATACTTAGATGAAGCTTAAAATAAAATCTAACTAAGGTCTTATGATCGTAATTTATATGCTTTAATCACCCAATTAGTCCGTGTTGTTGGACTAATTTCTCTTCTCATTTCAATTTGAGATGGCGACAACATCATTGGGAAAGAGGTAGACTTTTGGTGCTCAGTTGTTACTTCTCTATAACATGGGTGACTTAACTAGAACATGTTTGATATAATCCCTTAAATATCTTAAGGCTAAATTCCTAACCCCTATTAGAGTAAAAGTATGTTATGGCAATCAACAGCACATAATGTCTTTGTTCTTGAAAGCTCTTAAATGCAATGAAGTTTTCAATATTAAGGTTAACCTAGATCAAAAGCTTAAAATAAGAGGAAATTGGGACGAAGAAATACAGCTCGAATATGATCTTAAGAAGACAACATGGATATGGAAATACTTATCTGTAGAATTGAGACAAATGACAATACAGTTTTGAGATTGAACTCCAATGTATTTGCTTAGTCCCCTTCTAATATGTCGAGGATCCTTAAACGCTATATCAAGCACAAACTCAAGGTAGATCTAAACACCAAGGTCGTTTAACAAAAGAAACTCCATTTTGCTCCAAAACAACAAGAGCTATAATTGAAGAAAAAGTACAAAAGTTATTGAAAGTAGGATTTATAAGGGAAAAACCTTATACGACATGGTTGGCTAATTGCATGTTAGTCAGAAAGTCAAATAGAAAGTGGTGTATATGCATTAACTTTACAAATTTGAACAAAGCCTGCCCAAAGGATTGCTATCCTCATGTTAATCAAAAGTCAAATAAGAAGTGGTGTATATGCATTAACTTCACAAATTTGAACAAAGCATGCCCAAAGGATTGCTTTCCTTTGCTAACAATTGATCAACTTATCCACTCAACATCAAACCATACATTACTAAGTTTCATGGATACATTCTCGAAAACTCCAAATATTTGTTATCTTTCTCTTTGAATGAGATGTCAATTCTAGTGATGGTTTCATTAGATATCTTACAACTAAAATCCCTCTTTTTTTCGATCCAATTCTTCCACCACTGCAAACCCCAATTAGATTTAGAAATTATATGCTTTTTAGTTATTAGGAGAATCTATGTACTTTCTTTTGGATCCAGGAAAGAGCTCTCAAAGATTTTCAAATTAAGATGGGAGAGGAAGATGAAGTTTACAAATCCTTTTGTATGAATTTTAGTATATGTTGTTATAAAGTCACGCCTTTCAATCTTAAGAATGTGGGTGTAACCTATCAAAGGCAAGTGACTAATAGTTTGAACTCCAGATTCATTGGAATGTCGAGGTGCATGTTAATGATGTGATTGTGAAAACCCCTAAATAAGATCAACATCTTACCAATATAGAGGAAACTTTCAATAATTTGAGGAAATACAACAAGAAGTTTAATCCTTAAAGATGTGTTTTTGGTGCTACTTAAAGTAAATTTTTAGATTACATTGATAAGGAATTGAGGCCAATGTTGAAAAAATTAAGGTTGTTTAAAACATACAGTCTCTAAGGACAGTCAAAGAAGTACAAAAGCTCATAGGTTTGATCATAGCTTTTAATAGATTCATGTCGAGAAGCGCTAATGGATGTACTAGAATTTTTAAAGTATTGAAAAGCCTTACAGAGTTCAAGTGGACTTACTAATGGAAAGCTGATTTTCAAGAGTTGAAGAAGTTCTTGTCATCTCCTCCTCTATACTTTTGAAACTAGACCTAAGAGATTAGCTGTTTATTTATCTCTTAATTAGTAGTTGAGTTCTTTCCTTTGTGATAGTACGAGCTGATGGGAAGGAGCACCAACTGATCTATTATGTTAGTCATGTTCTGTAAGGTCTAAAGACAAGATATACAAAGATAAAAAAGTTTGTTCTGACCACAGTTTAGTAGCAAGAAGGCTTAAGTCTTATTTCGAGGCCTATCAAGTTATAGTCCTAACAGATCAACCATTATAACATGCATTACAGAAGTTAGACTTAATTAGTCACATGATTAAATACGCACTAAGCTAAGCAAATATGATTTTCAATATTGACCAAGAGTTGCTATTAAAGCTTTAAATGTTGGCTGATTTCACAATCAAGCCCATTGGAGATTGGAATAAGCTCAAAGAAGGTAAGAAGCCAACTAGACCTTGTTTGTTGATGGCTTCTCTACTTAAGAAGGATGTAGAGCTAGTTTGGTATTGCAATGACCCTACAAACATTGAGTTCTTTGTACCTTAAAGTTCAATTTCCTACTGTTGTTGGTGTGAATTGGGGATTCAAGGAAACATGGAAAAGAGAACATGTAAGGCTTTAAAGTGTAGTGAGGTCGACCACTGTTGCCTTTGCCACTTTGATGCCTAAGTCAATAAAGTATTTAAGTGTTTAAAGAATAAGAGAGTTAACAGAGTGTAGAGAGCTTTCCTAATCCAACTTATTAACAATTTATAGAGTTTAAGTACAACCGTTAAGGAGTGGGAGTTGATTGGCAATTCAATTGTACTAAATACATCACAATGTACTACTAACAGGTTATAGCGGTATGGGGACTAATACCATCCTTAAGTAAGTATACCTAGTTAAGTTATAGTATAACATGAATTTGAGTATGAGTTTTCGATCCCATAAGGAACCATAATATCGAGAAAACCCTAAATTTCTAGCAACTTTCCATGAAAATACCTATTATCTAACTTATCAATTAATTACATAATTATAGCTAACTAAATAGAAGTAAGAATTATAAAGTAAAGTAATAGAATGAACAAACAATAAAGTAAAAAAAAAAAACAAGCAAATAAATCAAATTAGGAACTTGATCCTTAATAAATCTATTATTTACTATCTAATCTATGCAATTTTCAATCTCAATTGCACTCTTAGATCATAGAAATTCCTAATGTGAACTAACCGGACTTGCGTCTCTTAATTACTCCTAACCATGAGTATACTCTACCTAAATCAAGTCAGCAATATAATATCTTGGGATTGCATTAAGATCTTAAATCCTTCTATTAGGTTGCCTTAATCCAGAAAAATCAAATAGCTAATCACTTAGTCTATTCAATTATTTCTTATTGCCTCAATCCATCTAACTAGAGGATTTTGCAAACTCTATAGTAGATTCATACAATAACTCAATAACCAGCAATATTGAATTAAAGATAATACGAAACAATGTAACTAGATCATAAAATGTAACATCATAGGTTGAAAATAAAACAATTGTCACATCTGAATTAGGGTTCAATAAAAAAAAATTTACTAAGAAAGTTAAAGTATGACTTGAAAATAAAATAGAATAAATTAAGGGACATGAGAAACCTTGTACTTTTCCTCACACAAATTTTCCTTAAGGGACTCTCTAAACACTAAACCTATGACTCTTTATATAAAACTTAGACCTGGGGTTACAGAAAAAGCCTTTTAAGAATAAAAGATTTTTAAATCATAGCATGTGTATGCCCTCTAATACGGTAGTGATCTTTAGGCGTTCTTCCTCTTCACATGCAACTTTTATTTTTTAACAAAATTCTTAGATGAGAGGTATAGGATTAGGATACACGATCATGATCTTACACGTATTCCTCTCTAGACACTATTTCTTGTCTGGACTTCACTCGGTTGAGCAGCTCGGTCAATGTATTTCCCTATTAAAGCTCTAAAACTCCATAAAATCACCTAAAAGCATATCAGAAGCTTCTAAAATACCTATAAATGAAATAATAACTAATTAAGCTCTAAATCATCAACAATTAACACAAATAATGGATAAAATTACATAAAACTACTCAAAAATATGTATGCTATATGAGTGTTATCATGTACCAATTTAGTTATATGTTTAATGTAGGGCTTTAAAGTAGCCGGGTGGTTGTTCTTTTGAGTAACCGTAGAACTATTCGTGCCCTTGCTCTACTATTATAATATTTGAACTTATGTATTAGGCTTATAAAGCTTATGCTTAAAGGTTTGTGAATCATAGTTTTACCTTGCGATGTTCCAAGCTCTTTTATACGGGTCAAATAACTTTTTATCCAACTCAGTTACACTTGTGCTTGTGTAGTTATCTTGATCACAAAAGATCGAATTAGGAAAAGTATATCAACTTTAAGCTTACAAACTTTTATCCATTGGTGGTTGTTCAACACATCAATTGGAGCAAGCAAGTTATCCATTCAGACTATACTTTGTGCCATATGCTTATGCCAATGTTCTTAAGGTTGGCTCAAATAGGAGTATTTAACTTGAAGCTTGTTTCACCAAGCTGGCCTATAAGGCTAGATATGGAAAGGCCTTCCACTTGCTTTGTAAGCTAGCCGCATGATAAGGAATGATATTTATACAATTAAAGGGGCTTGCACATTATAGAGTTATTTATAAATTGAGATCATTCACTTTAATTCACTGAAATGTGATTTAACCTTGTCCCATCTTAGTTGAATCTACTTCAACTTCCAAGAATTGCCATTCTTGATTATTCTCTTTGCCACTTCACATTTGTTAAGTTTCCTGTTTTCGTTTTGATAATAACAAAATATATGTAAAGTTATTACTAATAAGTTTATGAAATGTGCAAATATTTAATGTTAAAATAGTGAAGTTAGTAAATAAAAAAAAAAGATAGTGGAACTAGCATAAGTATTTGAATTATTTCCGAGATTTGACTAAGTCAGAAAGTGTATTGGACAAAATCTGTAGAAGTATAGTTGATAGCTTTTAGAAAGTAGCTTAAAATGTAATGAAGATCGAGGATAGAATATTGAAGATAAGATGCTCAATTTAATTATCAAGGTTTTAAGTTGAACAAATCAACATGAAGGCCCAGTTTCACATTATTGAGCGTATTAGGGAGTTAAGCTCAATTTCGTTCCACTTGAGTTAGTTCGATATCCATGAGGATTAATTTTAATAGAGGACGAATAAATCGATGAACAAAGCGAGATTAAAGTATCAAGAAGATCACAAATTATAGTAGTAGATTGAAGTTACAGACAAATGATCTAGTAAGAGAAGCAGTTTCAATGCATGGAGATCATTTTATTGATGTTCAATTGATTGCAATTTAAAGTTTTCTATTTTGAAGTGTAAGTTCAAGGCAGCAATCCGAGTAGAATTACTTGTGCAAGTTTTCTTTGTAATGATAAAGGCGACATTCCTCTAAGCTTTTCAATTCACCAGTGTAGATATCAAAGTCAAAGTAACATTTGTTCATTAGATGCTTTATATCTATTCTTCGTATGGAAAGGCTCCAATTAGATTCTCGCGACTCAATATAAGTATGAGGAAGTCCATATAGCATCACATTTCCGACACCGACTAATATCCAGGCTTCAAGCATTATGTGGAGGTCTCTAATTCAACGTGTAAACAAGCTTTGGATTGTCCTGATCCTAACAAGTGTAGCGGTTGATTAGAATTTGAACATGAATAAGTTTCAGTTTGTAATTTCGAATTTTTATCATAACAATGCTAGCAAATTTATCTTGACCGAAGCTTAGTGCTTAAAGTCCAACACGCTCAAAATATCAGAGAATTTATTTTTAAATTCAAATCAAGAGATAAAAGGGAACTAAAGATATGGATTATATTAGCTATTTTGATGGAATATTTGTGGAGAAGAATTTGGGATATGAATTCGAAAGAGATAAAGGATAAGGATATGAATTGATTAGGAGATAACTATTTCATGATCGAAGCCTTATCAAACTTTTTAGAGTTATCTTCAAGTAAAAGGACATCTTTTTTTTTTTTTATAACTTTCAGAGTGTAGTACATATGAAGTATTTGTGAGTATTTGACAATCATATGGCAAGAACCTTCAACATGCACTTTATTACATTCTATGGAAGGCTAAATTTAATATTTGGCTTTAAGCTCATTGATTAAATGAATTTAACTCATTGGGCTAAAGTGACAGTGCCCAAGGAGCCAAGCCTATAAGTTATCGAGATGATTAAGGAAGACTTAGTATGGTAGACTTGGAATAGAGTCTGTTGGATTGGTTCATCCTATCTAATATTTCTCAACTTGGCTTATACTAATAAAATATGCCCATTTAGGCCTAAGTTCATAAAGGAGGCCCATCTCCAATTCATTAAAAAGAAGGGATTGATCTTAGCTCTTGATCATCATCAAAATTTGACGAATGAGATTAAGGGTTGTCCTCTATAAATAACTCTCTATTCTTATCATTTGGATAAGGGAGAATTGACACTAACGTTGTTACTTTGCCAGATTCTCGCTATAAAAGATCAAACACTTTGTTGACACCTAATTTTTGCCCTTCCATAATCTTAATTTTTATATTTACAAATAGAGTCCTAATTAAAAATAAATAAATAAATAGATAGATAAAAAAAATTAATAAAAATAATAAAAATTAACAAATAATGAAAATTTCAAAAAAAAATAAGAAAAGGAAAAATCATAAAGATTTTGTAGATTTTTATGAAATAATTTATATTAGGAATAATTAGTTTTATTGTTAGTTTTAGTTTTAATTTAGTTAAAAAATTTATTTTAGGGATTCAGATATTTTAAATATAATTTAATTGTAATGAATGTCAAGACACAGACCAATAGCCTAACGTATAAGTAGCGGAGTATTTGGGTGAATTTAGTTGAAGTTATGAGTTCGAGTCCACGTCTATGCATCATGCTGTCTAGCCTACATAATGATATACAGACCCTCACAAGACAGCAATTCACCAACACAACAGACGGCCATGTTCATCGTGCACTACACTTCAACAACACCAATTAATAGTCCACATACCGACCCACACTCCATCATCAACAACATCAAACCAACCTCCTGACCCATTGCACCGTGTTGTCCAATATACCTATAGTTCATCGATCACTCTTACATGACTGCAGCGACATCCTCACGCTCCATCCTTCATCTAGCACGTACGCTACAGTAGTAGTGGTCAGCAGCATCTAACCCCATATACGCCCACAGCAGCAACACGGCTACACTGTCACACTGCTGCAAACATAATCCACCAACGCCACTGTCCACCAACCAGAATCTCTCACCCTTACGCACGATAAGCACGGCCAAGCTTCATGAGCAACACTGCAGCAGTAACCAACGTACCATCCAAACTGCCGTTGAATGACACACCTCATGTTCAGCCACCATCCTTGCATGACCTTGCTGTAACAGCTCCATGAACACAGCAGAACACCATCTTCGTGACACAACAGCAACACGATCCACAATCTTACCACAAAAAAAAAAGAGAGAAACAACAGAAATAGAAACAACAACAAAACAGAAACAAAAACAGAAAAAAAAAAAAAGCAAAAACAGAAACAGAAACAGCAACAAAACAGAAACAGAAACAGGAAAAAAAAAAAGAAAAACAGTAGAAACAGAAACAGCAACAAAACAGAAATAAAAATAGCAGAAACAGAAACAGGAACAAAAAAAAAAGAAAAACAGCAACAAAACAGAAACAGAAACAGGAACAAAAAAAAAAAGAAAAACAGCAACAAAACAGAAACAGAACAGAAATTATAAACACAACACAATCTTCAGCAGCTCAACAGCAACAGCAGCAGCAGTCGCAGTCGGTCTACAGTCGATCAGTCCACACGCCCGAAGACTTACACATCAGCACAACCCCCTATCAGCAACTCGATTGCAAGTCAACAGCACCAATATCATGATCAACTGGACAGCAGCATAGCCATACTCGCACTCATCCTTCGACACACGATTGTCTAGTGCCGAACTTACAGTGGTTTCTTCTTCATCAACAACTACAGCAGCATTGTCTCTACTTTGAATATAGCAGCGCGTGCGCGATAACAACTCCTGAGCAGATTCACACGCGATAGCTGCAATCGTTTGCACATCGTCAGAACACCGTCCCTGTCAGCTCCATCCAAAAACAGCAGCCGCTTCTCCACCACTGTAACTTCGCAATGAATCCACAACAGCAAGCCCCGACATTGATTTGCACACTCTACAGTCTGATAGTGTTGCTGCTCCCCCTGCGTCATTATCGTGCAAGAACAAGCCAGGTTCGGTTTTTCTAAATTTTAGTTTTCTTATTTTATTTTTTTATTTATTTCATTCTTTTATTTTATTTATCATTATTATCATTATATTATTAGTTCCTTAGTTATTTGATGTAGTATATGTGTATATGACTATATTAGTTTAGATGACTTATTAATATTAGTTTTTTTTTTATATATTCAGTAAGTTACGTAATATTATTAATCTATTTAGGAAGATAATTGTTCAATAATAATGTATGTATATTAGTCTAGGAATTTTTAAGATTAGGTACATTTTTAGGATTTTCACACTTAGAAGAATTTATTTTGTAAATAAATAAAATAAAAAACCCCGTTAAAAAAATAAGGCTTTTAAAGAGTTTTCATAAAATAAGAATAAAAAACTTAGTGAATTAGGACCCTTTTAGAATTTTCTTTGAAAAATTAAATTGATAATAATGTAAACTCAGTCGATTTTCAAAAATTAAAATCAATCAACATACTAAGATTTTGTAAAGAACTACAATCATCTGATCTCGGCTAGCGAGTACGTAGGCACTTTCGGGACGACGATAAAATATGTAGAAACTTAAGTTCTGTTTTTTTTTCTTTTGATTTTATTTAATTTTTTAAAATATTATAATTAGAAAAATAATCCTAATTTCGGTAAATAGATAGTGGTACCCGTTAAGGGTTTAATAGGTTAGCCCATGAACTTGAAATCCTTTGGTTCTTCATTTAAAATTGAAACCAAAGACCGATAGCCAAATCGTAATCAATCCACCTAATTGGTTACGGTTTCTTTTTCTTTTCCCGACTTCGGTCGGGTAACGACTCCAAAAATTATTTTTAATAAAAAACCGGAATTTCTCAATTTCTTTAGTCGAAGATTAATATTAAATGGGTTAGGGTTTAAAGATTAAAATCAATCAACATACTAAGATTTTTTAAAGAATTACGATCGTCTGATCCCGGCTGGCGGGTACGTAGGCACCTTTAGGACGATGATAAAATATGTAGAAACTTAGGTTCTTTTTTTTTCTTTTGATTTTATTTATTTTTTAAAATATTATAATTAGAAAAATAATCCTAATTTCGGTAAATAGCTGGTACCCGTTAGGGTTTAATAGATTAGCCCCCAAACTTGGAATCCTCTTGTTCTTCATTTAAAATTGAAACCAAAGACCAATAGCCAAATCGTAATAAATCCACCCAATTGGTTACGGTTTCTTTTTCTTTTCCCGACTTCGGTCGGGTGGCAATTCCAAAAATTATTTTTAATAAAAAACCAGAATTTCTCAATTTCTTTAGTCGATGATTAATATTAAATGGGTTAGGATTTAGTATTAATCAAGAAATGGGAAATTAATTTTTAAATAAAATAAATCGAAAAATCAGACTTGACACACTCAAATACCATAAGAAACATTACCTCATTCTTCATCATCAGTGGAGTTTGATGCCTTTGAGCTCCTCCACCTATCATTGAAGTGTTAGAGCCTTGTTGAGATCACTTACTCTTATTCCCTATCCTTTTCTCTTGGTTATCTCATACGAGTCACTCAAGTCATTTCCTTAGTCTCGTGTAGCATGACTTCGCATGTAGTATGTACGTAATCCCCACATTCGTACTCATACCCCTACATTTTCTAGCAACTCCACTAGGGAGGGAAGACTTGATACTCACATCATAATGCCTCCAAGGCGAATACAACCCGATCCTATTTATGGAATTAATCAAGAGTAAGATTCTACTATATTGACCTATGACCAGAATCTACCTTTAGTCAGAGATACAAATCAAGGAGATAGCATGCAAGAAGGTACCCTTGATAATACATAATTGACTTGTGAGCTACGAGAAACTAATCAGACCTTTAGTGAACTCATAGCGATGTTAGCTTAATGCGCGCCTACTTTGGCTGCCTTTGCTGCTACATAACGAGGAGCAACTTCCTCAAATCCTCTAATGTAGTGCAACAATACACTCCACTCAACCTTTCTATTGTCAAAGACCATATCACTTCTAGAGTTGAGAAACAACTTCTTGCTGTAGAACTTACAACTACACAAGATTCATTACCTGAAGTAAAGAACTAGGGAGTTCAAATTGGAGGCTCGGCATCCTTATGTGCTATACTAAATGTTACAATTGTTGACTCTGTGCAATCAACACCAATTAATCCTATGTCTATAAGATCTACACCTGTAAATCTCGTGCCCATTCATCCTGCTCCTACGATGTCATTAGGGGTAAAAGTATCAACTTAGAGAGATTCATTTGTGACCAAAGAAGATTCGGACATGTATTTAAAGGAGATATAAGCGAAATCTATGGTTGAGATACTAGAAATGAAGCTTCCATATCACCAATGCATTGTCGTAAAACTGTATCCTAAGGATTATGTCAACCTAAAATTCATGCTATTTAATGGCAAGAAAGGAAGTGCCAAGGAACATTTGCTTAAATTCATCGAGATGCTGGAAGTATATGGTCTAGATGATAATTTGAAATTGAAATTTTCTAAGTTGATCACTAAGAAGGCATATACCTCATATGTTAATCTCCCTCCGGGGTTAGTAGATTCGTAGGGTAGTATGTGTAAGATGTTTTTAGAGAAGTTTTTCTCCACCGAAGAAAGAGTTACCCTTACTGACATAGGAAGGATTCATCAAAGGTCCAAAGAAGATCTCATGGACTATATCGAATGTTTCAGGGAGCGTTTGTTAGATATACAGAACGTTTGTGATGAAAGGGAGTTAGTCAAGATCTATATCTAAGGAATGTTTCTTGAGTACGCGGTTTACCTTGAGAATCTTTCGTTGACTTCCTTTGTTGTGTTAGTTTAAAACGTGTAAAGAACTAATAACTCAATGGCACAATAAAGAAGCGAATTTAGAAGACTCAACAAGCATGCTCCGTTTGTAAATGCTGCTTAAAGCGAGTCACCAAGGGGAGCCAAAAAACAAAGGAATGATAAACCCACTAACCCTAGGCCATCTTCGACATATCCTTATCCTATGGCCAAAGTGCATCAAATGCTTAACCAATGGCTCTATGATGGGAATATCAAGCTCCCAAGGTCGAAAATCTCCTTACAAATGAAAAAAAGAATGATCCTAAGTATTGTAGATTTCATAGAAATATTGGTCACTCAACTAAAGACTGTTTAACCTTAAAGAAAATAGTCAATGATTGAATTGCACGTGGTGAGTTGATTGTTGATAATAATGATGTTAGAAACAATCCACTTCCCACCTAAAATAACCAAAGGGGTGCTACCAATGCTATTAGTCATGATCCCATCGTAACTAAAGTGATTGATGTCTAAGCTATTGGGATTCATGAGGATAAAGGAAAGTCAATTGAAGCTCAAGATGATGAACACTTGCTTATTGTTATGGCGTTGTTAAAGGCAACTAATTTTAGTAATTTCTTTGATCTCATGGGATTCAATGAGAAAGCTCAGCTTACTGTAGCGACTACACTGATATAAATCTCTAAGAGTCAATAAGCGGAGTGTAGTGCAGCGCATCCTGTAAAGAGGTGGCCATGACACACGAAAATGCAATTTTATTTACTAATGTAGACATATGTGTGAAGAATTTCAATCATAATTGCCCTTTATACATAGAATGTGTGCTTAATGGGTGCTTAGTTAAGAGAACTGATAAGGATCGAATCTCTAATACTAATATGATACGAGATCAAAGGATCGATCTAAAAAGAAATGGTAGCGGATTTGGAACGAAAGAACAAGAATGGATATTCAAACGAAAAATGAGTATGAAGAATAGGAAGGTTTTAATGGTGAATGTAAATGGATATTGTCACGCCCCGAAGCGGTAGAGTCGTAACAACCCCGCCGTGTAAACCATCCTAAGATAGAAGTTGGCCTTACAACCGCTATCTTAGACCTGATCTACACAAGGCGTCCACAACTAACCCGCTTTGAAGTAGACAGTTTGTAATTTAAATAAATCATTTACCTATAAAAGTGAGGAATTATATATATGTTATAATTCAGTTATTGCAGTTAAAGTTTACAATATTTTTCTATAGTATTTTCCTATATCATTACATCATTCGGAAATGAAAAATAATAAAAACTTAGACCTTAAAAATATGTGTTTATTCTTCAATATTTTTCCTCACTCCCCAGGATCCAGTAGTTGCTAGCTTCAGAGTAGTTATTGTCGCTTCTTAGCCAGCACCTGCACGACGTCTATAGGGATGTGAGCGACCACAGCTCAGTAAGTTAGGACGGAGGACTTAAAACTATACCATACACACAACAAGGTTTTCAATCACTTATTAGGTGCAATGCATATGCAAGCAAATGCCATCACACGACGTTGTCCGGCCCGTCGTGAAATTAGATAAATTACGCCCGCTCTAATCCGGGTTGAGGAGTTGCCGTTAATGCAACAGCTCACGACCAAACCCAGACTTGTGTAATGGAGACCTTGCTCCTCCCGTGACTACCTTCGAACCACTGTCTTCACCCTCGCCACAACCTCCTCTCCTGTCACTTAGTTCGACTGAGGATGAAGAAGGGACCATTTTGCAATCCTGCGCTATCCCTTCCGAAGGGGTCGGTATTTGGCCGGAGAGTCCTAAGTTCCCCTAACGGGTTACCATGCATGTCCGATTATGATTACTGGTTGGATATTTAATTAAGTCCAATTTAGGGTGATCAATCCTTTCATACAAGTCATACAATATGTGCCAGAGCAACAAACAGAATCATAGCATCACCCATAATCAAGCACATGCACACATTCTCTATCTAACAAGCACAACCAAGCATAATTTTAAGCCTCCAAAATACAGCATCGTATTAATCCCAACTTACCTCGACTCCTCGCTCACTCACTCGAGGTCCGATTTGCTCAGGCCATCGCTGATCACCTCTATAACATGAACGTGGTTTTCGTATTTCATATAATATTATAAGTTCATTTTATCTGATAACGCTTATTGTTAGGTTTTGTTTAAGGTTAAATATACCTAATTATCTAGATATTAAGTCTTTTATAATTATTTTAGGGTTGGGGTTAGGTTCAGGTTCGGTTTTCGCATCGATTTCTAAATTAGGTTTTTAGTTCGATTTCTAAGTAATGTTTTAGATTCCAACCCTAGAAATCCGTTTCAACCCATAATGTGAAATTAATCACATTACTTCCCAATCTCTTAAATACGATTACTACCCCTAGTCAGCATTTTATTCCATCCAGTACACTTAAATCTGTATTAGTGTACCGAATTTACTCATATTGTGAGAAATTTTTACATTTTTCATATAATTACCTAAAATTGAATTTTGTTTCAGATTTGTTATGTTCTGATTTTCATTATTTTATTATCTAATTAAACCTAATTTTTCCATATTTATTAATTTTTAATTCTACATATTTCTAATTTTCTACATTTACCACATAACACCTTCATTACTTACACTTAACACTCCATAGACTAGGATTAGGTTTTCACATAAGAGATTAACATCCCTAAACATCTAATTACCATCTCAATCAGTAATTAACATCCTAATCACCTAATTAACCCTAAATTACCCAATTTTACCATCATTTTAGGGCTAAAAATTAACTTAAAAATTTTGAAAATTAATTTTAAAAAATGGCTTCATAGCACTGTTCTATATCACATGAGCATCCTACAAAAAAAAATTGAGCTCCAAACTACATTCCTAAGGTCATTTATTTCTAAACCGAAATG
Organism: Lumnitzera racemosa; assembly: GCA_024138005.1. Lineage (NCBI taxonomy): Eukaryota > Viridiplantae > Streptophyta > Magnoliopsida > Myrtales > Combretaceae > Lumnitzera > Lumnitzera racemosa. The sequence goes on from JAMXBC010000003.1 coordinate 73,249,576, forward strand.
TGCTCGGTTTTGCACGATTTCTTAAGGACCCTATATTACGAGACATGTTTTTATCTAAATAATATTTTTCCTATAAACTTCATATAAAAATATCCCAGAATAACAAAATTTATAATTTTCTAATTATATTTCCTATTTTTACAAAATTTCACAAGAATCGGACTGGAATTTGGACTCACCGGTTTGGGTGGCTCCGGCCACCGCGGGCCACCATGGCCTTGTCGGCCGGCCTGGGCACTACCACCACCGTGTGTTGGTGGTGGCCGTCCACTCCCAGCTCCTCGTCTGGTGTAAGTTCCCTTTAAAATCCCTAACTGCACAGTTTTTTTTTTTTTTATATTTCTGGATTTTCTCTCGATTTTTTTCGGTGTTTTGATTTTTCTCAAATAATAAACTGACCAAAGGACTTCCGAATTTTTTTTCTGCTATTTATAGACAATTTTAGAAATTAATGTGCATTAATTTGATGGGATTTTACACCAATTCCATGATTTTTAGCTTTTTGTTTGTCAAATTCTTATTGGTTATTTTTTTTTCTTGCTGACCACGACCTTATCTTGTTGCAGCTTATCCTCTTCTGATTTTTTTGATTTTTTTTATAATTATTTTGTATTTTTCTTTAATTATTTGCTTAGTTTTAGGCTAATTTAGGTAATTACGCGTATTTTTATCTACACGTAAATACATGTGGGGTACACGTGAACATTCCTAAATATTATTTTGGTCATTCTAAAATTTTTGGTATACATATAATCTATCTCTAGTAATTTATTAGTTATTTCATTACGCTTTTCGCATTTTCGATGATTAATACCTATTATGCTTAAAATTTAAAAATTTTATAGTCTCCTATTTTACTATTTATTTTCTTAAATTTAAGTTTATGGGGTCATTTTTACTAATATTTCTCTCAATAGTTTATAATTTGGGTGTGATCGGATCCCTTAGCCGATCGCTCTAAACCTTGGGTTCTAAATTCAATCTTACGGTTACTTAGCTGAACTTTGGGGCTTACAGATATCACCTACCAAGACACAAACACACTCAGGGGTTTTGAGCTCGAAATAGAATTCAATATGACTTACGAGTACTAAATGTTGCTCAAGGTTCCAAATGAATGTTAGATATGACTCATTAACCGATTCAAATGAAAGGGTTTACTACAATCCTAAGAATAAGATTGATAAGAATGCGAGGATGATTAAAGAGTATGATCAATACTCGATAATCTGAAAACTGCTAACTCAAGTATAGCCTTGCTTGAAAAGAAGAAAGTTTCACTATGTATATATCTCTGTATATCTATCTATCTGTCTGTATCTATCATGTCCATCTTCTGTTAGTACAAATATTGTTATTTATAGTAAGTCCTAATCCTAGTGGCAATACTGTAAATAAAGTATACGGCCTTTAACCTTAAAGAATTGGACCTATAAATAAAATAAAGGGAAAACATGTACAAGAATACAAAATTGTGCGTTTTATAGAACTCGGCATGTAGTCGCTCGGTATGTCTTGGAAGGAGTAGTATCCAAACCGGACGAAGTCAGTAGTTGGATGTCTGGGTTCAAGAAGGGGTCCCTGACGTCTTACGTAGCTTGGTCGAGACACCAGAGAGATCAACTCATAATTGCTGAGTTCTGAAATTAGTCATTGCTAGTCTCTTGGGCTTGTGCCGAGTGGTTCTTTGGTCTCCAATATTTAGCCCTGCGGTCTCTCAATACCTCAGCTGACGACAGAGTTAATGCCGAGTATTTATTTTCCTCCTCCTCATCCTTCTGGCTATAGCTCGCCTTTGGCAACCATTGATAGGTTTCTGCTAGGATATGGTCGGAGGCTGATTCCCATCAAGAACATTAATTGATAATGGTTCTTCACTAAATATTATGCCAACAAGTACTTTTAAGGCTGTTGGAATTAGCGTTCGACGGCTAGTTAAGCAGCCTATCTTAATAAACTAATTTAGCGATGCCCCTATAAATTATCTCAAGCATGTTAATGTTGATCTCAAGGTTAGGCCTATCTATAGTACTATTACGTTTCATGTGATCGATGCATCGGTTTAATACCATTTACTCATCGGTAGGAAGTAATTGCATGATCGCAATTTGATCACATTGACATTGCACCAGTGTATCAAAGGTCATTGGAAAGGGAAGGATGTGTTCATTCCAACTACTAAGAATCCTTTTAAGCAACATAAATCATACTTTACCGAGTTAGCTTACTTTAATGAATTTGATGAAAAAGGAGAAACTGCGATAGCTAAGCCATCTAATGTCCTACCTATATGGGAAGAAGTTCAGGAGGGCCAGCAAAAGAAGAGAAGGATGCACAAATGTCGTGGGGGAAGAAAGAAGAACAAGTAGTCTAAGGGAATCGAAAGCTTTATCTAAGAAGACGGAAGAAGAGTGTGTTGCTTTTGACAATCTAAGGGGTCTAAAGAACTATACCTCTCATCTTTAGATCCCATACTAGAGTTACAAGACCAAATGAAGCCTCAGGTCGAAGAGATAAAAGAATTGAACCTAGCGTAACTAAGAGAGTCGTAGTGGCCAATCTTCATAAGTAAGAGTCTTCTACAAGAAATAAAAGTTCATATCACTAAGTTATTGAAAGAATATAGAGATGTATTTGTATGGGCTTATGAAGAAATGCTCAAATTAGATCCCAGCTTTATAGTATGAAGACTGAATATCGCTCCGAGAGCCATACCTATAAAATAAGGACAAAGAGTTTTTTGTCCTAAGATTGAATTGCGGGTCAAATAGGAGGTAGAGAAATTGTTACAAGTTGGATTCATAAGGCTAATTGAACATCTTACTTAGCTTGCTACTATTGTTTCGTTAAGAAAGAAGAACAGGCAGGTAAGAGTATGTGTAGATTTTCAAGATTTGAACAAAGCCTTTCCTAAGGATGATTTCCCCTTGCCAAATGTTAATACCTTAATAGATGCAACCGTAGGTCATGAGTTGTTCTCATTTATGGACGGCTTCAATGGGTATAATCAAATCAAGATGGTGATAGGGGATGCGAAGTGTACAGTTTTTTGTACACTAATTGACAACTTCTATTACACTGTCATTGCATTCGGACTTAAGAATGCAAGTGCCCCATACTAGAGGACAATGATTGCTTTGTTTCATGACATGATGTATGATTTTATGAAGGATTATGTTGATGATGCATTCATATAGTCTAGAAGAGCACCTGATCACCTAGTTCATTTGCAGAGGATCTTTGAATGATGTCAGCTGTATAAGCTTCGCTTGAACTCTCCCAAATGTGTCTTTAGAGTGTCTTCAAGGAAGTTCCTAGGATTCATTATCTATCAAAAAGGAATTGACGTTGATCTTACAAAAGTACAAGCTATAAGATCGATGCCACCCCCTGCTACTTTAAAGGAACTAAAAGCTTTTATGGGAAAGGTAACCTATATCAGGAGGTTTATACCTATACTTATTGAGATCTCATACCCGTTGTACCAATTTTTGAAAAAAGGAATTTCATTTTAGTAGGAACAGGTCTATGAGGAGGAAATTCAAAAGATCAAGATGGTCCTAACCTACCCTCAAATGATGACCATGCCTATTAAAGAATTGCCATTAATCCTATATCTTACTTCTACCAACAGGTTCATTGGGGCTTTACTTGTATTAAGGGTAAATGATCAAGAGCAACTTATGTACTATTTGAGCCAAACCCTTCAAGGGAGCAAGGTCAATTACCCGACTTACAAGAAGCATTTCTTCGGCTGGTATTCGCCATGCAGAAATTATAGCACTACTTCCTTGCACATAAGATCAATTTGGTAACTTATTCGGATTTGATTATGTATTTATTGTCATGACTAACTTTATCGGGACAAGTTGCTAAGTGGCTACTCCTTGTTGGAGAATTTGACATTTTAGTGCAATCCCCTAAAACCATCAAGTCACAAGCCTTAGCCGATTCATTAGCATACTTCCCAAATGCCTAAGAAGGCTCAATTATAGATACAGTATCGACTGAGTTTCATGAAGATTCTTTGATGGTCGAAGTAGACGGTGAATGGATGCTTCAATTTGATGATTCTACGGGAAATCAAGTTTGGGGAGCGGGAATTGTGTTGACCTTACCTAAAGGTCAAGAGATACCATTGGAGTTTAAACTTAATTTTCGATGTATTAATAATGAAGCTGAATATGAGCCATTATTACTTGGTTTGTTGTCTACACAATGTTATACCTCAAAGAGATAAAGTCGTAACAGTCCCACTGTGCAAACCATTCTATGATAAAAGTTAACCTTACAGCCACTATCTTAGCCATGATTTACACAAGGCATCTACAACTAATCCGTTTTAAAGTAAACAGTTCATAAATTAAACATATTATTTAACTATATAATTATGAAAAATACATATTTACACTAAATACTCCGAGTATGTTTACAAGATTTAGTAGCCTAATCTAATCTACTTGAGTAATTTATAAATTAATACTAAAAAATTTCAAGATATAATTCGAACTTGAAAGTGTAATTACTCCTCGGGTTATTATCCTCACTCCCTCAAGATCCAACAGTTGCTAGCTTCGAGGTAATTATAAGCTGCTTCTTAGTTAGCTCGTATAATAATATCTCTAGGGATGTAAGCAATCAATAACTTAGTAAGTTAGGATAGAGACTTAAAACTATATAGCGAACATAAATAGGGTTATTGACTAAATTAATTAGATGAAATGCATGTTCAAGCAAATGTCATCGCACGAAGTTGTCCAGCTTGTCGTGAGATTAGAGAAATTTTACTCGCTCTAATTCGAGTTATGGAGTTTCCAGTAATGCAACAACTCCAATTAAACCCAAGCTTGTGCAATAAAGACATCTCTCCTCTCGAAACTATCTTCGAACTATTGACTTTACCCTTATTACGACCTCCTCACCTATCATTTAGTTTAACTAAGGATGAAGAAGGGACCAATTATGTTATCTAATGCTATCCCTTTCGAAGGGTTGGTATTTGGTCGAATAATCCTAATGTTCCCCTAATGGGTTGCTATGTAGGTTCAATTTAAATTTATGAGTCAAATATTCAGTTAAATCCGATTTGCAGTATTTAATTATTTCAAATAAATCATACAAATACAAGCCAAAGCAGCAAATCAGTAATCATATCAACAACTCTCTAACAAGAAAAATCAAGTACAATTTCAAGCCTCCAGGTACTATATATTAGTACTCCGAAATATAGTAACATATTAATGTCAACTTATCTGAAATCCTTAGGTCGCTTACTCAACTCATCGTAGGTCAACTTATCACTGCATCTCGTATAATATAAATACTCTTTTAATATTTATATCCTTATGTTATACATCAACTTTAAATTCAGATTTAACTAAGATTTCCATTTATATATTATTATATATTATCGATTCATTTTAGGTTAGTTTAGGATTCAATTTCCGAATCTGGTTTCAATTTAGGTTCTAAATCGATTTTAACTATGAGTAGTATACGTAAATCCTAAAAATACGATTCGACCTTACATGTAAAATTAATCATATCAAACTTGAGTATTCTAAGTATCGCTTTTGGGTCCTTAAATCGATATTCCAGTCCACTTAATACATTCTAATACTTATTTATGTACCAAATTTACTCTCGATATGAAAAAATTTTATATTTTTCATATAATTACCTTAATTTAAGTTTTCTACCAAATTTTGTATATATTCCTATTATTATTATATCAATTTTAATCTAATATTTTCTTACTCATTAATTTCTTATACTTACATATTATATATTATCGCCTAATATGTACATAATAATCACATCTAATATTTCTATCACTTCAAATATCATCTCTTACTATCAAATAACATTTCAAAATATCTAAATTCCTCCCAAATTAGGATTTACACCCAATTACCTTAAATTACAAAATTAACTTTAATTTACTATTTTTACCTATTACATATATATTACATAATATCTGAATAATTACATCTAATATCCTAAATGTTACAAATAACGTACTCCATCAAATTTTAATGTCCTTAAATAGCTAATTACACACTAAATAGTAATTAACCATTTTAATTACCTAATTAGCCAAAAATCACCTATTTTATCCATCTGAATGAGAAAACTTGGTCGTACCTTAATGAGCTGACTAACTAAGATAGGCAAAGCGCTCATGAAGCTAATTAAGACCCTAAATTGAATGAGAAAACTTGGTCGTGCCCTAATGAGCTGAATAACCAAGGTGGGCAAAGCACTCCTAGAGCTGGCTAAGACCTTAAATAAATGAGAAAACTTAGTCGTACTCCAATGAGCTTATTAACTAAGATGGGCAAAGCATTTTCAAGAGTTGGTTAAGACCCTAAACTGAATGAGAAATTTTAATCGTGCCCCAATGAGCTGACTAAAGAAGGTAAGCAAAGTGCTCCTAGAGCTAGTTAAAACCCTAAATTGAATGAGAAAACTTAATCGTACCCCAATGAGTTGATTAACTAAGGTAGGCAAAGCGCTCCTAGAGATAGTTATGACCCTAAATTGAATGAGATTAGTAAGCACTCCTAGTGCTGACTAAGACCCCTAAACTGAAATCTGGTAGTGCCCCCACTAAGCCAACTAACCTAGGCAAGAGCGTCTCTTGAAGACTAGCAATCCTAACTTTTGGAATCAATGATCAGAGGAAGCATCATTTGGGCTTGCCTAAGAAGAATTAGCAAAGAAAGCACCCTATGGATGTGCCAAAAGGATTTGATGAGAAGCACCCTATAGGCTTACTTAAGAAAAATTGACAAAAGGAAGCGCCCTATGGGCTCGCTAAAGGAGCAAAAGAGCCCTAAAGGCTAGTAAGATCCCTAAAAATGAAAGATGAAATAGCATCCTAAAGGCTAGCTGAATCCTTAAAAAGAATAAATGAGTAAGTTAGCACTCCAAAAGTAAGCTAACACTCTAGAAAGATAAGATAGTGCCTTAAAGGCTAGTTGGAACATTACAAAGAATAAAAGAGGGGTCAGCACTCTAAAAGTTAGTTAGAACCCTAAAAAAAATGGGATAACTACCTAAAGGCTGGCTAGATCCCTGAAAAGAATAAAAGAGGGGTCAATGCTTGAAGAGCTAGCTTGAACCTTAAAAAAAGGGAAGACGGGACAGTACCTTAAAGTAGCTAGAACCCTAAAAAGAAAAGAGACTAGACAATGCCTTAAAGGTTAGTTGAATCCCTAAAAACAAATTAAAAGAAGGGACAGCTAGTAAGAATCTTAAAAAGAATAAAAGAGAGGTCAGCACTCTAAGAGCTAACTAACACCTTAGAAAGACGAGACAACGCCCTAAATGCTAGCTAAAACCCTAAAAAAAATAGAAAAAGGGACAATGCTCGAAGAGCTAGCTTGAACCCTAAGAGGAAATTGTTGAAGGATTGAAGAATTAATGAAAGGAAAGCAACCAGTTTTAAAAGACTTCTTGACTTGGAAAAGTATTTACAGGAAGATTGTTAAAAAACCATTTATGAAAAAGGAAATAGGGATAGGCCCAAAGAGTTTAAGGATATTAAAAACTGCAATTAAGGAAGAATGATCTAGAATATTAAGGTTAATTTTTTTTTAAAAAAGGCCACCTTGAAAAGGAAACGGATGACATGGATTGAAAACTTGGTTACTCGAGCCGATATGGATTGGATAAGAATTTTATGACAAGCCTTTACTTTCTCTCTCTTCTTTTTTTTTTTCTTTGAAAGTTTGCCAATGGGTATAAATTCTTACTCAAGGAACAAGTTTATAATCACCCATATCCTTAATAATCATATAAGGTTTCTTGATGCCTTTGACCTTGATGTTGGTCTCCTTTATGGGGCTTTATGATTTTAAAGGTTTTTTTCCTAAGGAAAAGGTAACCCATGATTAGTTTAATTGAATAGGGTTTCCTTGCTAGCTCTCGATCTAGATTTTACTCTCAACTACATTCCAAAAATTACAATCCATTTTGTAAGCAACACGCTTTGATCAATCCTTTAGGTCTTTTTTGGTTCAATCATTATGAATTCAGGCTTTTGGTCTAAGGGTTTCCAAAAGGACTAAGGAGGAGGTCTATTTTGAAAGAAATATTTTTATTTATCCTGGGTGTACAAGTCAAGAACCTTAGGAAAAAATTAGAAGTATGCTTAGCCCAATTCAAAAACAATTTTTATTAAAGATAAATTATCTTTTAAAATCAGAAGAGCTTTTACTTGTATAAGGGTGGTATTGTGGGTGGGAAGGCCTTGTATGATTCAGTATAGGTGAAAGAGGCTTCAAAGTATCAGAGTGGATATGGAGATTTTAGGTTTCCAAGCTTTGGAGAGTAAATTAGGGCCTTGTGTTTCTTAAGGCTTTTTACGCTCGAATTCCTTACCTTTTGATTCAATTTACTGCCCTTATTAGGATATGATATATCTCTTAAGGCTTTTGTCTTACACTCAAGCCCAATTCTTCAACCTTTTTTCTCTATCTTCTCTTTACTTTGCCTTGCTACCTCTTTCTATTCTTTTCTTTCCTATTATTGCCGAGTTTTTGCTTTTTAAGTGATTTAGGGCCCTAACTTTATGTATTTTTAGCGTATGAGCTTAAGATACTTGAAAAGAAAATTAGTTCTTCTTCATTTCAAAGAAAAATAATTTATTAGAAATAAAAATCATTTCTGAATTAATTTTACTTAAATAAGCATAAACCAATCTTACCCTTATCTCCTAATCAAATGACCCTAACCTTCGAATTAGCTCATTATAGGGTGGTTTTTTACGGGGTTTAAATTTGAAAATTTTCCAAATTGGTTCAACGGGGTAAACAACAGATGATTGTGTTTAGGATTTAGAAAATGAATGCCTAACTTCATTTTAATTTACATATCACATTCAAAATAGACCTCCTTTAAGGAATGAGTCCAAAGTATACTCATTATTATGTCACTCAACTTTCAAAGTATTTTAATTTAGTATGTAAGAGATAGTTTGCCTCTTTTTATTCCAAACTTTTTAAAAGTGAGTTACCAATTTCTTAAGGAGGAATTTATATTTATTTTCCTAGGGTAATGATTAGCTTTGCCCCTCAGTTTCTCAAATCATGCTCCAGTATTTAACTCTGTGTTTTGTCTTGGTTTATGATTAGGTTTGGTTTTCTAAATAAACCAGGGGTTTTAGGTTAGCTTGGCTTAATTACCTTTTGGGCTAAGGATTATGTTTGGGTCCGCTACCTTGATTAGGCCTAAGGTTGGTATTTAGATTGAACGTTTGGCCAAATGGGCCAAAGGGTCTCGTGTTTGGGATGAATGGGCTAAAGGGCTCGTGTTTGTGTTGAATGGGCCAAGGGGCCCGTGTTTGTGTTGAATAGGCCAAAGGGCTCGTGTTGGCTTCTTTAATAGATCGAGGGGGTCTTGTTTAGGCTAACTACTTAAGTGAGCCAAAAGCTTAAGCTCGTGTTGGCTTCTTAAGCTCATAAGGATTTATAGCCATCAATAACTTTTCTTTTTATTTTCATCTTTTCAATTTTAGTTTCTTTTTCTTTTTTTCTTTTAGAGAGAGCAAGATAAAGTTTTATTTTACAGAAAATAAGAAAAATATTTACAAATAAGGATAGTGAATTTTTTATAAATCTATGGTTTTTATTTACATTTCCCTAAATGAGAAGGAATAGTGGTTAGATAAACACTTATTGAAGGACTATTTACAAAAGCAAGAATGTTAAAAAAAATGAAGAACAATGAACTAAATAGAACTTCATTATTTTGAAAGAGATCAAAATACAAAAATAAAAACATTTATGCTAAAACTTTATTCTAGGCTCTTTAGATGTGAATTGGAAGAAACTCTATATTAAGTCTCGTATATGAGCCTTAAGGTCCTCTATCATCTCATAAGTATTCCCAATAACTTATGTTAGAAGGGACCTTAAGGCCCAATTGTGAGCCTCAAAACACTCGAGCTTTTCCTTCAAATAGGCAATCTCATCTCTCAACATCTATTTATGAATCCAAGAGATGTCCAATAGTCTATCATTCCCCTAATCATTTGCTTGGTTGCTTGTCATCCTAAGTCTACGCATTTTATGGACAAGAATCAATCATCAATGTAATAAAAGAAGAAATGTGGAAATATGCAAATGTTAAGGTCATTTGGGTTAATACATTACTCCTTAAGTTGTAACCCTACTATAATTTTCAAAAACTTAATTGCATTAAAACTCTTAAATGACTAGTAGCGTTGCAATTTCTTAAGGGTAGTGTGTTATCTCAAGCTCGAAGGGGGGTATATACAATTAGAGTGAGTTCTAAAAGGTCTTTATGCTCTATGACCTCATTTGTACTTTCATCGATCATGATGAGCTTAAGTGGGGTAGCCTAATCGGCCACGAACGGTGGTTACCCTGTAATGCTTAGAACTTTTACAATTGCCCCCCTCTTAGGGTCCTAAGACAACTTAAGTTTGACCGCATCTACCTTGCATTTTTTATGCAACAAATGATCTCCCAATGTCCCAATGCATGTTGTATGATAATTAAAGCTAAGTATATACATGAAATTAATAGCAAATAAACAATTAAACATACAGATAAATAAATAAGCAAATGAACAAATAACATAGGTATTATGAAAAGCAATCTTAATTTTGAAAAGTTTTAAAGTGGTTAACTCTCTTAACATCCGCAATAGAGTTGCCAAGCTGTTGAGCCTAGTTTTTTTCCCTCCCAATTCTTTTTAAATTAAGTCCTTTTTAAACCGATCAATATTAAACCTCATTCATTTATATTGACCTTCGATTAGGGTTTTTAAAAAAATCGATTCTTTTGTATTTTGAAAATGCTTTGAAGTCGCCATACAACCGAAATCGGAAAATAAGTTAAGTTATAACCAATTGAATAGATTAGTTATAACTTAGCTATTGGTCTTTAACAAAAAAAAAAAAAAACTAATTTTACAAAACGGTTTTCTAAAATAAGAGATCTAAATCCGGGGGCTATTTTATCAAACCCCAAATGGGTACCACTCTTTAACTTTCTAATTTCAAATTTGCTTTTCCATAATACCCTTTTTTTAATTTCTAAACAACTAATCATGTTACATGCGACTAATTTAATTAATTTGAACAAACATTTATAAATATGGAAAAAATAAAAATTTTCATATTTTAAGTTGCTTCGTACTTATGTACAAATGCCTAAGTATCTACTATTCGGGATCAGACTTTCATAGTTCGTTCAATGAAAACATTAGCAGGTGAATTGATTTTAGTTTTAAAAGAAGGTTAGGTTTACATTATTGACCCATTTTGATTTATTTAAAGAAAATTCTCTAAGGGTCTTAAATTGAGTTTTATTTTTATTTTCTTGAAAGTTTTAAAGCAATCCTAGTTTAGAAAATATGATTGATTCTATTCTATTTATTTGGAAAATAGGTTTTTCTAAGTGATAAAACGTTTTTCTTTATTATTTTTTATTATTTTTTTACTTACTTTTTATTTATTTTTTCTTTCCTTTCATTCTTATATAGTTTATTATTTTATTATTTTTTCTTGTTTTTATTTTTTTGTTAAAATGTGAAAATAAATAAGATTAGATAATTCTTTTTTTCTCTTGTTTTTCTTTTTTCCTCTTTTTTTTCCTGATTTTTTTCTTTTTTATATATATAATTACAACTACATGAAATAACAAGTAAATAGAAACAAAAAAAAAACCAACAAAAAAAAATCCAAATCGCAAGAAGGTTAGACCAAAAATTAGAAACGGGTCGGTTTAGTAGACTAAGAGCAAGGGTACGGTTCAGGTTGATCAGGTCAGGTCGGCTTATATTAGGTCAAGTCATTAGGTTGCGTACAGCAACCACTCACGGATGTGCTTAGGGTAGATTTGAGCATTAAATCAAGCGGGAAAAGGCTTTTTTATGGGTTTCTTATTGGACTTCGTAGAGTTTAGACCAACGTCATGGCTAACGAAGGTGGTTTGGACGGTTGACGGAGAGTGGTGCGGTGTTCAGTTTTAGCGTGATGCATAGTTGTTGATCCAATAGTGGTGATGTGGACAGTAGCTATTGCAGACGTACAGTAGGTTCGTGTTTGGGGGAGAATGTGGTGTAAGGATGAAGTGTCGTTGGTATGTTGATTACTGCTACTGCAATTGCAGTAAGGGCCATAGCAAGGGTTTCGATACTGTGGGTCTAATGAAGGATGGTTGTTCAGTGTATTAGAGAATGGAGATCGGTCATGTCGAGTTTTTAGAGAGAGTAGACAATGGAGCTCAATCAGTGGTGATCACGGCTAGTGTAAGTCCCATAACCAGTCACTCAGGGTTTCGATCGGCTAAAAAATCCGATCAAACCTAAATTATAAGTAAAATTAGAAATATTAATAAAAATGATACCATAAGTTCGAATTATAAAAAATAATCAATAAAATAAAAGAATATAAAAATTTCAAATTTTAAGAATATAACTCGTTATTTATCGAAAATGCGTAAATGCATTCCAATAATTAACGAATTGCTAGAAATAAATTATATGTATACTAAAAATCATAGAATAACCTAAATAATATTTAGGAATATTTATTTGTACTATATATGAATTTACATGTAGGTAGAAATACGCGTAATTACTTAAAATACGCGAAATGAGCTAAAATAATACTAAATAATTAAATAAAATTCATAATTAATTAAGGAAAAATAAAGAAAAATTACAAAAAATAAAGATTGATCCAAATTTAGGTCGTAGCAGCTGGAGAAAATAAGAAAAAAATTAGCGAATTAAATTAGAACAACATAAAAGTCAAATTGGAAGAAGATAAGACAATTGTCTAATCAAATTAATATAGAATAATTTCCCTAAAGCTCTATAAATACTCCAAATATTTTAGAAGCTCATTTTGGATGTTATGAAATTTATAAAAATAAAGAGAGGCGAAATTGAGAGTAAATTAGGGATTTAGAAAAAATCACAAAAATTTATGTAATTAGGGTTTCTAAGGAGAATCTAAACCTGACCAGTAGTTGGAAGTGGACGGCCACCATCGCTATATAGTGGTGGCAGCGCTCGGGTGGGTTAACACACCCATGGCCACCGAAAGTGGTCAGAGCTACCCAAATCGGTGAGTTTGATTTCCAGTCCGATTTTGTGTAATTTTGTAAAAATAATAAATATTCTTAGAAAATTATGAATTTTGTTATTCTATAATATTTTTGTATATATTTTTTAGGAAAAATATTATTTTGATGAAAATATGTCCTGTGATATAAGGTCCTTAAGAAATCATATAAAACCGAGTATGTTTCAGTTTAGAAATATATAATCTTAGGAGTGTAGTTTGAACCAAAAATTTTTGTGTAGACTATTTAGATGATATAAGATAGTGCTATGAAGCCCGTTTTCAAAAATTAATTTTTGAAATTTTTAGATAATTTTTAGGCCTTAAAATGAGGTATAAAATGGATAATTTATGGTTAATTAAATAGTTAATTACTGATTTATTAAATAATTATATGTTTTGGATGTTGAAATCTGATGAATTATGATACTTGTAGCATTTAGGGTGTTAGATGTAATTATTAGGTTAATTATGAAGTAAATAAGTAATAAGGAAAAAGAGTAAATTTTAAGTTAATTTTGTAAATTAGGGTAATTAGGTGTAAAATCTTATTTAGGATGAATTTAGATATTTTGAAATAATAATTGATGTTGGGAGATAATAATTAGAGTGATAAAAAATTAGATATGTATTATGTACATAATAAGTAATAGTACATAATACATAATTATTAGAAATATAGTAAATAGAAGATATTAGAATAAAAATTGTTAGTATGATAATAATAAAAATATACAATAAATCTGATAGGAAACTTAAATTAGGGTAATTATATGAAAAAAGTAAGATTTTCTTGCAACGGGGGTGAATTTGGTGAGTAAACTAGGATTTGAGTGTACTACATGGACTAGAACACTAGTTAGAGACTAAAAACGATATTTAGGATATCCAAAGATGATGCGATTAATTTCACATTATGGGTCGGAATAATTTTTTAAGGTGTACATATAAATCTTTAACCGAAAATGGAGTTAAAAACTTAATTTAGAAATCGATGCGAAAACTGAAATAGAACTTAACACGATTTAAGAACAATTGTAAAAGGCTCAAAACCTAGATAATTAGGTATATCAAACCCTAAACAAAAGATAACAATAAGTGTTAAGTGTTATGGAATAAAACCAACCTATAATAGTTATATGAAAAATTGAAACCATGTTTGTGTTATAGGGATGATCAACGATGGTCTGAGCGAGTTAGATTTAGAATGAGTGAGTGAGTAAGGAGTCCAGGTAAGTTGAGATTAATACGTTACTGTATATTGGAGGCTTGAGATTATATTTGGTTGTACCTGTTAGATAGTTGGTTATGTGTATGTACTTGATTATAAGTGATGCTATAATTCTGTTTGTTATTCTGGTTTGTATTGTATGATTTGTATGAAATGATCAATCACCCTAAATTGGACCTAATCAAATATATGACCTGTAATTATAATCGGACCTGCATGGCAATCCATTAGGGGAAACTTAGGATTTTCTGGCCAAATACCGACCCCTTTGAAAGGGATAGCGTAGAATTGCATAATGGTCCCTTCTTCATCCTTAGTCAAACTAAGTGACAGGAGAAGAGGTTGTGGCGAGGGTGAAGTCAATGGTTCGAAGGTAGTCACGGGAGAAGTGGTGTCTCCATTGTATAAGCCTGAGTTTAGTCGTGAGCTGTTATATTAACGACAACTCCTCAACCTGGATTAGAGCGGGCGTAATTTCTGTAATCTCACGACTGGTCGGACAACATAGTGAAATGGCATTTGCTTGAACATGCATTGCACCTAATAAGTTGGTTGATAACCTTGTTATGTTTATGGTATCGTTTTAAGTCCTCTATCCTAACTTACTGAGCTATGGTTGCTCACATCCCTATAGACGTTGTGCAGGTGCTGGCTAAGAAGCGGCTTACAACTATTCTGAAGTTAGCAACTACTGAATCTTAGGGAACGAGGAAAAATATTTGAAGAATAAACATATATTTTTAAGGTCTAAACTTTTATTTTAGAATTTTTCATTTCTGAATAATGTAATAACTAGGAAATACATTACGGTGAAACATTGTAAACATTAATTGTAATAACTGAATAATAGTGTATATATATATATTATCACTTTCTTAGTAAATAATTTATTTAAATTACAAACTGTTTACTTCAAAGTCTGTTAGTCATGGACGCCTTCAAGTCTAGGATAACGATTGTAAGGCCAACTTCTATCTTAGAATGGTTTACACAGTGAGACTGTTAAGATTCTGCCGCTTCGGGGCGTCACAACTAGAGGCTAAAGGAGGTGGTCGATGTGTAGGGGCGTCACTGCATTCGAGAGTAGATAATAAGTGTAGGTCTCAGTAGTGTCAGGGAAGATCTCGATTCAAATGAGAGTGGATGTATGTTGTGTTTATATATCATGTGTGTAGGATGTGTTCGTGTTTAGCATGCAGGAGAGAGATAGGAGGCCGAAAGTGAGAGATCTATGTATACATATGTTTTTGTTCGAAAAAAGAGAGAGTAGAGAGAGAGAGAGAGGGGTCAATCAAGAGAGAGAATGATAGGTTAAGAGAAAGAGAGAGGTTAGTTCCTAGAGAGAGGGAGAATCCCTGTATGTTTCTAAAAAGATGGACTCCCCCTAACGTGTGAGTGTACTCTGAACTTTTAAAAGAAAATGGATTTAATGCCCATTCGATTTTCTTGTTTTTTCTTTCTCTTTTCAAATCCATTTTGACCAAAGTAAATGACAGTGGTAAGGCTATTTTTTGTGCTCAAATTCTAATATCCCATACCTATTTTGCAACCTCACCATTAATTTGGTGAAATTGCAACAATAAATTGCTTAAAAATGATGCTGAAGTTAACAAACTAGAAGGGAAAGTGTAAGATTTCTGAAGAAAATCAAGGGGAAGAAAGAAAGGGTGTTAACGTAGTCAACCGTATCAACCAATGAGGAAGTGCCACGTGTCTTGAAGACACGTGGTGATGATGCGACAGCACGTGTCATACCATGTAGCAACATGTATTGTGTAGTAGTGCTAAGTAGATACGTAGTGTAATGATGCCTTAACATGTAGTACATATGCTATGGATGATGTGGCAACGTATATTCTTGAGGAAAAAAAAAAAAAAACTCTCCTATGCTTCTGCCTAAATTCGAACCCTTGACTTTATACTTAAACCCTATCCAATGCTTAAGTTTTTATCCGTTAAGTCATTAACCTATACTTTGTCTATATGTGCCATTAAATTGCACATATAGATTAAGTCAACTTAGGCTAAATTCAAATCTAAACTCAGGTCCAACGGTCCTATATTTAAGTTAAAAATCTATTTTATTTAAACTACTTAAAAATTATTATTTTTTAAATTCTTTATATCTTCTATTTTTTCAATTTTTATAAATTTTTCCATTTTTTTTTTTCAAAATTTCTTCTTTTTTGTGCTTTTTCCTATTTTTGTATTTTTCTATCTTTCTAGAATTTTTTAGTTTTCTTAATTTGCTTTTTTTTTTCTAAATCTCTTATTTTGGGGGTTTTGTTTAATTTTCTATTTTTTAATATATTTTTCCTAATTTAAGACCCTTTAACTTTTTCTAAAAATTTTGAAAAATGAAAAAAATGGGGTAGGGGGTACAAAAGTGAAGTGTCTACACTTGCTATAACCAAGTTATTAAGAGGGTTTTTTTTTTGAAAATCTAATTTATATTTTGCTAAAGATATCAATTTACTCCTCTCTTAATATGTTACATGAAACCTATAACATTTTCATTCTTTTTCTTCCATTTCCTCCTTTCTTCGTACTTTCTTTAATTTAATTGAGGTTTTTCTTTTTTGAAATTTTTGTTTTCTATACCTCATCTTCTACTCTCAAAATCTATTCACTTTAATTATACTCTAAAATCTCTTCACCAACATATCATACATATTGTTTGGTTTTGAGGGATAGTGTCAGTTGTACCTAAGATTTGAAGTTTGAAACCAAATTTTGTCGAAGAAAATGACATACCCGAGTGTTAATGTTGGTATTAGGGATGACAATAGTGGTGTTATCCACCATGATGGTCGACAATCATAAGGCACCCCTAGAAGCATGGACGAGAGACTAGATGAGGTAGCCAACCTCTTAGCTGATTTAACCAGAGCTATTCATGTAATCACCTATTAACCTAATAAGGTCATGTAGAACACTCCACAAGATGCTTAACCTACTATAGATCAGAACCTAGCTCAATAAGTTCGAGATAGAGAAGTAAGTAAATGAGCACGACAAAGGATTGACTTAGGAGAAGAAGAAGAGTATGAAGAAGACGAGTGAGTTAGAGTACCCTAAGCTATTGACCATATGACTCTTCATATTCTAAGCTTTAGTGGTTTTAGGAGTATGGATGATTTTTTGGGTTGGGAGGAAAAGTTTGAATGAATGTTTAATTATTGCCAGTATGAAGGAAGTTAATACAATTTCAGCCTAAAGACCTAATATGGTTGCATTTAAGCAAGAAAAGGCTCCCAAGTAAGAGAAAGAACGAGCTATCAGCCTAAGCTTAAGGCCTTTTAAAATCCTTTAGAAGATTAACGATAATGCCTGCAAATTGAAATTACTTGAAAATTATGGGGTTTCTAATACTTTCAACATTATCGACCTTAACCCCTACCACTCTAAGGAATAATTCAGCAAAGATTAGTTAGATTTGATCTAAAATCCTAATCAACTAAGAGGGAATGATAGAAATTGGACTACTGGACCTCTGATGTACAGCCGAGCGTAAGGCCTTAAAAGACTAACAAGACGAATCCTCTTGCTCTAGCTGACTCTTGCAAAAGCTAAGATGATCTTCACTATCGACCAACTCTTTGTGCCAATTTAAGTAACTTCTTATCTCTTAGAAGTCGTGTACTGACTAAACGAAAGCTCTGTTGACAATATGACCCCTCATATGCGTTTACTCAGCCATGACTAAGCCAACCCCTAGCTCAATAACATTGGTGCCAAGAAACTGGGAACTCCAGCACCTATCTGCCGCCATTCCTTCTTGGATGAGTCTGCTTTGGCCTGGTAAAAATCAAGCTGATTATGCAGAATTATCTTTTCTATTAGAAAGTTGTCCACTTACGATAAGCCATGTGTCCAAGCAGCCATGTAATAGAATCCCCCATACAAAATACTTACTTTTGTTGTATTTTATAATATACCTTTCATCATTCCTTGTATCTTACTCCTTTTAGATACTAACCTTCTTTATCTTTTCCATTTTAGGTTAGTTACCCTAATTTTATAGGTATAAATACTTTTTATACATGTCGTCACATTATAGTTGATATCATAAATATATTAATTATTCTTTCTATCATGAACATTACTTGTTTACTGTTTTTACTCTTATCCTAACCCTTAAGCATGGTTAGGTGGCGAGTAATCTTATCGAATCACCTCGTGCATCATATCGAGTTGTGTGATAAGTCCCTAAAAGTTCCTTAGTGCATCTCATCCTCAAAGCTGTTTGTAGGTTTGCTTACTTTATCTTTATTGTTTTCACACAATCCCATCACCTTCTTTCAAGCTTTCAGTAAGCTTAAACCTACTTTATGATCAGCCTTATCTATTGTTGGCTTCAGTATGCATCATTTGAGTTATTTAGAGAAAGTCGTTTAATTTTTTTTAGGTCAAATAGAATTAAATTGCACATATGCGATTTAATAATTCTGAGCTATATTTAAGAATATTAAGTTTTTTTTTTTCTAAAAGTTTAATATTCCTACTACATCTAACGTTAAATATTCTTAATCATATAAGTAAAATTAATTTAAGTTAATTATAACTTCAAATGGCTTCAATTGAACTTGAATTAATTGATTTATGAAAAAAGCAAATGTTCAATTAACCGTACAATAAAAAATCTAGAGCTTATAAAATTATTAAATTGGTTTCAATTTGAAAATTAATTTCAACATATGTATATTAGATGTGATATAGAAGGTATTGCATTTTCAAAGAGTTAATTGAATAAAGGTAAATATTGGATTGAATAGTATAGATACCTCATTTTTGTCATATTTTTATTTTTTTATTTTATTTTATTTGAATTAGGTTAAGAATCAAAAGAACAAAAAATAAGAAAATATTAAAAATAATAAAAATGAAAATGAAAAAAATAAAAAAGAGAGTCGAATCGTATCATATTGAGTCAAATTGAGTCGAGTCCAATCATGTTAAGTTGAGTAGAATCAAATCGAGTTAAGTCGAGACAGATCATTTAGTATCAAATCGAATAATAGTGTGTGATTAATTTAATAAATTCTTTAGTCGTTGGGGAATTAGGTTTTATTAAAATAATTTTGGTCCAGTCCGATATTAAATAGATTTTTTATTTAAATTATATTGGGCGATTAAATTTATAATATATTAAGTGGACTCTTAGACTAAATCAAATTAAATCAGATCGGCCCAATAAATAGAAAGTCCAAGTAAGGTTTCTAGAAGTTAGGTCAAATTTTCATTGTATCTTTCATTTGTTAAAAATCAAATCCATAGTTAAAAAATACAAAAGGTTCGGTTGTTGGTTTATAAATAAGGAATTTATCGGAAAAGTTGAAAAGTTTTTTCTATTTTTATTTTTTACAACATCTACTTCAATCCCGCTGACAAAACAAATTATAAATTAAAGGCCTTCTTTCCAACTTTCTAATTCCCCCAACGAAATTGAATTCCAAATCTAAAGTCCCTTAATCCAATTTCAATTCCCCTAATGAAAGTCAGGTCCTTCGCTTGATGCCAAAAGCAATCCAATTCTCGATGAAGGCTACATGCCGTACAATTCCAATTCAAGATCCAGGTCAAAATCTTGACGCCATGCACCGAAATCAACAAAGCTTTATATAAGTCCACGCAAGGCGAAATCTGATTCTAAGTCAATGACAAATTGTCTGAAGTCCTTGATACCAACAATCTATGAAACCAACCGAATTTCAACAATCTATCAAATCTAATTTGACAAACTTCAAATCTGATAGCCCTCGACACGAGTATGAGTACGATCTAATTCATAACCATGATGTAACAATCGTACGAGATTCGAACAATTTAGGTAAAAAAAAGAAGTTATTATTTTTTATTATTTATTTGTTTTGTTAGTTAGTTTTTTTTTTTTACTAATTTATTTTTGTTTAAGTGCAGGTTTTTTTTTCATTTAATTTACATATTGCATATTTTTCTAGATAATTCCAGTTTTCTATAAAATTTAGTTTAATTACGTTTTTTTAATAATAATTTTTTTTTAAATATACGTATATTGCAATTAGGATTTAGAAAAGATATGTATCGAGATATATACCTAGCAGTTAAGATTCAGAAAATATACGTACTTAACCGTATCTTAGGAGATTTTATAGTTAGGATTTATAAAAGATATTTTTTTTTACACATAGTGTTTTAAAAAATAAAACAAATCTGAACTGGGATTTTTAAAAGATTTAGTTAGTTAGAGTTTTTTTTTTTAATTCAGGAAAATTAGATTTCTTGGTTTTTTTTAAATAATAAATTGATAAATAAACATACACCTAGCTCAGTTTTCAAAATAAAAATAACCCACCTACCAAATATTTTATAAAAAGAGAACTACGGTCAATTTGATCTCGACTAATAGGTACGTGAGTACATAAGTACTTTCGAGACAACCGCATTAAAAAAAAATTCCCTTTTTCTTAGAAATTCATAATAAAACATAACAAAAATCACTTTAGTTATCTTTTATATATTTTTAGTATTTTTAGGAAAATTATCAAAATAAAAGTCTATCAATTTTTCTTTAGTTTTTACATGATGTCCTAGTCTTAATAGGTTAGCTTTCGAACTCGATTTTCTCTAGTTTATTTTTTCTAAAAATTATTTTCTTAAAAAATCTATAGATTAGTGATCAAATTAGGGTTTTCCCACTTGAAAACTCTAATTTTATTTTTACTAGTTGAACTAGTTAGCGACTTCAATTTTAAAATTTTTTTAAGAAAAGTATTTTCTTAGTTTAATGTTGAGTAATTTATATTAAGTGGGTTGAGCCTAACATAGATTAAATTAAAGAAACCAAAATAGGGCTCAACAAATAGAGAATGATTGATTGTTTTTCTATTTTAAATAATGTTGGTTTTGGACCTAGCACTATACTTAGTCTATAGCAAAGGGCCAAAAAGCCTATTCAAGAGAATAGGAAATACCCAATCTTTGAGCGCCTATCTTTTTAAAATGCGCATGTGTATTTACGCGTGCTCTAAGCACATCCAACATGTGTCGACCTTCAATTCTTCAGCTTTCCCAACAAATTCCCAGTAGTTTCCTCAGTTTCAATCTCAAGCTCACATGTTCTAGGCTTTCTTTTGTATGATTTCCATATGATTCTACCTAAATTTATAGTGAAATTGTGTGCTAGGTACAAAATAATTTCAAATTCATCCATTTTTGCCTCCACATTCATTCCATTACATGGACAAAACCAGATTAGAAGTAAGAAAAAAATCATTTCACGAGTCAAAGTTCATTAATTCAAATCTTTTAATTAATGCGATTCCCAAACTTTCTTAGCCTAATCTTTGTTTAAGTAGTATAAGTTAGAGGTCGTGGAGCCATTCTAAGCGTTAATACTTACTCAAAATCAATCATTCAAATACCTACAACCTCTTTCTCTCTTTGCTGGTTGCACATTTCTCTCTCTAAAAGATACTCGATTTCATTATTTTTCAATCGAAGCTATTAGTAATATTAGTTTTCTCGTGGTCTTAGCTCTCAAATCTTACCACTCTCATGCTTTACCATAGTCTATGGTGCAGACTTTACTAGCCTAGGGTTGGAGCTGTGACTACTATCTTCTCTACCACTAACTGTCTCTCCCTTACTTAGAATAACCACCCTATGATGCTCTCCACCACCAGAAACACCTGACTTGACTACCTCTTGAACTCCAGTAAGCTCCTATGCAAGCTACATACCACCATCACTACAGGTGGTTTTTAGCCACAGCTAAATGGCTATCATTGTTGTCACGCCCCAAGGTAGCAAAGTCGTAACAGCCCCGCCGTGTAAACCATCCTAAGATAGAAATTGACCTTACAACCGCTATCTTAGACCTGATCTACACAAGGCGTCCACGACTAACCCGCTTTGAAGTAAACAGTTTATACTTTAAATAAATCATTTACCTAAAAAAGTGAGGAAATTTATATATATACACTATAATTCAGTTATTACATTGTTCAAAAATGAAAAATTCTAAATAAAACAAAACTTAGACCTTCATAATATATGTTCATTCTTCAAATATTTTTCCTCACTCTTCAGGATCAGCAGTTGCTATCTTCAGAGTAGTTGTTTGCCGCTTCTTAGTAGCTATTTGCCGCTTCTTAACCAGCACCGGCACAACGTCTATAAAGATGTGAGCAATCATAGCTCAATAAGTTAGGATGGAGGACTTAAAACTATACCATAAACACAACAAGGTTTTCAATCAACTTATTAGGTGCAATGCATATGCAAGCAAATGTCATCGCATGACATTGTCCAGCCCGTCGTGAGATTAGAGAAATTGTGCCCGCTTTAATTCGGGTTAAGAAGTTGCCATTAATACAACAGCTCACGACCAAACCTTGGCTTGTGCAATGGAGACCTCGCTCCTCCTGCGACTACCTTCGAACCATTGACTTCACCCTCGCCATGACCTCCTCTCTTGTCACTTAGTTCGACTGAGGATGAGGAAGGGACCAATTGCAATCCTACGCTATCCCTTTCGAAGGAGTCAATATTTGGCCGGAGAGTTCTAAGTTCCCCTAATGGGTTGCCATGTAGGTCCAATTATGATGATAGGTCGTATATTTG
The DNA here is from genome assembly GCA_024138005.1 of Lumnitzera racemosa. NCBI lineage: Eukaryota > Viridiplantae > Streptophyta > Magnoliopsida > Myrtales > Combretaceae > Lumnitzera > Lumnitzera racemosa. The sequence goes on from JAMXBC010000003.1 coordinate 73,272,513, forward strand.
ATTAGGTCCAGTTTATGGTGATCAATCATTTCATACAAACCATACAATACAAGCCTGGACAAAGACAGAATCATAGTATCACTCATAATCAAGCACATGCACACATCAACTATCTAACAAGTACAACCAAGCATAATCTTAAGCCTCCAAAATACAGCATCGTATTAATCCCAACTTACCTCGACTCCTTGCTCACTCACTCGAGGTCTGACTTGCTCAAGCCATTGCCGATCATCTCTATAATACAAACGTGGTTTCAGTTTATCATATAATTATTATAGGTTCATTTTATCCTATAACACTTATTGTTATGTTTTGTTTAGGGTTTAATATACCTAATTATCTAGGTCTTAAGTCTTTTACAATTATTTTAGGTTTGGGGTTAGGTTCGAATTTGGTTTCAGAAAATTTCTAAATTAGGTTCTAGTTCAATTTCTAAGTCCTAAATATGCTCGAATCCTAATGTAAAATTAATCACATTAAGCTCGAGTATTCAAATATCCTATTGGGTCTTAATTCAATATTCTAAACTATTCGGTACACGTTATTCCTAATTTGGGTATCGGATTTATCCCCGATGTGAGAAAATCTTACATTTTTATACAATTATCGAAAATTAAATCTAATTTCAGATTTAGTATTATTCTAATTTTTATTATAATATTATCTAAATAACCCTAATTTTTTAGATTTATTAATTTTCAATTCCACATATTACTAATTTCTTACAATAACTACCTAATTTCCTAAATTAACTATACTTAATACTCCAAAGGCTAGGATTAGGTTTCCATATCCGAGATTAATATCCCTGAACATCTAATTACTATTTAAATAAGTAATTAGTATCTTAATTACCTAATTAACCCAAAATTACCCAATTTTTCCATCATTTTAAGGCTAAAAATTAACTTAAAATTTTCAAAAATTAATTTTAGAAAAATGGCTTCATAGCACTATTCTATAAAAAAAAAAATCGAGCTCCAAACTATACTCCTAAGCCTATTTATTTCTCATTCTAATTATGCTTAGTTTTGCTCAATTTGTTAATATTTTCAAACGTAATTAAATTAAATCATTATTTTTTCCTAAATCTAAATACAATAAAACCTCAGAATAATAAGTTTCATAATTTTCTAAGAATATTTACTATTTTTACAAAATTACACAAAATTGGGCTGGAAATCGAACTCACCGATTTGGGTGGCTCTGGCCACTGTCGGTGGCCATGGGTGTGTTGGCCCACCTGGGCGCTGCCACCACAGTGTGGTGGTGGTGGTCGTCAACTCCTAGCTGCCCGTCGAATCTAAGTTCTCCTTTGTAGCCCTAACTGTACGATTTTCCTTTTCTTTTTTTTTTCTTTGGTTTTTCTCTCAATTTTCGCCTCTCCCTAATTTTTTCTAATTTCTAACTATCCAAATGAGCTTATGAAATTTTTTTTTTCTATTTATAGGGCTTTGTGGTAATTAATATGCATTAATTAGATATGACATTACCCCATTTCCTTGATTTTTGGTTTTTGTGTTGCTTAATTCTAATTGGATAATTTTTCTTTTTCAGATTCTGACCTTCCACAACCATTTTTGCATTAATCTATACCCTTCTAATTTTTCTTAATTAATTTAATAATTTTTTTTAATTATTTCTTATTATTTTAGTATATTTCGCGTATTTTAAGTAATTACGTGTATTTCTTCATACATGTAAATTCATATATAGTACAAATAAATATTCCTAAAAATTATTTAGGTCCTTTTATGATTTTTAGTATACATATAATTTATCTCTAACAATTCGTTAATTATCGAAATGTATTTAACGTATTTTCAATAAATAACGAGTTATATACTTAAAATTTGGAATTTTTATATTCTTTTGTTTTATTACTTATTTTCTTAAATTCAAACTTATGGGATCATTTTACTAATATTTCTAGCTTTACTTTATAATTTAGGCTCGATCGAGTCTTTTAACTGATCGAAACCTCAAATGGCTAGTTGTGAAGCTTACAGTTACTAAGAAATTTATGCCAAACCTTTTTTTACCAATAAGAATCACATAAAAATGTGATTCCTCACTTGCTTTAAAGCTCGAAATTGCTTGTATGAAGCCACAACAACCATTGTCTCCTTCCACTTATGTGGGACCCGATTTGTTGCCTTAACTTAGTCCAAATCTGACTTGACCCGATTGAAGTCAAACTCATATTCGCATCAAACCCCTATCACTTGACCTATACTCCATCCTTCTTAGGTTAGTTGATTTTATTATTATTGTTGTTGTTATTACCATTTTGTTTTATTATTTTAGTTTATAAATTAAAAAAAAAATCTTTTCATGGATAGTTTCTCTTTGGAAAAAATGGTATATGTAAATTTAAAAAAAAATTGATAAGTATAAGTAACATGCATATTTGTTTAAATATATTTTAACACTTAGAAAAGTGTTTATATTTTCAAAGAGAGAGAGACAAAAAGAGAGAGAGAGAGAGAGAAAGAGAACAAATGTTAATAAGCTCTTTACAAAGTTAAGGACGATTTAGAATTTTCAAAAATAATGTCTGTCGCGCCTGATTTTTCGGTTTCCTATTTATTTCAAATTAATTTCTTATCTTCCAATTAATACTAAACCCTAACCCATTTAATATTAACCCTCAACTAAATAAATTGAGAAATTTTGGGTTTTTTATCGAAAATAATTTTTGGAGTTGCCACCCTATCAAAGTCGGGAAAAGAAAAGAAACCGTAACCAATTGGGTGGATTGATTACGATTTGACTACCGGTATTTGATTTCAATTTGAATGAAGAACCAGAGGGTTTCAAGTTCGAGGGCTAACCTATTAAATCTTAATGAGTATCACTATTTATTTACCGAAGTTAGGATTATTCTTCTAATTATAATATTTAAAAATAAATAAATAAAAAAATCAAAATAAAAAAGAATATAAGTTTTTACATATTTTATTGTCGCCCCGAAAGTGCCTACATACCCGTTAGCCGGATTAGACGATCGTAATTCTTTTCGAAAACTTCTATGTATTCGTTCTTTTTATAAAAAAAAAATAAATAATTGGTTGAATTTGCATTTTACTAGCCATTTTATTTTTATTAAGAAAAATTCCTAGAAGCTTAATTTTTATTCCTAATTATAAAAAAAAACCTAAAAACCTAATTTTTGGAAAGTCCCAAATTAAGATTTTTATTTAAAAACAACTAAGTGATAATTTTTTTTTATTTTCAAGAAAAAACCTTAAAGATTTTATGAAATATGCAATTTTTATGAAATATGCAATACTCTACATGATGAATCTTTTGTACAGACAAGATGCTTAAAACATAAAAATAGAAAAGATGTTTAAAACATAAAAAAAAAAGAAAAGAAAAAAAAATTTTCCTAATCATGGAAAAGATACTTAAATCATAGACAAGATATCTAAATCATAGAAAAGATATATAAAATATAGAAAAGAAGCCTAAATTACGGAAAAAATGTCTAACCATAGATTAGATATCTAAACCATAAAAAAGATATATCATAAAAAAGAAACCTAAACTATGGAAAAGACATCTAAATTATGGAAAAGACATCTAAACTATGGAAAATAAAACCTAAACGATGAAAAAGATGTCTTGTAGTAAAAAAGAAGTCAATTAATTTTTTATTTTATTTTATGAACATTAAAATGATTTTTTTCTAAAAAACCCTAACATGCTTAATGCAATTTTTCTAAATTAATACAATATGTATAGAACAAGATTCTGTAAAATATGAGATTCTATAAAAATGTCATTTTGAAAATCTGAAATCTAAAAAGAAAAAAAACTAAAATTTAACTTAATATATGTTCACTACACTAATGCTATAACTAATTACTAGCAATTAAAGATATGATAAAAATAAAAAAAATAATATAAGTCTTAAAAATAACTGTGCATATACTAAGTGAGATAAAAATAAATAAATAAAACAAGTTATAGATAATAATTAAAAACCACTATGATGTACTTGTAAAGTAAAGCATGCAAAGCTAGTGAAAGGAAACAGATTGGATCCTTAGTCCTATCGTGCGCACAACTATAGAATTGGTGGCTTTGAGCGTGTTTTTTTAACAAATATGTAATTGTTCTTTCTGGCTCGCACCATGCAACCCTTATTTGTAAAATTCGAAAACAAATCTTTTGAATCGAATCTAAATTAATAAAAATCTAAAATAGATTTAAATCTTACAAATCTTGATTTTATTAGATTTAACGTCATCATATTAGATTTGCTTTTTTTTACAGCTATTTAGTCAAGATTTCACCAAATTAATTTTTTTTGAATTTTTCTTTTGAATTTTTTTTTATTTTTTTCTAACAATTTTCTATTTTTTGTCTTTTTTTATCATTTTTCAATTTTTTTATTTTCTAAATTACAACCCTAAAAAAAAAATTATAACTATTATAAGCAAAAATCGAGTGTCTCCAGTGTCACTCAAAATGAGGTCTCCTTTCCTTAAATTGAAGTAAATAAATTAAGCATGTAAACCCAATTATTTTTCAAAATTAAACTTAACAAATTAAAATTTTCAAAAATGAATTATGGGAAGTCCATTCCTTATAAAGTAGATGTAGGCACCTACTAAGTGACTTAAGATGGGAAATTTTTTTTATTTTCCCTTTTGTAAATAAATTTAATTTATTATTCTCTTCTCTTTTTTGTAAATAAAATTAATAATTTTTGCTTGTAAATTCAGAATTATTCTTTCATGTAAAAAAGGTATTTTGAAAAATAAAACTAAATTCAAAAGGTTAATGTAGTACCTCCATAGCGTTTAATAGGGTAGTCTCCCAAACTCATGATATCAGGTTTCTTGAAAATTTTTCAAAATGTTTTCAAGAAACATGCTAATACACCTAATTGGTTCTAATTTAATCATCTTTCTCATATCTATTGGGTGGCGACTTCAAAATATTTTTAAAAATAAAAAAAATTGGGTTTTCTTTAACTTTAATTGAGGGTCTAAAATAAATGAGCATAGGGTTTAATTTAAATTAAGTTAACGAAAATCAAAAAGTTTAGGCTTGGTAGCATAATGATAGCATTTAAACAAAATTTCTACTTACTCTTCCCAATCTAGATACTCATAAGCACTACTACTTCTTAAGAAGCTTAGAATTTGAATTCTCATATTATTAATACTCTTAGGAGCTCGGGCGGTACCCTTCTCTTCATAATAATTGGTGAGTGTAAAAGTACACTCATCTGCTAGGTTATTTTCTTGAATATTTTTAGCTATTTTGATATAATTTTATTGAATTTACCATTGATTTGAGTTGTTTTTTATTTCAAGACTCAAATGAAGTAATGAGAAGAAAAGGTGAGAATTTAGGCAATTTTTGAGAAGAATTCCATCTATTTTAAATGATAATCAGAAGATAACAAGTGTTGAAGAGAATTTATTGAATGATGAAGTAAGGAAGGTGACCATAATTGATCCCCGTAGCTGTGTTTTGTGTTCTTTGGTAGTAAAGCATACATTTTTAATTTCAATTTAAAGATTCAAAGGATTTTTAGCAGAAACATGATCACAATCACCCACCACAATCGTATTCCCCAGCCATAATCATTTCTAATTAATTTCAAGATAATTCTCGAAGAATTATTAGAAGGAGTTGTTCATGTATACCTAACCACCACACCCGTGTTCATGTCCATAGACCTTCAATTTGCTATTATTCACTTATCATTTGGAGATCATTTTGTCTGGACACTATAAATAGAAGACAAACATTTATATCAAAGAGAGAGAAAAGAGAGGAGAGACATGGTTCAAAAATAGAAGCTTTCTTTTAGGGTTTAGTTAACTTTGATCATGCAAGTCTTTATCTTTATCATGATTGTAGCTTAAAAGTTTGATATCTAGATGTATGAACCATTAAGGTAACAATGTAGTGTATGATAATAGTTCTATTTTAATGTAATTTTCTTGTTCTTATCAATTTAATTACATGTTTTGTTTAGATTAAGTTGTTACTTCTAAATTCTCAACTTAATTATTTGATTTTAGGTATTGAAGTTATAAGGCCAATATATAAATAAATTTATTGTAATTGAAAGGATTTGTTGTAAGCTTAAAGATAAGTTATGGATTTCTTCTACAATTAAAATTTTTTTCTTATTCGCGTACAAAATTCCTATTCTTAATATTGTTCTAAGGAGTATTATATTAGAAGTGATTTAGGTAAAATGTAATTATAATTAGAATTTAATAGAGAAGTGATTCTTATTAAATTAACACTTGAATTCTTCTGATTAATAAGAATAAGAAATTCATTAAAAACCTTAAGAGACTACATGTTACACTTATGGTGATCAAAATCTAGATATCTTAGTTTATGGTAATTTAGTTTTATTTCATTATTATTGCATTTTTAGTTAATCTTTTATTAGTTTCTATTTCTTTATTTTACTTTAATTTATCATCAACATTACAACTTATTATTAAGTAGCATAATTAAAATGGGTGATTAAGTGTTTAGTCTTCGTAGGATTGATAACCTTGGACTCTTATGGTCTTCTATATCGTTACTTGATAGGTGTAATTACTTAATAGCACAATATATGCCCCATCAATAATCATCATCAAACTCCTCGTTAACTTCTTTACCATCATCAGTCGATTCTTTGGCGAGCAAGTCATTTCACTCTTCCTTGGGAATGTTGGATGGGATACTTAGCTCTATTAGGTTAGGCTTCAAGTTTGCCAACTTGAGGTGCTTGATCTAGCCTTTCATTAACCTTATAGAATTCTTCATTGTCACTTTCTTGTTCTTCAACAACCTCCATTCTCCTATTAGCTCTTTACTTAACTCCTCTAACTTGAACATGGTGAGTGAGGTAAACTCTTCTATTGGAACTTCATAATTAGGTTGGTTACGTTGATACTCAACTTAGATTTTATCTACAGTTTCACTAACCACACATCTATTAGCTTGGCGAGCTCTTTCAACATGAGCTATTATTTTTCTTTGCATTACGACTAACATGTTTTCTACAAGCTCGATGAGGCGGTTTATCTATTTGTCTATGGAATTTCCTTTAGAGTGGTGTATTTGAGTAGCAAAGAATAAGTTGGGTAAATTGGGATATTATTCTTCTTCAAAGAAATATGGTGGCTTAGGCCTTATTAACTTAGATTAAGCATATGCAATAAAATCATTTTAGGAATTTAAGCAATGGAAAGTTATAAAAGCAAAACATAAGAAACTTATGAAAGAAAATATTCAAAAAGATAAATTTCAAGGTTCCTTCCAATCTAAAGAGTTGGTTTGAAGCTCTGAATAGATGGAGGAAAATAGTTAGCAGATTTTAGGAAATTGGTTAAATACCTTATTTTAGTGGTACAAGTGGGTAGGGGACTTTAAAATAAGAAATATTTTCCATGGACCTATACATAAAGATGCACTAAATTTTAATTGTAGGTGAATGCTAGAAGAATGAAAGAGAGTATACATAATATTTTGGAAACAGCAGGTCCAATTTTATTGAATCAACATGATTCGAATATTAGAGTTGTGGCTGCAAACACTATAATGAATCCTTCACTAGTTAATATATATTAGCAAGTGATTTCCTATAAAAAATAAATTAATGGGATTAAAAATGGATATGGAAATTGGATGTAGACATCAAGAAGAAGATGAAAATCACATTTTAAAAGATTGTTATGGAATAAAACAAATAGACAAATTACATAAACAACTACGTTTGAGGATCAAGGCAGATAGTATAGTAAAATGAAAGGATTAAGTGCTTGATTACTCTCAAAATAATATTTGTTCAGATTTGTAATATAGCTACTATGGAAGGAAAGAAACAATTTGATATTTCAATCAAAAGAAACGACATTTTTGTAGTGCAAAGTTTAGCCACTAAAACAGGATAACAATGAAAAATTATCAGCAAATAACCTCTATTGAACTTAAGTTTGTTAGATGGTCTCCTCTAATATTGTAATGGTTTGAATTAAATATGAATGATTCTATATTCAGCTCATCTGGGGAGGCCACAATTAGGGCACTTGTTAGAGATTCTCATGGAGTTTAGATTTTTGGTTTTGTTTATAAGATAAGAAAAATTGATATAGTAGCTGTGGAATTATAGGTAATTTATTGGGAATTAAAACATTGCTTGCAATAAGGACTACCAAACATTAAAATAGATACAAACTCCTTTATAGCAACAGCTTTATTATCGAACTCTTTAAATCATAAAGTTAAATATGTTAATGTGATTTTTGCTTGTAGGGAAATCTTTCATTACTTCCCTAGTTGAAGTGATTCCATGAGAAATCAACGCAGTTGTGGATGCTTTAGTAGCTAATATGCATAAGTCTACTATAAATGATATATATTTTTGTTGATCATCTTACATTTGTAATCTCTCTATTAAGAGATGTTAGATGTTATCATAGATTATTGTTTGGTTAGGAAATGTAGGGATTTTTCTAAAACATTTTGTAGCGACAATAAGTATGAAGTTTATGGTAGAAATCCTACCCTTTGTACTATATATGCTCTACGAAGTAATAGTGTAATAGTCCTTTTGTGATTAAGAAAACATTTACAATATGTTCACTAAGGGAGATATTTATTCTTTTCCCCCCTTATTCCTTATAAAATTTTATTATCGTGTTCAATTGATTTATCAACACTTAATGAGGATTTCATGGGAAAGCTTATTACATGATTTTACTGAATCCTTATTCCTGCTCCCAAACTCTGAATTCTAATTTAGTAGTCTTTTCTTTTATCATTCCAACATTACCCCCGATATCTTTTCAAAATAATATAAGATATCCTCAAGCTTTGAAGTCTGACCTACTATTTCTCTTCTACATTGATGAAACGTACTACCTTTCTCTCTAATGCACTACCACCCATGCAATACTCACTACCACCATCACTTACCACCACCTCCAGTTACCTATTATGTTGAGCAACAAACGACTAGACTTGGTGACTACTATAACTTACCACCATATCCATTATCATTGATTATTATAGCTTCATCACCTCTACGTGCTCTCTCTTTCTCTCTCTTGTTTGGATTGTAGTAAATAATAAAGTTTCTTTTTTTTTTAAAAAAAAACAAAATCAGAACTTTCTTCTTAAAAAGCAGTAGGACAAAACTCATTGATCATGTTGAAAGTTTAGTTAATTCAAAGTCATAGTAGATCTTTAACTTTTCTATTGATTTTCTACCTTTTCTTGTACTAAGAAAAGGAAATACGAGAATCTAATATTTGATAGGTACAGTATGGTTTTGGGTTTGAGAATGACGATGATGGAGAAAATTAGAGGGCCTGAAGTTTTATGGGAAAAAGTTGAGGGAAAAGATGTAGTGTTTTTGCTTCTTTTCTTATGCATTATTTTTTTGGGAAAAAAAATGAGTTTTCTAAGGAAAGGGTCAGGAAAGAATTGAGAAAGAAGATGATAATATTTTTCTTTCTTGTGTTGTATATTGTTTTTTTAAGGGAAAACTTGACTTTTTTGGGAAATGTTTTTCTTTCTTTTTTGGAGAAGATGATGCTAAAGAATTTGGAGGACTTGATGTGTATTGTTTTTTTATTTTCCTTGTACCGAAAAAAGAGGATATTTTAGTCATTTTAAACCTATTATATGTATATTCTTAATATATTTTTTTCCCCAAATGATTACAAGCTTATTTCATTCTCGAGGAATGATGATTTCATTACATGTCAATTTTATATGGTGAAGTAAATGGGTATTTAGTACAATAAAATTATTTATCTTTCCTATAATATCAAAATGAAAATGAGAATAACTGAATACCAAGTAGGATAAAGAAAAGGAAATTTAGGTACTTTTAATTAGTTAGTATTTATTGTATAATGGAATGTGACTTTTTATCGGAATGGTTTAAATATAAATTTTTTGTTTAAAGATGTAATATAGTTGAAAAAAAGTATTTTAATAATTGTAAAACAAGAAATTTCTGCATTTTTTTTTAATTATTCATTAATCTTGACGTAAAATAACGGTTTGCACAGGAATATTTATTTCCTATAGGCTTATTCTTTTTTTTTTTTTAAATATTTTTCAAGAGCGTGTTCACTTCTATTGGAAAAAGAAAAAAAGAGCTTGTTCACTTCTACGTTTACTGGATAGTGAAAACAAAGATTTTACCAAGCCACCCACGATCAAGGCACGTGCGACTAATGCAGTTCCAACCGTTGGATCACAACCCATTTTTGGGTCCCTCTCAACCTCAAAATCCTTATAGAGCACTCAAAGGGCTTCCTCATCTGATGCTCTCGCGCCGTCTCATACAGCTTTCCTTATCTTCTGCCAGACACTCAACTTCTCGAAACCAAGCCAAACCCTAGCAAAGGTACAATGATAAAGCTGGTTCACTCACTCTGTTAGATCTTAATCTATTTATTGCTATCTCTCTGATGGTTTCTCGTCAGCTTGTTTTGTGAATATTTCTCGGTTGTTTTAACTTCTTAGGGTTTAAGGTTGGTGAGAGTGTCTCATCACTTCAAATTTGCTTAATATTCACTGTTTTGAGGTTTTAATGATGTTTGAAATAGTGGATGTTGATTACTTATAGATATAGAAATGATATTAAGGAAGTTCTGTCTTTAGGGCTTTTTACACGTTTGTGAAGTTTAATTGCTGTCTAGGGTTTAAGGCTGTTGGGACTCTGTCTTAAAAGCTGTTTTGTGCTTAAAATCCTTCATTTTCTTGTTTTGATTAGTTCTTGAAATATTGGGTGTTGGCTATTTTAGTTTCATTTGGTTCTTTATCGAGGGGTATTATGTATTGCTTACTCAATCAATGGTCAAATGATGGCCTTGTTTATGTGTACATTGTGTTTGAGATAATGTGCACTGACCATTTCTTAGAAATGGATATTGTATGTGGTTGTTAATGAAGTTCTGTATTTTGGGCTAGCCTATATATGTTCACTTGCTGTTTGGTGTTGTGTGCTCGTGTTTTTATCTGTACTCAGTGTCATGGTGTATTGCCTTGCAAATGAGTAGCGTTAGAAGATGATGACAACAGGATTGTTTTAATAGATGTGTTTCTCAATCATATCACTTATAGTTCCTTGATTTATGATGCTAGCCTATATGTATGTGTTATTTTGTATATAGGGAATTGATGTGATTGCTCTCGCCTGAATCTCTTTCATGCTGCGGTTTTGATGATTGGACAAATAAGTAGACATTAGATAATGACTCTACCAATTAGAGGAGTTTTGTAGTTTGCTGGCGTGATTTTACAATGTTAATCCAGGAAGATGTATTTGTTATACTCATAATTCGTGCTTATATGTAGATGAATCGGGAGAGGCTTATGAAGATGGCTGGCTCAGTCCGTACTGGTGGAAAAGGCACCATGAGAAGGTTAGGAGCTTCTTCCTATTACACTAGGGCATCTCATATGTTGATGAAGTTGTGGGTCACTAAACTAAAACAGTTTAAACAACTTGAAATATTGAAATAAGATATGTTACTATTAGGCATCCTGCTTGACATATAGGGTAAAGTAAATTCTTTGGGTTTTGCTACTCAAAAGTAGCAGTGCTTCTGTTTTTTGCTTTTTAGCAAAATCCTTCTACATACTTTCTCAGACTTGATACTGATTTATTAATTTCTTTTTGTAAGTGATGCTGATTTATCTACCAATAGAAAAAGGTAGTTTCTGGATCAAGTTATCTCTTACGGTGTTACTTTTGTCATGCTGTGCTGTGAATGCATGCACCTTTTTTTTTTGGTGGGGGTGGGGGGGTTAGACATTGGCTTAGAATAGCTTGCATTATATAAGTAGCCTTGAGAAATGTGGGATTTTAACGAAGACCTCAGCTTTCTGTAGATCTGTGTGCATGATCCCATATAGAATATCTTTTCTGTACATCAGCCAGCAGGAATTATCAACTTCAAGTTCCTTATTTGAACAAACTTTTGGATAACCATAACAAACTTCTTCCAATAAATTTCTTGAAATTTTTCTTTTTGATGATACATTCAAATCTCAACTGCAGAAAGAAGAAGGCAGTTCATAAGACAACAACCACGGATGACAAAAGGCTTCAGAGCACCCTGAAGAGGATTGGAGTTAATGCTATCCCTGCAATTGAGGAAGTCAACATCTTTAAGGATGACGTAGTTATCCAATTTGTAAACCCTAAAGGTTAATTTACTCTTTCTTGTGCAGATTTCTGCAATGCTTTGTTGTTCCTTCGTGCATGTGCTAACAATTCATTGGATTATCCTTTTGTTTGCCAGTTCAAGCTTCTATTGCAGCTAACACATGGGTTGTCAGTGGTGCTCCTCAGACTAAGAGTATGTATCTCCTTGTTTTTTCAGTTGTGATGCAGCATATAGGATAAAGATTATATGTTGCCCTTAAACCTCTTGGCATTTCATCCATTGTACAAGTTTTGACCTTTTTTTTGGGGTTATTCTGGACTCCCAGAATTACAAGATATCCTCCCTGGTATCATCAACCAATTGGGTCCAGATAATTTGGACAACCTGAGGAAGTTGGCTGAGCAGTTCCAGAAGCAGGCACCTGGTGCAGGTGCTGGTGCGAATGCCACACAAGAGGAGGAGGATGACGATGAGGTTCCGGAACTTGTTGCTGGAGAGACCTTTGAGGCTGCTGCAGAAGAAGAGGATCAGAAGAAATCTTAAGTGCCTAAAAGAGGGTTGGGCCATTTCTTATACATGTGGCGACCTTGAAATTTTCACAATTTTTTCTTCTCTTTTTTAACAGTTAGTGAAGCTCTTTTATTTACTGTGCCTTTAGTAGATACTTGGAAGTTTTTAGTTGAGCGCAGCGTTTTTCTTCTTTTTCTCCAGCAATTGGGTTTCCTGCATAACCTGTGTTGAAATGCGTGTATACCTGCCGAGACTCTTATGGTAAAATCTTCATTTTAGCCATCTTTATGTTGTATGCATGCACACAAATGAAATACACTTGGCTGATCCGTCTGCTCTTTTTGATCACCAACATCATTCGTTACTTGTGTTGCCAATTCTCCCTGGTATTCAAGGTACTTAAGCTTCATTTTTTACTTATAATCCTCGTATGTCTATATCAGCTTCTGAAGTTGTCAAGCGTAGTATCATTGAATATAATTACTTATATGTGAGCCTACTACTTATGAGTACTTAAATGCACTATCCAACCATTAAGATGTTAATTAGAGTGTTCTCATATAAGCACTGGGTGATTGATCTGGATATATGAAAGATCTGGATATATGAAAGGGTTAAGAATTAAGGGGAAATCCAGATTCTACTAGAAGTTGGACCGGGGTTGAATTGGATTGAACTGTGAGGGTCAACTTGTGTTTGTTTTTGATAACATTAAAGAGCAGGCTGAACAGCATAATTTATTCACGGTAGAGATGCATGTAAATAAGACACTATTTTGATGCACTCGCTTCCTTGTAAGGTGCTTCTACTGCAAGCTGCTTCGATGTGTTGTAGATATGAGCTGAAATTAGATGCAGCAAAGAATGGGGTGATGTTTGAGCTTCAGAGTTGATGCTACGTGAGCATTGTTGTCACAGGCTCCGCAAAGGGTACTCTCGTTCTTAGGTTTATGTAGGAGAGTAGAGATGATATTCATGTAGGAATTAGGGAATCTCTGGTGGTTCATTTGATTTAAACAGTTTGGTTCTCTTTTATAAGTTAGGCACGATGGTCCAACGTTCTGAGAAGTGTGTTTCTCTGGTAACTAGCTAATGAGTTAGGCACGGTGATCCGACATAATAAGCAGTGTGATTTCCGGCAACATGGTAATGCAATGGATGGCACGTGCTCCATTGTACTTGTGGAGTATAGCTGGTTCGGGACCGGGTCCCTGGAGCTGCTGGTTCTCCTAGAGCCAGCTCCCAGGTTTTGGATCTGTGAACCCGCTTAAAACTATTTTTCTTTGTTTATTTATTATTTTAAATTTGAGCTATAAACTTGAAAGAACTTTGAGCCAAAAAAATCATGTGGGCTTTATCTAATTTTTTTTAAAGAAGCTGAAAAAGGTCATTTATGTAGAACTATATTTAAAATGAGTTGTAATATTAGTAATGTGAGATAAAAGGAAAAACAAAAAAAATATCAAAAGACAACCTGTGTATTGAGGATCGAAATTTCTTTTTGTTACTGTGTATATATACTAATTAGATATGTGTCAAAAAGTATATTTATTTTTTCATGTTACTAATAATATATTAAATGCTATAAAGGGAAAAGTATTTGTTGAGGGTTTAATATTGAGAGAGGTCACCTGTGTATTGCGTGGTATATCATATAAAGGAGCGCAATAATATCAAACTTCACAATGGGTGTAGAACAAAGTAGTGCTCTTAAGGTGTTCGTGTGTTTTAATCTTTGAGACAAAATTTCAGTAGAATAACGATGTTTGAGGAATTCATCTCTTTTTCAAATGAAAAAATGGATGAGTTATTTATAAAGAATAGTAGGTGAATTTGATCCATTACATCGTAATATTGATCAATAGCTCAGATTAAAACTTTTTATATATAAGTATCAGATGAGTTTTTTCTATGGGTTTAGACTCAAATAAAGAGTTCATATTTTATTAGTGTGAACTAAGCCATGCCATCTTAATCATCCCAAATTCTTCTGGATTTGATTCTTCAGGTTTTGTCATCTTTAACTCAAAGAGTCAAAACCACTTTGTTATTAGGTTTGAAGCCTATGGATCGGATTTGACTCTCTACAGTATTTTTTTTTTTAATTTATATGGAACTAGTTTAAATTTTCTTTGTTATTCAATTATATATTTTATATTTTCAGTTTTCCTTTTTTATTTTTTCTCAATGATTAGTATATATACCTTTCTAAATTCTTTAACAACTTTGAGTCTCCACCCCCACCGAACCAGTTTACTAATTAAAACTGGCTCATACCTAGTCCTATTAGGCAGTTGATGACAGTCCATATTTTCCATATATGTAAAGTACTCATGCTAGGGACGGGGAAGATTACTACGTGATGGCGCTCCAATTGAAAAAGAAAGAAATGGAAGAGCAGATCCATGCATGGATCCCTTTGCTGGAGGAAGAGGATCAACTAGCTTGGAAAAAAACGCAAGGTCGAAACAATGCTCGTGACAACTTACGATCCAATTTGCATCAATCTTTTAATTAAAAAATAAAAAAGGATAGACATGGAATAGCTGGCCCGACCCATCTGGATGGACTCACTTCAAGACCTGGCAATGGCCCATTCATTTGATGGGTCAGGGATAGTTGACTGTTAGGCCTTAAAGACCTAGGCGATTCATCTTTGGAGAACTACTCAACCCCCCCTTAAATTAGCGGTTTGGCTACTAGTTCGAGTATGTTTGATTATCAATTTAAAACAAAAAAAAAAGTAAAACAAAACTAAAAAAACACCATATCGCTCATGCAATCTTAATTACTTATTTTAGAAAAGAAAAAAATTTCAATAAAAAATAAAAATGACTCATTCACGTGTTACTATATGTTCACATAAAGTATTAAAATTATTTGAAAAAAAAGAAAAAAAAATGCGAATAGAAGACAAATTATTAATAGTAATTGATAGAAATGTAAAAAATTAAAATTGAAAAAAAAATAAAAAAGTTGAAAAAAGAATACTATTCAAGAGTCTTCAAACCGGTTATTGAAACTACGATTCATATGAATCAGCCTGTGTTAGGTTTAACTAATTATCTGCTTGTGAATTGGTGGTTTCAAGTTGAACGGACCTGATGCATACCTTTAATTGGACTCATACTTTAGTTCTAAGCTAAACATGGGTTAAATATCCACTGTATCCTTGTTAATTCTGGATTGGTCTCAATTTAGTTGGTATGAGAGCCAAACTTTTTATGAATTTAGCACTATTCTCAAATTGAAAAGGAAGATACTTGTGTCCTGATAAAATGAATAATTAGTTAAAAAAAGAAAAGAAAAGTCCAAACTCCTCCAACCAACATACCGTGTGTAGTATTTTGCTACGCATCATTGGCTTGCTAGTTGCCCCTAGACAGATTTAGTTACCCTCATATTCAGTCCAGGCACCCCATTTATCCCAATCAAATAACAATTCCACGCTTTATCCTCACCATGAATTAAATTAATTTTGTCAACAGTACGCGAAACTCTCTGTCTTTCCTCTTAAAGAATAGTGATATGTAACACAAACGCCAATTTTCACAGCACTGCTCTTTGCCCAACTGGTGGAGTCTCCCAATTGTGGCTCTTGACGTGCCCGTGGAATCCAAGCATCTCTCCAATTTAATTTTATATAAATAACTAACTAACTAAAATATTAATAGGGTATCATGATTCAAGAAAAAATTAAAGGAAAACTCATTACATTTTTATTAAATTCTTATTCGTTAATAATGTAGTCAATATCGAAGAATGTGAAAATTTTCACTACAATTTTTTTTTTTTTTAAATCCTTTAAACACAGTTGTATTTGAATTACTAGTTCTAACTGGGGATGTTCCTAGTTAATGACATTCACATATGAAAGCATTTGTGGAGTATTATCAATGTCACGGTCGTTGGCATGTTCTCATTCCATTTTTATTTTTATTTTATTTTTCCCATATTGGCATCTATTCTATGTACAAGATTGTCGTGCTTAAATTGCGAACAAAGAATTGATTTCAGATGTCATCGGACGGGCCCAGGAGAACCTTACCTTGTTCAGACCAACGTTTATGTCAATGGCACTGGAAATAGAGAGCGGAGGCATACTCTTTGGTTCGATCCCACTGTGGGTTTCCACACTTATTCCTTCTTCTGGAATCGCCGTTACATAATGTAACCATCGAACCTTTCCTCAAGATAATTTCATTGCTTCCAACTTTCTAATTTTCAGAGCTTTGCTAAAAGAGCTTTTTTAACTGGAAAATATACTCTTTAAGAGGAAAATATCAAAACTACTATCCTTTTTAACTTCAATTTCATACCCTTCATTTAAGCTTATTAGATGTTCTCACTTATCAAAATTTACTAGCTCACCTTTCATAATTTACTTTTATATTCTTCGATTAATGAACATTGTGTACGATGCCTTCTAGTATATTTTACAAATAAATGTTGCTTAATTGAATATGACATTTGACAATTATATACTTTAGATGTAAAAATTGGCTAATAAAATTTCCATCTGGTATTATATTTATTAATTTTAAAATTTACATATAAAGTTAAAAAAAAAAAAATGAATTAAAGTTTAGATAGCGTTTCTAATGTTATCTCCATTTTATATACATAAGAAGTCTCATAATCAGCATAAAGATGTCAATTATGAATCCTTTAAAATGCATATAGTGCTTTAATTCAATTAAATTACAAAGGAATAAACTTTTTAGTGTCAGCTTCCGTTTTTCTTTCTTTCCTTTTTTTTTTTTTTTTTTTTTTTTAATTCCCTTGCCATGCTTCCACCAATCCCACTACCAATGGTTTAATTTCAAGTACGAATTACGCTTTTGTTTTGATTAAATTACACACATATTATATATTTATAAAGATTCCACGTGCAATTAGTGACTTTATTTTTTAAGTCGAGCAGTTTGAGATATTTAAATCTTAAAAAAGTATTGGCTTCATATGTACTCAGTCTTTATATCTTTACTGTGGAGTTTTGAATTACTCCAATGTTTAAAAGTATATGCTTTTAAAAATGACATTATTGCACTTGGAGAAAGAATCACTAATAGTAAAAAGCCAGTAGAAAAGAAATCAAAGCTCCTTTTCTTTGTATATTCAGCTTTTCAACTATTATTATCTTATATTTAATGTTATTTTGTTTTTATATTAAGAGTAAAATGGTTATATAAGGATTTTGTTTTTAAGATTTGATATCGAAAAGCTCAACTTAGCTAAACTTTTATCCTTTTTTTTTTTTTTTTTTTCCCTTTCCTTCTCTAGATGTAATTGGATTGTGTAACATATCGACTTGAACACTTCAAACGGATTTCTCATAGATGGAATTCCTATCCGGGTTTTCGAGAACAAGGAGGAAAAAGGTGTTCCTTATCCGAAAAACGAAGCTATGAAAATTCGAGGATCGGTGTGGAACGCTGACGATTGGGCTACACAGGGTCAAGACCAATTGGACACACGCCCCATTTGTCTCGACATTCCGTTCGTTCGAGATTGATGGTTGCATAAGTTCGACAGATGGAGATGATGTTGTGGCCAAATGTGGTGGTAATTTAGGAAATTTTTGGTGGGATAAGCCAACCTTTATTGGGATAAATAGGCATAGAAGTCGTCAACTCAAGTGGGTACGTAAAAGACACTTGGTGTATGACTATTGCAAAGACTACGTTAGGTTCATTGAGTTGCGTTGGGAGTGTTTTAGTTTAGTATTCATATATGTGTGACTTTGTTTGCTTAATTTTCTGTTGTTGAAAGTAAAATTTCATTATTATCTCTTCCTAGTGTGAGTGTGCGTGTTAATTTTCTTATATATATGTAGTTTATTGTATTTTCCTTTTTTTTTTTTGAAGTTACAGATAATAGTTTTTTTTTTTTTTGGGCCAGCTTAAAAGAGATTTTATAGAAATTTAACCATAGTCATAAGATACAGATGATGATGAACTAGCTGGTTATCAACTAAGAGAGCTTTTGGAGAGAGAATAAGATGTAATTCCACCGATCCATAGGATACATTCTCTTTCCAACAAAAGAAGCTACCCAATTTGCTATACAATTTGCATTTCTTTTAACAAAATTAAATTGAAAAAATTGACTAGATAAACATAAAAATCCTACGGGGCTTTTGAAAAGAATGGCCTGAAATCCAATTTAGAGCATGAAATTTGCTTAGTAGAGTTTAAAATAACACTAAGTGGTTCGTTTGAAAAATAATGCAGTGTCAGCCCATTTCCTTAGTCAACTAAACGCTAAGCTTGAACGCATAGCACTTAGTAGCCTCTATATATGGAGCAAGAATCAATAGGGATTTTCCAACTAATAGAGCCCTTATATGGTCATAAGCAACAACTGCAAGGCCCACTTAAAAAGAGGAACCAACCGATAAGGCATTAGAGTTGTTTTTGATATGACCAACAAAGGGTGCTTTCCACTATATAACATTAGAATCCTTAACAATGTTACACCTACTCCCTATGCATGGGGACACATCATTTAGTTGTCTTTCATTCAAATTAAATACGTTTCTTTGACCAACCCTACCACTTTTGCCGTTTTCATTCCTTTGCCCCTCCATTGTCGTTTAGTCTCCATTATTCCTTTACCTTTCTCTTTCCATTCCAGCTTAAAACTTGAATCTTCATTAGAATAAAGCCATATATCTATTGAATTTTCAACATTCGATTTACCTTTTGGAGAGGGATTTCAAAGGACCAAATTAGACTCACCAAAAAGCCTAATCATTTTTTCTACAATACACTATCGATTTTTCTACAATGCACTTAGGTTACAGAGGTTTATGATAATAAACAGTAGTACACCTCTCATATTAGATACACCAACAAATTACTCTCCTTTTTCTCTTTACTCATTTGTACCATGGCTTTAGAGCATTCTTCCCACTATCCAGACAGAGAAGATACTTCATCTCTTAGAACTTCAATTCCCATAACTCTAAACCACACCAACTTAGTCTAACTACATAGAAAAAGAACATGTTCAATAGACTTAACTTCTCTACATAATAAACAAAGTGAGTTTGAAGTTATTATCTTCCTTATAAGATTTGCCATGGTAGCTATGGAATCATTAAAAATCCACCATAGAAAATGTTAGATCTTGGGTAGTATCTTTATTGACCATTGTTGTTTCTAAAATTGAGGTGATCGAAACTAATGACTCTGGTCTGTTACTAATAGGAAGAGATTGATTATTAATCTTATGATATACAAATTTAGTTATACACTCTCATGTTTGTCAAACGATAAAGTAAACAATCACAGATGGCTCTAGTATTAACAAGTGTACTTATGGTGGCTGCTAATTCCTTTGTTAATAAGAAGTTCCTTAGATAATGCAAATCCCATATTTTTGACTCCTTATCTATTAAAGTGCTCACCTTCAACTTATTAACCTCAATTGGTAAGGGGTAGTTAAAATTGTAAACTGTAATTCTCTAAGGATGGCAATGATGCAAATCCGATCCAGAGCAAAAGGTCTAGCAAACTTAACAACCCAAGGTACTTAGTTTCCGACTTACCTTTAGCCCCTGTAACCTATAACGAAGCATGTTTAATGAAGAGCTCCAAGTTATTTGACCTACTTAGAGTATAATAGTAATCGATCTTGACTTCCTTGAAGATCCTACATTGAATGAACCTGAGCTTCTAACCTATCTAGAAGCGCTTGATCGACTAGAGATCACGTCGACCTCAACATCGTGTGTTTGAAACCGTTAGGCACATTCTCCATTCCTAGGTCGATATGTGTCCTTTCTCTCTCCTCAACACCTAACATGTGGAGAAGACAATTTCTAGAAGGATATCATCAATGTCCTTCTCTTTGTGTACTTGTCCAATGAATTTGTATATTACCCATGTCGTAAATTAACATGTACTTATAACCCTAGTAGAAATAGTATAAGTAGTTAATGTACTTAGCTTGTAAAATGTTTTTGCCAATCAATAAATGAAATTACCCTTTTTCCTGAGTGTCTTCTTTAAGCACTTGAGTATTTTCCCTTTCTTTGGCTTATAGCAACCCTTAAGTAAGGTTGTGCCGACAAGCGACCTTATAACTTTGAACCGATAAGTCATATTTGGTGAATTTGTAGGCTTTGTTGCGCTTAAGTGGTGCATCATATCCATAAGTGGCTTACAGATTTGCTTAAACCACTCCATCTTTGTTCTTGTATTGTTTTCCTATCTGTTACCTACACTTCTCTGGTAGCTACCTTTGGAGGACCCATCTAAGCATTGGTAACATCTCTTCCAAGGCATATTGTCTCAATATAAGAGCTTGAGGTTTTGCTAAGGGTCGTAAGCGAAGTTATGTTATTTTTTTATTAGGCATTGTTAAAAGTTTGAGGTTATTAACGGGTTGCATAGAGTGTTTGTGAAGTTTTGTGTTGGAGTTGTTATGGATTTATATGGTGTTGTTGTTTGTGGAATGGGCATTGAGTGTTGTAAGGTTTTCTGTATACAAGATTTGGGTCCTTATTATAGGTTTTATCATTGTAGAGTGAAAGTACGCATCATATCTTGTTTACCTTGTTTTGTATTGTGTGAAACAGAGTGATAGCGATTGAAGTGACTGTGATTGTATCCTTGTGAATTCATGGGTTTTCTGAGTTGTGGTTGACTTTTGGGTTGTTGGACCAATAAACATGATGGATCCATGTGTTAATACAGTGGTAGGAGATAATGATAGTGATGTTAATGGCTGTGGATGCCATGTAGTTTTGACCACTAATGAGTGGCTGGATCAAATGGCAGTGATGATGGAGAACATGGTGATATTGATGCATGGTGGGATGTCCACAAGTGTAGATGGATCATGTAGGGCCAATGCTCAAGCTAATAAGAACACTCTAATTGAGAACTGAGCTAATCTAGAGGCTCCTTGAACTTAAGAACTTCCTTATAGAGAAGTAGATCACCCAGCACATCAAGAATAAGCTTAATGAGTGGAGCGACAAGTAAATCGAAGGCTAGAACTGAATGATGAGGACAATAGTGAGGTTGAAGAGTATTATGAGGAGGAGAGGAATATCTGACCTCCTAGGGTTAATAAAAGAGAAATCCGACCCAATTGAGCACCTCAACATGCTCAAGACTTTAGAAGAAGAGCTGATCGACGATTCTAACCTAGAATGAATGTTGTAAAGGTCGAATTTGATAAAGTAGAGTTAGATGAGGAGTTTGAGGAAGTGAAAAGAGTTGCTCAAGCTCCTAAAAGTATAAAGAATGTATGGATTCAGATTCTGAGTTTCTAGGAAGTGGGAATGTTGATGATCATATAGATTAGGAGGAGTGAGTTAAGAAGTTGTTTGAGTGTTATTAGTATGGTGAAGGAGATAAAGTCAAGTTAGCTACTCTTCTTTTTACCTCTTCTACTTCCACGACCACCTGTATTACTTATGTCCATTGTAAAACTCTTATGCACTTCAAGGAAACTTCATCGAAACATAGCTTTTTCCTTAGAGAGTTTTGCAAATCCTCCTGTTTCCTTTTTAGTTTTAAGTCTTAAAAAGCTTTAACCATAGGAGAAGCTAAAAATGGCTTTTGTTTTTCAACAACAGAAAACTTCAAGCACTTTAAAAGAATTTTAGGTTCATCTTCAAGAGGCAATTCCACAATATATGTCACTAGTTCAGAGCTACCCACAACTGAATATACAGTTGAAAGTTTTGGTGAGTTGGTTGTAACTCCTTTCTAGTTCTTTAAGGAATAATGTAATGTGGTGCATAGGTTGAAAGAGAAATATTTGAATTTGATGAAGGGAAAGTGTTTGGTAAAGTGTTATACTTCTCATTAAGTGACTGATTAATCCACATTTTCTTTTTCAACGACTTATGACAATCAATAATGACCCTAATCCTCAAAAAGCACCTTTTAAGCCCATTATTTTTATCCACTGAATCACACTCCACTACTTTCTCTATAACAATACCAATGATTTTAGTGTTATTTAACATCGTTTGATCCAATTTAAGACTATGAATCTAGACCTAATAAGTTGTAGGGTCTAAATCCACTTCATCAATATTACACTTCGATCTCCATTCATAAAGAAAATACACATAACCCAAAGCATTCCATGGACCGTCATTAAGCATTGCACACATCGTCTAGATAGAGTTAAAATGCATAAGAAACTTATTAACACCCATCAAATCAAATGTTACCTCACCAAAAGATTCTTAAACCTTCCTTAGAACGTTTATGACTGCTAGTTTACTTACAGATTTATTAGCAAAAACTCTTCCAATTATCAAAATATCTTGATGACTTGAGCTATTGCCATTCATATCTAAAATAAGTTCCTTAGCATTACTATCTTCAATTTGAGATGTAATCGAAGTCTTACCCTTACTAGGATTATCCATATTTCCTATCATAGAAGAGCTAGTCAAATTAGAGAAAACACAAAATTTACTACAAAAGTGAATTGTTAAACTAATCTATATGAAAGTATTTTTGAGTTTTTCTAATATATATATATTATTTTATTTTTACTAGATGTAGAGGGCAGAGATTTTAAGAACCAAATTAAAAAACTACTAAGGATAAACAAAGATGGAAGAAAGCAATTGAGTAGATCTAATTATTGAATGAAGATACTATGTGATAAAGAAGGATTGATGGAAATGAACAATGACTTAAACATGGATATATTTCTTGACTAAAGGAAACTTACTAAGCGGTAATGCTTAAGTGAGTTGATTCAAGAAACAATAGTTCCATGAATGTTATGCAAGGGTATTGATGTATTAATTTGATGAAAGGATGCAATATTTTTAGGTTTTTTAATGCAATGCTAAGTATGAAATATGGGTATAGAGTGAATGAAATAATGATAAACGAAAGGTTTATTGTAGGAAAACACTAAAAGTAATTGGAAAATCTGTTAGCAATAATTAAATAATGATTCTAGAAGGCCATGATGCGAGAATAAAAATAAATACACACACAATAGGTGTAACAAACTTTAACAATTGGAGAGATTTTTCTCTCTCTAAAAACAAAAGAGAGAGAGGCACCCAATTCACTTCTTCTTCAAAATCCAAGTCCTCTATATTTATATTAGCCTGCCATCGAAGTTCTCTCTATTTCCTATCCATAGGTCGTGATAATTTACAAACTTAAAAAGGTTTAACTAGCTGATTAAAAACATAAGTTACTTGCATCTTGAAAAAAATTTAGAAGAAGCTAAAAGATTATATATATATAATATATAATTTAAAATTTTTTACTTTTTTTTTTTCATATTATAACTTTCCATTTGTTAAGTATATTTGCAGTGTTGTTATAATTATATTTCTTTCATTATATTATAACTCCTCGTTTAAATATTGCATAGAAATAGCTAAGATAAAAAAAAAACCCTCAATCTTTAGGCTATTGAGAACAAAAAATTATTCTTATTTGAATATTTTCCTTTTTAATACTCTATACAAAATATTAATACCAAAACATCTTAAGAAGTTGAAAATTGTCACTGCTATTGAATATTTTTTCCCCTTTTCCATTTTACACTTCCAAATGCATTTTCGGCTAAAATATATATCTACGTATAGATTTCTATTTTACGTATTATGAAATTAATTTTGAATTAAATAGTATGTATGTAGAGATAGTGATGAGATGGACTAGATAACGTGGAAGTAGGGGGTTAAAAAAGTTGATTTAGGAATCCTAGTGATGTAATTTTTTTTGTATTGGTTAAAACTTAAAAATTAGACTAATATTTGTTAAATTTGATATTTTAAAATAGTTCTTTATGTATTTGATGAAGTGTTATTTGCAAATTATTAAAGTAGTATTATACATAAATATGAGTATAATTTGATTTGTATGTCAAATTTATCGTAGTTGAATTTATTTTATAAACTAGTTTTTACTTAAAAGAATAATACTTCTATTGTCTTAGAATATTTTCTAATATGGATTTGAGAGAGATTGGGTTTTGTAAGACTGAATGAGTATATAAAAGAAAACACAGTAAGAGAGTATCGGAGTACTGTTCGGCACAATCACTCTAGCATTTAAGTTAAGCGAATATTTGAAAAGAGTAAGAGGACTAAAAAAAATAACGTAGATTTAAGTGGTTAAAATATTAAGTAGTTTACTGTTGAGTTATAAAAGAATAGAGCTGATAGTTAGAGAGAAGTTAATAGGTAGAGTTACATCTACATGTATTAGAGAGTTGAATTATAATGTCTAACGTATTTTACAATGTAAGAGGTAATTATTTAACTTAATCATTAGCCTTATTCATTTTTTTCTAACCATCGGTGATTATTGTCATGAAGCAAGCAGCTTGATGAGCCTGAGTTAAGATTGACTATAAAAATAAGACAAAATCTTCAAAGAGCATATTTTAAACCATAAACCTTATTAGGTTGATATGGGATGAGGGTCTTATGTTTAAAGCCCCATCAATAATTTCTAATATACTCTCCCTTCCAAATGATTCTCTCATTTCAAAGGGTATATATTTTCAGTGAATGATACATGGAAGTCGTTAATCAGTTGGAATTCAATGATGCATGGAAGTTGTTAATCAGTTGGAAATGAAGGAAAAATCTTTAATTAACAAACTTTACTAAAAAATTAAAATTGGAAAAATAAAGTAAAAAAGGAATATTCTTTTGTTTTTGGAAAATGTCCCAGACTCCCACTCCCGGTACTGGGGAGAAGACACTCCTTGCCCTCCCTCCAGATTCATCAATCAAACTCACTATAACTTCGCTGAGTTAACTCGGTTCCAGCTCACTACAGGATGGAACCGGTTCTCTCTCTAATGCTCCCTCTCCCTTCTGTTTCTCCTCACAGAACTCGCTTCACCACCATAACCGCCTCTTCCTCCGAAACCGCAGAGATCCGAGTCTGCACTAACCGCACATGCCGTAAACAAGGCTCTCTCCAAATCTTTGAAACCCTGGCCGGTGTATCTCCGGCGAATGTTACCGTCAAGACATGCGGTTGCTTGGGACGTTGCGGCTCCGGACCTAACCTTGCCGTCCTGCCGCAAGGGATCATCGTCAGCCACTGCGGCACCGCCACGAGGGCCGCGCGAATCATGTGCGGTGATGAGGGCGACGTCGTTTCGAAGAGCTTGGAGGCGCTGGCGTTGAGAAACAGAGCTGAAAAGGAGTTGGATAGAGGGAGTTTCTCCGAGGCCGAGACGTTGCTCACCCAGGTATATGGTGGATCTAAATACTTATTTTAATATTATAGTGATCCAGGGCACTTGTGTAAATGAATCAAGATGGCCTACATGGTGATTGAGATCGATGCGACATACACTTGATTTTGATTCGACAATGGTTGAACTCTACGAGTTTGGGAATCTAATCTAGCCCAAGTCATACTCAAGTACATAGCAAGTATTTTGGAATTAAGTTAAGTTCGAGTTTCAATGCAATTTAATTAAAAGAATTATAATTTTTGCTAAATAATCAAGCTTAAACAATCTTAGTTGAGCCAAGTATGAACTCTTTCATTAACACATCACAAATGTCTAAGTTCATCAAGCTAAGACTTCAGATTTTCTACTTCTTGAGCTCAAATCCAATGATATTTGACTTTATTTGGTTCATTTACAGCCCTGTTTATACTGAATTTGGCATATAAAATTCGCACTGCTTTATGTTCACATCTCACATATCAGAGGGGTCATGATAGAATACAACATAAGATAATGAATTTCCTCCCAACTATGGACGATTGTCATATGAAACTAATTTTCGATGATTAGAGACTTTGAATGAAGTGATTAAAAAAAGTCAGAAAGATTTGTTTCCACCTCTGGCATTCTGCAAGTAACATTTATGATATTGTTCTTGCTGAAAAACAATGTCGGCTTGCTCTATGAAGTTTCAATACAAGTGTGTGGGCATCCTCATACTATGTCATTGACAGGGATAGATCTCTTTAGTGGTGGTAGTATCTAAACAATAAAATATTGGGAGATCTATTGTGGACTCAAATTTGATAGCTGACTCTTGGAGGTGAAGGATTTTGGAATGTAAATGTCAGCCTGTTTAAATTCTTAAGATTATAGATAGAAACACTCCAAGAATAAGATCCTCTCCTTTTGGCTTAATAGTAAATGGTGCATCATAAAATCAAGTTGGTGTTTGTTGTGTGCCACCGTGAAAGCTATACACATCAGTTATCACAATGTGGACAACTAAAAGGAAAGAGATTAGGAAAGAAGAAGAACAATAATGATGATATACGTAGAGAACACTAGATGAATTTGAGGAAAAAACCATGGGGAGTAAAGCAACAGATTTGCTATGTCATAAAACTTTGGTAGACCCGTGGTTGACCGACATTGAGCTGCCACTTGTCTGCCGGCTGAATCTAGTCGAGCAGCGTTGGTTGGCTGTATGTCATCCTGGCCTACTGATGATGTGACTTTTGATTTTACCAGCCACTGCACTAGGTAATAGGCATTGTTGTTGCTGCTGCTAAACTGTGCATATAGGTGGCCAAGTCTGATAGTTGGGACAAATATCCCAAGAAGTCCTCTTGATTTAGTGTATGCATGGGGGTCGGGTGGCAGAGCTGATTTCACTTTGGAATTTGGAAAATTTCCTACTATTCTATGTGGCTATGATGGAAAAGGATATTAAGGTAAGGCCATCCATTGCAGGTGAGAGTAAGCGTACTCATTGAATCTTGGAAGGTGACTGGTTTGCTGATTCAATCCTGTTAAACGAGGAATCAGATGTTGGATTGTTGAAATTATTGTACACTTGAATGTATGACTGTTTTCTTCCTTTCTTGACATATATTCTTAATATCACTCTCTGGTGCTTGGCATTGTCATTTCTCAATTTTATGAGTACCAGAGGGAACCTCTTGATAATTCAAAAGCTAATCCTGTTAGAAATTAGTTCTGTTGGTTTTGCTTCTCCTGAGAGAAGTGACACAGTGAGCTAGTGGCATGTGAAAAGGACCACTAATGATGCCCTGTTTCTGATATGTGCAGGCTATAAATTTGAAACCATTTGGTGGTATTCATATTTTATATAAAGACAGGTTGGTTACCTCGCAATTGCTTTGAAATAATATGCATCAAAGTTTTATCTTATTGAGTCAGAAACGTTATTTAATGCAAGTAATGGAAGGTATTCCAATGCAGAATGATATCAAACCTCGTATGGGAATAAGTTGCATGATAATAACTGGACTCACTAGCAATAAGCTTTTCAGATTATCTATTTGTTCTAGATGTTGCCCTTCTACCCAAGTGACTTTTGTCTGCATGAAGATACTGCCTGCTTTTCAACTGGGTATGACTTCCTCTTGAAAGGGGTTCTTACTGTCTACTTCCCTTCAGATCTGTTGCAAGGTTGGCATTGGGCAATTATAAGGATGCTCTTGAAGATGCAAAAGCTGCTTCGGCATTAGCTCCAAGATACTCCGAGGTCAGTGAGATTTTTGTTGAAATTTCTGATAGCACAACTGAGCTTCGTAAGCTTTAGTGTGTTATGAATTCTTTTCTGTCAGTTATCATAAAGAACCTTTCTGAAGTGAGAGGGTAATTCTGATAGAAAGGTTAACAATCGCCTCTGGCCTCCACCAAGGCAATCCACCTCAGAAAGGCAGGAAGACAAAGGGAAAAATAAACGATGCTCAAGTGATCGAAGGCAAGTTGCAGACAGGAAAATGACAATGTATTCTGTTAATGATCACCCAGGATTTGCCTCGCTTCTAGCTTGTTTTATCTTGAGTTATAAGAGCCACTAAAACTATTGGAGATAATAATGTTGAGTTTGGATATGGAGCTTGATGTTTGCCTCCACTGTGCAGGCATACATATGCGAGGGTGACACATTTATGGAGATGGGTCACTATGATGAAGCTGAGAAGTCATATTCAATGTCCTTAAACATAGATCCTTCTCTCCATCACTCAAGATCATTTAAGGTTCATTGAATTCCCCCCCCCCCCCCCCCCCCCCCCCCCCCCCCCCTCAGTTGAGTGTATTTTGCTTGATCAAATAAATGACATGTTTTTAGAGGTTCATTTCACCTATATATAGGTAAAGCATGTACTATGGTACATTCAATAGGCTAACTACTCATGAAGTCATGAATGTTATATAATGCTTCTTCTTTTTTTCCCTTTTTATTTGGTATCTAGAGAAAAATGATTATGTGTGATATCAATCATGTATTAACTAATCCCTCTATCAGGCAGCATTCTGAACCTTTCTATTTCCTTCTACAGGCTCGCATTGGAAAACTTCAGGAGAAGCTAACTACTGTAAATGCACAATGAAGTATGGTTATGCTTTTCAAGACGCAGAAATGAAAATACGGGGATCAACACAGAAATGAAGATATGGGAATTGTTGCGCTAACTAGTATGTAATATGCATCATTATCAGCAAATGGGGGGGCCGCATACCTCTGTTTTGTGCACACTGATAAAGGATTCATCTGTTCATGTAGTTCCTTTAGAAGGACGTATCCGTTTCCCTCCTTCCTTCCCTCCCTGTGTGTGTCGCTAAGATGTTTATCAGGGAGATGTGTCGTTATCAGTGCAAGTGTCTTTCAACTTAGTCAGTGAACTTAACAGCAGAGCAATGCAACTAAATAACCACCCTTCGATTTAGTTGGTGGAACTTCACGATTGAGTAATATAGCTCTTCTTCACGTTGGGTCATACTAAGAGACTTTTGTATATATAAAAAGCTGTCGGTGAATTTCAGTTTCTGTTAAAGAACTCTATTTTCACGGCATGAAGACTGAAGAGGCAGGGCCTCTCCTCTGCTTCATGTAGAGCACTGTCGACCAACGAAATGTAAAACATAAAAGAGAAACTATTTGAAAATTTGTTTACAGAGACTGGAAATGCTGCTCAGTCTTATATCTGTAACGTCTGTCTCTGAGTTGCAACGGTTATCATACTACGCTGAGTCAGTACTACATGCTTTATTCACTCTTCCAGACCATACAGTCTACTTTTCCGCACCACTTGTCTCTCTCAATTGCGGAAACTCTGTCGTTTAGATTTGTGCCTTCTGAACATAGAAAATGAAAAACATTCCTGAGCCACCTCCGGATGGTCGCTTCTGTTCGGCTTCCCATCTCGCTGGTTGCTTCTCTCGAGCCTCTTACTATACTCATTGTTCTTCTTCTCCAACTGGGATATCTTCTTTTGAAGATCGTTGATGTTTCTTGGCATTGCTTGATCCTCTTTCAACTTTGTTGCTAGCTCTCCAGCCTTGTTCCTCATAAATATCGCTTCTGATTCTAATTCAAAATTTATTCTCTCCATTGCAGACAATTTGGAACCCAGAATTTCATTCTGGCTGAGCAATATCTCCCGTTCCAACTCCAATTTCTCAAGCGAGTTCTTGTGCTCTTCAATCTTTTGTGACGATTCATCACGATGACGCCCCAGAAGGCCTGTCTCGTGCTCTAAGATATCGTACTCCACATTCTTGATCACCAGCTTGGCAACAAGTTGGTCAGCCTTCGTGATGCTGTTTCGACCAATGCTGACATCTGAATTGGACTTGAGGATGCTGTTTGGTCCCGAGATTACTAAGTGGCGCTGATAGGAAAGGGAACTCTCGGCATCTGAATCAACACGATAGCTCCCTCCATCTTCCTCATGATCATGGAAATCATGAAATCCTAAATCTGGGACATGGTTTGAAACTCGGTTGGGATGATTATGACACTTCTTCGTGAGAGTTTGAATGTAACGGTCTGAAAGGTAAGCATAAGCATTATATATGTCCTGAAGCAAGGAAAGAAGCTGAGGCCGTTGCCGGTAATAGGACTCTGCCCGTTCGCCGAAAGAGTCGCCACGATCTGGGACATCAACGCTGCAAACAGCAATTTCTTTCATCCTCTCATCTAGATCTGCCATACCAAAGAATCCATTGTTAGGTAATTCTGGACATGTTCTCTGTTTTGCAAAGTGGTCTACGATTGTATCATTGATCTGCCATTACAGACCCTATTCAAGGGATGTGCAATCTTATCATATTGCCTGGCGGATGCGACAAAAAATCGATATCATTCATTAATCAGGACAATTAAACCTCAAACAGACAGCTATTAACACTACAAAATTCGCTTTTTTGCATGGAGTTTGTAGGGCTCATCTCAGTTAAAACGGAAGTCTCCAGCAGCATCGGAGAAGTGAAAGCATAGTCATCCCATCTTATGCCCTATTCCGTAGCCATCAGGCGTGAATGTTGCAATTTTTTACTAAATAATTCTGGAAAAATTTTTAAAAATTACAATAAGAAATTTCTGTTTATTCTCGAACCTTTAATTACATTGGTATCACATAACTTGACTTCAAAATATTTGTGAATCAAATTATCCATAGATATCTGGAGAAAAAGAAGAACTACCGAACGATATTAGAAAACCAAACAAATCCTTTCGAAGTCAATTGGCGTGACTGTAAAGTTAGCTTGCACCATGAGGACTATTTCCTGAGAAACAAAGATTTTTTAGGTGTAGGTAATTCAAACAAAACAGGATCCACGATAGGGCATGTACCAGAGAGTGATGAGAGAAGCCACATAGGAATATCAGGACTGCCGTTGCTGGCGCCGTTAACCGCAGAGAAGATTCGCCCTGTTGGCAGTGCTGGAAGTGAAGGCTGACTTATTTTACTAGACACCGAGGCGGCCCTGGTATCCATCTCCAACTCCATCCTCTTGCTCTTTCAATGACTTTGAAAATTTAAATAAGCTGACACTTCTTACGATCCTTTAAAAAAAAAAAAAAAACAACAGGTAACATTTAAAAGAGACAGATTTCTATCTTGAAATATTTCATACAAACATACCATAAATTCCATATTACCTTTTAACATCATTTTTCCATAAAGTATGTCACACTGTTTTATTTCCATTCATGATGGTCCATATTCACGTTGATTGATATAATAACCACAACAAAAAGTAAATTTTTTAGATAAATGCTAGGACCATAAAGCAGATTGTAGAAATGTATTAAATGCAGATTTTGGGAAATCAGATTACATTCAAATAATTCCCATTTATAACGTATTTCAATTTACGAGACCATAGGATAACTCAACTAAAATTTCATTCAGAGTGCAAACCTTGGGTTGTGTATTTTGCTGGATTTAGGTGCGCACACTGAATATATAAAATTTTGGATATATGATAAATAAAATTACCTTTTTTCTTAATTTAAGTCGGGAATAGGAGAAGAGTGGACCGTATTGAAAAGGAAAGAAATATTATAGTCCAATTTCTCATTAACATACATTCCATGTAGGATATTGGATACTAGATAATACAATACAATGGAATACAGTCAAAATTTCATTTAGAAAAATAATGCTAATAATAATATTATTGAACCTTTTAAAGAAAGATGTTAATAGATGTTTCAGGAAATATATTTAGAAGTCAATACTTTTTTTTTTCCTTAAAAGTAATTTTTTTTTTCATAAAACGTGTAATCAATTTAGAAAAAAGAAGTTGAAAGCAATTCTTATTCCATTAAAAAAAAAAAAAAAACGGATAGATAACTCGTCGATTCAAATTTCCGAGGCCATTGACGTTGGATGTGTTTTTCTTGAATGATTCCCGTGATCATCATGCTTTTAGCGAGCATTGCGTCGTGCTCTCGGATAGCTTCAGTGTTAAGTATCACATTACTGTCTCATTGAATCTTTTATTTTTACCATGCATAGAAACAAACCAATACATTCTGTATCTACGGGAAATAGAATTAATTTATTGTGACACCATTTTTTTTTTCTTTTTTAATTATGTTACAATTTAAGATGAGAGCTTCAAAATCTTGAACCATCTCGCTAAAAGATTAACGTTAATGTCTCTTGATTATAATGGCTTTGACAATTGTGACACTTATTTAAAAACAAATAAAGAATTTTGTTAAATTTATTTACACTTGATTTTTAGTAAAGCGCATGATTAGTGTTAGAAAGTATATATTCAATCTTGAAAACCTTAAAGAATGCCTTTCGAACTTGGTCCATCTCGTTTAAAAGTTAATGTTTATGTTACTAGATTATAACGATTTTAAACCAGTAATATTCATTAACAAAACTTTAAATCAAAATAATCAAATAAATACAAATCGATACACAACCTAGTACTGTGTGCCGATTGTTTGTCAACTTTTAGATACTGTTTAATTAGTACACTGAACATCATAAAGGGAATAGGATAATACAATTATCTTATATCATGTTTCATGAATACAATGTTAGATACCCATTTTTATAGTTGAAAACATATAATTTTTTTTAAAATAATTATTCATATTATAAATTTCAATAAAATTCAATACCATAATCTAATAACTTAGTGTTGGTTATATTTGGAATTTCAAAAATATATTGATTTTATACTATGAAATGAATCTTTATATCATCAAATACATGATATAAATTTTTAGTTTTAGTCTAATATTTCAAAACCTTTTATGGAACAACTTTAACCAATGTGTAAACCAAATAATAAGCTAATATGGACCAATTGTTAAATCAATATACATACATATATATACTTCTATGTACGTATGTAATTGGATGACAAAATTTTACGTCAATGTTTATCTAAACATCTTGAGATTCCAAAAGGAAAAAAAAAAAAAAAGAAACGAAAAGAAAGAAATGTGAAAGCAATTGCTAAATGCGTGGAAAGTAGATTGTTTTTGTTACGCCCCGAAGTCGCGAAGTCGCAACAGTCCCACCGTGTAAACCATTCTATGATAGTAACTGGCCTCACAGTGTCTACCATAGAAATAATCTACACAAGGCGTCGACGACTCCTCGCTTTGAAGTAAACAGTTCGATTAATAATTATACTACAATTATGATAATTATCACAAAGTTCTATAAAACATAGATAATTATAAATAAGTCCACAGAGCTTCCCAGGAAGTTTTACACAAACACGACAGTTCACAAGATTACATAATAACTATTAGTCTTTCCTTCCTAATTACATGGTCATTCTAGTCACACATTATATTAAGTAACTTGATCCTCACACCCTTGGCTTCAAATGGACTAACCTCTGGGTAATTGTAGGGTGGCATAGTACTTGAAGTGTTCACAAATTAGAACCTGCAAAAGGATCTATAAGGGTATCAGCAACTACAGCCCAGTAAGTTGAATTGGAGACTCATGAATGCATACAAGCACAAACAGGGTTATCAAACAATTATTTTCATGTAATGCAACAATCAAGTGTCATCGCACAACGTAGTCCGGTCCGTTGTGAAATCAGAGAAATTTCACCCGCTCCAATTCGGGTTGAGGAGTTCCATGTTATGCAGCAGTTCACAACCAAATCCAGGCTTGTGCAATGGAGACCTCGCTCCTCCCGCGACTACCTTCGAACCATTGACTTCACCCTCGCCGTGACCTCCTCTCCTGTCACTTAGTTCGACTGAGGATGAAGAAGGGACCATTTTGCAATCCTGCGCTATCCCTTTCGAAGGGGTCAGTATTTGGTTGGAGAGTCCTATGATCCCCTAATGGGTTGCAATGCATAACATTTTCGATTATTAGGGTCGACTAAGATTAAATGCCAGTTAGGGTGTTCAACAAGTTCATACCAATTCAATCAGTCACAAAATCATTCACAGTACAAATTCCAGCACGAATTCAGATATATCAAGCACATGCGCAAACTATTTACAATCACAATCATATACAAGCCTAAATCCCCGAGTACTACAAAACTAGTACTCTATTACAATAAGCAATAACCCAACTTCCTTGAATTTGCTCGATCGCTCGATCCTCTAGTTGCGAGCTGATTTGTTTCTGGGTATCCTATAATACACATAGGTTCTTTTAGTACTTATATTTTATGGATTCTTATTTTAATTCATAATATAACTCATTTTCCTCATGTATACCTATAACGTATTAATGATTCGTTGTATTCTATTTCGGGGTTCGGCTCCTAAATTAGATTTTAGTTTTAATTCCTAAGTCGTAATTAAGCATGAATCCCAATGTGATATTAATCACATTATGCTCGGGTATTCAAATATCCTATTAGGTCGTAATTTTGGTATTCTAAACTATTCGGTACACGTTAATCCTAATTGAGGTATCGGATTTATTCCCGGTGTGTAAAAATCTTACATTTTGAGATATTTACTTAAAATTAAATGTCATTTCAGATTTATTATTTTTCTGATTTCTATTATAATATTATCTAAAAACCTTATTTTTTTAGATTTATTAATTTACATTTTCACATATTACTTATTTATTATATTACTTACCTAATTTCCCTAATTAACCATACTTAATATTCCGAAGGTTAGGATTAGGGTTCCAGATCAGAGATTAACATCCTTAAACATATAATTACTATCTAAATCAGTAATTAATATCACATTAAGTATCAAATATCCATAAAAATATCAAAAGCAATAATAAAAATCTATTAATAAATATATGTAATAAAGTATTTATCAATAACCCTAAGGATGGGGCCAATCTTAAGGACATGTTTGTTAGCTTTGTTAGCTGACTTAACAAGCGCCCCAAGCACTTACAAATACCTCCACTAGCAAACTTTGTGTGCCCAACGATCGTGTTTAGTTCGAACATCGTCCACTAGAGGACTTGTACGATTGACTGAACACTAATCGTCGTAAGGCACAACACCAAGGTGAACAATCAGGCATGAGCAAGATATGACAACACATCTCCCCTGAACACTTACTAAAACACTTAGAGGAGATGAATGCCTAATTACCCGACGAGCATATCCAATAGGGTCAATCTTGAGGACATGTCTATTAGCTTTACTAGCCGACTTAGCAAGTGCCTTAAGTACTCATGTATACATCCACCAGCAAACCTTGTGCGCCCAACAATTGTGTTCAGTTCGAACATCGTCCACTGGAGGACTTGTACGATTGGATGAACACTAATCATTGTAAGGCGCAAAGCCAAGGTGAACAATCAGGCATGAGCAAGATATGACAGTACATATCCCCTGAATGCTTACTAAAACACTTAGAGGAGATGAATACTTAAGAGCCTGATGAGCATATCCAACATGCTTCAAGCTTACGAGACTAGAGGCACCTCAAATCCTCTACTTGATAATTAGGCATAATGGTGAGCACAAACCCATCTACCCTACCCATCCTAGAGGAAACTCTTTCATGAGGCATGTAGCTCTCTTACTTGAATACATACAATGACTCAGGTGACCCAGACAATCACCTAGCACATTTCTATACAATGATGAGCCTACACAACTTCTCTTAAGCCATCATGTGCAAAGCATTCCCTAGTAGACTCATTAAAGCAGCTTTAGCATAGTTTAACCAACTCCTAGGCAGGTCCATCCGCTCATTTGATAACCTTGCCATTAGATTCTAGCAATACTTCCTTAGCAACAAGGTACTACGTAAGGACTCATTCATGTCATACAACATTTGATAGTGCCCCAATAAGACCTCATGAGCCTACCTTGAGCGCTTCAATCACGCCAAGCTCCTCATCCCCAAAGTAGAGATCAAAATAGCTCTCCAAGCTATCATCTATTGCTTGGACCTTAACGATAAAGTCTTCAATGCCATATCATTGCATCACCTAGACACTTTAGAGGAATTCATGACCATCATTGAGTAGTATGTCACCCAAGACAACACCATCTAAGCATGTCTTAAAAATGATGTACAGCGTAGCACCTTTGTAAAGGATTACCTTAGCCCGCTCGAAGATTGCCCTTCGTCTTCTAGAGAACACCAAGAGAGGTGGAAGCAGAAGTTTTTCGATTACCTAAACTAGACTCCATTAAACCATCCTCTTAGAGAGGTTCTCTATGAAGTTCATGAACAGCTACCCCATGCCCTACACATCAGGGAAACATTTGAAGCAGTTACCTTGACTAAATTTTGCAATTATCATGGCACATATGACCATAACATTGATGAATGCCATCATCTAAAGAATGTGGTCGAATACCTCGTTTAAAAAGGCCACATCAACCATCTCGTTGCTCATGAGCGAAATCACCTACATCTAGATCAGCAATGTTGAACTGAGGAGCCATAACCACACCCGCAACATGAAAACCCACTTAATGACATAAATTGTAGGGGTAAACGCAGCCAAATATAGACAATCATGGGAAGGCCCAAATTGCCAAATGAAGATCACTCCTCCTACCCCTAACATGAAGTACTTTTTGTCCAAGCCAAAAAACCATAAAATAGACACTACCATCTCTTTCTCCAATAGCAACAAAGAGGGCATTAAGTACCTTTACATTGATCTGCTAGTCATCAATGCTAAAATAAGGTACTTTAACATCCTAAAAAACATTCAAAGATAATGGTAGCTCAACAAACATCCCCTTCTACTCTACTTATTAGCAAATGAAGGATAAGCTAGAGGAAGATCTCTGATCGTATAAGCAAAGCTTATCTAGATTTGGTGTGAAGATGGTCCCAACAAAAGGCTTAATTACACTACCTGCTTAGCTAGGCAATGATAAGTACACTCCCCCACAATTGATTAATGTTGTTGTTATTGACTACTGGTCTCCTATAGCACCATCCTAGGGTAGCCTAGCCTTAATAAATTTGATGCGTGCATTAGCCAAAGATGTCCCATGTTGAAGTTCCCTATGCCTATAGGGGTTAAGCCCACATGTGGCAAATAGAAGTTATCCTAAACACTTTACTTGAGCGACATTACACATGAGAAAATCATGTACATTGAGTCAGCTCTAAAGGGCACACAAAACTTAAAAGGGGAACTAATAAAAGAGATTGAGGTCTTCTAATATGGTGACTACCTTAACTAAACCACTAGGATGGGGACCTCCTTATCTTTAGAAGAGAGAGTAGACATCACTACCTTCCTCCCCTCCAACTCAGATGTCTTTGCGACATCTCCTTAAGAAGTGATCGGGATCATTAACACACCTAAGGCAATACACCACCTCAAGATTAACCCCTATGTACACCCTAAGAAGCAAAAGAGACGACACTTTGCGCTTGAGGAATAAGCTGTTATGGAGTAAGAAGTATAAAAGCTCCTATAAGTTGGGCTCATCAAGAAGGAACACTACCTTACTTGGCTAGCGAACATGGTCCTCTTGAAGAAGCCCAATAGCAAGTGGCGAATGTGCATCAATTACACCAACCTCAATAAAGCTTACCCTAAAGATTGCTTCTCTCTCTTGCGAATCGACCAATTATCAATTCTACTTCTGGCCATGTGAGGCTCAGCTTCATGGATGCCTATTCCATCTATAACTGAATCTGCATGGCCCCTAAGGACTAGGTCTACGCCTCCTACGTTATTGACTTCGGAACATACTATTATAAGGTAATGCCCTTTACCCTTAAGAACGCTGGGGCAAAATATCAAAGGTAAGTGATGATTGTCTTTAAGCTTTAGCTTAGAAGAAACATGGATGTTTATGTTGACAATATGATCACAAAAGTAATCACAAAACCTACCGCATCAAGGATCTACGTGAAACCTTTGACATACTATGGAAGTACCAAATGAAGCTGAACCTTCAAAAGTGTGTCTTCAACATAGGCTCAGGCAAATTCCTTAGATTTATGGTGACGAAATGCGGCATCGAGGCCAACCCCGATAAAATATAAGCTATCTAGGACATGATGGCCTTGTAAAAGATCAAAGACGTCTAATGCCTCATGAACAGAATAGCCACGCTTAATCGTTTTGTCTCAAAGAGTGTTGATAAGTGTTTTGAGTTTTTTAAGTTCTTGAAAAACCCATCAGAATTCAAACGGGTAGATGAATGTGAAGCTACCTTTGATAGGCTTAAGCGATTTCTCGAGAGCCCACTCATGCTCTCCAAACTGATTCCCAATGAAGAACTTTAACTATATCTAGCCATAAGCGATCAAACCCTCTCTTTAGTGCTTGTCCAGGCAAATGGATGTGAGTACAAGCTGATCTATTACATCAGCTGTATCCTACAAAAGATAAAGACCAGATATACACGGGTCGAGAAGTTCATCCTCACCATGGTCATTGATGGTCGGAAACTATGACCATGCTTCCAAGTACACCTTATTGCCATTCTTACGTATCAACCACTACGAGCACTTCTGTAGAAGCCGACCGTGTTAGGATGAATGGTTAAATACTCCTTGAAACTTAGTGTTCACGGTATCCAATTTTAATCTAAGTAAGCCATTAAGGCATAAGTCTTCACACACTTTGTGGCTGGGTATATTGAAGAGGAGGAAGCACCGACTTACAATGACATTTTGGTATAGACTCTCTATGTCAATGGATCCTCTACTTAAGAAGAGGGGAAGGGGGAGAGGGTGAATGTATGGAGTGGAGTAGGATTAGTCCTATAAGGAACCTACAACACCAAAGTCTTGTACGCACTCAAGTTTGGATTTCTCGCTAGTAACAATGAAGCCGAGTACGAAGCCTTTCTTGTCGAACTAAAGATTGCAATGGACATTGGGGCCATGAAACTCAACATCTACTTAGACTCTATGCTGATGGTGTAGTAGGTTAAAGGGGAATATGAGACGTAGGGTGAGGCCACGGTAAAGTATCTCTAAGCAATGTGAAACCTCACCTTTAACCTTACTTCCTGGAGCATTATTGAAATCCCCCAAGTAGAGAATTTAAAAGTGAATAGGTTATCCAAGCTTACATCTATAACTATCCCCCTACCCTATATGAATGACAAGTAGATTTTTCTTCAATATGTGCAACAATGAACTGTCAATGAGCAGCTGCAACAAACCTTTGAGATCCACTCTGTACCCATCGAACCATCTTAGATGGACCCTCTCTTCGAGTACCTTAATACTAGAACTCTACTCGATGATAGGACAGAGGCTAAAAGGCTTACCTACAATGCAGCCAACTATACTATCATTGATAATGTCCTCCAACATGGGCACAACTGCCTAAGAGCTGAGGAAGGCTTTTATGCCCTTGAAGAGCTACATGTATAGATTTGCAATAACCACATTCAAGTCGCCCTTATATATTGAAGTCCTTCATCTCGAGTACTATTGGCCAACAATGAATGAGGATGCAGAAACCCTCGTATAGTGATGCCATAGTTGCCAAAAACATGTACCTATCAACTGCAAACTAAGCAAGGAACTCTACCCCATGGCAAGTCCATGACCCTTTACTCAATGGGTACTAGATGTCCTTGGACTATTCTTAAAGGCATCTGAAGGACATTAGTTTATCTTTGTTGCTGTAGATTACGTCATGAAGTAGGTAGAGGCCCAAGCAATCTCATGGATAACAACAAGGACAGTAGAAGGTTTGTTTTGATCAATATCCTCACTAGGTTTGGGGTACCCTATGCCTTAATTACAAACAATGGTAAACAATTTGGCAGTATATGATTCGGGGAATTCTACAACAAACAATGTATCCAACTTCGTTATACCTCGATTTCTTACCTCCAAACCAATGGGCAAGTCAAGGCCACCGATAAGATAATCATTAGCAGCTTAAAAAAGAGGGTAGAACGAGCAAGAGGCCAGTGGGTAGATTAACTCCCCACTATCCTTTCGGGATATTGGACCATGTACAGGACAACTACAAGGAAGACTCCTATTTACCTAGCATTTGGGTCAGAGGTCGTGTTACCCATTGAGTTAGAACTCCTAACAAGCAAAACCCAAAACTTGAACATTGGTAATAATAAGATAGACCTTTAAGCGAGCTTAGATACTATCGACGAAGTGAAGGACATTGCATTAATAGGTGGCCAAATACTACAACAAAAAGGTCAAGTATAAAGTTTTTCAACCTAAAGACCTAATTTGTCAAAAGCTTGAAACTACTGAGTTGTAAAGGCTAAGGTAAGCTATCCTCAAATTGGGAGGACCTAGTTTAAGTCAAGGAAGACGTAGGTAACAAGGCTTATGAGTTAAAAACCATAAATGGGCAACCTATCCTTAGCACTTGGAATATCGACAACCTTAGGCCTTATTTTTTGTGGTTTTTATGAAGACTCGAGCATACTTTGTAAAAATTTCAAAAATGTAATGAAATAGAAGCTTTGTATTTATCTCACCCTCATGCTTACTTTATGATAACACCACTTGATTATCATCGAACCCTACCCTTTTGTCCATCAACAAAGACAAAACACTGCATTAAGTCAAGTTGATCTTCATCCTCAATGTCTGGACATTTTCATTGGTTGGTACACTCGAGAACCTCAAAGCCTCGAGCCTTACCTTGAGCACCCAATAAGTTCTTACACTTGAGGGGCCACACAAGGACGAGAACATAGACTAAGTTTATAATGTTTGGCCCTCCACCTAAAACTAAACTTAGCGTACCTAACATACCCTACCAAGCAGCTTTCGAACTGGGGTTCCCGAGCCTGTATGTCAAAACAACACTACGAGAGTAAAAGCTAAGGATAATTCTATACTTGAAACAAAATTTAAACAAGTGCAACTACTCAAACTAGAAGAAGTAAAAAAAGAAAGGATAGAAATA
This sequence comes from Lumnitzera racemosa, assembly GCA_024138005.1. Taxonomy (NCBI): domain Eukaryota; kingdom Viridiplantae; phylum Streptophyta; class Magnoliopsida; order Myrtales; family Combretaceae; genus Lumnitzera; species Lumnitzera racemosa. The sequence goes on from JAMXBC010000003.1 coordinate 73,313,715, forward strand.
AACAATAGAGGATACACAACGGGAAGGAAACAATACTTGTTAACTTTTTCATTACTATTGTCCACAGTAATTACAAAAGTTAGAGGGATAGCATCCTAGCCTATATATACAAAGCAAAACAAAAAAATAAAAATCGCAAAAGGAAGAAGAACAAATAGCTTAGCTACAACCATCACAAAGTAAGCATTCATGAAACAACAAAGGTCCTAAACATCTCTAGGATTAGCATTGCCTATGTCCTCCTCCTGTCTACCAGCTTCCTCCACTACATCAACAATAACTTCATTGTCGTCAGGGTCTACTCCTTTGTCCACTCCTTCATCACGCATCGAGGTCCCCTCTTCCAACTAAGATAAGAAGTCAAGATTGAGGTAAGGATACCCCCTCTCAATTGGCTCCCTTACCAACTTCATCCTATACTGACCAACCTCATTAATAATAGCCCTGAAGTTTCTCGCTTAAGTTTAACTCTAAGAAGAACTTCTCTATAGCTACCTCGGTTAACTCCTTTTCATCCCCGAGCATGGCCTCCTGACTCTAGAACTGGACTCGAACGTCCTTGAGCTCCTTCTTTACAGCATCAACCTCAGCCTCCCTCTTGGTAGACTTAGCTTCCCCCTTTACAACCTTTACCTCTTTGTAAGCGGCCTTGGCCACTTGCTTAGTTTCCCTTATCTCTTTCTTGGCAACTTCCATCTCCTGAGTAAGAGTAGCAAGCATTGTCTCTAGGTCCTCAACCTGCTTCTTTGCCTCGCTAACCTTAGACTTGGCCTTGGCCACCTCTTGCTTAAGCCTTAGCTTCTTTACCCCGAGCTAATTATAATTCTCTACATAGCCACTGTCCGTACTTTGAGCCTTTCTAATTCCTTCTTCAAGCTATCATACTCTTACCCCAACTCTTGATAGCGATGTTGAGAAGACTACAATGAGTAAAGTTAGTGCAAACAAGCAGCTATAAAGACTTAATAAGAAAGAAGAGGGTTGAAGCCATACCTGTTCAGGAAGAGTCCGCTCACATGAAAATGCATGCCTACATATCCAAGACTTACTCCTTCACTATACCCGGCGACGCGTCCACTCACACCTATCTCCTAAGCATACAACCTTTCCTTCCTAAGATATGACCTCAGGTATGCTCTACATGGAAACCATCTTTCAATTGCACCATTTCCAAGACCTACTCCTTTGCCTAATTGTCCTTGGCATCAAGGTGATTCACATTCAATATATAGATGGGCTTATTCCACTTAGTTGGAAAATCTAGCTTGTAAGCTAATCTTACTTGATAGAACTGGTCTTTCCAATCCTTTATCTTTGACTTCTTACTATAGAAGATCTTCACATGTAGGCTTCGACTTATGTAGTATACCTAGCCCTCTCGATCACCCTTTAATTAGAAGAAATGACGAAAGAGCTAAGTTGTTGACCTCCTCATGTGAAAAATAAATACGTCCTCAAAGGCTACTCGATATGAATTAATCTTTTAGACCGATTACACACAATCGAGCTAGAGGAATCTAAGGATTCTCTCGGAGGATATTAGCTCTCGGCTATAGCTGAGAAAGGGATTCCTATCTCGAGCTGATCTCATGTTGACCTTACTATTAGATCCCTACATACGTCAGATCCACCCTTATTCAGCAACAACACTTTATCCCAAGAGATAGCCTAAGAGTAGCCGAGGCGAGCTCCTGATCCATCTAAAAGAACCTAACCTTGCATCAAGCCGACTTCTCTTCAGAATTAACTAGTCCCCGACCTGGTACACATCAGGTCGGCCCCTAACTACAAGCGTTACTCTGTTTTTGCGTACCTTGTACCATATTCCTCCTATCTAAATGCTAAGTGATACATATCTTTTGATACAGTATTTTAAAATGATTCTTTCCTTTTCACAGTAAATATTCTTAGTCTCTTTTACCCTTTTTAGTATGTCTTATATAACCTAGTTGTAGAATACTCTTTTGTCTTTTCATACATGTAAAGCAGCCCTAGTGGATGGGTATATAAACCCTCACTTTCTTGTATGCGGACAATCATCTCTTAAGTACAGAAACTATTCCTTTAAGCAACCTTGGTGTTCTTGTTATCATTCAACTTTTATCTATTCCCTTTTACAAGAAGTAATGGCGAGTAACCTCTTCAATTCGGACCAGTACATCATATCCGACTAATTGTAAGTCGAGTAGGATCAAGTGGTGCGTTATGTCCATTCAGTAGTTGCTCAGACTTTGCTAACCTTTTTCCTATTTGTTTTAGTTTGCTTCATTGTGGTGCCTCTCCATGTATTCAACGTCGAAGACGCATTACTATTAGCACCTACCAAGAATTCAAAATGAGAGAACATGGTAACACTTGGAAGAAGTTGAACACTTTCAACTAGAAGGCCAAGAGTAGCATGTGTAGCCCTATGTCAATCACCTTTTAGTATAGATAGAATGTATGCTTGTCCCTATAGTTATGTACCTTGTTACTAGCATTAGGCCTCTCCACTTCCTAAACATTGGTCTTTTGTGAGACCTCCCAACAAATCCAACACAACTAGTTCTTGTTATGTCTATACTCCACCTCTGTTACAATTTGACCTTTCTCTTTGGTTAGCCACAACTTTACTATCTTCTTTAGCTTCTTAGTGGTATACTTTCCCTGAGGCTTATCTTCCACGATTTCCCTTCTTGTCTCCCATGAGAAGTTAGCCTCCCTCATTGCTAATTGCCACCATCGCCGTTATCTTAAGGGAATGGGGTTATGTATGCCCTCTCCTCAATTACTAGCATTAGATGCCTTACATGCAAATCTTTTCTATCGCTATTGGTTAGCCATTTCTCAGGAAGTTCTTAAGAAAGGGAAAGAAAGCATAGGAAGGTGAAGGAAAAGCTCTGAGTAGATTTTAGCCGAGTTTCGGTAAGGTAAGAATAAAAGTGAGAAGCAAAGTAGCCTTGAAGGCCCTTATATAGGTGGGTAAGGTCAAGAGAAGCATTGCCTTGTTAATGACCATCAGGAAGGCCCATGTGTTGCGATTAGAGATTCAACGGCCAAGATCCATTTCATGAGAAGATCACCAACTCATTACCCACATGCACCTATTAAATGGTTCATACCCTTTGAGGACCTTGAGCATCTGAATGATTGAGTCAATTACATCAACAGTTGCATCTCTCGACAAGCAGTCAGTTATCATATTCTTAAGCACATCCTTCAATACTCAACAACTTGAAAATACTTGAGCTAAAAAAAGAACCCCACATGCTAAAAAAAGAGGCACAAGTTCTTGGCTATAACCTTAAGCACGGAGCAAGTTGCTATGAAAAAACAAGCGAAGCAATGAACACAACAATAACCAATGATGAGATAATAAGATTAACAAAGAGAAGTGAAAGAACAACAAACATGCTTGTACAGGAACTCTACTTCATTTCATTTCTTTCATGTTCAAAATCTTTACAAGGCTCTAGGGGCGGCATACTAACCTTGAGTATAAGCAAAAAGAAAAATAATTACAACAAGAGGTATGAGGCCTTCCTAATCTATTGCTTAGTGTCGATGCCCCCCATCAGTTTGCAGCTTTAACTTAGCTACCTAGAAAGCATTCTTACTTAAGTCGGACAGCTTATAACTTCAACTCAGCTCGTAGCCTCACCCAAGCAAACCATGACTAGCCATCCATGCCAGTTAGATAAGCTGATAGCCACGGTTTGTAGGAAATGCTTGAGGAGCATCTTTTTGCCACTATAATCATCACCAAGCAAAGATCCAATCCCATTCAGCAATACGTGGTAGTGGGATCTTCCTTCAACATGCCTAAACCTACCACATTAACCTCTACGGCTTCAAGTCAAATACCTCATTTATCAGAATGACCAAGGAACATCTAACCTCTTTAGAATACGTAGTCAAAACCTAGGGAAGATCTTTATTTAATGGAAGCTACCTAAGCACTTAAGAGTATGCATAGCAGCTACCATAGAACCAATGCCAGAGAGTATATAGACTTGTATAAGTGAAGGACAGAAGTCTACTTACCCCCACTGATAGCTACCATGCTCTCGTCCATGGTTATCAAAATTGTGATTTTAGAATGTGGAAAATTGTATGCCATCATACAAAATTAGTAAAATTGTATATCAAAATTCATAGCTTTATTAAAAGTCTACATTAAAATGATTTTATATATGTTTTAACTAAGAAAAACATCATAAAAATATAAACTTGTAAAACAACTATGCTTGTACCTTAGAACCTCCCAGGAGTTGTAAAGCTAATTCAAGTTGGACACCCCTGAGCTATCAAGGAACCCCCACTTAACATTAACACCGCAGATGATAGACAATACGCAAGCATCTATTGCATTTGTGAGTACATTTGTGGTGCTAAGGCCGTAGCGATTGGAGAATGTACCCTTGAGCACCCTTCACTGGACTAAGGAGTCCACGTATACTCCTTGATGGGTAGTTAAAGGCCACCCCCATCATTAAACGACCCATTATGTCCCTTAAGTAATACTTAAGAGCTTGTTGTGAAGCTACATCCTGAGTTTGCATATTCTCTCCCACGGTATGATCTTTTTTGACTTAGACATCTCTCACACTCTATAAAGTCGAAGAGGTTTCTTTACACTCTTAGAGGCTTTAAAGTAGCAAAATGAAGCAATGAAATGAAAATGAAGAAAAGAGACCCCTTATCGAAGCCTTATATAGCCAGCAAAAGGGATGGCTAAGCAGTATACATGTCACTACAAGCTCATGCAACGGTTAGGGTAAGATAGTAATTAAAGATTGCTATTAACATGGCCATTAATCCATGATTATGGTGTTTTCAAGGTGCATTAATGGCCATACATGTAGCATACTGCCCCATATGCCACCATTATGCTCAGGAAAAGTTTGCATCGAAAAAGAGCACTTGAAGTAGTCACTTCAATCATTGTGACAAGCAAGCTCCCAATAGTTCCTCATACCCTAATCATCTAAAGTTGATCGCACTTACCCCATAGAGCACTTAATAAGGGCCTTGACCTTCTAAGCCTAAGCATGCAATACCTTCCTTACTGCTTCAACGCTAAGGAGAGTGAAGGGGCAGGGGAGTGGGGTGGGTAGAGTAAATGTTGACAGTCACCTTCTAACCCAGGGTACCAAAGGCCTAAGCCCATGACTGAGCTCAGCTAGCTTAGTAAAAGGCTCCTCTTACCTCTACTAAATGGTTTCTCTCACTAAGTACATTGACTAGCTCAGTATGCGCCCAATGCTATGCGCTGAACTTGTAACACCAACAAGCACTCTAGATGATCTCCAAGCACTGACCATCGACCACCTCTTAGCATCTCCTCCATATTTAGATGACCAGAGTGCTTGCATACTCCCCGATCGAGCCTAAAGCCCGAGCATCCCTTAATCGAGCTTCGAGCACTCAAGGAGTCCCTTCTCAAAGAACTAACGTTTTGCTTTTCGACCACCAGGAAAGAGCATGCCTCCAACTTAAAGCAACCTTTAGAAGGCACGCTACCTAACATAGTCGAACTCACCATCCTCCTTGTCTTTTTCTCTCTCCTTATTAAATGCTGAGTGCCCTCCTAACACATGGCTTACAGACTAGCCATTAGGTTATGACGGCTGCCCTTACCGATGTGATAGGCTTATCTTCTAAGCTTTTACCAACCAGTAGAAGGGTAGAAGTCTTTTCTCATACTGACAACATCACCTACTCATATTTCATCCCAACTACTCTTCTTATGCCATATGTTTAAACCGATCTGTTCCCTTAAACTATAAATACGAAGGGAAGCACTAGATAAGGAGAGATTGGATCTTTTAGGAACTCTTCTTAATCAACCAACATTCATACTCTCTCTCAAACTCAATTACTCTCCTCACTAACTTAAGCGTTAGAAGGCCCTTACTGGCTAAGCCATAATATAAGTCTACTATTGCATACAGCCAACGGATTACTAGGAGTTTACCTAAAATTTATACCTGTGATATCCATTATCACCATACTGTAAAAATAGAAAACACATAACACCTCTAGGAACAAATAACAAAATAAATCCCAGACATGATTTAAAGCCTCTAAGCAACAAACTTTGAAAAAGTAAATATAACAATAAGCTTCTAACTCAATGATATCAAAATTAGAAAGAGAAGAAAAAGAAAAATAAATAAATGAACAAATAAACTTTTAAGTGACCACTTCATCAATGGGAAAGTTTTAACTGGCTACTGTCTAAGTTTTTGCATAATGGAAAGTTTTGTCAATCGGAGTTTTAGGTCGTCACCTTCAAGGTTGAACGAATAACTAATAAAAAAGTTTCAACTAATTTGAATAATGGAATAGTCACTCATCTTGTGGTTTATTGCAAGTTTTGCTCTTCGCCATCTAGGTTTTGCCCATTAAACTTCCTAAACAACTTTTCTCATTGTTTTTATTTTAGATATGTTAGTGGTTGATAGTGATGCTAGGTGGTTAGCAGTAGAGGTGGTAATAGCGGTGGGTGGTAAGTAGTGGTGGTTGGTGTTGTAATGGTTATGTATTAAGAAAAGTCAAGATAGTTAGAGTTTTTTTTTTTTTTTTTTTTAGAATCACAATTCATAGCCCCTTAGTAAGGAATCCTAATTCCATGTTTTTAAGAATTGCAATTCCATAGTAATTGTAATTCAATGAAGTGAACATGCACATGAACAACAATGTCAAATCATATGCAACAAATGTGAAGCAAGTAAATCATACGATTGTTTTATTATCTTTATTTTTAAGTTAGTCACATAATACACAATGAAGGTCCTCATGTCCCATTCACATCACAGCTCATTATGAGTACCTAACGTTGGGCATATCTCTTCAAACCCCTCTATAATATAGTCTTTGGTGTACGTCTTTAGGCTACTCTACAATATAATCTGCTCTAGATCATTTCTATGCAAGAGTTCACTAAGAATACCTAGTCACAAAGATCATCAGAGTTGTCCCCCAAGGATTTGCCACTATAGGCCCTTAAGACGAACCTAGCGTAAGTAGCTAGCAATGATTTAAACCAGATATTCATTAGTCCATTTAAAGAAGTTAACCCATTAACCACATACAACAAACAAGTGTCAAAAACCTAGATTGCTGTGACCAATGTAATTAAGTTTCTTTAAACTTGCTTTAGAAATCACAAGAGTATTTCTATTAGTTTCTAACTTAGAATATTAGTTCTTCTTAGACATTAAAATACGATTCTATACTTTTAATAATTGGACCTTATTCTTAGAGATTTAATCTAGTTGGAAATAGGATAACATGATTAGTAGATGGAAAGAATTTTTGTTGAACATAAAATAGACCAAGAGGCCATGTTAGGGAGCAAGGCATGCTCATAGTTGTGTTTGGAAGTACGATAGAGATGTACACCATATTCTTCAGCATAAGCAAGTTGCATGTCGTCTTTCAACCATGCACTCCTCCTTCCATCTCCAAAATTTAACTACTTTCACCAAAACTCATTAGATCTATGATTTGAAATCCTTCTTTTAAAAATCATTATTTTCTTATAAAAAAACACCATTCGACTCAAAAAGTAATTGCTTCCTTCATGAAACATCATTCTAATATGCTCTTTACTCATTCAACAACAAGATCTTGTGATAAAGATAATTTTTTTCTCAATTTCTTACGTTGAAACTCTAAATCTCTTGCAATTCCCTTCCATTTGAGTGCACTACTTATATATAATGGTACTAGCCATATTAGATCAGGAAGAAAACTCTTTAGACTCTATGAAAAACCACTCATCAATAAGGCTCCTTCAAAGTTACGAATTATGTATGTTGTACTATGCCTCATGAGTCTCTTTCTTGTGTAACAAAGATAAAACAATTTTGGTTTAGCAATAGATTGACGAAACTGATGAAAAGGGCTTACTCTCCTTCAACCCTTACCGTATGTTCTTGTAAGGTTCACTTGAGAGGAGCCAAGGTCTATTAATAGTGAGAGCTTTTAAGAAAATGAGAATGAGGTAGGTGATGTGCTTAGGATGCTTAGTAATCACAAGGGCTTACCACATGTTTAAGGGGATGGGTCCTTCTCGTAGAGAAGAAATAAGCAAGGAAAGGTTTCCAGCACAATGGATGGTCAAATTGAAGATATGACCTATCAAGCTTTGCAATCAGACTCATTACACTTACTCTATGACTCATGAATGGTAGTAGTGAGGGAACTTGCTACTAATTTGTAACTATAACAAGAACTAGATAAGACTAAGGGGGGAAATCGAAGCACACAAGCTTGGCAAAGAGGAATGTTCAATAATAATAAAAAAGATCATTGTAGTCGTTGCATCTTACAAGGGTTTAAATACCAACCGATTAGGGATACTTGCTGTAGAAGGAAAATACAAAAAGGGACACATTCCAAAACAAGTATAATACAAGGAATAATTAAGGGAGCAAAAAGAAATTTGGAAAAAGAAGCTTTGGCTTGCAAATTTCTTTAGGATACGTAGCTATTATTCACCAAATGAGCATCTAGCAGAGGAGACTAACTAATACAGTTGATGCCACTGTGTGCTGAATTGTTTTGGTTCTAACCTTTAGGAAAGGCAACAATAAGTTAAGTTGGTTCAGGCTTCTTGAAAACAGATTGAAGCTTGGCAAACTCAAACTGTTCAAGTATAAAGTGTAGCTCAACCTAGGCTTTGAAGCTTTGGTAATAGTGTGATAGCTTAACATGCAATGGGCTTGGAATTGCTAAATATATTTGAGATCGTCCATGTTTACTTATCTACAAAGCACTCAATCGACTAAGTTCTTAGTCAACCTCAAGTTAGCAGACTAGAGCTTGACACTCACAGCTTAGGGGATGTAAGCTCTTAAAAGAGCTCGACACATCATGCAAATAGGTTGGCCTAGGTTACCTAGAGGTTAGATTCCCATAAGCACCCTAGGGTGAGTTAATACCAAACTTAATGTGTTTCTACACAAGGAAATAGTTAGCTTCTCTTTATTTATCTTAAGACCTAAAATAGCTACAAATTAAGAAATTGCCCTTTAAATTGACGCAATATTTCTTAGAGTAGCTTTTTTAAATAACATAATGTCATTTGCAAAGGCCATTGATAAGAATAAGGGGATATCGGCTCTTTTTATTAGATTCCTCTATTAAAGCAAAATGGAGTTATAATACTTCCATACTATTATCTCAATAGTTATAATGGAGATACATTGGTTCCTTAGCTTAAGCCATCAATCTAGAAAAATGGAACTCCTTAAAACCTAATGACTAAAATCCCATTTAATAGTAGCTTACTTGATACACCATACCAAGTGCAGACAAAAGTGACCGTATTGAGGTAAGTCTAAACTTGTAGAAAGCTTGAAGTGAAACTTGAAAACTGGAACAAGAAAATAGGATAAACAAGCAAACTACGAACAATTCCAAGGATGTGGTGCACCAAGAAAACTCTACAGACTCATAAAACTAACTCGATATGACACATGAGTAGCTCAATGAGGTTACTCACTATCTAGCCTTGCTTAGTGGTTAGGATAAGAGTAAGAAAAAGGGGTAAACACACTAGCTTATGAAAGAGAAGTATATTCAATATCAAATGTATATTGATGAGGCTACATATTACAAAAGGTATCTATACACAAAAATTTAGGGTATCTTAATTAAAATGGGAAAGAAAAAAAGGGGCATTATGTAAAAGACGTAATGTACAAGGAATAACAAGTGGTATAAATGAAAAATCGAAATAAATGAGTGATTGGTGCGGCAAATCCTTTCACATAAGGGCTAGATACGTAGCAAGCGATTACTAGGGGCTCTTCTGCCTAAACATATAAATTGTACGATTAAACTGGGAATTGACGAGTAAACCCAAGGGTCCTTCCAAGAAGATGTGGGTTCAGATGTGCTTTAGGGTTCTCAGCACCAATACTGCTAAGTTGCTGGTTGGCATGGTCATGGCCAAGCAAACATGTGAAAGGACCAAGCTGTCAATGGAGCATATTTTAGGTTAATACTTGATTACTAACAAATGAGAAGTTACTAGGCTTGACATGTGGAGTTAGTCAGCAATGAGGATTAGCTCAGCCTCGGTAAGAGTTGGTTGGAACAATAAAATCCACTTAGTTAGTCCCCTAAGGCCTTAAGCTCAAACTTTGGTTAAAGGTCTAGTTGTTTGATTTCTATCACTTCTCAAGGTCTACTTTGATTGCCATCTAGTCTTCTTTATCCTTATTTCTATGATAACAATGTAAGATTTCATTTATGAGAATGACATTATCATATGACTCTCTACCTAGAATGAAACTCACTTGTATTGATGGATATGAAAATCCAATATTAATAGGTGCTAATCAATTGAAATTTCTATTACTATCTTATAAGCTATCATGTGGAGTCCTATAGGCTGATATTGCTTGATATGACTTCCATACCTTAATTTAGAGTCAAGTAAATTAACATTGGATTAATTTACCAAGGAATTTGTTTTTTTTTTTTTGTTTCAATAATTTGTTTAACAAGATCTATTATAAGTGGTCCAATAACATGTTGGCATTTTCTAAAAAAGAAAGCATGTAAACCATCTTTACCTGATGACTTCTACTAGAGAACTTAAAAGATTTCCTTAAGACGAAGTAGTTTATTTAATGTTTAGATATCTTGCATAGATAAACTATATCTAAATTCTTCGGATTGGATTTACAAAATAATCGAATTCCCTTTCTAAGCTAAAACATCCTTTCAAAAAGTGATTTTATATGCTCTTGTATGTCCTTTGAGTTGCAAATCTTATCCCTTGTGTTATCTTATAGAGCTAGGATTTCATTCTTTAACCTTCTATCAATCCCCTCAAAAGATTTTAAAACTTACTTCTTTTGAATACGTATTAGACCATACACCTCTCAATTCCAATTCTGAATTCTGTAAGGAGTTTATGCATTTACTTTACGAAGTTGTTTGCATTTCTCTTTAAATTTCTTGGACTAAAGGCAAACAAGAGTTATGTGAGAAGTATACCAGCTGAAATCGAAATATTCCATTTTTTTTTTACCAAATGCTCCTCATAAGGATAACTCTTCAAAAGAACTGAATTATAGTCAAAATACAATTTTTTCAAGTGAAAGACTTGGTTTGCCAATATAAAGCCTTCTATGCACAATTGCACCATGTTCTACCAATTTCTTATTGAATAAGACTCATAATATTTATCCTATTTGACCAAGAAAATTTAGTTATACATCGTGTTTTTTAAAAAAGGTTTCATCCCCAAACCACCCTCACCATCCTTCCCCTCCCCTAACCTTAGCCCTACTACCTTCCCCCACCTCGCCCACGCACCCAGCACCCCACCACCCCCTCCTTTCTCTCTCTTTCGTACCCTACCAAAATCTAAATACTACCCTAACAGGAAAAAAAGAAAAAAGAATAAGAGAAAAAGAAAAAGGAAAAAAAAAATTATGGATACATTATATCATTGAAATCCCCCCCCCCCCCCCCCCCCCCCCCAAAAAAAAAAAAATACATAAAGGGAAATTATTTCCATATCTTGAAAAATCGCTTAGACTATTCCATGGTATATGATGAAATTCAAGAGAAAGTAAAGCATAAATGATAGGGGAAAAAAAAACCAGCTTTGATATGAGTTCTTAACCTTACACATTATATGAAACTCTTACCTTAGACGTTTAACTATCTTTACATCTACTATGTTTATGCTCCATGACAACAAAACTTATCACGACACAAATAGTATCATTGTCATATACCACATAAAGATCTACGATCAACCCCCTTATTGATCATAGGCCTCTATACAATATACAAGGCTCCTTCCATTCCATATCACCATCAAGCCCATAGATAAGTAATTACAAGCATGCAAAATAAAATTAATATTTAATTACAAAAGCACTTAAGTTAGAGTATGGATTCGTAGCATTCCACAACAAAAAATATTACAACGTATTTAAATTAAAAAAAAAAAAGTCTCCATTAAGGAAGTTTAACTATGGAGTAAACAAAATAAGTAAATATATCTACAAGTCATTATTATACAAAAATTCCCTCTTCTCTTCCTAAGTACACAATCCCATCTCAGTATGAGACTCACCTCAAGCATTCCTTGGCTCAGATGAACAAAAAGATGACCCTGCACCAAAAGAAATCTATTGGGGTGTAAGTTACGCTTAGTGACTAAATCCCTCCGCCGTGCTATACAAACAATATCATTTAAATGCATAACATATGAACAATTAAAATGCCAATTAATACAAACAGCAACCTAGGAACTATATGCCAATTAATACATACAGCAACCTAAGAACTACATGCAACTCAGAATTACACCCCCTGTAGTTGGTGTTAGAGATAATTAACCACACAAACCATCAACCGGGTCTTAACACTTGAGTTTTTATTCCACTTGCACCAACATGCTCAAATCAACTCATGCAAATATATAATATATACAAACTTTGCTTTTTATACGGAAGATATACCTTCCTTTTTCAACAATCAAAATTTTAAGTCAAAATTCCTAAGTCTAGCGATGTAGTAGCTTTTGTAATTCACATCACACGCTCTAAGCGGAAGTCACAAAATACAACTTTTTGCTAACGGTTGGCATCCCATAGCCCCTAATAAGCCTAAAAGCTCAAGATAGAGACTCGATAATAGAAATGGAACACATTTGCCTAATCCCAGCATAAGTCCCCGCTCCTGTGAGCCCCTTCCTATCTTCCATGTGAGGTGGCAGTCGGTACAATTATAATGCAGTCATGACAAATGCACGATCCATTGAATTTCTTAATCGGATACTCTATTGATTCAATTTCCATAGTGATCAAGCAATTTCATTCCATACAACTATGCATAACTATCATCACAACAATTCTTATTATTATACACATGCATTTCTCTTATCCCACAAGCATTTAAAATTTATTATATAAGTTTAAGTGTAACTACACTACAAGCAAAACCAAACATAAAGTCATCGAGAAACATTCACTCAGCGATAGCAGATTAGTCATAGTAGTCTGGGGGTAGGTCGTCTCTTACGGTCGGGTCCCCTAAACATCGCAAATATGATAAAGCTAAGAGTTTGAGATAAATTTGAAAAGCTAACTTAAAATTCTTTAAGTTATACTTTTTAATTTAGTTTCGTATTTTTCCCGGTTTTACTTAAAGCTTCAATCGTGTATAACTTTCTCGTTTTAAATCCGATTTTTATGATCTTATAGTAAATTTTCATTGTTTTTGAGTAAACTTTAATGTAGTGAGGTTATATTTTCAAGATAAGACACAAATCTATCCACTGATCAGAACAGTAGTGGTCCTCGAGTTTTAAACTCTTTTAGGCTTAGTTTAGTTGTTGGGGTTTTTGTTGTCTTAGGAAATCTTTTGGGCTTGAGCTTATGACTTTATTCTAAGCTTAAAACACTCTCCAAGATCAAATTTCAATCCTTGGTTCACAACCTTGGTGCTATCAACATTTTCTTGGACTCTTTGTTGGGCTTAAATGCTTAAATGGGCTTGTTTTTTGTCTAAACTAAATTTAGTCACTTTATGGGGCTTAATAAGTATTATGTGGACTCTTTATGAGCTTCAAAATAACCTTCATTCATAGATTAAGGTGCTAGTGAGAAATTTGGTGAAGACCTAACTTGGAGTTCTAAGCTTGTTTTGAATGTTTTAAGCTTTACACACTTGTTATACTTACTTTGGTTGGTCTTTTTACTTTGTTTACTTGGTTTTATCATATTTTTAAGTGAAATTTCTAATAGTTCTAGATTTGGACAGTTTGGTTTAAGGGTCTCCAACTTGGTTTTTCAACTTGTTTTATCATTTCTTTAGTTTTAGGTATTAGATCATGAACTTAAGTTACTCATATTCCAACTCCAACGTAGCTTCTCTTCCATGAAATGATTATTTAGCTTATGTATTACATAAAAATGATAAATCACATACTTATCATAAGCTCTACGCTATAGTTCAGGTCTCAAAAGTTGGTTTCTTCATAAAAAATTCACGTATTGTATTTTCCTTAACCTAAAGCTAGATTTAAGTATATATGATCACAAAAAGTCAAAAATAACATCTAAATATCCTTATACTCTACATGTCCAACATGTTATCTCCTCTTTCATATACATATTTCATGATTTTCTCAATTTACAAACTTCTATTATAAGTGCTAGACATATATCTTACAAAATACCAACTTAGTATGCTTATATTCTAACTTTCATGTGAGAGATTCATAAGCTTATTTCTTAAAGTAGGCTAGCTATGTTATCACTTTATGTTCATGCCAATATCTTCCTCTTGATGTTGGAGGTGGGTTTTGAGGATGTTTTAAGGTTTCCCAAAAGGGTTTTTGAAGTTGACAAAAGAGCGGCAACAAAATAGCTTGTGCCATGAGTTGTGGGTATGGAAATAAGTGGCGGCAAGTGTAAGTTTGCGGGGTTTAGCTTCTTCTTTTGGCTTGTGTGTTTAATGTGTAGAAAAGGAAATCAAAGAGGAGAGAAAATGAGAGAGTATATGATATTTGGATATGTGTGCATAATGTGTCCAACAAGCTTCTTTTTCTTGTCTTTTATTAAGTATATGTGCCATACTTTGATATGATTGGATGATGTAAGTATTATGGGAAGAATAATGCTCATGAAAGACAATTGGTTTGATGTGTGATTGACAAAGTATGGTTCCCCATACCCTCTTCTTACATCTGGCCATTAGGGTATCCTTTTAAGGCCTTGTGTTGTCTTCTCACTTGTTTAAAAATTAAATTGATAAATTAAAAAGATAACTTATCCTTATATAGTATAGGTTATGTTGATATATGAAAATCGTCTTATCACTAGCTTTTGATAGATTGTCAATTGATAATTGATTCCAACTCTCAATTAATAAGTTATTTAATGTGATTAGTCAGCTTATTTATCCATATGTAACATAGCTTATAAGTGAAAATAAGGGGATTGTCTTATATATAATTATTTTAGAGTTTGGTTCTTAAATCAATCTGTAAATTATAATTTGCTTCTCATAAAATTTTGAAATTTTCTAGAGTTGAATAAAATTTTTCAAATTAAATTCTCAATTAGTCATTTAGGGTTATAGGTTCTTAATTATCTTAGGGTTTAAGGTTTTAGGTGACTTAAGGTCTGTTATTCTTGTATTCAAATTTTTATCGATAATGAACTTTTGAATGGAAAAACTAAGTTTGTTTTCAAATATAAACTAAAATTCTTAATTTAGTTGATCTTTTGGTATAATCGAGAAGTACTCTTAATCACATGTCCCTTAAGTAGCAGGGTTTATAAAACTCCTCTACTTTGCCCCTCTACCATAAGGCATGTAAAACCATTCAGCCATTATAAATAATAGAAAGAAAAAACATTCAATTTATCTAGTTTAGTCTCAATAAGCACAACTATATTTGGCATATACTCCTCTAATACTTAAACAATCACTTTTCTTTTTTTTTTTTTTAAATATGATGATAGTTTGATAACATATGATTTTACACATTATTCCTAACTTAGAAGCTGCACTTATGCACAATTAATTAGATTTAGTTGATCAAAAAATTAGTAAAATATATAAAATGTGCTTAAAATAGATCAACCATGCCTAATTGATCCAAAAATAAAAAAAAAAATTGAAATTGCATTAAAGAAGACTTAATCTAGAAGTTCCTTTTGCAAGTTATAAGTGGCATAGCATCTTGATGCCAAATCAACATGATAGGAATCGAGGTTCGAGTTCACTTAGGGCAAATAAGAGAGTGAGTTAAGGTAACCAAACCTAAACCAAGAATATATGGACAAATTAAGATAACAAGAAAACTTAGTGGATGGAGATATTGCATAGGTGGCCTAATGGCTATAGAAATGACCGACTTTATGGTGCTTTATCATATTCGAATAAAGATGGACAAAATACAGGGGCTATCAGCCTAATGATTTGAAATCAAATCAGCTTGCTAGTTTGTAGCTGAAGTGTAGCTAACCCAATGACTCCAAACAAGACCAGCCTACTGGTCATGCTTCAACGAGTACGTGACTTGTTTCTTCTATTACTTAATTGTATTTTATTTGCTTTATTTTATTTACAAAACTCTTGCAATGTTTTGTAATGAGCTTATCTAATTATCACTTTTGTCATTGTAAACCCTAACTCTTTTAAGAGTATTAATCAAAGTAAGATTATCTTCACTTGTGTTATCAAACCTTGTCAATCAAAATTAATATCGTTTTTGGTGATTACATTAGTTTGGGCTTCTTTACATGAGTCATATCATAGTCAACCTAACTAAACCATTATATTTCCTTATTTCGTGAGATATATCGGATGGAATTACAGTACTGTTTGTGCTTAAGATCTATGGCAATTCATAGTGGTAGCAAAGTAAAGGTGCAATGCATAGGGAAATGGTAAGTTTAGATTTATATCAATTTATCTTATTATGTTGTTGTTGTTTTGCAGGATTTGTTGTTAGAGGTTACAATTTGAATTGCTATGTGAATTATTGTGATTAATTATTAGGTTTAGTTGATTGGTTGTTATTATTGATTATTGTGGAGGTAGGTTAGAGTCATGTTGTGGTATTGTGGTAGATTGTATGAATATTGTATTGTAGGTATTCATTGATATTCATAAGTGAGGTCCTTTATGTGTTTACTTTCCAAACTCTAATAATATTCTGTCATGGCATATGGAGGTAGATATGGGTATAAATTTCTTGAGAAATTGAAAGTAGAATTTCTACAATTTGATGGATATGGTTCTTCAAATAAATACTTAAATTAGGAGTCCCAAATAGATGAAAATTTTTCAGAACATCCATATCTTAAATATAAAGAAGAAAGAATTATTTAAGAGTGACTTATAGTTTATGCAAGATAGTAGCAAAAAATTTAAATGATGTAGTAAATTATGAATGGACATGTTGAATATGTTTTATTGAAAGATATAAAATCGTTTGAGGAGAAAATTTGTGCCTCCTAACTATCGAGATGTATTGTATGAGAAATTGTTGAATTTGAGGCAAGGATGTATGAGATTGAAGTATATGCTCAATAGTACAAAAATCTCTTTAGGTAGAGTGAGCTACAGGAGTCTTGTCAACATACTATAAAGACATTTGTGAGAGGTTTATAATGTGAAATAGCTAATACTATTGAATCTCTCAAATTTACGACAATGAATGAGGCTATACAGGAAATCCTAAGAGTGGAATCTCTTTATTCCATGTGATCTACCTAGCTTAAACAATTGAATCAATTGACAATATTGCAGGCTAATTGTAGGAAGCAAAATAAATGAAAAGATCTTGAGCAGAATCAAGATCAAGTTGCAATGACATCAAAACATATCAACAAGAAGCAAATTAAGAAGTCCTTTAAGTGTCAAGGTTATGGGCACATCGCATCAAATTTCCCAGATAAGCGAGTTATTGTGATTGAAACTCTAGTTTTAGAAAATGAAATAGTTAATGATAAGAAGAAGGACAGTTCCAGAGTAGACATGGAACAATAAGTGCAAAGTAATGAGTCAAACGAGAAATTTCATGTTGAGGCAAAGAACATTAGCAAGTTGAAACATATGATGCTACTTTTAGTTACTTAGTCCAAAGTCCCGGAGCATCCAATAAATGTGGCTCAAAGAACTAATTTATTCCTTACTTGATGTCTTGTGAAGAATAAGACATTTTCCTTGATGGTTGATAGTGAAAGTTGTATTAATAATGCTTCTACTAGTTTTGTACATACGTGGGGATTGAAAATGATTCCTCATCCTCATCCTTAAACTCTAAATTGGTTTGGTGAGAAGGGAAAACTTTATGTCAATAAGTAGGTTCTGGAACTATTAAAGATTGAGGTTATGAATATGAGTTTCTATTTGATGTCATCTTGATGGAAGTAGCACATTTATCATTAGGATGATCATAGATGTATGATAGGTGAGTAACTTATGATGGCTTCAGGAACATCTTTATTTTTATTAAAGATGGAAGGCATGTTTTGAAACCTATGTTCACATATGAAATCAAGCACAAGCAAAGGGCTTGAGGCAAAATGAAGGAAGGCTAACCAACTTTGTTTGCATGGAGTACTATTTCTCGATTTTGCAAGGTCTAAGAAACCTAAGATTTGAGAGCAAATCATTTGTAACCCCAGGAAGATTATAGGAATTGGGGTTTGAGTTCACTTAGGGCAAACAAGAGAGCAAGCTAAGGTAACTAAACTCAAACCAAGAATGCATGGATAAATTAAGACAACAAAAAAGACTAAATAAATAAAGATATTGCATAGCCAAGTTGATGCTATTTTATCAAATGCAAACAGAAGATGGATAAGGTATAGGAGGTGCCAGCCTAATGGTTTGAAATTAAATTGGCTTGCCAATTTGTGGTTACAGCGTAGCCTCTTCAACAACTCCAAACAAAAGCAGCCTATTAGTTACACTCCATCCTGAAGGAAACTTATTTCTTCTATTACTTAACTATATTTTATTTGCTTTATTTTATTTACAAAAGTTCCATTATTGTAAATATAAATACTCTTGTAATGTTTTGTAACGGGTTTATCTAATTGTCTCTTTTATCATTGTAAACCATTACTCTTTTGAGAGTATTAATCAAAGTGAGATTGTCCTCACTTATGTTATTGAATCTTATCAATCAAAATTAATATTGATTGTGGTAATTCCACTAGTTTAGGTTTCTCTTCGTGTGTCATATTAGAGCCAACCTAACTAAACCATCATATTTCCTCATTCCATAAGTTATATTGAATTTGGAATCACAACACTATTTGTGCCTAAGAATTATGGCACATCAATAGAAAGACTAGAGCTGAATTAATGATCAATGCCTACATACTAATCAAGTAATCATCTAGACACCACCTGACAACCTAAGACACTTAGGTACTATCACCACCATTTGGACACTAGAGGTAACAAAAGTCTATAAGCGTTTCTCCTCACATTTGGATGTCATTCTTCCAATGTTTGGATGCTAACTCAAAAACCCTAGCTATCATGTATCCTTGTAAAACACTAATTAAAGAGTTGTTGACATCTGTTTATTGTTCTGATGCCCTCCTATCTACTTTTAAACATTAGTTGAATTTTTATAAAAGTTGTAGAATGCAATAGTAGAATAGAGAGACGCATTTTAATTCCATGTTCTTGTATTGTTCTTCTTAGAAGTTAGGGTTTAAGCAAGTTAGGCTTAGTTTTAGTGTAGGTTATTAAATTATTGCTTTTTGGATACTCATGAACATATTATAATCATTACTATTGATAGTTAGTTTTTGCTTAACTTACACTCATCCTTTTGTCGGTCGAGATGTCGGGTAATCGACTCTCTCGGCATTCGCACTCTATAGAAGACACACGACAGTTATGTCGAGTACAAGAAACACTCCTGGTTTGAATTTGAATCTATGGTGTGAAAGTTATTATGAGTACGGTTATATTTTATAATCGCTTGCTATCCCTACATATTAGGAGATATCAAGTCAAGAGGTCTCCATGTGTCTTAATAATTACCCTGACAACTACCTTAGACATAAAAAATGTCTATAAATACCGAAAAGAAACTCTGTAAGAGCTCTCGGACACTTCTTATTCATATACTTATTATACTAAATCACTATTCTAACTTAGGCATCGGAGTTGCCACAACGGACTGGCCCCAATACCAAGTATTTTACTCTCTTTTGTAAGATTATTTTCTCATCTCAAAATTCACCAACAACATTTAGTGCCATCTATTTTTCTCTAAACATTATTACACGGCTACAACTAAGATGATGCAAAGTGCAAGTGCTGGTACTTCCTCCCAACACCTTGAAGGAGGGAGTCGCCATGCTGATGAACAACAATTGGCTCAACCTTTATCTCAGTTTAGCCAAAGAAAATTTTGAGTTAAACAAAAAACATGAACAAGTCCTTAACCTTCTCCATAAAAGTTTTCACCCGAATTAGGAAGAAGAGCATGGTGATCATGATGCCAATAGTATCGACGATTCCATTTATTCACCCAAATTGCCAAAAAAGTAAGTTGAGGTTCCAGCGTGACCCATAGCTCCTGCTTTCAAAAAGATTGATAAGGGTAAGCAACCGTAGTACGTACATCATACGGGCCTTCGCATGTTAATACCCCTATTTCAGTAACCAAATAGTTTCAAATCAAGAAAAGTCCTTTTATCCCAAAGATTTTGGAAGAAGTAATACCTTAGCCCATTAAGTTAACTCAATTCGAAACATATGATGGAATAAAGGACCCTGAAGACCACTTGAAGTACTACCGAACACTGGCCAAGTTGCATGGTTGAAGCAACGTGGTGGCTTGTCAAGCCTTTCCCTTAACCTTAAGAAATGCAGCCAACACATGGTTCAAACACTCCAAGCCAAATACCATTTCATGTTTCGATGAATTAGTAGAAGTGTTTCTTCAACACTTCCTTACTAGTAAACTTCTTGTTAAGGATTCTTCAATCCTGAACATCATCAAACAAAGGTCCGATGAGTTAATCAGGGACTATTTGGCCAGATTTATGGTTAAGATGGTCCAAATCCCAGAACTGGATATGAGTATGGCCTTTAACACCGTAATCGATGGAGTTAAGCCTTATGGAAACTTTTTCAAGTCTCTTGCAAAGAACGAGCCAAAAACTTTCGCTAAGTTTAAGGCTAAAGCCACCTCATACATCCGGCAAGAAGACAACATAAAGGCATAACGAGAGGCTGACCAAAGCAGAGGAGATGGAAAGAAAGACAAACAGAAAAATGCTAAGGATAGACTTGGTACGGACAACGATAATAGTTCAAACATCGAGAGGAAGAGATCGAGGATCCTGACATTCTAATCCCACACACCTGTTAACTGTCCATTGGCTGTGGGGAGAGAAGTGTCCTCCATTGTTTGGAAAGAATGAGAGAGAATCCCTCAGGAAGAAATTCAAACAAGTACTGCAACTTCCACCGTAACAAGGGTCATAATACGAATGAGTGCATTTAACTCAAAAATGCAATTAAAGATGTAATATAATGTGGGAACTTGCAAAAATTTCTAGCACATGATGCTAAAAGAATCAAAAGACTGTCTTAGAGGAGAAGAGAGGAACATGAGGATGACATTTGGTTAGCAATGGCCATGAGAGAAGCAAGGGATGTTAACCCCAACAGAGTACTCAACGGAGTAATTAATACAATTGTCGGCAGATCTAGTATAGGCTAATCAAGTTCTTCGAACTCAGGGAAGAGGATTTTGAGGACATATGGAGGCCGTACGATGATGCACTTGTCATCAATGCAAGAGTCGCCAACTTTGAGGTCAAGAAGATTCTTATTGACACAGGAAGTTCGGCCGATATCATTTTTCAACATGCCTTCAATCAAATAAGGCCTAAGATCAAAACACAGCTATGGTCTTATAAGTATGACTTCTATACTTTTGATAATCAACCTGTCTAAGTAGCCGGTGTTATCTCATTGCTAATACAAATCGGCGATGACCAGCATGTTGCAGAGGACAAAGTGGATTTTCTCGTCGTCAAATGTCGGTCCCCTTACAACATGATAATGGGATGGGAATGCTAACCTTTATTCAGCATCGTCCTTTCAATAACACATCTAAAAGCTAAGTTTTCCACTCCCACGAGGGTCGGCGTATGCAAAGGGGATCAGCAATCGGTACACTCCTTATATATAAGGGCTTTGAGGTGAAACAAAGTGTTTCAAGTCAAGACCTACCCAGAAAGCAAGTCAGTTGGTAAAAAGAATGCCGATAATGATACAGAGGAAATTCCTTTGGGAAATGATCCCAAGAAGACAATAAAGATAGGATAACCCATGTCAGCAGATGTCCGACAAAGTTTGATTAACTTCCTACAAGCTAATGCTGACGTGTTCGTAGAGTCACCATTAGACATGCCGGGTATTTTGAGAGACATTACGGTACATAAGCTACAGATTGACACGAATGTAAAGGTGATCCAACAGTAAAAGAGACATTTTGCATTAGAGAGATAAGCAGTAATAGAAGAAGAGGTCTAGAAATTATTGAAGGCAAGATTCATCTGAGAAGAGCCTTATCTGACTTACTAGAAAATTGTGTGCTAGTCAAGAAGTCTAATAGCAAGTAGCGAATGTGCATAGACTTCATGAATCTCAATAAAGCCTGTCGCAAGGATTGTTTCCTACTGTCAAAAATTGATCAAATGGTAGATGCAACTAAAGGACATGCATTACTTTCTTTTATGGACGCTTTCTTTGGTTACAATCAAATTAGGATAGACAAGGCAAATGAAGTCCATACATCTTTTGTTACTAATTTTAGAACGTACAGTTATATGATGATGCCCTTTAGGTTAAAGAACATTAGTGCTACATACCAGAGATTAGTAACGAAGATGTTCAAATCTCAGATTCATAGGAATGTTGAAGTATATGTAGATGATATGAGCATGAAGGAAGATTAACATCTTATAGATCTAGAGGAGACGTTTACCACATTGCAGAGATATTACATGAAACTCAACCCATAGAAGTACGTCTTTGGCGCAACATCAAGGAAATTTCTCGAGTATTTGGCCACACGACGCGGCATCGAAGCCAATCTGAGAAATATTGAAGCCATAAAGAATATGAAATCACCTTACATGGTCAAAGAGGTACAAGAACTCACTGGGCGAATTGCCGCCCTCAATAGATTTGTGTCGAGAAGTACTAATAGGTGCGCAAAATTCTTTAAAATTTTAAAGAATCTAAAGGAATTTAATTGGATCGAAGATTGCAAAAGAGCTTTCAACAAGCTTAAGGAATTTCTTGCATTGCCCCTAATACTCTCGACACCCATTCTTGAGGAAAATTTATACTTGTATCTATCAATCAGTTGTCAAGCAATTTCCTCTGTATTAGTCTGAATTGATGGCAAAAATTATTGACCCGTTTATTACGTAAGTCATGTTCTGTAAGGGCCAGAGCTTTGGTACACAAAGATAGAAAAATTTGTATTGGTTGTAGTTCTCTTAGCAAGAAAGTTGAAGCCATACTTTAAATCTCACCAGATTATTATCCTCATCGATCAACCATTGCGACAAGCATTGTAATGGCCTGACTCCTTAAGGAAGATGATGAAATATGCCTTAGAGCTCAGTACCCATGGTGTACAATATAAACCTAGAACAGTTCTAAAGGCCCAAGTACTGGCAGATTTTGTAGCTGAATTCACTGGAGATGAAGACTGTATAGAGATTTCCAAGAAACTTATCTAGTTTATCTATGTCGATGGTTCTTCAACACGAGAAGGAAGCGGTGCAAGCCTAATTCTTCAAGATCCCCATAATGTCAAAGTTCATTATGCTCTGAAATTTGGATTCCCAGCCAGTAACAATGAAGTCGAGTACTAAGCTCTAATCGCCAGATTAAAATTGGCTAAAGAAATTGGTGCCGAGAAACTCAAAGTGTTCTCTGATTCCTAGCTAGTAGTAAATCAAGTTACTGAAAGTTATGCGACAAGAGAAGAAGAGATGTACAAGTACCTATTGGTGGTACAAACGCTAGTAGAGGAATTCCTATCTTTTTCTATTCACAAAATTCTGAGAAGTAAGAATATTGTTATTGACAAGTTGTCGAAGTTGGCCAATATGGCATTCCTTGAGTTAGATAAGAAACTTTTCGTTAAATTTCTCCCGTATAAAAGCTTATCTAATCTCTCGCAAAGCTGTGAGTTAGCTCCTTACCCAAAAGAAGAATCCTGGATGGATTCCCTAGTGAATTATCTAGAAGAAGGTACTGTCCCTAACGACAAAACGGAGGCGTGAAGATTGGCTTATCAGGTTGTGAACTATACGTTAATTAATGGTTGGCTATACAAGTGTAGCATATCTTAACCTTACCTTTGATGCCTTTCCTCGAAGGATGCCCAAAGGGTATTATCTGAACTTCATGGTGGCATATGCAATAATCACATAAAGGCACAAACATTGTATATTCGAGCACTGCAACTCGGCTATTATTAGCCGACTATGAAAGAAGATGCAAAGGATGTTGTCTAGCAATGTCCTTAATGCTAGAAACACGAGTTGCTGAGTAAAGCTCCCATAAGTGAATTATGTAGCCTAACTAGCCCTTGGCCTTTTGCCTTATGGGGGCTAGATATTCTCGGACCCTTTCCCAAGCCTACCGCCCAACAATAATTCGTCGTTGTCGTTATGGACTACTTTACCAAATGGGTTGAGGTTGAGGCTATGGCAAAAATCACAGAGCAGAAAGTGGAAGCTTTCATCTTCAATGCCATCATATTAAGATTCAGAGTTCCCTACATGATAATTATAGATAATGGCCTGCAGTTTGACAACAATAGGTTTCGAACATTTTGAGAAAGGCATAGCATTCAACTTAATTATACATTCGTAGCACGCCCTCAAACAAATGGACAAGTTGAAGCTATAAACAAGATCATATTGAACAGCCTGAAATGGAAAGTGCATCAAGTCAGGGGGAAGTGGGCCGATGAACTACCAAACATCCTATGGGGATACAGAACCACTCATAGAACTACAATGGGAGAGACACCATTTAAGTTAGCAAACGGCATTAAAGTCGTATTGTCAATTAAGTTTGACTTACCTAATCTATGTGCACATAATTTTGACCTTATGCTTAATCAAGTCGAATTGACAACAAATCTAGACACTATTGAGGAAATTCTAGACGTTGCAAAAGACAGGGTCATGGCGTACCAACATAGAGCAACAAGATACCACAATTAAAAAGTTAAGCATAAGGCTTTCCAACTTGGAGATCTAGTTTGCCGTAAGATGGAAGCAATAGGTACACGAGCAAATCAAGGATAGCTCGGCTCGAATTGGGAGGATCCTGTCAAAATCTAAGAAGTCATGATGAGGAGGCTTATCGACTAGAAAGGTTGGATGGATCTATCATCCCTCGAGCTTGGAATGTTAATAATCTAAAATTTTATTTCAATTAATGTCGAATGACTTCTGCCATCACTCATTTGGTGGTAGCCAACATGCTTATAAGACTTATTTACCATAATTATATATTTGAAGTCTCATTATGTTTTGGTTATAATTGCCGAATGAACGAGTTCTAGGTTGCATGGCAAACCAACTGATCTAAGTTCTAGCCTAACGCAGTAAAAGAACTATATAAATTAACTATACGACCAAGTAATGCGGCTAGTCCATACCTCAAATAGTTAACGGACAGTATAAAACAATGGGTATGTGAAATAAAACATACCTAGAAGCGATGGGCTTATGAAATGAAATAGGTCGAAAGTTAATAAGGCGTGTGAAATAAAACACACCAAGAGACAATAGGCATATGAAATAAAACAAGTATCGAAGCGATGGGCTTATGAAATGAAACAGGCTGAAAGATAGCAGGGTGTATGAAATAAAACATGCCGAGAAACAAATGGAGTGAATTAAAGGATACCGATTATAACGAACCAACAGTATCGTTGTCGTGATAGGTCGCCGTGTACCGTATAAAGGTCTATTATCAACCCCCTTGCTGATCATAGGCCTTTCATACGACACACAAGGCTCCTTCAACTCTACGTTACCACTAGGCCCATAGACAAGTAATATAGAGCAATTTAACTAAAATTACTTCTATGTTATAAATTAACTAATTGTATGGGCTCGTAAGACCCACACCAAAACAGTATTACAAACGAATGCAGTTCATAACGGAACTGCATAAAATCTAAGTAATGCATAAATACATGAAAGTATCTAAATATCTATTACAAAATATCCTCTTCGCTCTCTGATCGCTCCAACCCGTTTCTACCCGAGACTTACCACGGGCATGCCTCGGCCCGGATTAACGAAGAGGTTCTCCTGCACCAACAGAAATCTATAGGGGAGTAAGCTTACGCTTAGTGAGATAAATGCCCTCATCAGTACCACAAGGCAGAAATTTCTTAGATGCACAATCATATGAATGCATGAACAAACAGTATGACATACAACGCATTCAGGGACCTAGGAACTGCATACGACTCAGAATTTCGCCCCCTGAAGTCGGGGTTTGGAGATAATTAACCGACCCAAACCAAAATCCGGGTTCTAGACCTTGGGTTTTATTTCATTTGCACTATCGTGTTCATACCAAAACAAAACTCTACATATATATATATATATACATATACTTCCTTTATCAAAATCAAATCATATCCTTTAAAAATCCCAAGTCTAGCGGTGTGGTGGCCCTCGCAGTCCACAAACACACGCCCTAAGCAGAAGCCACAAGACTCGGCCCCTCGCCGACGGTTGGCGTCTCCTAGCGCCTAGTAAGCCCATCAGCTTAAGATAGAGACTCAATATATATGATGGCATAGCTAGTGCCCAATCCTACAGGAAACTCGTATTCCTGTGAGTCCCTTCCCATCTTCTGCGTGAAGCGGTAGTCGGTGTTATCCGTATGCAATATGGGGAATGCATGATTCATTTTGAGTTCTTAATCATATAAGTGATTAACTTGATTTTCAGGGTGATCAACCAATTTCATTCCATACAATTCACAAATATATATTCATGCAAACAATTCCCAATTATTATATATAATTAACAAGTCATCACACTCATCCATAATTTCATACACATGCATCTCCCATATCCCACAAGCATCCAAATTTACAAATATAAGATTAGGTGCATCTACTTTACAAGCACAATCAAGTAAAGAGTCATCGGGAATTTACTCACTCTGCCATGTGGTTCAATCAAAGTAGTCCGGAGGCAAGTCGTCTCCGAAAACAGTGTCCCCTGGTCATTGAAATAATTTTTATAAGGAATTGAAGCAAACTTAAGAAACTATGTAAATTTTTCTTAAGTTATATTCTTAGCTAGTTCTCGGAATTTTTCCGGTTTTTACCTAAAATTCAATCGCGCATAACTTTTTCGTTTTAAATCCGATTTTTATGATCTTATAGTCAATCTTCATCGTTTTCGAGTGTACTTTAACGTGGTAAGGTTATATTTTCGAAATGAGGTATGCAATTCTGTCCATGGGTCAGAACAGTAGTGTTCCTCATGTGTTGGAGTGTTTTTAGGCCTTGTTTGGTAAATGGGCCTTTGATAACTTGAGGAATCCTTTGGGCTTGACCCTTAAATTTTATCCTAAGCTTAAAATACTCCTTGAGATCAGATTTACAACTTTGATTTATATTCCTAAGGCTAACAACCACTTCTTGGGCCCTTTAGTGAGCTTAAGTTATCAAATGGGCTTGTTTTTAGTTCAAACTAAGGTTCATGACTTTGGTGGGCTTATGGGGCCTTAGGTAGATTTCTTATGGGCTTCAAAGCAACCTTTCTTGGTACCTTAAGGTGCTGATCAGATTTTTATTGAAGGCCCATCCTAAAGTTTTAGGCTCGTTTTGGGAGTTTTAAGCTCGTTTTGGGAGTTTTAAGCTCGGTTTTGAGTTTTAGGCTTTATATGTCTACTATACTTGCTTTAGTTATTCTTTTCACTTTGTTCTTTTACTTTTATCATATTTTTAGGCCTTATTTTCCCATGTTCCAGATCTGTTCATGTTGGTCTTAAGGGGTCCTCACTTGGTTTTTCAACTTGTCTCATCATTTCCTTAAGTTTAGGGGTAGATTATGCACTTAACTACTTGTATACAAATCTCAACTTAAGTTTCCTTCCATCAAATGATCCTTTAACTCATGTTCCACATAAAGAAATAAAAGATCTCTTACTTAATACAACTCCCATATCATGGCTCATGTCATACAAAGTTGGTTTCTTCATAAAACTTCATGTGATGGATTTTTCCTTAACTTAAATCTAGATTTGAGCATGTTTAACTAAATGGAAACAAAATCAACATTCAAATGGCCATGGAACCCTCACGTCCAGCATGTATATCCTCCATTAAAATTCTCATTTCAAGGTTTCCTTAGCTTAAAATCTTCCATTCAAAGCATTAAGCAAATGTCCATACAAAACACCAACTTTACATGCTCATATTTCAACTTCATGTAATGGTTTTAGGGTTTGTTTCTTAAAACGAATTTTTGTGCTATAACAACTCAAACCTTACTCATATCTTCAAGAAATCCAAGTCTTCTAACATAAATATTAATCCACACATCACAACAATCACTTACTCGTCCTTAACGCAAAGTTTGGTGGTTGTGCACTAAGGTTCCTCTTAAGCCTTTAACTTTGCTTCCTCCTTTTTGCTTACCTTTTGAAACCCGAATTCTTTGGTCTTTTGGAGAGGGGTTTATGAAAGATTCTAATGGTCTTAGATGATCTTAAATGATGAAAGAAAATGGCACATGAACAAAGAAAAAAAATGCCGTGAGTTGAAGCTTCAAAATGGAAGAAAATGGATTTTGTGGGGTAAAGTTGTTTCCCCTTTTTATGTTTGTTTTAAAAGAGAGAAAGATGAAGTGAAAGTGAAATTAAAAGTGAGAGAAATGGGGAGGAGTGCAGCCGGTTGGAATGAAGAGAGAATGAGTGTTTAAATGCCTTGAAAGTATTGTCTTAAAGCTTACAAAAAGTCAACAATTGCAACTCTTGATGATGTAAGCATTAAGGGATGAATAGTGATCTGTAAGAGGAAGTGATTGATGGGTGAATGACAAATGCATGGCCCCCCTTTCTCCCCTTTTTAGATCTGCCATGGGAAGTCTTTTAATGGCATGGAGTGGTCTTGTCACCTTTATTAAAGTTAAGCTCATGATTTCTTGTGAAAATTTGTCCATATGTAGTATAAGTGAAGAGGTGATAAGGAAATTGTCTTATCACTAGATTTTGATAAGTTATCAATTGATAATTGATTCCAACTCTCGATTGATAAGTTATCTAAGGTGATTGGTTGGTCTACTTATTTATGGTGTAAGGCTTATCCATGAAGATAAAGGCATAGCCTTATAGAAAATTGTTTTAGGATTTTCATCTTACATTGTTTTGTGATTTATGATTTGATTTTTGTAGAATTGTGAAATTTTCTAAAGTTGAATAAAATTATTCAAACTAAATTATCGATTAATTATTTAGGGTTAAAATTCCTTAATGGTCTTAAGGTTTAGGGTTTTAAGTAGCTTTAGAGCTCGCAGTTCTTCAAGCTCAGGTTTTATCGACAATTGGCTTTTGAATTGACAATTGGCTTTTGAATTGTAAAAATTTAATTTGTTCCTAAATATAAAATTAAGTTTTTGGTTTAGTTGATCTTTAGGAACGTTCGGGAGGTACTCCTAATCAAGTCTTAGGCCTACTAAAAGTAGGGTTTACACCGATGAATGAGAGTATGAAACAACATGCATAAACCATACAAATTGTGAAAGCATAGTTACGTGAAAAGTCAAAAGCACTCGGCATTACCTTGATTATATTCCAATTATTAATTACACGAGAATGCAATACGCCAATACAACAAGTCCTACGACCTATTCTCAAATTTAGTAGAAGTGATTCTTAAGTCTTTGGTTGGGCCTTCGTCGATAACTGGGTTCTCAAAGCGGTTAACTTCCTCGGCAACTGGGTTCTCAGTGCAATTAACTTCCTGGGCATCAGCTTCATTGTCATTATCATTCATACTTTTAGCACCTATCTCATCGCCTTTATCTTTGTTGGCACTACTAACTTTGTTGTCGACGTCGGAAAAATCAAGACACAAGAGATCATAATTAGGATGAAACTTCAACACCTCCTCCCTTGCTGCTTAAACCCTCTCCAACAACTTTTTGCACTGAAGCCTCTTATATTGCCAATTGGGAGTGACTATATCGGGAGCCTCTTCAATTGAAGGTCCCTTCCTCATAGCCTCCTACAATTTGGCTACATGGCTTTATAAGTTCAAGTTGTTAGTCTTTAACTCCTTTTTCTGCATCCTAAGCTTATCTTCATCATCGCTCATCGTGCAAATAGTCCGGCCGAGGCCCTAGCACTCTTCCTCCTTCTTTTGTAACTCCTCTTTTAAGCTTTTGAACTTTTTGTACTCTTCTTCCATTTTAACCTTCATGCTAGAGATTTCATCAACGGTAAGGTCATGTGCCAATTTTTCGATAGCAAGTTCTTCCCTAAGTTTTCTCACCTCCATCTCAGCCTTAATCCTTACATTCTCGGTGGCAGCAATTTGGGCCTTTGATGCATTGTTCGCATCCTCAACTTTCTATAGCAAATTCAGTTATTATAATCAAGAATGATTGGATATTAAACAGATATAACTGAAGATATTACCTTCTTTGCCTCTCTATCAGTCTCGTCCAAAGTTATAAGAATGTGGTTGCTCATCTGGAAAAAGAATGTGTTAATTACCTAAACGAGCTTGATAATTAAAAGCAATGTTTATAGATACTCACATCATACAATTGGTCATGACATGGGCCTTATTGCAACCGTTGACCTTGTCGACATCCTTCTTAGTGATATTTTTGTCTTTCGAAAGAATGACCCCTTCCATTAAAGCCAAAAGTTTTCATCCTATCTCCTCGGGCCGAGTTAATGTCCAAAATCTGATGGCTCCAGCAAGGGATGAAGTATTCGCCGACCTCTTTGTTTGGCAAGAATTTGGCACTAGTGATGCTAAGAGCTTTAGAACACATTGCCTCCCTCGCTTTTTCATCCAAGCCTTTGGACTTCTTGATAGGTGGTTGGCCAGCAAGTTCCTTCCTTGGTCTTTTTTCACCACTTAGAGCCATCGTAATGACCTGTGATGAGCCTTTTGCGACAATGGCATTTGTATCCTCCTTGTTGGGGGTATGTCTCTCAATGCTCACTATTCCTGGGCTCGACGGAAGTTTGAATAATCACAATCGAAGGCTCCTCAAAATGAACCTCGGTTGGCTATATATTCTCATTTTCCTTCACTCTCTCGGCAGGACAAGAGATCTATGTAGCTGTCTGCTTTGTTGCAACTTCCTTTGCTGGTCTCTTTGCAACAATAGCTACTGAGGTGGTCCCCCTCCTATCAGCCTTAGACTTCTTAGCCTTAGCCTGAGCAAGTAGCTTTGCAGGATTCACCTTTCTAGTGCCCATACCTACAAGACGAGTAAATCAATTAATATAAACATGGGAAAAATATGAACTCATATTTTCTGTGCTAAGCAAAGGTTGAAAGGTCACTATTCTCCCCCAAAGTCTTAAGAACAACTTTCCTCATAGCTATACTCGACACAGTGATAACACATCGGCATACCTTCTTTTTTAGAAAATATTGCTTCGCCATTTTCATAACGCCATATAAGTCTCTTAGCGTCTTAGAAGAACATTTTGTTTCTCCTTCTCTCCTAAATCTTCTTTATTGCTGCTACATCATTTAGCATTAGATCTACATCCTTTGTATGTATCGACTCAGTTTATTGGGCCTAGAAGTCTAAGTCCTCATTAGACATTATTGACACGAACTTATCATGCCACTTGTAAATCTTAGATTTTAACTCGTCTATGAACTTACGCCCATGCCTTGCAGCAGCGAAGTACTACCCGTCAAGCTACTTATTGATAGTGAAGAAAAATCTAAACTGCTGAGGTGTAGCCTTGACCTTAACTTCTTTACATACTATTTCAAAAGCTGCCAAAAGTTGACATGTGTTGAGTAAGAACATACTTGGCGTGACTCTGAAGTAGTTGAAGAAGCTCTAAACAAAAGCCGAAAAAGGGAAGCGTAACCCAAAATCCAAATAGTTCAGGTATATATGGAACTCGAGCTCCCATGGAAAGCATACTCTCTCCCCATTTCTCAGCTTCCTCAAGTTCCATGTTTCAGGAAGATCTCGCCAGTACTGATTGTACTTTGTGACAAGAACTCTGTCGACGGAACTAGCGATCCCATTAGGGGAATCGCAAAAGTAGGCTATTATGTTGTACAGATATCTTGCTAAAGACCTCCTTTCCTTATCCTCAGGATAATTATCTACAAGAAGTTCATAAATCTAAGCAAGTTTATCCCACCTTGACTCTGTACTATTGGTCAAACCACCCAAAGAACACACCGCCTTGCTCCCATTTGGGGGGGAAGAGTGGCCTTAGTTTCCATTGCTTTAGAATTGGATAAAACAAGTTAACAAGCAACTTTGCGAACCATACCTAGACAGTTATATGAAATGAAATAACAGAAGTCGAAGAATGAGATTTTGAAGATTGGAAAATGAACAAAAATGTTAGGTGCAACTAGAGAAGTGAAATCTGATTATGAACAATAGCTTATATATGAACAATCCATTTTCATAACTACAAATTTGTTTTTTACAGTATTGATGCGCTAATATGATAGTCCCGCGGATTGTTGACGCGTGTCTCATGATAGAGATCTAACAACTAAAAACTTTCTGACAGTTATTAAGCCTGCAACAAAATAATGACCTAAGTGACAAATGTCATGCCTATAACTTTTTGGTTTCCCGAATGGGTGCGAGTTTTGAATTGCGACATTTCGGCTGGGATGTGATCTGTCCTACTTCTTATGTTACCTGGCATGAATCTAAAGAATCTCTCCCTACTCGGCCTCTGCTGCAATATATATATATATATATATATATATAACTCTCTTTATCGACTATTCAAACACAGGAGTTGGGGGGCAAATGTTGATAGTCAATTTTTGCTCAACTTATACTCATCCTTTCATTGGCCGAGATGCTGGGTAATCGACTCTCTCGGCATTCACACTCTGTAGAAGACACACGACACTTATGTCGAGTACAGGAAACACTCTTGGTTTAAATTCAAATCTATAATGTAAACAGTTATTATAAGCACGGTTATATTTTATAACCACTTACTATCCCTATGTATTAAGGGAGATGTCAAGTCAAGAGATCTCTACGTGTCTTAACAATTATCTTGATAATTGCTTTAGACACAACAACCATCTATAAATATCGAAAAAAAACTCTGCAAGAGCTCTTGAACACTTCTTATTCACATACTTACTATACTAAATCACCATTCTAACTTTAGACATTGGAGTGGGTGTACTGAACTATCCTCAGTACAAAGTATTTTGCTCTCTTTTGGAGGACTATTTCCTAACCCCAAAATTCACCAACAACAATTACAAACTTGGATTTTACTGGGTTAAAGTTGGTAATGTTGTGTAATGAACATCGTTGACTTTTTAACCCTTTCTTATTTTTTTTTTAATATTGAGGGTGTATTTTTTTATGAGTTTCTTGTGTATTCTTGTTGTCAACATCGTGAGCTAAATAGATTTCCTTAGGTTTATGATATTTTGATGGATCTTGTAGGACAAGTGACTTCATTTCAATATGTATTTATGTTTAAATGGAGGTTTAATATATTCTCTTTAAAAACTTGCTAAATTGCATAAGCATTAAGTTTGGCGAGTTTAGAACTTTCAAATTCCTAACCAAGGATTTAGAATTTTTAGGGAATTATAGGGTACTTTTAATAAATTGAGTGATCATTGGGTATATTGGAAATACTTGAATTCACTCACATAATACAATTGTAAATATGGGTCAAGAGATCAACCAAGCAATTGACACATATTTTCAACAATAGTATTTGGTTAATGACAAGAGCTAAATATTTAATTAGACATACCCCATAATCAAGCACATTCATTGTATAGTAAATCTCATACAACTAGTTATAGAGATGAATTCAAATGAATTCTACTAAAACCCATTAGAAGACCTTATAACATACTCGAGTTGACATACATGGCCATAAGGTTCAAAGGATTAATTACCACAAACTCACACAATGTGTTGCTAAGACATATGATTTCTTGTGCTAATTTAGCTTATTAGTTTTACTTTCTATAAAATCAATTTTCGATTGCTTAGTTTAAGGAAAAACTCGATTAGTCTAGTACTTAACACATTATCTCCCTTGAGATTAACCTTATCTTTACCACTATACTATGCTTATGACTAGTGCAACTTACCTGTTCATTTCTCGAATTTAAATTTTTGAATTGGAAGTGTAGGCAAGTGACGCCCTTAATAATAGATAGACTTAAATTTCTACACTTTCTATCTTTTCTATCTATCCATTCATTTCACTTATTTTATTGTGAGAATTGAATAATCATGCAATTTTGGCACCGTTGCTAAGAGCTTCAATATTGTTAATATTAATTGGTAATTGCCCTCTTAGACTAAGAACTTTTTATTCTCATTAGCGCCTTTGTTTGTTGATAGATTAGCTTAGTTAGCAATTTTCATTGATCTTTTATATTTAGTAATTCCTAGTTGTTTGTCTCCATTTTAGTAGTTAATTTGGTGTAGTCTTTGCGCATTTTCACTTAGCTTTGCCTCTTGTTAATTTAGCTTTTTGTTATTAGCTTAGCAGCTCTTTGTTTAATATATTTTGCTTCTTGTTAGATGTACACACTTATAAAGAAAATTTAAAAATAAGTTCTTAACTAGTGTGAATTACTTAGTTTTGTTCTTCTTAGTTTGTTACTTGTTACTTTTTTTTTTTATTTATTTTGTGTTTAATTTAGCATCTTGTTATTTTAGCTTATTATCAATTGCCTAATTTTTCCTAGTTTGGTAGTATTCATCTGGTTAATTGTATTTTATTAAGAAAACAAAAGATTTCTAGCTTTGTGCATCTTGCATAGTGTTGTTTATCTTCGCTTATCACTTGAAATTATTGTTGTTTTGTATTTAGTATAGCTTCTTGTTGGTTTAGATTCTTGATATTTGCTATATTTGTGCTTCTTGGTTAGTTTTTCACCTTGTAAGTTGCATTTTGTAAAGAAAAATCAAAAGCACTAACTTTGTTTTTCTTTTTCTTTTTTCTCTCTTTTTTTTTTTTTTTTACTTGTGTTGTGAGTTTAGTTTGTTTAGCTCAATGATATTCCTCCTTGGATTGTTTCTCATTGTTGATGTCGCTAGTTGTTGGTTTTAGTGTTAATTTCAATCTTTTTGCATTTTAGGAATTTTTCATTAAGGATTTTAGTGTTTTAGTTTGTAAAAATCTCTAAGTTTCAAAAACATCAATAAATATTTAAACTTTTCAAAAAATTAAAAAAGATTCTTTCTTTAGGTTTTTTTTTTTTTAGTGCTTGTTTAGTATAGAGTAACTAATTTAACTTTACATTTTTATTCTAAAATTAAAAGAACATTTTACTGGTGATTAAGAAAAATAGGAACAAATCTTCAGCATTTGAGAGATGGGGATAACCATGATGGACATAATAGGCAACTCATAGATGGAAATGGAAATGATAGGCTATAGTGGGACATAATTTGGATGTTAGTTGAATTTTTATAAAAGCTACGAAACACAGCAACAGATGGGAGAGATGCATTTTCACTTTATTTTCTGGCATTGTTCTTCTTAGAAGTTAGGGTTTTAGCAACTTAGGCTTAGTTTTACTGTAGGTTATTAAAGTATTGCTATTTAGAGACTTGGACAAAAACATAGATTTTGCAAGGTTCAAGTGGATATTATTGTGTAATCAACATTGGTGACTTTAAAACCCTTTCTTATTCCATTTTTAATATTAAATATGTGTTTCTTAATTTTTTTTTTAATTCTTCTTGTCCAAGATTTTTATAGATTTCTGATATTCTAATAGTGCTTCTGGTATGAATAACTTTATTTCAATATGTGCATGTGTTTAAATGGAGGTTCAGTGTAGTGCTCTTAGAAAACTTGCTAAATTGCATGACTATTGAGTTTAACGAGTATAGAATTTTTGAATGCCCGGCCAACAATCTAGAATTTGTTAGAGATTTCTAGGGTGTTTTTGATAAACTAAGTGAGCATTGGGTTTATTCTAAACACTTGAATTCATACAGTTATAAATATGAATCATGTGTTCGACCAAGTAATGACACATATTTTCAACTAGAGTATTTGATCAATGACAAGAACTAAATATTCAATTGATCGTATAGGAAAATACTCCATAATCGAATGGTTTCACTATATAGTGAAACCCATATGCTTGACCATGGAAATGGATTCAAGTAAATTCCACTAAAACCCATTCAAAGATCTTGTAAGATACTCGAGTTGAGTTGACATGAACTGCCATAAAGCCTAAACGATTAATAATCACAAACTCAGGTCTTTAGTAATTAGGGTTTCCATATGTTTTATTGTTCATTCAATAGACATTTTAGTAAACTAGTTTAAAAATGTAATCATAAGGACCTAGATTAGAGTAGATAGCAATTGAACTAGTTCTTGGACAACTCCAGTCTGTAGATATTATGTTATTCATTAATCTAGTGCATTTACTGGTTTTACTTTGCTTAAAAATTGATTTTCATAAAACTGTGCATTAGTAGTGTTGTTTTATACTATTTTGAAAAGCAAGTCGAAGTTCGTAGCCCCTAACATTCCATGCTGAAATCCTAGTATTATTCCTAATTGAAGTTGGTAGTTGATCATTGTCCATTTGTATTACCGACTTTCTATCTTAAACCATCTCATCTCCTACTAACCCTGTGCCCTTGACCTTAAGCTAAAAATTAGACAGTGTAGCTAAATACTCCTCCTGTAAACCCTGCAAATTTAGTTATTTAAGGTAGGATTGAACCCTAATACTATAGATGACTTGAAGAGTCATTAAAACCGAGCAAGATAAAAAAATTTAATAAATCATAAATTTAAATATATTATAACTAGTAAAAACCTTAGAAATTGATCAAAATCCTAAATCATATACTAAAACCATAAAACTGACTCACACATCATTAACTAAAAATGAACTCGAATTTGTTCGAAACCCTAAAATTATAAATATAGACTTATAAAATAATTAAATATTACTCAATAGTGATAAAATTATAGTCGATTGCAATTTTCGACAAATAGCCTATTCATATGAAATTATAACACTATAATAACTTGTAAAAATTATAGTTGTGCCGGATACTAATTAAATTGATAAAATTTCATGAAAATTTAAAAATTAATTTACGATGAGATTTGTTATAATTTATATGAGTCGAAAATTATATATATTTATTATTAATTTTTATTTTCTTTCTCTTTCATTTTCATTTTATCTCTTTTCTTTCTTTTCTTCTTTTTCCCAACTTTACGTTTTGGAATGGAATTCAAATTTAAGCCGCTTACATGAAGAAAAAATTTGCCACGTGTTGAGTGAAAAATAAAAGAAAAAAAAAGGATAATTACTTAGCTTAAATTTTAAGCTAACTCACATGTATAAAAGGAGGGAAAAAAAAGAAAAATTTTTGCACAAACCGAAAATATAAAAGAAAAAAAAAAGTGAAGGAGAGAAAGAAAAAGAAAGAAGGAAAAGAAGAAAGAAAAGAAAAAAAGAAAAGAAAAGAAGAAGGCAAAGAAGAAGAGGAATTAAATAAATAGGTAAGTAATTATTTTAGTAGTATAGATGTATATTATATAGTATACACATGTATAAATATAGTATTTGTATGGTATTTTTATGGTATTTTTACATATAACATTGCTATTATATGTCTATATACATGAATACTTAAATTTAATTATATATATGTATGTATAAGGTTAGGTATGTATACATGTATGTACATAGGTATATGGAAGAGTATGTATCATGTATTTGTTTTTTTTTAGAATACATATAATTAGTAATAAGTATTTTCATTACATAACTATAGTATAAATATATATGTATGTATCGTAACTATATAAATATATGTATACATGTATGATTATTTATATATATATATATATGTATAGTCGTACAGTATTTATAAATATATAAGTATGTATATAAGACATATGTATACATATATATATAATATAAGAATGGGTATTTGTATATTATTATATGGGTATATTATTATGTATAAATACATATATATATAAGTAGTATACCGAATATGTATTAGCATATATAATATATTGACTAAATTTGTAAATATGTAAGGTGTATATGTGTGTATGTGTATATATATATATATATAATACCGTGATTAAGGATTTTTGTAAAAATAAAATTATAACATATATTATAAGTATATATATTAATACATTATAAGTATATATATATATATATATATTAAACGTAAAAGATATAAATAATGGGAAAATGAGAAATAATAAAAATAATAAAGGCAATAATAATAATAATAATAAAGTAAAAATCTCAAAAATAGGAAAATATACTCAAAATAATAAAAATATCAAATATATGATTTAAATAATTATTAAATCATAAATATGTTAAGAAAAAGTGAAAATTAATATTTTATAATTTGTAAACTTAAATAATAAATTTTGTGATATTTTTATAGCAAAATTTAAATTATAAGTTATAACGTTCAAAATGGACCTCGTTATAAGAAAATACACTCGAAAACGATCAAAATGGATTATAAGATCATAACGATCCGAGCTAAAATGAAAAAATTACACACTATTCGATAAAAAGCTCAAATCAGCAATTTCACGTAACTAAATAAAGTAGACCTTACAAATTCTAGCATTAGTTAGCTTTAAATTCCCTACCTTACAAAATTTTCATTATTCTCAAGTGATTTCGATATCAACCTTGAGTTACCACCAGACTATTACGACCCCTGAGCTAGCCATGACTGAATGAGTGTTTCCTAATGATTCCATACTTGTATGTACTTGTAGTTAGTGAACATAAATTATGAATTATAAATGAATGTGTATGGGGTTGGGTTATGCTTGTGCATGATAATTGTTGTTGATGGTGAATTTACCTTAAATTGCAATAATATAATGTCTGTTGCATAGTAGATTCACTAGATTAATTATTTATGGCTTAGAATGATCACTAAATAAATAAGATTAAATTTTATTCAACTAGAAAAGTTAACTTAAATCGTGTATAAAGCATGCAACGCATAACTAATTCCAGGCAGTCACATTACACGAAAGTAGTGAGAGGCCATACGTAGGTTGATTATTGAGTGTTATTGATTTCGTATGGTACACACATGCAATATGACCTTACCCTAGCCCGCGGGATGACTAGGCGTTGGAGGCGCCAACCGCCTGGCTATGAGTCGAGTCCAGAGGCCTTCGTTTAGGGGTGAGTGAGGACTGTATGAACCTACTCACAATCATATGTAGAACTCGTTTTGATAAAGCTAGTAATGGATGTACCATTATATTTTAAATACAAAACGCGGAGTTTCGTTATGAAATAAGTTCTAATATGATATTCGGATCTGACTGTACCGATGAATCTCTAACCCTAACTTCAGATAGTATTAAATCTGAGTTACATGCAGTACCTGGTCACCTGCATGTATTTGATTGACATACTGTTTGCCATGCATTCATTTGGTTGAACCTAACTATTGTATGACTTGATTGATGTGTGGTTGAGGGAAATTAACTCACTAAACTTTTGTAAC
Organism: Lumnitzera racemosa; assembly: GCA_024138005.1. Lineage (NCBI taxonomy): Eukaryota > Viridiplantae > Streptophyta > Magnoliopsida > Myrtales > Combretaceae > Lumnitzera > Lumnitzera racemosa. The sequence goes on from JAMXBC010000003.1 coordinate 73,353,035, forward strand.
TTACTCCCCAATAGTTTTCTCTTGCAGGTTGCTAGACGATCGAGCATAGGTTAAGAACTGAAGGTTGAGTGCCAACGTCGAGATGCATAGAAGTTAGACTCTAAGGACAGACTATATTGTTCATTGGAATTATCGTATACTACATTTAAAGTTTGTGATTTTAGTAAGTTTGAGTTTTAGAACTTTACTATCCAATCTTATTATTTGGTAGGAGATACCGATTCTCTGCAGTTCTGTTGAACCGTGACTTATCGGATATCCATAGTCACATATATGTGATCGTAAGATAAGTAAATAATTAAATATAAACTTTAATGACTAATTATTTAGAATCTTACAATTTTTTACTTACAAAATAATTTTCAAATCATAGGTGCATATATGATACAAAAATTTGAGATAATCCTACTAAACCCCCTTTAAGGTTATAACACCTCCCTATCCCAAAAGACTAGAAGATTAGCGATAATTTTTCTTCAATAGAAAAGCTGCTAATTGCATGGTCTAAGGAACTTGAAGGTTCGATTATCCTCTCCTCAGTTTTCTACAATTCGTGGGGATGGTAGTTTTACCTATGAATCGAGATCGATATTAGAACAAAGTACTCCTTTTTTCTCAAATCCAATCACCATATTCCTCAATTTTTACTTGTAAATCATCCTTTTGCTTTTGTGATTCCGCATGTTTCATCATCATTTCACTCACAGTGAAAACATAGCGGTTTAATTGTTTTGTATTTGAGTATATAGGATTAATCTTTAATAATTAAGATATGAACAAAAGGCTCCTTAAAGTCTACTGCATTTGCTGTATAAGTATCGGGAGATAAAAAAGGATTAATACTTTCACCAATTTTTTTAAGAACATGAAAATCATAATATTCTAATACTAACTTTGGTATGTAAAAATAAATTGAAATGAAATCGCATTTTAAGGTTCTATTTCTTTTCTTATGTTTGATAGTGGATTTAGAGGCGGAATCGCGATTCCATAGAATTGATAATTCTAGCTTTATCGAGGAATCTAATCTAGTCTTTGAAAAGATGAAATCAAGATTTGATTCCTCGTTATTAATTATTATTAATTAAAATTACTTATTTAACCTGATATCTAATTATGGCCTCCAATAATCAAATATATTTCTTACAAATAATACTACATACACATTCCATTCCGTTCCATTTCATTCCATTCATTGGACATTTCCAAATATAAAATAGATTAATGATTCTATTTTTAATTTCATTCCATTCCATTTCATCTCGCTTTAATCTATTTTATTTTAAACCATTCCCACATACCAAATGTAATATGAAAGCAATTTATAAATAGTAACCCACAATAAAAGAAGAACTTAAAACTTGGGTTCCAACTTTCAAATTATTGAAAATTGACAATTTACTAACCAAGGTCCATCTCTGCTGCCTTTGTTAATTTTCGAGTTTGTTTTTGTTTGAGTTTCTATTTCCAATTATGAACTGGATTAGTTATTATATTCCTCAGAGACGGAACGACAGGTTGAAAATTTTAATGTCTTCAAAATAGAATCTTCTAAAGATTTTAGGCGTTTCTTTTTTTAAGCGAATGACTGAGAAGGACAAGAAAAGGAAGCAAGTGTTTCAGAGTAAACATCGACGCTTCAGTAACCCTAACGTTCATGTCAATAATCAGTTTCCACTTTTTTCTCCATCTTTATAGAAAATTTTCAATTTGATTCTGTCTTCCCCACCTAAATACACAAAAATTATTGCTTAATTTTATAGTGATATATATATATATATATATCAAACTTGTATATTTTATAGTGATATATATATTTATATGTATGTATATGTATATACAATTTGAACGAGAGAAAAATAATGATGGAAGTTTTTTAATTTTATAATTTTCATTATTTGGTTTAAGGGAAGTTGGAGTGCTGATAAGTAATTTATTTCAGATTTCAGAATCTCTAAAATGTAGAAACAATTTCCCTTATTATTAATATAGATAGACAAACAAGTATTTATGGATTACTGTTTCTATATTTTGAAGTTGCTTACTCGGTTGGTTCATTTCAGCTTCATATTGTATTTTTTCTTCTAAAATTATAAGTTTCAATTTCAAATTTTTAGAACCTATAACATATTCAATATTTACTCACCCCATTGAATAATTCTTCATAGATACTCATACCCATACTTTTTGTACTATTAAACACGGTTCTTAGGAAAACTATTAGAAAACTCTTCTCCCTTGCGTCAAGAGAACCCTTTTCATAGTAGACAGTTTCACCTCATCACAAGGAGAAAGGTTTCAACATTACTAATACGCCACGTGTTTTTATAAGTGATAAATAGATACCAATAAAATTACATGTAAAAATATAGACCCACTATCATTAATATACTCTATATGAAAATATTATTGGTACTTATCTATCACTTATAAAAAAAACACAATAAGTTTGTACCAGTGAATTCTTTTTCATCTTAAGGGGTTCTCGTTGTCATCAAACCCCTCCTAACGATCGTCATTACAATTTCACCCATATACACAAAGAAAAACATCTTTTCTCGTAAAGATCCACTAACAAACCCTAAAATCCTCGAAACATACACATCTTGATGTGGCCGTACAAAGGACGGACAAGGTCGGTTGTATCAGTGATGAGTCTAAACTTGTCGAAAGCTTAAAATGGAAGGTGATAAAAAAGGCATGAAAATAGAAACAGAAACAGAAAAGTAATCAAGCTAATACCTATGAATGATTTCAAGGATATGACACACTAAGGAATCTCCATAGACTTACAAACTAGCTCGATACGACATACGAGTAACTTAGTGAGGTCACTCACGACTAACCTTGCTCAAGGGTAAGGATAAGAATTATAGTAGAAGTAAGTACAGCAGCTCACAAAAGGGATAGTGTAGTATATTCAATATCAATTGATTTTTACAACTACAATGTATAAGGGTATTTATACTCAATAATTTAGGGCAACTTGCTAAAAGTGGAAAAGAAAAAAAAGGTATTGCCTAAAAAAAAGTAAAATACAAAAAATGATACAAAAGAGAATGTGGATGCAAGAAGCCTTGGTGGCAAATTATGTCATATGGGGGCACAAGACACGTAGTAGCTAGTTGTTGGAAGGGCGCCTGTAGAATCTAATAAATTAGTACAGCTATGCTGAGTAAGGTTAAGTTGATTAGTGGATGTTGAGCTGACTTAGGAATACTTCAAGACAGGTTCACCTTGGGCTTGATCCTAACAACTTAGAACAGGTATAGCCAAGCTGATGTTATCAAACAAGCATTCCTTAAGTCGACCCTCAAAAGTTATAGTTACACTTGGGAGAGCTTGGCTTAGTAGGGGTAACAGCTTAGTAGCCAGAAGTAGCTCGGACTCTTCAAGTGTGGGTTGGAGCGAAAGAATACGCTTGGCCATGCTCTCAAGCCCTCGAGCTTGGGCTCAAGTCAGAGGTCCAATAGTCTAATTCCTATCACTTCCCCTTTGGTGCCTTAACTTCCAAACCTAAGTACATTTTGTTATTGCAACTTTAATGGCAAGATTCCTCCTTTTTCTCTCTAAACCATCAACCATTACCACATTAAAACCTTCAATCCATTTTGTCCATTAGCCTTTTTCCGTTCATCAATTAAGGCATTGATTGGTTCAAGAATGTGGATTGCTTCATTTTCCTAATCAGATAATTGCTCCCTTCTAAGTTGCCTTATTTTTGTCATGTCTTTTGTGCTAATTTGGTTTTGTTGTTGCCCTTTAGTCTTATTCTTATGGTCTAATTTAGTCTTACTTAAAACATTTGCTACTTTATGTTTCCAATGTGTTTGATTATTAAGGGTATAGTCTAGTAAAGTGTGTAATCACATTGTGTCTTCATAAAGTATGTTTCCTTTTTCTTCTTTTTTTCTATTTTCATTGCTTTGAGTTCTTTGGCTTTATACCTGCAAAATGGACATGCCCAACATTGCTTTAATCTAAGATGTAGGTAATAGCATTGATACTAATATACTAAATGTTCATACAAGCAGAAGTTGTAGGTAAGTCTAAGACAATTATGGTTATTGCAAGGTTATGTCAAAGAGCGTTGAGAACAAAGCTATTGTGATATTGATGTTGAAGAAATCATGGAAAAATTATGGTGGATATGAACTTATACTATCGAAAAAGAAGTTATATGTGCTATCACACTTATTGTTTGCTGATGATTCCTTATTCTTTGTTAAAGCATCTAATGAAAATGCTTTGATCCTGAAAGATATTTTACAAGATTATTACATTGTTTTTTGTCAAAGGATAGATTTTTAGAATTTTAGACTCTTCTTCAATAAGAAGACCACAAACCAACCTAACCCTCCAAATACACACACACACGAAAAAAAAAAAAAAACAACAGAAACAATGGAGGAAATTGCAATATCATTAGATGTTTCCATTTTAAGAAACTCAAGTAAGTGTCTAAATTTACTAACTATGTAGGGGGAGAGTAATACCAAAGCTCTAAGGTTTGTCAAGTATAAGATTCACCTTAAACTCATATTGGAAGAGGTGCTTACCTTTTACTATTGGAAGAGAAGTGGTACGAACCATGATCAAGAACAGACAAGGCCGGTCGTTAGATAGGTCCAAGCTTACAAAAAGCTTGAGAAAGGTTTAATAAGGAAAGATACGAAAAGAGTGACAAAGACGAATGAAATAGTAAGTAAAAACCTACAAATAGTTCCAGAAGATATGATGCATCAATGAAACTTCCAAGGACTTATGGCACAATTCTATATGATGTACAAATTGGTCCAGTAAGGTTACTTAATACCTAACCTTGCTTAAGGGAAAGGATAAGAGTGATGTCGAGAGTAAACAAGCAGTGTTTACGTAAGGAAGAAAGTACTCAAGTGTATTAAAGATTAATCTACTTCGTTATAGCTACAAATACAAGTGTATTTATACTCGTGAGTTAAGGCAACTTGCCCAAAAGGAAAAGACCATAAGGACATTTCCTAAAGAAGCAATGTACATGATACAAGAGGATAAAAACGAATATAAAAGGAAATCAATCATTGGTGCTACAGATTCTCCATACGATATTGTACACATGACAATACTGCATTAGCAAGGTTGTTAGAGGATGCAGACAAAAAGTACGGACATGTGGGCTTGTTCGACTAGGGATAGCCTAATCAATCCGAATTTTATGTCTCTCAGCTCCTCAGCAAGGATGATGCCGAGTGATTGGTTAGCTTGGCATTAGAGTAGTCATCAAGTCGGTATAAGACAGAATAAAGGGCGATCATTCGATATGGCATTAAAGGTGACCCGGCAGGTAAGTACTTAGCCTTGGCAGGAGTTGGTTAGAACATAAGGATTTGTCGTACCAGCCCCTCTAGTCCTCGAGCTTGACTGCGGGTTAGAGGTCCCATAACTTGATTCCCATCACTCCCTTTGGGTTGTTTTGGATTTAGGATCAAATCCGAATGGTGTTTGCTCAGTTTTTCGTCAGGGTGATATGGACTGAGGTCGACAATGTTAAAGGCATCAGAAACCCCATAGTCCCCAAGCAATTCTAACCTATAGGCATTGTCAATGATTTTCTAGAGGATTCTGAAAGGCCCTTTTGCTCTTGCAGATAATTTGTTCTTCCTCTTGTTTGAGTGAAATTGTTTAGCTGACCTACCTTTGGTCCTTTCTCGCATTCTTCTAGCAGCTTAGTCGATATGCCTAATGACCTTGTTATAGATGTGTTGAAGAGATTCTACTCTAGCCGAGGCATCAAGGTCCTCTTACGCGGGTGTTGGTATAAAGGTATGGTCGAGGGGAAACTCGAGATTGAATCCATAGACTACCTCGAAGGGAGTTTACTTAGTAGTATCATGTACGGTTTAGTTATAGACAAATTTGACCACCAGCAGTCAAACGTCCCAATCAACCAAGTTCTTACCTATTGCAGCTCGAAGTAGTGACCCCAAATTATGATTAAACACCTTTGTTTATCCGTTAGTTTAGGGGTGACATGAGGTACTGAAGAGTAATTTAGTTCTCAGCTGACACCACAGGGTCCTCCAAAAATGTTTTAAGAACTTTGAGTCCATGTTAAAGACTATACTCCTCAGCACACTATGTATTCGCACAATCTCCTATAAGAAAAGAGAAATAATATCCGAAGCGTTGTTAGTTTTGATGCAGGGCACGAAGTGTGCTATCTTATTGAGCCAATTTACAACGACCATTACAAAATCTTTGCCTCAGTCAGTTCACTGTAGTCCAAGAACAAAGTCTATACTCAGTTCAATCCATAGCCTCGTCAAAATAGGTAAGGGCAATGCTTTTCCTTGTTCAGATCGATACTTGGCCTTTTTGCACATTGCACAGCTTTCCACGACTCAGTGTATATCTCTTCGCATTTGTAGCCAAAAGAATTGGCTATTCAATAGTTCACAGGTCCTCCTTTCTCCAAAGTATCTGGAAAGCCCTCCCCTTAGGGCTTCCCTGATTAATAATTCTTGTAAGGAGCAAGTCGGCATATACAGTCTCCCTCTTCAGAACAGATAGCCATCCTTCACATAATACTCGTTCATTATCCTCCCTTCTATGCATCTCGAAATTATTGGTCCAAAGTATGGATCCCCAGAATACTGTTCTTTGATATTCACAAAACCAAACAGCCTGGTCTATAGTTCCAATAAAAGCGCATGCCTCCTTAAAAGAGCATCTGTAACTACGTTGCTCTTTCCTTACTTGTACTTTATCACAAAATTGAACCCTTCAAGAAATTCAAACCACCTCCCCAATCGCTTCGACGACTTGGTCTGACTTCAGAGGTACCTCAGCGATTATAGTCAGTATATATGACAAATTCTCTCGGTAGTAAGTAATGTTGCTATACTTGCATTGCTTGAATCAGTGCCAAAAGTTCCTTGTCATATACGAAGTAGTTCAGTCGTGGTCCTCAGAGCTTCTCACTATAGAAGGCAATTGGTTGGCCGTCCTACATGAGGACAGTGCCTATTCCAACACCCAATGCGTTGCATTCTAACTCAAAAATTTTGTCAAAGTCAGGTAGTACTGACATCAAGGTGGACGTCAACCTTTTTTTTATGTCGGTAAAGCTCCTCTCCCCCCTTTCTCCTCACTAGAAGTTAGTGTTCTTCTTTATTAGCTTGGTAAGTGGCACGGTGATGGTGCTAAAGCTCCTAATAAACCTTTTTTAAAATGAAGTCAGTCCATGGAAACTTCTCACATTAGAAAAAGTAATAGGAGTCAACCACTTAACAATTGCCTTGATCTTCTCATCATCAACTCATAAGCCTCCTCTACTGACTACATACCCGAAGAATATTACTTCTTCCTGGCAAAAGCAACATTTCTTCAAGTTATCGAATAGTCTCTCGATACGAAGGATATCCAAGACTGCTCCGAGATGTTAAATGTAACTCAGCATGATGGTACTGTAGATCAGGATGTCGTCAAAGTACACCCGACACACTTCCTGATCAGATGTCTCAGCACATGGTTAATAAGTCTCATGAAAGTGCTCGGAGCATTCAACAAGCTAAAGGACACGACCATCAACTCGTAAAGTTTATGTCAAGACTTCAAAGTAGTCATCCACTTGTCTCCTAACCTCATGTAGATTTGATGGTAACTAGAATTGAGATCAATCTTGCTGAAAATCTTGGTTTTACTTAGCTCATCCAACATGTCTTCTAGCCTCGACATAAAATACCTGTGTTTGATCTTGATTTTGTTCACAGCTCGATTGTCAGCACACATGCATCACGTTCCATCCTTCTTCAGCACCAAAAGTAAAGGCACGGCATAAGGGCCGAGACTTTCTCTCACATAACCTCTCTTTAGCAACTCATTGACTTGACGTTGGAATTCATAAGCCTTCTCAGGATTCATCTGATAAGCTGGCTTATTTGGTAGTGCAGTGCTGGTTACTAAGTCAATGCAATGCTCTATGCTTCGAGTTGGAGGCAACCCCTCAGGTAACTATTCTACGAATAAGTCGACATAGTCATCTAGCAGCCCCTTGATTTCCTTAGGAAACTCACCCTGCTCCTTTATTTCCAATAGTCGCCTGACCAACAACAGGGTCGACTCCTCGACATTAATGGCTTGTCGGAGCTCGGCTCCACTCATCTCCAGAGCTTTCTTCGATCTACAAGTGAGTTTCGTCTATAGCTTGTGAACTTCTCTCAGGGGCATTAGAGTTAATGTGATATTCAGTCATCCTTTTCCAGCATATACGTGTTCCTGTAGTCATCATGTATAATTCTTCTGTCAAACAATTACGACCTACCCAGTAACACGTGGGACGCACACATAGGCAGCATGTCGCAGAGGATCTGGTTAGAGTAATTCCCTATAGTGATCGACGGCAACAGTATTTGCCAAGTGACATGTAATGCTCCTTTCTCACTCAACCAATGCACCTTATATGGCTTAAGATGTGCAATAGTCAACAACTTTAGTTTTGAAACAAGATTAGTTGATGCCACATTGATGAAACTTCCACAATCTACAATAAGAGCACACATTCGATCATTCACCTTGCAGCTGGTATGAACAAGTTCTCTCTCTGCTTCTCCTCTTATGAGGGTTACACATTCATAGTACGCCGAACAACCATAAGTAATTAGTCTAAGTCCTCGGGAAATACGCCCTCCTCAATCAGTTCTTTCTCGGCCAGAACTTCCTCCTTCTTGAGTTCCTCATCCGTACTCTTTACTTCTACTTTCAAGATGTCTTCCTTAATGACCATCATCCTTCGGTTCAAGCACTGAGTAGCTATATGTCCAAACCCTTAACACTTGAAGCACTTGATCTAGCTGGTCTTCTTGTTAGACTCTTGCCCCTTCTCATATGTTCAATTTCGTACTACATCTTCAGGTTGACCTTTCTACTCGGCTTTGACATCAACTCTTCTGCTCTGTTCGATACTAGACTGAGCTCAGTGACTTGCTTGTCCTGGTCGGCATTTTGGTCGTTAGGCTCCTTCTTTGCCTCTCCACTCGCTGGGAAATTTTAACAACTTCCATTGCATCAAATCGTTGGAGCTCCATAATATCTTAGGTGTATCCTCTCAATCTAGTGATAAACCTTGAGACTGTTCAAGCTGGTGGTTTCTCTACTTTGTATCTTATCATAAGCATTTAAAATTCTTAAACATACTCATCAATAGTTTGGCCTCCTTGTCTCAGCTCCTAAAGCCGAGTGAAAGTATCTTGGAGATATATTTCTAGTACGAATCTGTTTCTAAGCACTTTCTTCATCTCAAGCCAGGTGTTAATCTCTCAGTACCCCTCTCTTCTTCTTATGGCTTGAAAATTCTTCTACCACATAGCGGCATAACTGAAGAATTCAACAGTAGAAGTCCTCATTTTCTCATAATCCTCATATTAATAGTAATCAAATACATACTCCACCTTCTCTTCCTAATCCAAATACTCTTTAGCATTCCCAGATCCATTGAAACTTAGAATCTAAAGCTTCATATGGTCGAATGCTTTGGGGACTCATACACGTTCCTCTTCAAAATACTCTTTTTCCTCCTCATCAAGCTCTCTCAGGTCTATCCTTCACCTTACTTGTCCGCTAACTCCTCTACCTTGAACTGGTCGAGCTAGGTTCTGACCTCTAACAGGTTGAGCAATTTGTGGAGTGCTTTGCAGGGCCTCAGTGGGTCAGCAAGACAGGGCATGAACGGCTCGGGTCAGATCTACCAAGAGGTTAACTACCTTATCAAGTCTCTCGTCAGTGCTTCTAGGAGTTCCCTGAGATTGTCGTCCATAGTGAACAACTCCATTGTCATCACCAGCACTAATATTCATATTTGGGTCTATCATTTTTCCTTACAAATTCAAAATTCAAACAAACACTTCAGAAAGTGAACAACTAATAACACAACAGTCAAATGAACACAGTAACCTACTCTGTTTCTCACATGCAAAACAGAGTATAATAGAATTCAAAAAGAACTAACTACAGCTCATACAAAACCTTCACTCTGATACTAAGATGGTGAGAACCATAGCCAAGAACAGACAAGGCCAATTACTGGATAAGTCCAAGCTTGTAGAAAGCTTAAAAAAGGGTTAATGGGGAAAGGTACGAAAAAAGTGATAAAGACAAATGAAACAGTAAGCAAAAACCTATGAACAGTTGCAGAGGATATGATGCACCAATGGAACTTCCAAAGACTCATGATACAATTCTATATGATGCAGGAATTGGTCCAATGAGGTTACTCACCACCTAACCTTGCTTAAGGGAAAGGATAAGAGTGATGATGAGAGTAAACAAGCAATGTTTATGTAAGGAAGAAAGTACTCAAGTGTATTGAAGGTAATCTAATGAGTTACAGCTACAAGTACAAGGGTATTTATACCCATAAGTTAAGGAAACTTGCCCAAAAAGGAAAAGATAATAAGGACACTTCCTGAAGAAGCAACGTACATATACAAAAGGGTAAAAATGAATATACAAGGAAAAAAATCATTGGTGCTCAAGATTCTCCATATGATACTGTACACGTGGTGATACTGCATTGGCAAAGTTGTTAGGGGATGTAAATAAAAAGTACGGACAAGTGAGCTTGTCCAAGTAGGGATGGCCTAGTCAGTCTGGATTCTCTGTCTCTTGACTTCTAAACAAGGATAATGCTGAATGATTAGTTAGCTCAACATTAAAGTAATCATCAACTCGGCATAACATTAAAGGTGACTCAGCAGAGAAGTAGTTGGCCTCGACAAGGGTTAGTCAAAACATAAGGATTCATCATGCCAACCCCTCTAATTCTCGGGCTCGACAGTAGGTCAAAGGTTTCATAGCTTGATTCCCATCACTAACTCAAAGCAACTACATAAAAGTTTGGGTCTTACATTTCCACCCTCCTTTGGAAAATTTTTGTTCTCAAAACTTCAATGATCCCACATCTAATGTACAAGTTTTCATATCCTAAAATTATCATTCACCATCAATTAAAACATCAATTACGTTGGATGTCACCTTATCATTATCTTTCACATATTTTACGTATCGATTTCTTAATCTCCAAAATCCTTTTGTTTAGTATATGTATAAGTTGTTTCTCTATTGTATAGTTCTATTGAAGGTAACTAATTTAACCTGAATAATGCATTTGGATTCTTCATGAATTTACATAGTATTGCATTAATACATAGAACACTTTTGTTATATTCTCATGATATTCTGATAAATTCAAGGCAAGTCAACATGCCACATTCAATTTTTTTCTATCTCTTGGTAGAATGAATTAATACATCTCCCAAGTGAAGTTATTTTTATATCTCCTTACGAGATATCTTCTTTTATTTACTTAATATCACCAATTCCTATCATATATTTAATGTCTTTCAGCCATTTGATAAAAGTATAGTGTATCCATTTGTTATTGTATAAATCACTTTCACATTGATAAGTTCGTAAAGTTTCACTTAATTTCTCACTCAATTCTTGCTTTTTTAACCCTTTGAACTAGGTTTTGATGTAACACATTCTCTTGACTATTGACTCAAGTACTTTGAAATTGGGTTCTAAGGCTTTTAAGCCCAAGGTTCTTGAATAAGACAATTTTGATCTATCTTCTTACCCTCAATCTAGTTAGAATACCACCTCCAACACCTTTTACTTCAGATCTTATCACTAGTGCATACCTAATCTCCTATGTTTACTCCAATCACACATTATTAACTTCTAAACTCTATTATCCATTATGTTAAAGTTTGCGTCCTTATCGTACATTCTTAATAAAACCTATTGATCTTTAACTTTACCACTTTAGTCAAATTCCTCCTAAAATCTATATTGCCTTCACAATTGTAAGCCCCACAACTAAGCAATCCGAGGTTTCGATCGATTGAAAGACCCGATCGAGCCTAAATTATAAAGTAAAGCCAGAAATATTAGTAAACTGATCTCGTAAGTTTGAATTTAAGAAAATAAGTAATAAAATAGGAAACTACAAAATTTTCAAATTTTAAGTATATAACTCGTTATTTATCGAAAATGCGTAAAATGCATTCAGGTACTTAACGAATCGCTAGAGATAAATTATATGTATATTAAAAATTATAAAATGACCTAAATAATATTTAGGAATATTTATTTGTACTATATATGAATTTACATGTAAGTATAAATACATGTAATTACTTAAAATACGCCAAATGTGCTAAAATTATACTAAATAATTAAAGAAAAATTCATAATTAATTAATAAAAAATCAAGAAAAATCAGAAAAAATCAATGATGATCCAAATCAGGTCGTGGCAGGTCAGAATTCACAAAATAAAAATTAACCAATTAAAATTAGATAACACAAAAGCCAAAAATCAAGGAAATTGGGCAAAATCATGCCTAATTAATGCACAATAATTACACTAAAGCTCTATAAATAGCAGGAAAAATTCAGAAGCTCATTTGGACAGTTAGAAATCAGAGAAAATTAAGGAGAGGCGAAAATTGAGAGAAAAACCAAAGAGAAAAAAAGGAAAGGAAAACTGTGTAGTTAAGGCCACAAAGGAGAACCCAGACTCGACGAGCAACTGAGAGTAGATGGTGGCCACCACCATACGGTGGTGGTAGCGCCCAGGCCAGTCGACAAGGCCACAGTAGTCGGCGGTGGCCGGAGCCACTCAAACTGGTGAGTCCGATTTCCAGCCCGATTCTTGTGTAATTTTGTAAAAATAGTAAATAGTTTTAGAAAATTATGAAATTTATTATTCTGAGGTTTTATTATATGTAGATTTAGGAAAAAATAGTGATTTAGTTTAATCACATCCGAAAATATAAGGTTCTTAAGAAATCGTGCAAAATTGAACATGATTAGAATGGAAAATAAATAGGCTTAGAGTATAGTTTGGAGCTCAATTTTTTTTCTGTAGGATGCTCATGTGATATAGAATAATGCTATGAAGCCATTTTTTAACATTAATTTTCGAAATTTTTAAGTTAATTTTTAGCCCTAAAACAATGGAAAAATTGGGTAATTTGGGGTTAATTAGGTTATTAAGATATTAATTACTTATTTAAATAGTAATTAGATGTTTAGGGATGTTAATTTCTGATGTGGAACCCTAATCCTAACCTTTGGAGTATTAAGTATGGTTAATTTAGGAAATTAGGTAATTAATATAAGAAATTAGTAATATGTAAAATTTTAAATTAATAAATCTAAAAAAAATAGGGTTATTTAGATAATAATAAAGTAAAAATCAGAATAATATTACAGCTAAATTAAGATTGAATTTTAGGTAATTATATAAAAAAATAAGATTTTTTCACATCGGGGATAAATCCGATACCCTAATTAAGACTAGAGTATACCGAATAGCTTAGAATACTAAATTAAGATCTAATAGGATATTTGAATACTCGAGCTTAATGTGATTAATTTCACATTAGGATTCGAGCATGTTTAGGACTTAGAAATCAAACTAAAACCTAATTTAGAAATTGATGCGGAAACCGAATCCGAACCTAACCCCAAACCTAGAATAATTATAAAAGACTTACAACCTAGATAATTACGTATATTAAACCCTAAGTAAAACATAACAATAAGCGTTATAGGAGAAAATGAACCTATAATCATTATATGAAAACTGAAACCACGTTTGTGTTATAGGGATGATCGGCGATAGCCTGTGCAAGTCGAACCTCGAGTGAATGAGCGAGGAGTCGAGGTAAGTTGGGATTAATACAATGCTGTATTTTGGGAGGCTTGAGATTATGCTTGGTTGTGCTTGTTAGATAGTTGGATGTGTGCATGTGCTTGATTATGGGTGATGCTCTGATTCTGTTTATTGCTCTAGCATGAATTGTATTATTTGCATGAAATGATTGATCACCCTAAACTGGACTTAATCAAATATATAACCAGTAATCATAATCGGACATGCATGGCAACCCGTTAGGGGAACTTAGGACTCTCCGACCAAATACCGACCCCTTCGAAAGGGATAGCGCAGGATTGCAAAATAGTCCCTTCTTTATCCTCAGTTAAACTAAGTGACAGGCGAGGAGGTCGCGGCAAGGGTGAAGATAGTGGTTCGAAGGTAGTCACGGGAGGAGCAAGGTCTCCATTACACAAGCCTGGGTTTGGTGGTGAGCTATTGCATTAACGGCAACTCCTCAACCTGGATTAGAGCGGAAGTAATTTTTCTAATCTCACGACGGGCCGGATAATGTTGTGCGATAGCATTTCCTTGCACATGCATTGCACCTAATAAGTGATTGAAAACCTTGTTGTGTGTATGATATAGTTTTAAGTCCTCCATCCTAATTTATTGAGCTGTGGTTGCTCACATCCCTATAGATGTCGTGCAGGTGATGGCTAAGAAGCGGCAAACAACTACCCTGAAGCTAGCAACTGCTAGATCCTAAGGAGTGAGGAAAAACATTGAAGAATAAACACACAAATTTTAAGGTCTAAATTTTTATTTTAGAATTATTTTTCATTTTTAAATAGTGTAATAACTGAATTAAAGTGTATATATATATATATAATTTTTTTTACTTTCTTAGGTAAATGATCTATTTAAATTACAAACCATATACTTCAAAGCGGGTTAGTCGTAGACGCCTTGTGTAGATCAGGTCTAAGATAGCGGTTGTAAAGCCAACTTCTATCTTAGGATGGTTTACATAGCGGGGCTGTTACGACTCTGCCGCTTCGGGGCGTGACAACAGTTAGGTGCTTAACATTTCATATACTATCACATACAATTGCAAAGTTGAGTTTGACAAATCTCAACCCTTTTACAAGCTCATACTCAAATGAGATAAACACTGACTCAACAAATAAATTCAATTTGAGCTAATGGAATTGACACAATTCTAGAATTAATAGAACACCACAAGATATTAACTAATTTTTGGTCTTACAATAGATATGACATGTTTAAAACAACTTAAACGAAAAGGATTCATAGAAAAGACACATGACTTTTAACAAATAGAGAATTTGATAGATGAGACATGATAATCACATATTTTCCATCCTCTTCCTGTTTGTTCATATGTATCCATGATATATTTGAAGAATACTGCAGTCCAACCATCACAT
The DNA here is from genome assembly GCA_024138005.1 of Lumnitzera racemosa. Taxonomy (NCBI): domain Eukaryota; kingdom Viridiplantae; phylum Streptophyta; class Magnoliopsida; order Myrtales; family Combretaceae; genus Lumnitzera; species Lumnitzera racemosa. Next base: position 73,368,127 of record JAMXBC010000003.1, read on the forward strand.
TTTAATCTAGTAACATATGTTTATTTCCTCTCTTACTTTTGTGATTTTTATAAGGTGCACAACTTCACTAATTATTCCATAAGCTATTCTTACTATACAAAAGTATTATTCTTCTATTTCTTAAATTACTCCAAATCATTTCAAACATCTTCACAATTTTCTCATTATAACATTTTTTTACTAGCATCTAGTTTTTATATCTCTAAACATGGCTCAACTCATCTTTTTCTTAATCTTAATGCTATATATTTACTAAAATCTTCTCTGTATTGCTTTCAAAATATAGTTCTCACAATCTTCTAAGAATTTCCCTTTTTTCTATCTACTTAAGTTTATTAAGTTTTCGAGCATTTCTTCAATTTGTCTTTCCTTAATAGAATTTACTTTCACCTATGTTGCTCTTTGTTAAACTTATCTTCTTTTCATAAACAAACTTGATCCAAGTTTTTAGCCATGTCTTAAGTTCTTACTCTATTCTTACTTCTAGTCACTAAAATCATACCAATACCTTAATTTTGCAATCCATCACACTCCTAATTCTTATGTTTTAACCTATTATGATGTATAATACCGTTTAATAAGGGACTATCAACTTCCTTAATTATGTTTATACCACGGTAAATTCAAACCATAACTCCAAGTAAGAGGGATTCATATTTGACATTTTATTATCAAACCTTGTTCACCATCATTAGTCCAACTATCATTCTCCGAATTATCTTTGAAGTACTCTTTGCAGGCTCCTTCTAAATTGTTTATCAAATTATTGACATGTTAAGATCTCTATCTTTAAGTCCTACCAGAGTCTAGCTCCAATCTTTGACTCAACTGATTTGTACATCTTCTTCCAGTACTTAAAGATTCTAAATGCTCCTATCTTAGCTCACTTAAAGCTAATCAATCCTTAGTTAAAATAAGCTTTTCTTATCTTACCTTGAAAGTAGCAATTCCTCTAAAACGAATTTAAAAGGTTTGGTGACTTCTTAAAATCAAATCTCTTAATGAAACTTCTCATTGTACTCTAATCCAAGACATTCTCATCAGTCAATAGTCAACCAAATATCTTACCATTCACAAGCAATTGTTTACCCTACACTTAATCATATATAACTAGCAAATGAGTATACAATGCAGTCTCAATTAACTCCTTTGGGCAAGAATCTCTTACTCTACTAACATAAAAGTTTCACAACATATATTCCAACCAGCTTTTTTTTATCTACATAACACTTATGGTAAGCATGTTCTCTTTATACAAGTAATGCTAGTGAAATGTTACTGATGTAGGACATACGCCTACACTTGATAGTGGAACTTATCATGGAATTCTAGTCTCTAAACTACCCTTTGAAAAATTTACTTCCTATCAATCTAATGTCACGTAATTTCTAACAATAAATCTTCTATTAACATTTCAAGTTCCACAAATCATTGATATTAAACATGTCCTATAACATAATAATAGGGAAATATTTCCTATGATATCCCTAATCTCTACTCATTAGAAGACGATAGTAGATTAACACTTGTGAATAGCATATCATCTGTTTTCATACCTATAATATAATATCATCTATAATCACAAAGTGTCACCACATCTCCTAATTAAAAGATAGTAAAAAAAAGTTCTCCTATCAAATACCATGTTTTAAACACTACTCTCTTACGATCGACTTGCTTAAGCTAATTTCCATACATACCACTTAAAGTGCAATTAACATGATTCAAAATCATACCCTTGTTACCTATATATCCTTCAAATTCCAGCTTTCTAGTGCTTAACCTACTTAAACAAATTTGCATATGTTAATCTCAAAGTATATATAACTTCATTCAAAATCATATACTTAAAGTCTCAGCTTTCATCCCTAGAAATATACATCAAAATCTGAACTTTATCTCAAAGAAATGTACTTTAGAACTTAACTCAACATCAAAGGAGAATTACATTAAAATTAAACTTTCATTTAACAAGAATTTACACATAAACTTTCGTACGTATCAAAGGTCACATATTCTCTTCCTAGATATATAGTTTCTAATTATGACTTCATTTAAATATATATAAAATCATGTCTATATCATCAAAAGAACTCAAATACATTAGAATCTAAAATTTACCCTAGAAAATTTCTGTTAGAACTTAACTTTAGATCAGAGAGAAATTACGTCAAAATTAAACCTTCACACAACTAGGAACGGCATATAAACTTCCATATATATCAAGAGATCACATATTCACCTTCTAAATATCCTATTTGTAATGACTACTGCAATAAGCTATATATATAAGATCATATCTATGTTATTAGAAGAGTTAAAACATATTACAGAGTGCCAAACACACCCAAAACAACAAGATTCCATTATGAAAATCTTAACCAATACATGTCAAGAGCAATTGATTCCCCATTCCATGGTTTATCGAAAAGAATTAAACTAATAAAAGTTATTTCGTTTTATTAACTGCTAACTTTACAGGTTACAAAACTCTTCAAAAATTTTCACATTTTCTAATGAAAGTCAATTTCCATGCTTGTTCACATGTACATCACCATCTCTAAGTCAAAGTTAGAACTTAATACTACTAATTTCATGGTCTAAAACATTATAACTTCATATAATTTGTCATTATTATCAATAGCACCACCATTAAATTCAATTCTTATATTTTACTTCTTTAGTTTCCCTACAATCTTATACTTAAGCCTTAGAAGGAATTTCTACCTAAAGTTCTACTTCTCCTTCTATTGTACATTTCTCAATTTGTACATCCATTTATTTCCATCATTAGTTCTCAACTTGAATTATTGCAACATCTAAAGAATAAGCAAAGTCTTTTTTGGAATCTACATCTAAGTTTTAAATGAGTTAAGGTCAAGGTTTTTTTGCCCGTTTAAAAGCAAGGCAAATGAGCGCAGCCTGTTTAACCTGTGGACTAAAATGGGCCAAGCCAGATTGACCCATTTAACCCGTTTTCACACCTTTAGTTCTAATTGATTGCCTCTAAAATTTATTATACTACCTAATACAATTTAGAGCACATAACAATCATCAACTACAAATGGGTATTCAAAGTTCAATGGAAACGAGAAATTAGTAAGTGGAATGGGGTTTTCGAGATGTGAATGTGTTTAGATATTATGCACCAAGACACAAACACACTTAGAGATTAAGCTCGAAATGGACTTTGATACGACTCACAAAAACCAAACTAAGGCTCAGGTTTCAATCACTCAAGCGAAGGAGTTTACCACAATCGTATGAAGAAGATTGATAAGAACGCATTAAGGATTAAAGAGTGAATAACACTCAATAATCAAGCTCAACTTAATTAGGTTTATGAAAGAGACAAGGCTCTTCAGAATGCTCACTTCCAGCCTTAATATGAAAGGTAAATTATTCAATAACTTACAAGATTTTGCTATTTATAGTAAATCTTAAACCTTAGTGGTAAAACTATAATAATATACAAGGCCTTAAAACCATAAAGACTAGGCCCATGACTTAAAAGTAATGAAAATATTTACAAGTTTACAAAACAATGTTAAACAGTACGTTTAATAGGAAGGTTCGCATGTAAGTATTTGAGCTATTTTGGGTTTAAGTAAGATCAAGTCAATAGCTAGTTGTCCGAGCTAGAGTTAGATTCCTTAAAGTTATAATATGCTTAGCCAAGCTTCCAGTGAAGTTGACCCACAGTTTCTGAACTCGTAGATTGCTTAGCATTAGATTCCTTATGCCGTGCTGAGTTGGTCTTTAAACTTAGGACCTTGGTTACTTAGTCCCTAGTCTGCTCAACAACCCACAAAGCTGTTGTCAGGCTATCTTTCTTTCCATTCTTGGCCTTCTAGCATTCGCTCAACCTTGAGTGGAGTAGGTCAGTCACGGCTTGGAGATGGTCGTAGGCCGATTCCTATCACTACCGAAAAGGTTCTTATGATTCAACTGAGGATTCGAGTTTATTAAAACAAGACTTCTATGCCAATATTCTCTATAGATGAAAGTTTACGAGATTAATCAATGGTATGGGGAGGAAATCTCCTAAAATATAGAATACTTTTATTGTCACCTAGTTATAAATTATATAATAGTTCCTTTCTAACTCTTTAATGGCTGGAAATTATACTGTAGCTTTCAATAGAAACGAAAAGGGGGGAGAGGGGGGGTTGGGTGGGGTGGTGTAAATTAGTTACATAGAAAATTTTAAACTTTTTACAGAGCTAAGTTAAAGATGTCCCCTTTGATTACTTAACTAAGATTTGGCATAAAACAATATATAAAGGAAAGTAGGGATGAGAAGATTAGGCTCAAGAACTATAGTGTTTTTAGCCTTATGCCTACTGTATTCTTCTAATTCCATTGCTAAGGACCAGGTATTCTATACCAATGTCATTCCACCATCCACTTTTCACTATCTCAAACAATAGAGAAATGAATTCAAGTCTTTTGCTCTATCCTACTAGGCTAGCCTTGCCTATACATAGATTTACAAAACTTTGGATCTCTCCTTTAACACAAGACCTACCACTTAAGCAAGAGATATACAATGACAATGAAGATAAAATATCCTTTCAATGTAAGTATAAGATAAAATTAGAATATTAAGCTAGAACAGACATGGTTCTCTTATTTAGCTTCTAAATATGTCTCTAAATTTTCTTGAGTATTAAGTTTGCATTAAACAATTGTAGATTAGATGAGTGTCAAAAACTCCTTTTCTTTTTATATCTTTAGGTGTAACGACTTCTTGCCAGAATCTTAGAGTTGACACATCCTAATAAATTTGAAATATCTTGATTTAGCCATTGGTAATTGTGATCCCTTGAATTGTAGAAGCTAAATCACCCTTGTTAATCAGTTCAATTCGAATGTTATACTACTACTAATATAAGAAATGAATTCTACTTAATTTCTTAAGTATATGTTTCCTTCTTGTAATTCCTCAATATGGCCTTCAAAATATTTGAATTTCTTTAAGATAACTATCTCTTAAAATTAGGAGTGAATCTTGATACTTAGTGACCTTGAACTCTTAATTTGAAGCTTCGGATATTTCCTTATTGAGTAACTATATGAATAGGCTTATATCCAATCTAATTTGCTTGACTATATCTTCTTGAAAAATATCAATATATCAACTCAATTTGAATGTAAAAAACTTGTTGCAATATGGATAAGATTCATCCTTTTCTTGAACTTACTTCACATATCCAACTTAATTTGAGCTTAAAAAATATCTAATTTATTTCTTCGCAAAATATTCCACCTATATTGATAAAAATCCACCAAATAATTTGTGAAAATTCTGATAATAAGTTTCCATAAAAAAAATATGTCCACTATCATGAAGTACTTGTCTAAATGAACTTGTCCTTACTATGATTTAATTAATCCTCCTTAATCCCTATGGATTTAATGTTTAGCTTAGTGGAACGTATTGGATATGTTAAATAAATATATCCAACAAATGGTGCCAAGCCTTCAAACAATTAAAAACCTAATATACTTCATGGATCAAACTGTTCTAAAAAATTCTAATACTACTCAGTATTTTTGAATTAGTCTTTGAATTTACTTCAAATTTTTAAATTCAGTTCTAAAATAAATTCCCATTCTTTGCTTATTAACCTGCACACTTGTTAAACGTATTTACTCTTTTTGTTATCATCAAAATAATGATGAGAGAACTCAACATGTATCATTGAAGCCTTTATAGACATAGCCTCCTTAATCAGTAAGTATCTTTTCTCTAAAGTAGCAATAATAATATAAGTCTCCAACTCATTCTCCAATATCTTCCAATCACCCAACATCTATAAGATAATCCTTTCAAAAGATATATGTATATCTTGTAATTTCATTAGAGAATATAGAACGTTCTCTAATTAGTCCGTCTCAACAAAAATTCTACAATTAAACCTTACAATCTATGAACTCTTCATCGTCCATTATTGTCACCAAGCATAAATGAGTCCCTATTTCTAAATCTTCATGTAAGTACAATATAAGTTAGATAAGCATTATCTATTACTCATTATTGCTTTATATTGTGTATAATCTTATACATACATAACTTACATATAACTCTACAAGTCTAAATATTTTACATCCTACTTATTTTCCATAACTCTCTATGTTCCTAAAGTTTTCTATTTCATTTTATCTATGATGCCTCAAAACAGGTTCTTAAGAGTCATACTTTAAGAAAATTCCTAAAAACCATGCTCTGATACCACCTAAAACTATGACGCCCTAAACTCGAGGAGTCGTAACAACCCTATCATATAAATCAGCCTAAGTTAAAAGTTAGCCATCTTAGCTGCTAACGTAAATATAGTCTACACAAGGCGTTCACAACTTCATCACTTTGGAGCATCCAATTCAATACTTATTTTGGTATAAACCTATAGTGTAATTAATTTATCTCTAAAGTTTGGCTAACTTTCATTACCTAAATCAGGCGTTTACAACATGTAAAATACAATATAGTATAATTTTGTAAAATTAACTATTTTTAACTATAATATTATCATTTTATTATCTTTATATATTACAAGCTCACGGTTTGTCCTATCTAACTCCTATGACTTACTCTTGAAATATCAATTTGATCAGGTTATCCATGCGTACGCTCTAAATTGGTTGCTTGAAGTGACTACGTAAAAGTTCAAGTCCTACACTCTCTATCTAGGTAATTAAGAGAGTAGTCATTTCTTGTAACAAGAAATTTCAAAAGTTTGAAGGATTACAAAAAGAGGTAAGATCTAATTTGTAGATCAAAAGTTTCATTACATTAAAAAGCTATTCAAATTTGTGGAGAATTGACAACATAATTTATAAGAGCTACAATTTTCAAGTACTGAAGGTTGTGAATCAAGGTAAGAATTCGCATGGAACAAATTATGTGGTGAGATTTTCTTTTAGAGTTCTAATTTGTTATATATTTTAAAAGTTGAAATTTGAAGAAGTGTGAGTTGTGTGCAAATTTGAACTAAGGAATTAGAAAATCGTGCAAGAAAGATAAGCAATTTAATGTGGTAATCATTAAGTTAATCATTTAGAGTACAGTTAGTGAATTTAGAAGTATTAGTTATTGGAATTGATGAAAGAAAAAGTGAGACTTTTTTCTCATTTTAATTTGTATAAATAAGTTCAATGTTATAATGGTAACGAGAAAATTACAACAAAAGGAATCAATATTTAGGAGTAAGTTCAAATAGGGGATCAGCGTTTGAAAGTGGTTCAAATAAGCGATAAACGTTTCGAAATGTTCAAATAAGGGATTAAAATTTCATAAAGTAATTCAAATGAGGAACTCATAATAACTAATCTAAAAATTATTTGAACTACTTTGTGAAACGTTGATCTCTTATTTAAACTTTTCGAAACATTTAACCCTTATTTGAATCACTTTATGAAACGTTAATCCCTTATTTGAACTTTTTAAAACATTAATCTTCTATTTAAACTTATCCTCAAACGTTGCTCCCCTCCATTGTTATTCTCCTATAGTAACTAACTACTATTATACTCAGACCTATCTAATGGTCGGCTCCAAATTGTAAACTGGCCTAGGCCTACAATAGACGAGTAAATCATGGATGAACCACTAGGCCTTAAGGGCCTAAGTAATTTAAGAAGGCCAACCCGCTAGATTGGTAAGCCTTTGACCTAGCAAAACAAACCGTCCATTCAATCAACAATTTGGCCTGCTATTCAAGCCCGTTATATTAAAAAAATAAAAAAAAATTGGGGAGCCATTTTCGATTGCAAATTGCAGCCTTCAAATTCAAGGCTTTATCAACCTTTGTTTGCCAACAACAATATGATAAGATGGCTCATAGCCATCTTTGTGCAGGACATATTATCCTCATCCCAATTCTCATGTATGCGATAATTCACATGCCACTAACTATGCCACTTGCTTACTTTAGTGTTTGAAAAATGCAAGAGAATGTTGAAAATTGAACGAGTATATATAAAGTACAATGCACCTGCATATTTCACCAAAAACTTCGGTAGAAATCTAAAGGAAGAAGTGACAACACATGCAATGAATGTTCAAATTTGAGTGCTTGAAACGAAGGCAGAATTTTGGATCCGACTAAGGCACTATAAATTCATGCACAGCACAAACACTTCTTCCACAAATCTATACAACTTTCTCAATCTCTCTCAGTTCATACATACATATAGCTCTCTCAATCTCTTTGCCTTCATTTGAATTTTTTTTGTTTCTAAAATTCTATTTTGTTAAAATTTATATGGTTCTATTGTTACAAAAATAATTCATTTGTTTAGTATAGGATAGATAATATCTAAAAATTTTTATATTTTCACTCTCTAATTGTTTGCTACTTTTGGTTGGATTTTTTTAGGACGTAAATTTTTTTTCCATTGTAAAAAGACCAATAAAACACCATAGATCATTTTTTCCGATGTTCCTCTTCCAAAAAAAAGTGAAAAAGGAAAGGAAAAAGTCACCTCATCTTCATTGCAAGACTTTCATGATGTACCAGCATACCCAAAGTACATCTATACCAGAGGAGACTACACAACGTAATGCTAGATGTTGAACCTCCACCTCCACTTTAATTTGACCTTATATGTGAGAGTGCCCCCCAAACCATCTCAAACGAGGAGGATGATGATATTTATATAATTTTGGAGATGGAAGAGCAACTGATGGGTCAACAATCTAGCAGTTCAAGTAAGCCCCCTAGACCTAATACATCCGATGTGTTTATTAAATATTCTCGTAAAGGTGTAGACCAGCAAAGGAACTCACAAGTGTTCTAAAATTATTACAAAGCACACTACGCATGGAAATCTGACAAGAGGTATGATACTCTAAATAGAGATTTGAAATCAAAGCATCTTGGAGAGATCAAGACATAACAACAAATTGCATGGGGTAGTTGTTCATTCAAACAAATGCTAATGCAATACGATAACGAGAAGTACGAGTATAATCTCATACCATACCTCACAAATATGCACCTATCCTTTAATGTAGGTGCATCCCTATGGTAAACTAAATACAATCAAGATACTTTCAATTCCAACAGCACAAGGTTAGCCAGAACATGTTAAGACTACCCAAGAGCTATACTACAAAGGTAAGTGGGATGTAACAAGTTTGCTTCCCTAGATACACTCATGTCAATATGTACTGATATATCGACCAATCAATTCTATGACAATTTGTATATGGGCATAACTTATCACTAAATTGACGATAATTGCTAATTATGCAAAAGATTGTCAACATTAAGGGTATTTAATGATCACTGAATAGCCCAAAATAATTTAGTTAAGAAAATTTTCTTAATCAGATTTGATAATGCTAATGTAAACACTACCTTGATTAGAGATCAAAAAAGCCTTTGTCAGCCAATACTTGGTGGTAATATTTTTCCCGTATTAGATGTGCATGTCATGCTCTAAATTTGTGTGTCAAGGTTGCTATTGCAATTTTACAAGTTAAGGTTTCCCCCATAAAGGATAGGGCTAAACTAATAATCGAGAAGCCCTCTCTATATAAGAAATGGAGGAGTTTTTGCATCAAAAATAGGAAGAGACTAAGAAAATTTAAAATGGATGTTAATCACTGTAGGAATTCAATTTATGAGTTATTGTAGAGCACTGAACATTATAGTGAACTTTTGTGTAACTTTGCAATCTACAACTTACCAGAATTTGAAATTCACTCGAGTGATGGAAAATACATATCAAGTTGCTCAAGGTTCTTAAGATTTTTCATAATGCTACTAAAACTTTTTCTCAAGCTTATAGGCCCATTGTGGTTTACTTTGTAATGGAATTTGCCAACATCCTTAGCGCTTAATTTGAAGTATGCACAAACCCGAACCTCCATGATTCTGCAATTGAAATGGAATACAAGTGGTTACACTATTATAGGGATAGTCCTCATATTTATCTTGTTGATACACTTTTGGACCATCGTTGTAAAACTAATGTGCTACAACTTTATCTCAAAAATTATTACAAGTACATTGATTCAGTTATAGATTCCCAAAACATGTACAATGTACAAGCACAGGAGGAGGTTACGGGAGCCACAACAGACTTGAAAGAGCTCTTTACACATTACTAATTTATGTATGGTGGTCGAACAATAAGTTCTCCCTTATCACCCCTACCGAATAACAATAATCATTTGCAGATGCACAGATGTTGGCTCAAAAATTAGAGCAACAAACGTCTAGGGGGTAACAAATTGAGCTTCAACACTACGTGACTGATGACTTTGAGTTCCCTAATAATGTCACCATAAGAGATTTTGACATTCTAGATTAGTAGGATATGAACACAAAGAGCTACCCTATCTTATCACACATTGCCCATTAGGTTCTTACTAATTCTACATCAACAGTGGACATTGAATAAGCATTCATTAGGTAGGCCTCATCCTTGATGATTGACAAGCCTCCCTATCTAACATCAGCGTCAAAGCAAGTACATGCACCGAAGATTGGTACAAGGTAGCTTGTAGAGAACAAGAGCCATATGGCACATTAGTAGAGGAAAACGAGTACTAATACTGACACTGCCGTGGATGAACACACAGGCTATAGTATCATGCAAACCAAACGTGGGTCTAAACTGCAAGATGCTTCGAAGGATAAATGGTAATCGAAAGTCGAGCAAGTTCTTGTGCACTAACAATGAATATGACGCACCAACACCTCATACGAGATCGAGCTACACTTGATATGACTCATAAGTATAACTAATGTTTATTCGTCACTAGTCTACACCCAAAATGGGCTCAATAAGAGTACTTCAGGGACTCAATTCTCCATCAAGGAAATGAACACAAGCTCAAGAAAGGAAAACAAAGAAGTATCTATTACTGAATTCCATGATGATTGCAGCTATTACATTTGGACATGTTTAAATGGCCCTAGTTAAGGTAACTCCTAAGATCCCTCAAATTACAAAAATGATACCAACTAGAAATGGAAAATAGTTACTATGAAAAGGGAAAATCCATAAAAAAAAAAAAGAATATTCTAGCAAAAAGGACAATATAGATGTCAGATCCTCAATAAACCCAATACAAAATCCATGATGGAGTCCATCCCACAAGACATCTAAGGTAAACCTGATAGAAAATCCATACTTAGCTCAAATGATCGTTTATTTAAGATGGCTAACAGTAGATAAGGTCCTTGTTTAGCTAGGCTCTTTACGTTTCAATAGGTAGCACATCTCTCTAATACCACTTGCACATCTTTCATCATCCTAGGCCAAAAGAACCTTGAGCTAAGCACTTCATGAGTCCTAACCTTCTCAAAGTGACCGGATAATCTTCCTTCATATGCTTCACACACTAGTAATTATCACATGGAATATGTCAAGATACACAACTTTCCTTTTCTTAACAAGTATCCATCCTCCCCATGATAGTCATCAATAGTTCGTCCTTCCTTACACTTTGCATAGATTAGATCGAAATGTGGATCTACAATATATAAGCTCTTGATTATTGAAAACCTAAGGAGTCAATCAAGAGGGTATGTCATTGTGATAAGGTATCAACCATTACATTATTCTTGTCGTTATTATACTTTATGAAAAAAGGAAATTCCTCCATAAACTCAACCCATTTGGCTTTTCTTTTGGATAACTTAGGTTATCTCTTCAAGTACCTCAACTACTCGTGATTGGTGTAGATCAAAAATTCACTTAGTAGTAAGTAATGCTGCTAAACTGTTAGAGCTCAGATCAAGGAATAGAACTCCTCATCATATATAGAATAGTTAAGTGTAGCTCCTCAAAGTTTTTCACTAAAATAAGCAATATGTTGGCCCTCTTGCCATCAATATGACACCTATGCTTGAGCTAGATGCATTGCATTCCACCTTAAACACTTTATTGAAGCTCAAGAGAGCTAAGACAAGGGTAGTGGTCAACTTCTCTTTTACCTCTTTGAAGCTTAACTGCTCCTTCTCTCCCCATCTACACTTTACATTCATCTTGGATAGCTCGATAAGTGGGGCCATGATGGTACTAAAATTCTTTATGAAGCAACAGTAAAATGACGCCAGGCCATGGAATACAAACATTAGTAAAATAAGCCAGCATTATCCATTTAGTGATAGCTCTTACCTTCTCCTCATCAACCCGTCTTCCACCTCCACTCATAACAAAACCCAAGAAAATTACCTCAGTTTGGTAAAAGCTACACTTCATCAAGTTGGCATAAAGCTTTTCAACTCGGAGCTTAGTGAAAATAGCTCGCAATGTGTCTCCAGGTTAGGGCTGTAGACAAGAATATTATCAAAGTAAGCAATAACAAACTTTCCAATCAACTCTTGGAGTATACGATTCATAAGCCTCATGAATGTTCTCGATATATTTAATAATCCAAATGGCATCGCAAGCCATTCATACAACCCATTGCAAGCTTTGAATGTATTCTTCTACTCATCTCCTTCCCACATTATGATCTAACGATGTCTAGACTTGAGATCAATCTTACAAAAAATCCTTGCTCCGTTCAACTCATTAAGCATGTCATCAAGTTGAGGTATAAGATACCCATACTTGATAGTGATTTGGTTGATAGCTTGGCTTCCTAGACATATCCGCCATGATCCATCTTTCTTTGGTACTAGTAAGGTTAACATAACACAAGGGCTCAAAAATTCCTAAACATATCCTTTCTCCATCAGTTTGCCAACCTACCTTTAAAGTTTGATAGATTGCTCAATATTTAATCGATACGCTAATTTGTTCGGAAGTGTAGCTCTTGGGTACAATTCAATTGCATGCTCAATTCCTTTTATTAAGGGTAGACCTTTAGGTAGCTCATCAGGGAATAAGCCAACAAGTTCCTCTAATAGATTCTTCACTTCAACAGGTAGCTCTGCATTCACAAGGCCTTTAACTTGAGTATCCTTCTAACAAATAGGAAGGCTGGCACTATGCTTCATCTCTTTAGATAGCTCAACTCAAGTCATCACTAGGGCCTCCTTCAAAGTTCAATTGAGCTAAGCTTGCATGATTTTCACTTACTCGAAAGACATAGGGATTCAATCATACCCTTCTTCCTTCATGATTGAAAGAACAAGAATTCTTCCTTCCATCATAAGTTATATGTCAGTCAAACATGCATGGTCTATCGAGAAGAATATCTAAAGCACTCATAAGTAATACATCACAGAGTATCTCATCCTGGTATTTTAAAATGTAGATTGGCACTGCAACTTGCTTAGTCACCTGCAAGGTGCCCTTATCAATGAGCCAATGCAGTTTGTACAATTTGGGGTAAGGTGTAGTTAATAACTTCAATTGTCAAACTAAAAATGCAAATGCTAAGTTAGTGCAACTGCAACTGTTAACAATAAGAGCACACAATGTCCCATTAACCTTACAACTGAGTGAAACAAGTTATCCTACTATTCATCTTCTAGTGCTGGACTTACATTTATCACTCATCTCAGTACCGTGGTTATGGGCATGAAATTACCTTCTTCATTTTATATGATTTAATCCTCTAGGTAGGTCGGTTTATCTGGATTCTTTTGGTTTATCCACCTCCTTATCAATATTGTGGATCTCGATCTTTAGCACCTCTCCATTGATTACCATGATTCTTTTATTTGGGCATTTGTTACTATGTGCCCAAACCCATGGCATTTAAAACACTTGATCCCGCTTATCTTTCATCCTAAGCTCTAGCCTTTCTCAAACCTCCTCAATAATTCCTTTTCCTTAGTTTGGATGGCTAAAATACGTTAGATCTCATTAGATCTGCTTCGTTCCAATCTTACAAGTTTGCTTGAAATTGGTCAATTTAGGGGAGCTCGACTAATAGGAGCTCAAAGTCTATTCATTTGACGCCACTCTATCTTATAGTTAGCTTAGATTACTTAGTCCAAACACCCAACATCTCTTGTCTCCAAAATATTACTAATTTCATATCTCAACCTATTGATACCTAGAGATAGATTGGTCCTCGAGCTCTATAACTTCACAACGAATCGTTAGCATCTAAAATTCATTTACATAGGTCTTGACATTTGAACCTCTTTGTCTCAACTCCTACAACTTCTTGAATGTGTCCTATAGATAGTAGCTTAGCACAAATCTCCTTTTCATCTTTCTTTTCATTTCATTTGATCTTTAATTTCTCTCTCTTCTTCTCTTTATAAAGTGGCTTGCAAGTTTTTCCACTACAAGACAGCATACCCAGTAAATTCTAGCATGACCAGTCTCACCTTGGCATTCTCGAGTACTTTATGATACTTAGACTATTTCTCCATCCTGTTAACCCAGTCCAACTAGTCCTCGGCATTGCTACTACTAGAGAAACTCAGAATATGCAACTTCAATCCCTCCACCCTAAGAGCTCAAACATTCCTCTCTTCTTCCTCATAATATTCTTGTTCCTCGTTTCCTACTTGCTTATCTACCTCCTCTAGTTTTTCCATAGCAAGTCTTCATCAAGCTAATATATCCACTCCTCCAGCTCAATAGGGTCAATCTAGGAAATTAACTTGGCTAAGCCAACCATTGCCCCATTCATGTATTGCATCCACTTAGCCTCTATTCAAGTCATCCCTAAGTCACCACCTGTTTTCGTGTATGGTAGTGACAAAGCTATTCGCGAGGTCAATGAGCCTATCTTATCTTTCATTAGCAAATTTGGATGTATAACTTCCTTGTTGGCCACAGCCATTGCAAGTACCACTATCTTAGTTACTGAGAGTTCCTTGCATATTAAAGTCTAACATGGTCCAATATTTTAATATATTAACCCTTCCAATTAAAAGAATCTAACCTTCACTCAAATCCTCATCAAAACTCTTCTTCAAACAACATTCAATATCTCATACCATTACTATTACTAAGACAATACTAGTAACTCTCAATACGGTTATAATTCAACAAAACCCACATACTCTGTTATGTGAATACAAAAACAGGGGAATACAAAGCAATTTTCACTCACTTTTCACAACTTAAAATACTGTACCCATAACCATTACGTACTATAACAATAATTTTAATGCCAAGATAACCATATTCATATAATGTAACTACAGTAAAACACTCAAGAACACTAAGTACTAGAAACTTACACCAACGTAGCCAAGCTCTGATATCAAGATGACACGGACACCACTGTAGATGAACATACGACCAATGGTATCATATGAGCTAGGGGTAGGTTCGAACTATAAGATAGTCTAAAGGATAAATGGAAGTAGAAAGTTGAGTAGGGTTTTCGTGCATCAACAATGGATGTAATGCACCAACTCCTCACATAAGCTTAAGCCACAAATGTAATTAGAGGTTACTTACTACTAGCCCACGCTCAAAATGAGCTAAATAAGATTGCTTTAGGGACTCAGTTCTTTGGTAAGGAAAAGATCACAATCTCAAGAAGGGAAAACAAAGAAGTGTCTACTACTAAATTCCATGATGATTGTAGCTATTACATATGGATATATTTATATGGCCCTAGTTATGACAACTCCTAAGATTCCTCAAATTACAAAAAAGATACCAACTAGAATGGAAAATAGTTACTATGAAAAGAGCAAATCCCTAAAACAAAGAAAAGAACATTCTAGCAAAAAGGATAGTACAGATGTTAGAAGATGGGATGTGCATCAGTACCTTGATCTATGGTCCTAGGTGTGTGCATGATTTTAAGCTGAGTTGAAGGAGTCGACATTAAGGAAATAGGTCAATAGCTCAGAATCTAGATATTGCTCGTTTAGATTGTTAAAGCTCGAGAGCTCAATGTCAGGAGGTCTACTTGGCATCGATTCAGTATAAACTCAAACATCTAATAGGTCAAGTTTAAGGTAACTCAAACCTCGATACAAATGGAAGTTATCAACTTATGTAGAAACTTCTTCCTTCCAAGGGATTACGAATAGATTGGAGGAGCTTAGAACCCATATCAAGTCAGCTCGAATGGATTCTTCTTCTTCTGGAGTTAGGTCTTTCTAGGCAGCTCAGTGAACCAAGGCAATAAATCCCTTTACTTGAGATCACATAATTGGCCCTTGACTCCTATCAAGTACTTCAACGATCAGAACAAATCGAATGAAAGCTTAAGCTTGGATACAAATTCCACTCTCAAGCATACACCAACGAAAGGTGAGATTAATTAACCATTCTTTTTGTCTCAGTTAAAAATGTTTTGTCACCTAAAAGAAATCGTTCTCATAATTAAAAGAAGAGCAAAATGGGATGTTCTTTCAAAAGTTAAGGCTTTACTCTTAGGTTTTTTAAATCAACACCTAACAAAAGGTTTTTTCCCTAAAAAATTAAATGGATAATCATGTAAAGTTGGTTTTTTTCCTTAATTAAAAATTAACCAATATACTAAAGGTTTTCTAAAAAATCATACTAAACTACGGTAGTCTAATTCTAGTTAGCAAAACATAGGCATTGTTAAGGTAACCTTAAAAACAACCAAAATAAAAATCCCTATTGCTACTAATTTCTTCACTTATAAACTAGTTCTTTTGTGTTTTATAACATTATAATTTACATTTCTGTTTTGTTATTGTACTCCAAGGAATCAAAAAGAGAGAGAGAGAGAGAGAGAGAGAAATTCCAAAAAAGATTAAAAAAAAAGAGGAAATTTCCAAAAAAAAAAAAAACTAGTTCACAGTGCTAGTTCACTTAAACCAACTTGGGATCATACCCTTGAAGGCCAATCCCAATTTAACCTTTCGTTAGCCTATGAACCAGTGGTCCAAGAACAATTTAGTGTCGTTTTAAGTCGTCAGATGAGTCTAATTATATTTAGGTATTTGTAGAACTATTATATTAAAAAGTAATTAAAGTATATGAAGTTTTACTTTCTATACATATAATGTTATATAGTATAAGTTGTAGTTTGGCACAACTATATAATTGATAGTTAGGTATAGTTTTTATTTGACAAAAAAAAAAAAGATATGCAAAATTACATCAAACTTGTGAAAATTTTGGTATTCATCATACAATTACATTATTATAAGAATAATTATGTTACTTTAACAATATATTATATATTTGACTATTTATAATTCTTATATACTTATCAGTTACTAAATTTCTTATTGACAAATATACGTCTATAAATTGTATTACTTAAACTTTATATTCGGTATTATTATATGCAAATTAATTAAAATATACAATATGTGTATGTGTGTGTATGTGTGTTTACATATTTATTGACTAAAATGCTCTTTTAATTAAATTGTGGATTAGTGTTTAGTTGTCTTAAAATGAAGACAGTTGGCAATAAATATTTAGATAATTGTAAAACTACAATTCTATGTTTTTCATATAAGCAACAATAAAAATATAACTATATTTATATATATGTACATATATAACATATATACTTATGTAAATAAAATACTTAGATAAATTGAATCTCTTTCTTTCTCGATGTAAGTTAATGTGTTTTTAGGGTGTTAGTGAATGAAAGCATTAATTAACAATAACAATTCAGTTCAAATCAAGTTCTCATTCAAAATTTCAAATTGTTAATTGACTATAATAAAGACAACAATTAGTTTCATTAATAATAATCCATAGCTGTAATAAACATAATCATTAAATGCTAATTAAATTATATGTGTTGAATTCAAAATACTAAATTATTACAAAACTCCAAACACTACCCTTAATCCATAATCTTAATTGACTAATGGAGAAAATTAATGTCATCCAATTAATTCAATTGATAAAAGAGGTAAAGAACAAAAAGTTTTTTAACATTTATCTACTTTTGTTTTAATCCTTAATGTCTTAATATTTTCATTTCAGCCCTTATCATTTACAAAAATTTACAAATCAATCTTATGTTAGTTTTACCATTAATATTGTCATCAGTATTAGATTCGCTCAAATAATTAATTCAATTAAATAAATTAATAATAAAAATAATGTGTAAGTAAAATTAATAAAAATAGAAAAAAATTATGAAAAAATAAAGATAACAATATAGAATGTAAAATAATTAAAATAATTATAAACTTCCTATCCTTGGCTGGTCGACTTTGGTTTTCTTTTTAAATTTCTAGTTTTTTCTTTTTTTTTAGATTTTCATTAATTTAATTTGAAATTAATGTTAATGTAAATATACATAAGTATATATATTAATATTTATATTATGACATTTTTTAATTTGCAAATTTTTATTTCACTTGCAATTTCTTTTTTTAAATTTTTATCATCTTTTGATATTTTTCTAAATTTGTTAATACCATAATTACTTTATTATATTATTTGTTTAATAAAATTTTTTAGATCAATAGGATGTTGCAATGTGTCAATATTTAGTGCCATCACTTATAATGATTGATTTGTAAACTTCTACAAACATGGAGGATTAAAATGAAAATTTGAAGACAATAAGGATTAAAATAAAAAAAAAAAAACAAGTAAACTTTAAGGACTTTTCTAGACTTTTCCCTAATAAAAGCTAACAACCTGTAATTAGCTTAATAAAATAATAATAATTAATAGTCCTCAATTAATTTAACTATTAAAAGTTAATTAAAACTTAGGCTTGGATTTAAATTAAGAGTTAATAATTACTAATAGTTTATTTAGTAATATGATTGAAATTATTATAACTATTAGTTACAACAAGCTAATAAGATAGTTAATTATAGTGAGTTTGTTCTGATGAAATAATTATAAATATGTTAGTAAGTTGTTATTCTAACAATTTATGTTAAATTGGTTATATTGTGTAATTAATAAGTCATTAACTAATAGGTATTTAATCATGACCTATCATTAGTAATAAATCTTAGCTATATGTAAGTATGGATTTGTAACTCAAGATCATTTTTTGATTTAGGCTCAAGTGAGATAAAAGAAGTGGTGAATTTAGATCAGACCCAAGTATGTAACCCTGTTTGTTGCATTATCTTATTAGGGTAGTGACAAATAAGCCATAATCAAAGTGATAACATAATTACATTTTGCCTGTATTTGGTTGTGGTTGAGGGATGATTAGTGAGTCAACGAACACCCAACAATCAGTATATTTACAGTGTCTTTAGTAAAGTTGTATAGTAATATAAGTAAGTAGATTTTTTTACTATTAATCAATTATCTTGTTATGAGTTTAGATATTAGTTAGGCAAATAAGTGAATAGTTGCAATTACTAGATTAGTTAGTTAAGTAAATTAGTAAATAATTGTAATTAGTAGAATTTATTAGGAAATAATTACAAGAGAAAATATTGTGAATAGCTTTTATAGAAATCAAAGGAAGGATCCATTCATTCATAATCAAAATAAGAAATATTGTTCTAAAGTTCTTTCTCTTTTTTTTTTCTTCCAAAGTTCTAGGAGTTCATTTTTTACTCGAACTAAAAATAATATCATTTTTCTTATTCATATAAGTGGGCTACAAGAGATTTTATTGATGGTGCTCTCATTGCTCATACACATTGTTCCCTTCTCATTAATTCATTCTCATTAAGTTGATTCCATTTGTTTCTTTTCTTTTCTCTCACTATAATCATCTAGATTTCTAGAAATGATCAATTTCTAAGATCATATAACGTTAGCATAAATACGAAATTCATTGGAACAAATAATGACGCAAGAACAAGTATTAACGCAAAAAATGGTGGCACCATTCAATACAAAAAAGTAAGAAGATTTAAGTAATCTCACAACAAATAATAAGAATTGGAAAGAATTAATTCTTGAGTGTATTGAGTAAGAGAAACTGAAGAAATAGCACTAGAAGATATCACTTCAACTATAGAAGTTATGGATGAAGAAAATTTTCATGAAATGGTTCAAATCAATGATTAAGAAAGTATTGTCATAAGAAAACAAAATTCCAAGATTAATATCAAAGATAATTTGTAAATCTCGCAAATTTGCGTTTTAGATTTAGAATTGAATTTGAACAACCAACGGTATTCCCTAGGTCAATCAAACCGAATAAATCAAAACTGAAAAAGAGAATTTTAAATTGAAAACTTAAAAAAAAAACTAAAAAAAAAAAATTAGAGATAAAGTTCTATGAACCTTAATAGCATACAAAAACTCTAAACCTAAACACGCGTGACCATAAATTAAAAATCCAAATTGAATAAAAACTCTAAACCCCAAATCATAGTCATAAAACCTTAGATTAAACTCTGAATGCAATGAAAACCCTAAATTGAAATATTTTACTTAAATTACGTAAATCGTATAAACTTAATAACAAACTGTAAGAGATATCTACAAATGGTAACAATCAATCAAATTAAGTCAATTAAGGTAATAAATTAATAGGATTACTAATTTACCCTAAATGATACATTTTCTCCAAAAGTAATGCTAAAATCATAAACGTACCTTCAAAGCCTCCAAACCCTCATAAAACCATAAAACGAACGAAACCCTAAAACGAATTAGATATTATAATTTAGTGTCAAAATCCCTAATTTAATTAATAAACTCTCATTATATAGTCACATTATTAAGTAATTACTAATAATTCAGCAAATTGCTAGAACAACTCTAATTTGCCTTCTAAAATCGTAATCAATTAGAGATAATCAATTCCATCCCTTAGAAGTCCTAAATTAATTAGATAAAATGATCTAATGGGCTTGATTAGTTTAATTAAATATGAAAAACCCTAAACTATGTCTAACTATGGTCATCTACATTAGTAATTAAAGTTGTAAGCTTAAATTGCATTGTAATCATTCACATGCATTCATGCATAATCACAATTAGCTAAAGATAATTAGTTAGGAAAATAATAGATCGCTCACCTTTATTAGATAAACCATTGCCTTAATTGGCAAAAATCATAAAAAGAAAATTAATCCCCACTTGTGATTGTACTATGCTACCAAGAATGTAAGGGATTTGTTCCCCACCACACCCACTCATAATTAACCCCTTTTGGACCCCTCCATCTACATTTTACTCTATATTCTTCCCTATAATAAACCTAGAAATACTCTCTAAATACACAATTCAAAAACAAAAGAAAAACAAGAAGGAAGGAAACAAGAGTAAGCTTCTCAGACCTGGCTGTGTACCTAAATACCCTAAGCTATAACTCTCCACCATCACCTCCAAAAAACACAAAACCACTTGCATTTGAATCCTCTTTCATTCCCCTTTCTTGCCAACAAACATATTTTACCAAATGAGTCTTTTTTTGTTTTCTAAAAATGAAGTGAAATGAGGCCCTTCGAATTTCCACTAAGGTAAACTTGTATCTTTTCAACTTTCCTTCTAGTTTGAGTTTATGAGCATGGTTCCTAAGCTTAATAACTAAGGAAAATTTATTAAAATTCCACCCTTGTTTTCCATGTTTACATGCCCATTCATGTGCATTTTCTTAGATTTTTAGTATAGTAAATATATTACATATAACTTTAAAAGTACATAAGTTGTAGTAAGATGATAACTTGAAGAAAAGTAGAAAAATCATCTTCATACCTTCATTCTCATGCTAAGGCCAAAACATATATATGTATATCCCCACTATATTTTTTATTTCTCATGTTTATTTTGGTAAAAAATGATTTTAGATGCATTTTAATGATAGTTTGATACATGTTCTAACAAGTTAAACACATAATGTATAGAAAGCCATAAGAAATCATCTCAAACCACCCCAAACATGTTGAACAACTTGGTATAAAATATTTATTAATGGGTTAATCACATGATTAATTAAAGATAATTAGGATTTAGGACTTAATCTTACAAGATAAGAGGCTAAACAAGGTCTATAGTGAGTAATTAGGCCTAAAATGGACAATAGGTTTATAAAAAACCCACTTGAGACCCAATAAATCATTAGTATCAAATCTGGAACTCATGATAAAATGGGTTGATTAATCATTTTAGTAAACTATTAGGCCCATGGATTAGAATAAAGTCAAGCTATAAGCCCTAGAACATGAGTTAGGCCTAAATTTAACTAAAAGGCCTACAAACCGAGCCTTAAGCCCACTTAATCACTTATGAGAAGATCTGTAACTTTATGAAAAGTAGACCAAACTTAGGGCTAATGATGAGCTTAAGTCTAAAAAGACAAATAGGATTAGGCCTAAGGCCTAAAATTACAAAATGAGCCCAAAGAGCCTTAAGAAAACCAAAATACAAGCCTAAATAATACACGACCAAATCTGAACCTAACTTAAAAAGATTCAAAGAAAGATATTCAAAAGGCCTAATAAATCCTAAAGCTCATCCAAGACATCCACTATAGACCCCTTAATAAGTTGAAGCTTTAAACTTAAGAAAAGAGCCCATTTAGGCTCATAGGGGCAACACCAAGGCTTAAGATGAAAATTTAAAGTGTTAGGTAAAAAAGTTCACTAAAAATACTTTAAAGGAAACCCAAAATATTATGTACAAAAGGCCAAGATTAAAAACTAAGCCCAAACCCTAAAGTAACCAAACTCGCCTTTCGAATACATGAACTTATGAGACCCAAATCGAAAACTTGCTAAACTTAAAGCCAAAAATGACCTTGCCAAATGAAAGAACACTCAAAAACAATGAAATTGACTATAAGAATGCAAAAAACAAACTTGAAATAAAGAAGTTAGAATGAAAACAAGTTTTAACAGTACTTAAGGATTATGACAAGCTTCAGCAATTCGATAGACTTTTAGGTTCTTGAAGAAGCGCTCTTCCAATTACTTATATATACATTATTATTATGTTTTAGGTAGCTTAATTTTTAATTTAGAAACCCCGAAGTTCATATCAAGTAAGCAAGTAGGCCAAGTGAGGGAGTTTCGATAAACTGCTACTTACTTGTGTTTGATAATTGTCTGATGTTTTGTTCTTGTCCTTGGTTGTCTGTTGAGTGACTAGTTAATCTGTATGCTAAACATTCATGTGATCACCTTATTAAAATTAGTGAGTTTAAATATTTGGCCAAATTGACCAAATATAGCTGTTACATGTCTATGACCCATTAATTATAGACTATGACGTCTATAGCTTTGTCAAGTTTTCTAAAAAATTTGCTAAAATAAATTTTTAAAATGCTTTACAATTCAAAGAAAAATTTATCAAATTATTGAGTACTCATAGCAGTCTCCTATGACATTTTACTTATTGAAGCAAAGTTAATAGACCATCTTTAGTTGATTGATAACGAGTAACCTAAGTTGGGACTCGCATGATTTAGCCCATAGAGCATTATATGGATTTGTTGATAATGAGCCTGTAGGACGTTGTATAGATTGTTGATAATAGATAGCTCTAGATGGGGTCCACATAATTGATTAGTATGATATTCTCAATCAGGGTAATAGTTGAGTTTTGTTTGTTAGGACGACACCCACAAACAACTTCATGCAAGTAAGGTAAGGTGCCTCGTATGGTTAAGTACAGAGGATAATTGATATATAGACGACGTAAATCTACACCTTTCATGGTTCCAAAGCCCCATGGATGTGTTGCTTGTATTCATACATGTGCATTCATTTAATATATAGCTTGATAACTTGCTTGAATGGTAGTACCAAGAGATAAACTCACTAAGCTATGGTATTCTCACCCTCCAACGATTCCTTTCTGTAAGTAACCAAAAGCTGGGAATGGGCAATGATCAAAGTGCAAAGTGTTCCTATAGCAATTGAATTAGACGGATAAGATTATTTTAGTAAGTTGTATTAGTTAAGCTAGATCTTTATAATATTTAATAACTCTTGATATTATAGAAGTTTAATTATGTCTTATTATTTGGTAAGTGATTCTAACTCTCTGCGACCTTAGTAGATTATGGATTGTTAGGTTACGTTAGTTGCTTATATAAATATGTAAATGTAAGTAAAATGAATAAACACCCTTAGAAACTCTATAGTTAGACTCTTGCAAGCTCTAATTTGCAAGGCGTTCTTTATATCATGGGTACACGTATAATATAAAGATTTTAAGAAAAACTACCACACCCCCTTGTGGGACATTATGTAATTTCCATCACAATCAAGAAATTTTGGCACTTTAACTATTCGGATTTTCAAAAAATCCAAATATGATAGTGGTTGATGATAATCTTCTTAATGTCAATTCTAATACAAAAACCTTATCCTCCTTAAGGTTTAAGGAAATTAGGTAAGCAAATAAAACAAGAATTAACTAATTCTATTTAACAAGAGTAAAAATTTATCAATACAATAAAAAAACTTAAAGCGAATCTTTTTTTCAAGGGGTTTCATCGGCTTGTCTTCCTCTAATGATATCATTTCCAAATGGAATTGATCTTCAAGCATCATCTCAGTAACCAACTACCCTACAATTGACCATGTCTAAAATTTATGTGCTTGTTTCCCTAGATATCTGCCAAGCTTACCATCATAGTATTCTAACTAGTGGTCTTAAAATAGCTAAGTTTCAAGAACTGGTGTAAACCGTCAATGAAGGAGTCCTGGCACGAGAGAGAGATTGTGTGTGTGTGTGTGTAGAGAGAGTGCTGGCAAGAGAGGGAGAGAGAGAGAGAGAGAGATTGCATGTGCATGCGTGTATGTGGAGAGAGGAGAGGAGGAAAGGACAACTAAGGTTTTAATGATTTTTGTAGTCCGCTTTGGATTTGGTGTTTACAAGAAGTCTTCCTAATTTCCCAATTCCCTGTAGCCTGTGGGCTTTAGACGTTGTGAAACTCTTGTAGTCCCTGTATTTAAAAAATAAATAAATAAATGAAGTGATTATACATGTGTACAATACAAGGAAGCCTTTTATAATAGTGAAGCATTGTATTAACTTATAGTAAGGTAAGTTATCCAATGTGTTCATTTTATTTAATTAATAAATATATATAGATGTAAGACATTTTATTTTCAATATTTTTAATTGTTTGTACAAATTAATGGATAAATCATTAACTATATAAGAGCATTAATTACATAATTAGCAAGGTGTTGATAAATGAAATAAGTTGTTAATGAATGAATTAGAAGAAAGCTAACTAATGAAAACACTTATTATAAATAGATTTTTCTTTTCAAAACTTGACACAAGGTATACCTTATCTCCTTTATTATGAAAAGTAGATATTCGAGATACTTTGTATAAATTAAATCCATAGGTCAAGATCTTTCTCTTCATAAGTTATTCCAAAGTCTATCTTTGCGATCAAGATTAAATGAATTATAAAAACTATCAACCTTAGCATGCTTTTCATATTTTGAAGTCATTATAATGTATCCTACAAAACTATTATTGACAAAAATGGTTAAATAAACTTAGAGTTAATAGTTTAACCATTGCCAATCAAAATAAGAAGAAATTATGTTAAATTAATGTCTTACCAAAGCGTATTACTTAAATTTGAAAGTAGTTATTTATTTACTTTTTTGGATGGGCTAAGACAAAGCTAATAGTATCAACCGGAACAGCTTTTCATTATGAAACTTTATATTGCACACATATCTAATATACATTCTATCAAGCCATGTAGGAAAGAATGATTAAATAGAATTAAAAAGAAAAAAACAATGAAAAATGGGAAGGAGACACAATTCTATCTATACTTTATCTAAGATCAATTTTCCATATGTACTTATAAATACTGGTGTTAGATCCCTTGATAACATTTTTTTATGATAACAAACACCTAAGTTCTCTGATGAAAGTTTTAAGTGTTGTTGCAAGAACAAAATAGGAACCCATAAGCAAAGATAGAAGTAAGATTGGGTATCTAAACAAAGATTAAAATCTGAAGAAAAAAATCTTAAAAGTAAACTTAGAAGCAATGATATTTAAGTAAAAAATAGGTTAAATTAAGTCAAAGAGTTAGAAACAAACTTAAAAGCATTTTTTTCATGTTCGTTCTATACTTTCTTTTTACAATTTTTGTTTCTTCGTAGAAGAATAGTCAAGATAGGAAAGGAGAGGAAAGCTGCACCCAAGCAAATTCCTCCTTGTAACGTAGGTTCCCATCACAGGAGGCTTCGCAGGTGTATACTGCAATCGTAGCCCGGTCAAGAGAATTTGCGTCGTTCTCCACTCCAAAATAATAAAGTAATTGAGGCATAACCTAAACACCAAAAATAACTTACAAAATAACCCAAATATCCAGCGACAACATGAAACGCAATGGAGGCATAGACGTGATATATGAAAATGATGTGTACAAGAACCACCTCATGAACAATGAAGACATAGATCCATCAAATGAGGTAAAGGGGTCAAAAGATCACCTATATATCCACCATTAGCAAAGGTATACTTGGACACCAGTTCAACCCAACCCGAAACCAGCCTTGAACCGCCGGTTCATGTGGCTAGCCAGTTCAAGGGCCGTTTCATGGCCCTTGAACCGGTTTTTTTCTTTTTTCAAATCTTCCATCAAATATATATTAAAAACAGAAAGAAAATAAAATAAAAGAGAAGTCTCTTACAGTATGAATACGTAATATCCCAATCTAATCGAATAAAATGAAATGGTTGAAGAAAAAATATTTTTTATAATATTTTACAATCACCTATAAGGTGCCTACATATCTACTAATCGGAATTAAACCACCGTAGTTCGGTTTGAATTTTTAGAAAACCTTTAGATCGTTGATCAATTTTATATTTTCAAAAAAGTATTAAAGTTTACGTAACTATCCAAGTCAATTTTTTTAGTGAAAATAATTTTAATTTGTTATAATTTGGAAAAACCTAATACTATATCAGTACTTTTGAAAAAACCATGCCATTTAGTTTTTTTGGACAATTAAAAGAAAAGATCTTTTTAAGTGATAAAACTTTTTCGTAAAGGATGAAAAGAAAACTTACTATATATCATCTTGAGGTAACTATTCATGTTCGTAAATAGGAGTGAAACCCACAGGTGAGCTTAGGCTTCCATCAGATTAGTTCTAGTTACTAAAGTAATCATTCTCCTCACTTGATGTCTTACATAGTCTTTGTCGTTTACAGCTCGCCTTGTACCAATCTTCTATGCAAGCATTTGCCTCAATACTAACAACAGATAGGGAAGCTCGGCGTTCGTCGACGATCAAGCCTACCATACTAAACATTTGCTCAACAGTAACCGTTGAAGTTGGAGTAACGAGTACTTCACAAGCAATACGAGATAACAATGAGTAATCCCTTCTATACCTTTGCTACCACTTTAAAATATCAAAGTCCTTAATGAAGATATTTTCCGAAAACTCGAAATTTGTATTGGTGTAATGTTGCATCTCAGACGTTGAACCACCAGACCGTTGCCTCTTTAATTTTTGTTCTAATAACTACTTACCCATAAAAAAGTAATACCACTCCTTAGTAGGTAGCGAAGGAGAGACTGATGACTGGTCATCATACTGATTTTGATAGCAATTAAGCAACTTTTCTATGTTAGCTGTCACTACTGATGCTTCTTACTGTACTTCCAAGCTGTATACGTTTTAAGAATCTGTTAAATCTTGAATGTAACCATAATAAGTTTTCAAATACATTAATAATAATTCTGTTTTACAATGAGGGTCTAGAATAGTTGCTACGAGATAAATATGAAGAATTTTTTTATAATAAGTTAACCACTTCAACGTCATATCATATATACATGCATGCAGGTTTGGGTCCTCATGAGCCAGAACTAGTATGCCAAATATACTAACGGTTGACACAACAAATAAGTGAACACTGGATGTTATACATTACTGTATCATGAAAAAATTTCAAAACTTTAAGTAATTGAATGTAAATATCCCAGTTACTAAAAAAAATATCAACTCCATGCATGTTATACATTGCAAAGTCACATAGCAGTTCATTGTAAGAAACTATGCTATACAGCAATCGTAAGTTGAGTTCCAATGATGTTGCACATCCATCTTAAACTTTCGAGGTCTCTTCTAGCGCTCCGTGCAAAAGTTCCTCTGCTTTTTGTGAAGAGATGGTCAATCTGTTATTGTCTTGATGACATTTTTTATCGAAGCTATACTTTCGTGCAAAGCTACAATGTCATCCTTGACACACAAATTAAAAATAAACATACAACGTATGTGAAAAAAATTCCCTCCAATGCTGGTTAACAGTAATTTTGCAATTCGGATATTGATGCAGTATTAGTAGTTGCATTATCAAAACTAATAGAAAAATGTTCCTCACTAATCCGTATTTATTTAGAATTTCTTTAATAATTTTATAAATATTTTGCACCATGTATCGATCATTAAATACTCTTAAAGTCAGTAGTCATTTATTAAGTTGATAATTATCGTCTACTCAATGAACACTAGCACTAATATAAGAATTATTATAAAAAGAATCAATTCATATATCTGTACATATGGACACTTGTGTATTGAGGGAAGTAAACTTACCTGCGAGCTCCCTCTTACTTTTGTGGTAAAACTCCTACATGACTCAAGTTATCATTATACGAATAAGCTGTCGTGAGCTGGGGTTAAACGTCTCCCGCTCGTATCGACTTTACCACTCTGATGCACCCGCGTTGAATAAAAGATGCATGTTCGCTAATTGCTGTACTAAGTTATATTTATGCATCTCTTCATCATACCTTATTAATATTTGTCTGGATGAACCACCGCCTCGAGCAATCTGTTGCTGCCCACCTCCTAAGTATGCTTTGACCTTAAGTACCTGTTAAGTATATTATATCCATTTCCAGTTTTCCATGAATAACTCGCATTACAATAGTTGTAGAATACTCTCGAGTTCCCCATTTCATCTGTACCTTTACAAAAATAAGTACTAAAAATATTAGATTCATTGGGTTTATAGGGCTTACCTAAACTAGATGGTTTCGAACTACTGAGCTCGTATTGTCTCATATGTTGCTCTTCTATTTTGGGAATAATTTTAATGTTGTCCTCCTTATCTTTAAACATACTTGTGAGGTAATTCATTCGTGGGGGTTCAAATCCCGCTAGTCGTGAAAGGATGCTCATAAGAGGAGGTTTGAATCTAACATAACGTTCAAAAACACTCATATATAGAGGTTCGAAACCGGGAGATGGCGTACCCCAGTAACTCACACATTGATGTTTAATGTCAAAGTTAGAGATGGTGTACCTTGATTACTTGTGTGATAAGATTTTACATCAAAACCTAGAGATAGTATAAATTTCTTCCACGTTCTCAACTATATCGTGTGTCTTCTGCTCATTTAAGTCGTACTAGTTATCTGGATACGCCTAAAACTATAGTTGCACAGAAGACATATTGAAAATTCTAATGCATTTGCTTTTATTTTTACCACTAGATGATGGACTGTGTTTTTTACCGGAAAAGGTATGGCACAAAAATCTTTTCATTAATGCAAATATTTATGAGTAAAAAATAGAAATAATATATAAGAAAAAATATAGCGAAAATTATATGGTAGGTACGTGTTTATCAACGTTACTTGCTAATGTAAATTTTTTTATGTAATGAAGTGTAGAATTATGCACAAAAATTTATGATTAGTAGAAGAAAATATTTATAATAATGTTTCATGACTAAAATATATATAAAAGTAGAATAGTTAGAATTGAAGGGGTTTAAATAATTTATAGAGTAAATGTTTCTACTAGACTTAAAGCTACTATTTGTAAGGATCAAAGAATGTGAGAACACCTCGTTTAAATTTTGAAATTTAAAATTCTAAGCGGTTTAGTATTATAAATTTTAAATTTTGAACTTAAAATTTAAAATTTACTACGTGTGTACCAAATTTAAAATTTACATCTGCATAAATTTTTCAGTGTAAGGGAGAGAGAGAGAGAGAGTAGGGGAGGGGCTGATCATTTGATCGACCGAAAAAATTTTTTTTTTTACTTTTAATAAATCCAACAATTTACCTAGACAGATTAACCCAACCAATAACAGATCGAGCTAGTTCAAATCTCTCATAGGCCAATTCAAAGTCTTCTTGAATTGATTCATAATTCGAAACCTACCCTTCTTGAAGGGATGATCATTTGACCGGCCGAAAATTTTTTTTTTCTTTTAATAAATCTAACAGTTCACCTGGATTGATCCATTCAACTAGTAACGGATTGAAGCAGTTCAAAGCTCTCATAAGCCAATTCAAAGCCTTCTTGAACCGATTCATAATTCAAAACCTACCCTTCCTCAAAGTCTAAGTAGAGGTAAGCACAATAAGATACCACGTGAATTGATGTAAAATGTCAAACTCTTGGCTTCTTCTGGCCAAAAGAACCAAAAGCTCTTCGCTTCAATTTTTTTCAGTTTCCTGGTACATCACCGAAGATTCTATCTTCTGTTTCTATGGTTTTCCAGTTTGACACATCTTTCGTCGTATCTTATCCTTATGAGCACACCACTTTCGTTGGGCAGTCTCTGGTCTTGGACGTGGACACTATATATTGCTTAGAAACAATGTATGACTGACTTAAAGTAAGGTGCAGACTTTTGTTGTTTAAAGGCTATCAAATCTAAGAACTTGTCGTGAAGAAATTTTATTCTCATTCACCACTAAGCTCTTTTTTTCTCACGTTCAGATCATTTCAAATCATGGATGGCTCCAGGACTCACCAATTCTGGTGCTACATGTGCTCCCAAATGGTAGAACAGCCTGCAGAGGAGACTGAATGCTGGTTCTGTGATGGCAAATATCTACAGACAATGAACAATCAAAGAGGCAGTAACATCAGTGGTATAACATCAGACATGAGGATTTCAATATGGTCAACAGTCCTGCTTCGCTTAATTAGTGATCAACATGCTTCTTCATCCAGTGTAGACTCATTAGCAGAGGTAAGGGATTTCACAGAGGAAGAAGCAGAGTTGGACATCGTGTTTGAATTCTCCTCGAGAGGGCAACACGAGGTCTGCCAGAGTCCCTGATCATGAAAGCCAATTATTTCACTCTGCTGATGAGAGGGAAACAAACAGAGCAACATTAGACTCTTCCAGCAAAGAGGGCATTGTTTTTAACAATTCTTCCAAGATTAGGCAGCATCCTAATGTGTCTCGGGACAATCCGATCATCTTGGCTGACTATTTTAACTGAAGAAGGTTTGGATTTACTGCTGCTCCATTTATCACAAGACAGTCTTCAGATAAAGCGTGCTTCACTGGGGCAAAAATAAATTGAAGAGATACAGACAGTGACAATTAATGAGAGAATTCGATGCTCGATATGTTTGTAAGATTTTCAAATGGAGAGAAAGTGAAGGAAACCCCATGCAGACATAGGTTCCATGAACAGTGCCTGGTTTCTTGGTTAGAGCTGCAAAGCTCTTGTCCTCTATGCCAGTTCCAAATGCCTATCATTGAGTCTGAGATTGAAAATTACATGCTAAAAAATGAAGATGGGTGGATGTGGTTCTATGATGCTGATGAGAGTGAACGTGAGGAAACAGATGAAAGAAATAGAGTAGCTAGGAAGCCAGCATTCAGGAAGCGATACCAGCTACTTTCTCATTTAATACGTCAATGTCTCTAAGTTCAAATGAATATATGTATATAGTATATTATATGCACAAGAATTACCAAAAAAATAGATATCATGTATGAGAAATCTTGAAGTTTTGATTCAATGAGAATGCATATGCACCTGTATCATTGCTTAAAACAGCCAGAATGTATGAAATGTATGTATTTGCATTGAAAAGCTGGCACATCTAGCTTAGAAGCCATTGCCTAACTAATGATTTATTTTGCATCAAAAAAGCAAACTATCATAATGTAATAATGAATCCGAAACCATCACTTAACCCAAAAAAAATGAAAAGAAAAAGAAAACAAACCTATAGATAATAACTATAAATAGTAACAGGACATCGTTTAATTACTTTCAGGTCAAGAGATTGCAAGTATCAAGGAACATCTCTACACTTCTCATAACACCTATATATAGCAGCATCTAGAAGAGGATGAACTCTAACTCTCTCAGGCAACTGGGCACCTGCATTTGAGTAAGGAGGAATTACTAATACTTTACACAGTAGATGATGTTCTTGACTTGTGAATCTTATCATCTGAAGAAGGAGGGGGCAATGGGGAAGAGACTGCCGCATGGTATGATGATGAGGCCAGTTGTGCCAGTGCTGGGACTGAACCACCTGAAAAAAAAAAAACATATATATATATAGGAATGCACATCCAAAATGATAGGTTTAGTCCTAAAACGCAAACCAATAACAGGATTTAGAAAGAAAGAATTCCTTATTGGTAGCATGGTGGAAATGTATGCAAGGGGATATTCTCTCTAATTTGACTGCCCAATTCTTATGGTGGATATATAACTATATCCAAAAAACTAATTCATTTCACCTGCGTAGGTGGGTCCAACAGAAAAATGAAAGAGCATGATAGTCTACATTGACCGATCACTACAAATATATAACTATATTCATCAAGGTGTTATTTCCCAGCACGACATTAAGTCATAGGTCTTCTCTGGATGATTGAAGCCCCTGAAACAAAATTGTTAAGACACTTGGATTTCTGTTTTCAGTATTATAGCATGGAGAAGGTTTCCACAATTCAACCAATAATGCACAATAGACATAAAAACAATAGAATTTCTGTTTCAACAACCCCCACCCCAAACACCAAAAAAAAATATAAAGAAAAAACCACAGCACAAGATAGAAGTATAAACAGCTGATATCTAACCTGCTAATCCAGCACAAGCCGATGAGAAAACAATCACTGGTGGCGTCTGCATTGACATACAACTCGGTTTTTAATAAATTGGGGAAAGAACAAAAAGCTGCAAGTAAATACCAACAAATTAACTAAGCATCTCACATAAAAATCAGCTGCACCAACAAGGGTTATCAAAATGTGCAGTCTTCCAAGGTTTTTCACTCAGAAGACAAATTCATATCCAAGAGGAGAAATGAAAAGCAAAAAATGAGTTGATCCTAAATAATGATCTCTTGAACTGCAGAAATGGAGTTTGGTAGGAGATCAGAATTGGGAAGATGCAATGTGGAACATAAACAGACAACTCTAAAATGAACACAAAGTTGCATCCATATATGATTACTAGCATGTACAATGCACATCATCAGAGATACAATATGCAGGCACAGTCATTTGCAAAACCACCAATGAAAAGAAAATATGCATACAAAGAAACATATATTCAATTCAAAAGAAAAGCCAAGAAAACTTACGCCAATAAGGAAATGCAACCACATAGGCCCTTTGACCCACCTTCGCACTGCTGGCATTACTGCAATGACAGAAAATTATGAAAAAAGAAAGAAAAAATTGAAAAAATAAGATAAGTTACATGGTATGGCATTCAATTGAGGTCAATGAATAACCATTTTACAAATGAAAACAGGAAAAGAAAAATCCAACAGGCAATTTACACGTTCATGCAGTGAAACAGAAAAATTATCCTTTGCCTGCTTAGAAGTTTATCACTTTTCAACCTCTTTTTCTTAGAAAAACTGGAAATCTGCCAACTGAAGGTTTTTGAAGACCTATGGAGCCAACCATTGATACCATCTCTTTATTAAACAAATGCATCTCTAACAGACTTCAATTTTAGGTCATGATCATAGGCATCAACAATTCAAGGATGTATAGATATTCTTAGTAGCCCCTCCTTTAACCCAAAAAAAGGTATCTATAAGATTTCTGTCTCATTTCCCCTACTAAGACAGTTGACTCAAAGGTGTTTATGCTGCATGCATGAACATCACTCCATATGTAGGTCATAATTGAATGAAGTCGCAATTATTGAGAAATCAGAGGACTCCATTATAATGCTCCATTACTGTATTTAAGCACGCTCTCTGCACAAGTAGTACCAATCAAGTAAAATTACTGTGCACTGTTTTATTGTTAATTTGTCAATAATATTATTGCACGCGCCATTTGAAAGAGTCATCTATCACATTGAGCAGGTTTGATCTACCTGCCCTGGACAAAGGAGTCAATCTTCCAACCAATAAGCCAGTTATGTACACAGCTGCCCACATATTAGAAGCCATGATATAGGGAGGAAACGTGGTACCACCCCAATATTTACATCCAAATAACTCACAGTTCAAAGTACACAACAAGCTCTACCTCATCCTAGGATGAGTATTCTCAATAGGAAGAATGCTGGTTCTGTCCACACTGCATATATAGCCAGATCATTGGTAATATTTCCTAGAAGCTCCACAAACCACCATAGTTCATGTGCTTGCTAAGACAGAAACATTCATATGCTGAAGTAGGTATATGAAATAACTCATAGTTCAAAGTAAACAACAAGCTCTACCTCATCCTAGGATGAGTGTTCTCAATAGGAACAATGCTAGTTCTGTCCATGCGTCACATATGGCCAGATCACAGGCAATATTTCCCAGAAGCTTCACAAGCCATCATAGTTCATGTGCTTAGCTCTGGTATTAAGACAGGAACATTCATACACTGAAGTAGGTATGGGAAACTAGACTACCCTACTCTCACTCCATTGACTAGTTTACAAGACTCATTGTCCCCTAATCACCAAGAATGCTTAGATTGTCTGACCTGCATGGCTAACTGATAAGCATCTCCCACATCTGTGAATGTGATTTCCAGCAATATGTGGTTGCAAAAATGCATCCTATGTCAAGACTACCTACAGCTATAATGACGATCTTCCTGACTCAATTTCAAAATCTAATCCTAGTAAATTTGGATTATGATCTGATTCCAGCCTGATGATTTTGGGCCTTATCTCAAGGGAATCCAAAAGACTAAGTATTATTGCTCATAGCGCCACTGAGTACCATTCTATGAATTTTCCACTGTTCAAATTTAAACAACAAATTTGCTGAAATTGTAGGTGCATCTGACTTCCCAACCACTCCCACAACCGACACAAAAGAAAAAAGAAAGCACATTTTATCAATCATCATCTACCTTCCCCTTTTATACAACAAATAAATCTGTCATCCAAAAATCCCAAGTCTTCCACCATTATTGAGACCAACTTTCCTCTCCATTCTGTTGAGGATTCACCGAAGTGCCTAAAGAGTAATAATGGATCCTGCCTGCTATGGGCCCATGTGATGATCAAGAAACATCTACACTCTTTCTTCTGTCTATGGTGGACTACAAACCCCATTCAGCATCTATTTATCCCAATGCACTCAGTGATTTCCACTGCAGAGTGCATGTAATGGTCAAATATGATGACCAAAAGGCAAATCTCAAGAGCAATAAGAAAATCCAAGTATTGAATACTCTGAGCTAATGTTCCATTCAATGGCATTTTTTGTTCAAAGAAATCAACCAAGGGAACATGCTTCTGGAAACAATTTTGAATTCTCTAACTCTCATTGCCTTGCCTGAAGGCTGAAAGTTCCAACAGAGAAATTCACATACAAGCTTTGATGCACAGTTACAGCATGGGGCACAGGCATCCAGAGAGGGGCCTCTTGCTCAACCAGTAATGGCAGTGCATCGATGACAAGTAAAGAGACCCAATTATTCCCAGTTCTATTATCAAATATTTGAAAGGAATCACCACTTTTCAAAGAGCAGAGAACAGGAGCTGAATAAATTTCACATGGCAGCAAATCCACTACAGTTGAGAGAAAGTAAACTATGATAGTCCGATATCTATCAGCGAAAACAAGGAAGAGACAGAAACTCAATTAGAGTTAGAGCTTCCAAGAAACTCAAAAAGCTGATTACCTTTGCATCCATCCACAGAATGTTCTCTACTGGAAAGAGTTTGTAGTCACTTTTTTACCTAGAATCTATATAGCTAGCAAGTATGCATAACTTGACAATACAAGAACCACCTAGTCGTAAAAAATTTACCCAATATCAAGAGACAGAAACTCAATTAGAGTTAGAGCTTTCAAGAAACTCATAAAGCAGATTACCTATGCATCCATCCACGGAATGGTCTCTAATGGAAAGAGTTTGTAGTCACTTTTTTACCTAGAATCTATATAGCTAGTAAGTATATATACCTTGACTACACAAGAACCACCTAGTCGTCAAAAATTTACTCAATATCGTACATTCATTATAGATATTAATAGTGATGGAAAACAGAATTCTAGATGGCGACCGTCCATATTAACCATTAATCAACTATAAATACAAGGATCATCAGATTAAAACCACCTTAACATATGCAAATGGATTTGTGTGTATGTGCATACAACACAGGCGCGTGCACACAAGAGAGAGAGAGACAAAGAGATTACCATGATTGAATCCATAAAAAGCACTTGTTACACCACCAACAGCAGATCCAATCTAGACCAGTGCACATGATACAGTAAAAACAATTCTTAGAATACAACTGCAAAAGACACATTGAACAAACAACTGCAATAATTCAATGAAACTACGTTACCATGGAAAAGCTGTCCCTGATGAATGGAGGTAGTGTCCAATCACTAGTCTCCTATCATCAATGAAATATATGAACATTTTTCAAGAAAGAACATATCCAAGAAAAATAACCCAAGAAACAAACGACAGTTCCCAGTACCATATCCTTTGTAAGAGGGCCCGCACAGTGACGACATCTCAATTCATCACGAGGATTCTTAGCCGCCATAGCTTCACTATAAAACCCGTTTCTGCATTTACTTTTACAGTTAACATGAAAGAGAAATACTTCAATGGGACTCAACTGCCATGTACAGTGAAGAGTGGTAAACAACTACCAATAACCATCCAACACGATGATTTATTTAAAACAGACACCTCAACGTGACATTGAAGAATTTTATCGGTCATTGTCCATCACACATATCTCCAAGTAATGTATGAGCATTAATGAATCATTTTACATGTATTGGCAACAACTTCTAGCACGAAAATACCAACACATCTCCAAACCAACATAATTTGAAAAACAGACACAATACAGTATATATTCCAACAATAGCACAAATTTCGGGTAAAATAAAACACCGACCATCAAACGGTAGCACGAATTGCCAACACTTTATTTTATTGACCTTAACCAACAAAGCTCATGAGCATATGGTGTAGTAAAATTGCTCTGATACTAAAAGGTAAGTTTTTTTCTTCAGACAAAATCATATCAAATCAAGAGACTGATTCTTGATATACATGGACATCAAAAAAATTATGTGGATCATGCAAATAGTTGGTGAGGTGCGACATACGAATACCCGATCCCGGATCTTCAGATTGTCTTGGCTCGCGCTGGGTCGAGCGGTGGCGATGGGGTTGTGGGCTCCGTCCCTCGGCGAGGAGGAAAGGTATTCAGTGTTGAGGTTTTTCTCTCTGTTTTCTTTCTTTTTATTTTGAAGAGAAAATTGGAAATTTGGGTGGATTACTTCAGGGCCTGATCATATGAGCTCCAAGAATTGAATCTCTACAAAGGTCGCCGGCCCGGCGTTTCGGGCCTTGTTATTAGAGATCCAACAACAGCCCGTACATTGTGCGGAGGTTTCAGAAACGTGTAGGATTTTCTTTTAACACATGTTTTTAATTTTTCCACTTAAATTTAAATGGATAAATTCGAATAAAGAAATGGAAATTAAAAAATTGGACATACTTAATGGAATGAAATTGATCATAATGCATATTTACTTCCATTATAATAATTTTAAACTACACTTTAAGCATTAACCAGGCAATTTAAGAGAGTTTGAGATTGTATGAGATTGTATATTGAGAGACTTTGAATTGACTTTGTTAAGAAAATTTTTGCATTGCATTGGAGTTATAAGAGGAAAAAAGATGACATTTCATAATTCATCATTAGCCCTCGTAAATTTCTAGTCATTCTTTATTTCCAATGCAAATGAATTCTAAAACAATTGATTAAGACAACACTAACTAAGACTGGACATAACAATATACATAAGTGACTTCTTTTCTTAAGGAAAAGAAAACAAAAAACATAGAGCCAACATTTAGTAAGTATGCATTTGATATCCACCCTATCCCTAAGCAGACTATAGGATACAAAGGTCACTTCTAAAAAACTTACACAACGAAATATATACTTGCTTGCCAATTTGTAGGCATAATGTGTATGTTACACACCTACATAAAAATAAACCTATTAGGTACATTATATTACAAAGAGGGCATCAACAATTTATTTGTCATCTCTGAATATTTGCCAATACTAATTAAGCTATGTACATAGTAAGTCTACAAAACAAGACATTGTAAGTAGATGCTAGAGTACTATCCGATATTACCACTTCGATACTTAAGTTAACAGAGAATAGACGATACTTTTGAATAATAGGTAAGCTCGGTGTACTAAGTGTAAAAAGATCTACCACTAAGTAGAAAAATGATATTTATAGTAGAGTGGCGCTAACAATTGAATAGCATTTAGTAGGAGAAATCTTCTCCCGCAAGCATGGGACAATAGCGTTGTAGCGTCTGACATGTCCCACTTATTCCAAATATGACTGTTGACTTAGTATTTTATCCTTATCTTATGCATTTTAGCCGTTGTAAAGCTCCTTGAGTTTCGTCAATCCAGGCCTAAGGTTTGAGCCTACGAAGGCAAGCCTCAAGTGACAAAACGTTTCAGATTCAGACAGGCTTAAGGGGCCTATATCTAAAGAGCCCTATCAACAATAAGCAATAAGGTTAGACAACATGAGGACTCCATGAGCACTAAGCTAACTCTAAGAAGACAAGGTAATTTAAATAGATTTCAAAAGATCATCCTATGTACTTTGAAGCAATCATGGTGTATCAAAATTAGGCTAAGTAAAGTCCTTAGAGAATAAGACTAGCATGTACATAGAGAAATGAGTGAAGATCATCTTTATCCCCTATCTCGCCAACCTTCGACATTTTTCGACTTAGTATCTATAAAAGAAGCTATTATTACAAATCAAGAGATAGAGCCACCCACCCCCTAAAATAGTTACTAATTAAAAAATCCCCTTGGTCCCATTAATTTCTACTGCATACTTAGATGTGAGAAACCATGTAACAAGAAGCTAATAATCTATATGTAACTTTATATTATGTACATATCTTATACATATTCTATCGAGTCATGTAGGAAAGAACAAATAAATAAAATACACAAAAAAAGTAATGAAAAATGAGAAGGAGACACGATTTTATTTATACTTTATCTAAAATCAATTTTTTATACTTACTCATAAATATTAGTGTTGGATCCCATGATAATATATTTTGATGATAACAAACACCTAAGTTCTTTAATAAAAGCGTTAAGTGTTGTTGATAAAACAAAATAAGAACCTAGAAGCAAAGATAGAAGTAAGATCGAATATCTAAACGAAAAGTGAAATCTAAAGATAGAAAACTTAGAAGTATGATTAAAAGCTACAATATTTAAGTAAAAAATAAATTAAGTTGAGTCAAAGAGTTTGAAATAAACTTAGAAGCATCGCTAAAGTTTGAAGAAGAAAGTGACCGTGCAGACTTAGAGGCACATTTAGAAGGAGCTTTGATAAGAATTAAAGTTGATGGAAAGAAGCTTTGAAGACTTAAAGCATACTTAAAAGTAATTACAACAAGCTCGAAAGCTATTTAAAAGTATATTAGTAATATTTGTAACAGCAGAGGTCTTATTTTATATATGTGAAATCATCATGGTAGTATTAGTTTTTTTGGTAAGCCAAGGTAATACCATAAAAATTGGAAGATTAGCTGCATCTAGAAATTCAACGAATTTTAGTTCAATCTCACTAGTGTATTTTATGCGTTTAGGGTTGCACTTGAATAAGTCTTAATATTTGATATTTTCAAATGGATTCGTATGTTTTAAATATTTTAATATTATCCAAGAATCACTATAAATTTTATCTTAACATCATTCCAATCCTAATTTTCAATTTTGAGCGCTTACACAATTGATTGATAATTTACAATTTAACACAAAGATTTACATCTTGGTTGAATATGGACACATTATTTGAGAACTACGTCAAAAGAATAATACTGTATTAATCTCTTAATTAAGTGTGAAGTATCACCTCCCAGGCATTTGCTTTTAACTTAATTATAACAAATAAATCTACATTTCCTATTGTAATGATAATGATTATGCTCATTATGATGAGGTGGGATAAAGGAAATCAAAGTATCTATACTTTTAACTTCAGGAAATTTAGTATCTAAACTATTATTTTTTACAATTTAGTTCTTCTTCTTTTAGTTTAGTTTCAATTTGGTACCTCCATTAACCGTAAAGTTAATAATCATTAGAGTTTTTTGCATCATAGTATATATACTTTAGCTGTAATTGCATTTTGATATTTGTAATTTTAATTTGATGCATTTTAGTATTTGTTCACTTATCAATTTATTTAAAATCGGTTTTTTATTTTCCTTAATTAATATATCATTTTCAAAATTAACACATTTTATTTATACCTAATAATTCCAATTGTGCATAATTCTTACATGTGATGTTTAATTTCAGAAAATATTATAACGCTAAAGTTATGAGATCTACTTTTATTTGAAAATAAGATCTACTGTATGTTGAGTACATGAATTAAATAAAATTTTGAAATGGTCATAACTTATAAATTAAATTTTCTTTTAACCTTATAACATGAATTTTCCAACTTATCAAATAATATACTTCTATATAGTAATATTTTGTTGTATATGTCGTATTGTCTTGATACAGATTTTCATAATTTTACAATCTCATAATTTATAAATCAAATATCATATAACCATAATTATATAACAGTTTGAAAGCTTAAATTATATACCACGTAAAAATTATAAGCGTACTTATCTAAATCTTTATATTTTTTTGCGTTATAATTAGCCTTACTTTTATGAATTTGTTTATTTTTATTTTAAATGGCCTTTACATGTTATAGACATGTTTTTATTGTATAATTTTACCAAAAAATTTTAAACCAATATATTTTTTAAAAGTTTTTATAATCTTTAACGTATTAGTTAGCCTTAAAATTATACATTAAAAGATCATACTTTTCCTTAAGCAAGGTTAAAATAAAAATAAATGCTCATAAAAGTAAGATTAATTGTAATGCATGAAAAATGTATATATTTAGATAAATACACTTATAATTTTAAGTAAAAAATAACAATTTTTAAGTAGCACATAATTTAAACTTTCCAGCTATTATATAATTATGGTTATACGATGTTTGATTTGAGAATTATGGGATTGCATTGGCCAAAAAAAATTATTATGAGATCGTAATGTTATAAAAATCAGTATTACGATACTATCAGATATACTATAAGGTCAAATGAGATTTAATTTGCATGTTATGACAATTTCAAATTTTACTTAATTCATATATCTAACGCATAATAGATCTTATTTTTAAATAAAAGTAGATCTTATGACTTTAATATTTTAAAATTTGCTAAAATTAAACATCATATGTAAAAATCATGCATAATTAAAATTATTAAATTTAAACAAATTGTTTTAATTTTGAAAATTGTTGATAGACATTTTTCAATAATTATTATGTGAGCTTATATTAATAGGCTCAATATTTAAGTTCAGACCATTGATCCGGTCTAAAAACAATCTCTATTGACTTATTATAAATACCAAGGAAGATTCCTAGGTAATGAGACCTTCTTTGACTCCCTCATTTTTCCTAACTAATTGACTTTTCTCTCTGCATGATAAGAGGACTAACTTAAATATCAAAGTGCTTACGCTGGAGCACCATCCGACGCTCCTCAAAACTGTTTTCATATTTTGCAAGCATTCATGCATTAGGAAGAAAATCAACTATCAACAAAAATGATATATTAATTAAAGAAAATAAAAAATTGATTTTAAATAAATTAACT
The DNA here is from genome assembly GCA_024138005.1 of Lumnitzera racemosa. Lineage (NCBI taxonomy): Eukaryota > Viridiplantae > Streptophyta > Magnoliopsida > Myrtales > Combretaceae > Lumnitzera > Lumnitzera racemosa. The sequence goes on from JAMXBC010000003.1 coordinate 73,409,827, forward strand.
AGTGAACAAACACTAAAATTCATCACACTTATAATATAGACACCAAGATATAATTATAAATAAAGTATAAATACTAAAATGTAAAAAACTGTAATGACCACCAAATTTACCGTTAATAGAGACATTAAATTGAAATCAAAGTATAAGTAGGACTAAATTACAATAAATGTAATTTTAGACAAGAAATTGCCTAAAGTTAAAAATTAAGGCATTTTTGTTGCCTTTTATCCATGATGAGACATACAATCGTATGAATTTGTAATTTTCTCATTAAACTCATGAGCAAAATCAATAAATATTTTAGGGTCTTATTCGCGAAACTTCTTATGTAATAAATAAAAAGACGTAATTTTCATAGAAAATTACATAAATATGATAGTTTAAATATGTATAGATGAAATTATGAGTATACAAATTGGAATTTATGCTCTTTCATGCAATAAGTTTGAAAATCCTTGTTTATTTTGGTGGTATGATTTGGTCTAATGTATTAAATCGAACCACATTGAATAGTATAATGGGTTTAATATCATCATAAATGAAACTATAATGTAAAAAAAATCACATTATTTTCACATTTAATTTGATTGTGAGAATAGTCTTAAACTTTTTGAACCATATTCTATTTCAAAGGTTTATCTAACCTTAAAAGACTTATAAGTTAGCAATCTTAAAGATCCTTATCCATAAGATTTTTAGCTATATATAGATTCTTTTAAGAAAAGTAAAAGAGGACATAAAATGATATGAACTTGAAATTTATGTGTAGATTAGATCCATAATGATCCAATAATCAACTATACAATACCGATATTCGTATCTTTGTATTTTGTTCAATGTTTTACAATATACTGATTCAGTTATGGCTGGTTTCAAAAAAATACAATCTATCAAAAATGTTTTTCATCTAGTTAGATATATAATCATTCCAACCAACTTTACTCTGGGGTTGTAGCAACTCTTGCATTTTAGAAAATCTATTGTTGTTGTAATTTTGTTTTACTATATGATAATATATAAAAAAAATTAAGGGAATGATCTTCTTGTTTTTATTAAAAAAAAAAAATCAACTTCTAGCATACAAAATCAAACAATAAAATAAGACTCTAAGTATATCCAATATTATCCATTAATCCATTAGAAATGAAATCCAACACAAATTTTTATGTATATCCCTTCTCTTTCTCCTTGAAAAAAGAAAAAAAGATTTATAAAGTATTATATTATAATACCACAAGTCAAAAATAATGATTAAACTAAACCAACAATATAAATGAGTCCATTAACTACTTGATCCAAAAATTGCAACTGTATGTTGACGAAGTATTCAATATCATATCCTTATAAATTAATACCACTATCTTTCACAATTCATATAAGAGACTTCACCATGGAGTCACATAATTTCCTCTTCTTAAACACGCGACATCGTTATCACGAGACTTTACAATTATGTCCAAATCTTCCCCATTTTTAGGTATATAATTTGGTCATCCACCATATATAGGTCATTCTAAAAGTATGCAATCTTAGTAATGCTCTATAAACCTTTTTATTAAACTAAAGTTGGGAGTTATGTTTATAAGGCCATTTATATTTATAAGATCATAATTATGAATACCTTATTAATATAAGTTCAAAACTTTTTGGTAAGTAGTTAAAATAGACTATTAATATTTATTAACTTAACTATTCATTACTTTAGCATAGGATATTACAAATAATATCATAACAAAACCCTTACCAATAGGTCAATGATTTAAGTCTAGCTCCAATTTAGAAAGAAATCTGAAGAGGGCAGGGGGTATCGTCGAGTTGGTAACTCTTGGCAAGTTTCCAAGATGACTTATAGGTAGTGAATAATACAAATCATACATTGACAAAAGGAAAGATATGAATCTAATTGTAAGATCTCGCTACAAATACATCAAGTATTTAAGGTAAAAGATTGTAAAATCACGTAATTAAGTATCTCGTATAAATTATATAAAATTATAATACTAGTTTATAAGGATATAGTATTAAATACCTTATCAATACAAAATTGAAACTTTTAAGTTAAGTAGTTAATCAACTCATTTATAGTGTTAACTTTATTTATTTATTATTTTTTACCTGAAGCATTATATATATATATATATTAGATATATGTAAATAATATATATATAAAAATAAAATTTTCATCGCATAGTTGCGAAACAAATAGTGATCAAAACCACTACCATCCGTACGAACCTGTACCAATTATATATTATCAAAACTTTATTTATATTCATGCATAATGTACACGTAACACTGGGGTGATCATTATATGGCATGAAGAAAGTGAGAGGAGGTGTAAGTGGATTCGCACAGCTATCGAGTACATGTACAATTACACAAATCTGCGCAATATATCCCTGTTAGTTATTCTGTTCGCTCCAACTAATCGCACCGTTAAATACATTATTTCTTAGACACTCTCTCTCATGATCTCTCACACTCACTTCATATGTCCTACACAATAACCTCCTTCATCTTCTTCCTCTCTCTTACCTTCTAAATACGCTGTAAGCACCGTATAAATGAAAAAATAGTTGCATTTAGAAAAACTTATTTCATATATTATATATATGTTAGTTTGTAATCACCGATCTCATTGTTATTTTGCTCATTTTCTTTTTGGTGCAGCTAGCATACATATTAGTGAGCGAGAATGGAGAAATGGAGGAGAGAATGTGCAGTGAAAGCGATCGTGACGATCATAATAGTATCCATGCTTGTTCGTTGCGTTTCTGCTCGTAATCTCACCGTCGGCGGTGTTTCCGGTTGGGATCTCTCCTCCGATATCGCCACCTGGTCTGCTTCCACTTCTTTCTTCGTCGGCGATTCTCTAGGTTTTCAACATCTCTCTCTCTCTCTCTCGCTCTCTCTCGCTCTCCCTCCCTCTTACATTTTTTGACCTTATCTCTGAGTGAGCTCGCACAGAAGAAGAAGAAGAAGAAGAAGAAGAAGATATTATGTGAGTTAACAAGAGAAAGCAAGCTCAGAAAGTCGTTTATGAAATTTCTAGGTTCTCTTGTGGAAGCTCAGAAGGTCCATTGTCCATCGAAGCATATGTAGCCTAATAATTTCTTAAGAGTATCTTCATTTTTCCATATATATCATTTCATACTTTTCTCAACACTTATTTGAATTTTATTATTTTATGATTATCTATTTTTCTAATATTACAATAGTTATGGGAAAAAAAAAAACAACTACCTTAGTAGAAATGAATATTTAATCGTTTCTCATCAATAACGACCAAAGCATATTATAGAGTATTTCCCCATTTTCACTCTGTTCTTTGAGCAAACTTATTAAAGCATTTCTCACGATAAAATGTGACATATTTTATTAATCACATTCTACCATGTATAATGCCAATAATGAAGGGATATGATTTTTATAAAAAAACTCATTATTCTTCTTTTCTTTTTTTTAATCTCCTTAAACATTTATTTTTTTATAAACTGTATAATCAAAATTCTGGACATCTGAGAATTTATTATTTTTTTCCCAAGACTGTTAACAACATTTATTCATTGATTATGCTGAATCTGTAAATTCATTTATTCTTTTACGTACGAGTCACTTGATCATATATAACAAATTCATGAAAATTTTAAAATTTGTCAAATTACATATTATTACTTAGTTTGATCCGTGGATTTGGGATATTACGGGAGCAGTGTTCAACTACACGCCAGTCCATGACGTCCTGGAAGTGAACGCCGCTGATTTCACATCCTGCAGAACCATAAATCCAATCAACGTTTACACAGATGGCGAAACAGTGGTGCACCTAACTAGACCAAACGCCAGAATGTACTTCATCTGTGGACGTAGTAACTACTGTTCCAGGGGTCTCAAATTGCAAGTCCTAGTCCTCGAGAACAGCAATTCCACCACCACCGCTAGGAAAGGCCGCAGTAAACACGGTGGTGATGGTGCTGCCAGGCCTTCAAACTCCAGGCATGGTAAAGTTAGTGGCGGTGGTGCCGACAGTCCTCGGCCTCATAATCATGCAAATCCGCCAGGGGATGCTCCCAACCATCGAGGGAAAGCAACTCCACCAAGTGGCCAGGATCACAGCTCCAGCTCTGGTGGGGCTGCGTCGAATTGGTGTGTGCACTTGAACGATGAGTTTATCGCTTTGTTTGCCCTTATGTCATTTTGTGCGCTGTTCTGGTGATTGGCACTGGCGATGCAGCTTATACTTGGAAATCCGTTACAATTTTCTATTGGGTTTTTGAACTTTTTTCTCTTTAGGATGTTAAGTTTCTGCACATGATATGATGCAACTGATTGACTGATAATCAATGACATTCACTTCATTCTCTCATATTTCCTCCGCTGGTGAAGCAGAAGAAGTGACTCATAACTCAAAATTACGCCATGGTAGAGAATATCATCTCTACTTATCTCGTTTGTAGAACATTAGTCGTAATTCTTAACTGCTTTCTCTTTTTTGCTTATTTCCCTTTTAGCAATTATGCTCGAGGATATCCATGAATATTTCCTATTGCCATGTATGCAAATTTTCTAAGTAGCAAGTGTTATAATGCTTATGATTAGAGATCAACTGTTAGCAAAGCTTAGAGTGAGAAAAATGAGACAACATATGTGAGGAAAAAAAAAAAAAAAGGAAAAAGGAAATGTCAGTAACCAATAGAACTGGATATCAAAACTTAATTATTTTTAAAACTTCTCGGACCTTATATGGGGGTACAGGTTTAAGCAATAGATGCTACATAGTGGACTTCGCTCCCACAATGAACAGTATAAGGAACTCATCTTATTACCTATATTAGTACCTGTATCCTATATATTAATCATTTCAGATTCTAAGGTCTTGGATACTTTGAACGCATTAAGGTACCCTTATACCCACTTTATATGATTAAATATGATAAATACAATTGATACCTAATCAAATCAATCTTAACTCATAAATATTCAAGATCAATATTACTAATAAATAAGTAACCTTATATCTCTAATTTATATTAATATCGTGATTCTAAGCTAGTTTGATTTTGTTGTTAGCTTGTGCTTTTATTCCAGTGTGTAATATTTGCATTTGTTACCATTTATCTTTAGAAACCATGCCATTTAACCACTATGACTTTTGAGTGTGATATTTAAATTTAAAGAAGAAAAGGTAAAAGTATTCATAGATTCTAAGAGGCATTTTAAAATCTATAGGTAGAAGTCATAAGGGAGTAAAGAGATTGTAGGATAGGTTTCAGTGTCACATTTTAAGCGCATAAACCTAAAAAAGTATTGTATAGTATAAAAATTCCTATCCTGCCTTGTAACTATTCACACTTCACACCAGGGACGTAAAACAAGAAGTAACATGCCATCCTAAGTTGTCGGAACAGAATAACCAAGTTCTCTGCTGCCTGCTGCCTGAGAAGTGGTAATTAATATAAACAATATGGAGAAGGAAATATAGACAGTCCTCCCCGATCAAAACAGCACCATAAATTAATAAATGTCCTCAATATTCAATTCCGTGATGCCTTGAAAAACTGAATAAAGTTGGATTCATCAAATTCTCCACAAGACGCTGTTACCTTTGGATCCTTCTGTCTACATGCTGGAACTGCAAAGCAAAACAAAAGCAGATACAATCAAACTGTAGTCTCCACAAGTATTATTATTGTGCATGCAGGAATATAATAAATGAACAAGATTTGTTCTTTAAAGACCATCCTAATTCAACTCAATGCACGTCATGTTGGTGAAATGAACCAAAACCGCAAATTTAAAGAGGTCTAGAATTCAGTGTTTTGTACTAAACTAATTCAGACAAATACAAGTATGTGAGTCATATTTTGTTTTTAAACAATCTCATCTCTTTAATCCTGGCTTTGTTAAATTTTATTTCATTTTCTCTACCACCATACTGGTTATCTGCCTTATTAGGATGGTCTGAAATCAATTTACATGCCAAAAGGCCAGTCCTCCAAAACCGAAAATGATGACAAAGTGCCAAGAAGCATACTCAAGATTAAGTCCTCGAGAATCTGGAGACCCCAAGTATACTTTCTGAATTCACAATTTCTTAGCAAGCAATCTTATCATTTTCTTCAACAGCAAGGCCATCATACCAATGCACTACATGTTTTCTTTTGCAAAATGCAATCAGGCATTATATCGAGGATCACAGATAATTGTCATTAAAAATTCCATGTTCATCTGTAGCTTTTCATCATATATCGACACGAATATTGAACAAGGGAAGAAATGAATGAAATCAGAACATATATCGATCTGAACTACAATTTACACTTCCCAATTTTTATTTGTTCGAGTATGTAAATAAATCACAAATATAGTACAATGCTAAACTTTTAATTGATTTTTGAGAAGAACAGTACAACTTTAATACCTTCAAAGTTCTATGAGCAATCTACACGTAACAACACAAACATGAGCAATTTAGCTCATACGTCACTCCAAAGGAAAGCTACAGACGCTCTACTTACTAGTTTCTCCCAATTATAGTAGACTCATCCTGGACAAAAGTAACTTAACTAACAGAAGATTCTAGACTTTTCTAGAACACCACACATACAGCACTCCACAGCTTACACAAAACACTACGCGTACAGGACTATACAGTAGCAGTCATCTCTCGGTGTCTAGGGTTGTAACTCGTATCAACACCACCCCCCTTGAGGTCCTCATCCTCAAGGACTGAGTAGAGAAATCACCTCAACTGGCCCACAGCAACAGCATTAAACTTAACCACATATGTGAAGGAGACAGCACCTATCACAACCACCTACCAGTCTGCAGCTTCACCTGAACCTGCTTTGAGGTCAGGCAGCTCAAGAATTGCAGAGGAAGAAACCCGAAAATGACCCGTAGATCCACATGTATTTCCAAAACCAGGAATGGGAGTGACTCTCTTAGGTGGCAAATACCCTCTACAAGCTCTGATGTAAACTGCGGCCACTGTCCATTGAAGAAATGGGAAGAAAAATCTTTTTTTCCTCTGCTGGCATGCTGTTGCTGGACACCAACTGAAGGCATCCAACGAGAAATCCACCATAGGCCGATTGAATGGAGCTATGCCTCCTTTGATGAGTTGTCGATCTGTGCGTCAATGGGAACAGAGGAGAGGAATGGCCAGTCTGATTGAAAACAAAGACCTGGCCCAAAACCTAGGTTTTCTCCAGCGAGTGCCCCCTTAAAATCCTTTTTGGTGCAAATCTCCACAAATCACCTCGATAGTTCCCACCTTCTCTTCGAACAGGAAGTGGACGCAAGACCTTCCACAGTTCTGGATCGGTCATATTCTGATCTAGAAGAAAGAAGGAGCGGACAAGAAGCACGGCCAATTTCTCCATCAAACAATTAGATGCCACAGAAAATTCATCAACAGCCACTGTAGATTGGTAGGAGGAGGTGGTTCCCACATGATCAGCTTCTAGGTTCTGCATCAACGGCTGTTTCTCTATAGTTGAAAACCCTAGAGATTTTGTCTTCAGTTGGGTCCTTTGATTATTTAATCATCTTGCAGACAAGCCACAGATCTTCAAACATCTTATGCATTGCCAACAGGCTCTTTTGCATTCATAGCTGGTTATCCATAATACTTTTAGCAAGAACGTGAACAGATTCTGCAAGTGCCGCCATAGTTGTCTTCAACAATGGCAATAAGCAAGATAAGAATCTCCTAGTTACCCCCAGATGGTGCCAATTGATAAGCACTAGATTGCTACACTAACAAAAAACTAAATTATTGATTGATTTTGAGAAGAAAAGTACAATATTAGTACCTCCACAGAAGGTCCATGAGCAATCTGCTCATACTAACACACGCAAGCAGTTTAGCTCATACTATCTCTCACTCCAAAAAGTAAATGAGACTCTGCTAATTAGTTTCCCCTATTTTAAGTTGACTCACCCTAAGTGACCGTCACTTAAATAACATTAGGTTCTAAACTTTTCTAGAACACCACACATACAACACTCTACAATATACACATAGCACCACACATGCGACACTACACAGTAGCAGTAATCTCTTGGTGTCATTGGCAGGGTCATATCCTATATAATTCCTCTGAAAAACTTAATTCTTTTTCTGGTAGCATCCCTAGAGCCCATGTTCCTAATATTACTTCTCTATTCATGAAAAAGGGGAAGTGTTAAGGGGAAAGGGAAGGTAGAGTAGTAGTGGCTAGTAGTTATATTCTGTGTCGTTCTTCCCACCCCTCCCCCCCCAAGAATGATCTATTCAGGAGTAGTTAGTATGAGCAGAGTATAAATAGAAGGAGGCAGCTCAGCAAGTGGTGGGAAACAATATTCTGAAAGTGGAAACATCTGGAAATGAGCAGTGTGCTCTCGTCTTCCATCTACTGAATTATAAAGGTGAGAACCCTAATCCTTTCCATCATATAAAACCTATGGCACTGCCTATGGCCTCGTTGCTTCACCGTGATCCATTTGTGAATGGTTTTCTTCATCCTCTTGCTCTGATTGTTGTTTGTTTCTCTATTGTTCACTGGCCATTCTTCTGTTCTCTTCCAATTCATCCTGACAACGCTTAAGAGTCACGAGTCGATTCTCTCGAAAAATCTCTCTCCGACATTCAAGAAGAATTTCGTTCTGGTTTGGCTGACTTGCAACTCCGAAAAACCACGAATTATCAAGATGCTGATCGGAGCTACAAATCTTAGGAGAACACTATTGCTTCACTGCAAGAATCGATCACAGCACTTCTTTCTTCTCGCCATGTGCCTGGTGAATTACGAGATGAGGGCATGACTTTACATGGCTATTAATCCTCTCGCGCTCGCCATGTTAATGGCTTTGATCGACTTGACCATGCTGCTCCTTTTCGTCCAGCGGTGGACGAAAATCATTTGTAAAAATCATTACATCAAAATGCAAAAGGCATGATAAGGTTCAATGTTACTAGCACAAGTATGGTAGTCACACTGAGAACACCATGTTACAAACATTCATCAACAAGCTTCAAGAGTCTTAGACATATTCCGTGAGCCTATTACACATGAAAAGTAGTCGAGAGCACCAGCACGTCCAATGTAAATGCAAGCTTTGTTTGGCTGTAACAGATGCAGGGTTTCCTTCATAACACCCGTGATGCTAATGAATGGACATAAAACAAACTTCCACTTATCCTAAAACAAATCAAGGTCCAGACATTAAGTAGCATACCTATTTATCCAGAAGATAATGTCATCTGCTTTCAAAAGAGCAAAAAAGCTAACTCCATCAGTTCTATTGATTGGTATACTCCTGCAAAATAAATAAATAAAGCTTATTGCATCTGGAGGAAGAAGCTAATGCTAGAAATAGAACTCACGATGTATATTAAAAGAACTTCTCAGTTCAACGTTTGGCATTTTCAATCAATTTTCACATCCTAATTTACTGTATCCTTCACTTGATTTTAACGCATTTCCCTCTCCTCTCTCAAATGGAATTTCCCAAGTAAAATAGATGTCATGGATCTATTGGAATCCACAAGAAGGATTAGTTCAGATTCGTCCTAGCATTAAAGTAAGTCTATGATAAACATTGAGGATCAGCCCTAGCTGGCATGTGGCATTTACATAATTAAAAAGGAGTCAGATGGCAATGCATGCAAGCAAAGACTCACAATCAAATGTAGCCCAGCTTGAAGGAGTTTTAGAACTCTGACCGGGCTTCTTTTTGTCATCCTGGGTAAGAGGCAACTGGTATGGATCTGTCTTTTTTGTTCTAATGCTTGAATTTAATTCCCCAAATGGAGGTAGTACGGTGGTTTTTGTTGAAGAGATATCATTGTCCATCAAATCTAATGAGTACTGCATAAAGTGAAGAAGCCATCTTACAAGCCAGTTAACATATTGTTTTCATGACCAAAAAGATGGTCTAACTTCATAGCATTGCTGGAATAACAAATGGACGGAAAACCCATAAACCCAGTGAGTCAGTGTGATATGACCCTGCCAGCTATACCATATGTGTGTGTAGTGTGTCTATACAAGAGTAAGTGTGCAGTGCTGTGAATAATAGGTTGTAAAAATGAGAGCAAGTGCACTGTTGTAACTGTGCATGTCTATAGAGTGTACAGTTATGCACACATGTGTAGGTGTATAGGTACAGGGAGTAATAAAAAGGAAGTTAGTTGGGGAACTTAAGGGGTTAGGTCATTCTGTTAAGCAGGTTAGTGTTAGTAAGAGCAAAGTGCTCATGTGATACTAGGGCAACTGGGTATCCATTCTACAGTTCTCCATTGAATAAAATTTCTTGATGGTGCCTAATTGAAACTGAAGCTTATCACAGTATATGAACAAGACAAAACTGCATCTAATATGAAGGCAATTATCTAAAATAAGTAATCAGTCAAATCTCTTGAAAAATGAAAAATGCAATCTATTCTTACTTTAACGAGAATTCACGTCCCTCACATTAGCTTCAACTGCAGTCTTTCCATATGCTCTAAGATGTCAATTGACTTGAATGTTGTAATGCAGTACATTTCAGACTAGCTGACAGTACATATTTCCATTCCAATACATGTATACGATAAGAATGTAATATGATCACAACATATAGCACAAGGTAATTTGATCTAGAATCATAAAGGAATGAAGATACCCCACGATGTCGTGTTACAGGAGGAGATATTTGTGCTGCCGCCACATGATTGGTAAGAATCTCTTCTTCAAGAGAAAGTTTCCTCATTTTTCTCTGCACACAGTTTTTAGATTCCTCTTCTTCCATCTTACTCTTCACAAGCACATCATAGCTTGCTGGACTTGGCTGCACTCCATTTTTTGCTACCCATCTTTTATCCACATACCTGGTAATAGTATGAAAAATTAGGATGAAAAAGACAAGAAAAAAACATCATACATGTCATTGACTAGACTAAGAACTGAATAGTTACTTGGCATGAATGAAATTCTCAATTCTACTTCTGTTATAATCCACTGGTAATTCTGCTTCCCAGTATTCATTAGACCTTCTGTTGCCCACACCTTAGAAGAAAATAATGACGTTACTTATGCTTGAAAAGCTCAGGTAACATGTTAAATCCTACTAGAATTAAGAACAAATAATCTGGATTAGACTGAAGCTAGCAAATTTTCACCCATAAGATATGATCACTTTCTGGATTTCCACAATGTACATGACACCAACTATTCTGTAAGACACTTGCATTATAGAACAATATGAATTCTTCCAATGGAAAATAAAATAACTAGCGTATGCCAACATCCCCATATGTGTAGAATATCTTGACATCATTTCCTTATTCTATTTCCAGGTTTCATTTTCCTATATTCTATTTAGAAACCAGTTATTGACACCGGAGTGCTTTATTGCCACAACTATAACAGAAATCTTCCAAGTTTTTCTATTACACAGTGTTCTTCATTTTAGATCTCAGTGAATCGTAAATAAATCTTACATTTCATGAAAGCCACCTGCTCTGGAAGCCATGTATCCAAAGTTGTTGATCTAACCTACTTGAAATTGAAATAAAAAGGTCATATTGAAAGCTAATGTATAGTAAAATATGATTAAACAACAACAGGACAAGAATAGCACACAAAATCAAAGATAGAGTAAGTCTCAAAAATGCTCTTGATCTTTGGCTTCCAGTACAGTTACATGCATGTAGCTGGTGCATATTAATGTCTTATGAAAAGAAAATAGAAGCAATTGGGGGGAAAAGAAAAAGTATAGTTGCCTCAAGAATCTTCTATATGCACATCTTCTGTTGAATTTCTTTCACAATCTTATGGGAAGAAACTTAGGTCAAATAGTCGACATCCAACGCCCCATCTTATCTAGTGATTGCTCAAAAGGTCTCAAAATTCTGGAGAGATGATGTAGTTTAACAAATGACAGTAGCTTTATCTGTAATTGGCAAAAAGACTTGAGCCTTCAAGAAATAAACCCCAAAGACATCCTGCCATTTCGAAGATTAACAGAGCTTTGTGCTAACCAGGGTGTTGTTTCCCAGTATTAACAGGGATGAGTGAATCTTAACATTGTATTTTAGCATTGAACTTACAAGATTGTGAAGTCGCGATTTCTAGAACAGTTTTATGCACAGGTAGACATAATGATTTTATGAACTGAGTAAACAAATTTAAAGATACTGAAATTAAGATAATAATAACTAAATAAATAAAAAGCCAAAGAAACCTCTTGTCTAGGTCTGAAAAACTGGATGCTATATTAGCATGCCCAGAATATAACTTTCTATTTGGTGCATATACTAAAGAGGGGGGAAACAATTGAGATCAAGGTATCACATTTTGAAAGAGGTTCTTGCTGTTGCTATTGCAGATGATGAAAGAAATTCACGAATAAAACCATAGACTGTAACTGATTAAGATCATGAAGTGCTAACTGCTATGTGAATTTGAAATGCTCTCTGGTTATGAGAGGTCAGTGAAAGAGATTAAGGAACAAGCATAAGAAAAATCGAAGCTTTTGAAAATTTTAAGTCGTCTTCTCCAATCCACAAATGCAATTACATTTTGCCTCTGATCTTCATAGGTTAGCTCCATTCATAATAAACATTTGGAAAACTGTCTAAACTTAAACCACATATCCTCCTGATGCTTGGAAACATCTTTTTTATTGGAAAGAATATATGTGCAATATTGCCAGCGATCACACATGAAGAAGAGAAGCATACCTTTGAAATATGTACTCCAAGACTCCTATGAATTCCCGAGCACTGCATACATATAAATGCTCCAAGATTCACACTTGCCCAGCGCGGAGCCCTGAAAGAAGCGTATCAAAATGTTGATGCTCCAATTGCAATCGACTTTGATTCAAATTGACAAGCTGTTGGCATTCAGAGGATCTGTTGAGCTATAAGTTGAGAGTTAAATCAATAATAACTTGCACTAGAATTTCTGTGCCGCAGTATTTGGGTAAACCAGACTACAAAACTTACCACGATTGAATTTCCAAGAGTAGGTACTCTTTAAAAAATGAAAACGAAAAAAAAAAGGAAAAGACACATATAGCTTTTTGAGAACAGTAGATACACCCTTTTTCCAAAACCTGTCAGAGTAACCTTGAACAAATACACAGCAGCAAAATATTGAGTGGTATAGCAAGGAACCAGAGGAATCCACTCGAATCACTACTGCAGTTTTGGCACAGTTAATCTTTTGTCTTCTCCTGCACTTCAGGATACATTTTGCGAAAATTGATGTTTGCAAAAACCATTAAACGCCATTCCCTAAGCAAGCTGGGCTTCAACATGGACATTATCATTTCAACTTTCAAATGCATTATAAAGCAAGCAGTTATGTCCATACAATACCAAAGTGACGGTCCAACATCTTTTGTCCTAGTCTTCTCCCCATTGCTATAACTATAAGTAGATTTTGTCTTTCTACTGGACATTAGACCTGCTGTCCTGTTATCTCCAATGGGGTTCCTACTTTCATAGTGCAGGCTAGATCCAGATTTTAGTGCTTCTAAATATAAAGATGCTGTTGAATTTTAAATTATCAAGCTAAAGAGATGTTACCATGCTTCATTGCTATGAAGTCATCTGTCCATTCAAGCATGCATAGCAGTTATGGAAATAGAAAATAAGCAGTGAACCTAAGCTGATGTATTATGTGCTTGCTTACATGTTTGTTTATTTGTTTGTGCACATGTCAGATTAGTGGAGATAGTGTAGCTATGTGTGTGTGTTGATCAGGCTAGATAAAAGAGGACCCAACAATCTCTTATTAGGTCTCAATTAGAGAGATAACTTCACTGATGTCTACTTAGGGCCCCATTGAAAAGACAACCCCAAATCTCTTCATAAATATATCTATAATTTTCTTTTCCTTTTCTGGAAAGTACCACTTGCTTTATTCTCTTTCTTATTTTCTGCCATTTAAAGTACAAAAGCTGTTAGTTACAACAGCTTTGGTTCAATGCTTATTTTCTTTTCTCTTTTTTTTTCCCCCCTCTTTTGGTATTTTTTGCATCAATGATATGCATGCTTGAAAGGCAGTAGGGACAATGGCTTTGTAACACTTTCACAAACATATCTTGAGACCTATAGTCTTCATAAAACTGGTTCAGCAGAAATCCACATATCTTCTTTAAATGCATAAGCATGCATTTAGCCAATGCAGGAGAAAAATCAACGACAACAACTAATAGTGGCTAATATCAATAATGAGTAGAGACTTCACAAATGACAACATGTCGATGAAATAATGTATATGACAATTAAACTCCACAAGACTGTTTGCAGCCACCAGAAAGAAAAACAGAATTGGTATTCTTCGATTTGCTAGAAGAGTTAGAGTGGATTTAATACTATTACTTCATGAAGTAGCAATAAGCTGGAGGAGGAAAGTTGAAAACAAGAAAAAAGCAAAAAGCGTTTCATGAGTAATAAGAAGTAGATCAACTACATTATTAAGCAATTACTATGGGAAAGCTATGGCGTACTCTGCCTATAAAATAAATAAATAAACAAAATAAAATAAAATTTCATTTCTTCAGATGTGAAAGGTTGTCTTTATAAATATCTCCAAAAAGGAATGCAAAACAAATGTCTCCTTGCATGATATTGATTACAAACATTCATGACAAGGATGTGAAAGAGTTGAATTCTTTTAACTGTGGACCATTTTTCTATCAATGAAATAAAAAAAAAAAAATTGAAGATATGACAATAATCAAAACTAAGAACCTGCTCTTGCAATCAGCACATTCCCTATTTTCTGGAAGTTTGAGAAGATCTTCTAGTATCTGCATGTGGCAATCATCAAAACTAAAAAGTCATTGCATCTTTCACAGAAACCATTCAATAAATAGTTGTTCTAATCTATGAGTATATACTAAAGTCCTAGGACGGATATATATGAAAACATCTAGTGCAACAATCATGTCAATCATAAAACTATATAATTGATATATTGATAATTTACTGTTACTGCTTCACCTCACATATCAAAACATTTGCAGAGGGTGAAGTTTCTGGGCCTACACCAAGATTAAATGCTACAGAACTAGAATATATGATTCTCAGCTTCTAACTCATAATATTCTAATTTAATTGTTCAAGAACCAACTCAAAATTAACAGACGTTGCTTTGTGCATAGGCAAATTAGACTTCTGTCATAAGCGAGTAAACAAAGCATAATAATTGCTAATAGAAAATTAGTCCAGCTTGCCACGGGACATGATTATGAGAAAGAATGCATCTTCTTGCTCCATTGTAGCTTCAAACAAGATATTGTGGTTATTCCAAAACCACTAAAGATGGATGCTTCAATAATGACCTTTTTTTTTTTTTACAGAAGCTGCGATTATTTTCATTGCCCACCAAATTAAATATTTAAATTTTGTATTCTAAGTTGTAGAAATTTCCTTGATCAAATTTCAAAATCGGCAAACCTAAAGAAAGAAATGGTGTAAAGTAAGCTTCAGATAAAAATAAATTCTGTAAAATGACAATTTTTCTGAGGAGTGGAAATTCATATATCAAACTCCTACCATTTTCCTTTATCCTGTCACAGAGTAGTTCAACACACAATTTCAGGAACTTACATCGCATTGGAGAATCATTATATTAAAAATGAAGGGTAAATTGTAAGTACAACCCTTATATTTGATTTGCATGCTTTCAGCCCTCTTATCTTTGAGAATGAGCACTTAGCTCCTAAATCTTTGGAAAACGTGTTTTTAAATGGTACGTACGAGTCTAAAAGCAACCTTTAAGATGTTGCATCTAAACACTCGATTTCAAAGACAGGATTGAAGCACATGAAACGAAAGTAAGGTATGTACTTGCACAATTAACCCAAATAAATAAACAAATTCCTGATGATCACAATGGCCAAAAAATTCTAATCAAATCCCCTAAAGGATTGTCTAGTCTAGTGCTTAAGATCCATGCATCGTTGTGAAATAGCATGAGTGATCTATGCATTAGGGTGTTCAATTTCTCAAAGGTAACCAGTCCAACTACGTCCGTGCCATCAATAACGTATTAATAAATAACATCAAACTAGAAATTGGAACAATCTGGTCTGCCCATTGTACCGTTGTATTAGCCCAATTCTATGATAAATACCACGTGAGATAATCTGAAATTCTAGCAATTTGGGCGCATAGGAAACTTCAAAGAGATCTCCAATCGTGATTATTCATCTTATTTAATAATCAAAACCCTAACCTTAGTTAAACAAAAAAAAAAAAAAAAAAGCTGGAAAAAAATTATGGAAGAAAAATAAAATTTAAATCAAAACCGTAACCTTTGTATGCTTGGCATTAAGATCTTTGGATACCAAGGCCTTCTCATTCATCATCTTTGCCTTTCTTTGCTTCTTTATTCTTTTTGTTTTCCTTAATTAAATTTTGACCAATGAAATCCAATATTTTGAATTTTCCAGGAAAGAAAGGCAAAAACGAGAAATGGGGGAAAGAGATAGTGGGTCTCCTCGAAGAGGAGAAAACAACATTAACCAGATAGTTCCCTCTCTTAATTTCTCTCTTTCTGTCTCTCTCTCTCTCTCTCTCCCCATGTCTCCAGCTTCAATGGGTTACCGTTAATGAACCCTAGAAAGGAGGAAGATCTGCCACATCTTCACGTCCTATCCATCTTTCTCTGTTCTGTTTTTGGCGGGAATGTTGGATTTGTATGTTTTGTTTTACTACAACGTTTGCAAAATATAAATGGTTTCTTGTATCATATTTTTTTCTATGTTTTCCTTCGGTTGAATTCATTCAATTCTAGTATTTTGACCAAAAAAATAATTAATTAATTCTAGCAAACTTTTGGAAAAAAAAAAAAAAAAAGCTCTAACAAACTAGACATGAAGCATTTTGTAAACTATTTGAGCTTAACTCAAATTCGATTCAATTATCAATCTATTTAAGTTTTAAAATACTAAACTCGTTAAACTTAAGCTTAGCGAACTTGGTATAATTTTTAATTTATTTAAATATAAGCAAATCTAATATTAGTTAAGAAAAATTTATAAAAAATTTAAACTAATCAAATCGAGTTCGAGTTTAACATATATAAAGATATAATAAATTTATAAAAAATTCGAACACAATGTGTGTACAAAAATTAAATATAACAATATAATAAATTTATATAAAACTATTATTAAAATAACCTAATTCTTACAAAAGAGAATAAATATTATTAAAGTCTGTTAATTACTTAAAGTAAAAGTAATTTATAGTACAAAAAATTATTAAAATAATTTTGTATAATAATATAAAAAATATAAAAATGTTTTCATTAAAGAATGTGAATAGTAACCTATGAAAAAGTTTTAGTCAAATGTCTAAGCGTAATTTTCTATTATTTGAAACTAAAAGTTAACTTTTTGAGAGGGAAAAAAAATAGAAATGGGAAGTTAATTTAGAAAAGCAAAAGAAGAAAATGCTAAGAAAGTAGGACAAAATGAATGAATGAATTGAAAATCAAATAGGTGGAGTTGAATATCATAGGGGAGAAAAGGTTGGAGTTGAAAAGAAGTGGGGGAGAAAGAAAAAAAATGGTGGAAAATGAATTTGATAAGTTAATAAATTTATCCATAATGTATGATATTTATAATTTTAAAAATTTATTTTAGTATTGTTATTTTTGTTAAATAATATCATATTATAGCCAAATAAGTAATTTTTAGGATGATAAATCAGATACAGTTACAAAAAAGTCTTTGAAACTTTAATAATATAAATAAATATGCTATATTTATAATTAGAAAGAGAATTATAAAATTCTTAACCATGTAGGCAAGACATTCATATTAAAAATAAATAAATAACATGTAACCTTCACCAAGTGAAGGCAAGTTACTCTAACCTTTGGTTAGCAATGTTAGATGGATAATTATCTCATGGTTTTTTTTATCTAATACTCTTTTTATCTGTTTCTTTTTTAACATTTTTATTATGATTGCTTAAATATATAATTAAAGTTAATTTAGGGAGTGGATATCACCAGGTTTACATAAGGCTTAGAGATAAATATACAGCAATATTTTCGATAAAGAAAAAAAATAAAAGTAAGGCAGCATTTAAAATAAAAAGGTGGCTCCATAAGTGGTTATTTATGTCCAACTCAACCAATGCACTAGTTACTTTCATATAGTTGACGAATTGCATCTTGTGCAACTTCATTGTTAAGTTTATGTTGTACATGTCAATAACATACTTGTATAAAGCTGAGACTTAGATAATTGTGAAGAACATTTGTCTATTGTGTTTGTTGCATTAAGGATTGAACAATAGTATAGTAAGTTAGGGAAATGCACCTTCTAACAGGATGAGGAAGTTTCTTTGGCTTTATGCTTTTGGGAAGGAAGTAGGGATAGATAAAGAGAATGCTTAACCCATTATTGAGTGGCCCACGTCACATAATGCATCTAAGGTGTGCAATTTCCATAGGCTTACCTCCTTCTAAAGGCGGCTCAGTAGAATCTTCAACACAATTGTAGCACCTCTTACTAAACTTGGGATCACTGCAAAGATAAGGTCCAAAAGGGTTTTGGGGAGGTATATGGAAAGTTGACTTCTACTCTCATACTTATCTCAATTAACCTTGACAAGATATGTAAGCTTAAATGTGATGCTTTAGGTATTAGAGTTACAGCCATTTTATTGCAAGAAAAGTAACTAATTGCCTACTTTAGTAAAAAATTATGTAGAGAAACACTCAATTACTCCATATATGATAAGGAGCTATATTCCTTAGTCAAGACCCTACCATCTAGCAACACAACTCATTGTCTCGAAAATTTATCATTTATACTAATCATGAATCACTTGAGAGGCTTAAACAAATTGACTAATGGTATGCTCATTGGATGGAGTTCTTGGAGAACTTTAATTATGTGATCAAATATAAGTGGGGAAGCAAAATAATAGTAAATCCATTACCATGCCAATATTTATTAATTACTTTTATTCAATTTAAACTATTGACATTTTTAGTCGCAAAGTAATATATGTTCGATATGTACTTTGCTCCCACACTTGCTAGATGTTTTGATAAAGTTGTTATCGTTGGCTATTATATAACTGATGGGTTTCTTTTTAGGCGAGTGAAGTTATGTGTGCTTAAATATTCTCTAAGGGAGTTATTAGTGAGGAAGGCTCATGTAGAGAGTTTCTCAAGCCATTTTGGTGAAAAGTAAACATATGAGATAAAGGAAAATATGTTCTTAACGTAGTGGAATAAGCTTAGGTATGTAAAAAGGTGGAGTCGAACAAAAGTTTATAGGTTATATGTTCCATTGGCAATTCCTTCACAGCTATTAATGGATTTCATTATAATTCTACTTAGGAAATCTTAAGGGAGAGTCTCTATTATGGTTGGGGTGGACAAATTTAGTAAGATAGCCCATTTTGTTTCCTACCATCATTACCGACAAAGCGCTATTTATTGCTAACCCTTTTTTTTCCCATAGGATGTTATTCAACTCCATGGAATTCCCCGTAGTTTCTTGGATAAGGACATCAAGTTTCTTTTAGAATACACTATGGAGAATGTTGGGAACAAACTACTTTTCAACACCACTAACCATAGTTACACAGATGTCCGAATAAAGGTTATTAGTAGGCTTTAGGTGCTTTACTTAAAGTCACTGTTGGTAAAAATCTAAGAGACTAAGAGTTGTCCATTCCTATAGTGGAGTCACTGATAATAGGATGGTACATGGTTCAACTAACAAGATGCCTTTTGAAGCCATCTATAAATACAATCCTAACATCCCATGAAACGTGCTACCAATACCAGCTTGTAAGGAGGAAAGTCTAAATGGAGTTGACAAAGCCTTGGAGATCCAAAAGATGTATTAACAAGTTTTAAAGTATCTCTAGAAGCAAGTAACCAAGTTGTAGGAAATAAGAAACCTAGGGAGGAAATCGATGATATTCCAACCTAATGACTTCTTATGGAATGGAACACTTTTAAGAACCTAAGCTTGAAAGTTAGTACCAAGTGCAAATGGCCCCTTCAAGATTCCAGAAAAGATTAACTGAAATTATTAGGAGACCATGAAGCACTAAGTCATCAAGCCATTCAATTAATAAAAGGAAAAAATATACTTTTAGTTCTTAACGTTTATCTACTTTGCTATTTGAGTTTTAACAGTCTTTTTCTTTTATTTAAGCCCCAAATATTTCTAAAACCTTTTAAAAGTAGGACTTTCATTAAATGAAATAAATTTTTCATCAAATCCGTTATACATATCAATTTTAAATTGGTCATGAATAATTAATTTAATAATGACAACTTAAACATATATCATTGTATAATATACTAAGAAAATAACATTATATATTTAATTATATAAATAAGATAAGATAAGATAAGAAATAAAAATAATTAAAGCTAAGAAAAAGGGGCTGAAAAAAATTGTACAGACTTTATCTATCTTAACTTATCACCATCTTAAGGCTAATAAAAAATTTATATAGCCAAAGATGGACTAAAAGATTTATTGAACCAACGAGAAAATGGTTAATAAATAAAATAAAAAAATAGATAAATATTGACGATTAAAAATTTGTTTTTCCCTTAATAAAAAGAGAAACAAATAAAGGTCATCTAAGAAGAATTTCAAATTTTAGAGCCAAATTTTCAAAGTGACAATTTTTCCTATATACTCAATTTCGGTAACCTTTATTTTAAGTCCAAACAACCTAAATAAGGTTTTTTTTTTTATCTAAAATTGGTGAAAGTTAGGAATGCTTTTTTTCCTATATCCTCATTCCAAGTGTTTTGTGTTGCACACATCCTCATCAATCCTTAGTGTACCACCACCCTCATTCCTTGTGCTTTCTACGCATTTTCTAGGCTCTTCCCAAAGGTTAAGAGGAAAAACCTTAAAACTCTCTTAAACCCTAAATTAAAGCCAAATATTATCTTAAGTACTTGATTAATATCAGTTTGCGGTGTTTTGGTTAGGTTTAAAGAATCAAATGAAAGTTTAGAGAGGTACAAGCAAGTAACATAAGCTTTATTCCACCAAGGGTAAGTTCTCTTTAAGCTTTAGTTAGGTTAGTTAGCATCTAAATTGAATCTTTATTTAGGATGTTTAAACGGTTGCATAACGTCATAAAACACATTTGAAAGTTAAGAAAATCTCTCATAGCTACTTCCTTAGGACAACATTACAAAGGAAAAGGAGTTTAAGTTGGCTTCCAAAGAGCTAAGCCACCATTCTTACATAAAGTAGTGATAAATAGTACTTAGAAGTATAAAAATGATTATTCTAGTGTTTATAAAATTTTGAAGTGATTAATATATATACATGTGTTCAGCTATTAGACCCTAGAGTAGTATGAGCTTTATTTAAATGATTTCAAGTGTTTAAGAGGTTATGGTAGAGTTAACCTAGTAGTTAGATAAGGATTTGAAGGCTAAAGTTGGAGTCTAGTTGAGATTTTGCATGTATGAATCCCTATCATATGTTGCTAGAACCCTCATTCATTTTTCTATGACTACCTTGTTTTGGTTTGTGATTTAAATGCATTTATATGCTTAAATGATGGTTGATATGTTGGCTTACGATGTAGATATGATTTAGGTACCTAATAACTTAAATGTATCATCTAATGTACTTAATTCTTGATTTATGTTTCAAAGTACAAAACAAGGTTATTGCTTATAAAAAATTCCAACAAGTTATCTTAAGGATGTAATATTTTTGTTTAAAATGATGAAAGAGATTATCTTAGGTCTAGATAGTGTCATTGATGCATATATATTAACATAAGTACATTTGAGCATGGTCGTTCTGATTTAGGTAAATTCTTATAAATTTTTTTAACTTTCAATAAATATTCAAGATTTTAATATATTGTTTTAATGTGCAAAATGATATTGATTAGTTATTGAAGTGTTGGAAAGATTTGGTATGTTTTATATTTTGATTTAAACAAACTTCAAGACTTACATGTATGTTGCATGAAGAATTTTTTGATAATTACATGAATATTTAGATGGTCACAAATTCCATATGAATATTCAAATATTCTTCATTCAAAAACCCTATTTGATCCATTTTTGGGCCTCAAAATTCAACCAAAAAATATTTTTCAAAATATTTTAGGTTTTTACATATTCGTATATATTTTTAGCTTAAGTCGATTTCAATAATCCAAATATTCAAACATAAAATACACAAAATCTAGTTTTAAAATCAAGATTTGAATCAACATTGGTCAAAGAATATGTTTGATCTTGGAGAAAGCTAAGATCTTAATGGAAAAGTGTTTAAGAATAAAATATTCAAGAAATTGGTGAAATGAGAGAAATTGGAAATGAAAATAATGATAATAAGAGTAAATTAAGTTAACTGCCCCTTTAAACTTTAAAAAGTACATCATTACATGGTAGCATTATTAACATTTACATTTAAAGATTATAAAAGTGTGTGTGTGTGTATATATATATATATATATATATATATAAATTAACTTAAATAACCTACTTCGTAAAAAAAATTTCTCTTTTTTTCCCCTCTTTTTCTTATTATACATATAGATAACGTATAATATTTAATGGATCTCTTTTCAAATTAGTACGACAAAGTAAATATTGTATAAATGAAAATATGATGGGACAAGTCTATTTGAAACGAAGAAAAAGAAAGTTTTACCAAGTAAAGAAAATCATAATATGCTACTATTTACATTGCAACAATGTAATAATTAGTATAACAAGAACAAAAGAAAAGCATTTATATAGATACAACTATGATTTATGCGAAACATGAGGTTAATTTATAAAAATTAACCATAGTATTCATCTTATTCTAATGTTCATAATTTTGCTTATATAATTAATATGTCTAGAAAAGGGAGCTAGATAACATTTAATAAATTTAGCCCAATGATGAACATAATCATGGCTCCACCAAACTCTCTCTCTCTCTCTCTTTACTTTTTCATTTTTTATTTTTGTTAATTTACTTAATTACTATACATTTATAGTAAATATATATATGATATGTATTTAAACTAAGTCCTGATTTAGAAAAAAATCCAACATTTTTTCCCTTTCCTTTTGAAATACTTTTCCAAATTTTATTTTATTTATTTTGTTATTTAGGTTAAGTATATATAAATATATATATGCTTATGAGTAATTATTAATAATAATAACGTTGCGATGATATGACATGCTAGCAATTTAGCCATATTAGCATCTATAAAAAAAAAAAAAAAAAAAAAAAAAAACAAGGGTATAAGTGTTGAGTTTTTAAAATGTAGGGGACCTATGTAAGTGGAGGTCCTGAGTAAGATATTAAAATGTGAGATTAGGGGCGAGGGAAGGGTTAAATTGATATCTTTAAAATTTTAATATATTTCAAATTAGAAAAATTAAGAGAATCCCTTTTAATAATTCAATTGAGGTAATTTAATAGTTTTATGGGTTGGGACAATAAAATAAAATTGCAAATAAAAATAAAGAGATATAGAGAAGAGAATTAGGATCGGGATTTAAAGAGTTTTAACCTTATACAAACTACTCTTTTCTAACTCTACTATTGAGAACCCAATCTTTCTCATCAATGCAATTCCACTGATCCAATATGTCAAAATAAAAAATAAGAGAAGTTATAATCTTACTAACTCTTGGCCTTCACAACTTTTTACTCTACTTATCTAGCCTCTCACTATAGGTTAATTACAATACTATAGAGAACAAGTTCAACTTCTCTCACTATAATACCCTTAGACTTAGGAATGCTATAAACCACCACATATCTCTAGTAATCTAATGACATATCAAGCTAAACTTTTAACAAAACTCCAAGACATCTATAAAGTTTTCAAATAACCCGTAAAATTTTATTTCATTAGTTAAAATCATAACAATAGCTAAATAAATTTCCTATCATAAGTTAATTTTTAACTAGCCTAGCTCAAAGGTCACCTTTGTAATAATAGAACTAATCGTCGCTCCCCAACCGGCAGTCTCCAAATTCAATAATTCCCATAATTCTTGGTTATATACCTACATCTAAAAATGATAAAGAATGAGCTGAAACTTAGTATGGAAACCTACAATCACACACACATGCCATGCATCGTACACAAATTTCACATACGTTAACGTAACATAACACAAATATCAAACAACTCATTTGTTATCATTCTTTATTAGCCAGCAAACAATATAGTAAGAGATCATTTGCAACTAACCCTAAACTTAGAATAACTCATTACTCTACTTCATAGTTCCTAAGTGAGGACATTAGTATCGTAACCCCCATCTAAATAGACATTAGTACACTGGTACTGCGGCCCCCAAACACCACTTAACTTAGTTCGAGGACATTAGTATTATAACCCCCAGACATCGGTACTATGACCTCCAAACATCGGTACTATGACTCCCAGACACCATCCCAATATATCTTGTGTCATATCCAAGGGAACTCCACTCAGGACAACATTATCTAAAGGTCAACAAGGTGCCACCTTATGGGCACTAATGCTACGATCCCTTAAGCCTAGCTAAACATAAGCAACAAGTAAAATTTATATTCTAAATAATTATTAGTCTAATTTATATATTAACCTATATAAGCACATACAACAAAAAAAGGTCACACATACTTCGGTCCTGAGAACAGATGGAAATCTCTAACTCAGAAGTTTTTTCAGCATTAACACCTGAACCATTCACAAATAACTCCTTTTAGTTTCTACTCTCTTAATATCTCTTCATACTTAAGTTCGTTTGATTATCTTCCTAGTTCTTAAATTGAGAACTTAGCTTATTGTAAGGTTTTAGGTTCAACTTAGATCTTTGGATGCATTTAAGATTAGATGAATTAAGGTTTAGGAAGGTTAGAAATAAGAAACAAAAGGAAAAAAGGAAGGTACATGATCACGCTTGTGGTACACGGTTGTGATATTGGACTGTGATCTTTCACTGCGCTTAACTCATTTGTTTACGCCTATGATTTGACAATATTGCATAACCATGGTAAGGTCCATAGCCATAGTCCTAGGGGGTGGTCCTCTCTACCTAAATTTTTTTTTCCTCATTTCAATCGAATTCTCGATGAAGGGGACATGGGTAGGTCCACTGCCATGGTTCTCGCCCATGTTCCTCCAATTTGTTAATCTTCTCTTTTTCGACTGTAACCTTTCTTAATCCATCCCACAATGATTACATTGCATAAATCACTTTAGCTTCAGCCTAGATTTAGAGTTTATATACTATACTGATAACAAGGAACACTTAGATGTGTTTTGACCACCAATTATGAAATCAAAATCAATAAATAAGAACATTACATAACTTATGTTAGGGATCGCAAAACAATTGAAAAATTTGGGCTAGGGATTGCAAAGTAATTGAAATCTTTGCCACAACATGTTTTAACGATACACTTAGGATTACAAACAATTATTACTCTTAATAAAAACAATAGCACAACTCAATTCTATTAATAATTAACAAATTAGTTACCAAATTAGGATTTTTCCTTGTTCCCCAACTTTTACTTTCTATTATCTATTATTGACTTCTTTTACAATATCACAACGACTTCTATAATCAATGTAGAAACATATCCAATAATTAAGAACAAAGATCTTAACCTATAAATTTTTACTTGGGTCTTCATTTCACTCATGCAAATTCTCTAAAGAATATAGATACAATAGTGTAGAATGAGACGTGGGTAAAAATAGCGCTTTTTATACTTAAGGGTGGGAAAGACAATCTTGCTTCTCTTAAAAAATTCAATATTACTTCTCTTTGCCCCATCCTTAATTTATAATTTTCTTTTCTTTATTCCCTTTATTTATTTTAATTTTTGTAGGTGTCATACTCATAAACACAACACTCAAACACTTTTAATGTTGTTTACAAGCAAAATGAGAATTACAATATAGCTTTCAAATAATTTAGCACAAAAAAAGAGAAAAATCTAAAAAATATACTTTAGCGAATTGTCTAATGAAACTTCTAATAAACTCTTTGATGAACTTTCTGACATATTGCAGTGAAATTTTTACACAAGGTTAGTTCTCTTTTTCAGATACCAAAAAGTCTTCTACTATTTTGAATTATTCGTATTTATATACCAATAATCTCCTATGGTTAGAACTTGATTTTTTTTTACTTAGTCCATATCTCTAAGAATTTTAAATGTTATTGAATCCCATAAAGTTTAAAGACATCTTGTATTTTATATTTGATTTCATAATCGAACCCGATCTTTAGGATGTATATTTGTTGATATTTTTTATGACCATTCAATGGATCTTATCTTTCTATAACATTTAGATAGGTTGGAATTATCTCAACTAAAAATTTACATAAAATTTGATCTAAGAATTTAAATTTAAATTTCAAACCTGATCCCACTTAATAATATACTTATAATCTTGAAATCCCTTGATTATCTCAAACTTGGTAATTTTTTGTTAATCTTGATATTCAAATAACTCAAATTCAACATACATAAAAAGTTATCCAATCCTTTTTTTAAAATTCTATCCTTATCCATATCATTTTTCCATATTAATTCTTATCTTCATATTAAACTTTTCGTACATAGCTTATCCATTTTAACCTTGCTTCATAAATTCATATCATCGGAAAAACTTCTCATGAGCACTTGAAATTCTAGTAAAATTCTTCTTCAAATTCTGATGTATAGCAACTTGTGTGAATAGTCAAGACTGTCGAATTAGATAAAATTCAATATTAAATTGTTGTCCTCCTTAAAATTGATCCCTATGGATTAATATCCAACTTATATGAAACGACATTAAGTGCATTACCTAAATACACCTAATAAAATAGAGTCGGCTCTCCAATCATGAAATTAAATCTATCTTCTGAAAATATTCAAAATCTGTTATTTGATCTCTTCCAAATCAACTCTCTGATAAAGTTATTGAAAATCTAACAATACCTTGTTCTTGTTTATGAACTCTTCAACCAACTCTTTGAATCCATTTTCTGTAAGCTTAAGAATAAGTCTCAGAACAACCATCTGAAATTCTTTGAACACATTACATATACTGTATTTTGAACCTTCTGAATAAGTCTTTGAATTAGCATTCGGAGTCAACTAGAACCTTCTTATTAACTCTCTAAATTACTTAAACTTTCTTATACACTTGGTAAAACTTATTAGCATAACAACCACATTTTGTTATCTGTAAAATTTATGAAGAGAAGTCAACATAAAGTTTATAAGGATAGGGATAGTCATCACAATTTACCCTAATAATAAATATAAAAACAATAAATTAACATATTGGAACAAGAATGGTTAGACCTCGAATCATTCTACCCAAACTGTTTTGAGAGAACCAATTTAACCCCCCATAATGCTAGTTTATGCCATATACATACATACATATATACATGATATACGAATACATACATAATTATATTTACATTATTTAATTAAGTTTAATTGATTAAATTGATAAATAAACCTAAATTATAATATAATAAAATTCAATTACCAATCTAATTATGTACTTAATGAGCTTAAATTGAAATCTAAATCTTACTTAGCTCATTTATCCTTTTATAAGTTCTTGCCTTAAATTGGGCCATAGACATGCATAATGTATTATGGCTTATAAAGAATTGAACTTTAATTTGATCATACTAGAATTTGGGCTAAATGAATAATTAATTAAATAGACTAAAAATTAATTAAACTGTTACTTGTTTAATTAATGTAATGAGCCCAACTTGTATTGAACTAGTCAAGCTCATCTTATTTTAAGGCTCAAACTTTATACGAGCCTTAGTCAAACATAAGCCTTAAGGCATTAAGAAAGATAGGGTTCTAAATCTAATAAGATAATTAAGGACTTAATTAGATGATTAAGAATATTAATTCTTAATTAAGTTAATCAATTGACTAATTAAGTTAGTGGGCCCAAATTAATTAGAAGGACAAGTGGGCCATTTCCCCCTTAAAGCTCAAAACCTAAATGAACCTTATCTAACTAAAGGCCTTGAACTTAGTAAATAAATTAAGCAATATAGTAGAGTAATAGAAGTATAATTTATTACTGATAATAATAGAATACTAACTTGTCATTCTTACCCACTAACTATTTATTTGGATTCTAATAAATTGTTGTTACGCATTTTAGGCCTTATGCATTAAGTACATAGTGACATTAGGTGTTACTTGTAAGAATTCAAGAACACTTATTTGGACTCATACATAAACAGTGAACCTTGATAATAATTGCAAGTTGCTTATGCATGGTGGCCTAATCTAAAGAGATAACAATAGGGTACCATGTTAGCAAGTCAGAATAATGAGATGATATGGTAGATAGGCACATAAGCTAATATGGTGTGGCTATATATATAACATATACATATATGTATGTATGTACATACGTACTTATGTGTAAATAGCTAAATTCAAGTTTAGGCTTTAAGCCAATTAATTAATTGGGTTTGACTCTTTAGATTAAGATGATAGGGACTAAAAAGTCAAGTTCATATATTTGGAATGATCAAGAGAGATTTGACATAATAAATTTGGAGTAAGGTCTGTTGGATTAGTCTATTTGATCTAACTTTTCTTAATATTGGCTTACACTAAGAATAAGAACTTTACTCAGCTTGGATCTAAAGGATCCCATTTGGGATCTATTAAGAGAAGAAATTGATCTTGACCATCAATCATCATTATGATTCAATGGATGAGATTAATAGCCAACTCTTATAAATACTTATTTTCCCTTCCTCACTTCA
This sequence comes from Lumnitzera racemosa, assembly GCA_024138005.1. NCBI lineage: Eukaryota > Viridiplantae > Streptophyta > Magnoliopsida > Myrtales > Combretaceae > Lumnitzera > Lumnitzera racemosa. The sequence continues at coordinate 73,438,605 of JAMXBC010000003.1, forward strand.
GGAGAGAGATCTTAGCACAAACACTGTTACTCTATAAGATTCTCGCCATTGAATGTCCAACACTGAAACATTTCGAGAATACAACCTTCGTTCTTCATAAATTGTAGAATTTGGTGCCATTAAGCTCCTCCACTTGTTACCAAACATGTTAGAGCCTCATTGAGATCGCTTATTTCTTTAACCTTTCACTTCTTCTTTTGATCATCTTATAAGTACTATTTAAGTCAAGCCACTTCCCTTACTTACGTATAATGCATTTGTCACGTAGTACACATGTGATCCTTACAATTAAAATCCCAAACCCATAATATGTACATGTATTTACATTTATATATAGCTTGGACCATAGATATGGTGAGATACCCAAAGAGAGCATAAGCTTCATTAGCACGACAAATAGTTGGCAAGATGTATACAACAGTAAAGGAAATGGGAGTAAGTTACAATGTATTATCTATGGGAGTAGACTATAAAAAATGCCGAGTAAATGGACTATGACCTAGATGTCAATGAGGCATTTGTAATTGCCCAGATTATTTATTTTATTTATGTTCAACAACGTAGTAACTAGATATACTGGTCAACCCCTAATGCTTACTGTAGTTAAGTTAGACCCATGTCCGTCATGATGATGTTTGGAGTCATGACTATTCTCGTGCTATTTGTTTGCTTTCATAACTAATAATATAACTTAGCACTAAGCTCATGTGACATGCAATGTATTTGTTGTGGTTACTGTCATATTGGGTTCCTTTTAAAATTTTTCAAGTAAGGATAGCTATTACATGAACTTCACATACAAGTCAAATAATTATATGTATATTCTAATGTATTAGGGGATAACAGGGATGCTAATGGACTAGGGGACTAGTCGCATGACCATTATATTTGCTACTCTTTACTTTATCAGGTTTTATATCCCAGTGCTACCATCTCTATACTATCATAGATGGGTTTAAGGATTAGTATGGTTCCTTTTGGATGATTATATATATGGACCTATGGATTTTTTTTTTTTTTTTTTTGTTTTGACCCTATCTATTAAGCTAGTACTTAATTTTTTACACCCTTATATTTGCAGAGCATGATGAAACTTTATATTAATATTTAACAGTTAATGATGGTATTTTGAGAGATATGGTTTTATTTATTTTTGAAATGAGCCTCATGCAACTTTTTTGTTAAACTTAATAACAATTTGTGGAAATTTTAAAATTAATTAGAAACCCACCTTACAGTTATACTCTAATGGATTTAGAGATATGATAAGTTATGATGTCTCAGCTACCTTTAATGTTGCATATCTTTCTCACACCTTTGTCATCATACTTATTATTGATGGGTCATCAATACCTTCTTTAGAAACCCTTCCTTTAAATCTAGGTGCTAGATCATAAAATGTATGTTTAGCTAGGAGGATTAATCTCTCTCTTTCTCTCTCTTGGGAAAGGACTCAATGACTATTATATGCTACATGTAATATATATATAGTATATAAATACCAATAAGATATTACCATATATGATAGGTGAAAATTATAACCAATAATTAATTTGAAAATTACCTATATAATTATTATATATATCAACATCCCTTTCTCTCTCTCTTTCTTTTTAGCTAGAATGGTTTATATCAGAACACATTCATTTTGCTTGAATTTAAGAACATATGATAGGAATCAACCCCTGGATCAATCGCGCAAAGCCTAGTTAGAAGACTTTAAGGCTGGTTTCCTATATAGTATTATGAAAAAACCTTGTAGATGTACTAGATTTATCTCTTTAGTCCAATCTCTTCCCTTTATACCAGTTGGGTTAACCCACAAGCTGAAAATAGGTCTCAACTATGTGACCTTCAGACCAACAATACTTACAGAATAATCCCTTCTTCAACCTTCTCTTATCAATAACACTCTTATTGTTGTTGATCAAATAACTAGAAATAAGAGTAGAATCCTCCACATTAGGATTCATAGAGTTTACCACCAATCTTTGTTTTTTTGTCTGTTGAACTAAATAATAGGCATAACTAATAGACATCAACAGATCCATAGACAAAATCTAACTCTTAATGCTCTCAAAAGACTCATTCAATCACATTACAAGCTGAATCAACCTATTATGCGAGTCAAATTCAATTACCCTCTCCTTAAATGCACAGGTACAAAATTCCAATCTACTACAATCATAAGTTGGAAATGAATGCAACTCATCCAATTCATCCCAATACCTTCGAAGCTTATTATAATACATAATGGTTGATTGATTATTCTGTTTCAAATTAGCATTTTCATGTTGAATATGAAAAATCAACAGACCATTAGCAATCCTATATTGCTCCTTCACTTCTTCCTAAAGTTCATGTGCTGACTTAGTGTAAAGAAAGTTTTGTGCAAGATCATTGGTCATAGAGTTAAGTAACCAGCAATGAACCATGTAATTGCAACAATTCCATTTTATTAGATCAAGCGAATTATCCTCAGGTTTAGGTATCCAATTTTCGTCTTAGTGCCTAAACCTAATCTAATTTATTTACTTCGAGAGATAAAATTCATACCATTGAAAATAAGAATTCCTATGGTCATTCGAAGACTATCTGATCCAAACAAGTAACGTAGATCATTAAACCCTAATTCGTGCTGATTGTTCACCTTCAACTGATCGCAATGTGAATGATGTAACAAAATAATTCAATCAGCATGGTAGATAATACCTCAAGAACACTTGGATCGAAGTTGCTCTGATACCATGACAGAGTGTAGAAATCCAAGATCCTCTCATGAAACTACTCGATGTGAAAAAGGAAGAATATGTAAGATTGATTCTTATTGATTGTATGAGCAGTGCAGTAAAGTATTTATACTATGCCTAGAACTTTAACTATCAAACTAACCGAAATGATTAGTTAAGCATGATGAGTTAGCTTTACTAAATATACATGTATAATCTATAAATACAATACTTTATAGAAGTTGACTACAATATTAGTGGGAGTAAATATACTTAATATGAATTTAATTTTTCTTTCTATCTTTTTTTTTTTTTTAAGAGCTACTCCCTTTCATGAACTTTTGTATGGATGCAAGATATACTTAGGCAATATCAATTTTTATGGGCATTGGTGCTACTTCATATGTAAAAACTCAATGTTTTGCCCTTATATTTCTTCAACTTTCTTTTAGATCAAGGGAATTTGCAATGAAATTGGTAATATAATTTTTTTTTATAATTTTAGTTAAAAAAAAAAGGAATTAAGGTCAAGGTTTTAGAGGTACTAAAATACACTTTGATAAGTTTGATGAGGTGTTATCAAAGTATAGGAAATTATTTATATATTTTTCCTTTAAATCGCAAGCATTTGTCTTATGGCACTAGATAAAATTTTCTAAATTTTATTTTTTTCTTAGAAAAACAATGCATCCCACACCCTCACCCCCCACACCAACCAACTTACCCCCTCCATTCCTCTTTTTTTTTTTCATTTCATAAGTAAACTTAAATTAATAATTTTCTTAAACTATTTATGTTTTCTAACCAAAATATTACTCATTATCAAATTAACTAATAAGTTAATTATAATGCTTTGGTTTAATTTTTTGAAATGATTGGATTGAGATTTTTTATTTTTTTGCCAAATTTGAAACTTCATTAAAAGAAAAGAACTATAAATTAGGGGGCCTAGAAGCTTAATCTAAGTACAATAAAGATGCTAAATGAGAAGGCGGTCATATGATTGAGAAACAACAACACATCCTATTGGACGCTTGAGTAAAGACCCAATGCGCAGACCTATTAGCCGCACAACATAAAAATGGAAAAGAGTACACATTTAAAAAGTTTCTTAATTTAGCTATATCATGAACAACTCCTAAAGTCTTCCATAAAGCAATAGAAACCTATTGCCATCCATGCTTACGAGCTATAAATAAGGCTTCTCTAATAGCCAATAGTTCATTCAATTTAACATCCAATGAAAATTTCGAGAAAGCAGAAGCATAGAGTAATTCACCAACATAATTTCGAGCTACAACTCTGATTCTTGCAGTAGAAGACTCAGCAAAAACAGATGCATCACAGTTTAGTTTAACTTATCCTTGAAAAGGAGGTGACCAAGTACAGTCTAAAGAAGGAGAATACGCAGATGAGCATGCCAAAGCATACATATTTGCAGATGAAACATCATAGGGGCAAGCCATTGCAGTAGATGAAGCACAACCTGGTAATGCAACAAGAGGAACACCATTTAAGTTTTGTACATTAGCTTGTAGAAGGATAGACGAGGTAGCAGCAGTAATATAGGAAGCTCTGTCCATCATTGAAAATTCCTTGTTGACAATAGAAATAACACTTCTTGGGTTCAGTGTAACCATAGAGAAGACATAATGATTCCAATGCTTCTAAATAAACCAAAGGACAACTGCTATCCATGAAAGAAACTCTTTTACAGTTGATTTAGACAATCCTTGTGTCCGAATAACGTCTTCTAACCATAAATCAAGTCTTGTATCACCATAATCTTTAGTCTTCAAATGGAGGACACCAAACCAAGCTGTACAAACCCAATCACATTGTAGAGATAAATGTTCAAGTGACTCTGGAGAATTGCAAAAATAACAATTTAGACTTTAAAGAAGTTTCCAGTGAAATAAATTCTGGTTAGTAGCTAATGTATTACAATAAAGTCTCCAATATATGATTTTTATGTTTTGGAGGATAACTCAAGCTCCAAATCAGCTTCCAAAAATCTATTTGAATAATATGAGAACTACCTATAAGTTGGTGGGTTTGTGATGAATTTGAATGATAAAAACAGTGATAGTCTGATTTGATCGAATAAAAACTAGATCTCTCTTTTGGCCAAACAACTTTATCATTGCCAAGAAAATGTGGTATTGGAATGCTCATAATTGCATCTTTTTCATCAGTTGAGATAAAAGCCTGAATTTGTTCAAGATTCCAAGTTAAGGTAGACATATCCATCAAATTAGACACTTTCATATTTAACAAATGAGGTTCTACATATCTAGGAGTCAACTTATACCCAGGAAGTACAAAAATCCAAGGATCCTACCAAACCTGAACCGAACACCTATTTCTTATATACTATAACAACTCAGTTGATATTGCCTCTTTCCCTTCCAAGATACTTTGCCACCCCCAAGAATCTCTACCACCCTGTGAAGCATTTACAAAATCTCCATCTAGAAAGTATATTGATTTCAACAACTGAACCCATAAAGCATCTTGATTTTAAGTAATTCTCCATGCTAATTTTCCTAGAAGGGATAAGTTAAATAAGAAAAAATCTTTAAAACTAAGACCACCTCTATCTTTATCAATTGTCAAATCTTTCCATTTCTTCCAATGAATTTTATTACCATTTTTACTTTTGCCCCACTAAAATTTGGAATTAAACTATTCACTTCAACACACCACTTCTTAGGAAATTTAAAAATTCCAATGGAATAAGTTGGAACGACAAAAACAATCGACTTAATCATGGTTTCCTTACCAGCTGTTCAAAGTAATCTATTTTTCCAACTTTGAAGCTTTTGTAAAATTTTATTCTTGATGAAGCCTAAAGCTTGAGTCTTAGAATATCCCCAAACAGTTGGTAAACCAAGGTACTTACCTGGAGTATGTTGAAAATCTATATGCAATTCCTCCGCACACACATGTCTCAACCAATTTGGGGTAGCTTTACTAAAAATCAAGGAACTTTTTTGAAAGTTTATTTGTTGGCTTGATACTTGAAAATAATCTTCCAAAATATCCTTAAGTTTTTTAAGATTTCTATTATTAGCCTTTAGAAAAAATAATGAATCATCTGCAAAGAACAAATGAGTGACCAAAGGGCAAGATTTTTGAATTTTAATTCCCAATAAATCATCTTGAACACTTGCTCAAGCAATTATTCTTGAAAGGTAGTTAGAAACTAAAATAAAAGAATAAGAGGATAAAGGATCCCCGTGTCTCAATTCCCTTAATGGTTTGAAATTACCAACACATTTTCCATTTATCATGACATTATAACACATAGAGGATATACAAGACATAATTCAATTTATCCAAATAGAGGAAAAACCTAACTTTCTCATAACTGCTTGTAAAAAAACCCCAATCTATCCTATCATAAGCCTTCGCCATGTCAACTTTAACTGCACAAAAATGTTTTTTCTTCCGTTTACTCAATTTGAGAAATGGAAAATCTCATGAGCGATTATTACATTATCCTAGATCAACTTATTAGGAATAAAAGCGCTTTGAAAAGGAGATATTATGCTATCTAAAAGAGGTTGCAACCTATTACAGAACACCTTTGAAATTATTTTATACAAGAAGTTATAAAGACTAATTGGATGGAACTGAGAAATATGATTAGGGCAAGATACTTTAAGGATAACTACAATATCAATATAATTGAAATGGAATGGGAAGATACCTATTTGCATGAAGTTCTTCATAACCTCAAAAATATATGAGCACAGTAAATGCCAAATGCCTTTAGATAAAAAGTCCATTAAACTCATCTGGACCCAGTGACTTATCACTTCCTAATTGAAAAATAGCTTCGCACACCTCATCTTCTTTTAAAGATCTTATCAACCAGTTGTTATGATCAACCGTTATAATAGAAGGAATTTGAGATAAAACCAATTTGAAATTTTGAGTATGATCCGAATTGTACAGAGAACGGAAATAATCCAAAAATGCTAAGGAAACCTAATATTTGCTTTCGTGCCAGTAGCTTGATTCATCTCTAAGCTTGAAAACTTTATTCTATGCTTATCTATTCATAGTCACATGGTGAAAAATTTTTGTATTCCTATCACCATGCTTCAACTAACCCACCCTAAATTTTTCATGCCAATACATTTCTTCCTATTGCTAAGCCATTTGCAATATTTTAGTTAAAGTTCTTCCTCTATCAAAGCTTCAGTGACTGTACAATTTTGAAGTAATGTTAACTAAGAGTGAAGTTGGTCAATACATGTGGTGCCATTATAAACGTGATCTTTACTCCACTTGATTAAAGCTAATTTACAAGCTTTTAGTTTTTTCATTAGACCGAACAAATTAGCTTGTTGAACTTCACCATTCCAAGCTTTTTGAACAATAGAAGAGCAACCATCAAATTGTAGCCAGTGTTGCTCAAACCTGAATAATTTAGGTCCTCTTCGTTCTGTAGCATACAAATCAACAAATAAGGGTGAATGATCTAAACTGTGAGTAGGTAAACTGAAGACCTATATGTTGGGGAAAGCCTCCAACCAAGCTGGATTAATCAAAGCTCTATCCAACCGCTCCTTCACCCAAACTCTATTGCGACATCTAGACCAAGTAAACTTTTGCTTCTAAAAGGCCACAATCTGAAATCATGTTGTTGAAATTTCACATTTACCAATTAGGTTTCTCTCGCCCTACACTTTTCTCATCATCAGAAGAAATTTCATTAAGATCCCCGACAATCATCCAAGGATGAGAAATTGATTGGGCCAAAAACCTTAATCTATTCTACAAAACAAGCCTTCCAGGGTAATCAGAGTTAGCATAACAAAATGTTATTTTAATAGTTTGGGCATCCAATTCATCAACAAAACAAACATCAATAGTATTTTGAGTAGTTCTCAAAATCTGCATTAAAACATCACTTTGCCTGCCACCACAATAGCAATCCACCGGAAAGACCAATGGGATCAAGATTTAAGATGGCAAATCAAGGCTGTGTTCTTAAAGGATTTTCTTTCGATGATTATTAGTTATGCATAGTTTTTTCATATATTTATTTTATATAACTTGACACCCTATTACAGATTAATTTTCATCCTGATTGTTAAAAAAGTGCAAACACAAAATGTAGGAATAGCTTTAATTCTTTTTTTAGCTAACTATTACACAATATTCCAGAAAGGAAAACCTAATTTAATTGGTACTATTAGAAGACTAGCAGTTAACGTGGAATAACTATAAGTGTAAAAAAAAAAAAAAAAATCGAATTCCCCGGACGAGACTCCTAATTTACGCTAATAGATGGGGCCTTTCAAAAAGGTTTTCTCGCTTTCTGACAATAGCAGCCCCAATCTGAAGAAATACTTTTAGGTTCTTTTGCTGATAAACTAGGGAGAAAGGCCCTGGAAGGACACCGACTACGCTTTAATGGCAAAGAAAACGAATGACTTTCAAAGGAAACATTCCAAAGCAGTCATGTCACGAGGGACGATGTGCGGGAACGCGGTGAGACTGTGATAATATCTAGAACATTCTTTATAACTGAATGAGAAAAAAATAAATGGCAATGCGGTGAGCGTGGATCGAACACGCGACCTTCAGATCTTCAGTCTGACGCTCTCCCAACTGAGCTATCCCCGCAACCCTATTAAGCGATCAAAACATTCTTTTAATTTATGTTAATAATATCCTAACTTTAAACACCCCTGCTGTTTTTATTTCATCGTTAAATTATAAATGCAACCTTTTGCTTGGTACCTATTTTTATATGTGGATCCTAAACATGGAAAATTGTACTTTTAAATTTTATTATATTGTTTTACCATTGAGTACAATAATTAAGAAATATCCCAAAAGTATGTTTTTATTAGTTTCTAAGAGATGGAAATGGTTATGTAAAGAAAGATAATGCAATTTCTAAAGATTTAATAGTTTAAACACTCAATTTTAAATGTAAATTAATAATATATATAGATATGGAGACACGAGAGTATTGTATTTATAATTTACATAATGTTATTTCAATATCATAAAAGTAGAAGGAAAAAGACGAAATTCTTGTGAACACTCAATAGCTCCACTCCACCCACGCCAAGTTAAGCGTTAGGTACTAATACTATGGTCCAAATTCCAGAAACTTCTTCAGTATTCTCCTCTTGTCAAATTGTCTATTATTCTTTTTTATTTCAAGTCGCTTTAATGGTTATTTATTCCTTGTGGTTTATTCGCGAATCCATGGAACACGCAAATAAACAGAGGACACAGGTGTCGTATAAATGTAGATTTTGAATGGATGAAGTTGATGCAAATTAGACAGTTCATATTATTAATTTAATTCTTAATCAATTCGTCTAAGCAAAACATTCTGCAAATTCGATGTAATTTCCAACTTTCCTTTATGAAAATCACGCTTTCCACCGCGTTACTTTTGTTTGTTTCATACTTGCTGAACCTTTTGCGGTGCATTATTCCTTGTAATTTTATTGGAAATGTCCAAGTCTACCGACTCGACAAAGTTACTACTCGGAGGAAAAAAAAAATTGAAAGTAAAAAGGAAAAAGATAAATCTTAAAAGCTAACCGAAAACAAAAATAATAATTCCAAGTAAACAGTTAAATATCTTATAATAAAATATTAAGTTAAGCCAATTGTAAAGTTGAGCCTCATTCCTTAAGTCAAGTAATAAGATTCAAGGAGTTCAATTCATAATTATGATAATTTGATTTTATGGACTCGAAATTAGTATCTTGAACTAGTTGATCTCTTAACTTCTCTTAAATAAGCTTCTATACTCAGTGAAATAAGCTATTAGCATCGGTGACATGTAAGCTTATCAAGATGATCTTGAAATGAGCAAGTTGAAATGACTCTAAAATCCAAGGACAATGTATAAATACTTAAATGGCTCATCATTTGGTACTTTTAGAAACTCTAGGAATTAAAAAATAAATAAATAAAAGGAGCGCAAGGCTAAGAAATATCTATCATCAAAATATCAAATAAGGCTTAAAGAAATAACGAACCAATAATCGACTAAAAGCATTAATGTTGATGTTTAATAACTCCTTTACTTGTTGTAAGTATGTTTAGACAATTAAGAAAGTATATTTCTCCTCCTTACCACTACCTCAGAAGTAAACTCTTTAATAGTTTATCTGTTCCTCACTCTTTAAGATTATGAGTAGCATGATCCCCACATATGCATGAATACATATACACACTCACATACACAACATGTATAATGTAGATACGAGATTCTCATTATATATATATATCCTATAGACTTAAAATGCACATACACACACATGTTTTTGCATCTTTAAAACTTTGCACATACAGACACATGTTTTTGCATCTTTAAAACTTTTAAAAGTATAGATATTGTAATGACCCAAAAAGAGCCTAATAGGATTGTCTTAAAATTTTCATGACACCTGTGCATTTATTGTATGAAAATTGCTTTATAAGTCAGAAGTTGTAAAATTCTAATTAATTATTTGCTATCCACATTTAATTATTTTAGACATAATTAATTTACTTAATTATTAGTTATGATGCCCAATATCAAAACCGCAAATAATAAGTATTTTTACCAAATAATGAAGTAGGATAGAAAATTCTTAAAATTTCTCAAACTCACTAAAGATACTGAACTTATTTAAGAGATTATTTTGTTTCACTGAATATTCTAAATCAAATATATAACGAATTCTAAATTTTCATTATTCCACTTAATGGTCACACTCTATACTGGACTCATATCCCAATCTCAACTATTAATCAACTTGCAAGTGAAAAACTATTGGGGAGTAAACTGCATGAGCTTAATGAGCTGCCTCTTCTACCATTCTTTCAAGCAAGTTTTTAATTATCAAAACATATTAATGCATGAGACAAGCAGTATGCTAAACAAATACATGTAACAACTTAGGAACTGCATGCAACTCAGAATTATGCCTTCCATAGTCAAGGTTAAAGATTATTAACCGACACAAACCATCAACCAAGTTCTAGCACCTAAGTTTTTAGACAAACCAATGTACTTGTATATACATTTAAAAATTTCCATACTTAGCAACTTTTTCTTTTTTCAAAACCAACAATAATGAAATCTTAGGTTCAGTGGTGTGGTGGCCCAACAGTTCACGTCATGTGCCTTAAGCAGAAGTCTTAAGACATGATCTTTAACCATACGATTAACGTCTCTTGGTGCCTAATAAGCCCATAGGCCAAGATAGGGACTTAATAAATATATTACATATAATGTGCTAAAAAAATGCCTTCAAGAGCTTATGCTCCTGCTTCTAAGAGCCCCTTTCCTACCTTCCGCGTAAGGTGATAGTTAGTATAAAATTTATATAATGAAATGTATAATCCATTTAAGTTATTTGCCAAGTAGGAAATTGATTTGTTTATATAAGTGACCAACAAATTTTTACACACAAGCATAAACCATACTAATAACTACCATGTAAGCAGCTTCCAATCCTTATAATATCATTAGGTAATTTAGCATCCAAGTAACACCTCATATGTACAATCCTAACCCTACATGCAACAATTTATCATTTATACATATAAAACATTTAGTGTAACTAACTACAAGCAAAATCAAACATGGAGTCATCATGAGTTACTCACTCAGCCATATTTGCTAGTCATAGTAATCGGGTGGCATATCGTCCTCAAAGTCAATGTCACTTGATCATTATAAATGAGAAAGATAAGAATTTAGCATTTTAAGGTTTCATCTTATTTAGTTCACTAAGTCTATTTCTTTCATCTTATTACTTATTGTCATATTTTTCTTGATAATGCTTAATTTTTCAATCGCGTATAATTTTTTCATTTTAAATCTAATTTTTATTGTCTTATAGTCGATTTTTATTAGTTTTGAACGTAGTTTTATGTAGTATGTCTAGTTTTGAGAGGTGGGACTTAGCATTTTAGTATACTGGCTAGAACAATGGTGAGTTTTCAATATATTCTTCTTTTTAACTCCATTTTATATTATCGAGTTTCCAACTTTATAGATTTAATTGGTTTTGGGCCTTAGATCATTATTTAGGCTTCATTATTTATATGTGTTCGGTCTCTTAAAGCAACACATTCATTCCTTATTTTGGTTTCATCTTTTATTCTATAAGCTTTTAAACAGACTTTTATGCCATAAGTGAGCTCGGTTCTTAAGATGTGCTTACTAAATGTTTCAGTAAGCTTAAGGGATTCTTCAATAGGCTTTCCTTAAGGCTTTTAATTACCTTTTAATGCTGTCTACGTAGTTTTTCTTAGGTTTGGATGGTTTTAGGCCTGATTAGGGTCTTTATGCTTGTTTAAGTGGCTTAGGGCTTACTATCTTCATTTTATTTGCATGTTTAAATCCAAAACTTAACATGTCACATTTTCATGGGTGTTTTCCTTCCTAGTAAAGACCTAGTTGGTTGGGGTTTGGTGTCCTAAGATCCACTTCTAAGCTTGTTTTAGTGATTTTTGGCCTTGGACATCCACTTAAGGCCCTAAATCGACTTATCCTTCAATTTAGCACTTGTTTAATTCTTGTTTTCACTTTTTATTTGTCAATTTATTCTATATTATACTTGTAAACAAACTAGAACTTGTGGTGAGTCTAATCTATAAGGGTGTTTTCTTAAGATTTAGTTATGTTTTCCTTAACATTGTCTCATATGCTCACTATATCACTGTTGAGTCTAATTTTTTGTTTCTTTTATTTAAAATTAATTTCCATATTTCTAGTTAATACTAAATCTTAACCCATTTATTATTAATCTTTAACTAAAGAAATTGAAAAATTCCAAGTTTTTTTTTTTTTAAATTTGAAGTCGCCACCCGACTAAAGTCTGAAAAAGGAAAAGAAATTGTAATCAATTGGGTGGATTGATTACGATTTGGCTACTGGTCTTTGATTTTAATTTGAATGAAGAATCAGAGGGTTTCAAGTTCATGGGCTAACCTATTAAACCCTAACAGATACCACTATCTATTTATCGAAGTTATGATTATTCTTCTAATTATAATATTTTTAAAGAAAAAATAAATAAATAAAAATCAAAAGAAAAAGAACCTAAGTTTTTATATATTTTATCGTTGCCCTGAAGGTACCTATATACCCACTAATCGAGATCAGACGATCGTATTCTTTCTAAAAATCTTTAATGTGTTGGTTGATTTTAATTTTGAAAACCGACCGGATTTACACTTTAATTGATTCAGTTTATTTTAAAAAAAATCTAAAGGGGTCCTAATTCTTGAGTGTTTTTATTTTAAAAAAATTCTTTGAAAGTCTTATTTTTTATAAAACTGGGTTTTTTTTTTATTTTTATTCAAAAAAAAGATTTCTAAGTGAGGAAGTCCTAAAAAACTTAATGCTAAAGAAACACCTAAATATATATACATATATCATTATTATTAATCAACTACTTATATATAAAAGACTAAGACCAAAAATAAAATCTCCTAATCTAATATGTGCATATCCACTTATATTACGTTATCAATAATAATTAACTAAGGAAATAATAATATAATAATAATGAATAAATAAATAATATAAAAAAAAACAAAGAACTGAACCTTGCCGTTAGGTGAAGGAATTGTAGTGTGGATGGTAACTTGGCATGTGCTGCGTTGAATTTGTTAGCGACTAACAGTGGATAGTGGGTTGTCGTGTATCGATGTTGAGGACATGCATGGTTCGACTGTGGAGTGCGGCGATGGTGAAATTCGGTATGCAGCTTGTATTCATCAGGCAGTGCGTGTTCTATACTTAGAGTTGCTGTCTAGAGTTAGTGTGGTTGGGCAATGCTAGCTGATCGGAGATTTAAGCGAACGATGTGGTTGATTCTCCTTATGTGTGTGTTGGTGTAGTCAAGCTGTGGAAACTGTGGAGTTGGCGTACGTCGGGCTTTGTTGAATGGTCGCAGGTGAGGGCGCGGTGTTGTAGTGGATGTATGTCTACTATACGTTTGCTATTGGACAGTAGCTTAGACAGTGGCGATGGATGATGCTGTTTTCAATCGGAGTTATTGAATTAGTTTCCTGTTTGTGCTTATTGTAGTGCGTTATGTTGCGTGACAGAGGACAGTGTGTAGTTCGGTGAAGTTAAAGTGCAACAGTGTGCGGTCATGTATGTTCAATCGGCATCAGAGATGTCGTGTCGGGGTTGCTCAAAAGTGTGTATAGATGATGTCTGGCGTTGGAGTTGGATCATGTGTGTTGTCTTGAAGGCTAAATTCGTACAGTGGGGTGTAATGTGCAGTGGGTGGAAATTCAGTTTCAATTAAGCGACTTCAGGCAGACTGACGAGGAGCTATCAGCGTAATTTGTGCTCAAAGTTGGCTACAACGTGCAGAACAGCGAAGCTTGAAGCGTAAGTAGTGTAGGCCATGCTCGAGTATGCAGAAGACGTGCAGCAGTGGGAGTTACGTGCTTGCGATTTAGTTATGGAGTATACAACAGCTTTTTTTAATGTGAATGTGTATGTATTTATAAACCTAAATTGTATTGTATCTGTCGTATCTGGTTTGATAATAATTAAATTAGATCAAAATTAATTCAAATCTAATTTAATAAAATCAAACTAAATTTGAATATTCTTTAACTATTCAAATTCAAACGGAGAAAATATGATCTTGCAAGATTTAAACTGATGGTCTCAAACTAACTCTATATTAAATACTCTAATATTTATTCGTTAGGCTGTTGGCTTGTGCCTTAATTTTTAATACAATTGAATTCTACTTAAAACACATAACTTTCTAAAATAATTTTTTGAACTAAGCTAAAACCAAAATGATTGACTTTAAAATAATTTACTTCCTAAAACGTCTTTATAATTTTTTTTCTTTTATCATTTTTTGGCATTTTCATTTGTCAAATTTTATTATTTTTATTTTTTATTATTTTTAAGTTTGGACCCTATAAAAAAAACTATAACTATAACTATAACCATTAGGGGGTAAAACTCAAGTGTCTACAATCTCCACTTAGATGCATTTTTGTGCTTATATAACTTGTATTAAGGTGAGAAAATATCCTTAGGAGCAACATGTAGCCGACATCTAGCATCTTATGAAGGTTCTATACATCATTATTTTGCGGTGTTTTTAAGTAACAAAACCTTCTTTTAAGTTTCCTTAAACATACACTTATTTTCTTGGTAGATCATAAGATGCATATACTAAAACTTATCATGTACAAAAAATCCTTCCTAAAGAAATCTACAACTTTTCTTTAATATAGGAAACTCCTAAAGTTACAAATAGCAACACAAAGAAAGAGGTCCTACTACATGAGTGTTATAGGATTACATGAAAAGAAGGAAGGTAAAACTTTACTACTTGGTCGGGATGTGGATGGTGCCTAAGGGAATGCTTCCTTTAGCCTTATCTTAGCTTCCTTGAAATGGTTCTTGCTCAATCCTTAACTCTTGCTTGGAGTTTGAAGAGTTGGGATATATTGGATAGTAATGCTAAAGGGGAGTAGCTTAAGTGATGGCTAGTGGTGTTTAATTTTGAGCAATGTATAAATAGAATGGAAAATAAAATATGGAGAGTGTATAGGTGCTTTGGACCGGCATAACTTGTAGGGAAGTGAGGGGGTGTGCTTTGAATTTTTATCTAAAAATGGGGAAGTGTAAAGGAGAGTCTCTATTTAAGAATAGGTGTTCATGCATTGGAAACTTAAATTGGTACATGTAACATGTAGTTGGCAGGTTTTTTGTTGGTTTTAGGAGGTTTTTCCAATGTGTTTAGGGTGTTTCTTAGTGAAGTTGAAAAGGTAATTTTTGGGTTGGTGTGTGGAGGGTGGCCAACGCTAGATATAGGGGTGGTAAGTGGTGCAAGTCTTCTCCTTTTTCCTTCTTTGGTTGATAGAAAAAAGTGGTTTATGACATCTTACCAAAAATAGTATGACTTGTTTAGAAAATTGTGGGGGTTAGATCTTATCATCCTAGAGATTTGTTGAAACTTTTCAAATGTTCTCCCAACTAGCTAGTTATCCTCCAATTATCTTGTTAAGCTTGAATAGAAGTAAGAGGAAAGGGTTTAGGGAATGGGGGCCGGTGCTATTGGTCATGTATGGTGCTCTTCTTTATTATTATTTTTTTTGTTCAATTGTTCAAATTAAATATTAAATTGGTTTAATACAATTATTCACCTTTGTTTAATATTTCACTTCAACTTCACAATATTGAATTTCATATGTTAGTGAATGTTGAAGTTTCAAGCTAAATTATGATTCAATTGAATTTATGGTTATGACTTTAGGGTTCTATTTTTTTTTTTAAATTAACATTTTAGGGTTCTATAGTTCATTTGTAGTTTCAAGTCATTATTTTAAAGCATTCGATTTTGTATTGAGGCTTTTGATTTTGAATTTCTATCATGCGTGATTAAGATAATGTGTGTGTGGCATAACTTGTATGTGTGGAGCGAAATTACATTTCCATTAATTCAGTGTTTTAATTGGTTAATTAATTAGTTCAACATTATATAATATTTTTATATTTTAACGTATGTAAAGGAAAATGATATGTATACATATAAATGCGTACAATGAAATGCATATTCATACGGAAATTTCTTAGTTTTATAAATTTAATTCTCTAGCTAGCTTAATTTAGTTGATTGCTATTATTTAAGAACATGCTTTCGGATTTGTGTAGGATTCCTCATTTAGTTGGTTTAATTTGAAGCTAATAGATATTACACAGTATATGTTATGAATATTTGTATGTGAGAGGAATTTACATATGTGTAGTACCATGTACACCCATAGGGGCAAATTCATAATTTATTAATTCAATTTCTTTAATTGGCTTGATTTAGCTAATTGCTATTATTTTGGACATGATTCAATGAAATTTGAGTTTAATTTACTGTTTTAGTGTTTTTTTTTTGTTCTGTGTTTAAGGATTAATTTAGGATTTTGCATCTCTACGGCTTAGGTTTTAGGGCTTTTATTCAATTCATGGTTACTATATGTCGTTACCACATATTTAGGGTTTAAGGTTCTCATATGGGATTAGTGTTTTTGAATTTTATATTGAGGTTTTCAAATTCATTTCAAGGTTTTGTTTTAAAATTTTTATTGGTCTTAATTCCTTCCATCTCATTGGGCCTAGAGATTATTTATCAATTTTCAAGTTCCCTTCTGTATCTAAGATGCAAAATTTGTACAGTTTACAAATGTGACCTTTAAGTCATCACTAAGCTTGCATATTGATGTTAAATAAACTTTATATAGTAATAGTATAGGAGTTTTATTGACGTATTTTAAAATTTATATATAATACATATATAATTAAGTTTATAGGAGGTTAAAATCATACTTTAAAAGTTTAGATAGGCTATATGCATTTATCAATAATTTTGAGCATGTATTTATAATTTACTATGAGGAATTATACCATTGCATGTACGGAGTCTAAAGAAATGAATTTTATTAGTTAGTATTTTAGGTACTTGATTCTTTTTCATAATAGTACCATGACATCATAAACTAATAAGTATCATATTAATACTACTAGGAAATTCCACTTGTTGGTTTCAATTTAGATATATACATATCAAGAGACAAATCACTATGTAAATAAGATTAGATATAAGTAAGGCTTACAAAATTTGCTTTGTGGCTGCTGATATGGTGAAATGTCTTACGTGGCATTACAACATTAGGTATACTTAAGCCATAAGAAAAGCAAATGTTAAAAGAAATAGACAGTATATAAGAAATTATCAAATCGATGATTGAAATATTTTCCATATACTACACTGCATATGGCATAAATGTGATAAATCTATTTACAAATTGCTTAAGTATGGCTTAGCATTTATTCAAATTTGATTAAGCTAAAATCAGGTTGAACTTGAACTTAAGTTATTAGAGTAAAGTTGAGCTCAAGCCTTATGATATTTGACTCGATTAGCTTATAAGCCCATTGAACTAAAGTCAAGCAAAAATTTTAGTTGATTTTGAGTGAAGTTTATATCTCAATATTATTTTAATTAAATTAATAATAGTCTTTTGAAGATTATTTTAAGTTTTGTATTTTTGCCACTAGATTTCGAGCGATCGGTTTAAGGTGATTGTGAAAGTCACTTGATTGGGTTAGGAGTTTACACATGGGTTAGGAATATTAGTCAAGGAGATCTCGTGGGTATAGATCTTAAAAATATAATAAAATAGCTAATTTGAATATACTATTACATAAATATCGAAAGTGCTTGAAATAGGCAATGATAGTTAATGAACTCTTTAAGACAAATTATATGGATAGTAAAATTATCAAATGATATCAAATAATATGTAGGAAACATGTATGAACATGGTGTATAATTATTATATATAAATATATAATTGTAATTATTTACAATACTCGAATATATGCAAAATGCAGTAGATTAATAAGGAAAAATTGTAAATAAATAAGTAAAAAATAATGTAGCATTAGGGATGTTGTTATAAGAAGCGTGGCAAACTAGGGAAGTAAGAAAGAGTTAGGAAATGAAAAAAAAAAATACTAAGGATATAAATATGGTCAACTTGATACATATTGGAAGAGGAAAATCAACAATTGACTTTTGCCCTTCTTAAAGAATCCCAACCTTCTACAGTAACAAAGTTTAGTCATTTTGGAACTTTAGAAAATTTGTAGGAGCTAAGAAACCATAAGAATTTGCTTAAGGAAATTTTAAGAAAATTGGTGCAATTTTGAGTAAGTACAAGTTCATGAGGGAAAGTGATAATTGGAAGTGACCTACCACCAGAGTTGGAAGGAGCTACCATCAATTTGCTTAGCTAAAACACTCTCTCTCCTAACTGTAATTGAAGTTGTGGATTTCAATAGGTGTTTGGTTTCCTTGAAATTTTTGAAAATTCCTTAAAAATAGTAACTAACGTTAAAAAATAATGAAACTAAGTTTTCTTAAGTCTTTTTACATGTAAAATGTAAGAAAAATGTTGTTTTGTTGAAATTTAATAGCTATATGCTATATCCTTAAGAAATCACTAAGCTTAGATAGATTTCTAAGTTGTTTTAAAATACTTTAGTGTTATTGTTTTGAACTCCATTTTTTTTTTTTTTTTGCAAGCTATCCATTATTGACACAATAATGCTACATAAATATTTTCATCAAAATTGTTTTCTATATTTTTCTTAATATTTGAGCCTCAAAATTATAGTTAAATTGAAACTTTTGAGTAAATTGATGAATTTTTTCCTCTTAGGTGTTACTCGGAATTTAAGTTAAACTGATTTTTGGTGTAATTTACTGAGTATTGGTAATGTTGGATTGAATCTTGAAAATGGAAGTTATAATTTTCATGAATATGTGACTTATACGGTTAAATTTCATAATATGCGATCTTGTGAATTTGTGTGAATGAGGAGTTAAATGGAGTTCTCGTAGAGTAATGAAGTAGTTTGGTGTTGAAATGTTATGTTAATGTGATTCATTTAACTAGAATTGAGGAGAAGAGTGAACAAATCAATTGGTTATAGGAAAATTTGTGTAGAGTCTAATAATAACTCAAAGGGTCTATTAAGCAATATCCTACTGGCTACCTATTTAGGAGCTAACTTAAAGGAAATTTTAATGAGAATTGTAATCATGGGACTCTCTGAGACTAAGTTAGATAGTATATTCTTAAGACTTGAAAACTAGTTCAACTTATAACACAATTTAGAGGGTATTTTGTTAAGAGCTTAAAATTGATTAGACTCAAAGGTTGATTCGGAAAGTAAAGTTAGTATAAAATCCAACCTCAGTATCTCTTAAAGGGTAACTTAGAGGGTTCCCTACCTAAAAACTTTATACTTATCTTGACTTAGTACATAACTTAGATGATATTATAGATAAAATTACTTATAACAAACTCAAAATACTCAAAATCTAAGTATGAATAACTTATAAACTTAATGTTAAAACAACTTAATTCATATAAAATGAATCAATGGTTGTTATTTTGTGGCTTATATAAATACAAAAGTTGATCAATTGTATATATGTATAGGGATAATTGAAGGAGACAAACACAATATTGGCGATTGGCGAGCAACAAACTTTAGCTAAGTTGGTATCAATGCTTCATAACATGTTGGAGTACTATATCAAAGTACTCAGAGGCTTGAGAGTGTAATTGTTTGTGGTAATAGTTAGCTATTTGTGTATATATAATGTGTATGATTTGTTATGTCCCAAAACAATAGAGTCGTAACAGTCCCACCGTATAAACTATTTTAAGATAGAAGTTAGCTTTACAACTGCTATCCTAGACTTGATCCACACAAGGCGTCCACGATTAACCCACTTTGAAGTAAATAGTTTATAATTTAAATAAATTATTTACCTAAGAAAGTGAGAATATATATATACACTATAATTTAGTTATTATAATTAACGTTTACAATGTTTCACCGTAATATATTTTCTAGTTATTATATTATTCAAAAATGAAAAATTCTAAAATAAAAGCTTATACGTTAAAAATATATGTTTGTTCTCCAAATGTTTTTCCTCACTTCTCAGGATCCAGCAGTTGCTAGCTTCAGAGTAGTTGTAAGCCGCTTCTTAGCCAGCACTTGCATAACATCTATAGAGATGTGAGCAACCACAGCTCAGTAAGTTAGGATGGAGGATTTAAAACTACACCACAAACACAAACAAAGTTATCAACCAAATCATTTGGTGCAATGCATGTTTAAGCAAACGCCATCGCATGACGTTATCCGGCCTGTTGTGAGATTAGAGAAATTGCGCTTGCTCTAATCTGGGTTAAGGAGTTGCCGTTAATCCAACAGCTCATGACTAAACCCAGCCTTGTGCAATGGAGACACCGCTCCTCCTACGACTACCTTTGAACCATCGACTTCACCCTTGCCGCGACTTTCTCTCCTATTACTTAGTTTGACTAAGGATGAAGAAGGGACCGTTATGCAATCTTGCACTATCCCTTTCGAAGAGGTCAGTATTTGGCTGGAGAATCCTAAGTTTCCCCCAATGGGTTACCATGCAGGTTCGATTATGACTACGGGTCGTATATTTGATTAGGTCCAGTTTAGGGTGATCAATCATTTCTTACAAATCATACAATACAAGCCAGAATAACAAATATAATCATAGCATCACTCATAATCAAGCACATGCATACAACTAACTATCTAACAAGTACAACCAAATATAATCTCAAGCTTCTAAAATATAGTATCGTATTAATCTCAACTTACCTAGACTCCTCGCTTACTCACTTAAGGTCTAATTCGCTTAGGCTATCGCTGATCATCCTTATAGCACAAACATGATTTCGGTTTTTCATATAACTATTATAGGTTGGTTTTATTCTATAACGCTTATTGTTATCTTTTGTTTAGGGTTTAATATGTCTAATTATCTAGGTTTTAAATCTTTTATAATTCTTCTTAAATCGTGTTAAGTTCTATTTCAATTTTTATATCGATTTCTAAATTAGGTTTTTAACTCAATTTTTTTGTTAAAGATTTATATGTACACCCTAAGAAATCATTCCGACTCATAATATGAAATTAATCGCATTATCTTTGAATATCCCAAATATCGTTTTTAGTCTCTAATTAGTGTTCTAGTTTGTGTGGTACACCCGCATCCTAGTTTAATTACCAAATTCACTTCCCTTATGTAAAAATCTTACATTTTTCATATAATTACCCTAATTTAAGTTTCCTATCAGATTTATTGTATATTTCTATTATTATCATAATATCAATTTTTTATTCTAATATATTCTATTTTTTATATTTTTAATAATTGTGTATTATGTGTTATTACTTATTATGTACATAATATACATCTAATATTTTTATCACTCTAATTATCATCTCCCAACATCGATTATCATTTCAAAATGTTTAAATTCCTCCTAAATCAGATTTTATACCTAATTACCCTAATTTACAAAATTAACTTAAAATTTACTATTTTCCTTATTACTTATTTACTACATAATTAGCCTAACAATTACATCTAACACCTTAAATACTACAAGTATCATACTTCATTAGATTTTAACATCCTAAAATATATAATTATTCAATAAATCAGTAATTAACCATTTAATTACTTAATTAACCTTAAATTACCCATTTTATACCTCATTTTAAGGCCTAAAAATTATCTAAAAATTTTGAAAATTAATTTTTGAAAACATGATTCATAGCATTGTTCTATATCATCTAAGTAGTCTACACAAAAATTTTAAGCTCAAAAATATACTCCTAAGATTATTTATTTTTAAACCGAAATATAATCGGTTTTGCATGATTTCTTAAGGACTATATATCATGGGAAATATTTTCATCAAAATAATATTTTTTATAAAAACTACATATAAAAATATTCTATAATAACAAAATTTATAATTTTATAAGGATATTTACTATTTTTACAAAATTACACAAAATTGGGCTGGAAATCAAACTCATCGATTTTGGTGGCTTCGGCCACCGTCAGTGGCCATGGGTGTGTCAACCTACCTGGGTGCTACCACCACCGTGTGGTGGTGGTGGCTATCCACTCTCAGCTGCTCGTCGGGTTTGGGTTCTCCTCTAAGGCTCTAATTGTACAAATTTGAGAAATTTTTTTGAAATAAATTCAAACACTCACCATTTTGGCCCTCTCTGTTTTTCTCACTCTCCAAACTGACCAAATGAGCTTTTGAAATTTTCTTGCTATTTATAGAGAATTAAGGAAATTGTTGTGCATTAATTAAACAAGATAGTTGCCTTATCTTTTCTTTTTTTCACTTTTTATTTGTTGCATTTTAATTGGTTGATTTCCTCCTTTAATTTTCAGATTACTACACCCCACTTCTGGACTTTTCCTTATTTTTCTATATTTTTCTTGATTTTTTCTTAATTAATTATGAATTTTTATTTAATTATTTACTATTATTTTAACACATTTCGCATATTTTAAGTAATTACGCATACTTCTACCTATATGTAAATTTATATATAGTACAAATAAATATTTCTAAATATTATTTAGGTCATTCTATGATTTTTAGTATACATATAATTTATCTAGCGATTCGTTAATTATCGTAATACATTTTATACATTTTCAATAAATAACGAGTTATATACTTAAAATTTGAAAATTTTATATTTTTTATTTTATTGCTTATTTTCTTAAATTCGAACTTATGGGATCATTTTTATTAATATCTCTAGCTTTCCTTATAATTTAGGCTCGATTGGATTTTTCAGCTGATTGGAACTCTAAATGACTGATTGTAGGCTTACATGATCGAGATATCGAGTTGTTGATTGGGAGTTGAACTCCATGATGTTTTGTTTTGTACAAAATTGTATTGATTGGCTTGTTGTAAGAATTGGTTGATCATTGTTAATTAAAACTAACCAAAACCTAACTATAACTTAACTTGACATGTATTGTAACTTACTAGGGGAAATGATTAGGAAAGTTACACCAAATATTGATCCTCTAATGAGGATAGCTAAAATATTTCTTTCTTCATTTTTAGTTGAATTAAGTTATAGAAAAGTATGTTGGGATAAGGTTTGAGATGGTTGTTCGATGGTAGTCTTGGGAAGAGAGTGGTTTTCATTATATAAGCCTAGGTTTATTCTAGTTTATGAGTCACATTAAAACTACTTAATCCGAGTTAGAGTAGATATAATTTCTTTAACCTTAAGATAGATCGGTTAACATTGCATGATGTTCTATTTAGTTATTTACATTGCATTTTATTAATGATTAATAACTCTATTTGTGTTTGTTTTGTAATCATCTATCTCCATCTCACTTATTAACCTAATTGTGTTCATATTCTTATAGATTCTTTTGGAGGTACCGAGTAAAGACTAAAAATGCAATGATATAACCATCCTTGAGTCAGTATTCAGCGAGTTGGGGAGTGAAGAATAATCTGAAGATGAATGGAATTTGATGACTTTTTTATCTTTTGTACTTTTATGAAAACTAATTGGTCTCCATAGGTAACTCGTTAGTTTTCAACTTTGCTTTATATATGAATATTATGAACTTGTGGCTTTTATAAACTTTCTTTGAAAACCGCGACTTTTGTGTAAATATACTCATGTAAGCACTACTTTGATATCAAGAAAGATATTATAGGTCTTTCAAGAAAAGCTTTGGAAAAGTTATACTACGGGTTTTATATGAAATAAGTGCCCAACTAGATGCTTTAAGTTAGTTGAGTCAAGTTTACCTTATATAGACCATGTTTACAACAGGAGCGATGAAATTAACTTCTATCTTACGTTGATTTAAATGACGTGATTGTTATGACTACTTCTTCAAGGCATGAGAATTGTTGATTTGAAATGAACTTAATTGAGTAAAGCTTGAGTTTGTTAAGTACCTCTTTGAGTTAAACTAAAGCTCAAAATTATAAACTAACTCGAGTTTAACCTTAAGATCAAAATTTGAAACTTCACATCGAGTTTGACTTATGCTTAATATCGTTTTGACTCGACCAGTTTACAACCTAAGTAATAATGGGTAGGGCTACATTAGACTTTGGGATTTTCTTTTTCTTTTTCTCTCTTTTTTTTTGTTTTGTATTTTTAGCTTTTATATATTATTTTATTTAAATTATGTGATATAAGATTATTATCCTAGATTTTTTCCATGTAAGCTGTCACATGGATAAAATACATGGTTCCCACTTATATAAAAAGAATGTAAGTGCTCAATTTTAAAAATTAAAGGCACTTACATAATTTTAAAAGTATTCAATAATGATCAATGTAATTTAACCTATGCTTTATAATCCACCATTTTGTCTTCTTGACGAATCATTTTAAACAACTCATTGTTATCAAAAGATTTGCTTTAATTATAAAGTATATCTAAATTTTTCTTTTGATCAAATACTATTGTAATAACTATGGAGAAGAGGAATTTGAAATTGATCCATAATCCATTCAGAAACTAATATTCATACCACTTAACTACAATGATCTTACTATATTTAAGAAAAATTTAAGCGTACAATTGACATCCATTTTATTATGTTTCCTTATTAACTAGATCTATCCGGTTTCTTTTAAGATGATGAGAAAATTATGATTTATGGGTGTATAAGAGTTATATTATTGTCATAACTAAATTGAGATATTGAAAGTAAAAAAAAAAAAAAAGTTTGGAAAAGATGAAGAAAAGTTATTCAATTTTTATATGATAAATTGAAACAAGTTCCTATTTTCGTTACAAATGAACTTTGGCTAGTTAACTAGATGTAAGCTTAATTGGTTCCTTGATAGATTAGAACAATCTCCTATTTTTGTTCCAAAATCACTTTTGGATGATTTTACCACCTTCTCCTCCTCCATCTTATTTTTGTTGTTATTGTTATTGGTATTAAAATAGCTTGGGGTTTCTTAAATTAAAATTTTAAAGTGTTATTTCACAAATGAGTTAACGTTAATTTTGCAAGGTCAATTATTTGAAGCCATTACGGCCATTCCGTCATGAGTTCGAGTATGACGTTACCCATGACCAAGGGTATGTAATGGACCATTACACTCAAATCATAACGCTTTACATATCGGGATGTAATAACCAAAGCTAAAGGGTCATAACTTATCTAAAATTCACAAGCATGGTTTATAAATTGCAAGACACAAGATGAATACACATTTTCAAATATTAACAATGCCGAGTGGTGGCTTTAAAGAGTCTTATTACGGAATAGAATAAATGGCTAAGAATACATCGCTAAAGGTCAACTTGACAGTGACATCATCCCAATGTAAAAGTTAACTACACCAAGTTGGACTAACTCGACCGAAATACACCATCAATATAAGAGTCTATTAGAAAGAAAAAAAAAAAAAAAACCTAATATCAACTGGAACACATAAATTATCCAATGGGCATCACACGACATTTTCTCCTCAAATAGTCATATTCCACGTGTTATAATACAAATTCTGCCCCAATATCATCATAATAATTTATCTCACCAACATTATCGGCTCTTGAAAAAGAGGTTTCTCACAAGATCGAGCCAAAGCTTAATGTATAAAAATTAACGACCACAGAACATATGAGTATGTCACATACATCATGCATGTATGCAGTATTAATGACCAATGCATAAACGTCCATTTATTATCAACATTACAGTCTTAATCATAGGGTGTTTTAAGACTTATAGGTTAACTCATAATCCTGAAGCATATATATATATATATATATATATATATATATATATATAGTAAACACAGCAATCACGACCTGGAACAAAGATTTCCACGTCAACTGTTGTATTTTTAATTTAAGCCGTAATATTAAAAATAAAAGGGTAATAGATATAGTATCTATCGCAACTTATCTAGTTCTTAACTATGATTCTCACTTCCTTAGCATGTCATTTAACGGATCATGACTCTTGCATCATGCCTAATCTCCACTAAAATCTTTTAATTGCTCTTTATGGAAACTAATCACAAAAAGTTTTAGAAGATAGATTTACTAGGAAAGAAAGTCGTTAATTCTATTTACAAAATAAATTAAAAAAGTAAAGGACATAAGTGAGAGGGTATATTTACTTTTTCTATAAGCTACTCCAATCAACTTGAGGAATAAAGAAAATGCCTTTTGAGAAATAATTTTCACGAAACAAACGGGCCAAAAACAGTTTGTTTCATTGATTTTAGTCTATGTTGATAGTAATTGATTTAGTATATTTGCCAAATTTTAGTGAGAGGGGGGAAAATTAAAGATAGGGAATGCGAAAATGTCTAATATACCCTTTTTTTTCTTTCTAATTTAGTTTTCTTTTTTATTAGTAAAATAGCAAATACATAAGAGCTTTATTCTAATGTTGAGGGAAAAATTAAAATTATTAACACTTAAGACACCATGCAGACGATAATGGAAAATAATAGATAATAAATATAAAAAAATGAAAATAAATAAATGATAACATAATTAAGTGGAATAAAAAAAGAAAATTTTTTTTTGAAATTATAGATTATAATATGATGATTAAAATCAATTAAAGAGGTCGTAATAATATATATTTAAAAGTTATTTACATTTGTGCTCTTACTTTTAAATAAAATGTACAAAATAATGTACTTATATTAACTTATTGAGATATGGTTATGACCAACATAATTTGCATGAAACAAACATCACAAAGTTTTTTCAACGTGCTTTTACAAGTCAAGCCTTTTCTGGCTAAGCATGTCCTCAGGGATGGTATAGGGTTAGTACTCATCCCTCCAATAGCTATAACAGTAGTTCGCAATATATATATATATATAT
Source organism: Lumnitzera racemosa (assembly GCA_024138005.1). Lineage (NCBI taxonomy): Eukaryota > Viridiplantae > Streptophyta > Magnoliopsida > Myrtales > Combretaceae > Lumnitzera > Lumnitzera racemosa. Next base: position 73,465,648 of record JAMXBC010000003.1, read on the forward strand.
ATATATGTATGTATGTATGTATGTATGTATGTATGTATGTATGTGTGTATATTTATAAATATAATTAAACACACGAGAACATATAATTTTAAGAAAAATATTTCAAAAAATAAAAATTGCACTAATGATAGTTTTTCCTTAAACAAACAGTACCTTAATCATCGTCTAAAAAATTATTGCATTGTAAAATCCATTTGAATTAGCTGAAGTTTTGAAAAAATGCCGAGCAGTACACATAAGGCCATTGAACTTCTAAAAGATGTGATCAACCATCTTAGTCATTCTGGTAAAAATGTACAATATATCAAATTTGGCTAGACGTTACCAAAGGTCCAAAATCAAGGTTAATGACATCAAACTTGCAGTATTTTTGACCGAATTCAAGGTTAACGACAACAAAATACTAGTAATTTTGGCCAAAATCAATGTTAAATAATCAATTTAGCATTTTATATTTAAGCATGTGTCGACGAGGCTATTTAGATATAGGCTTCTTAAACCTGATCAAATTAGACTTATCTCACCGTTTAGGGCCTATCGCATTGGGCTGGAGCCCTTAGGTTGGCTTGAGTAGGTTTAAAAAACTCTTTAATGACTAAAGATAAAAGATCAGGGTAACGATTACTTTTGACATACGTCGGACACTATAAGCCTACTCTCTTATACTTATGGAGAGGATTTTGCCTATTAATTTCTATTTGACTTCTAAAGCTACTTTATTATAGAAGTTAGACTACCATTTAATGGTAAATTATTTAACACTTGATGTACTTAAGTCTGTTTATCGCTCTCTAGCATTCCCTATTTTCTAAAATATCTTTCTAACTTAAGTATCGAAATAATAATATCGGACAACATTAAAACACTCTTTCATAGTGTTTTATTTTGTAGATTTACTCAACGCACAAAGCCTAATCTCTATTGGTAAATACTTTGAGACGATAGGATAAAATCAGAGTGGCTCAAGACAAGTTTTGTAAAATTTAAACTTACCTCTATAGGATATAATGTTTCTCAAAACTCAATAGGGTTTTACGGTTTATTCTCAAAACCCGATTCTATAGGGCATTTAACCCTATAGGACGGATTTTTATAGGATTAAGAAGGGAATAAAAGGGATTAAGGAGAGAATAAAAGAAAAAGAAGTCAAAGTAAAATTAATATTATATGTATTGATTTATATAATAATAAAATTCGAGAATTAATGTGTTGGACGATATAAAACTTATATAAAATATATATATTGTATAAATTAAAAATAAATATTTTTATTAATATATTTACTTTTTACAAGGTCGAGTTTTACATTGAGGTTTTTAATAATCCAAAATTCCGATTTTAAATTTTATAAAATTTTAAATCATATTCAAAAATTCAACTTTAAACTCTATAAAGTGTTTGGTATGATCAACAGATTGGATTTTTTTAATAATTTACCTGACATTCAGATTTTTACCTAACTTTTTAACCACGTACCTTTCTTGCCTCTTGTGTCTAAAAAGATTAGACTGTGGGTTTTAATTTGTTTGCTCTTTCCTGGACATGATATAATATGTAAATGTATGTTACGATACTATGTTATAAAATATGTGATTCTAGAAACAAAGTGTCCTAAAACATATTAACTTGAATCTATTAGGATGTGAGTTGTGTTAATTCATAATTCAAAGATTGATTTGGTGGTAACCGGTGGGTGACCGCTAAGCATACACCTCCCTCCCAGCTTATTCTCTCGCCAATCCACCCATTTGCTTAGTTCTTCACCTTTCAAAACCTTAAAAACTCTCTCTCTCTCTCTCTCTCTCGTTGTGAGACTTGACATGTCATCCTCAGGCGGCAACTCCGACGGTGGAGGTGGCAGCGGGCCACCGCAGCTATACTACTGCTACCAATGCAACCGAACCGTCTCTGTTTCTCCTACTCCACCATCCTCCGATCTCGTTTGTCCCGATTGCAATGGCGGCTTCTTGGAGGAATGCGAAACACCTTCTGCTAACCCTAACCCTAACCCTAGCCCGAATAACATTTTCACCTTCGATCCTTACTCTGGAGTTCCTTCTGCCGTGTCTTTCTCCACCACCACCACTGCTGGCTTGCCCTTTCTCAATCCATCTGCCGCCACCACCACCGCCGGAAGCTTCGATGATGTCGCCGCTCTCTTCGGTGCTGGTGCTAACCCTAACACCAATCCCGACGTGTTCAATCCAATCCTTTTTCTCCACAATTACTTCCAAACCCTCAGAGCCGGTGGCGCCAACATCCAGTTCGTCATTGAGAATAACGCAGGCGGTGGCAATGATGGGGCTTTTCAGCTTCCCGGTAACCTTGGTGATTATTTCATTGGTACAGGGCTCGAACAGCTAATTCAGCAGCTGGCAGAGAACGATCCAAACCGATATGGAACGCCACCGGCATCTAAAAGTGCCATAAACGCTCTTCCTGTGATCAAAATCAACGAAGAGATGCTCAGTTCAGATAGTTCGCAATGTGCGGTGTGCAAAGACACGTTCGAATTAGGGGAAGAAGCAAAGGAAATGCCTTGTAAGCATATATACCATTCCGATTGCATTTTACCTTGGTTAGAATTGCATAATTCGTGCCCTGTATGTCGATACGAATTGCCTACTGATGATCCCGATTATGAGGAGCGAAATAATGAGGGTGGGCAGGGACCCCGGGTTTCAGGTGCCAACGATGGAGCTTCTCAGGGATCTAATGATTCCTCTGCTGGTGGTGGCAATGGACCGGAGGGGAGTCCTCAAACCGTGGAAAGGAGGTTTAGGATTTCATTGCCGTTTCCTTGGCCCTTTCGGGCGTTCGGGTCTCCTGCGGAGACAAGTAATAGTGGAGGTGGGAATAATGGTGGGGGGAACAACAATGGGGGGAATCCGAATTTGGGGAGCAACAGCCGGTCGGAGACTAGACAGGAAGATCTTGATTAAGGAGAGAATGTTGCTTCCGAATTGTAATATAGAACTACCCAGTGAGTTTTTTAATACCCCTCTTTGTTTCTTCTGTCTGTTATGGAGGTTGATCGTGCTTTCCGCAGTGTTTATCTTTATAAATAGCTGTTTAAGGAAATCACGTTTAATTTGTAGAGAATGAGTTGATTATGTTTTCTTTCTGCTGGAAATCTTTGTAGATTACTGATTACATTAACACTGTTTTCCTGCTGTTTAAAACACGGAATTTTGAGAATAATGCGCAAAATTGACTGTTTAAGCGTCAAGAACTTTATAAGGTGTGTGTGATTTAGCATATTTTGGTAATGAGGCTTGTTATTCTGTTCTTGGGAGTAGAGATTAATGGGATTGTACTTGTTAGAATATGTAGAATAGCATTATTTTGGATATGCTACCATGCTTGGAGTTAAAACTGGATTAGAAGTAATGATTCCAATGAAAAGTTCCTCTATCTAATAGTTAGTCTCTTTATTTTGCTTGGTGCCCTGTCGTGGAGAGATAGAAATCACATTGAATTCACCTCCATATCTTCTCTTGATGCCTTGTGCAAAAGCTAGCGAGTGAAATATAGTTGTTCAATAAAATAGGAAGAATCTTATCCTCTTAAAAGGAAGTGAATTGCCAAAGTTAGAAATTAATTTGCATTTAATAGTATTCTGGACACCATGCTTGGAGTTAAAACTGGATTAGAAGTAATGATTCCAATGAAAAGTTCCTCTATCTAATAGTTAGTCTCTTTATTTTGCTTGGTGCCCTGTCGTGGAGAGATAGAAATCACATTGAATTCACCTCCATATCTTCTCTTGATGCCTTGTGCAAAAGCTAGCGAGTGAAATATAGTTGTTCAATAAAATAGGAAGAATCTTATCCTCTTAAAAGGAAGTGAATTGCCAAAGTTAGAAATTAATTTGCATTTAATAGTATTCTGGACACTTTGGTTCTTGTTATCCGTTTACCAGATATAATTAGTAAAATGATGTGTGTTGTAATTTAGATGGAATTCCATTATAATACTCAAGGGGAAAGGGCATTGTCTTTTGGCTAGAAAACATTTTCCAATTGAAGTGTGAGAAAGCATAGCAAGGATCAAAACTTTCAAAATTTTTATTGGCTAAATCTAGAAGGTCCAAGAGCATTTTTAAGATGGTCCTTCGTAGAATTTCATATTATCTTCTATTGTATTGTTAAATAATGAAGGAAGCCTGGTGATGTTAATTATACAAAATCATCAAGAATAGTAAGTGTCTTGGTAGGTTAGTTTTGACGAAGTGGTTATGCAAATTTTTTTTCTTATTCATTCGAGTTATTATGTATTATTAGAATATTATCATATGCATTAACAGGTTCACTATATTCACATTCAGGTGTGGGGTGATCTATGGTTCTCTGCTGCATCTCTCTTTCTAGTTAGAGTGTCTTCTTGGAATTTTGCTATTTGATATTTTAATTTTGCTTGTTCAATAACATGCTTTCTGTAATTTATATTATATTTGGGTTGGGTGAGATCTTTATAAACTTTAGTATAATGAGAGAAAGTACACCACCACCAACCCCCCACAAGAAGCATACAAGAGACCTACTTTGATGTAAGCATAAAAAATAATAGGATACCTAGGTTGATCAAGTGGCCCTACATCTTAGAAGCTTCCTTTAATACTAAATATACAGAACCCACAAGTGCAAGAGTATAAATTACAAAAACACAACTGAACAGTTCTCAAAATGGCTTCCACGGAATGAGCTGATCCTCCAATACACCTTTCATTTTTTTCTTCCAGCGGTAATAACATCCAGCAGCAATAGCTTTCTTTTGTTTTCCACTAAGTCAACTTCGAGAAGAGGAGTCCAGCAAAGATAAAGAAGATAAGATGATGGTTTTTGGCTTGTCGGCCCTGTCCACTATACAGCGTCCTCAACTCCTCTCCACATTCCTCTAGAAAATTCACACCCCAACAAGAGGTGTTCACGTGATTCCTCCTCACCAATACAAAGATAGCAGTGGTTTAAGCTAATCACACCCCAAGAAACTAGCTTGTCCATAGTATAAAACCTATCATATGCAATGGGCCATAAAGTGAAAGCTTGTCCAGGCGTGATGATTTATTCTAAATCATTGAGAACCAATCAACTCTGTCTGGGAGTGCATCTCAGTTATCAAATCTTAAAATTTTTTAAACTTGCTTAGTAGCATCCTTAGTAGTAGGGTTACTGAAACCATTTGTATAAATTGGGCTTGGTTGGCTTCCTTAAGATGGGTAATAATTAGAAATCAACTGCCGTTTTCACATGCATCATTCATTTTGCATGCCTCCAGAGAAAGGATACATTGGCTTTTGTAGCTTTTTGAATTTATTAGAGGTGGTGGTGGATTTATTATCTTTTAGATGTTTCAGTAAAAGGGACAGAGTGGTCAAATGAAAACATGGATGGAAACATTGAACTGAACATGCAGCCTGATTGGTTAGTGGACAAGACTTCAGGGCCTTTGTTTTTGGATCTTCTGTGTTGTTTTACAAATAGAGCATAACTGGGTGGGGTTTTGTAAAAATTAAAGCATTAATTGCACTTGAATTGTTAACATAATCATCTGAAAGGCTAAATGACCTATGGACCCCACCAAACAGATCTAAAAAGAAAACCTTTGTTCTACCTTAATTTTTATGAGAACTATTTTCTGAACTGGCTGGTCATGAGATAGGATTTGTGTCTAATTGATAAACTTAAAGGCCTGGAAATGAATCTGAATATAAAAGCAATGAATAATACTCGAAGATAGTTTTACATGGAGAATGTATACAGTATACCTTATTTTTTCTATGATTGATGTCAATATAGAAAATATAATCCGAATCCTTATAGCTAAATGCACAATTTATCTGTGTTTTCTCTTGCTCAACGCCTCATAGGAACTCTGGAGAAAGAAGGTGTCTTTTTCTTTTGTTTGGTGCATTTAATATGTCATGTCTGTGGCAAATTTTCCAGTTTAATTGTAAGCTTAATGGTTTGTAATAGAGGAAGGCAGGTGGGGTAAATGAGACAAGATTAAACACATGTAGGCACGTGTAAGGTCAGTTTAAGTTTACCCAAGATTAACAGTGTTTATGATATTATTTCTAGCCTGCGAAATCTGTCATATGAGGACAATGGTGGTATTATTAATGGCTCTCATGCTACTGACTGCCTGACTTTAATAATTAAGTTTTATTTTTCTTCTACTGTTATTCACTACATATGGATAGTTTCCCCACATGGTTAAAGGGCCAAGGTATTTGACGGTGCTCCCGATATTGGGTTTTGATGCCTTCACAAATCATAGTAAAGATGTTTGATTAACTTAGAAATGTGACACATGCTTAACTCATCCTGTATAATAGACATATTTTTATTAATTTTCTAATGTATCAGTGAAAATCTTGAACTATCTCATTGGTCTTTTTGTAATCTATAGTTGATAAAATCATGAGTTAATTATACGGTTCTATGAGTTTATAATTTTATAATATTTTTCTTTATTAAAAATGGGTATAAAATCGTTTGTGTACAAAATTTTAGTAGAATTATGAATTTCAACGTATGATTTTATAAGTTTATGATTTTATCGGTTTTGTACGATTTTATATTATTCTATTGATTTTATACATTCAAAGTAACAATAGAAGGGTGATTTTTGACGACTGTTCCTATTATAGCTCTCTATCCTTGAGATGTCAGTGTGTTCTTAACTACTACGGTTTATTGGCCTTTAAATTTAGGCACTTGAATGTTGTAGGAAATCAGCTACTAGCCTTATGTTTGATGTTTCCACTTTGAATAAAAATGGTTGAAGGATATTCTAGTGTCTTGTCATTGTTCTTCCCTAACTCGTAGGATTTGTTCCTTGGCCTTCAATCACACTTGGGCAGTGATTATGTCAGGGCTTCCACTAGAAAGAATTGTTTTCTATGCATCGGTTTTCCTAGTTTTCTTATAGTTGAATAGAGTTTGAAACTTAACTTTCAACTGTAAGAGCCCTTCACTTTACTGGTTCTTTTACGAAATATAACACAAACAAGGGCTTTTAATCTGTCCCTTTGCTTTGTCAATTTTCTGGTGTTATATTTTTTGCAATGCCGACAATATAATTTTCCCCTTATTTGAGTAGTGTCAATTTTGATTATCTTTATTTTATTGAGTTTAATAACGAGCCCAAGAGTGTTCTGATTTAATCTGTTGAGTTTGACTAATGTCAAGTAGCATATTCTCTCTCTCTCTCTCTCTCTCTCTCTTTTTGTGGGACTGTTTGCACTAAAACTTAATCCAAATCTTTGTGATCAATATAGGTCATGAATGTTTATCTCTATAGGTGTATGGCAAATGAGAGAGTGGTAATCTTGGTTTGCCTGTCTAGGACTGGGATGGCTTTGCAGAGTTTTCTTTTTCACTAAGTCTGTCCTCTTTCTTCAGATTTTTTGAGCCGTTATTGGTCCAGAACAGCTTTGCAGAGTTTTCTTTTTCACTTAGTCCATCCTCTTTCTTCAGATTTGTTGAGCTGTTATTGATCCAATCAGCTATTGTTCTTTTTTACTAAGTCCATCCTCTTTTGTCAGATTTTTTGAGCCGTTATTGCTCCAAACAACTATTGCCAGGTGAAACGAGAGTGTTAAACTTGGCTAAAGTATCAAGCTTAAGCTCTGAAATTAGTACTCTTTGGGTTGCTTTGTTTATTTTACTTATATTATATTTACAGATATTTAGGGGTAGATGTGATTTTGCAAGAACAAGCTGGTTTTGGCCACTTAGGAATATGTTTTGTTGGCTGCAAGTAGAAGGAAATGTTCCATCATATCCAAAGTTCCTCATTGTGCCGCATGTGCTTGATTGCTAGAAAGCAGAACGAGAGCATATCACTCCCTTTTGCCTAGTGATTATCCGAGAGAAATAAAAACCTTATTGCTTAGTTGCTTTTTTATATTTAAAATTTGACCTAAAGAATGGTACTGCAGTTCTCTGATTACTGGATTATTTTTTCATGCTTCTTTCTCGCTGCATGCTACTTTGTTCGATGAAGTTTGATCTCCTGAAAAAATAGGAGAGGCAGCACTGTGATTGTGAATCTGATGCCTATGATTTCTTATTTCATTTCTATTCTTTCTTTGACAGGAGAGAAGTTGACCACCAATCTGCAGACATCGACCCAGGAGCTGGAGTCCTGGAAATGAGAGATGCATTGTAATGTTCTATATCCTAAATGAAGATTTGGGCAAAATGTCGCAGATGACTGCCGTTTGTCTGGCAGTAAACAGCAACTCGTGTATCATTTATGCATATTTCTGCGTAGCTTTAGGATTGAAATGATCTGCAACTCGATTTGAATTTGCTTCACTGGTGCTTTTGATCGGAACTGATGTTGAAGGCATACAATTGTTTTTTCTGCACCTGTTAGAGAGGACTTTAGGCCAAAACTCCTAGATCATACCTCATGAGTTCTTTGGGCGTTCTGAACAGATATTGACTGTATATTTAAGTCTATTTTTGATCAAATTGACGATTTATTTATTTGTTCGTACATCCTGTTCTCAATGTGCAAGCTTTGCTTTACGAGAATGTTGTGTTGGGGGGCAGGGGCTACTGTACTGTACCAATTATGTTTTTGGACAATGTTTAATTTTAGGTTTTTTTTTTTCTTTTATTTTTTAAAATTAAATTATTATTATTATATAAAAATAAAAAATTGAATTTAGAAATTGTTAAATCTTATATTTAATTGAACTTTTGTTTGTTAAATTTATGAACTTATCACCGTTTACATTTATACTCTTTTCATTAAGTGAGCGTTTATTACATTTTCTTTTTAAAGATAATGCAGATTTAGTGATTTTAAATTTTTCATTAAACTAATATTTTTCTTACAAACTACATATAAAAATATCCTAGAATAAAAAAATTAATAATTTTCTAATAATATTTACTATTTTTATAAAATTATAAAAAATCGGGCTGGAAATCGGACTCACCGATCTGGATGGCTCCAGCCACCGCCGGCCGCCGTGGTCTTGTCGCTTGGCCTGGGCGCTGCCACCACTGTGTGGTGGTGGTGGCCGTCTACTTCCAGCTTTTCGTCTGGTGTGGGTTCCCTTTGAAAGCCCTAATTGCACAGTTTTTCTAATTTTTTTTCTAAACCGAATTTTTCTCTCAATTTTCGTCTCTCCCTAATTTTTTTTTATTTCTAACTGTCCAAATGAGTTCCTTAATTTTTTCTGCTATTTATAGGGCTTTAGGTGATTTATTGTGCATTAAATGGGGCAAGACAATTGCCTTATCCCTTGATTTTTTGCTTTTATGTTAGCTTATTCTAATTGGCCGAATTTTTTCTTATTTTTCCCAGTTGCCACGACCCAATTTTGGATGATTCATGATTTTTCCTGATTTGTCTTGATTTTTCCTGATTTTTCTTGATTTTTCCTTAATTAATTATGAATTTTCTTTAAGCATTTAGTATTATTTTAGCACATTTCGCGTATTTTAAGTAATTACGCGTATTTATACTTACATGTAAATTCATATATAGTACAAATAAATATTCTTAAATATTATTTAAGTCATTCTATTATTTTTAGTATACATATAATCTATCTCTAGTAATTTATTAGTTATTAGATTACACTTTTTGCCTTTTCAGTAATTAGTAATTATTATGCTTAAAATTTGAAAACTTTATAGTCTCTTATTTTATTACTTATTTTTTTAAATTCAAGTTTACGGGGTTATTTTTACTAATATTTCTCTCAATAGTTTATAATTTGGGATTTAATCGGATTCCTTAACCGATCATCCAAAACTTATGTTCTAAGTTCAATCCTACGGTCAATTGGCTTAGTTTTGGGGCTTACACCAACATGTCTCCTCAATCTTCTGTGAGGACTGTCTCCATTATTATTGACACTATCTTCTGACATTCTTGTTCGTATAGTAATTTCTAGAGAAAATTGAACAAACAAGATTTACAACAAAAACAACTATAGTAATTGATAAAGGCATATTTTACTTATATTTTAGTGTGCGAATTTGGTTGAATTATTATTGATTTTATATAAATCATTAAGAAATGGTACTTAAATATTTTCATTTGGATATTTTAGGTCTTGGAGGATTCAGAGTAGAAATACGATCAATTTAGAGGAGTTTTATGCAAACAAATGAAGCCTGCATCAATCTACAACACTTTGGAATTGAAGGTAGTCGGCCTTGGGTCAGCCTACATTCAACACCAGTGGCTTTAGAGCTCAGCACTGTCAACTTTAACTTCTACATTGTCGACCTTCATGGCTAGCCTTGAGTGAAAGACGTCCAATTGAAAGTTAGCCTTTGTTTTCTTTATAAATAGACGTGTGATTGAGCTTTTAGATGACTTTTCATCTTCTTTTGACTCGGAGAGTTTTAGACGCAGTTAGGTGATAGCTTTGAAGAGTTTTTCTTTTGATATTTCGTGGATAGTTGAGTAAACTTTGCTTTTATTATGGAGATCATCTTTAGAGTTTGCAATTGAATTTTAATTCATCACAATTACGAAATTGGTGATTTCTATCCTATTTCTATTTATGCAATTTTGTGATTTCTTCTTATTTCTAATCATGAATTTCTTTATGAATTCGATTGTTATATATGTTTTTATTTTAATTTCCATGGCTAGCTAAGTTTTATTTGTGGGACTAATTGATCTAAGACTTCAGCAAATATGTCTTCCTCAATCAGTTCTTTCTCGATAGTGATCTCCTCCTCTTCGGGTTCCTCATTTATACTCTTTACCTCTAGCTTTGTGATGTTTCCCTTGATCACCATATTTCTTCGGTTGGGGTACTAGACGGCCATATGTTCGAACCCTTGGTATTTAAAGTACTTGATTTGGCTTGTCTTCCTACTAAAGCTTTGCCCCTTCTCATAATTCTAGGTTAGCACTTCACTGTCAAGTTGGGTCAGACATTAACCTTTCTGATTGGCTTGGTACTTGACAGAGCTCGGTGACTTCCCTGTCTGGGTCAACTAGTCAACTTTTTGGAGGGTACTAGGCTTCTTCTCTGCCTCTCCACTTATTGAGTTATTCAGATGGCTTTATTTATTATTGTGAATTGTTGGAGTTCTATAATGTCCTAGATATCACCTTTCAATCCCGTGATGAATCTAGAGATTGTTCGTACTGTGGGTTCCTCCACTTCACATTGGATCATAAGCATTCGAAATTCCTAGACATACTTGTTACTTGTTCAACTTTCTTGTCTCAGCTTTTGAAGCCGAGTAAAAGTATCTTGTAGATAAGTTTCTGGCATAAACTTGTTTTTCAGTATTCTCTTCATCTCAAGACAAGTATTAATTTCTCTATAGCCTTCATGTCTCCTCATCCTCTGAAAATTCTTTCACCACATGGCGGCATATCCGGAGAACTCAACAACAACAATTCTCACTTTCTCATAATCCTTGTACTGATAATATTCAAAAGCGTACTCCACTCTTTCTTCCCATTCCAAATACTCATCAACATTCCCAGATCCATTAAAGCTTAGAATTCGAAGCTTCATATGGTCAGATGCTCTAGAGACTCGTACCCGCTACTCTTCTTCATAATACTCTTCTTCTTCCTCGTCTCCTATGTCTGTCAAATCAATCCTTATCCTCAATCATCTACCCACTCCTCCACCTTGAACTGGTTGAGTTGGGTTTTGATTTCTTGCAGGTTTGGTAGCTTGTGGGGTGTTAGGCATGGCTTCAGCAGGTCAATAAGCCAATGCGTGAATATCTCGGGTTAAGTCTACCAAGAGGTTGGCCACCTCATCCAGTCTCTCGTGTGCTTTTAGGAGTTCCCTGAGATTGTCGGTCATGGTGGATAACTCCATTGTTATCATCTCTAACACTAACATTTACATTCGGGTCAATTATTTTCTCTACATATTCAAAGCTTAAACTCTTCAAAAAGGTAATATAGCAAACACTTCTACAACTAGAAAAAGTAACAATTAACAAACATAGCAATCAAACGAATACAGTAACTTACTCTGTTTTACACATGCAAAACAGAGTATAAATAGAACTTCAAACATAAACCACAACTCAAACAAAACCTCTGTTCTGATACCGAGATGATGTGAACCGTGACCAACCAGCAATAATAGATAAGGCCGGTGGCTGGATGGATCCAAGCTTGTAGGAGGCTTAAAAAGGAAGTGATGAGGAATGTGTGAAAGGAAAAATGCGAGTGAAGAATAAGCAAAAACCCACGAACAGTTTCAGAGGATGTGGTGCACTAATGGAACTTCCGAAAACTCATGATATAATTCGATATGATGCACGAATTGGTTTGGTTAGGTTATTTGCCACCTGGCCTTGTAAGAGGATAGGATAAGAGTGATGCCGAGAGTAAACAAGTAATGTTTACGCAAGGAAGGAAAATACTCAAGTGTATTAATGTTCAATATGTTTGCTATAGCTATAATTACAAGGGTATTTATACCCATGAGTTAGAGCAACTTGTCCAAAAGGGAAAAGACAAAAAGGACATTTCCTAAGGAAGTAACGTACGAGATATAAAAGGGTAACAATGAATATTCAAGAAAAACAATAATTGGTCTAACGAATTCTACACATGATTTTGTATACGTGGCGATACTATATTGGTGATGCTATTGGAAGATGCGGACAAAAAGTATGGTCAGCTTGCTTGTTTGAGCGGGTATGACTTAGCTAACCTAGACTCTCTCTTTTGGCATCTTGATAAAGATGATGTTGAGTAAGTGATTGGCTAGGCATGAGTGAGATTGAAGATTGGCTGCTATCTCGGCCTTCCGCTTCTCGGCACATTTTCTGTGAGAAATAGGCAGTCATTTGGCTTGGCATGCAGAATGGGTTAGTAAGGATATACTTGGCTTTGGCAGGAGTCGATTAGAGCAGAAGAATCCGCTATGTTAGGCCTTCTAGCCCTAGAGCTCGGCTGTGAGTCAAAGCCCTAGTAACCTGATTCCTATCAAATGCCATACATTATGTTTGTAATGTGTAGGGAAAGAAGGTTAAGGTTGATAATTCAATTTCTTTTACTGAGGAGGATTTCAAAGGCGTTTAAAGGCCCTATGATTTTAAGGTAAAAAAGATTTTAGTTGACATTGGAAGTTCGGTAGATATCATTTTTCAATATGCCTTCAACCAGATGAAGCCGAAGATTAAAGCATAGCTGAGATCTTATAATTTTGATTTATATGCTTTTAATAATCAACTTGTTTGGGTTACTGGAGTTATCTCTCTCCCAATTAAGATTGGAGACAATGAGCATGTTGTGGAGGAGAAGGTTGATTTCTTTGTTGTTAAGTGTTGGTCTCCGTATAATACGATCATGGACCGACTATGTTAACATTGTTTGGTGTGGTCCCTTCAACCGTGCATCTTAAGGCAAAATTTCCCACTCCTATCGAAGTCGGAGTATGTAAAAGGGACCAATAGTTAGCTAGATCCCTGTATTTGAGAGCGTTACGGTGTAAAGAAGTTTTTCAAGTTTAAGCTAGTCTAAAACAGAAGTCAGTTGGCATTGAAAATGCCGAGGAAGAGATAGAGGAAATCCCATTAGGAAATGATCTTAGGAAGATGACAAAGATAGGGAAACTATTGTCAGCAAATATCCGTCAAGATTTAATCAACTTTTTATAGGATAATGCTGATGTATTTGCTTGGTCTCCTTCTAATATGTCGGGTATCCCTAGAGAAGTAATGACATACAAGCTTCAAATTGATCCTAAAGAAAAAATAATTTAGCAAAGGAAAAGGCATTTTTCCTTTGAGTGGTAGGCAACCATTGAAGAAGAAGTTCAGAAGCAATTAAAGGCGGGGTTCATAAAGGAAGAGCCTTATTTAACTTGGCTAGCCAATTGTATGTTAGTCAAAAAGTCGAATAGCAAATGGTGCATGTTCATAGACTTTATGGATTTGAACAAGGTATTTCCCAAAGATTAGTTCCCCTTGTTGAGAATAGACTAAATGGTTGACTTAACTGCCGGAAATGCCTTGCTCTCTTTTATGGATTCATTTTCTAGCTATAACCAAATCAAAATGGAAAAGGAGGATGAAGTCCACATGTCCTTCATTACAAACTTTAGGACGTATTGTTATATAATGATGGTCTTTGGGCTCAAAAATGCTGGCTAGACCTATTAAAGGCTTGTAACCAAGATGTTCAAGCCTCAGATCCATCAAAATGTTGAAGTTTATATTGACGATATGATTGTGAAGAGCATGATAGAAAGTTAACGTCTTACCGATCTTACGGAGACATTCGCCACCTTGAAAAGATATAATATGAAACTAAATCTACAGAAGTGTGTTTTTAGTGTTACCTTAGGCAAATTTTTGGGATATATGGTCAATCGATGTGGCATTGAAGCAAACCTAATGAAGATTGATGCTATTCAGAACATGTCCCCTAGGGTAGTTAAGGAAGTTTAAGAGTTAATTAGACGGATAGCCGCTCTAAATAAATTTGTATCGAGAAGTGCAGATAGATGCGTGGAGTTTTTTAAAGTATTGAAGAACTTGAAGGAATTTTAATGGACCGATGAGTGTAGGAAAGCATTTAACGAGATGAAGGAATTTCTCGTGTCACCCCTAATACTGTTGACACCTATTCTTGAAGAAAATTTGTTGTTATATTTGTTAGTTAGTAGTCGAGCTCTTTCATCTATATTGGTCTGGTTGGAAGGTAGGGGCCATCGACCAATTTATTATGTAAGCTACATCTTACAAAGGCTAAAACGTTGATGTACAAAGATTAAAAAGTTTGTATTTGCATTGGTCCTCTTGGTAAGGAAGTTAAAGCTACATTTCAAGGCACATCAAATTATCATCCTTACTTATTAGCCGTTACGACAAGCTTTACAGCAACTAGACGCCTCGGAGACAATGATGAAATATGCCTTAGAGCTACGTGCCTATGGTGTATAATGTAAACCCAGAATGACATTAAAAGCTTAATTATTGGCAAATTTTGTCGTTTAATTCACCAAAGAAGAAGATAGCATTGAGATGGCTGAGAAGTCAATATGGAACTTATATGTTGATGGCTCCTCCACTAAAGAAGAATGTGGTGCAGGCCTCATTTTATAAGGGCCCCATAATGTGAAAGTTAACTATACATTGAAATTTGAGTTTCCAACCAGCAATAATGAAGCTGTGTACGAAGCCCTAATTGTTGGACTTAAATTGGCTAAGGAAGTTAGTGTTGAGAAAATTGAAGTTTTTTCCAATTTATAGCTATTCGTGAATCAAGTCAAAGGGAGCTATGTAGCAAAAGAAGAAGTGATGAATAAGTACTTGTTAATAGTATAGATGTTCAAGGAAGAGTTTCAATCTTTTTCAATTGATAAAATACCAAGGACTAGAAATATTGCAGTCAACAAACTATCAAAGTTAGCCAGTATGGAGCTTCCTGATCTAGATGACAAGCTTTTTATCAAGTATCTCCCTAATTAGAGCTTAGAAACTGTAGGGCAGAGCTACGAGTTAGATCCCTGCCTAAAGGAAAGGTCTTGGATGGATCCAATTATTGGTAATTCGAAGGATGATGTTCTACATGATGATAAAAAAGAAGCTCATAGGTTGATATATTAAGCCGTAAACTACATACTGATTGACGACCAATTGTACAAGCGTGGCCTTTCCCAACCTTATCTTTGATGCCTTTTACATAAGGAAGCTCAACGAATACTGTCTAAGTTGCATGGCGATGTCTGTAGTAACCATGTGAAGGGTTAGACCCTGTATATCCATGTGTTGGGACTCGGCTATTATTGGCCAATTATGAAAGAAGATGAAAAATTTGCTATTTGGTAATGTTTGCAATACCAAAAACATGAGGTACTGAGTCATACTCCTTCTACTGAACTGAACACCTTTAATAGCCTTTGGCCCTTAGCCCTTAGCCTAATGGAGATTAGACATGCTCAGATAATTTCCAAAGTGTATAGCCCAACGACAATTTGTCATAGTTGTTGTAGATTATTTTACCAAGTGGGTGGAGATTAAAGTAGTGGCTAAAATCATTGAACAGAAGGTTGAGTCTTTCGTTTTCAATTTCATAATATCGAGGTTTAGGGTTCCATTTATGATAGTTACTAACAATGGATTACAATTCAATAATGATAAGTTCCGAGAATTTTGTGAAAAACACGGCATTCATCTGAATTACACCTTGGTAGCTCATCCCAAAACCATTGGACAAGTAAAAGATATTAATAAAACCATCCTATACAGTTTGAAAAGGAGAGTTGATCAATCTAAGGGTAAATGGCTGATGAATTGCCGAATGCTTTATGAGGGCATAAGACTGCTCACAGGACTTCCACTAGTGAAACACCTTTTAGGCTTGTGTTGGATCGGAAGCGGTTCTGTTGATTGAGTTGGATTTACCCAATCTTCGAACTCAAAACTTTGATATCATGGCAAATCAGGTTGGCTTTATGGCTAATTTGGATACAATTGAGGAGATTAGGGATATTGTAAGGGAAAGATTTGTAGCATATTAGCATAAAGCGGCCAGGTATGATAATTAGAAGGTAAAACACAGGGTATTTCGGCCTGGAGATTTGGTTTGCAAAAAATTAAAAGCAACCGGCATGCAAGAGAATCAAAGGAAGCTTGGCGCAAATTGTGAGGATCCGGGAAGTTGTAGGTGACGGGGCTTATCGACTAGAAAGGTTGGATGGAACAATCATACCTTAGGCATGGAATGCCGAGAACCTGAAACTTTACTTTAAATTGTTTCTTTTCAATTGCAATTTGTTCTTATTTCCCCCTTCTAAACATTATAAGGTAATATCCTATATCTTGTTCTAAGTATGAAATGTTTATCTCAAGTTTATGAGTATATCTACTTTTCGTCACTTTTATTCCTAATCAATGCATGATTAATGGATTAATGAAGTTCTAGCTATATTGCGAATCAGCTAATACTTAATAATTTCAAACCTATAACTGTTAACAAGCTTAGTATATATTGATGAATGACGTCAAATGTTCTTTAAAAATAAGTATGCCAAGCAATTAGAATTAGTGAACTCTAAGTTGCCTTTAGCAGGTAATCTCACGGCTAAAATATACACTTAAGTTCATGTCTTATGTGGCTAATGAACACTACGTCTATTAAAAGAGAAGTATAAAATGTGCATGAAATAAAACGTACCTAAAATCTAAAGCGTTAAAATGTGAAACAATTGTTACAAAAAGGTTGGAATCCCAACCACATGGTCCATAAAAAAAAACTGTGGAAATAAAGTAAAAGCTAATCAATTGACTCCTTAAGAGTTTAAAACATTTTTGCTCTTGGATTGGGTGGAAGCATCGTTTTGATCGGTAGAGCTTGGGACCTTCTTAGAGCTACTTCCCTATCAATATTAGGGGTTTTGGAGGAGTTGGAGGTCTCTTTATGGACATAGGGGGTTTCCTTCGATAATTGTTCCTCGTCATTGGTAGGAACATCAATGCTAGCTAATATATTGTCACCTTGCCCTTAAACCTTAGTCCTTCTTCGCCGACTTCTTCATCATTACTGCTGGCATCGCCATCATCAACATTGGCAAAATCAAGGCATGATAGTTCATAGTTAGGGTAAACCTTTAAAATCTCTGTCCTCACTAGTTGGAACCCCTGCAAGAACTTTCTTCGGAGCAATCTTTTGTATTACTGACTGGGAGTTACGATTTTTAGTGCTTCCTCTATAGAGAGATTCTTTTTTGTAGCCTCCTTTAATCCAACAACATGAGCTTCTAGTTTAGAGCTGTTTATCTCCAAGTTCTTTATTTGGACTCTTAGCTTATCCTCCTCGTCACTCATCAAGGTTATTGTTTGTTCCAACCCCCAGCAATCTTCTCACTTCTTGCAAAGCTCCTCTTTCAGATCCTCAATCTCGTTGTAGAGCTCTTTTTTCTTTATCTTAATGCCCGAGGCTTCATTGGCCACCAACGAATGTGTTAGTTTCTCAGTAGAGAGTTATTCTTGAAACTTCTTGGCCTCCATCTTGGCCCTAATCTTCACTTTCTCAATCGTGAGTGATTGAGCTTTTGAGGAGTTATAAGCCTCCTCAAATTTCTGTAATAAATTAACAAAGCCAAATAAACTAATCATTTCTTAGTGAAGTAACAAAATTTAGATAATATCTTCTTCATTTCCTTCTTGGTCTTGTCTAGAGCTGTCAAAACATGGTTGCCAATCTGAACATAGATGAAATTAGGTTAGCGACAAGACATAAGCCATAAGTGAAAAAGGTCATGATTATTACTTACATTATATAACTTGGCAGCAATACGGCCTTTACTGTATCTCATACCTTAAACTAGGGAATCGTAACAGTCCCATCGTGTAAGTTAACCTAAAATAGAAGCTAGTCACTTTAGCCACTAACATAGGTATAGTTTGCACAAAGCTTTTACCATTCCATAGCATCGAGTCATCCAATTCAATACTTGTTTGGTATCAATTTGTGGTGCTAGTTTCTAAAATAACTTTTGAAAAAGATTCTATGATATAAAATCTTGAGAAGAAAACTAATTTTATAAATAACTTTATAAAAATGATATAATAAGGATTTATAAAAGTTAATGGGTTTACAGAACATAGTACCGGTAACAGTAGTTGAAAACTTGAGGGTTACTTGAAAAGACCCTATTAGTTTTCTTAAAGGTTAGTAAAAACAATAAACAAATAGGAATTCAGTCAATTGGTCTTAAATCTCACTTTCTAATACCATTCTTTACATTTCTGGAACTTAAAGTAATACTTGTGTATCTATTGGGAAACCTGCAAAACAACTATAGGGAAATGAGCAACGACTTGCTCAATAAGTAGGATGGAGAGAATACCACATATGTGATACAGATCAACTGGGGTTTTTAAGAAAACTTAATTAGATGCAATGCATGCTTAAGCATATGCTATCGTATGATGTTGACAGGTTGTCGTGAGATTAAGGAAATTACGCCTACTCTAATATGAGTTTTGAGGAGTTTAAAGCCTTGCACTTCACAAATCCCAAATTGGGGCTTGTGCAATGGAGAAACATGCTTTGCTTGAGACTATTTTTGAACCATGGTCCCTAACCTTGCTACTACTTTTTCTTTTGTTATTTAGTTCGATTAAGGGTAGGGAAATGACCATTTCTGCTATCCTCATTAAAGGGTTCATGTTTGGCCTGAAAATCATAATTGTTTCCCCTAGTAGGTGATGATGCATGTTTGATTAGAAGTTAAGTCGCGTTTGGGTTAAATTTCTTTTGAGGTGATCAAGCAATTTTGGGTAGATCAAAGCAAGCAACATCATAAAGCAATCAATACATACAGTCCATCACTCCATAACAATAATAAAATATTCAAGCGCACATATATAGGCTACTAACTTACAATCGCAAGCAAGATACATACTCAGGCCTCCAAGTATTTGTAAGTAATACTTTACAGTACAATGAAGCATTGATCCCACTTACCTGGACATGTGATGCTCAAGAATACTAATAATTGTTTCCATTCGCTTTAATTGTTCCCTATAAAATATACAATATAAATATTTTAGTTTTATCAAATATGAAGTAAGTGAACTCATTTTAATAATTTAAGTGTAATTAAAACTTATCTCTGACAAGTTGTGTGAGCTTTATATCGAGTTCCTACTTGTTGTTGAAGTCTCTGAACAAGGTTTTGGAAGCTTGCTTCATACCAATTTTGGTATCAGAACCTTCTGATGAGATCTCTGAATGAGTGCTTTGAAAGTAGTAACCTTCTAACCAAGTCTCTGAAATTATCTCAATTATACTTCAAATTCCAAGCACTTCTCTGAACAAGCTTCTGAAGTCATCACTACCACACTTCTTTTACCAACTCTTTGAACATATTAAATTTACTAGTTTGCATAATGTAACTCGCTCCAGCATCTTATCATAGGTTACAAACATGGTATAATATGATCATAAAACAGATTCATTATACCCACAATCACCATATCACCAAATTCTCAAATCTTTATATCTTTACCTTAATACATGTAAACTATAACTTGTGACTTGTGCATATCTCAAATCCCGTTCAATTCTACTAACCCTAAATCACTTTCTACAATGACATATAATACAATCAATCTTCATAAATTGTTACGTGTTGTTTCCCACAAGAGTAATTGCACGAAATTTCCGAAAAAGGGTGTTTTTCATCAAATTTAAAGCTCAAAATTCCTTAAAAGTTATGGAAAATATGTTTGGATGAAATCTCTTCATAGGATTCATATATGCAATATAAGGAAGTTTTATAAAAATTTAGATTTCAAAACAACAACAATAGGGTTAGAAGAAGGTCATATATTTGTTTTAAATTTTTGTGACTTGATATTTTTTCCAAATAATAGATACAAAAGCATTCTAGAATTTTTTTTTTAATTTTCGAACTTGATTTAATAATTTTAGAAAATTTAAGAAAATCGGAGGAAATTCAGAGCTCATTGGAAATTAGCCATCTGGCCACTAATGGTTGTGACCACCTTGTCAGTAGCCCTAGGTGCTCCCCCTATTGTTGGCCAGTGGTGGTAGTTTGTTCCTAGGTTATATGCAAGTTCTTGCTCTATAAATTTGCTCGGTTTGCCTTATTTTCTACTAATTTTTCCCATAATTTCTCCTTTCAAGTTTTCTAGCTCTACAAATTTTTTCCAAATACGTAAGATCTTAAGGAACCTATAGAGAGGATCGGAAAATTTTCTTAAGTTTGCATGTTGAAAATGGGGATTTTCTCTCTCCCACCCCCCTTTTATACCCTTAAAACGGATCTTGTAAGGTGTCTTACCCATATTTATTTTTCCAACACCTGTTCATAGAGCTATCCACACCTAACTCCATGGAATCAAGGTTGTTTAAAATTTTTTTATTGATTTTTAATATTTTTCTTATTAATCTTTAGTTAATTATGCATATTTTCAGGTATTTTAAACATTTTTGGATATATAATTATATTTAATAATCATACTTGAGGTACATGTACTATTTTTATATATTATTTTATACCACTTTATAATTTTAGTGTTCCAATAATTTATCTCTTAAGATAGGTTAATTTTTGTTACTTAATTTACGCATTTATAGTGGATAAATTACAATATAGTGTAATTTAGTAAAATTATCTATTTTTAGCTATAATAATATTATTTTTTTATATTTCTATTTTGAAACTTATGACGATGTCATCGTTTAACTCTTAAGATTCACATCTGAAATATTGTCTTAATTGGCTAACTTCTATGTACGCCCTAATTAGTCATTTGAAATAACTAAATGAAGTTATGGGGCTCACATTGCAGCTACTTACTTTATCTATATCCTTCTTCAAAATCTCTTTATCCTTAGGGAGAATGACTCCCTCTATTAGGGCTAAAGACTTTGTCCTATCACCCAAAGTAGAATCCGTGTACAAGATATTGTGGCTTTAGCATGGCACAAAGTTTCCACCCACTTCATGGTTGGGGACAAACTTTGCTGAATTGATGCAGAGAGCTTTATTTCTTAAAGCCTCTTTAGTGTTCTCTTCCAAACCTTTTCTCTTCTTAGATGGAGTTTGGTTGTCAAGCTTTTTCTCACATCTCTTCTTAAGACTCGGCTTAGCATTTATTTGGTTTGACGGGTTGTCCACCATTTCTTTAGGTAGAACTTCGGTATCATTGTTACTAGCAATATCCCAATTGTCTTCTCTCGGTACTTCCTCTCGAGGGACATTTATCGAAGAAGGGTAATACAAGGCAAGTGCACCTATCAGTTTTAATATAGCAAATGTGAGTCTAAGTCGATCCCTCAGAGACCTCGAGTACAAATTCTAATCTTAGCTCTATTATCTAACCGAAAAATTGTGATGAGTTAAATAAATTAAAAATACTAAAATTAAAAAACTAATCTAATTATGAGACTTGACTAAGCAATTTAGGAAGCGATAAAATTAAGAATGACTTCAAGAAGGTAAATAATGTATTTAGGAATTGTTTCCCTAATGTTTAACATGTGACTGCTAAAAATATATCTAATTCCATCTCTATTATTCTTGACTGGAGGGATTCATAACTAAAGTTAACACCTTTCTCAAGCATATTAACCCTGATCCTAAATTATTTACCGGAATCTCTTCACCTAGTAATATAATTTAGAATCGCATTAATGTACAATGAATTTCTACACAAAAGAACAACTTTTCGGAAGAATCATGTATCTTATCTCTAAGTACACATGCAATTCTCTCCAATTATGTCAAGATCCTATTATTCATGTAATTTCTCAATCATCATGCATAATATCATAAATTGATACCCTAAAAATATCAATTAATAATTAAAACACATAATTGAATTAAGAAAGATATAAACTTTATTGAAAATTATCAATAAATCTAATAGTCACATGAAACCCTAGATTCCACAATCCTAAATACCATAATCTTAATCTATCATGATGAAATTAAAAATGAATTACAACAAAATCAAGAAATAAAACATGAAAAATCCCTTTTATTGATGAGAAATCATTTTCAATCTTGAAGTTAGGTATTGCTTTCACCTTTTTCTTCTCCTTCTCTTTTCTTTTTTGAATGTTAAAAGTTATGTGTAACACCCTCACAAGTCTTTATATAATATATTATGAAGTTTCTTTCTTTGTCACTAGATACAGCCTGGGATACAGATGTGTTCTTAAGCTGTGTAACTTTCTGACCAAAATTTGCCACTTTCTCCTATTGTTTATATAACTTCAAAACTTCAGAACTCATTCATTTGAATTCTAAATTGAGTGAAACTTGATTCCTTTTCTTCATTTTTAATCCGAGAACGTGTTCAAACTGTGAAATCAAAATTTTGCTCAATTAAGTATCAATTTCTTTAAAAAAAAACAAAGATGTAAGGGAAATACTATAAAATCATTATGTGAAATATATTTAAAATAAGAGTTATTGAAGGGACCACCTCAAGTTGTGTAATCTCGACAACTTTTATCTGCTCAGTACCTTGATCCTTATCAGTAAGAGGGGTTTCCTTTTTTTGTTTTTCTTTAAAGTGGTAGCTTCCTTTATCGACTTCTCCTGAGCAATCTTTTTTAGTGCAGGTGGTCGACTAGTAGGAACTTTAGCGGTTGCGTGCTTATCAAGCTTTTGCTTGAGCCAATAGTTTCACGAGATCCACATTCCCTATACCTATGTTTGTATAAAAGAAGAAGAGTATTATAAGTAAGAGAAAGGAAAAATTTAAAACTTACAAGTCCGTATCGAGCAAAATCTCAAATCTCAAAGGCAACTATTCTCTCCTTAAGTCAAGAGAACAGCTTTCCTCCTATAGCTCTACTTGGCACAACAGGTAGACCAACACCTACCTTCCTTATCATAAAAAGATTAGGTCCCCCTTTTCGTATCATTTAATAATTCTTGGCATCCTAGAAGAACATCTTATTCCCTCTTCTCTCTTGAATTTTCTTAGCTACAACAGCATCATTTGGTAGCAACTCTTTGTCTTTGGTGTGGATAGGCTTAGTCCACTGAGTCCAAAAATCTAAATCCTCATTTGACTCGATAAAGACATACTTTGTCGTGCTAATTATGAATTTTAGACTCCAAACCATCCATGAATTTACGCCCATGTCGAGCTACTGCAAAGTATCAACCATCGAGCTGCCTCTTTATTAAGAAAAAGTATTTAAATAATTGAGGCCTAGCCCTAATCTCGATTTCTTCATATATAATTTCGAATGTGACAAGAAGCCTACAAGGATTAGGAGAAAACATACCCGGCGCAACCTGGAAGTAATTAAAGAACTGTTTTAGAAAACTGGAGAATGAGAAACGTAACCCAAAATTGAGATATTTCAAATATATATGGAATTCACAGTTTATTGGAAGCACATCCTCTCATCCTCCCTCGGTTAACACAGATGCCATGCATTGGGAAGATCTTGCCAGTACTTATTATATTTCAAAACAAGTGTTCTAATAGTGCCACTCACTACTCCATCCGAAGAAGCAATGTTATAAACTACATTGTTGTACAAATACCAGGCAATTGACTTTCCTTCCCTATCATCCGAGTAATTATCCACAGGAAGAGCGCTAATACGAGCGACTTTTTCCCATTGCTCCATTGTGTTATGCACCAAACTACGAGAAGAGGATGCTGTATCGTTCCTTTTTAAGTAGGGAGAAGTAGCCTCAGACACAGTCAACTCAAAATCTGAAGGTATAAGTTGATGGATGATGCTTCAAACCATACTTGATTGAAGTTTAAGTTTGTCGAAGTTTACTTGGCAGTACAAGAAATTTCTATTTGGCCTACAACTCGTAGGAAGAAATTTTGAAAGTAAAGGAAATTTCTGAAAGTTGATATGAATGAGAAAAGAGTAAGGGAGGTTAATTAGTATGAAAAAGTCTTTTATATATGGATGGTCCCCTCTCGTAATTCTAACACACTTCTGCTAGGGATGCAGGCTTTGATTAGATGGTCAGACGTAGTGTTGCATCTTCAAGATGCGATATAATCATGGTAAACAAAAGTTAATGTTGCATCTTGAAGATGGAATATAAGTATTATACTAGTGTCAATCTTGAAGATGCCTCATTAGTACAAATAATGGTATTTTGGTAATTTGGTAATTTTTTAAATTTTGATTGTAAACAAGTAATTTCTCCCCATATCTCCATAGAAAAAAGATTCTTATGCTAATTATACTTATACATATGACAAAATAGATATTGAATTTTTAAATAATTACCCGCTACCCATCTAGTATTTGAATCTGCACCATATATCTCCGTATCTATAAATATTACCTATAACTCGTCTTCACTCTCCTCTTCTACTTTTTCTATTCTAATCACATCGTGTATTTCTCAATCCTCATCAAGAGCTGCTGCAAATTGAGTTTCCTTTACTAGAAAACTCGAGGAAAACCAAAGAAAAGCAGATTTAAATAAGGTTATGGTAAATTGTGTTTGCATGGCCCTAAAGTTTATCCTTTGAACGAGTTCTGTGTTGAAAAGTTGTATAGTTTGTAATGTTCTGCAGCAAAGCAAATCTTTTTGCGTATGTGGAAGTTTATACTTGTCAGTTCTTAAAGCAAGTGCGGCTTTTTTGGTTTTTCTTTTCAAAGCTTTTACTTTTCAAGTTGTAGTCTTGTTGCAGGTCGGAATTCCGATTGTTGGGGGCGTGTTTCTTTGTGTTTTGTCGATAAAAGGATATTTTGGCGTGTGTTGGGTTGAGTACGAAGGGGTTTTGTGGTGGATGATCGGAATTGAAGGATTGTACGAAGTGGTTTTTGATTGGGAGTCACCGAAGAAAGGATCGACTTATGTAATTTTCTGCAAAAGGGAAACGGCAAGCCGGTTCACATTGGAATTGGTTAGTTGGTGTTTGGTTTTAGGGTGGAAGGACAATCGATAAGCTCGTTGAGGTAGGAGGTAAGCGCGCTTGTGGCGATCGGCCTGCCGATTCGAAACAGTAGGGGCCGAAAGGCTGAATGTTTCTCCGTGGAACCATCAGGTCGGTTCTGTCCATGTTGGCTTTTGGGCTTGAAGTTGCTTTCCTCCTCATGTTCGAGTTGTTTTGGTTCTATATCATACTTTAATTTAATTAAACCCCCTTTCCTTTAAGTTATATTTACATTAATATAACAAACCGTTTTTGTTTGGTGGAGTGTTAGTGGAGCGTAGTTCTAAGCTAGAATGTACTTTGCTATTTATTTTTGGGTTCTGTGGGTAGGTTTATTCTAGTTGCTTCCGAGATTGTTGACCTAGGTGTGCGAAATTGTGTATGCTGTATGTGGTGGCTAGGTTAGGAAGCTAAATGAATAAATAATTATTCAACTTTAAATGTGTTTTTAATTTGTGCTTGATTTGGCTCTGGACTAGAGGTAGTAGAATCTTAGGAGGCACATGATGATGGATGTATAATGTTGTCCCTTGTGGAATCATATATTGATATGATTTAGGAAGATTTAGGGATGTTGGGATATGTTGTCCTCACGAGAAATATTACCCTTCTTTTGATAACTTTCATAAAGCTCTACAAATTTTTTTTGGCATCCTTGAAGAGCGTAGGCCAATAAAACCTTACTTTTAAGACCTTGTGAGCTGTACGCATAACACTACGATGCCCTCTAACTAGTTTGGAATGGCAATGCTTAAGAATTTGCCAACCTTGAAGATGTGAAACACACCTTCTAATCACATGATCTGCATAAACTCTCAAAAGATAAGGATCCTCTCAAAAGTAATATTTTGGATTAGAGAATAATTTCTTTTTTTTGCTGATGTCAAAGCCCCTCGGGAAGGATTTTAGTAGCAAGATAGTTAGCATTATGTTGAATTGGAAGAGTTAATAGCAACCCAAGTTCACAATTTACTTTAGCATTTTTTGTTTACATTTATTTATTTAGTCATTTTATTTTATTTTTCCAAAATTTAGGCTATGCATCTTTTTCTTTGATTAAAAAAAAAGAAGGTTAAGTACAATAAATTATATGGGCAAGAGATGGCCGCATCTCTACCCGTATCGGTTGTAGGGCGGTAATCCTTATGCACCTACAGTAAGTTACGTAGGCAAAGAGATACGGTTGTGTCTTTAGTTTAGGTAACATCCTCTGTAAGTTACATGGTTGGAGAGATACGGTTGTGTCTCCTAGCTATGTCACTTATAGTAGCGTACGAGTCGGGCACCTAGAGGTTGTTATATGACTTAGGAGATAGTGTCTTCCAACTAGTCACTCATCAAATAAAAGGTTAACGTAGTTGCTATATTATTTCACTTCCTTTGGGAAAAATTCACAAGAGTCTCTCATTTTTCTTCTCTACACAAAAACACTTAACCTTATGCCCTAGATAACATTATTTTACATTTCCTTGCACAAGAACCACATCTATCTTCAATTTTACTTTAATCTTACTTCAAGAACAAGGTATGCATCTTGATCTTTCTCCTCATTGTGCTTGTTGTGAATTTTTTTGGATAAATTGATATCTAGCATGTTTGATCTTGATGTAAACCTATGGCTTTTGCATTATTTTAGTATCTTTGTTAGGTTAAAGTAGATTTATTCATGTTTTGAGTGTTTTCTTCATGGTAGGGGTATGGATCATAGTATGACACAATTGTGTCGATCAAATTAGGCACCACCTGATGATTTGAAAGGTACGATTTGTGACATGATCGTATCACTTAGATTGCATAATAATATGTGCAGGTATTTTGATTTGACGTTTTGAGATATTTCAATTTCTTGATTTACATGAATTTTCACCGTCTTCTTCACTTTAACACATAGGGTTTTATCAAATTGAAAGTGCTATTAATCCATCTAAATGAAGAATCATGTGTTAGGCATGCTAGGAATTACTCTTGTGTCATTACTTGTTAGAATTGCATGGAGTTTTTCTCAAGAAAACAACTATATTTTGCATGACTACCATGTGTTCGACAAAATTCCTTAATGACCTAAAGTGCTATATTTTCCATACTTAGTTATAATTGTTGGTCTATCTATTTGTTCTAAGTGTAAGGAAGCTCTTGTGTATAAAAATTTGACATGTAACTTCTTTCTTTTTGGATAGGAAAAATGGCACCAAGAGTTAAACTTCAAGTGAAGAGGAAGAATAAATCAAATTGTTGGTCTATCTATTTGTTCTAAGTGTGGGGAAGCTCTTGTGTACAAAAATTTGACATGTAACTTCTTTCTTTTTGGATAGGAAAAATGGCACCAAGAGCTAAACTTCAAGTGAAGAGGAAGAATAAATCAATCACTTCAACTTCATCCTTACAATCATCGCACTCCTCAACCATTAGTGGCTATCGAACCCCCTATCTATCCTATGCTACAGTTTCGGGATGAAACTGTACATAAGAGATTCCAATTATTTCAGAGTTATACATTTGGTGAGACACTTTATTTGGATTGGGGGGGGGGGGGGGGGGTGTGTGTGATTGGCCAATTGCACTTGTTTAAGTGATGGTATCTGTAGAATCTTACGATCTAGCAAGAACTCATACTT
The DNA here is from genome assembly GCA_024138005.1 of Lumnitzera racemosa. Lineage (NCBI taxonomy): Eukaryota > Viridiplantae > Streptophyta > Magnoliopsida > Myrtales > Combretaceae > Lumnitzera > Lumnitzera racemosa. The sequence continues at coordinate 73,493,651 of JAMXBC010000003.1, forward strand.
GAGTTCTTATGTATTTTCCAACTGGAAAAGCCGTTTAGGGAGAGATATGGGGCTAAGAGGCGGATAAGGTATTGAGTCAATGGGTGTGGTTATCGTACTACTATTGCTGAGTTTAGAGTTTACATGGGATTGTACAATAAAAAGTATGCACAAACTCAGGAGTTGACCTCCCTTACTGCCTTTGTCGTGGAGCTATGGCTTTACAATTTTGGAAGTAAATTGCTAAATCTTTGCTGTACATTGCAAAGTCTAGCAAGGCATCCACAATGAGGCATTCTGAGTATTGAGTGGTGCATTGGTTGATCTCACATACCATAACAGGACGTCGAAAGAGCACTTCAATTATATAGCACGATAAAGCAATGTCCCATGAACCTGGTTATCCTACTGGCTGAGTATTTGGAAAGATAGATTACAAGAATTAGGGAGCACAGGAACATTTGTTGTGGTCCATACATTACTTCGTTAACTCAAGGGATGGGACTTATGTCTTAGTCCATGCCACAAATGCATTTGGTTCAAGTGCATATGCCATTGAGGAGAGATACATTTAGGCATATGGGGATGCATTTTGACGATGGGGAGAAGGTGGGGGTACCAGTTCTAATCAATAAGTAGCCTCTTAATTGAAAAGAATTGAGGATATGTTACAAAACATGATGACAAGGTAGGAAGAAATGAAGAAGGAAATGGATGATAAGTTTGAGCAATTGATTATCAAGCAAAAGAAGTTGATCAAGTTTGCTAGCAATGTTGCTCAAATGAATGAACTGAAGATTCCTGATGTGTTTTTGTTACCCCATACTTCTACTTCAAGTGAAGAAGTGGAAGAGGATGAAGATGAAGAAGAGGAGGAAGAGAATGAAGAAGAGGGAGCAGGGGAAGAAGAAGAAGAAGAGGCTGAATAGGAAGGCAATGAAGAAAATTCAAGTGAGGAGGTAAATGATGAAGACGATGAAGAGGAAGAAGAGGAGGAGGATGATGAGGACGAGATCATAGATGATGCCTTTGATGAGGATGATTGAGGAGTTTGAGATTATTGCTTATTTATTTGCCTTTTTAGTTTGTACTTGGCTATTTTTAGGCTTTGTTTAAGCTATACTATTTCTCTGTTTTCATGTTTTTCTTTTATTTTGTCTACTTTTATTTTATTTTCTTTGTTTATGTTTAATGAGTTGTGTTGCTTAGCATTGGTTTTGTTGGATTTGCACTTGGAAAGGAGGATTTTGGATTTCTTAGTCGATATGTTTGTAAATTGAATTTTAGGAAAGTATTAGTTTTTTTTTCCACTTTTATATGTTGTCACCCTATGAATATTTGCATTGATGCATTTCTTTTTGGCTTAGTTTGTATATTGAGGACAATATATGATTTTAAGTGTGGTGAAGGGGATAGAAATGATTGCTATATAGGAGACCAATTTTTATGCATTTAACCTAATTGTTTAGTTGAGTTGCAACTATGTAAGAATTGATGACTTCTAATGGATTGTAATGAATATTTGACACTTGATCTTTGATGATTAATTTACACTTTTTCAGAGTTGATTAGTGAAATCTATGCGGAGTAGAGTTACGGCTTATTTAGCTTGGGATTTTAGGACTTATGATTAGAGTAATGTCATTAGTTAAGAGTTATTCATGATTATTTTTTAATTTACTTTAATGTATAGTTTTCTCTTGAAAGTTTTTAGAGCTCTATAATCCTTAGTAAACAGATAAGTGAAATTTGTCCTTTGAAATTTCCTTGAAAAATCAAATTAGTTTGAGGTTAAAAAGAAAAAAAGAGACAAAAAGAAAATGAAATGAAATGAAATAAAGTAATCATGTTGGTAAGAATCGGTCTTGGTCCCTCGAAAGTAATGTATAGTTTTCTCTTGAAAGTTTTTAGAGCTCTATAATCCTTACTAAACAGATAAGTGAAATTTGTCCTTTGAAATTTCCTTGAAAAATCAAATTAGTTTGAGGTTAAAAAGAAAAAAAGAGACAAAAAGAAAATGAAATGAAATGAAATAAAGTAATCATGTTGGTAAGAATCGGCCTTGGTTCCTCGAAAGTAAGGTTCATTCTTGTTGCTAATATAAGGATAAATTGGTATAGATTTGCCTTGGTTTATCAGAAGAGCGAGGTTTGAATTCCGTTACTAGTGGACTCTAATTAAATGAATTGTTCATAAATGAAATAAATGGGGTGAAATGAAGCCTTCTAATGAAAATACATACTAGGATAGTAATAAGAAGATGGATGAATATAATGTATGTTTACTTTGAACTATGGTGTTTAGCGAGATTGAAGAGAGAGTTGTATATATTTTAGGTAAGTGGGTTAAAATTTTTGTGACTTTTTCTTGGCTGGTGAGATGTTAAATCTGATTTTGAGCTCGGGAATCCTTGAATAGATGATTTAAGTAAACTTTAATTAACATAGATTAGCTTGTGAACTCTGTTATTTTGTGTCTCTTGAGCATTGTAAAGAAATTGAGTATAAGGAAGGAAGTTGCTAAAGAATTTTGAGTGAAAAGTTGCAAGTTGATCTTTTAGAATTGTTTTTAGATTAAGACTTAGTTTTTGGCTGGTCTCTTAAGTAGTGATAGATTTAATTAAGGATTTCTTGTCTTGATTTTTTTTTTAATTTATTTGTTTGAGGATAAGCAAATTCTTAACTATAGAGAAGTCAAAACTTAGTATAAGGCAAGCACACCTATTGATAGTAGTATAGTTTATTTAAAACGGATATCATTCTTGTGAGAACTATGATTACTAATACTAACTATTTCCTTATTATCTAATTGGTAAATTCAAATTTAAGAAACAAAAAGAAATTAAACTAAATTACTGCTAATGATTAAATTAATAACTAATCAAGACTTGACTAAAGAAATTAAACAATAAAGTAAATAATTCAGAAAATTAAATCAAGATTTGCATACGTGTTTAGATCTTGTTTTCCCTAGAATTACACGTGTAACTTCTACAAAAGATAATCTAATTTAATCCTAATTTCTTTAATTAGGAGAATTCTCTAATAAAGTTAATAACTTTATCAAGTCTATTAACTTGAATATTTGAATTATTTAGTAGAATCTCTTCTCAATAGTATAACTAAAGATCGCATTAAAAAACAAAAAATTCTTTTAAAGATAACAATTAAGATCTAGAGAAACTTTGCAATTTATTTCTAAACTTGAAATAATCTTCATCAATTATGCTTAGATCTAATCATACAAGTAATTTCTCGATTTTCTTGTACAATATCAAGTATTAGATCAATACCCTAGGAGATATCAATCTAAACTAACAAAGAACGCATAATTCAATTAAAGAAAATAAAGATCTCCATTAGATCTAATAAACTCAACATCACATAGTAGTTCTAGGTTCTACAAAACCTAGATATAATAAAATTATACGCTAATCATAGTAAAAGAACAATATTGAATCAAATCTATTGAAAACATAAAAAGAAGAGCTATGAAAAATAAAAGAATCTCTTGGATCTTGAACTTTGGAATGTGTCGCTCTCTTATGTGGTTCTGCCTTAGAGTTTCTCTAAAATTCGTATAAAAAAGTGTGACAAAAATCCCTAAGGAACCCTTTTATAATACTTGTGTTTTTTACTCTTTGCTTCAACTAATACGATTAAGTGACACGGTCATGTTATTAATTGTATCTAAAGATTCACCAAATCTTCAACGAATCCTTTTCAAATCTTATCAAATCTGTTACCAACACGACTTAGAATTTGATCGTATCTCCTTGGTCATATCACTTTCTGTGAACTACTCTGTTCATCTGAAAAATCTTTCCTACAACTGATACAGTTATATTGCTGCTCATGCCACTTCCAAACTCCATAACTTCTTCAATTTAACTACAAATTGAGTGACACTTGTTTCCATTTTCTCGTTTTCTTACAAAGAACGTTCAAAACTTAGAAATCAAAATTTTACCAAAATAAGTATCATTTTCTTAAAATAAATAAAAATTTGAAGGAAAATCACTATATGAAATATAGTTAATTAAGAGTTTATTATGTGACTTGTAAGAGTGCAAAGAGCCAAGTTGAACAGGGGAGAGTTATGCTCCTACTTGTCTTGACCTAACCTCAGGTTAAACTGAGTATAGACTTTATTCTTGACCTATCTAGAATGGCTTAAGTCAAAGACTTTATAATGGTCTTTGTGGACAGATTCAATAAAATGGCATACTTTGTGCCATACAGTAACACTAACGATGCTTTGGTTATTTCTTTTCTCTTTTTGCAGGATATCATCAGGTTGCGTAGAGTATTGAGAAGCATTTTATTTGATAGTGATGCATCTTTAAGGTTGGACACATGGAGAAACACCACAACGAGGCGAAACAACAGAAACAAAAGAAAAGCTAGCAAAATCTGGACAGCTATCAATTGGATATGACTCACCAGTTGATCCTACTTAGCTTACCATCTATTGGATATAACTCACTAGTTTGAACTGAAAGGTCACTCGCTATTACCTCTTGCTAAAAGGAGTAGATAAGAGTTGAAAGATAGTGAGAATACCAAGGTTAATCAAAGGAAACTTGAATAGTTTCTAGTATTGATGATTAATTGTCTGTGTACAATTAAGTGAGTGTTTATATGCCTATCTACTATGGTTACTTTACATGTATGAAAAGACAAAAGGGTATTCTTACAATTAGGTTAAGCAATACATACTAAAAAGAGACAAAGAATATTCAGTAAGGAAAGTAAAGAATCCTTTTATAATATTGTACCAAAAGATACGTAACACTCGGTGGCTGGACATTAGAAATATGGTACAAAGTAGATGAGAAAAGGAATTTGCAGTTATGGGCCAACTTGATCTAGATCAAGTCGGGGCTCAATTAGTCTTGTTGTAAAGTAGTTAGCTGGGGTTGGGGACAAACATTTATTGTCAGTTCGGGAACTCGACTCGAATAGTATTGGGATTGGTTGCTTGGATATTTTGTCATAGCATAGTTGTTCGGAAGTCTGGCGTACGTGAATGCTTGGTAATTAGGTTGGTAGAAAGGGGAAACACAAAGGTCGAGATAGGAATTTCTATCTTAGATAGGGCTTCGAGCTAGTGTTTTTCGAGTAAGTCCTTAGAGTCCTCTAGCTCGGTTTCATGTAATCGATTCAGGGGGTTGATTCCTATCAGATAGAAACCTTAAGTTTTTAAGCTACTTTTTGAAAATTCTCTAGTATTGTTGGGGAGTCAGCTACTCTTCTTAACATCATGCCATCTGCAGATTGACGGTTAGATAGATGTCCTTAGTCTCACTGTAGGGTGCTTACTTCAGGCTATAGCAGGATGGAGTCTAACTGAGTGGAATGTATGCTTACCCATTGTAGAATTTGCCTATGAATAATCTATTCATAACACTACAGGAAGGACACCATTTAAAGTGGTTTACAGATTTAGCCCTAAGCTATATCTTGATCATATACCCCTACCTACACTTGACTTAAAAGATCCTGAAGCTAAAAACCAAGTTTAAGCTCTACAAAAGATCTATCGGAAAGTGAATGAGTAGCTATATTAAGTTGTACAAAGACTAGATCAGAGAGGAAAAGGCAATTTTAGCCCGATGAACTTATGTGGTTACACTTGAATTAGGAAAGATTCTTAAGTTGAAGGAAAAGCAAGTTATCTCTTCGAGTTGAAGGGCTATTCAAAGTACTCCAACAGATCAATGACAACGTGTATCAACTTGAGCTCCTAGAAGATTATGGAGTATTCGATGTGTTTAACATCTTCGACTTGAGCACGTATAAGCTCGAAGAAGAGCCCAATAGGGAGCTTCCTTAGATTTGATCCCAAAACCCAACTAACCTAAAGGGGATGATAGGGATCAACCTCATAAGCCTATTACTCAAGCCAGAGCTTGAGGATTAAAAAGAACGGTATAATGGATTCTCTCACTTTGACCTAGCCCTAAGGAGGCCAACCTATTTCTTAGCACCAAGTTACCTTATCTTAGTGTTTTCGAGCCTTATATTTTGCTACAAGTTGAAAACCTTACTATGTGCTGACCTGAAGTAAGTCTGGACAACTTCCCAATAGTTTGGTAAGCAAGACCGATAGCTTAGTTGTCGTATATTCGAGCTCGTTGTCAATCTCTAACCTTCTTACTAGATAACCATCCTTCCGTAGTGCTGACTTGTTCTTGAATTGTCCCAAACAAGGACCAAAAAGAGGTAACAGCCGACTTGATTCCTATCTGTGTATTGAGTTATCTAAGCCCTTTTCCAAGTTATATCCAAACCCCACTTAGTCTAATATGCTCGATGAACCATCATCTGGCTAGATGATGCTAGCTGTCCTTACCTTATGACAATCTGTACTAAAGTTGCAAGAATATCCCTTTTATGTACTTTGTGGATTTAACTTTTATTGTATAATATTTCTAGTATTTCTCCTTTTTGGGATGCTTACCCCTTTTAGTAATTAACTTACAATTTTAATTTACCTTAGAAATCTAGATATGAATATCCATTGTAAAATGAGCTGCAATCATCATCTTAAAAAAAATATACTAATTCCATTTTCTCTTTAATTTATGCTTGTTGTGCAATAAGTTCATCGTATACCCTACTCTCATTCATAACATTAAGTAAGGTTTGGTGGTAAGTAACTCTATTGGCTAGATGTGCATCATATCAACTTAGCCAATTAGTTCACAAGTGTTTCTTGGTGTGTAACATCCAACGAACAACATGTGATTTGCGTATACCCAACCTATTTCCATACTTTATTAGCCGTAGCTTAATTAGTATCCATCTTTGTTATCACCAACTTTGTTTATTCTTGTGCGGCATATCAACCCGTAAACTAACCATTCTCTCTTTGTTTTTGCTTCTTTCGTTTTTTTTTTCTCATTTCTTCAATTAACTTTTTTTTTTTCCAATGTATTCAAACAAGATATGTAGAAATCACCCACACATGGTTAAATTCGTTTAGTAGTCAAGTTCCACAAACTTCAAAGAATAATAGTAGCGAATGACTTCTTACTTTGATTTTTGAGTCCCTTTGCTTTGAGTTTGGTTTGATGGTGATCACCTATACATACTTGGATTTCTTTGGCATAAGGGAAAGGATTGGAAAAATTCTCAAACTTTTTTGTGGTTGATGATTGCTAAAGGACCATTTAAGAATTTTCCCATCCATTCCTTATTGCCAAATAGAAGAATATGCAAGTTTAGTTGAGAGTTGAGAGCAAATTGTAGAGAGCAAGTAGATGGCCAAACTCTGTTATGTTTGTATTGTAGTAACTGAATGTTACCAGAAACCATTTTTTTTTATTTAAGAAAAGAATATATTATAACAAAGATTACCGACTGTAGGGAAAAATATCTGTGCTGGATGAATTGTGTGGTGTTTATATTCTCAAAAGAAAAGTTTTTTGGAAGCTCCCAAAAAAAAAAAAGAAGCACAATTTCAAAAATAGAAAATTTTGTGCAAGACTTGTTGTAGCTAAGAGGAGAATAGAAGAAAATTTTGTGCGAGAGTAGTAGAGAATTGTGAGTTGAATAGAACAATCTGTAAATTCAGTTGAGAGTTGAAAGTTGAGAGCGAAGTTAAAAATGCAAGAAAATGACCAAAATCCACTTTCTTTATATTGTGGTTGTTGAATCGTACCGCTAAAAAATTTAAAACTTTCAATTACATTATAGGACATTCAAAATTTACCTATAGAATTATCATCTCATTTCTCACATTTCTTAGTTTAAAAATATTCTTATCATCTAAATTCTTAGTCTCTCAAATTGAAAAATTTTAAATCTTTCAAAATTTACATGAAGAATTATCATCTCAATTTTCACTTTTCCTCTCTAAGAATATTCTCAATCTCACAGGCCTTAATTTTTACGGGCCTTGTCACCTCCCTCCCTCCCTCTCCCTCCCTTCCCCTTCCATACTCCCTTACCCCTAACCTCCTAAGAAAACGATATTCACTGACTAGGACATTATAACAATAGTATCACTTCAAATCAACATGTTTGTGTTTGAATTTGTAAATTATTCTTTTTCTTTCTCAAGTACAAGTCAACTTGGTGGTTTGTGAATACTTGGTTAACATGAGTCGGTAGGAGTAACCTATCTAAACCTATTTAAATTGGCAATGGAACCCTTAGTAGTAGGCTGGTTCTTAGGTCATAAACTTGTCAACCTCTTTCAAATATACAACACGGATTCTAACAATGTCATGTAGTTGGACTCTCATGTTGATATGAATGAATCATTCTATCTATACATGTCAATCTTTGCCTACTATCAAGAGGAAAGCAAGTAACAAATTCTGTTTCGGTAGGACATGGATTTCTATCACTAAAAAATTCATACATGAAGTAGTTAATGGTAAGGTACCATTTCTTAAGAAAAAGAATTTGTCCCTTTTTTGGGGTCTCAAAGGCACAAAGAAACACATGAAAACTCTTGGATGGAAAAAGACCCTCTCTTAAGTCTAGTTGGAACCATTAGTCGAATAAGATTCTATTATTAAATATTATAAGTAGATTATAGTAAGGCAATAATGAACAAAAATAAAACAAAGAATAATAAAAAATAGTTAGAAAAAGGTATTGAGAAATTTGATCAAGAATTAAAAAAAAAAAATCAAAAGCATATTTTAGAGTTATCATACAAAAAACATCAGGACAAATAGTTCAATTTTTATTAAACATATAATTCTCACTAGAATTTCTTAGTGTCTTCACTTACTGTTATACTGAAAAACTTACAATATAAAGATTAGCACTATATAAATTATACTATATATATATATATATGATAAAATACAAAATTAAAACAAATCATTAATCATGGGTTCCTTATTATTACTAACTCTACTATCATTATCATCATCATCATTGTCGACATTGTGTCAACATGGCTATAACATTAATGTCATAAGCCTCTAAATCTTTTTCAATTTTACTCGTAAGACTCTCTAAATCTATATATGCAGAAAAGTCCTTTAAAATATTGCTTTCTTCTTTTATCCTTATCTCTTGCACTTAAAAGGATAGCATCAACTCTTCATTAAATAAATTAAATATATCTTCTTCCACAGCTATCTACTTATCATGAAATGGGTGCTCTTCAATAGTGAAGTTAGTTAGTTAATCCATTTAAGTTAATAAAGTACATACGATTTTATTTGACTTAAGATTTAATAGGCTTGTTTCATAGAAGCTCAGTTCTCATAAAATTGGTAAAATTATAAAATCGTATAAAAGTGGTAGAATCATATGCTTAAAAAATCGTACACCTAAATTCATGATTTTACTATGAGTCTATATTTCAACAATTTTATCAAGATTCAACTTGAAAAGATCTCATAATTTGTAAATCGTAAAATTGTATAAGTTAATTTGTGATTTTAATAACTGTAGTTGGTTTTGCTTGTGTCAAGGCCACTACTTATTCCAAATAGGTTGATCATGGATTGGTTGTTTGTTTTTTATTAAGGGTTGAAAATTTGAGACGAAGTGGTTGGCAGGTTAGGTACCAATGCCTCATTTGTTGTGGATACACAGGTCATCTATATAGAGGAATAAGGACTTGCAAGTTGGAACATCTATAGAGAAGTTGTTGATGGGTTGTAAAGTATGTAATACTATTATGGATAGAAACTTTATATTGGACTACTGATGGTTGATATGAGCAATGAATCCAGTATGAGAGTATTTAATTATTGGAATTGAGTGCTATTGGATATCATGATTGTGGATATGAATATCATTTATACATCATGAATATGGATTTTAGGGATAGTTGAACCTAAGTGCTTTGTTGTCGTGCCCAAGACATTAAGATTGCTTGTACTTGCTGCCCCCCTCATTTAATAACTTAATTACCAATTAATTGTGTATGTTGTTAACTGATTGTGGTAATGCATTCTATAAAACTTAAGGTGCATGTAGTTTGTCGCATTTGCGTGTGTGGTAAAGTGATCATTTGATGGATGTCATAGTTCACCTTGCTTTCAGGGACTTATTTTAAAATATTTTAGATATGCGTAAAAGCTTATGGATATGAAAATTGCAGAGCATATAGGATTTCCGAATTTTGCAAGCTCTTTAGAGGAGATAAGGATACATTGCGAACTGTTGTCCCCTTCAAATTTGGAGAGTGATAATGTCCACCGAGTAAGTGCCTAAAGATAAAGAAGCTTGGAACTAAAATACTACATGTGATTATAAGTCTGAATTTTTTATTTTTTTTAAGTGCCTTCTGAATACGGAGATTGCCTTGCTATAGATGAATTTCTTGGCAACCAAAGAAACTAAATTGGAAAAAAAAAATATATAAATACGTATACTTTTGGAATCCACTGCAAAGTGTGTGTGGATGGTTTTACTCACAAGGAGGCCATACGAATCTGAGAACAAGACCGACGCTTACGGTCATGTAGGACTGAAAATGTTGCAAACGTTTTGAGTTTCGGCACAATTCTTAAAGAGACGATAGCTGAACCGATTGACCTGCGTACCCTCAAGAAAGTTACAATGATGTCATGTCAGGCGAAACATGGATCAATCGTATATTGCCATTATTTTAATCTTAAGTTTAGTAAAGTTCGTAGTTGCAGTGTTCGAGGGTCCTTCAACCAACAGCTATAAACATCAGCCTCAAGTAGTTGGCATTCATGCATGGCAAGCTTGATTTAGAGGACATAACCAAACCGAATCGTGAAATATATTACAGTTCAATTCAACCATGCAAATTAAGCCTGAATCTATTCTCAAACTAAACACAGAATTAAAAGGAAAAAAAAAAAAAAGAGAGAGAGAGAGAGAAAACCTATCAGTCTTTGTTTCACCTTTTCATACACTCGTTATTGAAGAGGTTCGGCTTCCATGGTCCAAACCAAACTGACTGAACCATGAATCATATTGTTGTTTGATTGAACATATAACTGAACCATAAACCTAACACGAACTAAATCTTTAGTTCAGTTTGATTGACTTTTATTTGGTCTTGCGCACACCCCTAACTGGCTAATTGCAACATGAACTCCTTGAAGAAAAGGGGTTATCTATGGTTCCCTTAAATTATTTCCCCTCGTTATGGTTTCGCTGTCGGTCATTTTCAACTCGAGAATTATACCTCAAACTAGACATGACAATTTCCGACACTACCCACTTAAAATTAGACATGACAATTTCTAAATAACACCACTTGAACTTCCATAGGATTATTTATGAAGGAAAATAGTTTTGGTTAGTTAAAACATATTGAACCCAGCAACTTGGCCCCTTTTTCTTGGTCTCATGTTCTCCAAACCAATGAGTCTCCACCCTGCTTCTGCAGAATTGCTAAAGAAAAACCAATGAGTCTCCACCCTGCTTCTGCAGAATTGCTAAAGAAAAAAGAAGCTGCGCACTAAAAGGCTAAGGAGGAACAGATGCCAATACATTAAGCACGAGAATTTTCCATGAAAGAACCATAAATAAGCAAAATACAGTTGTTACTTCTTTCTAATTGTGCTAGCATTTCTGTCTATCTCGGTAAGATTTTACTCAAACCCTAAAACAGCAAAAAATGACAAGAAAATCTGAACTCTGAGAACAGGTGCCAGAACCTCTCAAGAACAGCAACCACGCAAAAAACCCAGAAAATTTGATGTTACAATTTCAATTCTCATCTATTATATTATCCTCCCAGTCTAGAGGTCAAGCCTTCTCATCCACCACTGCTATCCTGTTTCAAAGAAGAAGCACTGTTGTGCAGGAAGATCAAAGGTCTTACCACCTATTTTTAGGGGGTTTCACTCTGTAAATCCTTACTATCCAGTTACATGTGGTGAATGCTTCCTCCAAGTACTCCAGTTTAATATCCTTATTTCCAATTTCAACCCCTCTTGCACGATCATACCTGGAATTTATACAGATATTGAGCAAAAACTGACTGGCACAAGTAATTAGACAGAAGCAAAACATCACCATCAAACAAACATAAAAAGAAATGCATCTATTCACTCATAAGTAATTCATAATCCAAAAGCAGATAAAAGACAAATGCATGACTACCCATCTATCAACTTTTTATCAACTGAAAATGTCAACTACCATTTTATCAACTTAGCAAATTCTCAATTCTCACTGCAGAAAAGGTTATAGAGTTGAACTCCCATAACCTTGGGCAATACCAACTCTCAAACCTTCACTTAAGGATGGCAAAAAGTGTAGAAAGCAATGAACTCGAAAGCTAAAATTTTCATATTAGGCCAAGAATTTCTCTTGCACATCTATGCATGCTGGCATATATACTTAAAATACAATATCACATCATTAAACAGACATTCCCTTTCCATTCAACAGCAGTTCTGTATGTGACAAGAAAAAAAAAAAAAAAAAAAAAGCAGTTCTGTAACTACCAATCCTAAACTTCTTCTAACGAATCACAATTGAGCAACAAAGTGAAAGGAAATTGGCCAACTTACCCTGGGGGTTTGCCATATTCTGTCATCAACTCTCCAAACCGATAGTAAGATAATTTGTACCTAGTCAGACATTACATTTAGAACTCATGAGAAAGATTAAACAAATTAACTTAAGGACTATCATAGAGCAAAAGCAAAATAAATAAATAAATAAATAAAAAGTCTTGCACTATTAAATAAAAGAAAAGAAAAGAAAACGTCTCAATTATTTTCCACGATGAATTCAGGAATTATTTAATAGTAAAAGACTTTATTTCATAAAGAAGCTCAACTCCTGGATATCTGTAATTCAGAATGAAACCAATCATCAGACAAAGGTACTCACATGAGACAGTTCAACATCTTGGGAGCTGCACCTTTGTCAACGCGATATTCTCCATTCACCAGGTAATCTGGCTCCTTGATTACAGGGAAAACCCCACCACCAATCCTTACCATCCATAAAAATCTAGAGCAATAGACAACAATCAGCATAGATCCTAAAATCCTTTAGGAAATTCAAACTGGGAGCACAAGAAGACAATGGAGAGGCAAAGTCAACATGTTCTATACTAATAACTATCAACTTATACACCAGGTTTCTTCAATGTGAATAGGAATTTTAGATATCTTAAAAAGAATGACAAGGATAAATTCTCCCCCTTAAGTACAATTTGGTGATGGCAGTTTGACTTCTATCAACTCGAAAAAGCAATTTAACTTCACATAATATGTCTTCAATCAGTGCTTTTTACTATGATTAAAAGAAACCTACAGAAAAATATGGCATGTAATGATACTAGATAGGACAGAAGGTTCCATGTGATCTAGTTTTGACTCATGTAATTGTCAGCCTTGCTGTTTTTGTTCCAGCTTTCTCCTCAATACCTCGACTTCCTTTTTTCAAAGCTTTCGTGCTTATATTTGGACAATATTACCTTTTAAATAATAGGTTAGTTTATAAGATGCTTGAGCTTACTTGTTGATATCATCAGAGGAGTAGCCTGTAACCCCACCAAAGACAACTAACACATAATCCACATCAAGTGACCTCATGATTTCATAGGCCTCATCTTCATAAGATGACATTGCACGCCCGACAGTAGCAATATGAGTATTGTTCCAGGTGTTGTTATCAACAATAACTGTTCTATTACCCATGGCGGTTATTTGATATCCATAATCCCACCAAGACATGATCTTTGCATCCGGAGGAGTATTCTGTCTAAGCCAAAAGTAAGCTTCACGGTAATCATCGAAGATGACCCTATTTCCATGGGCTCCTCTTGCAGCCAAAACAATTGATGGTGATGAGTATGCCTCGGATGTAACCCAGGTACAATGGGTAGCATACTTGCTAAGCAAGTAAAAAGCACCAAAAAGTAATGCAATAGCACCATTTTTTTGGAAAGGTTGAGAATGATCAAGTGCAGCCTGTTTAATGCAGCAAGTTAAAAGAGGATAGAAGCATAATGAGTGAATGTGCCTCACAATTCCATGCTTCATAAATTTGTAATATAAGTGTTCACACATTTTTCTAGAGGAAGAGACAAGATGCTCATGCTTCCTACAAACAATGCTTAAAAGTGCAGAAGTTGCAGGTATAGCTAATGCTATCAGCAAGACATATACTTCATCCTGCAAAATCTTAGGCACTGCACTAATTTTAGTGCAAAATTAAATTCCTTTAAGACAGACAAAACACACAGTTCTTTCACTATTATAGGCAAACAAAGAAAAGCACTGGAATGCACAGCATTTTCAGAAGTCTTTGAACTACACATACAATGTGAAATAACAGTGTCATTTATAAGTTCATGCAATATGGTCAACAATACAGATTTGACAAAATGCCAAATTTGTTTGTCATAGAAATTTATATGCTAAAACTATCATAAATATTCCAAGCCAATGCAGACCTTCGAATGAAACATTATAACCAGTCTTTAGAACTCTCTTCATATCATCACAAGCAGCATATCATGATAAACTTTCTATATTCTTAAGTATATCAAAGAGAACTTTACCAAGAATGATATTGATAAGGTGCTAGAAAAGAACGAGAACCAAAGCTTTTATGTAACCATAGGTTAACAGTTATAATTCTTAATATGACTTACTTAGCAAGGCATAGTATCTGTTATAAGGATCTAGATGCCCAATCAAACCTAATCTTTACAGTTGTATTCCCACTAGTAGAAGTAAGAGCAACTCCAAGAAAGTGCACCTTTGATGAAGCCTTTGTACTACCAGCTCCTTTCCCAGAACTAGTTTGGACAGCCTTGCTTTTTGACCTTGCCAATACAGTTAAATTCTTTATGGTAGCTGAAACTGCAATTGCGCTGATAAGACATACTGCAGGTGTTGCAACCAGAATCAAACGAACCATAACACCAGCAAAATACATGCTAGTGAGACCATACATCACTATAAATATAGTTGCATCTGACAACTTCTTGAAGCAAAAGTACAGGCCAGCAGGAAAAAGAAACAGAAGGATGTGGAAATCAAACATGAAGGACGACCATGCTGTTGGCTGGTGTTCAGAGACAGATGCAATTATGGGGATGTGATCCTTTGCATAAGTTGGATCCAATAACGAGTAAAACCGGCCAGTCCAGGGAGAAATGTAACCAGATGCTGTCCCTACTCCCAATGCAACAGCGCCAACAACAACAGCAGAAGTCACTGTGATCCTCAAAAAGGCTTGAAACAATTTTGTGTCACTTAAAAGGTGCTTGACCCAATCTAGGAAATAGAACACCTGCACAGATTGTAATAAACTCATCAAACAACAATTTCTAAGCAAATGCATCTTTCAAAATTGATCGGCAAAAGCTGTATGACATTGCATTTGACTCTAGGAGAGACATTTTCATCTTAAGAATAAAAAAATTCATGGTTGTAATGAGAACTATCTACATAGGTATAAGCTGAACAAGAGATAACATCTGTGTATTCCTCCTTTTGCTTTCCCCCCCACCCTTTCCACAAACTATGAGAGGTTGTCATGTTAAGTGCAGTAGAGTTTGTGGACCTTGGTCGTGATGCTTTAGACAAATGATAAAAATTAATATGAAAAAGGTGCTGGTCACTTACCAAATTTCCTGTATGAAAATACCATCTTAATCTTTAGATATGACCAATCCACCATAAAATCACTCTAGTTATGGTAACCTACATTTTCTGTAACTATAAATGCACTTTCATCTCTTGATCTCCTATAATCCCCTTAATGCTTAGCATTCCAAATACTGCCGATATTAAGGAAATGTACTGAGAAGTAGCCTATATATCCTGTGTTAACATATATAACCAACAACCTTTGGTCATCCATTCTAATCAAGCCAGTCTGATGCTCTAGGAACACAAAATTAGATAGAATAATCAAACACAACTTCAAGCAGCATGGAGCAAACAACACGGAAAAGAATCCACTTTCTTTGGTGATCAATGCTAATAATTTAAACATTGCTAAAATGTAAGACCTGCATCAAGAAGAACACGCCCATTGCGGCCATATGCTCCCCAGACTGCACATGCTGAAAACCAACAAACCGGATTTGCATTGCGAGCAACATTCCCAACACATACATACAATTATAAGCCACATAAAGCCTCATTGAATACCGACCGGTAACCAACAACACCATAACATAAAGAGGCACCAAATTAATAATAAAGACATAACCACCCCAAGCTGAAACCATATAAAAATACCCGAAAGCTGATGCAACAGCCCAAGCTAAAGAACCGGTATTGACTGCCTTAACAAACAGATAGAAAGTCAACAACAAAGCAAATATAGCAACACCCTCGTTATCATAAGAACCCGCGACAGACCGGGAAATATACCCAGGACAGATCGCGATCAATGCTGCGGCAACAAGGCCCGCACCCGAATCCCAAATCTCCTTGCCGAAGAAATATGCAACAAGCGTCGTATTGGATGCGAAAAATGGCGCCGTAAGGACGCATACTTCACGGATATGAACTGCGAAACGGAGGATTTTGAGAATCCAATAAATCAAAGCGGCCGTCACCATAAGGCCGGGATAAAGAGTCCCACCGATAATTCGGCCTAAAGGGTACCAGGATTCGGAATCAAACCAGTTCCAGAACTCGTAAAAGCCATTACGGGTTAGGTATAGTGTTGTCCGATAATTGAAATAGGGGTCGAATTCGTGGATCATGGATTCATATCGGAGGACACTGAAGAGACGGGTAATGAAAGCGAGGATGTAGATTAAGGTTAGGGCTGTCACGCGGAGGAGCAGTTCTTGTTGTTTGGTTTTGAGTTTCAGGGTTTTAAGGGAGAAAAATGGGAGATCTGGGAATGGGGATGAGGAGACTGAGACTGCCATGGTTGAAAGTGAAGGCAACAGATAGGAGGGACAATGAGAGAGAGAGAGAGAGAGAGACGGTTTATGGGAAGAAGTGGAGTGGATTTGAATCTCCTTCCATTGAAGGATGAAATAGAACAAGGAATTGGGTTTTGAGGGTTTTATTATATGTGAGAAGGAGAAATGGGGATCTTGGGGATCGGGGACGTGCAAGTACAATTCAGACGCTATTCACTCACCTCCTTTTCGGTGTTCTTATTGTCGTAAGATGAATGAACCAATCCTAGTTTCTTCAAAACATTAACATACGATAATTGACAAATTTTAAGGAAATAAATATACATAAAAATAATCCCAAATAATAATAAATAATAATAAAAGAGTTTGAAATTAAGAGATTATAGTTTTTCGCTTTTGAATTTCTTTATAAATGATGAATTTAAAGGAAATGAAGATACAAATTCTTTTTATTTGGTCAATACTTGAAAAAGAAAATATAAAGATGAATAATATAATGTCAACGATAAATAATATATTCCTTACCTTATTTTAATATATAACGTTAGAAAAGGCAATTGTTAGATTATTTATAATCTTTTAATCTTTTGAGATTTCAGCTTTTAGAAGATTTGGCATTGCAGATATTTTTATTAAGTTGATGTTCTTGTTAAATAATTAAACTAAGTCGAGGTGTGACGTATTACATACTATTAAAGAATCCACATGATTTAATTTCATGCAACAATATGAAACATATTTTAAAAAGCAAATAAACTAACAAATTTTTAGCTAAACTCTCTAGTGAGCGGAGAAATATATAGGTTATATATACTTAAAAACTTTTTCTCACCTAAGATGAGAATATACTCTCTACACAAAGAGACTTCATCTCATAGTGAAGGATTCCATCATCCTCTTCCCATTTATGTATCACTATTGCCATAAGGATCAGGATTGGATCCATGTGCTCGCCTCACCACCTTTCAGACTAAATAACAACATCATAATTTGATCCCATCATCCTTGTAGTAGATTTTTCAAACACACCAACCTAAACTTGTGTACATATTACCTTAAGTCCCCTTTCACCTTAACTCTTTACCTTCTACCTTTGGAAACCTGTAAATCATCCTTCTCCTTATGTTTTATACCACCACTTGTCTTCACTGCCAACATTCTAGCTTATTGCTAATTATTGTAGGGTTGTAGGAAGTAGAATAAGTGTAAGATTGTTTAAGAGAGAAGTTCCCTTTTCTTTTTTTTTTCTTTTTTTTTTTATCTTTGTTATAGTATTGGTTTATGTAAATCATCCTTCTCCTTATGTTTTATACCGCCACTTGTCTTCACCGCCAACGTTTGCTACCATGTCAAAACCTTAGATATTTAATCTTTCCATCTTATTGCTAATTATTGTAGGGTTTTAGGAAGTAAAATGAGCTTAAGATTATTTAAGAGATAAGTTCTTATTTATTATTTTTTTTTTATCTTTGTTATAGTATTGGTTTAATCTTGTAGTCAAATCTTAAACAATGGGCAAAATTGTAATGGAGATAATCAACGTTTGTAAATAAGTTCAAATGGTAGATCAATCTCTCAAAAAGTTCAAATAAGGAATCGATATTTCATTAAAAGGTTTAAATAAGGAATTTTATTATTAGGAGAATATAATTTAATAGTTATTTCATAAAATTATTTAAAACACTTTGTGAAATATTAATTTCTTATTTGAATTTTTGAAAAATTGATCCTTTATTTGAACAAATTTGTGGAACATTGATCCCTTTAATTCTGTTGTAATTCTTTCCTTTAGACAATTCTCTTCATTAAAACACTATTGTTTTATGTGGCCTTTGTCATAATTGTTTTTCTCTATTATGTGTGTTGCACCCTAATAGTTTTTGTTTTTTTTTAATTATTATTGTTATAGTGTAGACAAATTTTCCAAATATTACTCTCACTTAAGGTGGTGCTACTAATGTTAAATTGGCATCTTAGCATAAAGCTTAAAACTCATATTAAGGAAAATAGCTCACCTAAACTATTGTAAAATATAATATTATCTCAAACAATGCAGAAATAAGCTAATTGTAATGCCAGCTGAAAAGGGCATGGAAACCCTATAGAAACTATGAAGTTGCTGTAATGAAGATTGACTTATATGTATGTACTATTAAGGAGAAGTAGCAAGTTCTAAAAATTATTAATGATGACACATGGGCATTCATGGGAAATTGCTAATGGTAAATTGTTGGGAATCCCATCAAAATGTAGAGGATGTTGATTTGAGAAAATGTCTTATTTGGGTCTAGATTTACAAACTGAAACTTGATTAAATGACTAACAGCACATTAACAATCAATGCTTTTGTATGAGAGGTCTTGGAATGTGAACTAATGAACCTTAAGATGGTGCTCTAAGAGGCTTTCTCAAGGTTAAAGTGAACATGGACCGATCATTATTAAGCAATATGGACACCGGTTTAGAGGTATTTTGTGAACTTTAAGTATGAAAAGCTCTTAAACATCTATTTTAAGTACGAAAGGTTAGGCCATTCCAAAATGAGCTTCATTATAAACTTAGGAACACTAAATTATGGTTGTAGTTGAGAGCATCCTCAGTTAGGCCTTCTCGAAGGAAGATGGCTCTCTTAGTACCTAACCAGTTTTCTTTGATGGAGACAACATTAAGTGAATTAAGTCCTGTATATAGAATCACCTTAGCTTATGAGACATTTAACATTAAACTTATTGAGGCATCATCTTCCGGTAGGTAAATGATTGGAGAAAAACTAACAGCTTATACTCCTCTTTTTAGGAGAGCTTCTAATCATCAACTAGCTACCGTAATCCAAACACCTGCTATCTCTTCGACTTTAACCATAGGCCTTCCTCAAAGTTCCATTAAAACCTCTGAAAGTGGCATGTCGACTATGTATATACTTACGACAGGGGAACAAGAGGAGATCATTAGCCCCATTAAGGCCAACATATACATTTTATCAACATTTTCCTTTTTACCTTCACACTTACATAAGTTTGTACCTTTAGCTGACAAACCTACTTCCTATTTTATGGAGTTTTCATAATCACTCCTACTTACCCTTTCAGTATATCAAACCCCTTATCCTCTCAATCCATTCCTACCTTAAAGGCTCCTGTTATCAAATAACTAGCAGAAGAGGCGAATCTATCTCTTATTGAAAGGCTTAAATTTACTAGGTGTGATGATAAGGCCCCTTCTTCGCATGAGGGACAACCTATCTGATGGGGAAGAAAGCTAAAATTAAGAAAAGAAAAAAAAAAAGGGAAAGAACCACTTGACTATTAGGGATGCTCCCATTACACAACAAATGGAAATTAGCTATGAAATTTTGGTGGTTATTTGAATTGTTGCTTGGGTACAAATGGTTGTGTTAGCTAGCTACAATCAATTACATGGAGCTATGATCCTTATTGGCTAGAAGCCTAATATGTCAAGAATTGGGCCTAAGTTGACAATTCAACACCTTAGGAACCTTATTTATAAACATAACCCTAGCCCTGTTTTCTAGATGAAATAAAAAATAAGAGCTAAAAATTGGTAAGCATTAGGAGGTAGATGAAGTTTAAGTAATAAGTTTTATGTCTCTCCATCAAGTTTATCCTACAATCTTTTCAGTAGATAGATGATGTTGATATTTCATATAGGACTCCAACAAGAATCATATATTAACATCCAATTAACAAGCAGATAGGTCTCTTTTCTCTCATTTATACAGTTTTACATAGACCCAAACTTGGCTAATAGATAGAAATTAAGGTAAGACGTGGAATCAATTTATTTTGCTATCAATGATTCCTAGCTATGCATTGATGATTTCAATGATCTCTCTCTTGATTATGAAAAGGAAGGGGGTAATCGTTGATGCACTTGACTAATAGAGCAATTCAATTCAATGATCATGAATGCATACCTTAATGATTTGGTTTCCAAGGATCATGGAATATATGACCTAATAAAAGAGAGTATAATAGGGAGGTATTGGAAAGAATTCATAGAGTACTTGGATCCTAAGAGTAGCTATAAAAATATCCTCATATGCATGTTTTGCATGGTAAAAGGCTGGATCCAACCATATTGCACTTAGTGTAAACACTTGTTTCACTAATATAAGAAATAGAAGGCCATCTAGGTTTAAAAAGATATGGACTTCTTTCAACGAATATAGGGATACTATTAAAGATGCCTGGACTACGGATCCACCCATGAGATATCCCTCCCCCTTTTTCTTTAACTTGAAGTATTATAGGTGGAAATTAAAAAAAAAAAATGGAGCTCTGATGCTTTCCTAAACAATATTTGTAAAATTACAAGAATCCATAGAGGCCTTTAGAATTCTTATAAAAAGGAGGTCTAATGGATAAAACATATGAATAGCAGCTAATTGATAAACTTAAGCTATCGTGGAAGAGAGAAGAATTATACTTATTATAATGGTTATAAGTTAGTTGAAAGAAGGTGTTAGATATACAAAATTCTTCCATTAGTCAACTTTGATGTATTGTTAGAAAAGTGAAATTTTGAGAGTAAAAAATACTGATGGAAGTTGATTAGAAACTAAAGAAGAGATTGTAGAAGCTTTTTACAACTTCTATGTTAAATTTTTCAAATCAAAGGGGAAGAGGCAATGAAACAATATGTTGGATTTGATTTCAGATGTGGTTAGTGACAATATTAGATAGCCTAGTTCTAGCAAGGAGATTAAAAAAAAAAAAAAAAGCCTATTTCTAACATATGGCTATAAAAGCCTCAAGCGTCAATGGCTTCCCAAGAGTATTTTTTCAACATTACCACATATTAGAGGAGAGAGCATGATGGATATGGTCCAAACTTTCTTCAACACGAATAATCTTCCCCTACTCTTAATATCACCGATATTATTTTCATCCCTAAAGTCGCATCTTTGCAAGAGATTGGGCATTTTAGCCCAATAAACCTTTGTATTTTTGCTTACCATATACTCTTAAGGGTCTTAGTCAAATAGTTGAAACCTTTCCTTCATAACATCATTTCTAAGCCTCAAAATGCATTTGTTCCTAATCATGTCATTCATGATAGCATCATTATCACTCATTAACATTCCAATTTTTAAGAATAAATCAACCTAGGATTAAGGTATATTTTGGTTTAAAGTTAGATATAAACAAAGCATATGATTGGGTTAAATGAGATTCCTTAGAGCAATCCTGATTAAGCTTAGATTTTATGATAGATGAACTAAGTGGGTGATGGAGTATATTTAGACTGTCTCTTATAGAGTTACAATTAATGGAAAGATCACTTGTTAGGTCCACCCCCATTAGGAATCTTCGTTAAGGTGATCTCTTTTCACCATACCCCTTCATTTTAAAAGTTAATGTGTTGTCATGCAACATTGAGAAAGATTTCAATAGTAATCGTCTTTTAGGAATGAAAATTAAGCAAGGTAACCTTATTTTATTACACCTATTGCTTGCTAATGATTCTTTGCTTCTTGATACCACTACTAACATATATGTCAAGGTCCTAAAGAATATCATCCAAGAATATTGAAATACTTCAAGGTAGAGGGATAACTTCTAGAAGTTAAGCATGTTTTCTAGTAAGGATGCATTGCATGAAAAAATAGAGTTAGATTAGTGAAGTTTAAATGTCCTTATTTCATCCAACCTTGGTAATTATTTAGTTTACTAACAATTTAGGGGAGAAATAAGAAAGAAGCTTTATGGTTTATTAAGGATAAAACTTAGTAGATATTGGAAAGTTGGAAAAGAAGCTTACTTTCTAATGCTGCAAAAAGATCCTAATCAAATCTGTTGCTAATGCCATCCTAATATATTCAATGAGCTGTCTTAAGTTCCTATTAAAGTGGTATAGAGAGGTAAGTTCGATGATTGCATTGTATTAATGGGGGCAAATAAAGATAAAAGGAAGATCAATTAACAAAGTTGGGACAATATCAATCTTCTAAAGACAATAAGGGATTTAGGATTCAAGGATATTACCGATTTTACTAAAGCTTGTTAATTAAACTAACGTGGAGGATTGTAAACAACCTAAGTGCTCTCTTGGCATGTGTACTCAAGGGCATATATTTTCCATAATAATAGGAAACTAGAGGGTCAAGAAACTCCTAAGGATACATTAACATCTTGCATAGAAAGGATTATTTTTTAAAAGGTCGTTTATGGCAAGTAGGCGAGAGTTATTCCATATGGGTAGTAGGAGAGAGATAAATCCTAAAATTAATGGAGCATATATACTAGTATTTAAGGTAAGTCAATACACTTTAGAGTTATAGATATCAGACCTTATCAATGTAGATTTGAGTTCATGGAACTTGTAGGAGCTTAATAGATGGTTTAACTATAGTACTATAAGAGTTATTCTAGAGATACCATTGCTTGTAGTGAGAATGGTTTATCACCTAATATGACCTCATGATAGATCTAGAAGATGCAGTATTAAATCCACTTACAATTTCATTAGGTAACCTCTTTCCAAAACAACTTAGGTGCCTCTTCATCTCATTAAGTAGAGAAGTCAACACAAAAGCAAGTACAACATTACCTTTGTTTGCCTAAAATTAAAAATTCATGTGGAGGGCTTTAAATAATGCAATGCCCATTAGTCGTTATCTAATGAAAAGAAAGGTTCTTCATTTTATGCACTATAACTTTTGTAATGCCAATGAATCAATTGAATTGTGTTGTTGTGTTTCCCTTGGATTAAGTTAGTTTGGTTTGCTACGTTAGGCATTCGTGTTGAGGTCTTATGTGTTTGTTCTATAAATCTAAGATTGAAATCCTCTTTAGCAAGGGGGGGGGGGGGGGGGGGAAATAATAAACAAGAACTAGGTATTCTAAGTTAACAATGATCATGTGATATCTTTGGAAAGGTAGATGTAATGAAACTTTTAATTATTAAACTCTAGAAGTAAAGCATATGATTTCCTCAACTAATAAGGCATTGGAAAAGGTTGATTTTTTAGTTGTTAAGGGCTTTATCTACAAACAAGAACCAATTGTTGTTTAGTAGCCAATCACCAGGGACTTCGCCTCTCCACAATTGGGGGTGGTCTAGACTTAGTTAATTATCTTTCTCATGTAGGTGCTTTGATCATTTGCAGTGAAAATGTATCCCATGACTAGTACCATTGCCTTTCAACTTTAGCGTAATGGATTCTAATTGTGGTTTCCAACAAAGTGCTCACATGTCCTCTCCATGACAACTGTGCTACCTAGATCCATCTTTTGTTATACCAGATGCACGGCAACTTAAGGCAACTAGAATAAGAGGGAGTAGCTAATTCAACAATGTCTTAAGGAATCCTGTACATGCGAAGTGTATTCAAGTAGTACAGTAGTCCTAGAATTTCTACAGAATGCTTATTCCTTTGATGGCATCTCTATTACTACTGTATCCAATGTCTTTTAGAAGCAAGGGTTATCTATTGGACACTATTAAAATAAGCTAATAAGTTGTGCTACTGTATCGAAGTTAAGGCCTTGCTAAAAGCTGTTGAATTTGTAGTAAAAAAGGGATGCGAAGTTGTAATGTCTTATGTAAGACGATGTATGGTATCTTTTTATTATCACAAATAAACTTAAGGTTATTGGATTTTGGAAAAAAAAAAAGTGATGATTACTTAAATATATCTATTATTTTTGTAAATATGCATGTGCTCTAAATTAAAATTCATGCATTATGTAGAATTTTAACTAGTTATCTTTATTTCAACCCATTTCCATCCATTTAGAGACAAGAGAAATGAGTTTAATTTAAAAATGCTTCCACCCATTTCTTTTGATAAGAATTAGAGTGTAAGTCAGAGTCCTAAACATCCATTGAGATTTCAAGATATGTATGGATGCTATGTGAGTCAAGATGAGTTTAAAAATCACCCAACATAACTTTAAAAAAATACTACTGATGTGTGGAAGGACGTTTGGATGCCCCAATCAACCGATAAGATGGAGTGAGAATAAACGATGATCACTAGAAATACAGGCACAAACAATTCAAATAGCCTACTAAAATCATATGGATGGCCAACTAGATTGTAAGAGGCCATTCAAATGACCATTGCATAGTATGCATGAATTTCATTTTCTCTTATTTTATATTATTGTAATTTTTTTCCTTACCGAAGACTATTTAAAGGGTTTTAATTCATGTAAGAGACAATTAAACATTTCTTGATATTGAAATGGAATGCTTGGTTAAGAAACTTCTCAATTAAACTTGTTCTTACCATTCTTGCTCATAGATGATGACTTACCTTAATTACGACATATCTTTCGTCATATTGATATTCATTTAATCAATCCTAATTTTTAGAGTAGTGAGTCACATGTATTACTAGAATTAATCATTAGTTTGATTTCTTTAATTGGTGCACAATGGATATTATTAAGTAAATACGTGTTATATTGAACTCCACATCCCCTTTAATATTATTAATAATAATTACCAGTAACTCTTTCTTATTTCATTAAAATCTACCTTTTCAAATGTTCTATATCCTTATACGTATCCACATACCACATTTAATGGATATAATATGAATTACCTAATATATCTTCATATTCAACTCCCGCTCTGTATGCCTAAAATTTTGTCGTTCTCTAAATACCCTAAACTTAATAATGTTTGTGTTTGTACACGTACCGTGGTTCAATTGAGTATATTACATCTAGTCTCACTAAAATATAAGTAAGAAAATGAATGAGAGACGATAATGGATGAAAGTAATAACAATTTGCTAGTTTACAATAAATACTTTATTCAGAACAAAAGTTACCCCTGTGAGGTAGAGTGGGCCTCATAAATGCCAAAATTCAGAATAGTAACAGTTAGTTTTGAACTCCCATTTAGATGTCTTAAGATGGCCATCCAAATGGTCTTTCGACTCTCAAGATGATTAATAGAATTTCTTCTTCATTCGACTGCCAATATTTGTCCCATCCAAATA
The DNA here is from genome assembly GCA_024138005.1 of Lumnitzera racemosa. NCBI lineage: Eukaryota > Viridiplantae > Streptophyta > Magnoliopsida > Myrtales > Combretaceae > Lumnitzera > Lumnitzera racemosa. The sequence goes on from JAMXBC010000003.1 coordinate 73,519,419, forward strand.
TCCAAAGAACTTTCTAAGACCTTAAGGGGGCATTCGTCTAGTGTGAATGGCTCAATAAAAAATAGCTTCGATAGTTTGAAAACAATTGCTATTAACACACTTGGATCAAACTTGGATTTCAGGATTAGATTAAAAACACTTTGGATGTGAAGATTAGATCAAAAGCAATCAAAAACCCATTTCAAGAGTTAACAAGTTGTATCAATAGTTGAGCAGATTTAAATTCTTCTCCAAAAGTATTTGTTTGATTACTTAATCCTTAATTTGTCCCATCAAAATCATTTAAGATCCTCATGATTCAATATTCCGTAGTGTCATTTGTCAATCGTGTTTGACTATGTAATGGTATTTGATTGGTTAATGATAATTAATTTAATTAATTGATATTATTAAATATAGTCACTAAACTTATAGAATAAAATAAAAAGAAAAAAGAAAGAAAGAAAAAACTTGAAAAGGCCAATCAAGCCCCTTAAGGTTTTGATCTTTTATTTTTTCAAGCTTTTCTATTTTATTATATTCTTTTATTAAATATGTTTTTTATAATATTATTTTGTTGAACTAATCCTCGTGATCCATTCAAAAGTTAATGTTTGTCCACTGATAATAGTAAACATAAGCATAGAAAGTGTCAAAAGCAAAAATATAAACACGTAAAATGGTCAGTACGAAATCACATATATATATATATATATATATTATATATATGAATGGAATTCGCACTTTTCTTATCCATTCCAAAAGATGCTTTTGTTGATCAAGGGGTTCTAAAATGATACTTAGATGTAGGCAATCCAAACTCGTAATCAATACGTCGACAATAAAAATAAATCAAGGGTTTCCACAATAAGACACGTGCAACTTCATGGTAAAGTGCAGATGCTTTGTGATGGAAAAATATTCTTTGTATTACTGGTGAGAATATTGGAGAAGTACGGTTACTTCAGAAGATTTGCTTCATTAATTCAAGTGGAATAATTCTGAAGGTGCGTCTTTATGTATATGCTTTGGATTCTTTTTTTTTTTTTTTTTCTTTTTTCTGTTGGGGCATGTGATTGTCAGTGGAGAATTGTTTATATTCTATGGATCAACTAAAAGTGAATCATTGATATGGGATCGAATAAGATATCCAATGTATTCTTATTCTATGAAGTGGTGAGGCATCTTGATTAGTCAAACTAGTTCGACGTAGTGGTCGTATGAGGTGATACATCCATGGAGGTTGGCTATGGCTATCACGTGAGATACGAGGGAGGGAAAGAAATCTGAACTAGTTGAGCAATAGTTATTCGTGAGGTATTTTACTTATTTACACCACGTTCAGTTTGCTAAATAGAATGATGATGCTCATAAATAATGGAACATGTATTACTTTATCTAATTGGATACCACTGAAAGGAGAAAGGTGTACATCATTGAAAAACTACTTGAAAAGAACTTCGGGATCAATATAATAGGATATCAAAACAAGATCATCATCGAGCTTGCATTACCTGCAGAATGTTTGGATGGAAGGAAATGGATGTCATGTTTGGTAACTTAAAATTACAGTGGAAATTGAAAATTATGGAAGGCAAAGAGTGGAAGTATATCAATTTTAAAGTTTCTGTTTTTGGAGAGAAATGAGTGAAAATAGAAAGAAATTAGAGTAAAAAGTACCAAAATAATACCAATAAGGATGTTTGCTTTATATTAAAAAAAAAAAAAAAGGAAGAAAGATGCTGAGTAATTAAATCGTATCATTCTTTGTTTCTTTTCATTTCTCTTTTTCAATACCAACAAAAAAGACAGCTGACATATTTTTCTCAATCTCCTTGTTTCCTTATCGCATTCCTAAACACAAAGTGGAAGCCGTAATTCTTTTCATTTCAACTCATTCCTATTCATTTCTCTTCATTTAGAATTTGCCAAGCATAATGTTAACGTCATTCGTGAGAAACGATGCCCAAAAAAAGAAAAAAAATTTCCTACTAAGATGGCACCCTCTAGGCACTTAATTTACAAGACCCATTTGCTTGAAAACACCAAGCATGGCAGCACCGATTTTGGCAGGAGACTCTACAACAGTGACACCCGCTTCTCTAAGGGTCTTGATTTTGTCTTGAGCTGTTCCCTTCCCGCCTGACACTATCGCTGCAAAAGCAGAAGGCATGAGTCGTATCAAAAAATTATCGGATAGGCTAGAATGACATTACATTGATCCACTATCATAATTTGTTTATTTGCGTAGTTAAAACAAATCATAACGCTGCCATAACGGAGAGTATTCTAGTAAAGTACAAGTGAAATGTTGTAAGGATTCAAAAATGTGACATAGCTCCATATCCAAGCTTATTACTTTTTAACCTATACTTACACTCCATGATTCCTTATAACCACTACATTGTGCGTCCCAAGGGAAATTACACTATCAGTTTGGATTTCTATGAGGCCAAGTGTTGGGCCCAATAGAAACGTTCAAGCGCAATCATCACCATGCATCCAATATCGCACACCAAAATTGGTCAGCTGTAATGACTATTTATAAAACCAGGGCATTCGGGTATACTTATCGCAGAATAAGTGGTTTCGCTTAGTGGCTTGCATTGGTGAGCTTTTTTCTTAGTTGTTGGTTTGAAGATTAGGTAAGTTCTTTTGGTTGCTGCACCAATGCTGGTCAACAGATGCTCAAGAGTGGACAAAACAATAGAACTTAAGACATAATAACTAGCCATTACATAGGCTGGCATGAGAAAAAAGCAAAAGGACCATGCATTAACCAAACATCATAATTCTTTTGTGTCAGGCAAACAATACCTCCAGCATGACCCATGCGCCGGCCAGGAGGAGCAGTCAGTCCAGCTATAAATGCAACAACAGGCTTATTTGTCTTGCTTTCCTGTTGGATAAACCAAAAGACTCAGGTCAAAAGGGACTTGAAGACAGAAAAAATGATCTGACATTATACTAGAGCGGATTAGGATTAAGCTATGAAGGGAAAAAACACAGAAATTTCACTCCTAGATGAGCTAGCTGTAAATTGCTTCTTGACAAAGTTACAATCTACTAACCCACTTAATATATCAAAGCCAAGAAGTGCTTCGCTTATATTGTGTACTAAAGACATTCAATGACAAAGCTCAAGAGAGATGCTCCTACAGTTACATAATAGTTGATACACATGAGAATATTACCACATATATCATGCAATCTATAGACAATTCTCATTCTTTGTGCTTCAAAAAGATACTGAGCTCAAAGCTCACGTGCATGTGAGCACTTGCTCATGTGTGTGAGCTTTGAGCTCATGGCTCTCTTACTCATCACCATTTGCTTGTGTTAGTCAAAGAGATTTTTATTGATTTTGTGATTGAAATCAATCACAAACCCTAATCTCCCTCTAAAAGAGTGCTATGAGCTCAAAGCTCATGCACATGAGCAAATGCTCACACTAACATTCCATACCATTCTTGCAAAATATCTGGCTTTATCCCCTCACTCACTAATATCTTCTATTATAGTATTTTACTAACAACCAACTACATAAGCTTCTAGACACAGATATGCTAGAACAACAGTACACCACACCACAGTAGCACATACACCTGACTGCACATTACATGTACAACACCACTACACAGTATCACATGTACTAATCACATATAATAGTGTTACATCAGATAGCAAGAGACTTGTTAATCCTGAATGATGTAGCTCCAGTATTACAATTATTCAACTAAAAAATACTTCTAGAACTGGAGAGCTCACATGGGTCTAACAAAATTCTTGTCTGATTAACCAAACCCCAAAGTTTTCAGGTCCCATGTCTTCCTTTGGTGAGGCAATTGAATAAAAAAATTGAAAATGTCAAGGAGGTAGCCTTGAAGAAATATATCACTGTTTAGATCAATGAATAACTGACTGACAAAACCACCTTCAGTTGACCATATTCTAACATTATGCCTCGTGAAAGGGCAACAAATAAGGTTTTGCTGATAATAGCCAGACAAACTCAATGCAAGTTTCAGGTGGACAGACAGATGTGCTGCTGATCCTGTACACATTCCAGCAGAAGCTGAGCAGTATTAGATTGTTCAATAGCTGCAGATGAGTTTAATTAGTGGAATTTGAGGGAGATTGCCTCAGTGTTGTACTCTCAACACTTTCTAACTCCATAGCCAATATGCTACAGAAGGCCTGATCAGAAGATGCACATGCACACTTTTGAAGCATTTAGTGATTAATATTGGAAGCAAGACTAAAGTCCATAACACAGTAATTAAGCAAAATTTTGATGAATGGTTGTTTTCTCTGCTAGAAACCATACCTTCCATTTTTATCTCTTTCACCTGTAGCTATTAGATCGTGCAACAGTTATCTCTTACACTGAAAATAACTTAACGGAAAAACAGTTAAAAGTACAAATATTTTGGTTCAACATAAGCAAACTATTATCAAAGAAGATTCCCAAAGTCCATCAACACCATTGACAAACAAACAAGCAGGCATGGAAGAGAAACAAATGTTCATGGAAATTAATTCATTTGAACTGAACAATTTTGAAAAAGAATATCTTACTTGAATAAATGCAGCGGCATCCTCTTCTGCAGTTCCACCAATTTCCCCAATTAGAACTATCCCTAAAGTAGAAAGCAGATAAACTATATTAGTACTTAATAAGTAAAGGACAGACCAAACATGATATATACCGATAAAAATTTTGAAGGAAAGCCTAAATAAAGAGAAAAGAATCTCAGACAAACTATCTGGACATGGATCCTCTGGCCTGATAAAATGTTTTATCATCAGTTAGACTAATTAGAAATTTCATACAAAGAACCTCATTAATGAATGCTTCATTTTGGGATAGAGGCAGAAAGAGTTCAACTGACTACTTTTTTCCTTGAACAGAGTTCCCTTTTGACTAGGTTTTCATACTTGGGAATGTAGACATCTCATTTTTTCCTTTCTTTTTTTTTTTTAATTTTTTCTTTTAGGTAATAAAAAGGTCCTAATTCAAAAAATAAAAAAAATTAGAAAATTTAGAAAAGAAAAAAAATTAAAAATGAAAAATATAAAAATAGGATTTTTAAGAAAGTTATTTGTATGGGACTAAATTTTAGAGTTAGTCAATTAGGGTTAAATTTTGGATTAAAGATAGTTTTAATGTAGTAATTTTTATTTATTTATTTCTTTTATTTTTATTCTTTTTTTTATAAAAAAGAGAAGAAATGGAAGAAAAAAAAAATAGGATTGGACTAGGTGCAAGACCTAACCAAAGGCCCTAAACGTGGACAAGGTCCACATGTGCAGGCACAAAAAGCGCCTGCTTTTCTTTTTCAGCCTCGGGCATGTAGTGCATGCGCGGTACGGCACATGGCACGTGCCTAGCACGTGACCATGAGCTCACGTGCCATGTGCTGGCCTCCTCCCTCGTGCACTTTGATTTGCAACAGAAGAAAAAATTTTGCAGTGTGATCTCCTCTCTTTTTGACTCGATTAAACCAATTTTTTGGGCAATTTTTTTCAAAGTAAATGCAGGAATACAAAAAAGACTTGTGATACTACTAATTGATACACATTTCTTGTCCTTGAGAATCGAAATGGGCATTAAAATCACTACGAGCATGAAATCCAATATGTTCAAATCCTCCATAATGGAGGTTTTCAATATTATTTGACTTCGGATTAGTATATATAGAGCACCCTAGACTTGTTCCCAACATCAATTTTCACTTAAAACCACACTCACACAAGCACTTTCACATACTCTCTCTAATTTGGTAGCTCATTCATGGTGGTTTTCGAATAAAACCACTATCATAGTCGAGCTACCTAGGTCTCAAGCTATTGGAAAACACCTTGTTTGCCTTCCATTGTGTACTACAAGTCATGGATTGCCACTTGGAGCTTCAACCACCACAGCCACAACACAACCCTGACGCAACCAAGCGTCCCCATGCAAAACTACCCACACCACTCTCCTCTTCACACCTAAAAATCCCAAACCCAACACTCCTCTCACCTCAAACCCCCTTGGCCGCTACTACCCAAACACAACCACCACCAACCACCTTACAACTCCTCTAAAACCACCACCAATAGCCGAGGTGTCTTCCTTACCCATATATTCCACAATACAATACACCTCGTTTGCCTTCCACCATATCCTACAACTCGTGGACTGCCACCTAGAGCTTAAAACACCACAGTCACAATACGACCCCAACGCCACCAAGCGTCCCCATGCCAAACTACCCACACCACTCTCCTCTTCACACCTGAAAACCCAAAACCCAACACTCCTCTCACCTCGAACCACCTTGGCCACTACTACCTGAACACAACCAGCACTGACAACCTTGCAACTCTAAAACCACCACCAACAGCTAGGTGTCTTCCCTACCCATATAATCCACAGTACAATACACATAAAACCCAACACTCCTTGCTTGAAAAGACACCAGAAACTGCTCAAACCAACCACTGTGTGGTTGCTTGCTTCCCTATTCGCGACCCGTTTCAACATGGATCCGACCTGAGTACTCGACTTGAACCCAATACCAAACCACACCCAACTGCCTAGGTCCGGCCCATCTTCCTTTCTTTCTTCTTATTTTATTTTGTTTAGTTTATTTATTTATTATTTATTTTCTTCTTTTCACCTTTTACAAAAGAGAAGGAAAAACCTGAAAAAAAAAAAGGTTTATACATAAGTAGAAAAAATCAGATAAAATAATAAATATATATATTTTTCCTTCTTTTTCCCCTCCTTCATGAAATTTTTCTGTAAAAATAGTATACAGAAATAAATGTTTTCCCACTTTAGATAAATAAATAAATGCTCTCTTTCTCTGACTTAGAAAAAGATTTTCAAATATATATATATATATATATATATATATATAATAAACCCTTTTTCAAAGTTTAAGTTTCCTTTTTTGATTTATTTGAAAATAAATCAAATTAAGACCCTTTCTTTTAGAATTTTTCTTAAATAAAATTAAATTGATAAAAAGAATGTAAACACAATTGTTTTCCAATTTTAAAAGAATCCAACATACTAAAGTTTTACAAAAAAAGGAATTATAGAAAGTTTGATCCTGAATTGTATGTACGTAGACACCTGTATACAATTATAAGATGGCTTAAAATATGTAAAATATTTATTTTTTTCACTTTTGTAAATAATTTTTCAATTTCTTATTTTTGCAAGTAGACATAATTTCATTCATTTAGTTATTTGTGAATAAGAATTGTTTTTAGAAAGGTAATTTGAAAATAAATTTTAATTCGGAAAGTTATAATGGTACTTATTTAGGGTTTAATAAGTTACCCAAGACTTAAAATTTTTGGTTTTTCAAAACTATTTTTTTGAAGTGATTTTCTCAAAAATTGATACCTAAGTTATAACAAATTTACCCAATTAATTAAGTTAGATATAACTTAACTCTTTTCCTAATTTCGATTGGGTGGCGACTTTAATTATTTTTTTTTTCCTAAAATATATAAGCTAAACTTTCCTGAATTTTTAGTTAAGGGTTAATATTAAATAAGTAGGGTTTAATATTAATCGAATTAAGAAAAATAAATTGAAAAAACTGAAAATTTAGGCTCGATAAGGAAGATCAAAGTAAAGAAAACTTAAAAGGGGAACACACATATTGGCAAAAACTTTCCATTAGAGACATCATAACCCAAAAAGCAAAATCACTGGTCAAAACCTCAGAAAATAGCTTACCTTCTGTTTGTGGATCTGCAACGAACTTCTCAAGGCAATCAACAAAATTTGTTCCATTAAAGGGATCCCCACCAATACCTACACATGTGGACTGCCCAAGACCAACTGTAGTTGTTTGAAAAACCTGCAGCATAAGATGAACAGAATGGTTGGCACTTTAACATGGTAACCGCAAATCCTATCATTTTAAATGCCATCATGCATCAAGAAAATATTTGCATGAAAAAGAATAGAAAACGTGGCAAAACAACAACACTGGGACACAGAATAAAAACCAATCCATGCACAATCATTGGCAAGCTAACCAGGTTTTGATGTGAACTGGATCCTAGCTAAGATTCAATTAAGACTTATATACACAATTTTATATACATTTTAATCAAGAATTATTGAAAAGAAATAGGGACAATTTAGAACTATACAGTTGGGGGCTTCTATTATGGTCAATAATTACAAATGCTTATTATGTTTACAAGTAGGTGTTACTTCTGCAGAACATGACTGCTAGACTGAATGCCATCGCAAAAAACCAACAATTGGAAAAAAGCAAGATTCCTATTTTCTATGATAGACCTCCTTATGAAGGTATCGACAGTCAAGAGATCTATTCAAACAACACATGAACAGAACATCTTAATCAAAGGGAAAGCTCAAATGAACTTCTAGAAGGAAGCAAACTGAGAGAGATGAGGAATCAACTCTGAATATACCTCAAGGAATCTAGATACCTGTATTCCTTTCAGGTGTTTAAGATAGAAGCTAAATAGTTTGACCAGAGACATCAGTGAGATGCCAACCTTTCAAAAATTGCTTACCTGAAGGAAATCCCTGTGTTTGTGAAATTGTTTGTTCTTTAATTAAAACCTCAGAGCGATCCATCGAGTTAGATTAGGACTTACTGCTTCATACGTCAAGGTACCAGATCGCGAAACAATACCCACACGTCCAGGTTTGTGAATGTATCCTGGCATAATTCCAATTTTACATTCCCCAGGTTTGATAATGCCCGGGCAATTAGGACCGATTAGCCGAGTTTTGGATTGTCTATTTAAAGCAGCCTTCACTCGCACCTGGAATAAGCACCAAGTGAGTTTTAGGCTAAGTATCCAGTCCACAAACTGAGGAACAAAGCAAGTATTGCCAACATCCTAACAACAAAGCAATATTTTCTAATATTTGAAAATGACTGTACGATATGAATGTACATACAAGAATTGACAGGATAATAATATACAAAAAGTTTGTGAATTCATTTGAAAGAAAACATTTCATCGGAAGCATGGTCGAGCACAATGTCTTTGTTAACAATACAACTTTCAATACAAACTCAATCTTACTTTACTTTGAACAGTCTTATATTCTTCTTTCTACTACAGTTTCCAGGTAATCCAAGAAAGAAAGGTTAGAAAATGTATTGGGTATTAGTTTGAAGTCAAGAATAATTTCCCTCTTAAAGGTTTAATCGTAGTTCCAAATTTGTTGATGCACACAAAAATGCAGTTTCAGATTTACGTTTACCTCAGGTATATTTTTTAATGTCCCACATAGAAGTAGCAATGTCAAAATCAAAGTAGTACCATATCATGCTGAGGGATCCCTTCAGTAATGCACACAACAAGATCTAGTTCAGCATCCATCGCCTCCATGATAGCAGCAGCGGCAAATGGTGGAGGAACATAAATGACTGAAGCATTTGCCTTTGTCTCAGCCTTTGCTTCAGCAACTGAGTTGAAAACAGGAAGACCCAAGTGTTCTGTTCCACCTTTCTTGGGTGTCACACCACCCACCTGTTCCAACAAAAATAAATAAATAAATAAATAATGTCTGACCATTCCATTGGAAAAGCCAGGATCTTCATATCCAACAGCATATTAAAATAAGACCCAAATCTTTCTGCTTATCACAGATCAAATATGCCCAACCTTTTTTGAGTTGGTGAAGCTATTGAAGTACTGAAATAAGATATACAAAGGCTTCTCCCAGGAGAAAGAGAGAGAAAAAAACAAGGAGGGTTCAACAGATGATGAAGAAAGGTGGAATATTTTCAAGAAAACATCAAGAGTCTATGTATTACACAAAGTAACATATACCAGGCTACCAGCATTTCTCCAGCTAACCGCATCCAAATCCAAAGAGTATATATATTATGATACTTATTTCTGAAATATGCTTCATTGTTCTTCCTGAATTACTCCAGAACATGCTGGTATCACAAAAACTATGTCGATACCAGCAGGAAAACATCTTTTCATTGATAGGAAATCCAGTGGTCAAAAAGCACACTTGGGCTGGAAAAACATAAGAAAGAGGCATACTTGTTATGAATGAAAAGATAAGTCAATACTGCATATTTTCACCTCAGTATAGCATGAAACTGGAGATTGATGGAATTAAGAAACTTCTTATGCAAAGGAGACCCAGAAATTGAGTTCGATATACATACGCATAGATGAACAATACACACAAATTTAAAATTACAAAATATGTTTGTGTCTGTGTGCTCTTGCTAGCAATGCTGTGATGTGTAACTAAAAGTAACAATTGAACACTTGAAAATCAAATACCTCTAAAAAATGTCCAGGTGGCTCAAAGCAGTACCTAAGTAGGTTTTCCATAAATGAGATGAATTGAGAACTGTATTTAGGTATGGGGCCATAAACTATTCCATCCCCCAGTGACAAACTTCACCAAATTCTTTAAAGGTACTATAAGTGAGTTGACTACCAAGTATTTATAAAAATAAAGTTAATTAAGCCTATGAGGGAGAGGGGAAAAAAATAAAAAAAAAAAAAAAGAAAAAGAAAAGAGAGGAGATGAGGGAGGGTGGGGTGGTGTGTTGGGGGGTTGGTGAGGAACTGCTTCATCCTCTTTCCTTTTCTTCTTCTTTTGTCTTCTTAGTTTTTGTAACTATGTCCTCCCCCTTTTGGGAGGGAGGGGCAACTGAGATGAATGATATAACATGCCAATGCACTAGTTAAATTAAGCTTTGTCTGCTTAGGTAGCTTCAAAGTGACCTTAGTATGATGGAATGGAGGATCTCACATCAATTTATCATATTATTACTTCCTTAAAAATGATGACCAGTGTCTTAGGTTTACTCTATCTCACTTTTGTTTAAATGTCCAAACAAAAGGTATCATCCACTCAATTCCTACCAAGTTGCTGCCAAAGTGGAGAAAGTTAACTACCAAAAAGAGGAGGAAATAAAAAATGAATGTCCTTAGGCAGAAGTTATTGCAAAAGATGTAGACCTTTTCATAAGATGAGGTTACAAGGGAGACTTAGGTCAGGTTATTGTTTGTAATTTGAACTTCACACACTCTATAGGCTAACCTCCAGCCATTTAAAAAGCCATCACTACACCGATTGACTGAAAAATACTCATCACGGACTAATGCAAGGCTAAATCCCTTGAATTGACATTCCCATGTACTAAGTAAGACAAACTTAGTCATTTCTTACGAATCCATTGATTAATTTATCCACGATCTCTTCTCTCTATCTTTGTCACTCCCTCACTGATGAAGTGGCGGTAGTCCTTCAAGCGTACAAATTGGTTATTTACACACAGGCAGGTGATTTCCACATACGACACACTCAAACCATGTTAAATGCAATCCAACTGTCAGCATAAGGAAAGAGTAGTCCGACAATGCCCGTCCAAACTTTCATGAACAAAAGAGTAACAGTGCTGATAATAAGATCAAAACCAAAATTTCAGTAAGGATTTTCACTTTTCAAGAAGAAATTCCCATGCTTAAGATCAAGAAATTAAGCCAAACCAACAATTTTGAATAATTAATAGGTAATACCATCAATAAAAGTAAATTTCATACGTATGACTTCAAATAGAAAATGTCAACTCTAAAGCTAATATGAAATGGTTAGTTAGTTAGTTACCATTTTAGTACCGTACTCGATGGCTTGTTCGGTGTGGAAGGTACCATTCTTTCCGGTAATGCCTTGGCATATCACGCGCGTGTTCTTGTCCACGAACACCGCCGGACGATGCGACTGAACTGCTCCGTATCCCCGTCTCTGAAATGAAGAGCTGACAACAGAAGAGGATGATGGTTTCTCAACGACGACGGAGCCGATCAGTTTCGCTGCTACTCTTCGAGCCATGGCTTTTCTTCTTCTTCTTCCTCCCCACGCTACCTTTTTTCCTTCCAAATAATTGGAAGAGCCTCTTGTATTGAAAAGCAGGTGATGGGCGTATTTTTTGGGCTCGCGACCGAAGTCTTGGCCCATTCCGAGATGATTTTTCAACTTTATCAAGTTGTATTCTGGGGACGTCACCTATCTCTTTGGTTAAATTTAACGAAACCAAACCATCTTTTTATCTTTAAATCAAATCACATTATTTGGTTCATTTCCATTTAATTTATAAATTAAATCATATCTTCTACCTTATAAAAATTTATTTGCATAGCATGTAATTTCATATGAAAAGTTGAATTTACTTAATAATAATAATAATATAATAGAGGTCGATGAAGTTAATATTTATATAACTAAAAAAATTTAAATGCTTATTAAAAGCTGATTTTTTTTAATAAAAATAGTAAATAGTATAAATTTTGAGTTACACTATGTATATAATAACGGAACTCGATGTTAACTATAGGCCCTAGACCCGAGCTAAACTTTGAGGCCTACAAGACTAGCTCGATGAAATTTAACTCTTTAATTGACTAAGGATGAATCCTAACATTAGATTAGGTTTGACCAATACCCTTTTCCTACTCAACTTGGGGCTTATACACTTATTTGAGCTAATGGACCCCTATCCCTAAATTGAGCTAATCTTTACTTTAGGTCAGTATGTACAATAACTCAACTACTAATTTAAGCATTATATCTACCTTACCTTAGGTGGCCTCTTATCTTTGCAAACTCGAACTCTGAGATATTAACCTACCATAGCTTGATTGCACTTGAGTTTCCATTACTTTTATACAAATATTGTGCTAAAGTACTTCCCTAACAACTACTTGACACATGTTTCCCCATTTTTTTTGCCAATGTATTATTATTCCCTTTTTGTTTTTTGCCCTTTATGCCCTTTTTAGCATATCTTAGGTAGTTATCTAAATGTTTACCTCTTGTAATTTCATTATGCCCTTTGTTGTCTTAAGAGATTTACTATAACTAATCTCCTATCTTATAAGTAATGTATCTAATTTCTATTAAATGAATATTCCTTACTTGTGAGAATATTTCTTCAAGCTTATTTCTATATGTACTTATCTAATTCCCTTAAATAGCTAGAGATTAGTGTTGAGTAAACCTTAGTCCTTGGCTTGTACATTATATCAAGTCAAGGCCGAAGTCATGTTGAATCCTTTAGTGTATCATATCCATAAGGTTGCTTTACATAGCTACTGGTTCTTGTTCTACATCATCCTACTTTCTTTGTTATTGTAAATGACTAATAACCTATTATTGGTAAGCCTTAGTGATAACTTAACTTTTAAGCAATTCATATAATCTTGGTATTAAAGCTTGAGGATTCAACCAAAAGAGCTTTCATGAGTCTTGTTGCTTTATTACTCATTTCAAGGGTGTTGTTAGTTGTTTTATAGTGTTATGATGTTTTGGAGTAGTTCTGGGTTAGTGTTGTGCTTACGTTATGTGTTTGAAGTTGTTGTAGGTATATATTGTTTTGCTATTGTAAAACAGAGTAGTATTGTGTTACGGTCAAGGAGAGTAGTGCTTAAAGTGGGTATGTGATAAGGATATTGTATTTTTGGGTTCATGTTAGAGTTGGGACTTGTCTTTAGTTACTAAAGGCAATGTCTAACCATAGTATACATAGTCGAATCGAAGATGTAGAAAGTGATGCTCCTAGCTATGGCCGTTATGGTTAATAGACCTTACAAACTACGGATAAGCAAATACAAGACTTGATTGGCATGGTGGCTAACTTGGTTATCACCATTCAAAGGATGGTAAAAGCCCAACCTATTAGTAGTTTTCTTTAATATAACTGAGATGAAAAAGATCAACGAGTATTGTAAACTTTGTAAAGTTTTAGTTTAAACTCTAAATTAGACTTGGATGTTTTAGATAACTTTATGAGTCGATAAGGTTGAGCAAGATAAAAATTTCATTAAATTATAAATTTGAATATATTATAAGTAATAAAAAAAATCTAGAATTTGAATTGAAACCTTAATTATATATGAAAACTCTAAACTTTATGTACATGTAAATATTCGAGATTGAATTCGAATTTGAAAAAAAATCATAAAATTATAAATTTAAGTTTATAAAATGAATAAATTTACCTTAATAGTAATAAAACCCTAGTTGAATACAATTATTGATTAATACACGTAATCACGTGAAATTGTTAACAAATGTATTAAGATAACTCCTAAATATTATAAACATTACTGATAATAATATAGTTAATAAATTTAATAAAATTAATAAAATTTCAATATTATTTTATAGTTATTAAATTTATAATTTTATATTGTAGATACCCAATTTTTGCCTTCTTTTATTTTTTAAATAAGGTAAAGGATCCTAAATTAGGAAAAATGAAAAAAATAAGAAAAATAAGAAAAAAACCCCAAAAATAAGAAATTTAGAAAAATACAAAAAATAGAAGATTTAAGAAAAGAAAACAAATAATAAAGAAATTTAGAAAAAATAACAAAAAAAGAAAATTTAGAAAAATACAAAAAATAGAAGATTTAAGAAAAGAAAACAAATAATAAAGAAATTTAGAAAAAATAACAAAATAGAAAATTTAGAAAAATACAAAAAATAGAAGATTTAAGAAAAAAATAAATCTTTTAGTTAATTTAATAGAATATAATAAAATAAAGAGAAGATCATTGAACTTGGACTTAGATTTGAATCTAACCCAAGTTAACCTAGTTTAATGTACAATTTATTGCACATATGAATAAGAAAAAACCATCGGCTTAGTTGGGTAAATACTTGGACTTGATATTGTGTATGACTTAGAGATCTTAGGTTTAATTTATAAAACGTGCAAAATGCATTTTTTATTTTCTTTTCTCACTTCATCATCACGTCACGGGTCACATAATTACCACATCATTTACCAACTCATTTATAAGTGTGGAAAGCACACTCCTATACATACAGTTTGTATTTAGTATCACATATTATCTACATTCGCCTAACCTAAACATGAAAGCAAATTATATTATATTTTATATTCTTAACTCGATCATAATACTTATAAATAGGGGCTTACTTTTCATTTTCAAGACACAATAAAGCTTCCAAACACTTTAAAAAAATAAAAATCAAAGCTTCCTTTCTTTACACAGTTCCTCTCTCTAGCATGTTTCCTCTCTCTCTCTATAGAATAGCATCTCCTACAGTGTTTTTCGACAAAAACCACCACTACCAACGAATTCCTCACACCTAAGAACCTCATATTCGATACTCCAAATCTGATTTTCCGAGCTGATCAAAACCAACCTGAGCCGATTAGAGCTGATCGAAGCCAACCTAGGTCGACTGAATAGCCCCAACTTGAGCCAAAGCCAAGTCGAGTTGATTCGGTTTGTTGCCTCTTTTTTTCTTACATTAAATTTTATTTATTTATTTGTAAATATAATAATAAATGCGAAAAAATTAAAAAATAAAAAAAAAGGGGGGAAGGGAAAAAAAAAGAAAAAAAGAAAGGAAGAAATGAAAAAAAAAAGAGAAAAAAAAAAGAAAATCCATTTTTTTTATAGAAATAAAATAAGTAAGTAATAGATAAATAAATAATTCACTTAGAAAAAAAATTAATTTTTTAATAAATAAAATAAATAAACCCTTTTTTCAAAATTATGATCCTACTCAGAATTTCAAAAAACAAATATCGATTAGGTGTCTTTAGAATAATTTCCTTAAATAAATCGAATCGGATAAAAATGTAAACTCAACTTTTTTTTTATAAAAAAGTTAAAATAAACCAACCTGCTAATATTTTTAAAATGAACTACGAAAGTTTGATCTCGAATAGTGAGTACATGAGCACTTGTACACGCGGAGTGACTTAAAATATGTATTTTTTTTTTCTCTTTTTCCATCTTCTATAAATAATTGATTGCTTTCTTTTTATTTTTTAGAATTAAAATGTCGATAGATTTTATTATAAAGGTATATTGAAAGGTAAATTTAAATTCGAAAAGATTAAAAGTGGTACCCATTTAGGGTTTACAAAATTAGCCTCTGGATCCAGATATTTGGTTTTTAAAAATCATTTTAACAAAATCAGTTTTATCGAAAGATTAATAGTTAAATTATAATCAATTTACCAAATTAGTTATAATTTAACTCTTTTTCCTAACTACAGTCAGGTGGTGACTCTAAACAATTTTTAAACTAAAAAACCGGTTTTCTTTAAACTTTAATCGATGGTTAGTATAAAATGGGTAAGGTTTAATATTGATTGATTTGAAGAAAACTAATTTATAAAAATTGAGAGGAAAAAAACCTGGCTCAACATATATTTAGAAATTTCTAATTTTTCTTATTCCTCTTTTCTCTTTCTTTTTCCTTTTCTTTTTCTTCCCTAATTTTTTCCCCCTACCATGTTAAGTTCTAGAATTATGTTCGGTGGACACATAAGTAGTGTGCATTTGCCATGTGATAATTATGGATGTAAAACAAAAGATTTAGATAAGCACTTGTCAAATCATTTAATGACCTTGTCTTGCCTTTTTCTTTTACTTTTCTTTTGCTATTTTATTTTTCTTCTATTCCCTTTCATGGTTCATGTCTACTAGAGAAAACACACATATCTTCATCTTTTTTTTTTTTCTTTCTTTACCTTTACATCAAAATACAAAGACAAACCCTTTACATATTTTTTTCACTTTGGACTTTCCAATTACTTATTTCAACACTCAAGAGGAAGAAGAAGCTTTCTAATTCACTACTCATCAAATTACTAAGAGAAAAAGATAAGTAGTATGTATATTATATTTATTTTGTAATAATCATTTAGATATATTCTTTCATGCACATGTATTATGTAGAATCTCATATGTACTATCGGAGTATATAGTGAATTTATAGGTATTCCATTATTTTTGCAAAGAAAAATCTATGTACATGTATTCATATATGTATGGATACTTAGGTATATTCATGTGCACATATATGTTATATTTGATTATATAAGTATGTAGTATAAAAGGATTTGAGTATTGGTATATATGCGTGTATAATAGTATGTACACTATATATTTTCATTATAAATGAATGTGTATAAATATGTGGTTGAATATATATATATATATATAAAGTACAAAAATCCTAGTACAATATATGTATAGGTGTCATATATGTATGTATATTCATATAGAGCATATAGTATATTTAAGGTTATATTATTTAATAACATAAGTATGTATGTATAAATAAGTGAGGGAAAATAATTACATAAGTATATAAATACATATAAAAATACATATATTAGTGGTATATTATGTATAAGTATACGAGTATATTTAAATAGTATATGTATAATATGCTATAATACTAAATTAATAGATAAAGTAAGATAATATATATATATATGTAATTATGTATGCCATGAGTTTAAAAGAAAAAGCAAAATGATTAATTTGAAAATTTTGATAAAATATAATAATATAAATATTAAGTAAAATACGAAATAGGAAAAATTTGAAAAATATACAAATTTATGAAAATGATACATGACACTTTCTCATGTTGCTGCGTTAGTATTTAATAAAATATAATTAAATTCGTAATAATAATAATAATAATAATAATAATAATAATAATAATAATAATAATAATAATAATAATAATAATAATAATAATAATAATAATACGTATTTATTTCATTTTTTATAATAACAATAACAATAACAATGACAATATTGTTATTGTTATTGTTATTATAAAAAATGAAATAAATAAGTATTAATTATTATTATTATTATAAAAATGAAATAAATAAGTATTAATTATTATTATTATAAAATTATTAAAATAGCAAAAAATGAAATAAATAAGTATTAAACCTTAAAAATAGCAAAATATATAACCTTTGATAAAATAAACTTAAAAATAAGAAAATTACAAAATATAAAATTTAAATATTTATTAAATCATAAATATGTAAAGAAAAACTTAAAATAGTAATTTATAATTAATTAAGTCAAAATAATAAAAATTCACACTATTTTTACACCATAATGAAAAATATAAGTTACATTGTTCAAAATGGACCCCGTTATGAGAAAATATATTCAAAAATGATTAAAAAAAACTATAAGTTTATAAAAATAGGAACTAAATTGAAAAAGTTATACACAATTAACAAAAAAGCTCTAATAAAAAATTTCATATGAATGGATAGCTAATTTAGGTAGTTAGTACTAAATATATTAATAATTTAGTTAGTTAACTCAAACATTAATTACTTTTCTTATTTCCTAAATGTTAAGTAATCATGAGATCGAGACTGATCTACCAATAGATTATTACGATGCCTAACATCAACCATGACTGAGTGAATACTTCTAATGATTCTATATGTGTTTGTTTGTGTAGTTAGCAAATATTAAATGATATTAATAATTGGATGTTGTATAAGGGTTGGGTTATGTATGTGTATAATACTATTTATCAAATGTGAAATTACTTTAAAGTATGTTAATGTATTATTGTTGCATAGTGAATTCAATAGGAATTTATCTATTTGTGATTCTGATTGATCATATAATAATTGGACTTAATGATATCGGACTTGAACTAACTAAATTGAAACATACATAATCATGCATTGCATAACTAATTCCAACCATCATATTACACAGAGGTAACGAGATGCCGTACGAGAGTTGATAATAAATTCTAATTATATTGTCTTAGTATGGTGCACACGTATAATATGACCTTACATTGGCTTATAGGATTATCAGGCATTAGAGGCACCAATTTCCTGGCTATGGGTTGAGTTCAGAGGCCTCTATTTAGGGGTGAGTATGGACTACGAGAACCCACTCACAATCATATTTCAAACTAGTTTTAACTAAATCGGAAAATGGAAATGTCATTTATTTTTTAATACAAAACATGGAGTTTCGTAGTTGTAATAGTTTAAGTATGATACCCGAATATAATTTGTGCAGTATATACTCCAACCCTAACTTAAGAAGATATTGAATTTGAGTTGTATGTAATACTTGGTTACCTGCATGTATTTGTATGGCATTCTTTGTGTACATGCATTTATATATTTGAAATTAACTGTTGAATAACTTGTTTATTGTATGGTTGAGGGATATCTCATTAAGTTATTTAGCTTACATCTTTATAGATTATTTGATAGAACTAGGCCAAAGACAGATAAGGCTGGCTGTTGGGATGGGTTCGATCTTACCGAAGGAACGAAAAATATAGTAGGTTTAGTAAAGGTTTTAATGAATTTGTGAGCCACTTAACTGGATATGATGCATCGGTTAGATTCTATATGGACTTAAGACTTGTCGGATGTGACGCACTGGTCCGAGTGATAGGGTTACTCGTTACAATCCTTACTAAAGGGATTGATAAGAGTTGGTAAGGGAGATACCTTTCTAAGAGAAAAGACTAAAAAGGGGTATTTCATTAATCTTCTGTATATATCCTTAGTATTGTTACAAATGTTGCTATTTATAGTACGTTCTAAACCTTAATGGTAAAACTATAAATAATATATAAGGCCTTAAACCCTAAAGAATTAAGCCCATAAATAAAATAAAGACAAATATGTATAAAAATATAAAATTATGTGTTTTATAGGGACAAGTCGGCATGTGATCATTCGGCATGCCTTAGAAGTAGTTTTATAGTGCTTGGCCGAGACACCAGAGATGTCAGCCCATCATTGTCAAATTCTGAAGTTAGTCAGCAATAATCTCTCTGGATTGTGTCAAGTGAATCCAACTCTTGGAAACATGATATCTCGGCTTATCGACAAGCATGATGTTGAGTAAGTAATTGGTCAGGCATGGGTGAGATTGGTTGTTGTCTTAGCCTTTTACTTTTCGGTACTTTATCTGCGAAAAATAGGTCATTCGGCTTGGTAGGTATAATGAGTTAGGAAGTAGATGAGCTCGGCCTTAGTAGTTAGGTTGGGTTAATACCCCAAAGCTTATCATTCTCTCTCCCTTAGAGAAGTTTTGACTTGAAACTTAGTAATTAGTGGCTTTAAACCTTACCAAGATCATATACCATCTTGCAATAACCAGAGAGAGTGATATAGAGATAGTTTGGGTCTATGATCAGTGTTGGCTTCATCCTCGGCTCCTTCTACTCGTCATGAATCCAATCAACCACATCTTGGTAGTCTTAACAACTATCAAGTATGGAAAGAAACATGATCTTTGGGTCATACAAAAGATTATGGGTGCATGGTTCTGGTGTCGATAGGAAGATGGCTTGTCAGTCATAAGTACTTCTAATTCTTCAAGCTTAGCTAGCTCGAATCTCACATTCTCCTCATTTTTTGAAATTAATATTCCTTCTACTTCCTTGCAAATCAATTCTTCTTCTTCCTTCCACTTGGGGTCATGCTCATCGTTTTGGATGGTTGACAATGGGGGTATGTCGGGAATATGGGGGTTTAACTCTAACTTGGCCTGGTCCTCTTCCTCTCTATTACTTGCTTCTTTAGTAACCTCTACCTCCTTAACTCCTCCTTCAATACTCTCTAATTTGGCATTCCTTCATTGTCTTATTTTATCCTTGAACACTTCAAGCTATCTCTCAATCTCCTTCAACTAATCTTGCACTTCTGAGAGGTTGGCTTCATAGGTAGGTTTTCTCTCATACAATTTGTCATGATGATCTCGAGGTACGAATCTTCTTCGCATCGAATGTCTTATCTCGTCCTATGTAATAATCTTAATGTTTCCTCTATCAAGTTTTTTATTTATCATTTTTTTCTACCAAGTAGCTATAAAGCTAATCATCGAATTCTTTATAGTATAGACTCTCTTATACTCAGGGTAAGAATAATTTTCAAAAATCTGATTAACTCGAAATTTCCAATTCAAATATTCTTCCAAAGTTCCATATCCATCAAATTTTGGAATTTGTGACATCATGTCTTCATAATAATATTCATAATCGTATTCGGCTTCATATGCCATGTTGATATTTAATTCAATAATGGTACTTAAGCTTATGAGAGAGAGAGAGTTTCTCGGTAGCTAATGGACAGCAATATAGCCAAAGAGGTACAACAATATAGCCAAACAGGTACTATTGCTTAAATTGCAATTATTAACAACTTGATAATAGTTAGCTTGGTATGTACTTTAATTTGGTAGCTCAGACTCTTTCATTCAATCAAGCTCGATACGTCACAAGAGCTTAACAACTTGAGTACAGCTCAGCAAGTGTTTGAACAAGACAGTCCAGTTTGGAAATCAGTCTTGCTATAAGAATTACTTGGTTCGGCAAAATAAGTAATATGGCACAACTTTAATTCAACATTTCAGCTCGCAAGCTCGGCAAAATTCAAATTTGGCACAACAACTATTCTTATCAAATTAACTCAAACATACATAATCTCACTAGACACTTGGTCTTTTCAATTCGGCAAACACAATAGTACTTTCTCAGCTACTATCACAATACTAAAACATGATAGCACATTAAATAGCTTGAAGAAGTGACATATCAGTAAACAACTTAGATTGGAATTCCCAACCTTTTCTTTAATATATATATTTAATTTGGGGCTTATGATGTAAAGGAATTGCAATCCAAATTTTCACTAACCCACCTGAAGGAAATTTAATTGAAACTAAAACTAATACCCAGTAAACAAATCTTCCATATCCTAAACAAACCCAATAAGTAAGCACTTCCTCAAACATAAATTAGAATAGATACAATGCCTAAAACTTTTGATCCTATCTGGAACTTTGAGTTGTGATACTAAGATGATATAGACCAGGCTAAGGACAAACAAGGCTGACCGTAGGGGTAGGTTCAATCTTGCTAAAGGAACGAAAAATAGAGTGGGTTTAATGAGGATTTTAGTGAATCCGTGAGCCACCTAACTGGATATGATGTACCAGTTAAATTTTACTTGAACCTAAGATTTGCCGGATGTGATACAGCGATCCGAGCGATAGAGTTGCTCGTTACAATCCTTGTTAAAGGGATTTATAAGAGCTGGTAAGGGAGAGACCTTTCCAAGAGAAAAGACTCAAAAGGGGTATTTCATTAATTTTTTGTATATATTCTTCGTATTGTTATAAATGTTGCTATTTATAGTATATCCTGAACTCTAGCGGTAAAACTGTAAATAATGTACAAGGCTTTAAACCTTAAAGAATTGGGCCCATAAATAAAATAAAGACAAATATGTATAAAAATATAAAACTATGAGTTTTATAGGGAGAAGTCGGCATGTGGTTATTTAGCATGCCTTGGAAGTAGTCTTGTAGTACTTGGCTAAGACATTAGAGATGTCGGCCCATAATTACTAAGTTCTAAAGTTAGTCGGCAATAGTCTCTCTAGGCTGTACCAAGTAAATCTAACTTTAAAAAACGTGATATCCTGGCCTATTGGCAAGCATGATGCTGAGTAAGTAATTGGTCAAGCATGGGTCAGGATAAGTTATTGTCTTGGCCTTCTGCTTCTCAGTACTCTATTTGCGAGAAATAAGTCATTTAACTTAGTAGGCAGAATGAGTCAGCAAGTAGATGATCTCGGCCTTGGCAGTCGGGTTGGGTCGGTACCTCAAAGCCTATCATTACTTATGTAGGAGGACTTTTTTGTTATTCCGAGTCGCAGGATGTTCGAGGTTAATAGATCACCTTTTGGATGGTGTAATATGAGTTGGGAGATAAGAGTGTAATTCAATTATTGTAGCAAGATCTTGGAAACTTCTGATGTGATATTATGTATTATTAGTTTACCTTCTAGCATGTTAAAGACTTAGTATATGTAATATATATATTTGATAGTTATAGTTTGATATTCATGTGATTATAACTATGTTGTGATATTACTTGCACCTACATAACTCTTGGGTTATTAGTTGTAATAGTAGCCTTATATGTTGTATGAAGGGTTATCGATTGGAAGAGCAACCAATCTATAGTCTTTTATATGATATACAATGCTTGCTACAATTAGGCCATTCCTCAGGTTGTGATAAGTATAAGGAGCTGGAGTCTAAGTTAATGATGCATTAGATGCTCCTCCAGCTTTGCATGAGCGAGTTCAAAGAAGAGCTTAACAAAGGATGGAGTTGGATGATGCTATTGAAGAAGAAGTGAAAGAGGAGGATAATAATTTTTATGAGTTTAAAGAAATAAGAGCCTAAGCTCTTAGAAGGATAGATAAGTTAAAGTTTGGATACCAAACTTCTCTAGAACTAGCAATGTTGACGAGTTTTAATTGGGAAGAGAAGGTTGAGAAGATTTTTAAATGTTGCAATTATGAGGCGTTGTCAAAGTGAGATTGGCTACCTTAGAGCTCATAGGTTATGTGCCCATGGTGGAAAAGGCTCTAAACAACTCATTGGAGATATGGTCGATGTGAAGTGAGGACTTAAACAAAAATGAAGCACATGATGCAAAGAAGATTTATCCTGAAGTATTATAAGCAAGATACTTTTTAGAAGCTCTAACAGGGAGTATAGAACATCAGTGAATATATACGAGTACTTTAGATGCTTATGATGAGATGTGATGTGGATGAAACCGAGGTTAAAACCATTGTAAGATTCATTTCTATCTTATGGTATGATATTAAAATGTTGTAGAAGTTCAGTTGCTTAGATCTTTGGAAGAGACGATTAAAGTTGCATGAAGGGTAAAAAGATAAAGGTGAAGCTAGCTAATACAAGTCCATCTATCCCGTCTTGCTTCACAAGACCGACCTAGTCCTTTTAGTTGACTTAGTTTCAGTTGACCTAATTATAGTGGAGCATAGAACAAGTTGATGATAGCAGAGAGAAAGATAAGGCCATTAAGCCCAAGTTACAGAAGGATGCTGGACAAAGCTCAATTGCCAGATCCGAGAAATCAAGTGTTTCAAATGTCTTAGTTTTAGACAAGTGGCTAATCAATGTCTAACTTCATAGAACCGCCAGGTCATTGTTTAACTTTATGTTGAGCTGTAACTAGCCTACTTAAGATTAGTTCTTAGCTAATTCATTAGCCTTGGCAGTTTATGGGCCAATTCATAGGTTTATGAATCGAATCCAAAAGAATTTTTTTTCTAGAGATTGAAATATATATATTTACACATAAAATATATACATTATATTATATACATATTATATATATATTAATATTTACAATATATACAACATATATAATATGTTAATATATATAAAGATATAATATGTATAATAGATATGCTAATATGTTAACGTGTATAATATACTTTATATGTTAATGTTTAAAGTATGTATAATATGTATAAAAATGTATGTGAATATAATATATATAAAATATAATATAAATGTAAATTGAAAAAAAGAAGAAGAATTGGATTAAGTCCATCCATTTAGGCAGGTTATGAAGCTTGAATAGTTTAGACTCGTCTTAGGAAGCTTGAATCACTTAGACCCGTATGAACTAATGGGTCTTCGGCCGGTTCATTAAACTAATAGGCTAGTTTTATGCCAGTTTATGATTCGAAACCAACCTTTCCCTTAGTCTATTATGGAAGAGGAGGCTTATTTTGAAGTGGAGTGTATTAGTGAAGGGGAGGAGATTAAAGAGGTTGTGTTGGTGGATAGGTATCAAGATGAACTCGAGGCCATTGTTCGACCTAAATAGGGTTAGTAGTTTAGCATGGTCATTGGAAGAGTGTCGAGCACCTAAGCATCCAAAGAGAATGAACAAAGAGAGAATCTCTTGTCAAGTTAACTTGCATACAATAATTATTGATGGAGGCAATTGCACCAATGTTATAGTTCAAAACTTAGTGGAAACCCTGAAGTTAACAATTACACTCGATCCTTAACCTTACAAAATTCATTGGTTGCATGAGAAGGGAGGCTTGAATGTGACTACGTAGGTGTGTATTTTAAATTGAATTGAAGAAAGGGGTAAGGACAAGGTGATCCATCATGTCCTTTTAATGTATGCTTTATACATTCTCTTGGGTTGACATTGGCTCTTCAACTTAAAGGTGACATGTGATGGGTATAAGAATACATACACCTTTTAAAAAAGATGATAGGAAAGTGATAATACCACTTATAAGCCCCAAAGAAGTCCAAGAAGCTTAAGCTCATATATCTTAAGCTGGTAAGAAGAAGTCCTTGGAGTTGTCCCTTGTTGAGCTTGGTGAAGTCACCATATCGGATGGTCCTATGTTCTTACTAATGAAAAGTCTTGCTCATGGAATTAAGGGAGGTCGGAACATTGCTACTCGACAATCAGGAGTAACTTAAGGAATTTATGGATGTGCTTCCAAATGAATTGTCAAAGGGACTACCTCTAATGTGGAGAATTACGTATTGTGTTAAAGTCCAATCAAGAGCTGCCCTACCAAATCGACTAGTTTATAGGCTTAATTTAAAGTAGGCTATTGAGTTGAAGAAGCAAGTTAGAAGCTCATTGATAAAGGATACATGTAAGAAAGTATGAGCCCTGTTGTCGAGCCTACCATGCTAGTTCCCAAGAAGGACAGATCATGCTAGAGCCATCAACAAGATCATTGTCAAGTGTAAGTATCCTATACCTCTATTAGATGACATACTTGGCAAACTCTATGGTGCATGAATCTTTTCAAAGGTTAACTTAAAGAGTAGATACCATCAAATCCACATAAGGCTTAGTGATGAATGGAAAATAACGTTTAAGGCAAAAAAAACCTCTATGAATGGTTGGTCATAATATTTGACTTCATTAATGCACTAAGCACCTTTATGAGACTTATGAACTGTGTATTGAGGTCATTGATCGGTAAATGTGTAATGGTCTATTTTGATGACATCCCGGCATACAATGTTGACCTTCAATCCTACGTTGATCACTTAAGAACAATATTTGATATCCTTTGAGCCGAGAAATTGTATGGGAATCTAAAGAAGTGTACGTTCGATTAGAAGGAAGTAGTGTTTCTCGGATATGTAGTATTAAATAGAGGTATCCGAGTTGATGAAGAGTGTGCACCTCTAGGGTTGAACATACGAAGAGGCACTATAACGAAGCAAGCGAAAAACAATGGAAAAGGTTAGCAAAGTTCGGGCAACTATCAAATGGATATGATGCACCATTCGATCTTACGCGGCCTACAATCCGCCGAATATGATACATCAGTTCGAATTGAAGGGTTACTCGCCACTATTCCTTATTAAAGAGAATAGATAAGAGTTGAATGATAGTGAAAATACTAAGGTTGCTCAAATGAATAATTCAGTATTGAAGAGATGATTGTTGTCCGCATACAAAAAAGTGGGGATTTATATACCCATTCACTAGGTTTACTTTACATATATGAAAAGACAAAAGAGTAATCTACAACTAGGTTATATAAGATATACTAAAAAGGGTAAAAGAGACAAAAAATATTCAGTGTGAAAAAGAATGAATCATTCTAGAATACTGTATCAGAAGATACGTATTGCTTAGTATTTGGATAGGAGAAATATAGTATAAGGTAAGCAGAAACAGAGTAACGCTAATAGTTAGGGGCCAACCTGTTGGGGACCAATTAGTTCTTCTAAAGAGAAGTCAGCTTGATTCTGGGTCAGATGCTTGTGGTCAGATTGAGAGCTCACCTTGGCTACTCTTAGGCTATCTCCTAGGATAAAGCATTACTACTGAATAGGGGCGGATCTAATGCATCTAAGGATCTGATAGTCATGTTAGCAGGAGATCAACTTAGGATAGGAATCTCCATCTTATCTATAGCCTAGAGCTAATATCCTCCGAGTGAGTTCTTAGAGTCCTCAAGCTTGGCTGCATGTGATCGGTTCGAGGGGTTGATTCTTATGATTTCCTTGGGGGTCAGAAAGATTTATCCTCAAATCTGGAGCAGTTTCTGCTCTTTCTTTTAGGGCGCTTTTAGGGTCTTCTTCTGTTGGTTGGTAAGGGATTAGATTGGATACATTAAAGCTGAAAGAAACTGCATAGTCATCGAGTAACTCGATTTGGTAAGCGTTGCAGTTGATTTTCTTTAAGACCTTAAACGAGCCATCAG
This sequence comes from Lumnitzera racemosa, assembly GCA_024138005.1. NCBI lineage: Eukaryota > Viridiplantae > Streptophyta > Magnoliopsida > Myrtales > Combretaceae > Lumnitzera > Lumnitzera racemosa. The sequence continues at coordinate 73,546,322 of JAMXBC010000003.1, forward strand.
CTCGAGGAGATAGCTTGTTCTGTCTCAAGTGTGGGAATCGTTCTCAACTGAGATGTATCCATGCCAAGTCTCTTGGGTGGAAAGAAATAGTTCGGTAGCCTCGGTTACTAGTTTCTTACTATCTTTGGTTGAACCTAGCAATCTTCCCGATTACATACTAGTGTAGCTCATGCAATTACGAAGCTTAATAAACTCCAGATTGACTCTCTTCAATAGCTGTTGAGGTGCCAATCATATCTAAACGAATAGCGGGGTTAAGGCCATAGACGACCTTGAATGGGGTCTTCCCAGTAGTGCTATATGGACAATTCGGTTGTATGCAAACTCCATAATCGGGAGGCAGAAATCCCAATCCCTCAAGTTCTTTCCCACTATAGCTCTAAGTAGATTACCTAGCGTCTTGTTTACTACTTCAGTTTGGCCATCAGTCTAAAGGTGACTACTGGAGCTGAATATAAGTTTAGTTTCAAGTCTTCTCTAAAGAGTCTTCCAAAAATAACTCAAAAATTTTCTGTCTTGATCTGAGACAATAGTCTTTGGTACTTTATGTAGTTGGATAACCTCCTACAAAAACAAATCAGTAATATATAGAGTATCGTCAGTTCAATGGCACAGAATGAAGTGTGCTATCTTGCTAAAGCGGTCCACTATAACAAAAATAGAATTTTTCTCTCTAGATGTCTAGGGCAACCCTAGGACAAAGTTCATGTTGAGGTAGGCCCAAGGTAAGGTTGGTATAAGTTATGGCATGTACTCTCCTTAGGGTTCTCTCTTCCCTTTAATACGCTTGCAAGCTTCATAACTATTAACTACTTTATAGACATCCTTGGCCAAACCTAGCCAGTAAAAGTTCTCCTTTAACAGGTTAGCGGTCGTGGTTTCCCCGAAGTGACCCGATAATCCTTCGCTATGGGCTTCCCTAATCAGTAGCTCACGTGTAGAGCAGTTTGGAACGCATAGCCTGTGGTCCTTGAACATATAACTGTTCTTAAGATAATATCTTTCAACAACTACCTCTTCATGGCATTGTTTGACAACTGGACCGAAGTAAGGGTTAGCAACATACTATTTAGTGATAAGTGAGAATCTCAATAATTTTGTTTGCAAACTGGTCAGCAAAGTTTGTTGTCATAATAGAGCGTTGGTGACCAAATTTGCGCTTCCCTTCTTATGTTGAATGATGTATGAAAACCCGTCCATAAACTCTAACCACTTAGCCTATCTCTTTAAGAGTTTATTCTAACTCCTAAGATGCTTCAATAAATTGTAGTCAGTATAAATAGCAAAGTCTTGTGGTAGCAAATAATGTTGCTAAGCAGTAAGGGCTCGAAAAAGGGAGTATAACTCTTTCTCACATACAGAATAGTTTAGGGCTGGGCCACTCAGTTTCTCATTGTAGTAGGTGATGGGTCGTTGCTCTTGCATTAGGACAGCACCAATTCCAACTCCTGACGCATTACATTCTAATTCGAAGGGTTTATCGAAATTTGGTAGTGACAAGACAAGTGTTGAGGTGAGTTTTTCCTTAATCTCTTTAAAGTTCTGTTCAGCTCGATCGTTCGACCTGAACCCTTTACTCTTCTTTGTCAACTCGGTCAATGGTGTGGCTATTGTATTGAAGTCTTTAATAAATCTCTTGTAGAAGGAAGCTAGGCCATAAAAACTTCAAACCTCAGTAACATTCTTTGACATTGTCTATTCCATAACAGCTTGGGTCTTTTCCTCATCTGCTTGAATTCCTTTCACTGATACTACAAACTCTAGTAGTATCATTTCTCTTTGGTAGAACATATACTTCTTTACATTTCCATACAACTTCTCAGTTTGCAAAATCTAAATACTTAGTGAAAATGTTGAACATGGACGTTCAGGTTGGTACTGTATACCGATATATCATTAAAGTACATGACCACACATCTTCCAATTAGGGGTTGCATTACATGGTTCATTAATCTCATGAACATACTTGGTGCATTGGTGAGTCCAAATGGCATAACTAACTATTTGTAGAGTCCGTGCCTAGTCTTAAAGGAAGTCTTCCATTCATCGTCCAGCTTCATGCAAATTTGGTGGTAACCATTTTGTAGATCAATCTTCAAAAATATTTTGGCACCATGAAGCTCATCTAACATATCATCGAGCTTTGGTATTGGGTATCTATACTTGATAGTAATTCTATTGATTGCTCGATTATTGATGCATACACGCCATGAACCTTCTTTCTTCGAAACAAATAGAGCTGGTACAGTACAAGGGCTTATGCTCTCCCTCACATATCCTCGCTCTGAGTTCATCCACTTATCTTTTCAACTTGGTAACCTATACAGGGTTTATCCTGTATACAGGTTGGTTCGGTAAGGCGATGCTTGGCTATAGATTGATATAGTGCTCCATGCTTCGGACTGGCAGTAATTCTTTTGAAAATAGGTTGAAAACTCATTTAGCAAACTTCGGATCTCTTCTGGGACATCTTGTAATTCCCTCATCTCTAACAATTTCCTAACCAACAGGAACATGGGTTCATTAACCTTCTCAGCAGATTGGAGCTCCCTATGGCTTATCACCAAGGATTTCTTCTTATTAGCTCAGGTGAGTTGGTTATGGGTTTCATTTACTTGGGATGGGGTTAGAGGTTGCAACACAATCTTCCTTCTATCCTTAACAAAGGCATAGGTATTCTTATACCCATCGTATGTAATACATCGGTTAAACAACTAAGGTTGTCTAAGCGGTAGATGTGAAGCTCCCATAGAGACAACATTGCATATTAGTTTATCTGTATACACATTCCTAACGCTGAACAGCATGGCCACTTGTTCAGTCACGTGCAAAGCTCCCTTATCATGAAGCCAATACAGCTTGTAAGGTCAGGGAAGCTTTGAGGTCAGCAGATCTAACCTCTGCACAAAGGATTACGCAACCACATTAGTGTAACTTCCTCCATCTACTATAATTGTACATAATTAACCTTTGACGGTACACTTGGTATGGAACAGATTCTCCCTTTGGTCTTGTTTAGGGTTTGGTAAGGAACTCAGTATTCATTTCAAGACTAGAGTCATCACTTCTCCCTCGTCAGCATAAACATAAGTCTCCTCTTCATCTTTATCCTTGGGCTTTGCAACATCTTCTTTTTCAGGCTCGCTCTCGTTGGTGCTATTCACTACATCTCCTTAGAGCACCATGATGCGTTGGTTTGGATACTTAGTGGCCATATGTTCGAAGCCCAAGCATTTAAAGCAGTTTACCTCATTGGTCTTCCATTCGGAGGTCTACCCTTTCTCATATACTTTCGGGGTTATCTTAACCTTAGCTTGACCTGGATGACCAACTCGGCCTTGCTGGTTTCCTTAGCTGTTGTTAAGTCGGTTATTCCTATCCTCGGCCTTGTATGTCCTCCTCGGCTTGGCTTGAACAAGTTGGCGCGGTACTAAGGCTTACAAGAATGTTAGCTCAAGTTGGTTCGAAATACTCCTCCTTTGCCTTTCGACCTTCTATGCTATCTTAATGGCCTTTTCCAAATTATAAAACCTCTGTACTCTTACGATATTGTGAGTCTCATACTTCAGCCCATAAATGAACCTCGACACAGTGGAGGCCTCGGTTCTTCCACGTTAGCTCGGATCATTAACATTTGTAACTCTCTCACGTAGTCATCAATAGATTAAGGAAGCTCTTGCAACTTTGCAAATGTATCTTGCAGGTAGGTCTTAGGCACAAATTTGCCTTTTAACAACCTTTTCGTCTCAACCTAGGTTCTAGTACCTCGTCTTTCATCTCTTGCTCTGGCTGCATTCAAATTCTTCCACCACATGGTGGCATACCCAGTAAACTCCAATGCAGTAAGTTGGACTTTGACCGCATTCTCATACCTATAACATTTAAATACTTTCTCAACCTTCTTTTCCCATTCCAAGTATTCATTTGCACGTTCACTTCCACTAAAGGACGGGATTTGCACCTTAACATTGTTTAACCTTCGAGGGACTAAGTATAAGCCTTACAACTAACCATTCGAGGTTTCGATCAGTTGAACGACTCAATCAAGCCTAAATTATAAAGTAAAGCTAGAAATATTAGGAAAATGATCCTGTAAGTTTAAATTTAAGAAAATAAGTAATAAAATAAAAGATTATAAAAATTCCAAATTTTAAGTATATAACTCATTATTCATCGAAAATGCGTAACATACATTTCGATAATTAACGAATCGCTCGAGATAAATTATATGTATACTAAAAATTATAAAATAACCTAAATAATATTTAGGAATATTTATTTGTATTGTAAGCCCTAAAGCTCAGTCAAGTGACCGTAGGATTGAATTTAGAATACAAGGTTTAGGGTGATCGGTTAAAGGATCCGATCAAAACTAAATTATAAATTATTGAGAGAAATATTAGTAAAAATGACTCCGTAAACTTGAATTTAATAAAATAAGTAATAAAATAGGAGACTATGAAATTTTCCAATTTTAAGCATAATAATTGCTAATTATCGAAAAGGCGAAAAGTGTAATCTAATAAGTAATAAATTACTAAAGATAGATTATATGTATACTAAAAATTTTAGAATGACCAAAATAATAATTAAGAATGTTCACATGTATCTCACATATATTTACGTATAGATAAAAATACAAGAAATTACCTAAATTGGCCAAAAACTAAATAAATAATTAAAGAAAATTATAAATTAATTATGGAAAAAATAAAAAAAATCAAAAGAGGCTAGAATAATCCAAATCGGTCATGTCAAGTCAGGATCTACAAAAGAAAAATTAACCAATTAAAATTAGATAACACAAAAGCCAAAAATCAAGGAAATTGGGCAAAGTCATGTCTAATTAATGCACAATAATTACAAAAATTGTCTATAAAAAGGGGAAAAATTTCCAGAACTCATGTGGACAGTTTAACATTAGAGAAAAATAGGAAACCTAAAAAAAAATCGAGAGAAAATCCAGAAAAAAAGGAAACTGTGCAGATTTGAGTAGTGAGATAAACCCACACATAACCACCACCTGGGATCGAGCTACTACCACCACACCACTCTAGCCCCACCGTCTAGGCCGGCCAACAGCCTTGGACCGAGTTTGAACGGCCAGAAAGCTTTGAACCGGTTAGTCCCTTAAATTTTCCAATTTTGAATAATTTTGTAAAATTAGTTATTTTGCTCCGAAAATTATGAAACTTGTTATTCTGAGGTTCTATTGTATGTAGATTTAAGGAAAAATAGTAATTTAGTTTAATTACGTCTGAAAATATAGGGTTCTTAATAAATTATTCAAAACCGAGCATAATTAGAACAGAAAATAAATAGGCTTAGGAGTGTAGTTTGGAGCTCAATTTTTTTTGTAGGATGCTCATGTGATATAGAACAGTGCTATGAGGCCATTTTTTTAAAATTAATTTTTGAAATTCTTAAGTTAATTTTTAGCCCTAAAATGATGAAAAAATTAGGTGATTTGGGTTTAATTAGGTGACTAAGATATTAATTATTGATTTAGATAGTAATTAGATGTTTAGGGATATTAATCTCTGATGTGGAACCCTAATCCTAGCCTTTAGAATATTAAGTATGGTTAATTTAAGAAATTAGGTAGTTAATGTAAGAAATTAATAATATGCGAAATTGAAAATTAATAAATCTAAAAAAAATTAGGGTTATTTAGATAATATTATAATAGAAATCAGAAAAATAATAAATCTGAAATAACATTTAGTTTTAAGTAAATGTCTCAAAATGTAAGATTTTCTCACATCGGGGATAAATTCGATACCTCAATTAGGAATAACGTATACCGAATAGTTTAGAATATTGAATTAAGACCCAATAGGATATTTGAATACTCAAACTTAATGTGATTAATTTCACATTAGGATTCGAGTATGTTTAGGACTTAGAAATCGAACTAAAGCCTAATTTAGAAATTTATGCGGAAACCGAACTTGAACTTAACCCCAAACCTAGAATAATTGTAAAAGACTTAAGATCTAGATAATTAGGTATATTAAATCCTAAACAAAACATAACAATAAGCGTTATAGGTTAAAATGAATCTATAATCGTTATATGAAAAACTGAAACCACGTTTGTGTTGTAGGGATGATCAGCGATGGCTTGAGTAAGTCGGACCTCGAGTGAGTAAGTGAGGAGTTGAGGTAAGTTGGGATTAATACGATGCTATATTTTGGAGGCTAAAGATTATGCTTGGTTGTGCTTGTTAGATAGTTGGATGTGTGCATGTGCTTGATTATAGGTGACGCTATGGTTCTGTTTATTGCTATGGTTATGTTTATTGCTCTGGCATGTATTGTATGATTTATATGAAATGATTGATCACCCTAAACTGGACTTAATCAAATATACGACCAGTAATCATAATCGGACATGCATGGCAACCCTTTAGGGGAACTTAGGACTCTTCGGCCAAATACCGACCCCTTCGAAAGGGATAGCGCAGGATTGCGATTGGTCCCTTCTTCATCCTTAGCCGAACTAAGTGACATGAGAGGAGGTTGCGGCGACGGTGAAGTCAGTGGTTCGAAGGTAGTCGCAGGAGGAGCGAGGTCTCCATTGCACAAGTTTAGGTTTGGTCGTGAGTTGTTGCATTAATGGAAACTCCTTAACCCGGATTAGAGCGGGCGCAATTTCTCTAATCTCACGATGGGCCGGACAATGTCATACGATGGCATTTGCTTGTACATGCATTGCACCTAATAAGTTGATTGAAAACCTTGTTGTGTTTGTGGTATAGTTTTAAGTCCTCCATCCTAACTTACTGAGCTGTGGTTGCTTACATCCATATAGACGTCGTGCAGGTGCTGGCTAAGAAGCGACAAACATCTACTTTGAAGCTAGCAACTGCTGGATCCTGGGGAGTGAGGAAAAATATTGAAGAATCAACACATATGTTATTACTTTTCATTTCTGAATAATGTAATAACTGAATTATATTGAATATATATAAATTTTCTCACTTTCTTATGTAAATGATTTATTTAAATTATAAACTGTTTACTTCAAAGAGGGTTAGTCGTGGACACCTTGTGTAGATCAAGTCTAAGATAGCGGTTGTAAGGCCAACTTCTATCTTAGGATGGTTTACACGGCGAGGCTGTTACGACTCTGCCACTTCAAGGCATGATACTAGGCATCCCCATCCTTATGCCTAGTAATAATAAACTTCTTCTTCTTCACCAAACCCTTTAACACCCAACTCTTCGTGATCTTCCCTAATCTCCTCCAACTCCAATCTTCGTCTAGCAGCTTGGTCTGTTACTCCTCCAGCTTGTGGTGGTTAAATTGGGCAATTGGTTCGATTACCTTAGCTACAATGTCTCTTAAGTGTATCTTCCTGTAGTTTTTGTTGTTGTACACCTTGGGGTTGTTATCTATTAACTTGCATTGTGATGATTAGACTCTCAACAAGGTTTGTGAGTTTGTCAAGTTTGTTGTCAACTAACCCTAGGGTGTTATTGCCATTATGACCATGACTAGGTTGAGCACTACTACTTTGGTCACTAATAACACCCTAAACACTTGAATCAAACATGGTACAGTACGTCTCAAACGGATTAACAACTTGCAGCAACTTTAATGCCTGATAGTCACTTAAATAAGTAGAAACAAACTTGCTCTGTTTTCGCAATGAGAAATTGTGTAAAAACTAAGTAATAATAACACCACTCTTGTTGTCACGCCAATACACTATAGTAGCTACGAAAGAAATACAGCAGCTACTAACAGTAAAGCGAACCAAAACTTCACTGCAACTTCATACCCTCTCTTGCGAAATTGTGCTTTGATACTAGCAAAGCTGATGCACCTCCGGGGTTGAACACATGGAGAAGTATCGCAACAAAGCAAGCGAAAAACAATAGAAAAAGTTAGCAGAATCTGGGTAGCTATCGAATGGATATGATGCACAACTTGATCCTATTTGGCCTATAATCCATCGGATATGACATACCGGTTTAAATTGAAAGGTTACTTGCTACTACTCCTTGGTAAAGGGAATAGATAAGAGTTGAATGATAATAAGAACATTAAGGTTGCTTAAATGAATAATTTGGTATTAAAGAGATGATTTTTGTCCGCATACAAAAAAGTGGGGGTTTATGTACTTGTCTACTAGGGTTTATGTATGAAAAGATAAAAGGGTATTCTACAACTAGGTTACATAGACATACTAAAAAGGGTAAAAGAGATCAAGAATATTTAGTGTGAAAAAGAGAGAATCATTATGGAATATTGTGTCAAAAGACATGTGTCACTTGGCGTTTGGATGAGAGAAATATGGTACAAGGTAAGCGGAAATAGAGTAAAGCTTGTTGTCAGGGGTTGACCTAATGTGAACCAGGTTAGGGACCAACTAGTTCTTCTAAAGAGAAGCCAGCTTGATTTAGGGTTGGATGCTTGTGGTCAGATTAGGAGCTGGCCTCGGCTACTCTTAGGTTATCTCTTAGGATAAAGTGTTGTTGTGAACAAGGGTAGATTTGAAGCATGTAAGGATCTGATAATTAGGTCGGTAGAAGATAAGCTTGGGATAGGAATTCTCATCTCGACTATGGCCTAGAGCTAGTATCCTTTGTGTTGCGAATTATGACCAAGAACAAATAAGGCCAGTTGTTGGATGGGTTCAAGCTTGTAGAAAGCTTGAAAGAACTAATGAAAGAAAGTGCGAAAGGAACAAATGAGGAATGAAAGGTTAGTAAAACTTATGAACAACTCCAGAGGATATGATGCACCAATGGAACTTCAAAGGACTTACGGGACAATTCGATATGATATACAAATTTGTCCGGTAAGGTTACTCGCTACCTAGGCTTGCTCAAGGGTTAGGATAAGAGTGATGTCGAGAGTAAACAAATAGCGTTTATGCAAGGAAGAAAATACTTAATGTGTATTAGGAATAATTTGTCCTTAGAATTACAAGTATAAAGGTATTTATATCCATAAGTTTGGGCAACTTGCCTAAAAAGAAAAAAGACAAAAATAACATTTCTTAAGAAAGTAATGTACAAGATATAAAAGGGGTAAAAATGAGTATACAAGAAAAACAATCATTGGTGCAACGAATTCTATACATAATATTATATACGTGGCGATGCTACATTAGCGAGGTTATTAGAAGATGCGGACAAAAAGTATAGACAGCTTGGCCGAGCAAGGATGGCTTAATTGGTCCGGACTTTCTCTTTCTTAGCTTTCAGGCAATGAAGATGCCGAGTTATTAGTCGGCTTAGGTGCGAGTGAGCACTCTTCAATTCGATGTACTATAGAAAGATAGGCAGTCATATGGCTTGGCATGAAGGATAACTCAGTAAGGAAGTACTTGGCTTTGGTAGGGGTCGACTTGAACAGAAAGGTTTATTATGCCAATCCCTCTAGTCTTTGGGCTCGATTGCGGGGCAGAGGTTTGGTAGCTTGATTCCCGCCATTCCTTTTAGGTTGTTTTGGATTTGGGATCAAATTCGAATGGTCTTCACTCAGTTCTCCATCAGGATGATATGAATTAAGGTCGATAATGTTGAAGGCGTCAGAAACCCATAGCCCTCAGGCAATTCCAATCTGTTGACATTATCATTGATCTTTTAGAGGATTCTGAAAGGTCCTTTCACTCTTGTAGGTAATTTGTTCCTCTTATTCAGGAATTGTTTCTTATTGAGGTATAACTACACCAAGTCTCCCGATTGAAATTGTTTAGCCGTCCTACCCTTGGTCTTTTCTCACATTCTTCTAGTAGCTTGGTTAATGTGCTGAGTGACATTGTCGTATATGTGCTGAAGGGATTTTGCTCTGGCCAAGGCATTAGGGTTCTCTTGCACGGGTACTAGTATTGGGTGTGGTTGAGGGGCAACTCGGGATTAAATCCATAAACAACTTCAAAAGGAGTTTGCTTAGTGGTGTCATATACTGTTTGGTTGTAAGCAAACTCGACCACTGGCAAGCAGACGTCTTAATCAGCCAAGTTCTTACCCACTATAGCTCATACTAGTGATCCCAAAGTGCGATTAACCACCTCTGTTTAGCCGTCAGTTTAGGGGTGACATGAGATATTGAAGAGTAATTTGGTCCCCAACAGATACTATAAGGATCTCCAAAAATGACTCAAGAACTTCGAGTCTTTGTCAGAGACTACACTTCTCGACACACCATGTATATGCAAAATCTCCTACAAGAAATGAGAAGTAATAGTGGAAGCATCAGTAGTCTTGGTACAAGGTATGAAGTATGTCATCTTGCTAAACTTATCCACAATGACCATTACAAAATCTTTGCTTCGGCCAATTCATGACAGTTCGAGAATGAAGTCCATGCTCAATTCAGTCCATAGCTTTGTTGAAACAGATAGGGGCATTGCTTTCCCTTACTTGGCTTGGCACTTGGTCTTCCACCATACAACATAACTTTTGATAACTCGGTGCACATCTTTCCTCATTTTCAACCAAAAGAATTAGCTATTCAACAATTTACAGGTCTTCCTTTCTTCAAAATGTTCGGAGAGTCCTCCATTGTGGGCTTCCCTAATCAGTAGCTCTCTCAATGAACAAATTGGCACACATAATTTTTCATCTCAGAACAAGTAACCGTCTTCCACATGATACTTATCTATTGTCCTCCCATCGACGCATCAAGAAATAATGGGTCTGAAGTGTGGATCCTTAGAGTACTATTCTTTGATACTTGTAAACCTAAACAGTCTAGTCTATAGCTTTGATAAAAGCACATATCTCCTCGAAAGAGCATTTGCAACTACATTGTTCTTTCCCTACTTATACTTTATTATAAAATTGAATCCTTTAAGGAATTCAACCCCTCTTACCTGTCATTTTGACAACTTGGTTTGACTTTGAAGGTACCTCAGCTATTCATAGTCAGTATATATGACAAACTCTTTCGGTAGTAAATAATGCCGTTGTACTTACAGTATTCAGATCAGTGCCAAAAGTTCTTTGTTGTACACTAAGTAATTCAACTGGGGTCCTCAGAGCTTCTCATTATAGAAGGCAAGTGGTTGGCCATCTTGCATTAGGACAATGCCTATTTCAATACTTGATGCATCGCATTTCAGCTCAAAAATTTTATTGAAGTCAAGAAGTACTAACGCTGAGACATAGGTCAATCTTTCTTTTACCTCGGCAAAGCTCCTCTCTTCCCTTTCTCCCTATCTGCAGTTGGTGTTTTTCTTCGTTAATTTAGTAAGTGGCACAGTGAAGCTGCTAAAATTCCTGATGAATCTTTTGTAAAACGAAGCCAATCCATGGAAACTTTTCATATTGGTACAAGTAGTAGGAGTTGGCCACTCGACAATTGCTTGGCTTCTCATCATCGGCTCTCAAGCCTCCTCTACTGACTATATAGCCCAAGAATACCACTTCCTTCTAGCAAAAGCAACACTTCTTTAGATTGCCGAATAGTCTCTTGGTACGAAAGATATCCATGACTGCTCTGAGATATTCACAGTGACTCGGCATGTTGGCATTGTAGACTAGGATATTGTCAAAGTACACCATGACACACTTCCCTATGAAATATCTTAGTATATGGCTCATTAGTCTCATGAAAGTGCTCGGGGCATTCAACAAGCCGAAGGGCATGACCATCCCTTCGTAATGTCTATGTCGAGTCTTGAATGTAGTCTTCTACTCGTCTCCTAGCATCATGTAGATTTGATGGTAGCCAGGTTTAAGATAAATCTTGCTGAAAATCTTGACTCCATAGAGTTTGTCCAACATGTCTTCTAGCCTTCATGATCCGTGAGCAAGTGTGACCTTCTGGTCATCCTTCTCGAACATACACATGTTCCTGTATCCTTCATGTATAACTCTCCTATCAAACAACTACATCCTACCCAATAATATGTGGGAAGCGCACATAGGTAGTACGTTACAGAGAATCTAGTTATAGTAATTCTCTATAGTGATCGGCGGTAATATTTACTAAGTGACATGTAATACTCCTTTCTCACTTAACCAATTCAACTTGTATGGTCTTAGATGTGCAACAGTTGATAAATTCAGTTTTGAAACAAGATTGGCTGAGTCCACATTGGTGCAGCTTTTACCATCCATGATGAAGGCATACACCTGATCATTCACTTTATAGGTGGTATCAAACAAATTCTCTCCCTGTTCCTCTTCTCGTGAGGGTTCTATGTTCATAGTATGTCGGATAACCATAAGTAACTGATTTAAGTCCTTAACAAACATGTCTTCCTCAATCGGCTCTTTTTCGGCAATATCTTTCTCGATAAGGACCTCCTCCTCCGCTTTGGGTTCTTCATATGTACTGTTTACTTCTAGTTTCAAGAGGTATCCCTTAATGAGCATGGTCCTATAGTTTGGGCATTAAGTAGCCATATGTTCGAACCCTTGACACTTGAAGCACTTGATCTGACTTGTCTTCCTGCCAAGCCCTTACCGTTTCTCATAAGTTCAGGCAGGTACTTCACCATTGGGTTGGCCCTTTTACTTAACTCGAACATTAATCTTTTTGTTTAGCTGTATATTCAACTGAGCTCGGTGACTTGTCTGTCTAGGTAGGCCAGTTGGCACCTTGCCGTTAGTCAGCTCCTCCTTTACCTTTCTACTTGTCGGGTAATCCTAATAGCTTCATCTATTGTGTCAAATCGTTGGAGCTCCACAATATCTCGAATGTCTCCTCTCAACCCAATAATAAATCTTAAGATTGTTCAAGCCGCTGGCTCCTCCACTTTGTAACGTATCATAAGCATTTGAAATTCTTGGACATACTTATCAACCGTTTAACTTCCTTGTCTTAGCTCCTGAAGCCAAGTAAAAGTATCTTGAAGATAGGTTTTTGGCATGAATAAGTTTCTGAGTGTCCTCTTCATCTTCGGCCAAGTATTAATCTTTCAGTATCCCTTTCATCTCTTCATGGCCTAAAAATTCTTCCACCACATGGTAGCATATCCGAAGAACTCAACAGTAATAGTTTTCACCTTCTTATAACCCTCATACTGATAGTAATTAAACATACACTCTACTTTCTCTTCCCATTTTAGATATTCATCAGCATTCTTAGATCCATTGAAACTCAGAATCCAAAGCTTCACATGGTCAGATGCTCTAGGGACCTATATACACTCTTCTTCAAAACATTCCTCTTCTCTTAGATCCATTGAAACTCGAAATTTGAAGCTTCACATGGTTAGAAGATCTAGGGACCTATATATGCTTTTCTTTAAAATACTCCTCTTCTCCTCGTTTCCCATGCCTGCCAAATCAATCCTTCTCTTTACTTATCTACCTACTCCTCTACCTTGAACGGGTTAAGTTAGGTTTTGACCTCTAACAAGTTGAGCAACTTGTAGGGTGTTTTGAGTGGCCTCAGTGGGTCAGCAATATAACGCATGTATAGTTTGTGTTAAATCTACTAAGAGATTAGCTACCTCATTAAGTCTCCTGTCAATGCTTCTTAGAGTTCCTTAGGACTGTCGTTCATGGTGGACAACTCCATTATCATCGCTAGTACAAACATTCATACTCGAGTCAGTCATTTTTCCTTACAAAATCAAAGCTCAAATAAACACTTTTGGAAATTAACAGTTAACAACACAACAATCAAATGAACATAGTAACTTGCTTTGTTCCACATATGCAAAACAGAGTATAACAGAACTTCAAAAATGCATGTTAACTTGAACAAAAATCTACTTTGATACCAAGATGTTGTGAACCATAACCAAGGCCGATTGTTGGATAGGTCCAAGCTTGCAGAAAGCTCGAAAGGATTAATGGAAGAAAGTGTGAAAGGAATGAAAGGTAAGCAAAACTTAAGAACAACTCTAGAGGAAATGATGCACCAATGGAACTTTCGAGGACCCACGGTACAATTTGATATGACGTACAAATCTGTCCGGTGAGGTTACTTGCCACCTAAGCTTGCTTAAGGGTTAGGATAAGAGTGATGTCTAGAGTAAACAAACAGTGTTTATGTAAGGAAGAAAACACTCAATGTGTATTAGGAATAATATGTCCTTATAGCTACAAGTATAAGGATATTTATACCCATAAGTTAGGGCAACTTGATTAAAAAGGAAAAGACGAAAAGGGCATTTTTTAAGAAAGTAATGTATAAGATACAAAAGGGGTAAAAATAGGTATATAAGAAAAACAATAATTAGTGCAACGGATTCTATACATGATATTGTATACGTGGCGATACTATATTGGCGAGGTTGTTAGAAGATGTGAACAAAAAGTACGAATGGCTAGCTTATCTAAGTAGGGGTGGCTTAGTCAGTTCAGACTCTCTCTTTCTTGGCTTCTCGACAAGGAAGTGCAGAGTGATTGGTCGGCTCGAGGCATGAGTGAACACTCTTCAATTTAACGTACGATAGAAAGATTGGTGGTCATACAGCTCAGCATGAATGATGACTCAATAAGGAAGTATTTGGCTTTGGTAAGGGCCAGTTAAAATAGAAGGAATCATTGTGCCAATCCTTTTAGTCTTTGAGCTCAGCTATGGGTTAGAGGTCTGATAGCCTAATTCTTATAACTCTAAGTGAGTCTTTGTAGTCCTCTAGCTTAACTGCGCGTGATCGATTAGAGGGGTTGATTCCTATTAAAGAGAAAGTACGAGCTGTGTATAAATGGCCAACATTAACCTATGCTATTGATGTAAGAAGCTTTCATGGTTTAGCCTAATCCTATAGAAGGTTTATTAGTAACTTCACCTTGATAGCAGTGCTTCTCATTGAGCTGACCAAAAAGAATGTTGAGTTTAGATAGATGAAGGCACAGAAGAGTTTTAAGGAGATTAAGGCCAAATTGACTGTGGCCATTCTACTGACATTGTCGAACTTTGGTAATGTAATTTAACTTAAATGTGATGCATTGGGAATAGATGTAATGCCTTAAAAGGGGGCCTAGGAAGATAGCTTGATAATTTTTATATTACGTGTGCACTTATAGTATGAAAATTTCCTTATAAGTTAGAGTTGCAAGACTCTAACTAATTATTTGTTACTCACATTAAACTTTATTACATATAACTATTTTATTTAATAAATAGTTATGGATATAATAGTCCATAATCCATTAAAATTGTAGAAAATTAATATCATCTACCAAATAATAAGATAGGGTATATAATTCTTAAAATTTCTAAAACTTACTAAAGATGTTGAAACTTAACCAAGAGATTATTTATGACACTAAATGTTCTAAATTGACTATACAGATCATTTTTTAATTCTAACATTCCATCATACCACTTTGTAATTGCACTCTACACTTGGCTCATATCAAGTCCCTATTATCAATTAACTTGCAAAGGAAAACTATTAAGGAGTAAGCTATGCGGGCTTAATGAAATATCTCTCGTATTATATCAGCAAATAAGTTATTAAATGATTAATTAAACCATCATATGAATGTATGAATCAAACAGTATGCAAACAAATACATACAGTAGCCATACAGTAGCCTAGGTGTTCTATACAGCTCGGAATTTTGCCCTCTCTATTCGAGGTTAAAGATTGTTAACAAACACAAATCTTAATTGGGTTCTAGCATCATGATTTTTGGCCAACAGGTATACTTATACACATATTTTAAAAAGAATTTCCACACTTTATAATAAGACCTTTTTTCCTTTTTCAAAATCTATAATAAGAAATCCCATGCTTTGTAGTATGGTAGCATTGATAGTCTACATACAATGCATTAAGTGAAAGTCTCAAGGTACGACGCTTAGCCATACTATTAGCGTCTTCTATTGCCTAGTAAGTTTATAGGCTAGGATAAGGGCTCAATAATTGATGTACTTATCACGATCCAACAGTATCATTGTCGTGATAGTTTGTCGTATATTGTATAAAGGTTTACTATCGACCCTTTGCTGATCGCACGCCTTTCATATGACACACAAGGCTCCTTCCACTATACGTTACCACCAAGCCCATAGATAAATAATATAGAGCAATTTCACTAAAATTACTTCTATGGTATAAATTAACTAGACATGTGGACTTATAAAATCCACACCAAAAAAATATTACAAATAAATGCAATTCATAAGGGAACTACATTAGAAATTTTAATCTATGTTATAAACAAAAATATAAAAGTAACTAGTTATTTACAAAACTGTTACAAAATTTCCTCTTCGTTCCCTGATCACTCCAACCTGTCTCCACTAGAGATTCCCCTCAGGCATTCCTCGGCCTGAATTGGCAAAAAGGTTTTTCTGTAACAAAAGAAATCTATTAGGGTGTAAACTTATGCGTAGTGAGATAAATATCCTCGTCAGTACCACATGGAAGAAATTTATTAGATGTACAATCATATGAATGTATGGAAAATTAGTATGCTAAACAATGCATGTGGTGGCCTAGGAACTGCATATGACTCGGAATTACGCCCTTTGTAGTCGAGGTTTAGAGATAATTAACTGACCCAAACCAAAATCCGGGTTTTAGACCATAGGTTTTATTTCATTTGCATTATTGTGCTTAAGTTAAAACAAAACTATATATATATATACTTTCTTTATGAATAACAAATCATATTTTTAAAATCTCAAGTCTAGCTGTATGGTGGCCTCTGCAATCCACAAACATACGCCTTAAGTAAAAGCTACAAGACACGGCCCCTTACCGACGGTTGACATCTCCCACGCCTAGTAAGCCCATCAGCTTAGGATAGAGACTCAATAAAATGATGACATAGCTAATGCCCAATCCTATAGGAGGCTCTCTTCCTATGAGTCCTTTCCTATCTTCTGCGTGAAGTAGTAATCGGTGTTATCCGAATGCAATTATGGGGAATACATGATCCATTTAGTTTCTTAATCGTATAAGTGGTTAACTCGATTTTTAACGTGATTAGACAATTTCATTCCATACAATTGCACGTATAAATTATCACAACAATTCCCATTATTATATAATTAACAAGCCATAGCATTCAGTTCACAAATTCATACACATGTATTTCTTATATCCTACAAGCATCTAAATTTATGTATATAAGTTTAGGTGCATCTATTTTACAAGTAAAATTAAGTAAAGAGTCATTAGGAATTTATTCACTCCATCATGCGGTTAGTTAAAGTAGTCTAGGGGCAAGTTGTTTCCATACGAGGTGTCTTCGGTTATTGAAATGATAATACTATAAGGGATTGAAATAAAACTTTGAAAACTAAGCTAAAATCCCTTAAGTTATACTCTTGATTAGTTTTCTTATCTTTTTCAATTTTACTTAAAAGTTCAATTATGTATAACTTTTATTTGTTTTAAATCCGATTTTTATGATCTTATAGTCAATATTCATCATTTTTTAGTGTACTTTAACGTGGTGAGGTTATATTTTTAGAATGAGGTACGCAAATCTATCCATAGGTCAGAATAGTAGTAGGCCTCATGATTTGGAGTGCTTTTGGGCTTTATTTGGTTAATGGGCTTTTGGTAACTTAGGACATCCTTTAGGCTTGGCCTTAAGATTTCATTCTAAGCTCACAATACTCCTTAAGGTCAGATTTACAACCTTAATTTACACTCCTAAGGCTATCAACCACTTTTTGGGCTTTTAAGTGGGCTTAAGTTATCAAATGGGCTTGTTTTTTTATCCAATTCAAATCTAACCACTTTATTGGGCTTAGGGAGTGTCTTGTGGGTTTCTTAAGAGTTTTAAAACAACTCTTATTGATGTGTCAAGTTGCTAGTTAGAAGTTTAAGGGTGGTTCAACTTGACATCTGAGGCCCGTTTTGGAAGTTTTAAGCTTGATTTTGAGTTTTAAGCTTAATATACTTATCATAGTTGCCTTGGTTGGTCTTCTCACTTTGTTTTCTTAATTTTATCATATTTTTAAGTGTCTTTTAGCAATGTTCTAGATCTGATTGGTTTGAATATGAGGGCTTCTAACTTAGTTTTCCAACTTGTTTCATCATTTTTTTAAGTTTAGGTGTTAGATCATGAACTTAAGTTACTCGTATTCAAATCTTAACTTAACTTTTTTTCCATGAGATGATTATTTGGCTCATACTTTACATGAGAATAGAGGATCTCATACTTATTACAACTTCCACATCATAGCTCATGTCTTACAAAGTTGGTTTCCCCATAAAACTTCATGTGATGGATTTTTTCTTAAGTTTAGATTTGAGCAAGTTCAACTTAATAGAAATGAAATCAACATCCAAATGACCTTTGGATCCTCATGTCCAGCATGTTCCTCTTTCATTCAAGTTCTCGTCTCAAGATTTTCTCATCTTAAAATCTTCCATTCAAAGTGTTAAATAAGTTTCTCTACAAAACACTAACTTTACATGCTCATATTGCAACTTCATGTAAGGGTTTCATGAGTTTGTTTCTTAGGGTAGTCTTTGATGTTATACCAACTTATGATCACACTTATAACTTCAAGAAATCATAGTCTCCTAACATGAACACTATCTTACTAACACAAAGAAACACTTACTCATCCACGAAGCAAAAGTACGGAGGTTGTGCACTAAGGTTCCACTTATGCTCTTTATCTCACCTTCTCCTTCTTGCACCTTTTTCGAAACTCGAGTTGTAATCCTTTGAGGTGGGGTTTATGGAATGTTTTAAGGATCCTAAGGAAGCTTTGAATGTTGGAAAAGAAGGATACAAAAAGAAGTTGAGTGTGCCGTGAGTGTGTGTATGCTTGAAAGTGGTGGCAAAGTGAAAGATTTTGTGGGGTGAGGTTGTTTCCACTTTTGTGTTGGTTTCAAGTGAGAGAAAAAGGAAGTGAAAATGAAATTGTAAGTGAGAGAAATGGGAGAAAGAGTAGTTGGTTGGGGAATAGGGTAAATGTGGGTTTAAGAAGCTTGATTTAGTTGTCTTGTAGCTTACACAAAAGTCAACAATTACAACTATTGATGATGTAAGTATTAAGGGGTGAATAGTAGAGTGTAAGATAACGTGATTGATGGATGAAAGACAAGAGTATGACCCTCCTTTCTTGCTTGTTCAAACCGGCCATAAGGGTATCCTTTTGGGCATGATATTGTCTTGTCTCATTTATTAAAGTTAAGCATATGAAATCTTATGATAATTTGTCCATATGTAATATAAGTGAAGGGGTGATAAGGAAAGTGTCTTATCACTAGATTTTGATAAGTTATCAATTGATAAATGATCCCAGCTTTCAATTGATAAGTCATTTAAGGTGATTGGTTGGTCCACTTATTTATATGTAAGGTTTAGGCATAAAGATAAGGGTATTATCTTATAGGAAATTGTTTTAGGATTTACTTCTTACATTATTTTGTAAATTATGATTCGATTCTTATAAAATTGTGAAATTTTCTAGAGTTGAATGAAATTATTCAAATTAAATTATCGATTAGTTGCTTAGGGTTAAAAGTCCTTAATAGTTTTAGGGTTTAGGGTCTTGGGTCTTAAGTGACTTTAAAGTTCGTAGTTTTTTAAGTTCAGGTTTTATCGATAATAGGATTTTGAATTGGAAAAAAAAAAATCATTTCTAAATGTAAACTTGAGTTCTTAGTTTAGTTAATCCTTGGGAATGTTTGGAAAGCACTCTTAGTCAGATCATAGGCTTGTTAAAAGTTGGGTTTATAGCACCTGTGGTGTGCTTACAAAATAATCCTTGTAGGAGCCCCTATTCTTCTAAGTCCTTTCTTACCATTTGTGTGAGATGACAGTTGGTATAAGGATGCAATGTCACCAATAATCATAAACCATTTAGTTTAAGCAAGCCATATACGATTAAGTCAAATTATTAGGTGATCGACCAATCATAGCAAACCATTCAATTATGTAGTAGTCAATTATATAACCAATTATTCAGTTATTATATTTAACATTATTTTACACAATATACAAGCAATAGTCAGCCACATGTATATCCCAAACCCTAAGCATCAATTTGTTAATATATGTAATTTAAGTGCACTAACTATAAGTATAGAATAAGTATAGAGTTATTAGAAATATTTACTTAGTCATCTTATAGTTGTAATAATTCAAAGGTAAGTCTTTATCAAGGTCGGTATCACTTGATATTAGTAAAGAAGAATATTAATAAATATTTGAATAACTACTTATCTAATTACCTAAATTTGATATAATTCACGATTATAGGAAAAGCTTGTTTTTATCATAACTTTTTCATTTTAATTTCAATTTTTGCATTCTTATAGTTGGTTTTCAAATGTATTTTTTCATGGTAGAGTCCATTTTGATGGTAGGACCTACATTTATAGTATCAAGCTAGAAAGTAATGGGTTTCCCTTATTTTGGGCTTTCTTTACTTTATTCTATATTGTTTTGGGTTCCCTTGCATAAATTTTAATTTTTATT
This sequence comes from Lumnitzera racemosa, assembly GCA_024138005.1. NCBI lineage: Eukaryota > Viridiplantae > Streptophyta > Magnoliopsida > Myrtales > Combretaceae > Lumnitzera > Lumnitzera racemosa. Next base: position 73,566,643 of record JAMXBC010000003.1, read on the forward strand.
AGGTTTAAGTTTTCTTGGGCCTTAAGTTCATACATGGAATTAAGATACTAAGATGTATATATTTTCTTTGGCCCATTTCTATCTTTTAATTCAATTGCCTAAATAGTGGGCTTATGGTCTCATTTTAGGTTAGTTTTTGAAATGGGCTTCCTTTTTGTTCTAATAGGCATAGGGGAAATTTATTGTGCCTTTACATAGATTTTTTATTTTAATATAGTTGCTGGTTATGTATTAATTTTGGGTTAGCTTGGTTTGTGGTTTTTAACCAATTCTAGCTACCTAAAGCCTAATACTCAAACCCGACTTAATTGTTTAGACTCAAAACTTAACTTAACACATTGTAATAGGGGTTTTATATTGTGTTTTAGTTCTAGTCAGGGGCATTTCTTAGGCCATTTGGACTGTTCGTAGGCCCGATTCACGATTTCTAGCTTGGTTTTGTGTCTAGAGCTTTAATATAGTAGTTATCTTACTTATACAAGTCTTAAACCACTATTATCTTACTTAAATCATCATTTTATAAAAAAGAAAACACAAAGACAGCATGTGCCCCTAAATCATGCATGGTGCAAGTAGGGTATCTTAAGGCAAACATTTTAGTCTCTTGATGTTTTTACTTCTAGCCATCTAAAGAACACTTAGTATTAATTTTTTTTCTTCCTTTTTTAAGACTAAAGTATCATAAGAAATGTCAAAATAACTTTAGGAATAAATTCCTACATGCCATGTCCACCTTGTATATGTATGTCAAGTGGCTTTTCCTTACATTTTCTCCATGGATACAAGCTTGTTTTTATAAGTTCTTAAGTTTACATGAAGTTCCTTGCATGAGTACATAACATTACTCTCTAATCTTATGTATTACAAACTCTTACATACAATTTTTACAAGAAAACTCTTGTACATGTAAATAACTTCCTATCCTAAAGTTTAAAACAAGATAAAGCTAAAGATTACAAGAGAAATTCAAATAGACAAATGGTATGTTCAGTGGGGGAATGGAAATTCCATTCCCCCTTTATTCCCTATGAGCCCTTAATTTCCATGTTAAGTGGTTTTTGAGCTCCATGTGAAATGGAATATAGGTGGGTCTCTATTCCTTAAAGACAGGGAATGAGGATTCTTAGATCCTGGACCTAAATCCCTATTCTATCCCTTTTCCTTATTTTAATTCCAAGATTACCCTTGTTAAAATAGGAAATTACAACTCTTGTCCTCATGAAAGCCTTATTTAAGCTGTAAACACTCCCTTTTCCATCGATTTTGCATTTCTCTCCTACCAAACCTTAATAATAGAGAAAGTTCCCTTAGAAGTTTGTTCACCATGGGTGTCCAGTAGGGAATTTCTTCCCTTTTACGCTGCCTGTTTTATTCCATCTTTGATATTCTAGATCTTTTTATTCTTATTTTTTTTTACCATACTAGTTCTTATTTATTCATCTTTTATGTTGTTCTTTTGTCCCTTCCCTCTCTTTCTTCTCTATCGCTTGGTTCTTAGTGTTGTGTTTGTTTTTTTTTTCCCTTACCACAAATGGTGTCTTAGTGCCTTCTATCATCATGGGATTGATAACTTCCTTAAGAGAAGAAATTGAGGTCCATACTAAAAGGTTGGAGACTAGGTCCAATGCATCCATAATCTATATAATAGGAAAGGTACCAGTAGATAAATTGATTCCCAAAGCGACAATGATGAATATTTGAGAGAAATAGGTGACTTCGATTTCAATGGATGGCGATTTCAACTTCTCTATGTTGGGGCTTTGAAGTTGAGAAGAAGGTAAAAATGATTAAATGAAGGATTTTGTTTATGTATTTCTTTTGTCTTTACGTTGTTTATTATTTTATTTATTGAAGGGTATTTGGGGTATTTAATCTTCTATTCAATATGTATCCCTATTAGACTTTTATAAGTGAATGGTGTAATGTTAATTCTATTATATTGAAGTAAACAACATATTAGTTATCTACATGTTATTACACATCTATTCCATTCCTTAGTAATGGCAATTCCATTCTCCCTTTGTTCTATTTAGTTAAATAAACGTGCTGAAAGAGAATGAAAAAGGAAAAGAATGTAGATGAAGTTTTTACTACAAATCATTGGTTCTTGCTCTTAAATCCTACTTTTTCTATTTGGTTTGCTCTTGGGCTCCCAGCCATTTTCTCCTCATGTCGCTCCTCTTAATGCTTAGAATATGGGGGTCTTAAAGTAAGGAAAAAGAGGTTACAATAAGTGGCATTTTGGTGGTTGTTTAAGGTTGGTTGGTATTGTTTTTTTGGCTTGGTTTGAAGGCACATATGATGGCCAAGAAGTAGCAATAAGTTGAGGCCTTGCTACTGTGTTTAATGGTTATTTTTGTAGGGAAAAGCATAAGAGAAAGAGGGCAAAAATGGGCATAGTATATATAGACTTATGGGGTCGATCTTAGGAGTTTTTGGAGTTCAAAATGAGTGATAAAATGTGAGAACTATGGAGTCTTGTGTTAATGTTTCCTATAGGCATAAAAGGGAAATTGTAGAAGAGGATTTGAGTGTTGAAATTGAAAGAAAAATGTAGTGATGGTCAGTGTAGGGGTAAGGGCTAGTTACTGAGAAGAGAGAATTGGGATATGGGTTGGCATGATTCGGTTAAAAATTTTCTCCACACAACGATTCTCTTTATGGCAATAAGTCAACACATCAACGTAAACTTATATTGACAAGTCATAAGTGTGAGTTTTAACTAAATTGGGGAGCTGACATGTGGAGTGTGGTCTTATTACATTGGGAAAACTCACTAATGAGGTAGTTTTACAAAGACTAAACTAGTTGGTTTTTAATAGGATGTAACAAGCTTGGTTCTCGTTAGTTATAATCTTGATGCTCATCACATGCATGTGAGAAGGGGTCGGTTCAACGTGTGGATGTATAGGGCTTTCCTACTTTTATTATTATTATTTTGTTCAATTGCTCCACTTAGATTATTGATTAATCTTGTATAATTATTTAGTACTGTTTGGCATTTTATATACATTTTTTAATATTAAATTACATAAATTAGAGAACTTTAAAGGTTCTTAGTTAATTTGCTATTTCAATTGAATCTAGGCTTTATTAAATTTTTTCTTATTAGGTTTTTAAATTTAGAGTTTAGAATTAAGGTTTTTGAATCATTATTCAGGGTTTTGTAGTTTGTTTGCGGTTTCAAATTTGAATTCTTCTAATTCTGATTCATTTTAAGAATCAAGCATGACGTAAGGTTCTTATCCTAATTTGGGTTTTCAAATCATTATTTAAGGTTTTGTGAAATAGTGCTTATTGTAGTAGTGTATCAAAATTGTGAAGAGAATCACTGAAGTGTTTGAGTAAGTAATAGAGTGTGGTAGTTTGTTCTCAAGTATACTCTGTTTTTCCTTATTTTGGACATCTGAGAACAGAGTAGGTTTTGGTATAGTGATTTGTTTATCGGTATAGTTAAAAGTGTTTATAGGTTAACTAGAAATTTATGTAGAAAGTGTGTGTGTTGTTTAGTTTGGAGAAATAGTGTTAATTCTATCTCAAAATTTGAAGTTTGAAACCAAATTTTTTGAAGAAATGACAGACCTAAGTGTTAATGATGGCATTAGGGATGATAATAGTGGTGTTGTCTACAATGGTCAATAGCCTTAGGGTACTCCTAGAAGCATAAACAAGAGATTAGATGAGGTGACTAACCTCTTAGCTGACTTGACTAATGCTATTTATGCAATGTCCTATTGACCTGTTGAGGCTTTGTAGAACACTTCATAAGCTGCTTAACATATTCGGGGTTAGAATCTAACTCAATACATTCGAGGCGGAGGAGTGAGAAGAAGGATTGACTTAGGAGATCTGAATGATGATGAAGAAGAAGAGTTTAAGGAAGAAGAGTAGGGTCGATCACCCTAAGCTGTTGACCATATGAAGCTTCAGACTTTGAGCTTTAATTGGTTTGAGAATGCGATTGATTTTTTAGATTAGGAGGAGAAAGTTGAGCAAGTTTTTTTTATTATTACTAGTATGAGGATTAGGAGAAAGTGAAGACTGTTACCATTGAGTTATTAGGGTATGCCACCATATGGTAAAATAACTTTAAGATCATGAAGAGACAAAAAGGATACAAAGAGGTCAATACTTAGCCTAAAATGAAAAGGATATTTAGAAATAGGTTTGTACCGTATACTTACTTACAAGACACTTGATAGGAATCATCCCCTTGGACTTATCACAAGAAGCCATATCAAAGATAGGGATTCCTATTCCAAACTGATCTCCTGCCAACCTGGCTATCAGATTCTCACATGTGTTAGATGTGCTCCTGCCAAACAACGATGATTATTCCAAAAGATAGCCTAAGACTGTTCGAACCAAGTTACCATACCGACTACAAATATCTGATGCCAATACAACTGACTTCTTTACAGGATTGATTGACCTTCGACTCGATCCAAATCAGGTTGGCCCTTGACTGTAAACGTTTTTCTACTTCTGCTTACTTTGTGTCATATTTCCCTTATCCAGCCACCAAGCAACACGTGTCTTTCGACATAACATTCTGAAATGATTCTTTCTTTTTTGTACTGGATGTTCTTTGTCTCTTTTACCCCTTTTCGTATATTCTATGTAATCTAATTGTAAGAATACCCTTTTTATCTTTTCATACATATAAAGTAGCCCTAGTAGACAGGTATATAACCTTCACTTGCTTGCACACAAACACCTAACCGATCAACATATAAATTATTCGTGATTCTCCTAAGCAATCTTAGTGTTCTCATTATCTTTCAATTGTTATCTATTGTAGACACTCAATTTAAGATTGATATGATCTGTTTTGTGAGCTTTATATATCCATTGTGTCACATAAAAACAAGGCACACTAGCAAAAAACAGAAGTGCTCCTTCTTTATTCTTACGTGAACAACAACAACAATAGATGTTTGAACTTTAAGTATGATTTCATAACCAAGCTCTACTTGACAGCTAAATTAAGCAAGTTGAGAAGCTTCACTTACCTTAACTCCATAGTCAACACCACTGCTTCTCCTTCACCAACAGCAAACACGGATTAGCATACATGAAATCCATCACTGTACCGACTAGAATTTCAAACCCCACAACTAGCAAACAATAGAACACGTATCAACAACTCATCCTTCACCGATTAGCTACGATCGCTCGAAGCACTATCCAGTAACGTACGCTGGCATCGAGGCCACGATCCCCATTCATGGTCAGTAACAATAAACACTGGTAACCATTGCACCTTACTCTCTTCTTCTAACACTATACATACACACGATCTGCACAAGTACAACAACTCCATTGCACTACACTAACTAGGAAACTACGCACGTAGCTCACAATCTATAACTTGACTTCACATAAGAGCACCAACGCGCATAGTCAGCATCACTCCACTGACCCTCTGTCATTGTCTCAATCTATGACCAACACTTATACAAACTCTAAACGTTATCCTCACCGCAACAACACTATCATACACGTCCACCCACATTTGCACAATAGTCTTTCATTGCTATTATCCACGACTATTGCATGCTCATTTTGTTGCTATCCACAACCGTTGCACGCCCATACCGCCTAGCTACTGCACTTCACTGTGTCGCTTAGCACTGCACGCCCACATTGCTACTGAACATGCACACTGCCTAATACATCTATGGCACCAATACACACACCATCATCGCTTGTTGCGCTCTACAACGGCTAACTTTAGCTATTCATAACTTCACTGCATAGCCAAACAAACCAAGTCAGGTTTGGTTCTTTTCCAATTTTTTATTTTTAATTTTTTTATAATATATATTATTATATTGTCTATTATTATTATTATTATATTTGCTAATATTTATTTATTCATTCATATTGATTTGATTAGGCAGTCGTTTTAAAATATAAAAAGGAAGAAATATATTTAACTTAGGAAATTTTTTAGTGTTAGGTATTTTTAGAGTTCCTCACTTATAATTTTTTTTTAAAAAAATTAAAAATTAATAAAAAAGGGACTTTTAGAGAGTTTTTGTAAAAATAAAAGCACTCGAAAATTAGGATCCTTTAGATTTTTTGTGAATAAACTAAATTGACAAACCGAAAACTCGATTTTTTTTTTCAAAATTGAAAGAAACCAACGCACTAAAGTTTTTGAAAAGAATTACGATCATTTGATCCGAACTAGTGGGTATGTAGGCGCATTCGGAGCGACGTTTAAAATATGTCAAAACTGAGGTTTTTATTTATTTTATTTTTATGTTTCTTAAAAACATTAATAAAAGGATAATTTGGAAAAATAAGCCTAATTTCGAAAAATAGATAGTAGTAACCCTTAAGGTTTAATAGATTAGCTCTCGAATTCGGAATTCTCTGATCTTTATCAAATTGAAATCAAAGACTAGTAGTCACATCATAATCAATCCACCCAATTGATTACAATTTTTTTTCCCGACTTTGGTTGAGTGGCAACTCCAAAAGTTTTTTTTTTAAAGAAACTAGAATTTCCCAATTTCTCTTGTTAAGGATTAATACTGAATGGATTAGGGTTTAGTATTAATCGAAAAGTAGGAAATCAGATGAAAATTAAGAAAACCAAAAAATTCAGGCTTGACATCTATTCCTTTACCAAGGAGTAGTGGCGAGTAACCCTTCAGTTCAGACTGGTGAGTCATATTTGATGAATTGTAGGTTGAGTAGGATTAAGTGGTGCGTCATATTCATTTGATAGCTGTTCGGACTTTGCTAGCTTTTTCTTTGTTTGCTTCATTGTGGTGTTTCTCTATGTATCCTACCTTGGAGATGCATCAACTTCACTGGTATTAGAGCATGGTTCTGTGAGGGAATGTGTGAAGTTGCAGTGAAGTTTTAGTTTTCTTTGCTGTTAATGGCTGCCGTGTTCCTTCCATAGTTACTGCAATATGTTTATGTATAAATAAGTGTAATTTCATTATTCTCTATTCTAACTTTATTTTTCATTACGAAAATAGAGCAAACTCACTTCTGTTATGTTCGAGTGATTATTAGGTATTAAAGTTGTTAGTAAGTTGTTAATCTATTCAAGAAATATTGTACCATGTCAGATTCGAGTGTTTAAGGTATTATTGATGACCAAAGTAATGGTGCTCAACCCAATGTAGACATAATGGTAGTAACATCCTAGGGTTAGTTGATGACAAACTCATAAACCTTATTGAAATTTTAGTCATAGCAATGCAAGTTAATAAGCAACAACCCCAAGGAGTATAGCACCATAACTTATAAGAAAATGCCCTTAAGAGACACTATGGCTAAGGTAACTAAACCAATCACTTAGTTTAACCGCAGTGAATTAGGGGAGTAGCAAACTGAGCTGCTAGACAAAAACTGGAGTTAGAAGAGATCAAGCAAGATGATGAGGAGTTGGATGTTGAAGAGTTTAGGGAGGAACAAGAAGAAGCTGACTATTACCTAATATAGGGATGAGGACACTAAGCTCTTCAAGAGCTAAACGATGTCAAGGTTTAAATCCTGCCCCTTAGTAAAAGTAGAGATGCAAACAAATACTTAGAGTAGGAAGATAAGGTGGAAAAGGTGTTTAAGTGTTATAGGTATATAGATCCTATCAAAATCCGAGTTGCTGTATTGGAGTTTACTAGGTATGCCACCATGCGATGGAAGAATTTAAATGCAGCCAAACAAGGGATGGAAGACAAGGTGTTAGAACTTGAGACTTACCTATAAGATACATTTGCAAAGTTGTAAGAACTTCACCAAGGAAGCCAATCTATTGATGACTATGTAAAAGAGTTTCAAATGCTTATGATCCGAGCCGACATGGAAGAACTAGAGGCCCATACAGTATTGAGGTTCATTTCTAGGCTCAAGTACGGGATTCATAACATTATGGAAGTATAAAGGTTTTATACCTTGGAAGAGGTGATTAAGATAGTACAGAGGGTTGAAAGGCAAAGTGTAGTGTTTCGAGCTAACTTAGATCAACATTCTCGTGAACCCCAGTATTGTGTTGACCTGTTTCAGCTGAGCCGAAGATAGGAATGATCGATTTGATGATAGCCGAGCAAACCAGCAGGGCTAAGCTGAAGTTAAGCTAACCCTTACAATAGATGAGAAAGGGCAAACCTTCGGATGAAAGACCAGCAAGGTGAAATGCTTTAAATGTTTAGGTTTTGGACATATAGCTACTGAGTATCCGAAGTGTTGCATCATGGTACTCCAAGGCGATGTAGAGGGCATTACTGAAAAGAGTAAGCCTGAGAAGGAAAAGGATGTTATAAAACCTAAAGCTGAAGAAGAAGAGGAGACCTGTGTTTATGCCGACCAGGAAGAAGTAATGACCCTAGTCTAAGACCAGTATTAAGTTCCTTACCGAACTCTGAGGCGGACCGAAGGGAGAATTTCTTCCATGCTAAGTATATCGTTAAAGGCCAATTATGTACAATCATTGTGGATGGGGGAAGTTATACTAATGTTGTTACACGGTCCTTTATGCAGAGGTTAGGATTATTAACCTCAAAGTATCCTTGACCTTATAAACTGCACCAGCATTACGATAAAGGTGCTTTACACGTAACTGAATAAGTGACCGTACCATTTAGTGTTAAGAACATATATAGGAATGAAGTGGTTTGAGATGTCATCCTTATCGTAGCTTCACATCTACTACTTGGACTACCTTGATTGTTCGACTGATGTGTTACTCATAACTGGTATAAGAATACTTATGCTTTTGTTAAGGATGGAAGGAAGATTGTATTGCAACACATGACCCTGTCTCAAGTAAACGAAACCCATAACTAGCTTCCCCGAGTTGGTAAGAAGAAAGCCTTTATGATGAGCCAAAGAGAGCTTTAAGCTGTTGAAGAGGTTGAAAAACTTATGTTCCTATTGGTTAAGAAGATGTTAGAGGTGAAACCTTTGGAGAATGTTCCAGATGAGATTAGAAACCTATTAAATGAGTTTTCTGATTTGTTTCCTAAGGAACTGCCTAAAGCATTACCCCTAGTGCAAGGTATAGAGCATTATATTAGTCTTCAGCCAGGTGCTGCTTTGCCAAATCGACTTACATATAGAATGAACCTTGAGTAAGCTATCGAGTTGAAGAGGTAAGTGGATGAACTCGTGGATCAAGGATATGTGAGGGAGAACATGAGCCCTTGTGTAGTACTGGTTCTGCTCATTCTAAAGAAAGTTGGTTAATGGCACATGTGCATTGATAATCGAGCAATCAATCAAATCATTGTCAAGTACATATGCTTAATATTGAGGCTTGATAACATGTTAGATAGGCTTCATGGCACCAGGATATTTTTGAAGATTGATTTGCGAAGTGGCTACCACCAAATTCACATGAGACAAGGTGATGAGTGGAAGACTACCTTTAAGACTAGGTATGGTCTCTACGATGGTTGGTTATGCCGTTCGAACTTACTAATGTGCCAAGCACATTCATGACGTTAATGAACCATGTAATGTGCCCCTTGATAGGAAGATGTATGGTTGTATACTTTGATGACATACCAGTATATAGTACCGACCTGAACAACTTTGTTCAACATCTCTGAGCAGTATTTGACATTCAATAAACTAAGAAGTTATATGGGAATTTGAAGAAGTGTAAGTTCTGCCAGAAGGAAGTGGTTTTTCTAGGGTTTGTGGTGTTAAGGGAAGGAATCTAAACAAACGAGGAGAAGATCCAAGCTATTCTAGAGTTGCCGACATCAAGGACTATTACTAAGGTCTAAACTTTTTATGGCCTAGCTTCTTTATATAGACGACTTATCAAGAACTTCAGTACTATAGCCTCCCCCTTGATTGAGCTGATAAAGAAGAGTAAAGGATTTAAGTGAAACGACTGAGCTAAATGGAGCTTTAGAGGAATTAAAGAGAAGCTCACTTCGGTACCTGTCCTTTCACTACTAAATTTTGGTAAGCGCTTCGAATCGGAATACAATGTATTGCGAATGGGAATTGGTACTTTCCTGATGTAGGAGTGGTGACCCATTACCTATCATAGCGAGAAGCTTAGTGGTCCTACCCTGAATTATTTAGTATACCAGAAGGAGTTGTACTCTCTTTATTGAGCCCTTAAGATAAGAATCTAGCTGCTAAGCCTTTGACCTACAACCGAGACTAAAGACTACAAGGCTTGGTAAGGCGGATTCTCTTGCTCTAGAAGATTCTTGTCGAGGTCGAGTACTTTTTTGTTGAGTCACTCTTTATGTCGAGTCGAATGACTATCCATCTCTCTGTAGTACGTTGAGTTATAGATTATTCACCTAGGTTTGAGCCAACTAATGACTTGGCATCTCCTTGCCATGCCAAGAAGCCGAGAAAGAGAGATTCTAGACTTACTAAGCCACCCCTCCTCGAACAAGTAAGTTGATTGTACTTTTTGTCCGCATCTTCCAACAGCATCACCAATACAACCTTGTCACGTATATAAAATCATGTGTAGAATTCGTTACACCAATAATTGTTGAATATTCATTTTTACCCTTTTGCATTTTGTACATTACTTCCTTAAGAAATACTCTTTTTGTCTTTTCCCTTTTAGGCATGTTGCCCTCAATTCTTGGGTATAAATACCCCTTGTACTTATAGCTGTAAACATTAGAGATTGAACATTAATACATTGGACATTTGTCTCCTGTAAACATTACTTGTTTATTGTCATTTTCATTCTTATCGTAACCCTTAAGTAAGGCTAGCTGGTGAGTAACCTCATGGGTCCTTCTCATGCATCATATCGAGTTGTATTGTGAGTCCTCAGAAGTTCCATTGGTGCATCATATCCATTGGAGTTGTTCATGGCTTTTTGCTTACTTTTCATTTTGCATTTGTTCTTTTGCACTTTCCCCATCATTTCCATTTCAAGCTTTTAGTAAGCTTGGACCCATTTGGCAACTGGCCTTGTTTATTCTTAGTCACGATCCATAACATCTTGGTATCAAAGCAGAGGTTTTATTTGAGTTGTGATTTGTGTTTGAAGTTTTGTTTATACTTTGTTTTGCATTTGTGAAATAGAGCAAGTTACTATGTTCATTTGATTACTATGTTTGTTAGCTGCTACCTTTTCTAGTTTGTAGAAGTGTTTGTTATATCACTTATTTGAAGAATTTGAGCTTTGAATCTAAGGAGAAAATGAATGACCTAAGTGTAAACATTGCTGCCGGAGATAACAATAGTAGAGTTGTCCACCGTGGATAACAGTCTTAGGGAACCCCTAGGAGCATTGACGAGAGATTAGATGAGGTGGTTAACCTCCTGGTAGATCTGACCCGAGTTGTTACATTGGCTTGCCGACCCATTATAAGCTGCTTAATTCACTAGAGGTCAGAATCTAGCTCAACCAATTTGAGGTGGTGAAGTAAGCGGATGAGTAAGATGAAGGATAAACCTTAGAGAACTGGATGAAGAGGATGAGGAAGAGTATTTTGAAGAAGAGCGAGCTAGAGTCCTTAGAGCATCTAACCATATGAAGCTTTGAATTTTGAGGATTATGAGAAAGTGAGGACTACTGTTGTTGAGTTCTCCAAATATGCTGCCATGTGGTGAAAGAATTTTTAGGCTATAAGGAGGCAAGGAGGTTACAAAGAGATTAATACTTGGTTGGAGATGAAGAGAATACTTAGAAATAGGTTCGTACCAGAAACTTATTTGCAAGACACTCTTACTTGGCTTCAGGAGTTGAGACGAGGAGGTCAAACAGTTGACGAATATGTTCAGGAATTCCAAATGCTTATGATTCGATGTAAAGTGGAGGAAACCCTAATGCGAATAATCTCTAAATTCATTATGGGATTAAGAGGTGATATTCGGGACGTTGTAAAACTCCAACAATTCACAAAAATGGATGAAACCATCCGAATAGCTCAATGAGTGGAGAGGTAAAGAAGAAGCCGAGTACCTGCTAGAATGCTGACTAACGGACTTGGACAGGGAAGTCATTGAGCTTAATTAAGTACTGAATTGACCAGAAAGGCCGACCAAACAGTGACATACCGACCTAAACTTATGAAAAGGGGCAAGAGTTTGGTAAGAAGACAAGCCAGATCAAGTGCTTTAAGTATTAAGAGTTTAGACATATGGTTGCTCAGTGCCCGAACTAAAGAACTATGGTTATCATGGGAAATGTCATGAAGTTAGAGGTAGAGAGTATAGATGAGGAGCTCGAGGAGGAAGAGATCAGTGCTAAGAAAGAAGTAGTCGAGAAAGAGCTCATTGAAGAGGACGTATTTGCCAAAGACTTGGATTAGTTGGTCTTCGTTGCCCGACAGGCAATGAACATGGAACCCTCACAAGAGAAGGAGCAGAAGGAGAATTTGTTTCATACTACCTGTAAAGTGAATGACCGTATGTGAGCATTAATTGTAGATAGTAGAAGTTGCACTAATGTGGCATCAGCCGAAATGGTCACACAGTTGAAGTTACTAACCATTGTACACTCGAAGCCATATAACTTACATTGGCTGAATGATAAGGGAGCACTATATCTCACTTAATAAGTACTACTATCGATCATAATTGGAAACTACTCCAACAAGATTCTTTGCGACGTGCTGCTCATGTGTGCCTCATATGTGTTGCTTGGCCGACCATAGCTGTTTTATAAGAGAGTTATCCATGACGAATATAAGAATACGTATGTGTTCGAAAAGGATGGCCAGGAGATTACACCGAACCCGATTGTGCCAAGAGAAGTTAATAAATTGTAGACAAAACTTTCTTATGGATTAAAGAAATTCTAATAGTGAGTAGAGCCGAGCTCTATGAGGCCATTAATGCTGGCAAGCCAACCCTCATGTTGGTCAGGCGCTTGTTAGAGATGATAGAGTAGGGTGAACTACCTTAGGGAATCAAAGAGTTGCTAAACAAGTATGTCAATCTATTCCTAGAATATTTACCCAAGGGGTTGCTCCCTACTCGAGGCATAGAGCGTTGCATTGACTTAGTACCCTGTACTATGCTGCCGGATAAGCTAGCCTATCGGATGAATCCCGAGCAAGCTTTTGAACTCTAATGACAAGTTAATGAGTTGCTAGAGAGAAGTTATGTTAGTGAAAGTCTCAACCCTTGTGTTGTACCGGAGCTTTTAGTGTCGAAAAAGGATAGAACCTGGCAGAAGTGTATAGACAGCCAAGCTGTGAACAAGATTACAATCAAATACATGTATCCCATTCCTATATTAGAGGACATGCTGGATCAACTGAGTGGAGTCAAGATCTTTAACAAGATTGATCTTAAATTTGGCTACCATTAGATTCATATGAGGCTGGGAGATGAGTGGAAAACTGCATTTAAAACTCGACATGGACTTTATGAGTAGATAGTCATGTCGTTTGGCTTATCAAATGCTTTGAGCACTTTCATGAGGTTGATGAACCATGTGTTAAGACCTCTAATAGGAAAGTATGTCATGGTATACTTTGATGACATATTAATCTACAATGCCGATATGTCAAGTTACTATAAGCATCTTTGAGCAATATTAAATATCCTTTGTACCAAGAGATTATTTGGCAACTTGAAGAAATGTTGCTTTTGCTAAGAGGAAGTGGTATTCTTGGGCTATGTAGTAAGTGGAGGAGGTTTATGAATGGATGACAAGAAGATCCAAGCAATCGTCAAGTGGCCGACTCTTACTACTTCTGTTGATGTAAGAAGTTTCATGGATTGGCTTCATTTTATAGATGATTCATCCGGAATTTCAGCATCCTTGCCGCACCACTTACTAAGCTAATGAAGAAGAACACCAACTTCTGATGGGGAGAAAGAAAGGAGAGGAGTTTTGCTGAGATAAAGGAGAGATTGCCTCCGCCTTGGTGTTAGTTTTACCTAACTTCAAGAAGATATTTGAGCTCAAATGTGACGTATTAGGCATTGGAATAGGTACTGTCCTAATATAGGAAGGCCGACCAATTGCCTTCTACAGTGAGAAGCTTAGAGGACCTCAATTAAATTACTTTGTGTATGACAAAGAACTCTTGGGCTGATTCAAGCATTGCAAGTATGGTAGCATTATTTATTGTCAAGAGAATTTATCATATATATTAACCATAGGTTGCTGAGGTACCTCCGAAGTCAGACTAAGTTATTGAAGTGGCACGCGAGATGGGTTGAGTTCCTTGAAAGATTCAATTTTGTAATAAAATACAAACAAGGAAAGAGCAATGTAGTTACAGATGCTCTTTCAAGAAGATGTGCACTCATGAGTGAACTATAGACCATATTATTTGAGTTTGCAAGCATCAAAGAATAGTACTCCGAGGATCTACACTTCAGACCTATGTTGGTGCAATGTATCAATGGAAGAACAGTAGACGAGTACCATGTAGAAGATGGCTACTTGTTTTGAAGGGGAAAATCATGCTTGTCGACTTATTCACTGTTGGAGCTACTGCTCAAGGAAGCCTACGATGGAGGATTGTCTGGATATTTTCAGGACAAAAGGACGTATAAGTTGCTGAGTGGTTGATTCTTTTGGCCAAGAATGAAGGAGATGTACTGAATCATTGAAAGCTATGTCATGTATAAAAGGGCTAAGTGCCAAGCCAAGAAAGGAAAAGTAATGCCAATACCTGTTCCAACGAAGCCATGAACAGAATTGAGCATGGACTTTGTTCTCGGAC